>JARBWK010000003.1:146783117-148252112 GCA_030556195.1 Anolis apletophallus | reverse complement strand
AACGGCTGGGCACCTTGTTACTGTGTCCCAGACTTTACACCTGCCGGCTCTCAAGGGGCTGCTTCCCAGCTGCCCTCCCTTTGGCTTTGAGTTCACCTATAACTTTAGTTGCAGTCTCTCCCGGGTCCACAGGCGTTCGTTTGGGGCGAACCAGGCGGCCGGCTCAGTGCAAAAAGTGGTCAAAAACAGGCGGGGCCCCTCCCAGCCCTCCTGGGTCGCCTCACCTTACTAGCCCGGGAGCGGGGGCTGTCCACAACGGGGACCGTGTTCGTTTTTCCTCACCACAGACCCGTCTAAATACCTTTTTAGATCACGTCGGGGTCACCAACTGAAGCAGCCAAATTAAGGAGTTATGGAACTCCAAGTACCAAGTTTACTTTACCAAGCTACCTGAACGTGCGGGCGCAAGGATGAGGAAGAACACACGGCAACTGTGAAATAGGTGAAAATCAAAAAGATTTATTCTGGCACCAGCTGGTGGGCTTCTGCCAGCAGAACACGGCTGCAGATAGGGGCAAAAGACCCCGTCACTTCTCATACAAAGACATTTATACCTCAATGGAGTCATTTCAGTTAAGCCCACCCCTTCTTCATGGATAAAAACAAACATAATTGGCTGGTGATTACTGTTGCTTTCATGACATTTCATTAATCCAATAAACAGTGCATTTTCATTAGCATCACATCTTTAAGTCACACCTTTGAATGAGAACAATAGCCATTTATAAGTTAGTCTTTCTCACAGTACTGCTATCAATCTTGAGTCTCTGATGTTCTCTAAGTTGAAACTTTGACTTCTGGGCTCCGTGCCAGCAACGGAGGGGGCCAGACTCTCTGTCATGCGCAGTGCTTTCTTTATTCGCATTAAGCTCTCCCATTAGCACAATGTGTACTGCTTTTCACCCATCTAGCCTATGTTATCTCAAAAATGGCACAGGGTGTATTAGAATGCTTCAATCACAGTGTTATTCTCATTTTGCAAGTGCCAGTCTGATTCTTGGCACAGGAACACGCATTTCAAAGCTAGACACGCATGTAGCATCACTCTCTGACTGCACGGAAAAGTACCAAACCTGCTCTACTAGCATTACAAGCTAGGCCCCAGATTTCACTACAGAGAGAGAGTTTCCTGATGTACGGAGAGCACTACTAGCATTACAAGCTAGGCCCAAAAATAGGCATACATCCTTCCAGCCAAAGGTGAAAACACCACTTTTCCCAACAGGCCTCAGTCTGAATTGATAGTAAGGCTTCCTAGGCCTCAGCCTGAATTGATAGTAAGGCTTCCTAGGCCACAGCCTGCATTGACAGTACGGCTTCCTAGGCCTCAGCCTAAATTAACAGTAAGGCTTCCTTGGCCTCAGCCTGAATGGACAGCATGGCTTCCTAGGCCTCAGGCTGAATTGACAGTAAGGCGTCCTAGACCTCAGCCTGAATGGACATTAACGCTTCCTAGGCCTCAGGCTGAATTGACAGTAAGGCTTCCTAGACCTCAGCCTGCATTGACAGTAAGGCTTCCTATGCCTCAGCCCCAATTGACAGTAAGGCTTCCTAGGCTTCGGCCTCAATTGACAGTAAGGCTTCCTAGGCCTCAGCCTGCATTGACAGTAAGGCTTCCTAGGCCTCAGCCTGAATGGACAGTAAGGCTTCCTGGGCCTCAGCCCATTTCAAATAACCCGGGCACCAACGGGTCCCAAAGCTAGTGTTATATAAAGTAATCATATTTATTTATTTATTATTTCAACTTGCTAACCCGCCCTCCCCGAGGCTCAGGGCGGTTTACAAGCATGTACATAGATACATCGAGTAAAAACACACAGCCAATAAAACATCTAAAAACACACTAAAAACACTCTGAAATACCACGACAATCATGGTTAGTTGCACAGTCGTTTAGACAGCAAATTCGAATCGCAGTGGCAGCACAGCTAGGGGTTGGTCCTTCAGGCACTGGTCAGGCCAAATGCCTGCCTGAACAGCCAGGTCTTACATGACCTGCGGAAGGCCGGGGCAGCTACCGAGAACGCCCTCTGCCGTGTGCTAGACAGCCTGCAGGTTTTCAACCTTGGGATCTCGAGCATGTTAAGGCCCTCTGAACGCAGTGATCTTCTGGGTACGTATGGGGTAAGACGCTCCCTCAAGTACACTGGCCCCAAACCATGTAAGGCCTTAAAAGTCAAGACGAACACCTTGAAGATTGTTGTCCCTGTGCAGCAATGCACTATTTGCATTGCTGAAGCAAAGTTGCAAATCTCACTCAAATTTTGGGAGCAGATCTATTTTATTTATTGTAAATATAGTTTGCCATTTTTCCAGCTTTGCATTGTTGAAATCAGCAATCCATATTTATTTCCATTATTTCCTTTTTATCTAACTTTTCCTTAATAAAAGAGCAATGTTCCCACCCATTAACCGAGTTCTCCAATTTTACCCATCTTTTTGACTAGTCCAAATTTAATTCCAATAGTAATTGGAATGCCTCAAAATAACTCTATAGGTTTGGGGCTCCCCAACTACCATTCTTTTCTGGAGAGTATAATATCGAGTTGGAGATTCTACTGTTATTAGCCCCTGCTATCCAACATTTAATTTATTTATTTATTTATTTGTCACGTTTCTATACCGCCCCTCTCAGCCCGAAGGCGACTCGGGATGGTTTACACAGGCAGTCTCTGCCCTCAATACAACACAAGCAACAAGGCAACCCCCCCCCCCCACCCTATAATAACAAATTAACAATTTTAAAACATACAATTGCAGTCTCAGCGTCACGTTGAAATCAGTTTCCATCGCATCGTCGTCATTCCATATATCTCATTAAGCCTTATATTTCATCAGCAAATGCCTGCTCAAATAGCCAGGTCTTGACTTTCTTGCGAAATGTCAGGAGGGAGGGGGCCGATCTGATGTCTTTAGGGAGGGTGTTCCAAAGCCGAGGAGCCACCACTGAAAAGTTGTCCCATTACTTTATTATTTTGCATGGAATGTTAAATGGTAGAGTTTCAAAAAGGAACAATATCTTGGGTAAAACCTTCATTTTACAAACCTTTATCCTGGTTATGATATCCCAATTCCATTTTTCCAATTAAGTATTTGCTTATTTATTTTTCCATAATTGGTTGTAGTTTAGTTGAACTATATTATTTAGATTATTTGGGATCACAAATATTTTAACTTCTTTTTCCCCAGTTTTCTCCCAGAGTGGTTTGTACCTCTTTGTACCTCTTTTAGTTCTTTCCAGTTTAAGTTTTTATGTAAGATATCTGATTTTTCAATGTTTATAGCTAATCCTTAAATGTTCTCAGATTTTAAAATTATTTTTGTTACTTCCTTTACAAATTCCTCTAGTGAACCTAATAATAACATTGCATCATCTACATATAAATTTACTTGTTCTTCCTTCCTAATCATATACATATACTTTTATTTTGTTTTAGTTTCTAATTAGCTAGGGGTTTTATCACCATCATAAAATGAATTGGTGAGAGGGGACATCCTTGCTTAACATATTTGTTCCCCCTTTAATCTTAATGGTTCTTGTTTTGGAGCCTTTTACTATTATTTCTCTAATTACTTCACAGATCCCCCCGCCCAAATTTAAATTCCTTGCAGAGATGGAACAGGAACTGGTGGTTTACTGTGTTGCAAGCTTGATAGACATCTAATTTTAGTATCAAAAGTTTGTTTTTTCTTATGTTGCATGGTTGATTACGTTTAGGATGTTTTTGATTGGATATGTAAGCATTCTGTTTTTAATAAATCCATATTGATCTTCATCTATTAAATTTGGCATTATATCTTTCAGTCTGTTTGCTAAAAATTTTGCTAAATATCCACATGAATGGTCTATATGGGTTTGGGTCAACCTCCTCCTTACTAGGTTTTAATATTGTTATTATTTCTGATCTTTTTTAAAAAAAATATCTCATTAAACAGTGTTAGTAGGTTTGTGGTAACTTCTGCTTGGAATATTTTGTAAAAATTGTGGTAAACTCATCAGGACCAGGAGATGAATTTTATTTCAATTTTTTGAGCACCACTTCTATGTAATTAATTGTTGTTTTTATTCAATGATGATTCTATCTGAGAGTCTAATTATTTTAGAACCTCCAAACTTAGTTTCCTTATTTATGTAAAGTTTTTCATATTATCCTGTCATAATTTCCTTTAAATCCTTTTCCTTTGTTTTTACTTGTGTTTTTTCATCTCTTAATTTAGTTGACTTACTGTCACCTTTTTTATTTAGGTAGTTTGCCAGTCTCTTTGAGTGAATAGAGTTAATCTGAAAGTCGTTTATGACAAATAAGTAATTTTTTTTGTAACTTCAATTTTTTTCTAGTTCATCTAATTGTGTTTTTATCTCCCTCCATCTTTTTTATTTTCTTCTGTGGGGTCTTTTTGAATGGCTTGAAAAGTTATTTTCACCTCCCTGTTTTAATTTATCTACCTTACCTTTTTCTCTTTTCTTGATACCTTTTCCATTGATATACATTTGCCCCTGATTACTGCCTTGAAGGCATCCCATATTGTATCTTCCCTTATTTCAGGTCATCAGTTTAGTCTAAAGTGTTGACTAATTTCCTCCTTCAGTTCTTGTCTATCGTCTTCTTTAAGAGAAACAGAAGGGCCAAATCTCCACTTTTTTAAAGTTTTGGAGTGTCATATCTCAGTTTTAAAAATAAAGGTGCATGGTCTCTGGCAAAAAAAATCACAACAGATTTTTTTCCGGTAGGGAATAATGTTTTTCCTATTTAAAAACTTAATGGTGATCTCATTGTATTTGTCAGCAATTTTAATAAATGGCACATTTCATTTTCTAGATGAAGAATATAATGCAAATCTTGGAGAAGTATGAAATTCAGCCATATGAAATTGCATTAATTCATTGGGAGAATGAAGAGATTAATTACAGAAGAGGAGAGTAAGTTTGTAAATATCTTTGAATTCACAAAATCTAGAATTTAATTGGGCCAATAAGAACAGGAACCTTTGGCATATATTTGCTTCCCAAATGTATTATCTGCATTTTTTCTGCCAGAGCAGTGGTTCTCAACCTGTGCCTTCAACTTCCAGAAATCCTAACAGCTAACTGGCTGGGATTTCTGAGAGTTGTAAGCCAAAACACCTGAGACCCACAGGTTCAGAACCATTGTGCCAGAGTATCTAGATGTCCCGATGAAGCTGTTTCCAGATTTTCTTTGCAGAATTAGAAGGTATAATTCCTAGTGTAAGGAATGAAGACACGTCAGAAAAAGTTCAAAAGAAATGTTGTAGATAATTGCTTTATTTGCACCTGGTAAAATAGGATATTAATATATTCCCTTTTAAAATATATCTGGTTTGTTCCAAATTGTTGTTCTTGTTGATTTTATTGTATTTGCTGCTATGTTGTGAACCACCCCGAGCCTCCGGGAAGGAGCGATATATAAGCATGAATAAGAAAGAAAAAAAGAAAGAAAGAGATGGAAATAAGGGAATGGCAGACATTTCTTTCTCAAAGGGCAGAAGAAACAAACCCCAATTAGTCAAAGGAACTGCTTCCTAGTAAATGGGGTTTGGGAGATTTTCACTGTCCCCTCGTAGCTACTAAATTAGGGTTTGTGAATACATATCAGTCACAAGTATATAACTCCAGGTTATGCATTCATAACTGCCAGAGAGGATTCCTGCCATCACCACCCCATCATCATCCTTGTTGAATACTAATCCCAAATTAAGTTTTCTGTGCTTCCATTTACATAACCCATAAATTATAGAGTATCAGCAGGCTTGAGTTTTCAGATTTTTTTTATATCTGGGGAAAAACTTGAAACTTTCCTGTGGAACCAGTTGCAAGGGATGCACTGGGGGGAGTTAAAAACAGACAACTGTGGTAGGGCGGCTGAATAGAGTTGCTGGAACAGAAGAACAAATGTTTTGTGCATATCGGAAAGATTCACTGTATTCATATCTTGTTCACCTTCCAGTTATTTTTTACTTATGTGAACCCTAAGGCAAAGCTATCATGGGCTTTCTTAGAGACCGTTCTTCATAAGCTGTTTGCTTTATCTTCCTCTGCGACTGAAAGGTGTGACTTGCCTAAGATAATCCCAATAGGTTTCCACGGCTGCATGAAGATTTGAACCTTGGTCTTCAGAGTTGTATTCTAATGTTCAAACCACTACTCCATTTTTACTCCCCATTGATAGTTTTGCTCCTGGTTTAACTGAAATCTGCTTTCAAATTACCACAAGAGTAGAAGTGCAAGCTCCCCATAGAAATTATTTTTTAAAAACCTAAGATTTAGTGCAGTTGGATTTACAGTAGGACCAGTGTGTCCAGAACACCATCCCTTTAAAATTCTGAATGGAAACATTTCGCCTTTAAAAACAAACCTGCTAATTGAAATTGAAAAGCAAATACAGGTCATCATCCCCAAATTGCAGATTGAAAAAATTATATTATGGGAAAATCTGACAAACAGATCAGAAGATGAATGAAATGGTTTGACTGGAAACAGAAAAGATAGATAGATGCACGAACACAACCATACCATTGCAAGATGGAACAAAAGGAAAGACTTGAGTGTCCTACTTACTGCAGGGTTTATTGTTGTTTTCTCGACTTCAGACCTTTCCTCTTTAACACATGTATTTCACTAGATTTCTCCCAATATCTCAAATGGATAATGATCATGATCCTTCATTGGACACACAGCTATGATGCTATAGCTACATTCTATCCTCTGATCCAATCCCTTCCATCCCAACATACAAAATAACCCTCACCTCAGAAGGCAGACAGCAATGCCAAATGAAAGGAGTAATGTGATGGTTATGAATGGGAACTGAAAGGTGCTTCCAGTACCTTCCCACTAGCAAGCAATAGTGCAATGAATAGAAGCAGGGATCCTTCCAGCTTCTATGCAGACTACTCCATAGTCTGCTGGTGGAAGGGAGCTGGATGCGTGATCCTTTAGTGCCCTGTTAGTCCCAAATAATGCCTGGCTTTGGGGGTCATGAAAATTGTGCCAGGATCATAAATGTGAATAACAAAATGATTACAAGATAATGTGTCTAGTTTGTGACGTCTTATTTGACTAACAGGATGCCAACCAATGTATTTATTTTGAAGTACTTACAAGAAGCACTTCAAAGCAAAAAGGGGAAAAATCCCTATTTTCCTAATAACTTGCTCACTAGCCTTGTGTTCTGATTAATATTTTTCACAAAAGATGCTGAACAAAAGCTAAACAAGCTTGTTTTCCCTTTTTTCTGTGACGGGAATAAGCTTGTGCTTTGGAGACACGAATTAGCTTCTTGCTCATACTTGTATTCTGAAAACATACTAATGGCTATATGACTAATTCTCTTGTCTAATGAAGTGTTTTCAGGTAAATTCTATTTTCGTTCATTTTATCAGTTACGATATTCTTATGCTCTTTACAGAGGGCAGTCAAAGCTTCACAGAGGAGAAATACTACTAAATTCAGAACTAGATGCTGATGACGTCACACTAGAGAAGTTTGCTTTTTCAAATGCCCTTTGCCTTTCTGGTAAGTTATATATTGTATCAGGCATTCAAACCACCAGTTTGTGAGTTCATATTATATATGGGATAAGTAGAGAACAATAGTAGGGAATTATGTGTACATAACATACACTGAGTTGTCTCCTACCCACCCACCTAGCCCCTGATACTAAACAGAATTGGGAAACCTGTGTCCTTCCAGAAGTTGCTGGACTTATCAGCTCCATGAAGCCTAGCTTTTATAATCAGTAGTCAGCAATATTTGGATGGCATTCATTGATACATTTCAGTTTATATAGCTGGAGTGGATGGAATTCTCGGAGAGATGAGGCTTTGGGAAAAGCGTACTGGATATTTGCCCTTCCTGGCATATAAAATAGCTAACCAATGGCCAACTGGGTAAAGGAAACTGCACAACAATGATGGATTATGCCACACCTAAAAAAGGGAGTGGCAAGATCTTATCTTAAATCAAAACTTTTGGGGTTTTGAGATTTGCAAGTCCCATTGCTTTCAGAGGCATCTTTGGTGAGGATGCAAGAGAAAGCATTCTACATGACTGCTCCCAAATACGGAATTCAGGTATCAAGGGAAGTCAGTTTAGCCCCTCTGTTCTTCCACCAATCAGCAGAGATTTTTCTGTTCAGATATGGGACAGAGATTTGACATGGGTAAACCTCAATGGTTTGTTTCCTTTTGTTGAATAATGTAAACTGTCTTACTATAACCAGCTTTTCTATTATTTATTTATTTATTGGTTCGACTTAATATACCGCTCTCTGTAGAGTCCAGAGCGGTTTACAAAGTTAATAGATAAAACACATAAAATGCAATAAAATACAGTAAGACCAATTTAAAACCCCCAGTTAAAATCAATTCCAGCAAACTGCGATGGCAGTAGAAATATGCTAGCAGCGGCACAACAGGATGCTGATAATACTCATTCGTTATGGGCCAAATGCCTTTACAGTGTTTTACAGTGTTTATAGTTGTTTTTCATTATGTTGAAATTTGTCGTCCTCAGCTATGAGAGAAAGCCAGACCATAAATTAAAATAAACAGTTCAGCCAGATCTAGAGGCTACAGGTTCTTTAATCCTAATCCAAAGTATTCCCTGAATAATGATAGCATTTGCGATCACATATTACCATAGTATAGCGCAAAACTTCTTCTGCAACGAAGATCTCAACAACTGCATTTTTGAAGTCAGTGTTGAGGTACACTAGCCTAGTAACCTATCTATTATGAACAATAGATATATCTATTATTAACAATTCACAATTCACATATCACACACACACACATATATGGAGAAAAACTCACCTCCCACATTGCATATAATTTAACCCGTTATTAAAATACTCTAATTTTATTCTGTAGTTCAGTTACATATTTGGCAGCATGTAAGAATACTTTTTATTGGAAATAAAAAGTAGACCAAAGAAATAATATGAAAAAATAATGATTAAGTTTCCTTTCCCACCGTCACTATTAGAATCAAAATTGAAACCTTCTGCATCACTGTAACATTTGATCAAGGGTGTCTTGTCTGTTATGCCTTGTAACCCTTAAACATGTCTTTTAAAAGGCAAACCAAACCAGTATCTGAAAACAACCATTATATAATTTCAGGTAAGGATTTTGTGGTAGTATTTAAATGCAGTGAACATGAATAATAAGTCTTTTGTACTTTTCTCTAATGTAGTAAAACTGGCCATTTGGGAAGCATCAGTGGATAATTTTGTAGAATCTATCCAGTCAATACCTGAGGTATTTGCTACTTTTTTCACTTGTCCTAAAAAGTAGGAGTGCATTTGAAGGCTTTTAGTTACATATTAGCAAGTACAAGATGCCAGGATTTGTGAATAGCATGGAATAATTAAGATTTGTCTGCCAGGTTTCTACTCCGAACCAAAATTTGTATTACAACTAAGGATGTAAGGATTTTTTTTCTGATGCTTTAGTTCAGGGTTCCAAATGCAGCCCTTCAATGTAATTTATGCACCCTCACCCCACAATCTACATTTTAGATTTAGGGTCACCTTAAGTCTGAAATAACTTGACCATATGACAACAGCAATCCTAATTAACTTGACTGTCATTTGTCAAAAACCATCCCAATTTTTCCATTGAAATACTGGTAAGTTTATGTTGGTTAAAACTGTTCTTCATTCTAAATAATGTATTGTTCTTTCATTTTTTGCACAACACTAGCATACAGTGTATAAGAGGATGAACCTAGTTTCTCACACTTAATTGAAGACATATTTTTGATGCCTAGAAAGCAGCAAGTCTGTAATGTAACTCTCAGGTACAATCAGCTGATAGATAGCAAGCTCCTCTCCAAGAATAAATAATTATACCAGCCCTCTAAATCCTGTTTCAAGGTTGTTGGCAGCTCAACATTTGCTCCTCAGCTGTCAAAAATTCCAGAAGTTCAAGTTTTTCAATTGTAAAAAATTGTCTTCATTCTATTGAAAATAATAATTAAAAACACCTTAAATCTAAATCCAGAATCAGATGACATTTTGGGAAATACATGTCAGTTCCACTTATTGATTCATTGGGTCAACTCTGATTGGGACTAACAGTTCATGAAACCTTCATGAATGAGGATGGGGCTATGAGGACTGCAGATAAGGTGTGGGGCATGTAGGCATCCCAAAGGCTGTTGGATGTTGAAACCTGGTTTAACTGGTTATATCTTGAGATTTCATGTTGGTGTTAACTACGTCTGGTAGTCCAAGCACCAAAGGATTCTCATGCAACCCAGTTAAATAATCTTATATTTCTCTCTTAAAAGCAAAAAATATTTGTTTCTTTTCTTAGCATCTTGAGTCTAGAGTTTGTGGAAGCAGTTTATAGAATGGCATTTTCTGCACTCTTCTCCAACCCTGCTTGTACGAGCTGCTGGTGTCCAGTTTTCTAAGATTTCTCCTGAATGTAATCACAATGCCAGCCCTTCCTTAAGGTCCTCCAAGGGAATGGAAAACCCTGCCTGCTTGAGTAGTTTCTACTGATAGTCTATAACTCTAAACTAGCAAATCTATGAAACTGACTAACAGCAACAAATAAATAGAAGTGTAATTTTACATTGATTCAGGATTGAGTGACAGTGAACATGTGAGGACCACTTCTTGAAAGAGGGAATTATCAACTGAATGTTCAACAAAAAGATTATGAAACAATTTTATTTAAGAGAATTGGATGTGATGCTGTCAAACATATGGGAGAAAATACACTATAAATTAAATAAGTAATACTGAGATATGTATCAGCTGCTGTTGTATGCTAGATTAAAAAGTTATTTGCAAAATATCATTGCTCAATGGCTTATTGCAATCTTGTTACAGATACTAAAATTAAGAAGGAAGGTGAAATTGTCTCATGCAGATGTAATGCAGAAAATTGGAGAGCTGTTTGCATTAAGGTATGCCATTCATTTAAAAGAAGGAAAGAGTTTTGTTAACAACCAACTTTAAAGAAGAAATGCCATGACTATGTGTGCGATTGTTCCAGGAGAGGAACAAGGGCATCTTGATGTACATTGCTACTGATTCTTGCTCTATATAGATAACCAAATCCAAGGATTTCACAAAGGACTTAGTGAGGTGGGAATTCCTCAAAAAAGCAGTCATATTCCTGAGTGTTACATAATGGCATGTTTTCTCTCATTTTTCTTTTTAAAAAGGTCTCAAAAATATGAAATGCAATAGAAGAGCTCAGGGCAGCCACATTGCAGTTCACACCACTAACAATAATCATTTTAAAACAGTTGGAGTATGTCTCTGATCAATTCGTGCCTAAACACTAGCATTTAGATTACTATAAACATTACTAAAGTTGTTGAGGAACTTCTTGTGATATTCCTACGGAGGACATAGCTTTTGATATTTCTATATGTAAAAGGCACAATGGTAAGGGGATATGAAAGCTTAAGAATTTGGCTTTATTACAACAGTGGAAAGTTCTGTATTATTTTTATTTTTTTACATTATGGGAAACATTCACCCTGCTCTTAATGATATGCATTGTTTATGGTTTAGAACAAGGATAGTGATATCCATGGTTTTGGACGGAATATTTTTTGTTAGTACCTTTTATACTTTTTTCTTTTTCTGACCAGTTTTCAATTTGGTTTGAAATGAAAAAGTTGGCATATTTCAAATCAGAGAGAGACTCATGGTATCTGATAGTTGATAGGATGCACATATCCAAGTCCTTCAAGGGTCATTCTTACCATGAAAACCTGGTTTGAGCGAAAATACTTTTCTAGTTCAAGTAAACTAGCACTTACATCTGAACCATGTGTTGATTATCACCTCAAATTATCAACATAAAGAGCTATAAATATTAAGAATTTCCTCATTTATTCATCCCCTATTCTTCAGGCACCGCATAAATTTAAGTTCAGATCTTCTGATTACCCCGGATTTCTACTGGGATAGAGAACACCTTGAACAGCTATATGATAAAACTTGTCAGTTCCTGAGTATTAATCGCAGAGTTAAGGTATGTATTTTTTTCTTTCACCCACAGAAATCTATTTTCTGCATTTTGAGAGTAGTTCACACATTATTTATCCTCCAAGAACTCTTAGAATTTTAAACTTTGTTTCCTTTTGTTCAGCAGAAGTAAAGAACTACAAATTACCAATTTACTACAGTTGGACCATTATGTTTGCAGTTTAAGCATTCATTGATTTGATTATTCGCATATTACTTATATATGCTGCCCCCACCTATGCTGCCCTATGCCATTTTTAGATTTTGATGACAACAGCATTGCTAGGAAGAAATCAAACTAGTAGGTGCCTGGGCCCAACCATCAGTGTATTCCCTTTCTCCTGTAGCTGAGAAGGGAGGAGATGAGATAGTAGGAGAGTCCATGCGCTCTCGCGTTCTCACACAGCAGGAGAAAGGGAATGACATGAGGGAGGGCATGCATGAGTTTGCTCACTTGTATTGGAAGGTGGGAGGAGTAGGAAGATGACCACATGTGTTCACTCACTAATGTGGATGGCAGGGGAATGGGATGGGCATGCATCCATGAGCTCATTCATATGTGGGAGGACATGGGGCAGCAGGACACACACATTTATTCATGCAGGAAGAGAATGGGACAGGAGGAGTGTGGGCACATGTATTTGCTCACTGCAAGGGGGCGTTAAGAGGATGGGATGAGTGTCCCCTTTTTACCTTCTCCCCCCCATCCCATCCCTGCACAAATGAGTAAGCAAGTGGGCCCAGGCACTTGCATATTCATGTGTTAAATATGATTTCGTTGAGCCTAGAGATACTCGCAGAAGTGCAGGGCCAACTGTATATATATTTTTCCATAAAGAAACTAAACACTCCTAAGTTTTCTGCATGCATTAAAGAATCCTGGAAGACGTCGAGCCTTGCTTTTCTTTGTTTGGGGGCAAGCAAGAATCAATGGAACTTGTTTGCCCATTAGTTAAGCCAACATTGTTAAAGCAACTGGCTTACTGTTCCTGAGCATTGTGGTGTTGCATAAGCACTTTTCCTGGTGGTGGGGAGTGGCTAAAGCAACCAGAAATTCAGTAGGAAGAAAAGGCCTGGTTTTTCTGAAGAAAACTCAAAGAGGCCGAAATTTGGAATTGGTTTTGGATTCCTGACATGCTTGGAATTGGGAAACCAGAATTCATCGTTTGGAAATGACATGAAATCTTTCTTCAATTTAACTTGTCAGGCAGAATGCACATGGTTGCTGGATATGAAGAGCATCAAAACTGCCATTCTGGTTGTTGAGCAAATATAGCAAATGCCACATTCCCCCAATCTCCCTCTAATTATGTGCTCCCCCCCCCTTTTTTTTACAATATGTACGATTCTAGTAACTTTCCAGAGAGGGATTGGTGCCAATAGAAGCTTGACCCATGAGCTTGTAAAAGTCCATCTTTAACAAGGAACCCAGAATTCTCTATCAATTTCTTGGCTGGTCCCAGATTAGTTTTGTCCACTAGTAAGCAGGCCACAACATGCATTGCATGCATTTTCATAATAAATATGCATTGTTGTAGGAACGGTTTCAAATAAAAAACATCTTAACCTATCCTAAAATTGGTCACACTTAAGTGCTATGAAATGACTTTGATGGACATCAACATTTGGAAAATAATATTTTAACTCCCATCCTGTTTCACATGTGAGATGGTGCTACCACTGCATTTTGTCTATCAGGGCCGAAAGGGAAGGCATAAATTAAGCTACTTGTCACAATAAACCTTTGTGGCAAATTAACATTAGCTGCTTTTATACTACCGGTACTGTGTGAGCCTGTGGCAGTGTACTCATACATTCCTTTATACATTTTGAGTTTCCATAAGATTATTCTATAGATTTTTAATAGAAACTTTGATAACAAAATTTTAATTTTCAGTAAAAAGGTATGAACCTCATGGTAGATTTACTATGTTAGGAAAACAAACGTAAGAAAAAATGTGGATTTTTGGCCTCCAAGTAATGAACCCCTTATTTCCTTCCTTCCTGCTAAACAAGAGCTAAATATGTGTGTCACAAATATATGAAGGAATAAACTTCTATCATATCTTCATAGAAACATTCTGGTATTCCCCTCACTTATTCTTTGATGTTAGGTATGTTCCAATTACGAATCCGAATGCGACCCTCCTAATCTCCTGGAATCTTCCCAAAAAGATAACCCGGGGACACCCAAAATTCAAAACAAAAACAGAACGGATTCACACACCCCTATTAGATATACTTGGAATCCCTTGTAATGTGAACTGGATTATAAATGTAATATTTTCATTTTATCCTTCAATCCACAAAACTGTAATATAAAACACTGTTGAGTAGATCTAACTCTGTAACAATATTTGAAGCCATACTGTCATCTGGATTGCATTAGGTAACACTTCCATTTGAGTTATAGAATCTTTAGCTGTCACATACTTCAGCAAGGTTTAAGGTTTCTGTTAGACCCTGTCTGAGCAGGTCAACTGATGGTTTTTAACAAGTTGTTTGCCCCAAAATTTCTGCAATAGCAGTTGTTACATTCTTGCTGTTGCAGGTGGTGAATGAGAAGCTCCAACACTGCACAGAGTTGACAGATCTGATGAGAAATCATTTGAGTGAAAAGCATGCTTTGCGCTTGGAATGGATGATAGTGATACTCATCACCATCGAGGTTAGTCTGATGTAATAGCTGTACTGGTAAGAAACACAATTCATCTTACTGGATAAAGGTTCAACTTCAGATATTTTACAGGCAAATGTCATAACTTTTTTGACAACTTATTTTTTTAAAAAAAAGTTTATGTAATACTCAAGCTTAATATACATTGTGCCAATATATGTTTAGTGCATATTAATCCTGTCTTTGCTCCAGTTGAATGTGTATAGCTCATTTCTTCCTAGTATAACCGTAGTGAGGTCGACCAGGCCAAGTGTAATTTGCCTACTGGCTTTCTTTGCTCAATAGGGACAAATCTGGATCACTTACGTCCCTATCCAATACTGCTAATACTCCAAAAATGTCCAGATTACAATTACAAAACTCATTTTTTTTATTTGCCAGTTCACAACTTACATTTACTGAGCACACTGTACCACATGCCAAAATGAAGTCAGCTTGGTTTGTCCTTTACAATTACTTTGTGTATACTTTAATGGGATTTTGGAAGGAAGTGTTGACAGCACCTGTGAGTTTTTGCTGTCTTTCACTATCCTGGAACCATATGGGACTGACTACAGAGGTTGTGTATTATTGATTGATTTTCCATACAGAAATGTTGTGACTTTTGAAATACTCCAAAGCCGGTAGTGCACATTTATTTTTTAAGAATTCATTTGATAACTTTGTTTTCAACCTGCATATTGCCACTTCTTGCCCTTGAAAAATATTTCCTGATAAATACTATGTAGTGTTTTATTTGAATGTGAACTTTTTGTATTTGTTTTATCCCACAGTACAGTGATCTCAAATCTTAAATTCAAAACAGAAAGGAGGGATAAACTGATATCCCTATGTCAGTTAAATAATTTGAGACTACATGTAGGCCACACAGATTCATAACCTAAAGGGCAGGCTTTAGCAGAACTGGTTCATCTCCAGTTGCAGTAAATCTTGCCAACTGGAAGGTTGACAGTTGGAAGCCCGGGTCAGAGTAAGCTCCTGGCCTTTAGCTCAGCTTCTGCCTACCTAGCAGTTTTGAAAACAACAGTGTGAGTATATACATAGATACAGCTTCAAACGGGGAGGTATTTAAGGGGCACCCATATGGAAATGCCAGAAAAATGCTGGTGATTTGATCAGGGAGGAAGTTTACAAAGCTCTTTGTCAGGAAAATTGGAGCGACAACACACACACACCCTACAGCCCTGGCCATGGCTGGAACCAAGAAGCCGAAGACGGGAAAGCGTATATATATACCTCTATCTATTTAGTTCTCTGCCTTGTCAGTGTATAATGGCATTAAATGTTTGCTGCATATGTGTTCTGTGATCCACCCTGAGTCTCCTTCGGGGTGAGAAGGGCAAAATATAAATAAATACTGTAAATAAAAACAAAACATTTAAAAGTACAGAATATGCAATACATGTTGTTTGTTTTTCAGGTCATGTTTGAACTTGGTAGAATGCTTTTTTGACAATGAATGAGAACCAGAAATTTTGACAAGCTTGTGGAGATCCGACCCAAAGCCTCGTTTGATGGGATTCTTCAGCTTTATTCTTCACACTTGTTGAAAGTTCAATCACTGTCGTAATAAATATATGGACACCTGCTGCTTACAAAATAATTGAAATTTGTTGATGTAGACCAATTTTTTTTTTAAAAAAATCTATCACATTGGTGGAAAATTGTAGCTTAAAAGTAAATCATACTTCCTATAAATGCTTATTTCCCATAATCTCTATGTCTGATGTTTATTTGGTATGCTGCAAGAAACTGTGCTATAAAGAATACAATTTGACATTTATAAATCTTAATACATGAATTGTATATCTTTTTGCATATTGGACACATTCAGCAACATTTTATAAAGTTCTTCCTATGCTGTGTGCACATGGATTCCTGGATCCCCTATTTTGTGTCATACAGCTTTGTGACCCCTTCACTCCTTGTTTCTACTACAGAGATCTTCAAAATTACCTACAGTAGAATCTTATTTATCCAATATAAACGGGCCAGCAGACCGTTAGATAAGCAAAAATGTTGGATGAGGGATTAACGAAAAGCCTACTAAACATCAAATTACATTATGATTTTACTAACTAAGCACCAAAACACCATGTTTTACAACAAATCAATGGGAAAGCAGTTCAATACACAGTAACATTATGTAGTAATTACTGTATTTACGAATTTACCACCAAAATAGACAAGGGTTCTTTCTTCCACCCTGGACATTATTCCGGGCAAGAGGTAGACTGCGTTGGATAATACAGAACGTTGTATAAGCAAAGGTTGGGTAAGCAAGACTCTATTGTATTTCATTTTTCTTATATACATTATACTCAAATTTGAAAGTGTTGAAATATTTAGATGATGAAGCGAGCAAATCACCAGTCGATCAAAGGATAACTAAGCTGGCCCTCTTAATTTGCCTATCAATGAATTTAGTAAATGGTGAAATAAGTTTTTAGATTGATGGTAATGTTTCTCAAAGCCAAGATATTAACTGCAATTAGCCAAGTACCTGAGAAATACATAAGCCCAACAGCTTGTTAACGTGAGCTCATTCTGTCCCTAAGATGTAGTGTTCAAAAGTAATCTGCTCTGAGACATAGTGTTTCTACCTGGTTATCATGTCTATCTTTATTAGACCCAACAACAAAACAATCAAAATACTGCTCTTTTGAAACCAGTATTTCTCCATGGGGGGAGGGTAAAAGTATTATCACTCCACCTCTTCCCACTGCATTTTTTCAAAAAATATAGTTGCTGGAGAAACTGCTTTTGAAAGCTCTGCTCTTTTGATTTGTCTAATAAAATGTACACTTGGCCTGCCACATCTATGGATTCAACCATCCATGGCTTGAAAATATCTTTAAACATTCAAAAGACAAGTCTTGATTTTGCCATTATATAAAAGGGACACCATTTTACTTCATCATCATATAGATATCCCTGACATTTAGTATCCATGGGAGGGTGGTGGTGGTTCTAGAACCAAACCTTAGTGGGTACTAAGGGCTCACTATACTTGCGATTTGTTTTATGTTCAAGACATGCATATGATTAAATAATGATAGGACCACTATATAGTGTGCCTTCGCTTTCCAGATTCAACCACTCATGGCTTGAATAGTTCAAAATATTTATTTCCGAAAAGCAAAACTTTGCCATTTTACAAGGACACAATTTTATTATGCCACAGTATATAGTGGAACTTGAGTATCCATGGATTTAGGTATTCATGGTGGTTTCTGGAAGCAACCCCTAATTACGAAGAAGCACTGTATGTTGTCTAAGCTTGCCTTCACTATGATTCAGAAATTTTTTGCTTTAAATTTATTATGAATCTGATGGATCATGTTTTATCAGTCTTAAAAGCTAAATCTGAATCAATCAGGTATCTTCATTACAACAAAACATGTACTTTTATCTCTCAAAACATCCAAACTTTTCTATACCTTTTGTCATTTTTTATAAATTAAACTTTCAAAACAACTTATCCTGAGGAAGGTTCTCGTGGTCCTTTTGTTTATTAGGTTTTAATCTGTCATTATGTACCCTATTTTAATAATAACATAAAATAATTTATATGCATTTTGTAATAAGCCAGACAACACTTTGTGCAACAACCTTATAAGTAGCTGCTTTGGCAAATAAGTAATTACATACCTTACATCATTTTCTTTCAAGAGTTTAAAAGCATTTGTAGATTCATAATGGCCTTTTCAAATCATGTTTGCATATTTATTTTAGATTTCATCTATTCCTATCTTGCTGCCCTTGTCGCCCATTCAGAAGCAGCCCTGCAGCGCCTCACATCCTGCTTTGCAACAGCTGCAGAGCTGTTTGGGCTGGAAGTCAGCCTGAAGAAAACAGAAGTCCTCTACCAGCCCGCACCACAGGAAGAACACCACCATCCTCACGTCAGCATAGGCACATCTGTGCTTAAGTCCGTTCAGCAGTTCACCTACCTGGGAAGCATCATCTCTTCAGACGCCAAGATTGACAAAGAGATAGATCATAGATTATCAAAGGCATATAGTGCATTCGGAAGGCTTCACAAAAGAGTCTGGAGCAACAAGCACCTGAGACAAAGCACCAAAATCAGTGTGTACAGAGCTATCATACTGTCCATTCTCCTCTATGGGTCTGAAACATGGGTCACCTATCGCCAACACCTACGACTCCTCGGCGCTTTCATCAGCGCTGTCTTCGCACAATCCTAAATATACACTGGACCGACTATGTGACGAATGTTGCTGTCCTTGAGCAAGCAGGGATCACCAGCATTGAGGCCATGCTATTGAGAACACAGCTGCGCTGGGCAGGACACGTCTCTAGGATGGAGGACCACCGCCTCCCAAAGATACTACTCTACGGTGAACTCGCCACGGGTCAGCGCAAGAGAGGCGCCCCCCAAAGAGATATAAGGACTCCTGAAACAACATCTCAGGCTTGGCCAGATTGATCACCAACAATGGTCCACCCTGGCCTCACATCGGGAGGCATGGAGAAGCACTATCCACAATGCTGCGGCCTCTTTCGAGAAGACAGGCCGAATGGGTCTCGAAGAGAAACGACAACGCAGAAAGAACCGCAACTTGGAAAAAACATCACCTAAGGAGACTTTCTGCTGCGCTTTCTGCAACCGAACTTGCCTATCTCAGATTGGCCTTTTTAGTCATCAACGCGCTTGTAAAAAGCGTGGGATGAGTCCTTCCTGAATCTTCGTTCGCGAAGTAATGCCGAGAGAGAGAGAGATTCCTATCCTAGAGAGTGTTGACTTCTCAGCCATGTTTTTTGACTTCTTTCTCTTGGAATTATTTGTGGTACTCAGTACAGAAATTGTTCAGGTATACTTAAGGGTCTGATAACGGGTCTGTGTGTGCCTTTGCATGCTATGAGAGCTGCCTGTTATAAGTTGCTGTTGTGGTGGACATGGCAAATCAAGAAACACAATGTCACAAAACTACCAAAGCTGAACCAATGCAGAGAAAAGACAACTTGGATGAGATGCAAGGTAAAGGTGTAAACTGATATCCACTACAGAATCACTTGTTTTAAACTAGAGGCATCCTATAAGTAGGATGTTTGTAATTCTGGGACTGCCTGCACGGAGACAAACTGCTTCCAGAAACCACCATGAATACAATAGGAAGTGAGAGAAATTTATTATTTACAGTATTTATATACCAATTTTCTCACGCCTGGAAAATTTAACTAGGAAGGGAAATTCACATCTGGAAAAGTTATCATTTATTTAATTTATTTATTATTCGGGCTTCTATGCCGCCGACTCCCGGAGGCTCACGGCGGTTCACAGGAGCCGAAGGCACATCGCCGAAGGTACCTCTAAGAGGTTGGCATCCTCGGACCGTAGTGATCTCGAAGGGCAGTATGGGGTGAGACGGTCCCTCAGATACGCTGGCCCCAGACCGTGCAAGGCCTTAAAGGTGAGAACCAACACTTTGAAGGTGATCCGGTGCTCAATTGGCAGCAAGTGCAGATCCTGCAAAACAGGTGTTATGTGGCAGCCTGCTGGGGTGCCAGACAGGAGCCGGGCGGCAGTGTTCTGCACCAGCTTGAGCTTCATGGGGAAAAGGTGTCTCCACTGAAGCTTTATCACCAATCCTTGTTTCAACAAGCCACGTTTTCAAAATCCAATGATCACAAGGACAGAAAGTGAGGTGAAATCTACAGGTCCTTCTAAAAAAATTAGCATATAGTGCTAAAGTTCATTATTTTCCATAATGTAATGATAAAAATTAAACTTTCATATATTTTAGATTCATTGCACACCAACTGAAATATTTCAGGTCTTTTTTTGTTTTAATACTGAGGATTTTGGCATACAGCTCCTGAAAACCCAAAAATCCTATCTCAAAAAATTAGCATATCAGGAAACGGTCCTCTAAACGAGCTATTAACCTAATCATCTGAATCAAATAATTAACTCTAAGCACCTGCAAAAGATTCCTGAGGCTTTTAAAAACTCCCAGCCTGGTTCATTATTCCAAACCGCCATCATGGGCAAGACTGCCGACCTGACTGCTGTCCAGGAGGCCATCATTGACACCCTCAAGCAAGAGGGTCAGACCCAGAAAGAAATTTCTGAACAAATAGGCTGCTCCCAGAGTGCTGTTTCAAGGCACCTCAATGGGAAGTCTGTGGGAAGGGAAAAATGTGGCAGAAAACGCTGCACAACGAGAAGAGGTGACCGGACCCTGAGGAAAATTGTGGAGAAGGACAGATTCCAGACTTTGGGGGACCTGCAGAAGCAGTGGACGGAGTCGAGTAGAAACATCAAGAGCCACCGTGCACAGGCGTGTGCAGGAAATGGGCTATAGGTGCCGCATTCCCCAGGTCAAGCCACTTTTGAACCAGAAACAGCGGCAGAAGCGCCTGACCTGGGCAACAGAGAAGCAGCACTGGACTGTTGCTAAGTGGGCCCAAGTACTTTTTTTTTCTGATGAAGGCAAATTTTGCATGTCATTCGGAAATCAAGGCGCCAGAATCTGGAGGAAGACTGGGGAGAAGGAAATGCCAAAATGCCTGAAGTTCGGTGTCAAGTACCCACAGTCAGTGATGGTGTGGGGTGCCATGTCAGCTGCTGGTGTTGGCCCACTGTGTTTTATCAAGGGTAGGGTCAATGCAGCTAGCTACCAGATTTTGGAGCACTTCATGTTTCCATCGGCTGAAAAGCTTTATGGAGATGAAGATTTCATTTTTCAGCACGACCTGGCACCTGCTCACAGTGCCAAAACCACTGGTAAATGGTTTACCGACCATGGTATTACTGTGCTCAATTGGCCTGCCAACTCTCCTGACCTGAACCCCATAGAGAATCTGTGGGATATTGTGAAGAGAAAGTTGAGAGACGCAAGACCCAACACTCTGGATGAGCTTAAGGGCACTGTCAAAACGTCCTGGGCCTCCATAACACCTCAGCACTGCCACAGGCTGATTGCCTCCATGCCACGCCGCATTGAAGCAGTCATTTCTGCAAAAGGATTCCTGACAAAGTATTGATTGCACAACTGAAGATAATTATTTGAAGGTTGACTCTTTTTTAAAAAAAAAAAACACTTTTATTTTATTGGCCAGATGAAATATGCTAATTTTTGAGATAGGATTTTTGGGTTTTCAGGAGCTGTATGCCGAAATCATCAGTATTAAAACAAAAAAAAAGACCTGAAATATTTCAGTTGGTGTGCAATGAATCTAAAATATATGAAAGTTTAATTTTTATCTTTACATTATGGAAAATAATGAACTTTAGCACTATATGCTAATTTTTGAGAAGGACCTGTAAATGGGGACAAAGACAACAAAGCAAACACCACCGGGGTGTTAACCCTTGACTATGCTACTGTTTGTTTTTTGTTTTCCGTTCTTTTGAGTCTGTCCGCCCTCCCCCCCCCCCCAAACACCTTCTCCCTCAGAAACATATTCTACCTATCTCATCCAGGGTTTTATCTAATTTTATCAATTTTACTTTTAATACATCTGCCCTCCCCCCACTGTTGTCTTATTTCTTTTCATGTCATCTCAAACCTGTTTATTTTATTTCGTTAACTTATTTATTCTGATGGTATTTTGCTTCTTTGTATTTTATTTGCTGTATGTGTATTTGTTTTTTGGGCGTGGCCTCATGTTAGCCACCCCGAGTCCCCGTCGGGGAGATGGTGGCAGGGTATAAATGAAGATTATTATGCTATACAAAGCTTGTGTGTGTGTGTGTGTACACACACACACACACGAGGGCGGGTCAATAACTCCATGATTTTTGAATTTCCCACCTCTTAACTGAAGGGCAACACTGCTCCTGTCAACAGGCATCTATCAGTTGACTCCTGTCAAAATTTGAACAAACTGCGTCATTTAGATTGTGTTTGGCAGCCATTGAAAGAAGACTACCGCGTGATTTGAGGAGAAAATGGAAAAAAGTGAATTTTGTGTGCTCATTAAGCATTATTTTTTTGCGGAAAAAAACATCACTCAAACCAAGGCTAAGCTTGATAAATACTATGGGGACTCTGCACCATCAATTTCAATGGTTAAAAAGTGGTTTACTGAATTTTGTTGTGGCTGTACAAGCACGGAAGATGCCGAACATTCTGGACACCCAATGGAGATCTCTACACCCGAAACAATTGAAAAAATTCACAATATGGTGTTGGCCGATCGGAGATTGAAAGTGTGAGAGATTGTGGAAGCCATAGACATCTCACATAGCTCAGTGGTTTCAATTTGAGTCGTTTCGTAACCGTGGATGAAATGTGGTTCCAAATACCTATTTTGATGACCTCAAAAAATCTTATTTTTTGGAAGGGATAAAAAAATCGGAGAAACGTTGGACGAAGTGTATAGAGCTCAAAGGAGACTATGTTGACAAATAAAATGATTTTTTATCCAAAACCTGTGTTTCATTCAAAAGTCAGACTTATTGGCCCGCCCTTGTGTATGTGTGTGTGTCTGGATTTACACTTTAAAAATGTACCTATTCCGGCTTACATATAAATTCAACTTAAGATCAAACCTTCAGAACCCATCTTGTTCATAACTTGACGGCTAACTGTATTTAGTTATACTAATAGTAATACCTTAATTTGGGAACCCAATTAGGTACACACACAGGATATAAATCAGATACATATTTTAGATGGAGTGTATGTATATAAATATTTCTAGTAAGAAGCTGCTAATAATAGAAACAAACAAGGAATGTATTATTCATTGGACTGTTGCCCAAATAACGTGTAAGCTTTCTCTTTCTCTTCAAAATGCAGATGTTTTGAAACTGACACCTGCCCCCATAGAATGCTCTGAAAGGGGTCCCGTCCTGCTTATTAAAAGCTAACCAGTCAGACCTGACCAGTGTGTACATCAAGTATTGTGTGACTTTTGTAATTCAGAATTTTTTTTCAGAATACCCAGCTTTTGATGAGTACCGAACAATTATGTATACATAATTACTTTATATGTAATACTTCCCCTGGAAATTACTGTATCATTATTGCTTTAATCAGTCACCAAAGAACCTTACAAATAGAAAGACCAAAAGCACCATATATTACACAAACCAGAACTGCATTTAAAAACTGGATATCGGAAATAATGTAATTTGCTGAATTCCATGGGGAGCTCTTTTATTACCCCTATTAAGCTTGAAATACCTTATCTGTTCTGTGCTTTCAGTAATTCCTACAGGAAATGATAATCCAGATGTCTTAATATCATCCCTGAAAGACAATGGAGTAATATTCCAATACTAACGATCTGAACTTTCTTTTTTTAAAGGGTACTGTAGATGTATTAAACATACCAAATCAAATAACAAAACTTGATACAACTGAATAAAACTCTATGTAATAAGTTAAATAAGATACTTATTTTAATAGTGAATAAGTATGATAAAACTGTATATATACATATTTCCCTATCCCCTACTTAAATTAAGTCATGCTTCCTTTCTTCCTTGCTAAACAGCAATTTCAAGCAACCTTGATTAATAACAATTTCAAGCTTGAATTGTAAAACGTAACAAAACATAGAACTACAATGTGTCACTAAGAATGGTATACTTAAGTGTAATTTTTTTCTGATCCACTATACTTATAATGAACTCACTGTTACCAAGGCAGAACAAAGGTTTGTAGAGAGCAGCCTATATAATACACTTGTTCTCAAGTTTAATAAGAGTAACAGAATTTAGGACTTTCATAAATCATGAAACTAAAGGAGCAATACATTTTCCTTGAGAAATCTTTCCTTGATAATAGACAACAAAAACACATTTTCCAACAAGTTATTATATTAATGTATAAATCAAGAGCAATATTTTTATTCAAACCAAACTTTATTAAGAAATCAAACCTGAAATTTTATACACATTGAAATATTTCATTAAGTTCAACACAGCTTACTCTCATATAGTAATGAAAGTATTTAAAGTAAAATATTCTAGGTTTTCTCTTAGTAATGCTACAAAAGTAAACTCCAATATTGTTCATAGCTAAAGGCAGAGAGGTAATCCAGAAACGCCCTGCTTAAGTCCCTAACAGAAAGCAACGTAGTGAGCTAGTACAGATTCAGTTACTTAAAAATACTCTGGATATCTTCTCCAAAACATTTATCCAGTGAGAAAGCAAACTGCACATTATAACTGCAATTTTATATGAACTTAGTGGGTCTCCCTAAACTGGGCTGTCTGAACAAATATGTTCTGCATCACCCAACTATTAGAATAGTTCATACAGTAATTCTTTTACATTTTAAGTAACAGGCCTCCAATTACTCACAACCGTTTCCAGCAGAATTCTATTCATTTGGCACTGTTTCAGATTAGGTTGATACCCTTAGTACTATGGTTGTTCCTTTGCTTTTTTTTAACCTCATGCTTCTAGAATCTCAACACTTCCACTGAGGCACACACAAAAGTAAATATTTTGGACTGAAGTCTTATGCTGCTTTCCATCAGGAGCATGTAAATATAAAAATATGCAACAGAAGCTAAGCTTGAGTGCACATAATTGCCCACAGACTGTAGCCTATGGTTGGCATTAACAACAAAGCCACATTCTACATTACTTTCAATTCTGCAAACTAATCAGAACATGGATGAAGATACTGGATTAAGTTTGTTTCCTATTTATAATACCATATTCAAACCTTTTCTCATTTAACTTATATTGGGTTACTGTAACAACCGAATCTCTCAAAGATGGAGGCCGTATTACCTGTCCCTCTTACTGATAATCTTACTGCATAATACTATAAACAAATGAAAATACTTTTAACAAACAGTGATCTGGGACAAAACAAACAAACAAACAAGTGAAGCATCTCTTATCCAAAAACCCAAACTCCTTCAAAATTGTCCACATGGGTGGCTGAGTTGGGTCAACTTCATTTCATGCACAAAATTGCTAAAAGTAGTGCATAAAATTACTTTCAGGTAATTTTCATAGGATGTACATGAAACATAAACCAATTTTGTGTTTAGACTTGATACCTTATCTATACATGTATTCCAAATCCCAAAATAGTAATAATTATTATATTCATCTGTATCATGTCTTTATCGCTTTGGCAAAGGCCCCTTCCACACAGCTGAATAAAACCCCACATTATCAGCTTTGAACTGAAATATATGGCAGTATGGACCTAGATAACCCAGTACAAAGCAGATATTGTGTGATTTTTCTGCCTTGATATTCTGGGCTGTGTGGAAGGGCCCTCCTAAGTTAAAAATATCTCACATTAAAAAACAATTCAATTTTAAAAAATGATAACATATAAATATTAAAACAGAACTAAATATATAAAATCCCTTTAAAACAGTTAAAATCATTTAAAAAATATTTATATACTGGATATTTAAAATAGTATTGTTTTTTTAATTGTTGTGAGATGCTTTGTGCCTCAATCAATGGGATAGAAAGCAATATGCAGCAGGATACAAATAAATATTTTAATGCGTTTTAATAGTTTATCTTTAAAACTGTTAAAAGGGCCTTCTCCGTTGTTGCTCCGAGCCTATGGAACACCCTGCCACTTGAAGTCAGAGCTATTACTGAATTGCCGGCATTTCGGAAAGCCTGCAAAACAGTTCTTTTCCACCAGGCATTTAATGTCTAGTCTCAACCCCTTCGGGGATTTAATGTCTCAACCTCTCGGGGTTTGAGAAGAGCGGGGTAAAATCCTGAAATAAATAAATAATAGTCATTCCTTGGTTATGGACTAATGTGCTAATTCTGTTTTAATTGTGAATGTTGTTCTTGTAGCTTATGGTTTTACTGTTTTGGTCGATGTATTGTAAACCGTCCTGAGCCAAATTGGAAGGATGGTATACAAATCGAAACAATAAATATGAAATTCTATTTTAATGTTTGCCTGTTTTTTGGGTTTCTGAAATTGTACCGGCTTTACTGTAAAACACTATGTGGGGGCTTCTACGCGATCATATGAAATCCAGATTATCTGCTCACAATTTAATTACATGAGTCTACAGCGCCATATAATCCAGTTATATATGGCTGCTATATATTGCTTTCCATACTACAATATTTTAAAAAATCCAGATTATCTGCTTTGAAATGGATTATATGGCAGTGTAGACGGGGCCTGGGTCTCTTTTGGGGGGGAGAAAAAAAAGGACTATAAACATAGAATGAGAGGCGGAGGAGTCCTCGTGAGATCAAGCTTTTTAAAGATCTCTACTTCCATGATGTTAAGGAATTTTACTTTCTTTAAATCAAATATAGAATATATATATAGAATATAAAAATAAGAGTTGGATGAGACCTCGTGGGCCATCCAGTCCAACCCCCTGCCAAGAAGCAGGAAGTAATAGTAATAATAATAATAAACAAGGCCCAGTAATCAAACTCCTTCTGGTCCCAAACACTTCGGATAAGGGATACCCAAGGTATCTCATGGATGCTGAGGACCAGGCATGTAGCAGGGGGGGGGGGGGCTAAGGGGGCTTCAGCCCCCTGAAATTCTCAGGATGGTCTGCGAAAAGGCCTTACTGGTACATGATTTAAACTTTTATGTGCATTTAAATCATGATCTGATCACCATGCTCATTATATCCCATATTAATGGGGTTTTTGGGATAACAATACAAAAGGTTTGGAAGGGTCTACCCTCTTCCCCCCCGTCACACCCCCCCCCCCCCCCCCGAATCAAAATCCTGGCTACGGCCCTGCTGAGGACGATTTGCAACTCAGCCCAGTGTTTGTTTAGAATATAAAAATAAGAGTTGGATGAGACCTCGTGGGCCATCCAGTCCAACCCCCTGCCAAGAAGCAGGAAGTAATAATAATAATAATAATAATAATAATAATAAACAAGGCCCAGTAATGCCTGGTTGGCTCAGAATCAAACTCTTTCTGGCCCCAAACACTTCGGATAAGGGATACCCAAGGTATCTCATGGATGCTGAGGACGATTTGCAACTCAGCCCAGTGTTTGTTTTGGCCACCTCGTGGCGGCTTCCCCCTCCCTCCTTCTCCTTCCCGAAAAAAAAGAACTAAGTGAATGGAGGAGCGGTAGCTGCAAGGCGCCGTCCTCCCTTCCCGCAGGGCCCGGCTTCGCCTACTGCCGGTGCGGCCTGTGCGTGGCAAGAGGCGGAGGAAGGCAAGCAGGCAGGCGGGCGGGCTGTTGCCGCCAGAGCTGCCCTCCCTCCTTCCCTCCCTCCTCCCCCTCCTGCTCCTCGTCGCCGCCTCGCCTCGCCTCCCCTCCCCCCTCTCCCTCCCCGGCGGGGGCTCCTCTCGCTACAGCTTCTCTGCTCCGCTCTCGGTCATGTGACCCTAACGTAACCGGACAGGAAAAGCCGCCGCCAGTGCTGCTGCTGCGCTGTCTCCGTTGTTGGCGCTGCTGCTGCGTGTGGAGGAGGCGGCGGCGGCGGCGGTGCTCCCCCCCGAGCGAGCGAGCGAGAGGGAGCGAGCGCGCGAGCCAGGTGAGCTCTGGCCCCTTTCCTTCTCTAGATCCCAAGACCAAGGGGGTGGGCATGGCGGGGTCGGGAGAAGGCCCCCTCAGCGAGCCACCCATTGTGCAGGCGGCAGGGCCCGGCTGAGGCCCTCGCTGCGGGGGGGGGGGGGAGCAGAGGGAGAGCCCCGACTAACCGACAAAAGGAACGGCCTCGAGGAAAGGGAGGGAGGGGGGAGTGTGAGGCCTTGCCGTGCGCGGGGGCGCTGAGCTCCCTAACGTGCCATGTTTGCCCCCCTCCCCCCTCCCTGCCTTCCCCGCCCCCCTTTCTCTGTCTCACCCGCGGCGGCAGCAACAGCCCGGCCTCAAAGGAGGAGGAGGCGGGTGGGGGAGGGGCGCGCGCTGAGGAGGCAGCCGCGCGGAGCGGAAAGGGAGGGGGAGGGAGCGAGGGAGGGAGAGAAGGGGGGGGAAGGCGAGGGGGGTTGGGTTAGGGTGGGCGGCTCCGTCTGCGTCTCCTCAGCTGCCGAGGCGGCCCTGGCGACAGCAGCAGCAGCAGCGGCGGCTTCCCGGCTCTCGCGCGCCTTCAGCTCGCTCTCGCGCTGCCTTGGAACTTACGTCGCCTCGCGCCGCGCCGCCGTCACTCCTCTGCCTACGCCACGCCCCCTTCGCAATCTGTGTGTGTGTGGAGTGGAAGGCGTGTTGCGCGTGCGTGAGGGGGAGGAGGGAAGGAGGGAAGGAGGGAGGGATTGCGGCGCGCGGGCACGTGGTGGCGCCTCCGCGTCTCCTGCAGAGGGGCGGGGCTGTGACTGGAGGGAGGGGAGAGAGAGAGAGAGAGATTGAGAGCCAGCCGGTGGCGGCAGGAGCTCTTAGCCTACTTAGCTCGTGCGGCCGGCTCCCATTGGCTAGATGGGTCAGCCAATAGGGAACGCCGGCGGTTTGTGCTCCGCGTGAAGTTTCCTGCCCTCTGTCTCTATTGGCTGCTCTTCGCCTTCTCTCCCCCTCCCCGCCCTGGGCTCTTTTTGCCTGCCTTCGACTGCACACACAAGCGCGAGCTCGGGGCCTGGCTTTTGAGAGGAGTCCCTGCTCTCAGCTGGAGTGGCAGCCATTTCACTCTCAACCCCTGAGCTCAAATGATACTTAATTTACCCTTAAACGATAGTTGGCCCCACCTGAGGCATTTTACAAGCTCTGGGGTATTGTACATGTTAGAAGCGAGTAGAGGGTACAGTTAAAGTGTGCTTAAAAACAAACAATGTTCAAAAACTTGGCTTGATGCTTAATGTCCTTTGACCAGAAGCTGGCCACTTGGGAGTGCCTCTGGTGTCGCTGTGAAAAGGCCCTCCTCCGTTGTGCATGTGGCAGGGCTCAGGTTGCATTGTAGTCTGTCAGTGGTTCCCAACCTTTTTTTGACCAGGGACCACCCCCCAACATTAGTACAAATCTGTTTTTGGGCAACTTTAGATTCGGTTTAGTTATTTGGGGTGCAGCTTCCAAAATCGCATTGAATAGACCACATCAGCGCTAGTTTCTGATTCAGAACATATGGCATCCAGTAGTTGCCATCTGCTTGCCCACAGAAAACCATATTTAATAAGCCTCGGTACTATAAAAGGGTCTCGCGAGACTAGTCGCTCTCATTGTAACAGAGTAGCTCAGACTGCATTGCCGTCTTCATTCTCTGCAAAAGTCCTTAGAAGCACTTTAATTACCTGTTTTGTGTCTGTCCCATATTGTCCCTTAAGCCTTCCTGCTATATGCAAACTACCACTATCTGCACCCAGTGTTTATTTATTTTAAATTTTAACATTCACATTTGGCCCGCCTGAAATGGTTTTAAATTGTCTGTTACTGCTTGTGTTGAGTTTTATTGATTTTATTGTTTTTATAATTGCTATTATTTTGATATTATGTGTTATTGGGCTTGGCCTCATATAAACTGCCCTGAGTCCCCTTGGGGAGATGGGTTCAGGGTAGAAATAAAGTTAATAGAAATAATAGAATAGTAGGTGATCTGTGGTTAGGGTTCCCATATGTCCCTTATTCTAAGGGACGTCCCTTATTTTGGCCCTAAAATTTGTGTCCCTGATTTTCAGGCCCTGTCCCTTATTTTTGACTAGCAGGACAGGACTGGGCGGGGTTGACCAGAGGAAGCTGCACGCTGTGGTTCCACGGCAATGCCTGCCCGGGGATTCCAACTAGCAGGGCAGCCTGCGTCCCCGTTGGAAGGAAGAGGCGATACAGGACTTTTTCAAAGTACAGTAGACTAATTAACCGTTACCCAAGGGGAATGTTGGATCATGTTGGATAAAGACAGTTTCTAGTTGCTTGAGAGTTACTCTTAAAATAGGCCTAGCTGTGCATCCCAATACTATACAATGCTGTGTATCCCATACTATACTATACCATTAACTATTGACATAATAATCATGAAGATGTACTGTCTTATAAAATTTATTTTATTTTAATGTTTAGACAGTGCACTTTTAAAGTCAGCAAAGTCAAATACTAAATACAGATGGAGAAAATTAGGTAGTTCTAATAATGTTTTTTCTGCATGACAAAGCATGCAGAAACATACCATGTACTGTTAAGAGGGTATAAGTCAGCATTTTTTGTGAGTTTCAATCATCATCTTATTCTGTTAATAAAACTATTTCTACCTAATGTTTGAGTTTCAAGATTTTAATGAAGTGTCCCTTATTTTTGTGAAAAATCCCGTAAATGTCCCTTATTTCTTATATCAAAAAATGGCAACCCTATCTGTGGTTTGCTCTTCTCCGCACTTGCATGTTGTGGGCTCCACTTTGTGGCCCCATTTCTTAAGGGCTTCCAGCATTGTACATGTTGAAACTGCAGTCTTCCTTGACCTCCATTATCTGAAAAACCATACTGTACTTTTAAAATATACTCTTAAGCTCTGTCCATGTTTCAGTCCTGATTCGTTTTCTTGTGTTCAGTGGGTATCCAGTTCGGTTTGGTGCCAAGGAACCCAAATTCATGAATGCCCAACTCTTTTTTTAAAAGAAATCCCTTTTTTAAAAATACAAGAGCTTGATTTCTGAATTAATTTTTTAACAAAAGTGTTTTTGTCCTGTCCTGTGAAGACATTGCCACATAGCCGTTGGGATGTTTTTCAGGAATCCCATATTTATAAACTTTTGGAGCTCTTTAAAACAAAATGTAGATGTAACCTCCTGCCCGTTACAGCTATGGATTCATGTGCCAGGTATATTTTGAATATTTATCCCATTGAAAATCAGTTGGTCAAGTCTAAAGCCAATTGTCAATTCCAACTGCGGGAGACCATGAAACAGCCAATCTACTCCGATTGGGATTGACAGTTGGATTTAGTTGTCTGTTTGTACAAACCATTTAAGATTGAGAATTCCTGGGCCTATCAATTTTATTGGTGGTGGGATTTACCTCTACTAGTGAAGAGTACAGACATCACACAGACAATGAAGATCCACATAGTTAAAGCAATGGTATTCCCTGTAGTAATCTTTGATTGCGAGAGCGGGACCATAAGAAAGGTTGAGCGATGGACCGCAAGAAGGTCAAAACCAGTCCATACTCCAGGAAATAAAGCCCGACTGCTCACTTGAGGGAAGGATAGTAGAGGCAAAAATGAAGTACTTTGACCACATATTGAGAAGACAGGAAAGCTTGGAGAAGAGAATGATGGTATCCGTGAAGTAACTGGCTTGACTCTGAAGGTGCTGGGTGTGGCCTTGGCTAGCAGGGAGCTCTGGCGTGGGCTACTCATAGAATAATTGAGTTGGAAGAGACCTTGTGGGCCATCCAGTCCAACCCCCTGCCAAGAAGCAGGAAAATCACATTCAAAGCATGCGGTCACAAAGTGTCAGAAGTGATTGAACGAATAAACAACAAAATTTACCTCACATGAGGATTTTAAACAGATTTTAGTTGACCATTTCACAAGGAAGCTTTAGTAGTGCCTTTTCTGTATGACAGAGGGTTGGTCTAGATTCCTTTTAGGGATCATTTTCAATTCTTGCCAAAAGACAAGTTGAATGTCCAGATCTTTTGTTAAATTTAAGGGAATTAGATTTCATCTATTTTGTTTACTTTACAGATTTTAAAAGATGGATTTAGCGAACCATGGACTTATTCTGCTTCAGCAACTCAACGCTCAGAGGGAATTTGGTTTCCTTTGTGACTGCACAGTTGCAATTGGCGATGTCTACTTCAAGGCACACAAGTCTGTCCTTGCTGCTTTTTCAAACTATTTCAAGATGCTATTTGTTCATCAAAGCAGGTAATTATAAGCCTATTTTTTCCTTTTATTTATTCATCTATTTATTATTCGGTTTTATATTCCGCTCCTCCCTGCAGGCTCGGGGCGGATCACAGTAGCAATAAAATACATAATAAAACATACAGTAAAATTCAGTAAAAACACAAATACATAATCAGTAGCCAACGGTCACAGCTTTTAGATCTTAGCTCGGACGCTGATGTGCATCTTCATTCAGGCTAGCCGAACGCTAGTCTGAAGAGGGCAGTCTTACAAGCCCTTCAAAAGGGGCCGAGTTCGTGAATCGCCCGAGCGTGACTGGGCAGCGAATTCCAAGTCATGGGAGCCACAGCTGAAAAGGCCCGCTGTCTTGTGCTGGACAAGTGACAGGAGCGGGGTGATGGAATAACTAGCAAGTTTTGCTCTTCCGAGCGCAGTGATCTCGGGGGAATATACGGGGTAAGGCGGTCCCTCAGGTACTCAGGCCCTAGACCGTGCAAGGCCTTGAAGGTTAACACCAACACCTTGAAGGCAATCCGGTACTCAATAGGCAGCCAGTGCAGTTGCCGCAGGATATGCGTAATGTGCTCTCTCGCTGGTGCTCCGACCAGCAAGCGAGCAGCAGCATTCTGCACCAGCTTGAGTTTCCGGACTGTCGACAAGGGAAGGCCCACGTAGAGGGCGTTACAGTAGTCCAGCCTCGAGATGACCGTTGCCTGGATCACCGTGGCCAGGTCATCCCTGGACAGGTAGGGTGCCAGTCGCCTAGCCTGACGGAGGTGGTAGAACGCCGTTTTGCTGACCATGGAGACCTGAGTCTCCATGGTCAGCAAAGGGTCCAATTGGACACCTAAGCTCTTTACGAGGGATGACGGGCTGAGCTGCTCGCCATCCAGGGTAGGCAACCGGCACTCATCCAGCCCAGGGCGACCAGGCCACAAGATCTCCGTCTTCGACGGATTCACCTTCAGCCGGCTGGCACGCAGCCAACCAGTCACGGCTTCAAGGCATAGATGGAAACAATCGGGTACGGTGTCCTGCCTGCCGCCCATTCTCAGCAGAAGCTGGGTGTCATCTGCATACTGATAACACTCCAGACCAAAGTCGCGGACCAGCTGGGCCAGGGGGCGCATGTAAATATTAAATAGTAAGGGTGAGAGGATGGCCCCCTGGGGGACCCCACAACTTAATGGGAGCCTCCCGGAGACCTCCTCCCCCCTCTCCACACGTTGTCCCTGATCCTGGAGGAAGGAGGTCACCCATTTAAGGGCAATCCCCCTCACCCCAGTCACGGCTAAACGGTGGGCCTCTTTTTACCTCTTTTTAAGAAAAGAGGTAATGGAGCTAGAATAGACAAGGAATGACAAAGTGTTAAGACATTCATGTGTAAGTGAAATTGTCTTGTAATTAAGTTCCATCTTATTCCACAAATTAGTTTAATTAGTGTAATTTAGCTCCTGGGCACTTCACTGCAAAGTTTGGAGCAGGTTCATTGTAGATCCAGTTCAGAGACTACAATCCTGTGAGCCATAGCTTTCCAAATATTTCACACTTTTTAGATATGTATTATTCTGTGACCTAGTAATTTATTTTTACTAGCAAACCGAAAGTTAAACCAACCCTTTTTAGGAGATATGGACACATGCATAAAGTGTAATAATGAAATGTAGAAAGACACAACACATCTCATGAAAACCTTTCAACCCATTGCGTCACTGTGGGCTCCTACACACTGCAACCAACACACAAACGTGCCATGACAGACAGTTTGGAAAGCTCTGTTGTAGACTGTTTTATTTAAAATTACAGTCTGTTTGCAGCTTTTAAACTAATTTATACATCTACAGTAGCATTGCAAACAGTAACTTGAGATGATGACATTTGCCTGACAGAGTAGACAAAGCAAGTCCTTCCTTGTCCAACTACACCACTTCTGGCTCATCCTCTCAGAAAAGGAGCTTGTTGGCTGTGTTTTCTTTCTGCAGTTTCATCATTGTGAATAAAAATAATTTACTTCTGATACACTTCCCAGAATCTTGTCTACAAAAATGGTGTGTCTTATCGCACTAGAGCTGAAATCCTGTGGCTGTCTCCTTCCTTCAGAATTCTGGGGTTTGTAGTTTAGTGAGACCCATGACCTCTCTGGCTCAGCAGTTTAAAGGCTCCTTCCTTGCCTAGTCTTTCAGCTGTATTGTGATATTAGCCTAATGTATGAAAAATGTGTGGCAGTGCATCTTGTTCATGAACCAATAGGTTTTTCTCCCATCTGCTATAATGTTCCTTCCTAATACCGATTTTAGTATAAATCGCATGTTATGCCATTTACTAACATCTAAAAATACAAAGAAGCATTATTACTATTTTTCCAATGCATCAGTAGTGCTTAATACAATTTTAAATATTCACACAATAGTCATAGTGCAGAGGATTGCATTAGATGGCCCTTGTGGTCTTTTCCAACTGTATGATCTGATTCTACTTTTCTACTGAAAAATGTATCTGCTTAGAAATGGCTGGGTGGGCCTTACTCCCAATTAAGTTTGTATAGACTTGCAACCTTGCATATTTACATTATTATAGTTTTGCGTGAATATTTAACCTTGTTCCTAAGTAATTATTCAACATTTATTTCAGTGAATGTGTCCGTTTGAAGGCAACTGATATCCAGCCAGATATTTTCAGCTATCTCTTGCATTTGATGTACACTGGGAAGATGGCGCCTCAGCTCATTGATCCAGTTCGCTTAGAACAAGGAATAAAGTTTCTGCATGCATACCCACTGATTCAAGAGGCTAGCCTTGCCAGCCAAGGTAACTTTGCTCATGCAGAGCAAGTTTTTCCTCTGGCATCTTCATTATATGGGATTCAGATTGCAGATCACCAGGCAAAAAATCCCACAAAGGCAGCCACAGCAACTGATAAACCTGTTCGAGAGCCAAGGCCACAGCCGAGAGTAAGCCAAGAACAGGTGCACGAAACCCCCCAGTTGTCCCAATTACCCCCAGCAGCTCTGCCTCAAGTGCCCCAGACAAATATGACCACTTCTGACCAGCTGCAGCCTTCACTGTCTCCAGAATTGGCATCGGCTCCTTCTCAACCTTCTCCCCCAGGAGATGAAAACAACATGGAGGCCTCTTCTTCAGATGATCAGCCTGCTTCCCTCACAATAGCTCATGTTAAGCCAAGCATTATGAAAAAGAATGGAAGCTTCCCCAAGTACTATGCTTGTCACCTCTGTGGTCGACGGTTCAATTTGCGAAGCAGTTTGCGTGAGCACCTCCAGATTCACACTGGAGTGCCCTTCACATCTAGCCAGCATGGTGAAAGCAGTGTTCCCTTGTCTCTTTGTAATAACGTACCTGATAAAGATGCAATGGAAGTGGGTGAAACGGGTATGATCAGTGACAGTGAGCTGCAGCAGATCTCAGATTCACCAATCATTGATGGGCAGCAGCAGGCAGAAACCCCGCCCCCCTCTGATATTGCCGACATAGACAACTTGGAGCAGGCAGATCAAGAAAGGGAGGTCAAAAGGCGAAAATATGAATGTTCCATCTGTGGGCGCAAATTCATCCAGAAAAGCCATTGGAGAGAACACATGTACATACATACCGGCAAGCCTTTCAAGTGTAGCACGTGTGACAAAAGTTTCTGCCGGGCCAATCAAGCTGCTAGGCATGTATGTCTAAACCAAAGCATAGACACCTACACAATGGTGGACAAGCAGACTCTGGAGCTCTGTACTTTTGAGGAGGGCAACCAGATGGACAACATGTTGGTGCAGACTAACAAACCCTATAAATGCAACCTATGTGACAAAACATTTTCCACCCCTAATGAAGTTGTCAAACATTCATGCCAAAGTCAGAACTCTGTCTTTACACTAGAAGAGGATAGATCTATTCTGCTTGGAAGTGGGGATACTGAAACCACAGAGAGTGACCATTCTGTCTTAGACTCCATCAAAAAAGAACAGGAAGCAGTGTTGTTGGACTAATTCTTTGCTGGAGAACTCTGATATAGAAGTGATTTTTTTAAAAAGCTAAAAACATTTGTTTTATTCTTTTTTTACTTAACCTGTCCTCCTTCCCTTCATCCAGCCATAACTATACTGACGTGAAAGAAAGTCTGGCTCTTGCCCTTTTTTCTCCCCAGCAAAAACACAAAATTAATAAAGATTATTGTATGCAAATATAATTATTTTAATACAGAAGAAAATGTGTAAAGGTAACTCAGTTAACTAAGCTATAATGCTAAGAATGCATTTGTGTAAGATTAGCCAGTTTTAAGGTCAAGTACATGTTTGAATGCAGAGAGATGCAAGGTGAACAAAGAAAGAAAGGAAACAAAACTCAGCTTTATCAAAGTACAATTCTTTTATTACAAATAGATGTTTTAGAGGAAAACTAGCTGGGGATATAGAATTCTAATGAGATGTGTATTTCTCATTTTACAAAAAAATTGGGAATTCACTTAACGAATAGTAATCTTTTTTTAATGCACAAGATTTTTGTCAAATGTTTGTTCCAGGTAATGTCATTGACATGTCCATTCAAAAAGTGTATTGCTAAAGCTATCAAGCCAGCACACTGACTTGTTAGTAAGTCCCATTGACAACAGTAGGACTTAATATAAATGTGCTCAGGATCAACTTTGACTAAAATAGCAGTAATAATGTGATGGCAATCTTTTTATATGTATAAAAATCTGTTTGTGTGTATGTTCTTCAGGTAAATGCAGGTAAATGTATGCACGCACCCTTCCCAATCAAGCTGACCACCAATTCTTAATAACTGAACTTAACCAATTGATTCTTTTAACAATAATATGTAAATTGATCCTGGGTGTATGCATTTTCTGATCCTGCTGCCAGTGAGGGTGAAATGTACTGCAATCCAAAACAATGGAGAAAATTGGATTACAGAAAAATTGTGCATAGCTAGCAGGAGAAACAGATTTGATTCTTTCCGGAGTCATAGAAAAAGAAAAAAATAGATTTTAAAACATCCATCTGAGTTTACCTGATGAACCTGTATGAACTAATGGAAAGAGAATCTGGTCTTAATATTTAACTACTGGTATTTTATAACTTAAGGGAAAATGTATCATGATTGGTTTTCTTGTAATAGTGCAACATTGAATGAGAAACTGTCCTCTGCGCTCCATTAGTTTATGTGCCACCTAGGCAACATATACAGAGAGGACACATAGTGAACAGAACAAATTTTAAATCAAGTTTCTGATGTTTGGATTTCTTTTTATATATATAAATATCAGAATATTCTCCAGTAGTATATAAAAAACCCAAAGTTGACGTGAATAATTTGTACTAGTGGGGAAAATTCAATAAGAGGATCCACCCCACAAAAAATGCAGGAAGAGTTTTGATGCGGGAGAGATAGGCAGATACAGTTCTGCTTTTGTATACATGTTTTATTTGAATATCACCCTATTTTGTGTCTAGTTATGTTCTCCAGTTTGTATGTTTTATACATTATTTCACAGAATAAAAATGATATAAAATCAAATATCTCTATCGAGTCAAAGGTAGTTGAAGAACTACAGATGTGTGGCAGATATTTGACATTTAATCTCAAACTCTCATCTTGCAGCAAGGGGTTTCTTGAATGAATCTAGATAACTATAGTTTATTCTGAGCTATAGCAGCAGCTACAAGTGATGATGGAAGAACTGAAGGCCACTGCAGCTCAGCAATATGGGGGCAAGGATACTTATAATGCAGGACTGTCACACATCTCCTTGGGCAGAATTTTGGAGCCATACAGCCCTTGGCACATCCTGAGGGCAGAAAGTTGGTGCCTGGAATTTTCCCACACCTGCCAGTAAAGTCACAATAATGAGATATATGAAAGATTTCAAAATTGGTGACTGGTATAATGCTGACCACAGTGATCTGTGGAAATGTAGCTGTGCTTACTCCTGACATGCAGAAGAGGAAAGATACTTCAGTAGGAATCTCTTACTGAATAGCCTATTTGTGTCACTGTCAAGGTAAACTTTGTAGTTGGTGGACTGTAGTGATACATGCAGGAAACACACCAGGCCCCTAAGTTAAAGCAAGGATCTCAATTCAGAGAGAGAGAAGAAAATCTGAGTCTGGAATTCAGTTTCTTTCCCAAAAGCCTCAGTTCCTACTCTACATTTCATTTCCATCTGCATTGGATACATAAATATAAGAAATGTAAAACATCTCTACATCCAGACCCAGATTTTTTAAAAAAACAACTGCTAGTGTAAAACCCAGCATATTTTTAAGCAGACTGAACAGTAAAGATCTTTTAGATTAATGTTTTACCATCATACCTTAATTTTTTAATGTTTTTATTACCATAATCTTAACTATATTTTATTTACATTATAAGCTGCTTTGGGTTCCTTGTTGGGGAAAAGATGCAAAATAAATAAAATAACTGCAGGGTTGGTGGATCCATTTGAAGACACAACAAAACAAATACATATTGTTCTATTAAAAGGAGGGAGGAGAGAAAAAGACTGGCAGCAATTTTTAATTCACTGGTTTTTATTTCAGCACAAACTTTCAAGGAAATAAATCCAGGGTTGTTGTATGTTTTTCGGGCTATATGGCCATGTTCTAGAAGCATTCTCTCCTGACGTTTTGCCTGCATCTGCGGCAAGCATCCTCAGGTTGTGAGTTCTCACAACCTCTGAGGATGCTTGCCACAGATGCTGGCAAAACATCAGGAGAAATGCTACAAGGCAGTAATTACAGCCATGAAAGCCTTCGACAATACATTGAAATAAACCCAATTCTTCAGATGCAGTGCAGAATGATAGCAACTTCCAAGCTTCTAGAAATTTAAACCAAGGGCTATGATTTGCACCTATCTGTATCCTATTGCATTCTACACCCAAAATTCTATAAATATTATTTATATCTGATGCTTTAGTATCATTTGGCACCTGCTAATCTGAAGATAAACTGGTTGCTTATCTGTAACTGGTTCTTAAAAGTGGTCATATGTGAATGCACATAGATGGGGTTCTTTACATCTATACCAGTTATGGGCAAATTTCAGCCCATCAGGTGTTTTGAAGTTCAACTCTCATAATTATGGGAGTTGAACTCAAAAATACCCGGAGGACCCAAAGTTTGCCCATGCCAGATCTATACAGACCACCTTCCCAAACTTCTACAGATCTCTTTGGCTGAGGGCCCACCTTCCTCTGCAGCATGCATGGTTAGTAGTTCCTGCTCAGACCTCATCAGTTCCAAGTCCTCCATAATGGCCAGTAACCAAGAAAACCAAGCATAGCAATAGAGGGAAGGTAGATGGGTTGTATCACTTTGCAACCACTTGAAACACAACTTTTGTTTTGTAGTCTGTGGCTGAAACATATGGACAATTAAACTATAAACACCTGGTTTGAATATGAGAATATCTTTGTGGCCATGGAAGCACATACAAGCCAAGAAAGTAGAATCTCTGGCCCAAACAATAAATCTGTAGTGGTTTATAAAGGTTTGTGGCTGAGTTTAAGGAGCTGCTTGACAGATGGACACACTAGCTAAGAATGCAGATGAAAATATTTTTTTTTGTTAACTTGCTCAGCATATTCTAACTGAATGGATTTGTTCTAGTTGTCAAGAAACAGAACATATGTTGTGTGGTGTACATCCTGGAATGAGACTTCTTCAATTTTGTCAGACATGAGCTTATCAACATGGAAGTGAGTCGATTGGCAGTAGAGAAGGCTGTCATTTCCACGAAACTTACTTTAATTACCATAAGTTCAACATTTTCACCTAGGATAGCACTTTCACCAAATTTTTTTTAATCTGTGCATGAAATAAAATTTGTCAACGGTGAACTATCAGAATGGAAAGGTGTCACTATCTCAGTCACCCAATGTGAACAATTTCAGATTGTGGTGTATTTAGGATTTTGAAATTCCAGATAAGGAGTGTTCAACCTGTAATGGCAGAAAGTAACTTGAGTTATATAGACATTTCAAGACTCATTCCATGCCCCAGTTCGATCCATTAGTAATAAGCAATCTTTGCTTTCTAGCAAAGAATATTATTGGTTGCCTGGTACTATTGTTTTATTTTTCAGATCTTGCATGTTACTTCTAAGGAGTGCAGTAATCTATTGAAGCCTCACATAATTGAGAAATTGGTAGAATGATTTCCTTGGACTCAAGAGCATTAGACTGCCAATGTTAGGTTATGGGTGGCTTCATATACCATTATGTTTTTACTCACAGAAGTAACTCTGAAAATCAGTGGCTCTGAACCTGTGATCCGTGGATCACCAGTGATGCACAAGAATGAAAATATGGTCCATGGCCTCACCATTACTACACCATTTCCTCGAAACCATGTGGCAATGAGAGCGACTGGCTTCATGAATCCCTCTTATAGTGCTGAGGCAATGGGGATATCAGGAAGGGAGAGGCTGACTACCCACAAAAATTACTACTACCACATCAGCTCTAGATGATTGAATATGGTTTTCTGTGAGCGAGCAGATAGCGACTACTGGATGGCATATGCTCTGTATCAGAAACTAGAGCGGATGTGCTCTATCCAATGCAATTTTTGGAAGCTGCACCTCAAATAACCAAATCTAAAATTGACCAAAAACTGTTTTGCAACCCTTTTGGTACTAATGTTGGAGAGTGGTCCCTGATCAAAGTGATCCCTGGTTAAAAAAAAAAAAGTTGGGCAACAATGCTGTAAACGCTCCCGCTCCCCAGCTATATTGTGTAAAAAAGTATAAACAAAAACAGATGTCATGAAGGAATAATTGTTCACTTGGCCCTAAATGCATATACTTAAAAGTATATTCCCCTGGTCTTTATACAATTTTGGAGGGACTCTGCTTAAACACAGAATCTATCAGTGTGGCTACACAGAGGCTATAGAAGCAATGTATGACTATAAGAAGAACACAAAAAGCATGAATTGTCTTTGTATTTTATTTAGTCCATGAAAATCTACCTTAAAAACAACATAGAAAATCAAAATATCAGTTAATCCAATACAATGGATTAGAAGAAACTGCAAAAGCTTGGAGTTGTGGCACAAGCTAACATTTGCAGCATTGTCTGAGTATTCTGAGGCCAAAGCAATACACTGTAATAAAGCAGTATCTGTATATGGAGACATGCTCCTTGCACCATGAGAAAATTCTGTTGGTGCTTGTTTTGAAACAAGTCTGTTACAAGAAGGAATATTAGTTATTTGATTTGTGTCTGCATTGCTTCAAAAGGCCCTAGATCAGAACGTTTTAAAAAACAAAACAAGAAAGAACTAAGCACTTGTTCTCCAATTTCTAGCCAATAATAATTTACATTGTGATTACTAGGTTGTATTTAAATGATGTTTAGTTAACTTTACATATTTATTAACAGCCTTGGAGCTATAAAGATCACAACCAGGATTACATAGCCATGCCGTTCTTTGTTTATCATTACTATTATTTAGTTTGTTGCAGCTATGGTAATATGGCTTTCTGCACACGGATTACAGTTCATATAATACCAATATGTCAGCAGTAAAACAGGGCTTTAAAATTCACATTTTGTGGCTGCCAAATACAAGATAAACTTTCAGCTGGAGTCCACTAGGCCACAAAAAGGAATTGTATGGAGCACCTGTTAAGAGAGCAATTTGAAAGTGGTGGGTCACATACAAGCAGAGTCCATGAATCTGACAGACTAGTTATAAAACACATAACAGACTCATTGAATTCATGTAAGGAATGGATAATAGGGCTGCCCTCTTGGCTGTTAGCCATGTTGTTGAGCCTTGCCTACAGAAGCTCAGATATTAACTGTTGGCTACGCCTGAAAAAATACAGACCTCTCCCCAAAAGGGTCCTGATGATGGGGTCCTAATGGCACAGCAACACACATTCTCCTCCATAAAGGGCTATAAGATGACATAGAAATGGCCATAGCCAGGGCCAAAAATATGCCTAATGTCAGTAATGAAGCCAAGAGGGAAGGCACTACTGCATATTACTAGTCTGACACCTGCCTCAAGTGAGCAATGTGTTAAGTGAGCAATTTTAACATTTGGCAATCAGAACAAACTTTGCAGTCCATAGACAAAATCAGGAAGCTGCCTCGAAAGAAAGAAAGAAAGAAAGAAAGAAAGGCTTCCCTAAATCATTGTGGGACACACATATTTCTAAAACTTTTCACATTTTTACATTATAGACACACACATGAAGTATTTCTAACAAACAAGTTCCTACCTGTGATTTCCCCTCTATGTTTTGGGCAGAAACAGACTAGACTATGTTTTAACCGAGATTTCTTAAGAAGTTTCCAACTTTCACTAAACACACTGAACTTTCTCAAAAATTGATTCATACTACGATGGCAGGACTAGTGCTTGGAAGGAGACACGTGCTAATTCTTATACACGGAGTGCTTTTCATGGAGATCTACTGTATTTGCTGTTGTGCAGCTCAAAAGTTGTAATAGAGAAGATACTTTGTGGGCTACCCTTCAAGTTGAGTGAAAAGGTTACCAATGTTCAGTTTTTTTCTACCCATCATATCTTACAGGACCCCAAAACCTGATCCTAATCAGAGTAAATTAAGCTTTCAACATTAGGTTGCACAAAATAGTTGTAGTAGTGGAGGTGGAAGCTACTTTGGGGGACCCTTGTAAGGGGATACTTAAAAGTTTCCAGACTTGCAATTGAAATAATTATTTTCTCTTTAAATCAGTCTAGAAAGCGGGTGAAGTGGAAGTAATAATTTGTCACTGCTGCTGCAGAGAGACAGAGGGGATGGGAAGATATATCCACCCAGTTGACAGGAGACATACATGGAAATGTCCCCACCACCGAGGTGCCAGCAGTGATAAGCACTACTTGGCCAATTAATCATTGACATATCTCTTCCTACCTCCAGCAGTGATGCTCAGTAGTTTCTCATAAAGCAAAAATATCACTTTCCTCCTGATCCTACTACTATTCTGACTCTTGCTCAAATACCCTGGCCTCACTGATCATTTTAAAAGCAGAAAAATACTCCTGCTTATCACTCTGGCAACTCATTAAAAGAAAAAAAACTTCTATAATTACACCAAAATAATTTAGTGATTTTTGTAATGAAAATTCCAATCAACAATGGCATGGAAACAGTTGTTGTAAACATGTGCGAAGAAAATGGCTATTCTATTTTCTTAGAAGCATGTCATTTTTTACGTTTTAAAATACAGCTTTATAGGATAAACTGTTCTATTTCTTTGATGTTCAAAGATACTCTGTTCCCAAGCTGTTCAAGAGGGTATTTAAAATCACAAATCAGGTTCACAAATCAGGTACTTCATCACAGAACTGCACACTGTACTATGCATTTTATTATAGCTGCAATTAATTAGCAAAGGTGTTTCAGATATTATGCAATATGAGTTTAAGAAACATCTCTTTATATTTTATTTGAGAGAAGACAAATGCTAGCCAAATGTTATCCAAAACAACAAAGTGTGCAAAGCAACCACTAGATGGTGCAATCACATCAGTGACATGTTTCTTTCATTACTTGTGGTGCAGCCCCTAAAATATTATATTCATTTGGCTCATTCACTTCATTTTCAAATAAATTACTATACAGGAAGGGCAAGAAAGCTGCTGAACCATGTGACAGGCTCAGCTGAATAGGTGTAGAGACAAAAAGTGCAATAGAACTTCACCTGCTAGACATACTTTGTGTCTAAAAGATCAAATACTAAATGTTTTTAACATTTCAAATTACTATTCAAGCCTGCCCACTATTATGAACAATCTAAACTGGCCTGTACTAAGAACTGCCATTATATATTGGGAGTGACTTTGCTCAAGGTCCCCTAGTTCTTGTTTTGTTGAAAAAAATTAATTAAAAGTGCAAAGCTAAGTATAAGCTAAGTCTTTTATTAAAATCACTTTTCAGAAATCACAATTTACTAAATGTACATAGGCATAATGAAACACTCTTTCCTAACAAGGGGATAAAAATACAGAGTAGACATCCTTTGCTCATCAAACTTTTTTGTGTGTAAAGAACTCATTTTATGTAGGTATGCTCCAGGAACAAAATACTAAAGTTTTTTAATGGAATAATTTTTATATTTTTCTTGATTGTTAAAAGCAGCTCACCGTTTTGCCTAAGTTGTGATATAATTTATTTAAATGAATTATATCTCAAGGCTGGTGAATAGTCTGATGTGGTCACTAATTTGTTTGGCTTTGTAAAACTTCTTCCACTCCTTCAGGTGACTAAAAAAAAAGACCCAGACTTAAAAACTGCACTCAAATACAGATTCAAGCAGGATTAAGAACCACTGGGTTGAATCTAGCTTTTGTTCAGCTGGTTTCTACTTAGAATGTTCTCAATCACAGAAGGAAGAGGCAGATAACTTTGCAATTCCTCTTTCCCTAAAACATCCACTGCCGTTCGCTTTTCTCTCTGGAATATACTTTGAGAGAGCACAAACGATGATAGAAGAAGGAGAAAACTAACAAAGAGTACCCCCCAAGGAACCTTTACATCTATGGAAGGTATAACTTGGATCCAACTAATTTTAACTATTCTGTATAAGCACACACCAATCTCTAATTGACTATAGCCCAAAGGTTTCCAACACACATAACAGAAGCAGCACCATTCTTACAGAACATGAAAAGAGATGAATATGTTGGCATCAGTGCTCCAATGACTTCTCGGTATAGTTTTTATGGAAGTAAGGCCAAATACAGTATTAAGCACTGGTTCTCACTTCATTCCAGTGGACCCAATACAAAGCACTTGTAAGAATATTTGTATCCATCTGTAACTTTTTGTCACTCACTCACAGTATTTTCCTACAATTATAGGGCAAGAAAGGCGAGAAGATAGTTTTCTTTCTGTCCACATATAGAGGAGGAAACATACATGAATATCAGATATTGCTTGAAGATATACATATAAATACATGGAGAATTACAATCCAGTTTTTTGAAGCACTGATAAAAAAAGGAAGCTTAAAAGACACCAACTTATTTCCCAGCTTAAGTTATGGATGTAATTTCATCAATACATAACACTTCCTGTATACTCACACCCATCCCATGTTAACATGAAACAAAACAAAAAGGGAAAATGAAGTAAGGAAGTGTTAGGGATCAAAAGAAAAAGGAGGTGATTCAAGCTCCTGATGGTACTTCAGGATTGTCAGATGGCTTTCTCAGAAAAACACCAGGAAGCAGTGGTCTGTTCTCACTGGTCAAAATCATTAGTCTTCAGCCAGTTCAGAGGAACCCATCCTCTTCTGATGCCTTCTTTGGGAACTAGTCCCTTCAAGCATAAGACACAGATTTCCATGCAACTGTGGAAAGAGAAGAAAAAAAAATAACAAAAGATTTGCTTCCGAACCTCTTAGCCAGAGTGACGATGGCATTAAGTCATCATAAAGATGTATTGTAATCGCAAAATGAGCAAATCACTACAACTCCTCTTATACACATGGCTTCAACATATAACATTTAAAAACTTCAATCCAAAATAAAAAGAAGCAACAGTGTATCTCCTTAATATTAACTTTTGTATACTAATATTTTAGGTGAAAATCATTGTAAACCATCTTGGGGAAAATGTGGGATATAAATTCAGTAAATAAGCAAGTTAGCAAATAAATATTCCCAACTGAGGCTCCTCCAGTTTAGAATTCCAAAGCACTAATCAAACTCCCTTAAAGATCAAACTAAATGGGATACAATTTATGCAATTAGAAAATGTGTGCATACTCCTTTTAAAAGTAATATGGAAAGAGACACCAACATAGGTGTACTGGAGGCCGAAGGTTTCAACATGTATCAGATTCATTTCAGTAAGGCCTTTGACAAAGTTCCTCATGACCTTTTTGCAGACAAACTAGACAAATGTGGGCTAGGCAATGCTACTGTTAGATGTATATGTAATTGGTTAAGCAGATGAACCCGGAGTGTTCACCAATGGTTCCTCTTCATCCTGGAAAGAAATGACTAGTGGAGTGCCACAAGGTTTGGTCTTGAGCCCAGTACTATTCCAACATCTTTATTAAATATTGAGGTGATGGTTTAGAGCAGGGGTCCACACACTTTTTAAACAGAGGGTCAGGTCACAGTCCCTCAAACTGTTGGAGGGCCAGATTATAATTTGGAGAAAAAAATGAATGAATTCCTATGCACACTGCACATATTGTATTTGTAGTGCAAAAAAACCCCACTTTAAAACAATACAATAATATGAAGACAAATTTAACAAATATAAACATATTAGTATTTCAATGGGAAGTGTGGGCCTGCTTTTGACTGATAAGTTAGGATTTTTGTTGTCGTTGTTGTGTGTTTTAAAGCCATTTCAGACTTAGGTTGACCCTGATGGAGGGCCAGGTAAACGATCTTGGAGGGCCATATCTGCTCCCCAGGCCTTAGTTTGAGGACCCCTGGTTTAGAGGGCATACTTATCAAGTTTGCAGATGACACCAAATTGGGAGGGATAGTTAATACTCCAGACGATAGGATCAGAATTCAAAATGACCATAACAGATTGGAGAGCTGGGCCAAAACTAACAAAATGCATTTCAATAAGGGCAAATGTAAGATACTACACTTAGGCAGGAAAAAATGAAATGTGAAGATACAGAATGGGTAATGCCTGGCTAGGCAACAATCCATGTGAAAAAGATCTTGGAGTCTTCATGGATAACAAGTTGAACATGAGTCAACAGTGTGATGCAGCAGCTTAAAAAGCCAATGGAATTTTGGCCTGCATCAAAAGAAGTATAGTGTCTAGATTGAGGGACGTCATGGTGCCTCTCTATTCTGCTTTGGTTAGGTCTCACCTGGAATGCAGTGTCCAATTCCGGCCACCATAATTTAAACGAAATATTGACAAGTTGGAAGGTGTCTAGAGGAGGGCAACTAAAATGATCAAAGGTCTGGAGAACAAGCCCTATGAGGAGTGTCTTAAAGAGCAGGGCATGTTTAGCCTGCAGAAGAGAAGGCTGAAAGATGACATGATAGTCATGTGTAAATATGTGAAAGGCTGTCATAAAGATGAGGGAGCAGACTTGTTTTCTGCTGCCCTGAAAACTAGGACTCTGAGCAATGGGTTCAAATTTCAGGAAAGGAGATTCCACCTGAACTTTAGGAAGAACATCTTGACTGTGAGAGCTGTTCAGCAGTGAAACAGTCTGCCTCTGTGTGTGGTGGAAGCTCATTCTTTAGAAGCTTTTAAACAGAGGCTGGGTGGTCACCTGTTGGAGGTACTTTGGGCTATTCCTGTATGGCAGCAATTTGGACTAGATGGCTCATTCTATAATTCCTAAAACATTCCTGAAAAAAGTTAAAAGTCAGTTTTCCTTTTAAAGAGGTCACACATCCCCTCACATATTTGTCATCTTTTTAAAATATATATTTTTCAAAACTAGAAATTGTCTTCAGCCCACATCTATATTTTTGTTTTTGATGGAAAATCAGCCCCTGCTTCTGTTGGGCACCACAATTTATAGTTAGCAGATTTACTATAGAAAGCTCACCTACTTCTCTTCTTGCACTGAATAGGTCTTAAAAGTTATGACAAATAGTGCTTCTACCATATAAAAGTGAGCACGTGGTCATGCTTCTGCCACCACTAAACTTCCCCTTGAGAAATTGGCTAGGACAATATTAAATTCCAAGTAGCACATATATATTTCATAGTAAATAGAGTGCCTTTGGTAGGTATCTGAAAAACTATTGTACCCAACTCATTTGTTTTTAATTTTGTCCCCAACATCAGAAATCAGTAGTTCAGTTTTCGGCATATTTAGCCATATGTGTAGTTCTTGAAAGCTAGTCATTGAATACACCGTACATAATTATCCTGCTGATAAAATTACTCTGAAAATAAACTCTGGAAGTAAACTATTGCCAATAAAATATGTGAATGAAGCAATACTTACATGAAACCTCAGGATTCTGTGAGCTCTAGTTTTAACTGTGGACTTTCAGGGGATGCGCAGTCCTGGTTGATTACATCGATCTCAGAGTGTATCTCCATAAATCCTGTTGATGAGCTGTGTTCTTCTTTCATTTTCAGGGGCATTTGTTGCTGTATTAATTGTTCTTGGATCTGTCCCACATCCATGTCCTTGAGCTTTGGTTGATCTGCTTCAAGTGACTCTTTGGGTGGATGTCCAATGACAACACTTTCCAAAGCAGCTCTCTGAGATTGTGAGGGCAAAGCTGTATCCACTGCAGACTGACACTTCAGTTCCCCATTTTCTTTCTGCAAACTTTCTTCTTTGACAATCTCTTTCACAGCTGCACTCATAGATCCAGAGTCTTCCACTAGTGTTGTCAACGTGTGTGATTGTTCAGCTGCCTGTGACATGTGTTTTATTTCTTCAAGATCAGCAGCTGTCTTTCTGGTATCTGAACTTCTCCCAATTTCAGGTTTGTCAGTACTTACAGGCATTTCTTCTGTTGCTTTGATGGCTTCTTGTTTCTGTAAATCTCCCTGGACTTCAGATTTCTCTGCTTGCAATGAACATGGTTCAGTCTGTTCAGATTCTGATGAGAATGCTGGCTCTTCTGTTTTCTCCAATTTATCAACAGCATTCTGGATGATTTTCAGTACAATGTTTGTACTTTGAGACTCTATAGTTACAGACTGAACAACATCTTTTTCAAATTCTATGTGAGTTAAAGATGGGCTGCTTGCTGGAGATGCCACCTGATTTTCAGCTTCTTGGCTAGTCTCTGATTTTTGAAGCTTCAGTTCAGGGATGGAATCAAACTCACTTTTTGAGAGGAAATCATCTTTGGCAGAACTCGCTGCTGATGAAACTGGCTCTTCTATGTCTGAATTTGTCTTCTCAGATCCTCTCTCAGTACCAGGAGCCCCACTTCCTAAGAGATCAAAGCTCACTTGCTGTATGACCTGGAATGCTGTTTCTTTTGTTGCTTCTAGTAAAGCTTGTGTGGTTTCAGCTGATCTTTCTGTAAGCGTAACTTTTTCTGTACTGCCTTGCTCTTCAAGGTCTGTTGCTGTTACCGTTACTGAAGATTTATGAGCTGCGTAATTCTGCACTTCAGGAATGTTCATGGTGACAACCTCCTGTTGCTCAGCAAAAATCTCTTGCTGTACTGGAGTTGCATGAAGTACATCCCCACCCGCAAGTTGAATGCTTTCTGATGATTTTTCTGTTTCCATCATTGGCCTTTTTTCCGACAGTGCTTGTCCTCTCTGACAACTATCTGAAACTTCTGTAGGCCCTGAAAGCGGACAGACTGTTTCCAAGAGCAATTTATCAGGACATGTATGAATTTGTACAGGAATCTCACTGATACTTGCTTCTATGTTATCTGCTGGAGTACTATCTCTTACATTTTCCAAAATGCCATCTGAGGCAAGACTCTTTAAACTTCCAGAGTCTGAGGTAAGAATGCCTCTATTTACTTCAGTGCTTACAAGTTCATTTATTAGTGTTCCTACTGATTCTGTTTCAGCTGCTACTTCTTTTTTCACAGAATCCCCAGTTGTTTCAATTGCCTTAAGGACCATGTCTTTTGAGACTGAAATGATGACATCTTTCTTTTCACTATGCACAGAGCTTTCCAATGCAGTGGTGCCCAAGGATTTTAATATTTTTTCCTCTTTAATAGGAAGTACAATGTTTTCTATCTGCATAGGGATATCAGTTATGGTTTCTTTGGTACTTTTTAATTTCATAACTGTGTTGTCCTTGAGGTCATTACTTTCTCTGGCTTCGGCTTCAATACCCTCTGTGATTTGTGATTCCAATTTAAGGCTGGCATCTTCTACGACAATTTGGGTATGATCCACTTTGTCCTGAGTAGGTGCTGAAACCTCCAATACCCCTTGTTTCTGAGTTGTCTTTTCTAGGGCAAGAGCAGCATCTTCTCCTTCGTTCTTTAAATGCGCCTTAATAATAGATTCCTCAGAACTCTTTGATTCTAAGGAAATGGCAACACTTTTTGTCTCTCCCTGAATAGGAGGCCCAGTCATTTCACTCACCACAGATTCTTGCTCTGAGACAGATGTTGTCAAATAAGCCACTGTGTCTTTCACCACAGATTGAACTATGGCTTCCATCTCCACTTTTTGCATGATTTCATCTAGTTCTGGCTGCTTGGTGGGGGCTCCTGCTTCTACCATTTCCTCTGACTCTTTTTCACACACCTTTGCTTGCTTCTTCCCTGAAATGACCTCCAAACCAGGCTTTGCATCTTCCTTCTCTAGCGGGGGCCCTACATCTGTTTTATCTCGTTGGGTCTCAGCTTCTGCTTTTTCTATGGGTGCTTCAACTTCTGGTTCTTCTGTGGAATGCCTTGCATCTTCTTTCACTGGAGGAACCCCCATTTCATATTTTTTCTTGGCAACGTCTGCACCTACTTTTTCTACAAGGAGCTCCATATCTGTTCTTATTGAGGGCAGTTCCTTCTTCAGATTTTCATCTGTACTCTTTGATGGAGTCAATATCACTCCATCTAGCTTCACAGCTTTCTCTGTTGAAGACTCCACATCCACCTTGGCATCTACTTTCTCTGCACAGATTTCTGCTTCCACCCTTGCACTTGTCTTCTCTGTAGGAACTTCGGCTTCAACATTTGCACCTTTCTTCTCTGTGTCAACTTCCACATGCACCTTCACATCTTCCTTTTCTCTACTGGCTGCTGTTTTAAACTTTTCAGTGGGGGGCTCTAATTCCATCTTCTCTTTGAGTATTTCTGATTTCAATTCAGGCATTGGGGGGACCATTTCTTTTTCCACTTTTTCTGCATCTGATTCTACAGCCATCTCTTCTGGACAAATATGTGTTTCTGTTTCTTTTATGTGTTCCTCAACACCTGCTTTTTCTGTGAAAGATTCTGTTTTTGTCTTCTCTCTGGGAAGACCTACATCCACCTTTAGCTCTGATTTTTCTGCCAGTACTTCTGCTCCTCCACTCAGTATAAGGCAAATATCCTCCACTTTTTCTACATGGCCATTTGTTTCCACTTTCTGTATACTGTCCTTAACCTGTATAATCTTCTCGTCATCCATCTTTCTTTCACATATCTCTTTTCCCACTATTTCCGCATGGATCTGTGTCTTTAAATTACACTCAGGTTTCACATCTTCCAAACATATCTTAGTTTCTAATTCTTGCAGTTGGCCCTGAGGATCTATTTTCTGTATATCAGCCTCAATTTCCACATTCTCGACAGAGGCCTCAGATTCTTTGTTCTGAATGCTAGCCTCAACTCCAACGTCCTTCGTGCTTTCTGTTCCTAAGCCAAGTGCAGCAGCTTTGGCCATACCCCTATCACTAACTTTGCTTACATCATCCTGCTCTGGAACATCAATGATCTTGCTCTGGATGGGTGCCTCAGGTACAACTGTTTCGGCGAATGGAGGCTGTATTAGAAATGCAGAGTCTTTTACTTCATTCTGTTCAAGAGGCTTTTTAACATCAACTTCAGATGTTTCTATATGCTCTGCATCCAATACAGGTGTGACATTTGCCACCTCTTCTTGCTTCTGAGAGAACCCAAGCTTATCTTCACATGTTCCTTCTTGTAATTCTTGCACTTTTGGAACATCTTCTGTAGCCTTACTTTGTACTACTTCTTCCAAATGCGCTTTGATTTCCTGTGCTGAACATACACTATCACTTTTTTTAAATTGTTCCAGTTGCTTTCCAGCTGCATCTTCAATTGTTGCTTTTGGCTTCTCTTCAGGTGTTACTGTAACAATAACAAAATCTTCTTCTTCTTCTGATTTAACTTCAGTTGCTTGGTCTTCAGCAATTTCTCTGGGTTTTACTAATGTTTCTTCTTTTTTCATTTCAACAGTAATTTCATTGCTCTTCTCCAACACTTCCTTCAAATCACTTTCTTTAATTTCAACTTGTTTTTGACCACTTTCTATGCCTTCAATAATCTGGATATCAGTCCATTCAGATTCATCAGTCAATTCTGTTCCTTCAAAGACAACTGTAATTTCCTGATCAATTTTCTGTACTGATGCTGGCTGAATTATTACTTCAGAAGGGCTTTTACTAATCACTTCTGTTTCCTCAGACATTTTAACTCTTTCAGCAACTTCTTGAAGAATTTCCTGTGTTTGTTTACTCAACTCGAGGTTTTTCTGACTTTCTTCTACTTCCTGCACAGGTGTCGCTATTTCTGTTGTATCAGGAGACTCAGATAGCCTTGAAACTGCTGAAACCATTTCAGTTGTCTCTTCAGCACAGGATACTTCAAGTCCTTCTTCAACACCTGAAGCTTCTTCTCGAGCTGTGACTGCTTCTGAGGTTAATTCCAATTCACTGATAATAGTGTCACCACTAGTGTCCTTTTTAATTTCTGGCTTAAGTTTAGTGACTGCCACAGCTTCTTCAACAGGTTCAGTTTGCTCAGCTTGTTTTCCTTCACCTTCATCTGTACATTCGACAGTATCTGTAACAGCAGCTGATATCCATGATGGTGACCTTTCCTCAATACTAGTAACTGCTCTTTCCCCTTCTACTATTGTAACAGTAACAGCATGAACTAGACCTTCACTGGACTGCTCAGTTATTAAAGCATCTTCTGACTTTCCCGTTTTCTGGTCTGACACTTTCTCAGCTGCATCCTCTAGATTTTTCTTTTGTGCTTCAAATTTCTCTTGTTCGGCAGCTTCATATTCTGACAAAGGAACAACAGCTGGAATATCAGAGTCCTCCTCATTGGTTTCAGCAATTTCTTCACCAGTTCCCTGAACAGGTGTGTGTTCTGGTATTCCATCTGACTTTTTCTTTCTACGGCTAGGCATTAATTTTTTAAATGACACCCAGGATTCTTCTTTTCCAGATTCTCCATCTGAAGTAGAGTACTCTAAGCTTTGAGCTACAGCAGAGTCTTCATTTCTTTCTTCTATCTTTATTTTAGATTTTCTTCTTGCAGTTACTAATCTTTTAAAGGATTCCCATGTGGAAACTCCTTCACCTTCAGATGGGCTTCCAGCTAGTTCTGGTGAGGAACCTCCTTGTCCTTGATCACTTTCCTGTGAGCTTGTAAAAGTTATGTCTCCAGTTGTCTCTTTATGTGGTGCAATTTCATCTGTTTTTTGTCCTTCTTCAGCTAGTCTTTGTCCTACTTCTTCATCAGAAGATGATGATTTTCTGGTTCTTTTTTTAGAAGACCCTACACAAATCAATGCTTCCCAGGATACAGAAGTATCAACTTTTTTCTTGGGTTCATCTGTGCTTTTTTCTAATTTCTGTTCTTCACCATTTTCTTTAATATCTTCCTGTTCTTCACAAGGTGCACTTTCAGTTGAAGACAGAGTAGCACTTTTCCCCTTATCTGGCTCTTCTTCTTTGTCACTTTCCGAAAGCCTTCTGATTCGTTTTTTGGGAGTCACCATTTTTTTAAAAGAAGCCCAAGCTGTAATACTTTCTCTTCTTTTCTCAATATTTGGGATAGAAACATCTTCCGTTTCAGTGACTTGTGATGTCTCTGCACCCTTTTCTATAGATTCCATTGCTTCTTCAGGGGAAGAAGCCGAACTATCTGCCCTTGGATCTTCTGGGCTCTCTGCAGAATCGGAGAATTGTTGTGTTTGTTCTGCTGCTTCACCTGACTTGGTCTCTTCTTTTTTTCCTTTATGTTTCTTTACTGACAGCTTCTTTAAACCAGAACTTGAAAAAAGCTTTTTTAATGGACTGCCTTGCATCTTGGCTCTTTCTTGAGATGAAATCAATTCAACTCCATTTGTGATACCTTCTGGAGGTTTAGAACCTACAACACTTGGTTCTGTTTGCTTTAGCTGTTCATTCACAGTTTCAGGCACATTTTCTTTGTCTTTTAGCTGTTCATCAGTGGGTTGACTTCTTTGGATCTCAGCATCTGATTCAACTGATTGTTCAAGGACCAGTTGTTCTTTTTGAATTGTTTTTGGTTCATCCTTTTTCTCAATAGTACTAAGATCAACGTTAGCCTCTGCAGGTTTTTCAACAACAATTTCTGTTGCAAGAGGTGGTTTTGCTTCAGATTTGCCTTCTTCAACTGTTTCAGCTTGTTCCATATGCTGTTCTGTTGTAATTACGGTAGTTTGATCAGATTGATCTATTTTTTCTTCATTTTCTGAAAGAAGTGTTGGTTCAATTTTTTCCTCAGATGATTTTGGAGTGCTTTGTTTTATAACTACAAGACTCTCTTGCCCTGGATCTGTTTTTTCCTCTAAGGCCAGGTCACTTTTCTCGTTCAAATTTGTCTCTAATTTTTCATCTACTTCTTCAACAGACTCCTGCATTGATAACTGTTCATGAGGAATTGCGATTTCTTTCTGATGTGTTTCTGCTGTTACATCTTTAATTTCCTTGCCTTCCTTTTCTTCTGTGTTTTCTTCTACTTTCTTATCACTAACGTCTATGGATGTATCTGTGTGGGCTTCGTCCAATTCTTCTTTGATAGCCTCTTCTTCTTTGGTTACTTCTCTTTCTTGTTCTTGCTTTTCTTTCTCAAGAGCCTGTTGTTCCTCTTCTTTAGGTTTCCTAAAGCTTGTTCTCTTCCTAAATCCAGCCCAACCCTGGGTAAAAAACTTTCTAAAAGGTGATGTTGTTTCACTAGTCAAAGGGCTGGTTGGAGACTCTGGAGACTTGCTCTCGTCATTTTTAGTTTCTGCATCCTGGCTTCCTGCTTCGATAGAGCTGTTTATTTCCTTTTCAAGAGATGATTCTTCTTTCATTTTATCAGTCTGAGTTTCTTGTTCAGTCTTTTCTATCGAGCAAGGCACCTCCGTTTCTGCTGCTTCTTCCATTGTTTCTTTCTTAACTTCTTTATGATCACCAGATCCATCTGATGCCAAGTCTGTATCATCTACTTTTACATTCAACAACTGAACAGGCTCTACTTTCTCAGTCTTGTCCTTTCTAACAGTAAACTTGAAACCAACTAACTTAAAGACTTTTTTAAATCCAACATCATTTGATGGAGATTCACCAGGTTGTTCCTGTTCTTCTCCTTCTTCTACTGATGGAGATTGTTTATCAGCATCTTGTACATCCTTCTGATCATCATCTTCATTTGTATTATTAGTTGATTCTGGTGGTTTGGCCTCCATATTTTCAAGAGACTCCTCTTTCAGAATTACATTTGCAGTTTCTCTTTGTCCAACTGTAAAATATTTAAAAAATGATAAGGAATTAGGCATTTGTTATATATAATTCTACAGTAATACACACTTATTCAGGATTAACCTCCACATTAAAAACCATGTATGCTTTTAAAATTAAACTGTGGTCATAATTAATATATTTTTAAGAATCCATAATTTTATTTATTTATTTCATGTCAAAAGCATTGTATAAATAAATTAGTATAATACTGATAAAATAGAGGGAACACAAGTGGCCAAATAATTTTTAGCAAAACCAGGCAGCAACAACCACATTGTCTGTAGCTTGAAGCAGTTCTTCAAAATTCCATGGTTAAAGTTATAATTTATTTATTTATTATTTCGATTTAATAAACCGCCCTTCCTGAAGCTCAGGAATCTGCTTTGTTTGTGTGACTCAGGAATGAGCAAAATTCATGCTTCGTTTAGAACAAATAATTTTACTTATTTTGCTATTTAAAAAAATGCAATCCTAAAACCAAGAAATTCTGGACCATTCATTCTAAAATAAAATTATTTCACTTTAGTGGTATCTTTGTCAAATAGGCAAAACTTAATATTTTCATAGAAATTAAATGATAGACTGACGCCCCTTTTTCATTGACCATACAATGCAGTTCAAAACTGACTTCAGGCCATGGTGGCCAGAAAACACATGCTGGCAATGTGTACCACGATGCACATACAGCTCAATAAAAGTCTCAGAAAAGCCTGAATTCAAACAGAAACTATGCTGCAGTAGATGTGAATGTATTCGAAATTCAGAGCACATTTGGAACGCCCTCCCTAGTGACATCAGATCGGCCTTCTCCCTCCTGACATTTCGCAAGATAGTCAAGACTTGGCTTTTTGAGCAGGCATTTGCTGATGAAATATAACGGTTTAATTAGATATATGGAATGACGACGATGTGACGGAAAGTGATTTCAATGTGACGCTGAGATTGTAATTGTATGTTTTAATTGCTAATTGTTATGTTATATGGTTATTGTTTGGTTTTTTTGGCTCGTGTTTTGATTGGAGGGCAGAGACTGCCTTGTGTAAACCGCCCCAAGTCGCCTTCGGGCTGAGAGGGGCGGTATAGAAATGTGATAAATGAATAAAATAACAAATAAACATTTATTTTCACAGAACATGTCCAGGATCAAAAGGAATTCAATAAATAGTTAAACAGGTGGGGGAGGAAAAATGGCATACCTGTATTATGTGTATTTGATTATCTTTAAATGTTTTTCTTTCTCATTTTCTGTAGTATGCCATTAATTCACTTAATCAAAACTTATTTATTAAAAAAATTAAAAAGACATTAGTTAAATAGAGATTGGTTAATGAAAAAAAATGTATCCAAATATTTTTTTTAAAATCCCTCTCAACATTTTAATATAGAAATTATAGTTGCATGTGGTTTTTGATTCTCTGCTTCCAAGAATTTGGGAAATGAACCTTTTTTGTGTAAAAACAAACAGTCATAACAGTAATAGAGATCCAAGCTAGGACTATAATCTACAACCTCTTTGACATCCAAATGAAGTGAGCTCCGCAAGGGAAAGTAGAGAAATGCTACTAGGTTCTTCCCCAACTTCATTTCAGTTTCAATAATCTCCTGAAACATATATGCATTTAACATGGACATCTGCAGTGGGACTGAAATGCATTCCCCCCCTTTCAGGCCTGAACCCTAAGCTGTCACAATTTGATGATGAAAAGGATAATCAATCTGTTTGTGCACACATGCTCCTCTAAGCTTTATTGACATCAACCTTACTGTATGGCCATCAAGGTGAGGTGATAATGTTGCATAATTGCAGCAAAGTGGCATTTCTAGGAAATATATTATGACGATACAGAAAATGATGCAAATCTTCTAATTTAATTTCAGTCTAATTCCAATTCGTTTCTAGTCATGAAAAAAGGGGTGACATACAGGGCAGAGATTTTCACTTTCCCCAAAGTTCTTCCCTTTTCAGTCACTAGATACTACAGAGTCCAAGTTATAAATGTTGTGTTATGTGAATATCAAACCTCTTATCTTAATATTACTATTAGTGTTGTTGGCGTTAGCATTTTAAATGTTTGCTCTTCAATAAAAAAGACTTTCAGGCCCCATCTACACTGTCCATTTAATTCAGCTTTAATTCACCTCTGGAAGAAAGTAGTTTTGTTGTGTAGCTGATTGCAGAAGAAATCCTGGAATCCTGGTGATTACACAGACCACATTTAGGGATTTCTTTAGGATTATCTTTTGTGGGAGTTTGTTGTCTGGCCTTCATAGTTTGAAGCTAGTTTTGAACTGCATTAAATGGTTAGTGTAGATGAGGCCTTAGTTGACCACAAGCTGAACAAGAGTCAATAGTATGATGCAGTAACTTAAAAAGCCAATACAGAAAGTTCCCGAGTTGCAAACATTAACTCTGAATATGTTTTGATGGATTTTTATCTGAATTTTTTAGTGCTGTTTGTGTTTCATTCTGTTTTAAATTTTGCACATTTGTATATTTTAAATTCTATGCCAATGTTTTTCTGTCAAGCTGCCTTTAGTCCCCTTTGGGGAGGTAAAGCAGGATATAAATAAATATAATAATAGTAATAATGCAAACATCCATCTTACAAACAAAACGTAGTTAAGGACAGGGCTGAGACAACAGGAAGTGAGAGAAATCTGCCCCTTGGAAAGGAAATTCACTCCTGGAACAGTATCATGGGGGAAAGGTATCTCCACTTAAATTTTCTCACCAATCCTTGTTTACACAGCAAGCCAACATTTTCAAAATTAAATTATCACACAGGGACAGAAAGTTATGTGAAATCTTCTGAACAGGGGCACAGACAGTAAAACAAACACCACTGGGGTGTTAACCATTTCCTATGCTAGCTAACTATACACACACACCTTTGGCTGGAGTTACACTTAATAATAATAATTTCTTTTCATTTCATTTCACTTTAATATTTCATGAGTCGCCCTCTACCTGAGTGCTCCAGGCGACTTACACAGACAAGTTAAAACAGACTTCTACAACAATTGATTAAAGATTAATATTAAAATGATAATAATAATAACAACAACAATAAAGTATTGGAGTACAATACTCCTGACTTCACAATTGTGGGAAGAAAACAGAGTATGAATCATCGATGTTGCAATCCCAGATGATAGAAAAATTGATGAGAAGCAACTGGAAAAGCTTACATGATATGAGGATTGAAAGATAGAAATGCAAAGATTTTGGCACAAGCCAGTAAAGGTGGTACCAGTGGTGATCGGCATACTGGGTGCCATGCCTAAAGACTTTGGCCTGCACTTAAAAACAATCAGAGCTGACAAAATTACAATCTGTCAGCTGCAAAAGACCTACTTGGATCTGCACACATTATTCGCCGATACATCATACAGTCTTAGACACTTGGGAAGTGTCCGACGTGTATTCAAATACAAAAGTCAGCATAGTTATCTAGCTATGTGTAAAATAATAATAATAATAATAATAAGCAAATAATATGTCCAAAGGGTCAGAAAGGTTTTGGAGAGCAAGTTAACTGGTGGAAATACAATCAAGGCTATCAACACCAAAGCCATCCCCGTCATTAGATACACTGCTGGAATTGTGAACTAGACACAAGCAGAACTGGATGATCTGGACAGAAAAACAAGAAAACTGATGACAATCTACTACTCCTTACACCTGCGTAGTGATGTTGCCCATAAAATCAGGAGGTAGAGGGTTTCTGCAAGTGAAAGCAACGGGAGAAGAAGAGAAACATGCACTGGCAGATTATGTGAAAGGCAGTCAACAGCCAACATTGATGGAAGTCAATAGCAGAAAACTGCTTCATGTGCAAAAGACAAAGAGGGAATGCCATAAAAATACAATGCAGAGCAGAAGAGAAAACTGGCAAAAGAAGGTTCTCCATGGATAGTTTATGGGAAAAATTGAGAGCAAAATTGACAAAGAAAAAGCATGGATGGGGCTTACAAATGGAACTTTGAAAAAGGAGACGGAGGGCCTGATTCTGGCAGCCCAAGAGCAAGCCATTAGAACAAATGCCATCAAAGCCAGAATTGAAAAGTTGACGACAGATCCCAGGTGTAGACTCTGCAAGGAAGCAGATGAAACAATAGATCACATCCACAGCTGCTGCAAGAAGATCACGCAGACAGACTACAAGCAGAGGCATAACACTGTTGCTCAGATGATTCATTGGAACTTGTGTCACAAATACCATCTGCCTGCGACAAAGAACTGGTGGGATCACAAGTCTGAAAAAGTTACAGAAAATGAATACGTCAAACTACTCTGGGACTTCCGAATCCAGACTGACAGAGTTCTGGAGCACAATACTCCTGACCTCATGATCGTGTTAAAATACCAAGTATGGATCGTAGATGTTGCAATCCCAGGCGAGTGCAGGATTGAAGAGAAACAACTGGAAAAGTTGACACGATATGAGGATTTAAAGATCGAACTGCAAAGACTCTGGCACAAGCCAGTAAATGTGGTCCCAGTGGTGATTGCCACACTGGGTCCAAGTACCTAAAGACCTTTGCCTGCCAGCTGCAAAAGGCCACCTTACTGGGATCTGCACGCATTGTTTGCCGATACGTCGGCCCACCAGGTGTTTTGGACTCTTAATTCACAATCCCTAACAGCCTACTGGCTGTTAGGAATTGTGGGAGTTGGAGTCCAAAACACCTGGAGGGCCAAAGTTTGCCCAGGCCTGACCTAGATGGTTCATAGGGACAGATGCGCTCAGACAGGTAAGCTGGGCCAGAACTGTTTAGGGCTTTAAAGTGGGAAGTGTCTGACGTGTGATCCAATACAACAGCCAGCAGTGATCTTGTTTGCTGTGGACTCATCTTGTTTTGTTTCAAATAACAACTACTACAACTTTATTTATACCCCACCACCATCTCCCAGAAGGACTCAGGGCAACTTACATAAAAAATAGAGGTAAAATTACATCGCATATTAAAATACCAGTTAAGAAAAAAACAACACATTACCAAAAAAGCCCAATTTAAAAATCAATAAAATACAGCACAAATTGCCATAAAAACGAACAATGCAGCATCCCTGCCGCAGACCAACCATTATAGTGCTAGTGACAGTATTAAGATTGTTTGGTCCTTAGATTAGCAGAAGAGCCACTTAAAAATGTACCTGGTCCAACTTACAAACAAACTTAAAAACAAACCTACAGAACCTATCTTGTTCGTAACTTGGGGACTGCCTGTAAAGTGAAAAGGAGAAGGGAATAAGAGATTTCTAGCTGGGAATGATGGAGGGGGAAAGAGGATAAGAAAGAAAAGGAAAGTACTAACATAAAAAAGAAGAGGAGGAAGAGAAAATGAGAGAGGAAGGAGCCCATCCACACTGACCATTTAAAAGGAGCAGAGTTAGAAACTCAGGCTCCTTCTTTGCGTTACTCAGGCAGTCTCTGGGTCATCTTTTTCCTCCCTGTATGGCAAAAGGGACAAGATGGCGCCTCTCCTTCCATGGACTGAAAGAAGACAACCAGAATGGCAGTTTTGGGGCCTTACCTTACTGAGGAGGGCCTCACCTCCACTGTACCCAACTCGACCAGGATTTACAAAACATTTTCTCCACCTCAGCACTACTTTTTCCCTTGACACACACACAGAGATCGGCATACGTCACTGGGCCTTTCCATCAGGCCCATCAGGAAACAGCTAAGGAAGACAAGGGCCTGTTCTGGGGAAGGCCAGGGGAAAATGGCCTTCTTTTCCCACCTCCCCCCACAAGGATGTTGTTGCAGGGCTTTTAGCAAAGGAAAGGAAACAGCCCTACCTGGAGAACACGAAAAAGAGGAGGAAAAGACACCGAATGGCCCTTGGGATCAGATTATTCAGTGACAGACAAACCATTTATAAGAGTTTTGAGTCTAACTCTGTAGTGATTTATTTTCTGATGAAAGCTATGTGACTAGGCCCAGCTTTCATGACTCTTAGTTAATGGGAACTCGTGCAACTTGGAACTCTCAAGCAACCAGCAAAAAAACTGAATCATTGTGTTGTCAAAGGCTTTCATGGCTGGAATTACTGGGTTGCTGTGAGTTTTCCGGCCTGTATGGGGAAGTCTGATCTGGCTACGGTCGTCTACGCTCTGGTGACATCCCGAATAGATTACTGCAACGCACTCTACGTGGGGCTGCCTTTGAAGACAGTTCGGAAATTGCAACTAGTCCAACGGGCAGCAGCCAGATTACTAACTGGAGCTACATACAGGGAGCATACCACCCCCCTGTTGTATCAGCTCCACTGGCTGCCTGTCCACTTCCGAGCTCAATTCAAAGTGCTGGTTTTGACCTTTAAAGCTCTATATCTTGTTCGTAACTTGGGGACTGCCTGTACAGTGAAAAGGAGAAGGGAATAAGAGATTTCTAGCTGGGAATGATGGAGGGAGAAAAAGGATAAGAAAGAAAAGGAAAGTACTAACATAAAAAAGAAGAGGAGGAAAAGAAGATGAGAGAGGAAGGAGCCCATCCACACTGACCATTTAAAAGGAGCAGAGTTAGAAACTCAGGCTCCTTCTTTGCGTTACTCAGGCAGTCTCTGGGTCATCTTTTTCCTCCCTGTATGGCAAAAGGGACAAGATGGCGCCTCTCCTTCCATGGACTGAAAGAAGACAACCAGAATGGCAGTTTTGGGGCCTTACCTTACTGAGGAGGGCCTCACCTCCACTGTACCCAGCTCGACCAGGATTTACAAAACGTTTTCTCCACCTCAGCACTACTTTTTCCCTTGACACACACACAGAGATCGGCATACGTCACTGGGCCTTCCCATCAGGCCCATCAGGAAACAGCTAAGGAAAACAAAGGCCTGTTCTGGGGAAGGCCAGGGGAAAATGGCCTTCTTTTCCCACCTCCCCCCACAAGGATGTTGTTGCAGGGCTTTTAGCAAAGGAAAGGAAACAGCCCTACCTGGAGAACACGAAAAAGAGGAGGAAAAGACACCGAACGGCCCTTGGAATCTGATTATTCAGTGACAGGCTAACCATTTATAAGAGTTTTGAGTCTAACTCTGTAGTGATTTATTTTCTGATGAAAGCCATGTGACTAGGCCCAGCTTTCATGACTCTTAGTTAATGGGAACTCGTGCAACTTGAACTCTCAAGCAACCGGCAAAAAAACCTGAATCATTGTGTGTTGACAATAATATAATAATAATTTAAAAAACTTTATTTAAAACCCGCATCCATCTCCCCAAAGGGGACTCGGAGTGGCTTACATGGGGTCGTGCCCGAACAAATCAGAAAAAAAATCAATGTAATAAAGCAGTTTTGGTACTTTCTGTGGAGGAGAAAGGTCAGAGAGTGATGCTGCACCAGTGTAGAGCTTTGAAAAGTGGGTTTCTGTGCCAAGAATCAGGCAGGCACGTGCTCCGTGTATGTAACACTGTGATTGGTGCTTCTAATCAATGCTGTGAGGTGTTAAAGGACACCCCGTGCCTAGCGTGAGATAACAGAGCTTAGATTGGTCTAACAGTACAGGATGTGCTATTTGGTGACATTAGTGCCAAAGGGAGAAGAACTGCGCATGTACAGAGGGATTCTGCCCCATCCGTTGCTGGCAAGGAAAGGCAGAAATGAAATGTTGCTAATCGGGTACATGAGAGTCCCAGCCACTGATATGTACTGTGAGAAAGAACTAACTTAGAAATGTTCATTGTTCTAACACATAGGTGGGACTTTGAGATGTGATGCTAATGAAAATGTAATGTCTTATTGGATCTATGAAATGCTATGTAACACCAGCCAATTATGATTGTGTAAAATCCATGAAGGAGGGCGGGCTTTTTGGAGATGCCGCCATGGGGGTATAAAAGCTTCATGTTAAGATTGATTGGGGCCGTTTGCCCCTGATTAACAGCTTGTTCTGTTGGCAACCCCACCAGCTGGTGTTATCAATAAATCTCTTTGATTTCACACGAGCAGTGAAGTTGTTGCGTGTTTCCTCATCCCTGCTGCCCGCACGTCTGCGCGCCTGTTTGGTAAGAAGTCATTTGCCAATCTGGAGTTCCATAACTCCCTAATTTGCTGCTTCAGTATCAGAGGCTTTCATGGTTGGAATCACTGGGTTGCTGTGAGTTTTCCGGCCTGTATGGGGAAGTCTGATCTGGCTATGGTCGTCCACGCTCTGGTCACATCCCGAATAGATTACTGCAACACACTCTATGTGGAGCTGCCTTTGAAGACAGTTCGGAAATTGCAACTAGTCCAACGGGCGGCAGCCAGATTACTAATTGGAGCTACATACAAGGAGCATACCACCCCCCTGTTGTGCCAGCTCCACTGGCTGTCGATCCACTTCCGAGCTCAATTCAAAGTGTTGGTTTTGACCTTTAAAGCTCTATACCAGTGGTTCTCAACCTGTGGGTCCCCAGGTGTTTTGGCCTACAACTCCCAGAAACCCCAGCCAGTTTACCAGCGGTTAGAATTTCTGGGAGTTGAAGGCCAAAACAACTGGGGAACCACAGGTTGAGAACCACTGCTCTATACGGTTCTGGCGCAGCTTACTTGTTCGAACGCATCTCCCTCTACGTCCCACCTCATAATTTAAGATCATCCGGGGAGGCCCTGCTCTCGCTCCCACCAACTTCTCAAACACGGTTGGTGCGGACAAGAGATAGGGCCTTCTCGGTGGTGGCTCCTCGCCAGTGGAATGCACTTCCAAGCGGCATACGATCAACCCTATCCCTCATAGCATTCAGGAAAAGAGTAAAATCTTGGCTACGAGACCAGGCTTTTGCACATTAGCACAATGCAGCATTTTGGATTGGAATTGTAATGGCAAGTTGATGGATATGGCTCAATGCTCATGCTGTGGACAGAAGTGAATGTGCATTATGTGTTAATCTTAACTGTATTTTAATGCTGAATGTTTATGGTTTTATATTGTATTTATATTGTGTATCAGCATCAAATTGTTGCCTTTTGTCAAGCCGCTCTGAGTCCCCCCTCGGGGGTTGAGAAGAGCAGGGTAGAAATGATGTAAATAAATAAATATGTCCATGTTCCAGAAGCATTCTCTCCTGATGTTTCGGCCACATCTATGGCAGGCATCCTCTGAGGTTGTGACATATATATCTGCTGGGAGAAAGAACTCTTGTTTGTTGGAGGCAAGTGTGAATGTTGCTGCAAAGGATTTCCCTAATAAAGCAGAATTGGTGCTTTTAGCAGAAGTACAGTCAGGAGAGAGTGATGCACAAGCACAGAACTTAGTATAGCGAGACAGCTTGCCAAAAATCATGCTAAAAGCCATTACGAGAATAATGCACTTTGATTGGTAGGTCAGGCACAGGCTGTGATTTGTTAGAGAACATCATGTGCCTGTTCTGATAACAAAAGCCGTGATTGGCCTAGCTAGCACCCAGCGTGTATTTGTTTACATTGTTACTGATTGGTAGAAACCGTGCATGGGCAAATGAAACCGTTCCTCCTTGCTGGCATAGAGGGACGACTTAGAAATGTTGCGAATTCAGTACATGTTGCCCATATGGCAGATAACATACTGTGGGAATGAAGAATTAATACTGCGTAGTGCTGTTTAACAAATAAGAATGCTAATAGAGTATGATGCCAAATAAAGTGATGTATAATTGGATAATAGAAATGTGTTAATGCTGTGAACCAATGAAAATGATGAAGAAAGGAGGAGACGGGACCTGCCGCCATAGTGTGTATATAAGGGAAAGTTAGAGATTGCTCGGGGTTCTTGCCCTGAGACAGCTAGTTCTGTGGGCAGGTCCCGTCAGCTGACGTTGTGCAAATAAACTTTGGCTTCATTGCACCTGCAGTACGGTTGTTGCGTCTTCTCGTTCCTGTGCTTGCACGTTTGCGCCGCCTGAAAGGTAAAAGGTAACGCTTGGGAGTTTTGGGACTCCAGATTTGCTGCTACACTAGGAAGGACTCAGCTAGGCCTTGAAGCTGCAAGGCTTTGCAACGCCAATCAAGGTGATTAATTGCAACTTTCACACTTGCCTCAAACAGACAAAAGTTCTTTCTCCCACCCTGGACCTTCAACAGATATATAAACCCTACTTGCCTAGTTTCCAACAGACCTCTCAACCGCGGGGGACACCTGCCATAGATATGGGTGAAACGTCAGGAGAGAATGCTTCTGAAACATAGCCATACAACCTGGAAAACTCACAGCAACCCAAACTGAATTTTTTGTTTTAAAAAAGATAATACAGCAAAACAGTAGAACAGTGGTCCCGCCTGCATTGCCATATATTGCTGTTTGAAACTGCATTATATGGTCAGTTTATACAAGGCATAGGTAAACTTTGCCCCTCCGGGTGTTTTGGACAATTGTGGGAGTTGAATCCAAAACACCCAGAGGGCCAAAGTTTGCGCATGCCTGATTTAGACTCATATAATGCAACTGATTTACTGGGCATATAATGCCGTTTCAAATGGCAGTGTAGATGGGGCCTATGTTACAATAAGCCATGCTTCTCTTTTATTTGTCCTAATCTGCTTTTAACTACTTTATTTCAATATTCATACGAAGTCAATACAGAGTTTATAGTATGGGATAGAGTATTAATTGGGTCTATCTTAATAGTAACTTTCAAGCAACCAGAAACTCCATTTATCTATCCAGCATCTATCAATCCCCATGGGTGCCATTTAACTGTGAGTCTCATGACATTTTAACAGTATTTATTGTTCTCGTGCTCTTTTTAGTAATTCTACATTTCACTAAATATCTAGGATGCAGAACAATGGCTTCAAACTACATGAAAGGAGATTCCGCCTGAACATGAGGAAGGACTTCCTAACTGTGAGAGTTGTTCAGCAGTGGAACTCTCTGCCCCGGAGTGTGGTGGAGGGCTCCTTCTTTGCAGGCTTTTAAACAGAGCCTGGATGGTCATCTGTTGGGGGTTCTTTGAATGGGATTTTCCTGCTTCTTGGCAGGGGGTTGAACTGGATGGCCCACGACGGGACGAAGCGGCGACGCGTCACTGTGACGCGGCGATCCTCACCACGCCCCTGGCTCCTTTCCCCCTCCCTTGCTTGACGAAAGAAGGGAGGCCTGGCGAAAAGGTGTGCCACGGAGGTGTGCCGCAGGTGTGCCGCGGCACACCTCCCGCGGCACACCTTTTCGCCAGGCCCTCAAGCAAGGGAGGGGGAAAGGAGCCAGGGGCGTGGTGAGCATCGCAGCGTCAAAGTGACGCGTCGCCGCTTCGTCCCGCCCCTGGCTCCTTTCCCCCTTCCTTGCTTGGAGGCCTGGCGAATAGGTGTGCCGCGGAGGTGCACGCAGGTGTGCCGCGCACACCTCGATTCTTGGCCGGCGGCGGGACGAGGTACGGCTTACATACGGGGTATGGCTTATATAAGCCGACCCCCCCGACACCGCCGATACGGCTTACAATCGGGGGTGTCTTATTTTCGGGGAAACACAGTATGATTCTTTAAATACCATCGTCTGGAAGATAAAAATGGGAGAGCACTGTCCTATTTATGGGCTTCCCACTGTGAGAACTCTTCTTATATTGTTAGTGCATTGCAGATGAAACTCCACAATATCGTAGTAGTTTTACTCCTGCTCACTATGGTTTTGTTTTTGTTTGCAAATACGATTTTTCAATGTCTGCTCACTTCCTGCTTTACTGCAGATGACTGAAATGTCAATTCTCATTCCAGTATGCTACATAAAGAGGCAGAAGCCAGAGGGAAAATTATGTTTATGCAAAACAGATGACACGGTGTATTAGTTGCCTTAAACTTCCTGAGGAATGTTAGGAATCTTAATTGTAAATATTACACACAAACACACTTATTCAGTAATGTAACTCATTATTTTGAAATTATGCCAAGTCTTAATATCAACACACAACTGTCAAAAGAAACAGCTACTATGTGTAGTGTAGTAAGCATCTGTCTAGCACACAGGAGTTTGCAAATAAAACAAACCATAATGAAATTCTAACGAAGTAATTTGACATTCTCCAACTTGTCGTAGCTCCTTTAAAGATCAAATCCATTATTCAGACAGTAGATATAATGCCACAAGATTTTAAAAGATTTCATAGATAACAAACATATCATGAGATATTTATGATATAGCTATGAAGTCAATTGCCCATATCAGCAGAGGTTTCCCAAAAATTTAAATGTAATTTATATTATTTATTTACTTATTTATGGTATTTGTACCCCGTTGCTTCTCACCCCCGAAGGGGGACTCAGCATGGCTTACATTGCAGCACTACAGGCCGCTACACCATAATACAAAAATATAATCCATACAACAATATAATCCACATCACAAATAAACATTAAAACCATTACATAGTCATTAAAATCAGTATGTACATCAGTAGTTAAAGCCATAAAACAAAACAGTGTCATCGACCGCTACGCCAATCCAGTCAATGTCCAAAAGTGCAAGCTACGTCTGCTGCCCAAAGGCCTGTTTTCTGTTTATATATAAACAGAAAACAGAAAACAGAAAATTGATTGTGACAATAGAGCGGCTCTTAATATATAGCAAGATTGCAATGTACTAGAGGGCAATCCAAACAGAGGACTTTTTAATATATTACTTCCTGTGTTCTTTCACTCGGGATCTGGGATTCACAGACACTCTCTCTCTCTCTCTCTTGCTCCAATTTATCATGCAAAGACATAAATAGCCAAATGAGAAACTATGTGTTTATTTAATATGGAATTTTCCTTTCCCTTGTGGGTTTACTTCTCTTAAGGAAATTTAGATGATTATCTGTTAACTAGCAGTAACATGTTTTGCTGTTCTGTGAACTCATACAAGTCTAGCTATTACTTAAGTGTTTTTGTGGTAGCCCTGCCCACTTTCCTTGCACCATATTAGTGCACTTCTTGCCTTAACTCTCGGTTTGATGGATTCCAAAGCAGTAGTTAAAGGGCACTGAGTCCATGGATGGAGAATCCATGTGGGCCAACTATATATATATATATATATATATATATATATACACACACACATACATACACACACACACACACACACAAACACACACACACACAACACGTAATGGTTGGTGTGCTTTAGATATCACTCAATTTGAGTCTCACTGTGTTATTAAACAACTACCATCATTTTTTATTATCCACCATATGGATTGGGGATAATGGGCATTACAACCCAACAGCGCTTGTGGCTCTGAGGTTGAGGAATAAAGGACACTTTAAAGTCAGACATTCTAGCTACAATCCTTGTATCTAAATTCAAACCCCACAATCCTGACTAAACAGAACAAACCGCAGCCTTCCAGATATATTACTGCATCATGACTCCCATCAGCTCTAATGATGAGGAATATAGGAATTGTAGTCCAGCATCTGGAGGACCATATAGAATGACATGGCAGACCAGATTCATCCCATAGGTCTTGAGTTTGATATATGTGATCTATAGGAAGGAACATGTTGCAAATTGGAGGTAAGTTCCTTGACCAATGCCTTGATTAAAATGGAAACTTGTCTTGTTTGGAAGGAAATGTTTGGACTTAGGACCACCTTGTCTGGAAATCAAACTCGTGTAAGATTGGCTGACCCCAAAGTAGCAGCAATCTAAAAGGCAGTTTCTCAGGAAAGTAATCTAATATCAGTGGAAGCTGTAGGCTCAAATGGTTTCCAAGAGAAGTGGGAGAAAATTACCTGCAGAGTCCACTAGATAATAGGTTCAGTTACAGGAGAATGCAAATCCTTTAGATTTTCAGGAATCTTCAACAAAAGGGCCAATCTGAAAAGTTTCTAATGTTAAAAAGAAAGTAATTCTTAAAAATAAAAGGCATACTTGGAAGTGAAAATCTCTGTACACCACTGTGTAACCTACTGTGATCTGATTAATATGAAGTCGGTGTTTCAAACTGCTGGCAGCTTTATCCTGCATTCTTCTGAAAAGCAGACTCAATGTTTTACACATTTCTCTTTCAAAACTATATGAAGCTAGAGAAACACTGTCACTTGCACTTCTTAGAAACATATACAGTATGTTTCTTTTTGACCTAGACCTTTAAAAATGTTCTCTTCTTTTCTGCCAAGAAGCAGGAAAATTGCCTTCAAAGCACCCCAACAGATGGCCATCCAGTCTCTCCTCCAAAGAAAGAGCTTCCACCACACTCCCTCCGGGGCAGAGAGTTCTACTGCTGAACAGCTCTCTCACACACAGTCAGGAAGTTCTTCCTCATGTTCGGATGTAGTTTGGAGCCATGGCTCCATTGCGTCCTAGTCTCCAGGGCAGCAGAAAACAAGCTTGCTCCCTCCTCCCTAGGACTTCCCCGCACATATTTATACATGGCAATCATGTCTTCTCTTCTGTAGGCTAAACATGCCCAGATCTTTAAGCCGCTCTTCATAGGGCTTGTTCTCCAGACCCTTAATCATTTTAGTCGCCAAATGCCATACATGTTAGAACCAAAGCAAATGGACAGCCCTGACTTCGGTTGGAACCTCAACATGTCCAGTAATGATGTGTTGTTGTTTTTCTTAACACCTTCAGTGTGACTTTCTCTGTTTTTTAGAACGACCTTGATTCAATTTATTTTAATTGGAGGAGGGGGTTGATGTACATTATGTGCTACTTTTAATATATGGACTTTTTTTCTTTTCTTTTTCCAACCAGGTCAAGGATTCTTGCGAGGCTCAAGTATTAATGATGCAATTTCTGTTATTCCACCTCCTTCCATGTCTTGTCCCTTTTTGTTGCAAGCGCCTTGGGCTCATAACTCTGGGAGAGAGTGATGAGGTTTCTTTTTTTAAAGTTCTCTTTCAAAAGTGTTCTTCTCAAGCACTGGGAATTATTAAACCAACATGAAAGTACTAAACCACGCATATCAATCCTAACATAGGTTAAACTCCTTAATAGAAAAAACATGCTGGAATGAGTGAAGAGAGAAGAATATTGGATGGGCCATCTTGTCTGAATGTCACCATGTTTCACATATGTGGCCTTTTGGATGTTGCATACAAATCCCATCAATCCTGACCACTGTCCATATTTTCTGTGGCTGATGGTATTGTGGCGTTGTCCAACATTGTCTGAGATTCTTTAATGTTTGTTTACAGCGTTTCAAATCTACCATTTAAAATTTTGAACTGGAATAAAATTAGGAAAATACTACTTATGTTCTGCCAAAACAAGACACATCTGAACAGTAGGGTCATAGGACACCACATGTAGACTTGATGCACACTTCTCTAAAATATTACATAACAATTCAGCAAACTTTGCCAGGTCATACAATTGAAACTTTTTTCCATTAAAATTAGTACTTACTAGGCTTCTAAAACCCAAGTCAATGAGAAACAGAAATATTTTCTGTTTATTTAAAGAAAAAAAAATCAATGGATCTTCTTTTATTAAAATACAACTTTTTAAAAAAAAATCTGCATATCATAAAGATATACATCACTTTCAAGGTGATGGTGTTAACCTTCAAGGCCTTATATGGTCTGGGGCCGATGTATCTGAGGAACCATCTCAACCCCTATCAACCCCAGAGATCACTCCGCTCTGAAGATCTGAATCTCCTCGAGGTGCCTGGTGTCAAGATCATCCATCTGGCCTCGACCCGACGTAGGGCCTTCTCTGTGGTGGCTCCAACTATCTGGAATACTCTGCCAGCTGAAGTGCGTGCCCTGCAAGTCCTCCGTGCCCTTTCGCAGGGCCTGTAAAACCTATCTCTTCAAACTAGCATTTCGTTGCTGATTTTTGTAATCCTGTAGAGTTAGTTTTAGTTAAAATTTAGAATAGTTTATCTGATGTTTTTATCTGTCTTATGCTTGTGATTGTGAGCCGCTCCGAGTCCTCGGGGAGTGGCGGCATACAAGAATGATTAATAAATAAATAAAGTGCTCCAAAACCTCTAATAACTGAATTATACCTGAACTAGTTTGTATTATTTTAAATACATTTCCTGAACATGATCATGCTGTAATAAAATAATAACCTATGGCAATTTGCTATTCTGTACACATGGCTATCCTCAGAATAATTCCCCACAAGACAAGTATACAGAATATGTGAGAGGTCTAAAATTATATAGTTATTATCTGCAAAGTACTACCTTCTCATGACAACAGGCTAAGACTTGAATAGCTTCCAATAAACTAACATGGAGAAGGGGGATTACACCAACTGTTATTTACCAACAGAGGCGCTGGCTACAGTAATCCATGCCACGGTTACGTCGAGGCTGGATTACTGCAATGCTTTGTATGTGGGCTTACCTCGAGCAGCAATTAGCAAGATCCAAATTGTGCAAAATGCAACTGCTAGACTCCTCACAAGAACATCAATGAGGTGCCATATAATGCCATCTCTGCAGCGCTTGCATTGGCTGCCGGTTGAACAGAGTCCTCTTTAAGACCCTGGTCCTAGCATTCAAGGCCTTTCGAGGTCAGGGTCCTTCATATCTAAGAGACCGTTTAATGCCACTCCACCACCAGAGACTGCCACGGTCAGCTCATGAGAATCTTCTCTATGTCCCTGGCCCTAGAGAGGTTCGTTTGGAGTCCACAAGACAGAGGTCCTTCTCCATTGTAGCCCCAATCTTGTGGAACTCCCTACCGCCAGACCAAAGAGCCACTCCTGATCTACATACATTTTTAGGGGCACTTAAGACATGGCTTTTCAGAAGAGCCTATGATTTTTAGTAACAAGCGGTGACTATGTAACCTGTTTATTTTAATTGTGTATGTTGCCCAGAGCACCTTTGGTGGAGGGCGACTCATAAGAAATAAAGTTAGTTAGTTAGTTACTTAAGAGTATTTATTATGTGCACATAAAAGTATTAAGCCACTTGTCCCTAAGCTTTTTCTCAAATGGACAACTCCAAGGAATCTTACATTTACTCCAAATTTCCAGTCCTCTCTCAGCTCCTATAATAAAGGTGTGGCTTCACCTTTAATACCCAGCACTAGTAGCTTGGCAGATCATCCTCAAGACACTTGTACAATGTAACATTAAGCTGCATATCAAATTTAAATGAGATATAGCTGGCGTATATATCACGGACCAAGATATCACGGACCAAGTCAGAAACCACAAACCCATGACTTGGATGTGACTGTAGACTGACAACTTCAACCCTATCTAGTTTAACTTTATTCCACCCACCACCCACCCCCCAATATAGGTGCACAAGGTAGTTTCAAGCCTTTTGGACACAGTAGAAACACTGCTAGAGAAAACTGAGTACACTGGCAGCATGGGGTCAATTGGACCCATGCTTTCAATTTTTTTGTTGATACTAAAAGACATTTCTTGTGGGGAGAAATGAATGGCCAGTGTGAAGAAATTATGAAGAAATGAATGACAAGCATGTGCATGAAAAAGTACTGTTTCCCTGAGCTGACCAAGGTGAGTCTACACTCACTGATGATAACAGCAACATGAGCACAATCCATCCCCTTTGCCCGGTATTGAGAGCAGGGGAAAAGCAATGGTGGCAGGGCTGCAGACTGATCCAAATCAGACCCAATCTAGTTTTCCACACTGCCTCAATGCTGTGGATTACCCTGGAATTTCAATTAATTCTGGAGCATTCTCAATTATGTCTGTAGTGGAGCAAAGCAAGATTAACCCAATTTAACTAATGATACTCAGAGGAAGTGGAAGAACCTTGTGAAGAAATCCAGAAGCCAACATAGGGTGAGTCAAGTTTAATGTCTGTGTAGACAAGCCCTGAGAGGCATGGCATTGTTCAATCAGCCATTACTCCCAATCCATATACATTTTTTCCTAGTACCAACCAGATTTTCTCCTCACACAGAGAATGGCTTTGAACACTTCTCTGCAGCTCAGTACTAGTCTATAGCTTGTATTGTTTTTTAAAGACAGAAACAGAGCTTGTGAGAGTACAGGAGGTTCCCGTCTGCCACACACACACAACTCATTACTAAAATATCATCACCAAAATAAAGACGCTCCTGTAATGGTACCCAATAGTAACTGAAATAGTAATGGTGTTGGTACGGAAAGAGAGAAGGTCACCTCCAATGTAATGCCAAATTGTACTCCCATCAAAACACAGGAAAACAGAGATAAGAAACATCCACAACTGCAGCTGCTGTTTTCTTCCTTTCCAAAAGTTTTTTTCCCCTAATGGAAAAAAACCCCCATAGTCCAATAGTTGGAAAAGTGGTCACCATCAGATTACAGTGTTATCTGAACTGCAGGTAAACTATGAGTGAACAAGGGAGCAGCCAAATGCAAATCCACAAAGAAATGAAAACCATTAAAAAAAAACCCAATACACTGAATGGGAATGACAGCACTTTCTCAGATATTGTCTTGTTTTCTTTCTCTTAGTTTTCTTTGAAATGGCTAATGTATAACTTATAAACAGAACACAAATATGGTTTTTATGTACTACACAACATATTTAAGCCACATAAGAGGAATGTTAGGAATGTATCTGTAGAACTCAGTCTTTTGACTGCCTTGTTGGTTAAAACAAAAGCGAACAGCAGAGGGCAGTATCTGACTGTTCGTGGTAACTATTGATCTTGCAGAATACAGGAATATGTTTATTATGAACTCCTATTTACAAAACAGGGGAAACAGTATAATCTCATTTAGTGTGTGCCAAATTTATAATTGCATTTTCTGTGCATATGGTTAATGATCTTTAACATGAGTTCAAACAAAAAGATTACTAACTGAAATGCCCACATGAAGCAAAGACAATGCAGATAAAAGAAAATTAATCTAATTATATTCTTAGACTGTAAAATTGTAACTACTACTGCTCTTAATACTTCCCCTCAACCCAATTTACAAACATCCAGAACATCTTGAAAGTGGCATGTGTTATTCTGCTGCTCATACAAATATACCAACCTAAACCTTTTGGTCAACAGCAGGTTGGTTGCCCTGTAGAACTTGTTATCTAAGGATAACAAGTTTCAGCCCAACGCATAAGGTTGTGGAGGGAGGTGAAACATTATTATGTCACCCACAGAACCTGGGACATTACTGTTCAAAATGTAGTTTGTTCTGATTACTATTATCATGTCTAGAAAACAATGCATTGCCACTACTTGTTGCAGTTAGCAAGACAAACTTGTTATTGTTGGGGAATCTGAGCTGTTGGGCTCAAAATAACCCTCAGGGTAATTCCACCAAAATATAGCAGAGTACCAAGAGTAAATGCCATAACCAACAGAAACTTATGAGTGGTGAGCAGGAATAGCCTCTTAACCTTTAGGATGGCTGAGGATTGCAGAGTCAAACTTTAGGTTCAAGAGATTTATTAAAGAAAACGATTTTTTAAAGTATTGGCACTAACTAGCTTACTAAGTCTCATCTTCTAAAGAAGGCAAAAGGTTAAAAAAAAGTCAATGCAGCTACATTTTGCCTACAGAGAGGCACAATGCATCCTCACAGGGAGAAAGAAAAGAGGAAGTATAATGGTGGAGGCCACATGGCCTTCCCAGGGCAATTTAAACTTTAAAAGGAAGTTCCCTCACAGAATTCCATTACTACGTCATCAAAGGGGGGAAGGAGACAGTGGCTAGCAGTGAAGACAAAGCCCTTTAAAACATGCATAGAAATGAGATAGAAAGGAATCCCTGAGCTTGGCCCTGTCTCTGGGCTAGCTACTCATTGATGACTAGAAACTGGATTACACAAAGTTTTGTGCAATCCAAGAATGAAACCCAACAGTTATATTACTCATTGTCTTACTCATTGCCTTTATATTATTTTCAATATTCTTCTTTTTTAAACAAGCAACTATAAACTGACAATAGCATGAAATTTGAAAAATCCTGTTGAAATACTCTAAATACCTAAGATACATTTTTAAAGTAATTTGTAGAAGCAACTAGAGAAAACAGTAAGTAGAAAACAAATAATGAGCCAACACAATGCAGTCATATGAGAATTAAACTGGGGCTTAGCAAAACCAGGGTTGGAATCCCTTTTCAGTCATGAAATGCACAGTATGATTCTGGATGAATCACACTCTCTCAATTTCAGAGGAAGGCAATGGCAAGATCCCTCTGAACAAATCTTACCAACAATACCCTATAATAGGTTTGCCTTATGGTAACTGAAAATCACTTCAGGGCACACAAATAACTAGAAAATCGTTATCCATCATCATACTAATAAAATAAGCTTCATTATACCTCTCCATCTACCTCCCCAGAGTAAATAATAATAGATTACAGCTATGCTTGTAACTTATTACTTCCGGTCTCTGGTTACCCATGTTTCCATTCCAAAGTTTGTGTTTTATTGTAAATCGCCCAGAGCCAACTGACATGGGCAATTAATAAATCCCAAAATAAAATAAAAAAAAAAAATAAATAAATAAATAAAAGTTTGCCCAATAGTTTTTCTTATTCTTGTGAGATACTGCAGTTTTGCCATCCTTTTCTGCACTGAGCCAGTACAGAAGCTTTAGATATAGTTACCTGAAAAAGATGCCAGTTAGGCCTTGGATATTTGGCCCAACACTGTTACAAAATTTAAACAGAAAATGTGTGCTTCTTGCTTTGAATAAATATTTTATTAGGAAATGTCAGTATGTTATACCTTAATATAGCTTCAGAGTCACTTCATGATTTGAGAAATAAAATATGCATTCCAACATAACCAGAAACAAATTACCATCTATCAAATAAGTACTCTAAAGCAGCCTTTCTCAACCGCTGTACCCCAGCACACTTGCGTGCCGTGAGCGATCAGCTGGTGTGCCATAAGAAAACCTCTTCCCCTGCCTTTCTTCCCCCTCCGAGGTTTTCCCGCGGCACACCAACTGATTGTGGAACCGCGGTTGGGGAACATGACCCTCTCTAGGACCTAGACCTAGAGAGGCAGGGGAGGCTCAGGAGGGGAGGGGCCGGGCAATGCTCTCCTTCTCCTCCGGAAGTGAGCCCACACCACAGGATAGAGTCCGGAGAAAGGGGAGGCGGGAACGTGGGCACCTCGGGGGGAGAAGAGGAGGCGGCCAGGGAAGGAGGGAGCAAGCAGCGCCGCCAAGCATGCCTCTTTCCCCTGCCAGCAAGTGCACGCACAGCTCCTTCCTCCTCCAATCACGAGCGCAATGTCGGCGCCGACATTAGAAAGCAAGGGAGCGACACAGCACACACACAGGGGCTGAAAGACTGCACTTCCGGGTTCGAGCTTTGCCGTGACGTCATTCCATCGCGGAGCTAGCGGTGTGACTACAACTGCCTGTTTTGCATACCGTTACCTCACTGAGATGCCTGTGCTTTTAATTTCAATGAGGTAAAGGTATTCAAAACAACCAGTTGTAATCACGCCGCTAGCTCCGCGATGGAATGACGTCACGCGCGAACCTGAAGTGCAGCTTTCAGCCCTGTGTGTGCTGCGTCGCTCCTGAGTGTCGCTGCAGGGCGGGCAAAGAAACACCAAAATAAAATTATGTAAATAAAGAGAGAGAGGGGCTGAGAGAAAGAGGCTGAGAGAGAGGGGGGCAGAGAGAGGGGGCTGAGAGAGGGGGTGAGTTAGAGTGGCTGAGAGAGAGAGGGGGGGGCTGAGAGAGGAAAAGAAAGTGGTGGGAGTTGATGTCCAAAGCACCTGGAGGGCCCAAGTTTGCCCATGCCTGGTATAGATGCACCCATAACTCCAATGCTCAAATTACTTATCTATATTGGTTCATCTATGCTGTGTTCATCGAAACAGGCCCAGGTTTCACACTGAGTGTAAAAATACATTTTTTAAACTTATTAACTATATGTATTACTGTGTTAGAGTGTCATTTTGTGTCATTTTGGTTGGTGGTGTCCCCCAGGATTTTGCAAATCTAAAAAGGTTGAGAAACACTGCTCTAAAGTGTTAAACATGCACTTTGCTTCGAAGGAAACAGATCAAGCTGGCTTTTTTCTTCTTCCGCCTTCTGCTTCCCCTTAATACAAGCATTCCATGTCTTGCAGATGGAAGATAGAAAGAAATTCTCAGGCTGAAACAGTTAAATCTGAAACACTTCATGTGTTTGCAGTTCAGCCATATCAACATCTGGACATGGTTGACTTTCCCCTCCAAGGATTTGCCACACCGCCCTGGATTTTCTCCACGAATTCTCTGCATTCTGTAACCATCAGATATATGTCATACACACCCAGCACTTTGTGTTTCAAAAATTTCTATCCATTGAGAGTCCCCAAGCATTTTTTAAAAGCAAAATTAAAGTTTAGTCAATATTTAAACATTTAAGGCCAAAATATACACTCCATTTCATATTTAATCCCACAGCCATCAGTGTGGCTGTTTGTGCTGAACTAAGAGAAGGGCATTGCCTTGAAATAGTTGGACTAGACCCAGAGTGGTTAAGAAATTCATAACAATTCACAACTCCGTTGTGTCTAGTGTTACAATACATTTAACGGGGAAAGAAAGTTGCCCATTATCATGAGATTTGCAACAGCTGAACTCAACTGAACAATTTAAAAATGAATTTAGGCTGACATGTTTTTTCAGTCCTTCATATGTAAGCTAATATTCTGTCAAAAGAATGTAATCTGATACAGTCACATTGTTGTTGGTGGGGGAAGGACAAAGGACTAACATTAACTTACGCATGTTATAAATATTAAACTAAATGGAATATCTTGACCACTGGTATTAATGCAGCTAGACATTAAACCTATTGCATATACTCATATGTAATCTGACCTCATGTATGAATTGAGGGCATAGTTCGTAGACAAAATTATGGGGTTTTTACATGACCCGTTGATAAATCAATGGTCTTTCTGCGAGGAGAAGGAAAAGTACTACTGTTGCCTTGGGGGGCCAGGCACTTCAAGCCCAGGCATTCAAAAAAGGTCAAAAAGTGACACTATGGTGGAGGGATAAGTGGGGTATATCCATCTTTTAGGTTCCCACGGGATTGGCTACGTTTTTGCTTGCCTTTTGTCTACCCAGAGATAGGGATAATTCCTTTAAAAAACAGACTTCAGATACAGTGGTTTCATTGACTCATGTGTTTTGGGATGATTTCTCATTATTTTTTTCTAGATGGACACAAGTATAGGATATATATGAAATATAGGTCTTTGTGGTTTCTGTACATCAGACATATGAGGTCTGAACCTGCACAGAACAACCTTTGAGATCCTTCTAAATGTGCAGATTTTGACATTCAATACTTGAATCTCAATTACAGGTGAGCAAGCTGTTCTTAATACTAACTGCTTATAGACATTATATTGCTACCTTTAACTGATGCAACTGGAAACTCTAATGAACCTTATAAAGACAATAACCCCCATTTTGTGCTGTTTCCATGCCTTGTAAACATTATTTCACCATCATAAGCCAAAATTATTCTAGTTAACTTCCTAAATGATAAATGATATCAAACACAAACAAATGGTTTAATTTTGGTGACATTTCTTTCTCCCCATAACTTACCGTATTTTTCGCTCCATAAGACGCACCGGATGATAAGATGGCACCTAGATTTTAGAGGAGGAAAATAGGAAAAAAAATATTTTCGCTCCCCCTCTAAAATCTAGGTGCGTCTTATCATCCGGTGCGTCTTCTTCAGAGGGCTCGCTGGTTCGCTCGCCCCTCTGCCTCCTTTTCCTTCCCCCCACCCTTTCCTTGAGGGCGGGGGAAGCAAAAGGAGGCGAGAACAAACCGCGTTGCGTCAGCTGTGACGCGACGCGGTTTGCTCCTCCTCCGCCTCCTTTTGCTTCCCTCCGCCCTTTCCTTGAGGGCAGGGAAGCAAAGGAGGCGAAGGGAGAAGCAAACCGCGTTCGCGTCAGCTGTGACGCGACAGCGGTTTGCTCTCCTCCGCCTCCTTTTGCTTCCCTCCGCCCTTTCCTTGAGGGCGGGAAGCAAAAGGAGGCGAAGGGAGAGCAAACCGCGTTGCGTCAGCTGTGACGCGACGCGGTTTGCTCCTCCGCCTCCTCTTGCTTCCCTCCGCCCTTTCCTTGAGGCGCGGGAAGCAAAAGGGCGAAGGGAGAGCAAACCGCGTTGCGTCAGCTGTGACGCGACGCGGTTCGCTCCTCCTCCGCCTCCTTTTGCTTCCCTCCGCCCTTTCCTTGAGGGCGGGGGAAGCAAAAGGAGGCGAAGGGAGAGCAAACCGCGTTGCGTCAGCTGTGACGCGACGCGGTTTGCTCCTCCTCCGCCTCCTTTTGCTTCCCTCCGCCCTTTCCTTGAGGGCGGGGGAAGCAAAAGGAGGCGAAGGGAGAACAAACCGCGTTGCGTCAGCTGTGACGCGGCGCGGTTTGCTCCTCCTCCGCCTCCTCTTGCTTCCCTCCGCCCTTTCCTTGAGGGCAGGGAAGCAAAAGGAGGCGAAGGGAGAACAAACCGCGTTGCGTCAGCTGTGACGCGACGCGGTTTTGCTCCTCCTCCGCCTCCTTTTGCTTCCTCCGCCCCTTTTCCTTGAGGGGCGGGGAAGCAAAGGAGGCGAAGGGAGAACAAACCGCGTTGCGTCAGCTGTGACGCGACGCGGTTTGCTCCTCCTCCGCCTCCTTTTGCTTCCCTCCGCCCTTTCCTTGAGGCAGGGAAGCAAAAGGAGGCGAAGGGAGAGCAAACCGCGTTGCGTCAGCTGTGGCGACGACAGTTTGCTCCTCCTCCGCCTCCTTTGCTTCCCTCCGCCCTTTCCTTGAGGCGGGAAGCAAGGGAGGCGAAGGAGAGCAAACCGCGTTGCGTCAGCTGTGACGCGACGCGGTTTGCTCCTCCTCCGCCTCCTCTTGCTTCCCTCCGCCCTTTCCTTGAGGCGGGGGAAGCAAGAGGAGGCGAAGGGCGTCCCCACCGCGTTGCGGCAGCTGTGCCGCGACGCGGTTTGCTCCTCCTCCGCCTCCTTTTGCTTCCTCCGCCCTTTCCTTGAGGGCGGGGAAGCAAAAGGAGCGAAGGGAGAGCAAACCGCGTTGCGTCAGCTGTGACGCGGCGCGGTTTGCTCCTCCTCCGCCTCCTCTTGCTTCCCTCCGCCCTTTCCTTGAGGGCGGGAAGCAAGGAGGCGAAGGGAGAACAAACCGCGTTGCGTCAGCTGTGACGCGACGCGGTTTGCTCCTCCTCCGCCTCCTCTTGCTTCCCTCCGCCCTTTCCTTGAGGCGGGGAAGCAAAAGGAGGCGAAGGGAGAACAAACCGCGTTGCGTCAGCTGTGACGCGACGCGGTTCGCTCCTCCTTCGCCTCCTTTTGCTTCCCTCCGCCCTTTCCTTGAGGGCAAAGGTGGGGGGAAGCAAAAGGAGGCAGATGGCGAGCGAACCAGCGTCCCTCCGCCGCCGCAACGGACCAGAGAAGAGGAGAGGCGGCGACAGGGTGAGTATATCGCCGCCCTCCCTCCCTCTGCTCCAGCGCCCCCCCGCCGGCATATTCGCACCCTAAGGCGCGGCTGATTTTTCCTCCCACTTTGGGAGGAAAAAAAGTGCGTCTTATGGTGCGAAAAATACGGTATCTCACCAATTCACTTCCCCATTTTGGTTGTTGCGTGCCTTCAAGTATTATGGCAAGCTAGGGTGAACCACTCATGGGACTTTCTTGTCATTCACTGGGAGTTTGCCCTTTCACCCCTCTGAGATTGAGAGGGGGTATGGTCAGTCGATGATTTCCATGGCTGATTGAGGATTTGAACCCTAGCTTTCCAGTGTCCTAGCCTAACACTCATACTACTACACCATGGTGGTTCTCTTTGGATTGGTCTAATAATAATTTGTTAAGGGGCAAACATGCTCTGGCATGCATGCTGAGATAGTGAGTGTGGCACTCCTGTCAAATCTCTTTGCTGGAATGTGTGTGTGTGTGTGTGTGTGTGTGTGTGTGTGTGTACATGAGGGGGTTACAGCACAGATGGCCAAACTCATTGTGGTTTCACAGAGACTATGAAGACGTGCTCTTCTAAATGGAATGGATGTTGGCAACCATAAATGTTCATCTAAAATATTGAAAACTGAGGCTACAGTAAAGGAGGATGAAAGCAGCACCCAGGGGAAAGAAAAAGAAAATGGAGGTGTGTGAGCAAGTAGCACAATTCCACATCACTTAAAAGCTTCTATGAGTAAGCCTTACTGTTAAGAAATGCTGTAATGCAGTTCTTCCAGGAAATCCTACTGTCAGATCATTGATTGTCCTTAAGAAATATCTCCTTTAACCATTTTGTGCAATTGTCAGAAATTTATTTTAAGAGTAGAAAGAAAAATACCCTGCAGAGAACAAAGATGTGAGCATGAAAACCCTGTTAACATTTACTGTAATATAGCTTTCACCATTAATGATAAGGTATTAAACGCCCTAGCCAACATTTCAGGCACATTCATCCCGTTCTTCACACTGCATCATAAATACAGCAAGACTTCTCTTTGCAAATTCAAGTATATATTCCCTAAGACTGATAATTTACACGAGAAAACCAGGACTCTTTCATTGCTGATTCTTGGTGCTAGCACTGTTTAATGTTTGTAGGCATGGTCACATGAAGCCGAACCAAACCAAATGAATTAATCACTCTGCAGGAAATCCCAATGAGATGCAATAAATAGTCTCATCAGGAGTAACCAATTTTACTCTATTTCTTTGTATTTTATTGTACTGTTTATGATCGCAGTGATTTTCACAGGATGGCAGGATGTTTTTACATGCTCTCAGTGGGGAAGTTAAAATGAAGTTCTAAATCCCCAGTGCTTCCAAATATTATTTTTTCATTAAACGAAAAAATCTCTGTTTCCAACCATTCAGCAATATACTGATGAGCTTTCTGTTTTCAAAATTACTATTCCGAAGAACATTTAAAAGGAGAAACTAGTAGCTCAATTCAAATTATATAATGAACTCATCCAAAAAATTATTTTGTTTTTATAATCAGTTCATACACAACTCATGTTTTAATGAATAAGATTAAGAGAATGGAATCCACTTGAACCTTGGAAGTTAAAACAGATGTTTGCCCCATTATTTATGTAGTAACCTGAGGTCTGAGGTCAAAGATAATGGAAATTAAGGGATATGAGAGGTTGCACAAAAAGTATGCAACCTCTCAAGAATCAAATGGTTTAAAGCAACACTATGTCAAGTAAAATATTAAGTGTACATAAATGAAATTATCTGGAAATTAAATGCTTGGACAAAAAGGGGAACATGACAAAACTGTCATGAAACTTTGAATTAATTCACTTAAAAGTATGCAGCAGTAAGAAATTTGGAAGATTATCAAAATCAAGCATGTTGCTCTGAGTCAGAAATAATGCCAGTATATATATAATATGTATGCCAATATAAACCTCACTCATCTAGTATAGTACTGTGCAATCTAAAAATGCAGAGTTTCCTCTAAGATTCAATACTACATAAAATCTATGATTTAAATTGGACAATCACAGTGCTCATACAAATTTACGAAAAAGCAGATCTCACTCGAGGGGTGTGCTCAGAACTGCTGCTTTAGCGCTTTAATCTTATGATATACTGTACTTCGTCTGTTTAAATCAAAATCAAGAAAGGGGGGGGGTTAAAACATCTTTGCATTCGCACTTTGACACATACATACTAGAAGTAAATCACATCGGATAATGAGGCTTACTCCTGAGTAAGCTGAACAAGATTGCAATGCACATGGATAAAAAGGTGCAGATGACTGTCCCAATGCCTCTGACATACGTTCAATATTGAGGGAAGCTCAGACTGCACAAAAAATCAACACAAAAAAATAATACAGTAATCCCCATTGTCCAAACTTTATAAACATTTTCTACCTGTGATAGTGATGGTTCCCAGCATTTTTTCTGTCTTCTGGTAACTGGGATTTTTCTCTCTCCAAAGCAAGGTACTCCTTTATTTTTCTTTCTCGATCTCGCAGTGTAATCAGAGATGCGGGGACTGGGTAGTGGGGAAGGAGCAGAGCTAACAGAAACACCCAGTATCCAGCGCTGCCTGACAAAAGCAGCAGGCTGAACTTTTGTTTCAGCAGCCAGATCCTTGACAGACAGCTCTTTGTGGTCCCTCCCTTCCTTAACTGCTCACTGGAGTGGTCAAGTTATATCCCTCTGTTTAACAATGACATCCTACACACCCACCCCCATTCCACACCCCTTATTCTTAGACATTGTGAATCTCAGTGTAACTTAAGAATAGTCTAATCTCTCTCATATGTGATTACATGCCTTTAAGAGAAAGCAGCAGGGTTTCCAAAATCATTTTTTGGCACAAATTGAAAAAAGTAAAGGTATTTGTGGAGCTGTTTCCAAAAGCAAGCTCATTCTCAGAAAAGCACTTATACTGTTCTTTATAATTACTCCCCTACAAGAATGTCTTCTTTTAAGAGGAGGAATAGGTATTATATCTACAATTATTTCTATTTTTGTGTCTTTATTGTTTTCTAAAAATTAATAGAGTTGATTGCTTAACAGTAAATTAATCTTTGTTGTTGTTCATTCATTCAGTCACTTCCGACTCTTCGTGACCTCATGAACCAGCCCACGCCAGAGCTCCCTGTCAGCCGTCACCACCCCAGCTCCTTCAAGGTCAAACCAGTCACTTCAAGAATGTCATCCATCCATCTTGCCTTTGGTCGGCCCCTCTTCCTTTTTCCTTCCATTTTCCCCAGCATAATTGTCTTCTCTAAGCTTTCCTGTCTTCTCATTATGTGGCCAAAATACTTCATCTTTGCCTCCTAATATCCTTCCCTCCAATGAGCAATGTTAAAAACTTTCAAAGATTAGAGTTCACTTCATCAGAGGCATAAAGTGTCATTCTCAATTTGTTTTTCTATACATTTATATTTGTTAATGTGTCTGGAGAGATGTAAAGAGGGGGAATAAAAATGTAAATGAACTGGGGTAGAAATACATGGAGTGAAAATTAACACAAGCTTAAATGCATTCAATCAAATTGGCAGGCTACTGTGGACAATGAACAAAGTTGACACCAGGACTATGGTCATGTTTTCTTGTGATCAAAACACTAAAATAAGTGTTAGTCCTTCTCTTGGCTTTCCTGTGTAGCATAGGAAGTGAGAGGTTATCGCTTTGATATAGGATTTCTCAAGCAACTGTTACTGCTGACTTTTGGGGTGAGGTGGAGAGAAATGGATCAAGATCTATGCAAAAGAAAGGGCACACTCTGTTGATGTTCTGTTTTTTTTGTCGTTTGAATGAATAAAAAATAATTAAAAAAAGAAAAGAAAGGGCACACTCTTCTCACTTTTGCTGTGTTAATCAATTTGGGAGAAGGAGTGCCATCATTCATCCTTTCCTGTGATTCAGCACAGATTAAACCGCTAAGCTGCAGTATTTGATGATGGGAAGATTGGCAGCTTGAATCTGCGGGACAGGGTGAGCTGTCGTTATTAGTACCAGCTTCTACCAACCTAGCAGTTTGAAAATATGCAAATGTGAGCAGATCAATAGGTACTGCTTCGGTGGGAAGGTAATGGCGCTGCATGCAGTCATGCTAGCCACATGATCTAGGAGGTGTTATGGACAATGGCCGCTCTTCATCTTAGAAATTGAGATGAGCACCACCCACAGGGTTGGACTCAACTAGACTTAATGTCAAGGGGAAATCTTTACCTTTTATGCAACTGTGTGGTGGGCATTTGAGGAGAAACATGTACAGAAACCAAATATACATCGACTCTGTTAGTGTGAATATATAATATGCAGAATATGTTTTCATCTTTTTATGAATGGAATAAATGCAAGGATGATCCTAAACAGGCTGATCTGAAAGTAGAAAAAGATTTCATACTTTATATGCTCCCTCATTATATCTGAAAGCTTGTCTACATTAGTCATATTCAGAAGCTGAACGACTCATGCAATTACAATTGCACAAGGGGCAAAGTAGAGCCATCCTGTCTCTGTTGGCCCCAGCCCCATTGGTATCTGAAGGTAGAATCTCTCCAACACAATAAGATTCCTCTATGATTCAGAATGCTAATCACACAGGGTTGAACATAACAGTGTGGAAAAATGGGTTTTTGAGTTACAATTTCCAAAAAACCATCAGGTGTCCATGGTGGCTTTGATGGACTAGGATTTGGAGCTGCAATGTTATGCGAAAAATCTAATTGAATGTTTTAAATCCCACATGGAGAGCAAGTATTCCCCCTCCCCAGCTAGACAATAGATGTGACTGAGGTCCTCCTGGGATTTAGTTCCCATGCCCAACCCAAACCCCAGCCTTTCCAACCAGAGTTTGACCTGGTAGGGCATCCAGCCACCCCCAACCCCTCATTTAGCCTCTAAACCTCCTCCCCACCCCAACCTCCTGATGCATCATTTTGATGTGCCAGCAGCTCTGGACAGAAGGTCCTGAGAATGCAGCCAGGCCCATGGGCAAGTTATGGGGCTAAATGGGGGGGGGGAGTTGGGAGGGGAGGCGCCATCCCACTCCCACAGGTTCCAGGAGCCCAAAGAAACAAGATCACTGTGGAGATTGGCCTCAGGACTGCAGTTTCATCTAACTATACCTTTTGGTGACAATGAATTTAAGCAGAAAATGAGAGAAGACAGTATTGTATAAAATATACAATATAAAATAACTATATAGTATGGACTTTTATGAATTAGAAAATCAAAACTAAGACCATAGTGAAGAGGATTAACATGCCCCTACTGTTGGCGTCCCAGGGAAGGGACTCCCCTTAGCAAGCTGGTATTAGTTTCGGAAAGAAAGCTGGCCTCATAAAATGAATAGCAGTTTGGGTAAAGTATCAAAATCAGAACAGATTAAACCTCTTTCTTGTACACCATGATCCTTGACAACAATCTCTCATGACATTTTCTAAAAGAGAAAATAAATCAAATAGAATATCTGCATTCATGAATGTAACTTTGTGCCTGATTTGGCCCTGAAAAAGTGAATTCAGAATACATGTTCCCAGGACTCCTCAACAGCTCCATATTACAGGGGAAGATTAGTTAGTACAGCCTGAGCTTCCCATATCTGAAATTCCCCCAAATATTCCAAAATTGTTTACATGGATGGCTAAGATAGTGACATCCTTGCTTTATTTATTTATTTATTTGTCACGTTTCTATACCGCCCCTCTCAGCCTGAAGGCGACTCGGGACGGTTTACACAGGCAGTCTCTGCCCTCAATACAACACAAGCAACAGGCAACCCCCCAAAACCCCATATAATAACAAATTAACAATTAAAAACATACAATTACAGTCTCAGCGTCATGTTGAAATCAGTTTCCATCGCATCGTCGTCATTCCATATATCTCATTAAGCCTTATATTTCATCAGCAAATGCCTGCTCAAATAGCCAGGTCTTGACTTTCTTGCGAAATGTCAGGAGGGAGGGGGCCGATCTGATGTCTTTAGGGAGGGCGTTCCAAAGCCGAAGAGCCACCACTGAAAAGGCCCTGTCTCTCGTCCCCGCCAGTCGCGCCTGCGAAGAAGGCGGAACCGAGAGCAGGGCCTCTCCAGATGATCTTAAACATCTCGATGGTTCATAGGGAGAGATGCGTTCGGACAGGTAAGTTGGACCCGAACCGTTTAGGGCTTTAAAGGCTAAAGCCAGCACTTTGAATTGTGCCCGGTAGCAAACTGGCAGCCAGTGGAGCTGGCACAACAGGGGAGTTGTTCGCTCTCTGAATGCCGCTCCTGTTATCAACCTGGCTGCTGTTCGTTGGACTAGTTGCAGCTTCCGAACAGTCTTCAAAGGCAACCCCACGTAGAGAGCGTTGCAGTAATCTATATGGGATGTAACCAGAGCATGGACCACCGTGGCCAAGTCAGATGGTTTCTGATGGTTCAGCATATACAGATTGTTTCATGCATAAATTTATGGACGTATTGTATAAAATTACCTTTATATAGGGTGTGTATGAAATATAAATGAATTTCTTATTTAGATTTTAACCCAATTTCAAAATATCTTATTGTTTACATATATGCAAATATAGGTATTCTGATTTTTTTTAAAAAAAAAACCCTGAAATTCAGACAAGTTTTAGTTCCAAGTATTTTGGACAAGGGATACTCAAATCTTTTAATGACAATCAAAGCAATGCTTCAGAGAGCCTATCTACCATTTGTATTCTTCCAGCTGTAAGATGTCTTGGGGTAACTTGAAATCCACTGTTATAAAAAATAATAAAATTAGAATTCACAAATAGGACCTGCAATAAAATGTTGCACTGTGTGGTGTTCTTGTTCAGGGTCTTCTTCCAGGATAGTCCATTCCATTTGCCATTTCCAATCAGTTTTTCAGTTTTCTAGCTCACCAATCACACAGCATACTTTGGCCATTTAATATGTTCAGTTCTAGCTGAACTATTTAGAATTACAAGCTACCCTACATTGTGATATTTGCGCTCTTGTTTCTAATTGTATTTCTGGAATATCTGGATTTAACTCTAACTTGTTGATACATTCATTCCTCTTGTGCATAGATGGTGCTGTTCAGCTACATAAAGAGCCACACACAAGGAAAAGAATGTACTATTCGTTTATATGTTATTAAATCAAGGGAATGACGGAAATCTATCTTCTCAACTACAAGTGTTCTTGAAAGAAAAATCTGACATTCTTCATGACAAGAGCAGTTCAACAGAACCACAGACTGTGGGCTTTTTCACACTCAGATTCTACAATTGAATAACAATTGAATGCCATAGTGAGAGAAGACAATGTGCTTTTCACAAAAATCAACAAACTCCCATTTGTTTCTAGGTATAATTCTGTATTTTGCTCCTCTCCAAAATGATCCAAAGATAATCCAATTAAGGACCTGTTGTGATTAGGTTGTTGGCATGGTTTCACTCTTTGTTTGGGCCTGGTTAGAATGTCCCCAGAAACCTTTGTTGATTTCTGAGATGGCCAGTCCACAGAACTGCCTATTAATTCTGGCACTAATTTCACCCACCCAGGGATTTCTGGACAAACACAAAAATGACTACAGCAGACCTACACAACTTTGTAATTTTTTAAAAAAAAAAACCTTTGCAGGTAACTTATTTTCCCTCCCCCACTTTCCACCCACCTGACCAGGAAGGCAGGCATGAAAGAGCCAACCAGTGAAAGGAAAACCCAGCCTCTTCTGCGAGCTTCAGGGTCCTTTTGTGGGCCAGATCTGGCCTATGTGCCCCATGTTCTGCAAGCCTGGACTACAGTGTACCACAATGGTTCACTGGGCTGCAAACAAATATGAGAAAGGGTAGGAGAACCTACCAGCTCCTGTTGTAGAAAGACAAAAGCAGCACTGATTGTTCCTCTACTATTAAAGTGGAAATACAATACATAAATGTGTAATCCTGGTAGCACAACAGAGAGAGAGAAAAAAGAGCACCAGGAATGTGGCGAACTAGCTGGGTGTCAGCTGCATAAGATCTCTACTGACCAGAATGTCATGAGTTCGAGGCCTGCCCGGGTCGAGGTAGGCTCTCGACCTATTGTGTAGCCTGTTGTCAACCTTTGCAACCCGAAAGACAGTTGCATCTGTCAAGTAGGAAATTAAGGTACCACTTAGTGGGGAGGCTAAATTTAACTGATTTACAAGGCCATAAAAAGATCTCCAGGAAACACATTGAGGAATGAAGGAGTGAGACAGCTCCCCCTGGTGGCCAGATGTTAAATTGCCTTTGTCTGTCTAGTGTATTTGTGTGTCTAAATGTAATGTGTGCATTGTAATCCGCCCTGAATCCCCTGCAGGGTGAGAAGGGCGGAATAGAAATAAAGTAAGTAAATAAATAAACACTTCTGAAGTGGATACAGAGAACAATATAAGGGGAAAACATGGCCTTTCTGTTTCTTTGGAAACCAACACTGGAAATCAGAGACACATACATGATTTTAAGAACTCAAATGCACTAATAAGGAAAAATACAAAGGGGACATGGCTAGATACATGCGTATCCTGAGAGCACCCAGAAAAATCATTTTTCTGTTCAGCCTCACTTTTGACATCTCAAACTCTGATATAAAGCAGATACATCCAGTGGTGAAACAGAAATATATCCAGATAATATCAAGATAAAGAGAGTCCATAGCTTATAGAGATTTTCCAGAACAATGTGACCAGCCTTTATGCAGGAAAAAAGTAATATAAGTGCCCCCTTGACTCATCAGTAAACTCCCTCTTGTATTTCAGAAATGTTGCTAGTCTGGAATGCTAAAGGATTTACTTGTCTTGCATAAAGAAAATGGCACTTATGCATATTTCCCTGTGATCATTCCCCTTCTGTAAATATATATGTACATGAGATTTATATGTGGGTTAGTATTCGTAATAGTAGTTGTATCTATATCAGGCATGGGCAAACTTCGGCTCTCCAGGTGCTTTGGACTTCAACTTCCAGAAATCCCAGCCAGCTTATGAGCTGTTAGGAATTATGAGCATTGAAGTCCAAAACACTTGGAGGTCTGAAGTTTGCCCATGCCTGGATCTATATGGTGTGAGTGAAAATGAAAGAGAAAATTAGGCTCTCGAATATAAATTCTAACCCAGGGTGCACCTGCATAGTGGAATTAATGCAGTTTAATACCACTTTAATGATGATGGCTCAATGCTATGGAATCTGGGAGTCTTCAGCCTTCTCTGCCAATAGTGTTGGTGCCTTACCAAACTATTGTTCCCATGGTTCCATAACATTGAGCTACACCAGTTAAAGTGGTGTCAAACTTCATTAATTAAGTGCTGTCAAACTGTATGAATTCTACTGTGTAGATTAACCCCTACAGATATTTTGGTTGGTTTTAATTAATAATTTGACGTTGAATACACTTCCCAGTGTATAAAACACTGCATTTCCCCCACCCGCATCTGATTACAAAGGAAATCATTATTTTCTGGAAACGTTGAATCTGCAACCAAGTAGATACTTCTCGCTCATACGCAACATTTTAAACACCATGTTGGACTAATTCCACTGTGATGTCAGCTTTGGCTTTCAGAAATTATAAGAGATCATATTGCTTCCTGTATCTGCATCATCACACTCTCTCCAAGTTGGATATTGTATCACAGGTCGTTGGGAGTCCAACTACCAAATGCTCCTTCTCTAAGCACTATCAATCAAAAGACATTATGCAAGCCCATCTTTTCTTTTTGATAAATGAAAAAAGATGGAAGAAATTGTGTGAAAATGTGGAAGGATTATATTTTCCAGAAATGTGTCTAGACATCCTGTCCCAACTTCTCCAAATAATGAAGGGAAATTTCATAATACAAGCTTCATTTGACGCATGCTAGGTGTGCCATTGTGAACTCTTGATCCCAAAAGGGATGTAGTGCAGATTTCATTGCCATCATTCTTCTTGCCATACAAGCACAACATTATGTATCCATTTTCAGAACTCTTTCCCTTTTCAATCTTCACAAAGAACAACTTCAATGATCCAACACTTAAGCAATAGGCCTGCTGACTGCACAGAAGGCAGGATTGCAGCCATGCTATTTAAGTCATTCAAGTTCCAGCATATGGCTGAAAATGGGAAGAAAGAATAACAACTCCACTGAATGCCTGGACAAAACAGGGGTACCTTAGCCAACTCTCAATCTGAAAAAGCCTCTGTGGGCTACTTGTACAGTACACATGGTTTCAGGTAGTTGTGTCCTAGAGCAGCCTTCTCCATTCCACTGACCTCCAAATGACAAACTCCCCTCCAAAGAAGCCCATTTAACACCAGTCAGCAGTGGCCAAGAGTGATACAACTACCAATCCCTGTCTTCTACTACCAACTGAGATTCCTACAACATTACTGGCAAATGCTAGAACTAGCAAGTTGTATTACCGGACAGAGAATGTTGCTTTTATACAGCTGTTCTGGCCACAGCAGCACTTGACAGAGGGATTGCAAAAATATTGCAACACTAGCTGTACCCGTAACGCGTTGCTGTGGCCAACCTTCCCTCTTTCCTTCCTTCCTTCCCTTTTCTTCTTTCCTTCCTTCTTTCGTTACCTCTTTGCTTCCTTCCCCCTTTTTCTTTTCCTTCTTCTTTCTCTTTCTTCCTTCTCTACCTCTTTCCTTCCTTCGCTTTTTTGCTTCCATCCTTCTTTCTCTCTTTCCTTCCCTCCCTTTTTCTCTCCTTCCTTCGCTGTCTTTCCTTCCTTCCCTTATTTTCGTTCCTTCTCTACATCTTTCCTTCCTTCCCCTTTTCTTTTCCTTCTTCTTTCTCTCCTTTCTTCCTTCTCCACCTCTTTCCTTCCTTTGTTCTTTGCTTCCATGCTTCCTTTTTTCTTTCTTTCCTCCCCTCTCATTTTCTTCCTCCCCTTTTTTCTGTATTGTCATTTAGCTTGTTATCATTTAGCTTTTGGGGGGTTTGAAAGTCTTTTTTGCTGGTTTGGGGGGGGGGGTATGAGTGATGGTCACCCATTTGTCTGTTAGGGGTTTAGTGTCCAAATTTCGTGTCAATTCATTCAGTGGATTTTGAAAACGCATACCTGGGCAATGCTAGGTACACAAGCTAGTAATCACTAAATGGTTGTCTTGACTGAGTCACACTCTCTCAGCCTTGAGTCACATTGTCTGCTTCACAGAAAGCTGCAGGCAATGTTTCTTCTGTCAGCACTATTAGCAGATAGTGAGCTATAAAACAATTTCAATACATATTTCAAACAGCCATAGCTTCTTTACCACCAAACCCAAAATGTAAGCCTGTGTAAGGCATAGGCATCAAATGACTGGCCCTTTGCATACCCATGAAAAGTTCTTTAGAGCGGTGTTTCTTAAATTTCGTCCTTTCTGACCTTGCTCTGCCAGAAAAGAATTGCCTGATCCCAGATATATAGATATGTAAACCAGGCATACAAAGCAACCATTCACTGATTATAAATTATAAATAAATTTTAAAACAATTATTTGGTATGATAAAATTTTACCATTTATGAAAGATGAAAGCTGCAGGAAAGCTCTTTGTGGGTTGCATCCGGTTCACAGGCTGTATGTTGTGGAAGCCTTCTACACTGTCATATAATCCAGATTATCAAAGCAGATAATCCTCATTATTTGCTTTGAATTGGATTATATGAGCCTACACTGCCATATAATCCAGTTCAAAGCAGATAATCTGGATTTTATATGTCATTCTAGAAGGGGCCTAGGTCTTGCTTTCTCGGCTATCCCATCATATCAGAAAAACATAGTTCTATAAATTTGGTCACAAAACGGAATCTGTAAGAAAATCTGAAGATTGCAAAATTAAAAATAGTTCCCAGATGCATCTGGGGAAAAACTTTCAAATAGCTTCAAGAAGGTCCAATTTTTTTGGTTATTTGTGCAAATAGGTTGTTTAGCTTGACTTGTTATGTTTTGCATCAAAAGTTACTAAAATATGTTGAACTATACTTCCTTTTTGTGGTATGGGGACCTATCTCTATTCTTTCCATATTATTTCTTTCTTCTGGTATTCTGTTAAAAAGGTAATACCCAAAAATGCATCTAAACGGAGCTGCCTGCTTTGTCAGGAACTAAGGCTGGAGAAGTTACAGTTGGAATGCTTGGTTAGTGCCTTGCTAGTGGGATTATAGTTAAATATTTGAGGTTTGTAACCAAACAATTCATGAAAATAGTAAGTCTAGAATACAAACACTGCATCATCCCTTGCATTCCCCAATCAAATTGAAATACTTTGCTTAAAGCTGCCTTAATCAGTAGGACAAAACTGGCTTCAATTCAAGCACTTCAGCTTTAGCTTGAATCATGGATGAAGCTGCCAAGTATTTTTTTTCCCTTCTTGCATCACATTTAAAAGCAGAAATCAAATTGGGTTTGCTTACCATAAGCAATTCATTGAGTACCCTAAATGTAGAACATAAAGACATGCTATTGGGTTTTTTTTATTTCGAATGTATTATTCCACAGACTTCTTTTTTCTGTGCATAAGAAGAAAAATAACATGACCCTACAACCCAAAAAGCTTAAAGTACGTAGTACGACAGAGAGTGTGGTGCAGTGGTGTGAGAATTAAGACTAGGGCAATGGGAAAATAGGGTTGGAATCTCAGCCATGTAAACCTACTTGGTGACCTTAAGCATGTCACACTCTCTTAAGGGAAGGCAAAGGCAAAATTCCTGTGTATAAATTATGCCAAGAAAACCTGATTATAGGGTTGCCTTAGGGCCCTTCCACACAGCCCTATATCCCAGAATGTCAAGGCAGAAAATCCCACAATATCTGCTTTGAACTGGGTTATCTGAGTCCACACTCAGATAATGTGGGATATCCTGCCTTGATATTCTGGGATATAGGGCTGTGTGGAAGGGCCCTTAGAGCAGTGGCCCTCAACCTGTGGGTCCCCAGTTGTTTTGGCCTTCCACTCCCAGAAATCCTAACATATGGTAAACTGGCTGAGATTTCTGGGAATTGTAGGCCAAAACACCTGGGGACCCACAGGTTGAGAAACACTGCCTTAGAGTCACTACAAAGCAGAAATGACTTGAAGGCAAACAACAATAGTGAATAAGGGTATGGACAGGTTTCTAAAGTTATGTCTTTGCTCCAGATGTTTTGAACTACTATGCCCATCATAACTAAACAGTGAGGATGCTGGGACTGATATGATCCACTACCCAAAACATCTGAATGGTGGCAGGTTGTAGAAGGCTGCTTTCACAAATCATCACCTTAGAAGCCTGCTGGCTGGTCAGCTGAAATCAGTATGTGACATTTGATTCCCAGCTCACTTCCCATCCATGCTGTCCCCTTAGGATTGCCAAATTGATTCAGCCAACGTGACTGTAATACAGAGTTAGAAGAGATGAAGGAAATTCACTGAGGGATTCATAGTACTAGTTTCTAAAAGGAGATCAAATGAAATGTATTTCTGAATTATGAAACCTTCTGATTTATGCCTCTTAAAAGTGTGTCTGGACAATTCATTTGTAAAATAGACAAGATGATGAATAGACATTGTAAGGTCTTTAGCCCAAAAGCAGAAACAGGTGTGCTCTGGCAGAAAATGATTCTAACATTCAAAGACTGTTATCTTGCCCTTTACAGTCCACTTTGGCATATCCAAGCCAATGTAAAAGCTTCAAAATATTAATGTAATTATTACGAAAATCTTAAAGCTATTTTGGCTTCTTGACAGTGAATTTTATTTGTCAGCCTAAGAAAGTCACACTACATCATTGAAAACAATGCCTAAATTCTATCTGAAAAAAATGTGCTGACAGTTTCCATTGCAGAACCAATGTCTTGCCAAAGGCTCTGGCTCTCTCTGTATCATACAACATAAAGGATTTCTATAAAGTTAAGTAAAGTTGTGTTGCTCTCCAGCACTGTGTAATTAATGAATAATAGTTTCAAGGAACACAAGGCCTATGCTTGCATTCTACAATTTATTTATTCATTCATATTAGATTTATATACTATTTTTCAAAAACTCAAAAGAGTAGTTTATAAATAAATCTAGCAAAAAATACACAAGAAGAAGAACGCTATCGAAAATTCCAAGTTAATCAGATCCAGTTAACAAATAATAATAATTACATACCCTAAACTTAATACAAATGAAAGACCCAAAGGTCTCTTGGAACATTTAAAAAAAGGAATTTATGATCCTGAAGTAACTAGTAATGCTCCTGAAGTAACTAGCAAAAGTGACTTGCTGAAGATGCCTAATTGCCTCCGTAGACAGCAAATTCTGTTATGAAAGTACTGGAGGCAAATAGTCCCTTATATAAACAATCTGCAATGTTCACAGAGAGAAAGGTCCACAAGCAGGTTCTCCCCTACACAAGATCTCAGCCAAACAAATACTTGCTAGAAGAGGTGCTCTGAGGGCCCATCCAGACAGTTCCTTTATCCCAGGAGCTTCTGCAGCAAACAGGAGGGCGGCCTGATGCTGTTCCCGGTAAACCCAGAAGCAATCACTACAAAAGGCAAAAAAGCGAGATTTCCAGGTGCGGGAATATTGCGGTTTTGAGCCGAATATCCAGATTTTTGCATGTCTGTATGTCCCTGCAATCAGAAATCACGGGATTTTTAAAAACTTGTTTGTTCCCGGGTTTTAGATGCTTGTTCCTGATTGGTTGGTTCCTAACAAAAAGGTGACACTTGAGTAAAAGACAAAAACTTTGTTTGCATGCCAGAAACTTTATGAAATGTGTGGAGGGCCAGGACAAAGAATGGAAATTTTGTAGTTATTCGCATAACCAAATCACTGCATATCCGCATCTCGCTGGTTTCCAGTGGAAGTCTTGTGGCGGTCAGCTTGGGAACCTCTAAATCTCAGAATAAAGCATCAAGTTTGGACAATGAAGGCAGAAATCCCAGGATCAAGAGGTCTGTATGTGGACCTCTCCTGAAGTCCCAGGACTTTTTGCCCCTCACTAAAACCTGTGATTTAGTGCTGTCCTGAAGCGCCCTAAAATACTTGAGCCCCACGCCACTCAAAGCTTGTAAATTAACAACAAAAACTTGAGGTCATTTGAGAAATAAGCATGCATCCAGTTCTCTGATGAGCAAGACTGGACAAGAAGAAGTTCAAGGCCACTTTATTTGACGTTGAATCTATTTAATTGAGTTGTGCCTGTGGTGAACTGAACAGAGAAAGGGAGAGCAACCTGATATGGATCTAGCTGAGGTTGGGTATTAACCTATGACCACCTCCTCAGCCTTCTCTTGAGTGAAACAACTTGCCTCCCAAAGGCAACCCAATGCTACAGGTTACTCAGCCCAGCTCTTAATCAACACTGCACTTAGCCAACTGTCAGAGTCCCTGAGATACAGTATGGAATGGGCAAAACAATTAAAAAAATTAAAAAATAGAAAATTGGGAGTGGGAGAGAATACCTGCCTATCTCCAAACAACCAGTAATGCCCTTATTCACCAATTGCCCTTATTCACCAATTACTTATGCTGTGAAACATAAAGAATGTACAAAAACTATACAAAGATGACTAGATGAGGATATAGGAGGAGTGTCTGCACTTCTATTTCCTACAACAACCTTATCATACAGGCCACCAGAATCGCTATGGCTCATGGTTAATCCAGCAATGCTCGATGGGAGGGCATGGGAAACCCATCGCCCCATGCCTCGAATTTCCCAACTCATCAATAAACCCATCCCATGGGGGGAAGTGTCAACTGCCCAGCTTTCCCCCATTGTTCCCGCTGTGGCATATACCGGTTCCACAATAGTTTAGCCATGGAGTCCTGCTAGAAGTAGTATTAAGTTGTGGCAGCTAGCAGGCTCTGTGGCTAAACTATCGCTGAACCAGTATATGCTGCTGAAAAAAGCCCCATCTGATTAGATTGTAGGACTTAATTGTATTGTCTGCATAAACACTTACAGGGGAAGGCATGAAACACACATCCCTGTTGAGTATTCTGAACATTTTCAGGACTTCTGTTTTAACTAGATTAACGTCTTAGTATTTCAAAATATAAACAAAAATCAGCTCTGGGGATAGCAATTCAATCCCAATACTTACTATCTACCCCAAGATCAGTAATATAAAAAAAACTAGTGTCAATTATTTATTTGGGAAGTAAATCTCCAAATAAAAATCTCAGGCTCAATAATTTAAACAATAAACCAAGAGTATACATAGTATAGGAAGATGGTTGGTGGCTCAACTTCCTGTTTGTCTTTTTCACCGTTCTAAGTAACATTTCCTGTTGTTGTACATATCTCCTTACCATCTGTTACGATGACTTCTGCCTGCTGTCCATTCAGTTCGTCTGGCTTGAGGCTGGGGTCTACTTGCTCTTCTGTAATGCCATTTAGACTGGATATCTGCCCATTCTTCTGTAAAGCCTGAATTGAAAAAAAGGAAGAAGGGGGGAGAAACAATTATTTCAATAACATCAAGATTTCAGCTACAAATCATTTGCAGGTTCGGTGGTCAACGCAAAGGCAAGGGAAGATGGGAATACAAACCACATACAAAATAAATAAAGTCAACTGGAGCTCTGATATAGAGAATGAATTTAGGCCTAAACAACTTTCCTGCCATCCTCTGAAGCCCCTCAACAAGCATGCTTACTAAGGAATCCATGTGATGGCAGGGCATGGGGTATAAGTTTCAAATGCAAGGTCCACAGGCCCAATCTAGCCTGCTACATCATTTCATGTGGCCCACAAAGCTTTCAATGCCAGGGCAACACTGTTACATTTGTACAGTCTTAACAATTACTACTGGATTTTTGAGGGAATCTATAAGGCAGATGTGGCCCTTGGTGAAAATGGGTTTACACCTCGATACAGGATTTAGCATGGGCATCAGTAACTGTGATTTTTTCCACCATCTGGTACTGAAGCAGGTTCATACTGGTGAATTTGCTCCTAACAGCCTTCAATCCCATATTTCCTCAATGAAATCCCCAGAGACGGGAAATGCACATGTAAGCCCCATGTTTCCCTTTTCCATTTCTTAAAGCTCTGGTCCAGTGCAAAAACCACCTTACAAAATGTTGTGAGAAAGATAAAACAGAAACAAAATGATAGAAGGCAGCAAAAGTATCAATCAGAATATCCAGTAAGTAAGACAACCTACATTTCCATTCTGATCCAAATAAAAGGAGGGTTGGAAAAGCCGGAATGGTGTGTCAGTTGTTCAGTCTGTCCCACTGCAGAGTTGCTAATTCTACGTTTCACATTAATTGCCTCATTTCTCAGGAACACTATCCATATGTTGCAATCTAATTCAATTATGTTTAGTTTATCGTAGCAGTGTTTTCCGTCCATTTGCAAGTAGCAATTATTCAGCTCAGTCAGATTTTTGAAAAGTGTTTGGGGACGTGGACAAGAAGTACAGAATGAATTACGAACAATGGAGGATTGAAAGAAATGTCTGCTTGTTTGCAGTAACTACTAGAGCTGTTTCCAAATACAAAAAATGCTTCAATTTCAGAATCCGATGTAGATTTTGTTCGAAAATCGGATGTGATTGACTTCAGAATTTTTTGAATTTTTTTTCTCAGAATTGATTCGGAAGTATTTCCGAAATTCAGAAGTCTTTGGAAGTCTTCAAAAATGGTGTCTGCCTTCAAAAATGGCCCAAAAAATCAGCAGAAGGGAGAGTCAGGTGTTAGCCATCAGCCAATGAGCAATCCGCAAGAAAATTCAGAAATGACATCCGGAATTCGGAATTCCAAACAAATTCGGAAATGCAACACTACTCTCTGTTTGGGAGGCAGTGATCGGAAGTCGCTTCAAAAGTTGGAAGTAGGCAAAAAAACGTCCGAAATTCCGAAGTATCCAAAATTCAGAAACAGCCCTAGTAACTATTGTATTCATTTGTTGACATATCCCCTCGTACATTGAGAGGACATCACAGGAAAATGTATTTCCACAAAACTCACCAGGTAAGAGGGATAACAAGTTTGTCCAAAACTAAGCTTCATAAAGGAATTAAGGATCTGAACCTTGATCTTCTACATACCAACAAAATATTTACTCCTAAACTATTCTGTTTCTGCCAGTCCAGTGTTTTTTAAAAGAGCAACAATTTTCATAATCTGTATACCTTTATAAAACGGAATGTTTGTATGTGTGTATGTGTGTGTGTATGCGGAGGGCGGAAGGGCGGATATGTGGCAGCTATTTGCATAAAGTCCTTTGATTGGACAGCCTCGCCACTCCAAAATTCTAAGGCACCAGACAGAGGGCATTGATAGCCACTGATTAGCCAGCAACCCAGAATCCAGGCCTCTACATTCAAACAACAGGATTTCTTCCCACTGAGGGGGAAAAAGCCAGCAACCCAGAGTCCAGGCCTCTACATTCAAACAACAGGATTTCTTCCCACTGAGGGGAAAAAGCCAGCAACCCAGAATCCAGGCCTTTACATTCAAACAACAGGATTTCTTCCCACTGAGGGGAAAAAGCCAGCAACCCAGAATCCAGGCCTTTACATTCAAACAACAGGATTTCTTCCCACTGAGGGGAAAAAAGCCAGCAACCCAGAATCCAGGCCTCTACATTCAAACAACAGGATTTCTTCCCACTGAGGGGGAAAAAGCCAGCAACCCAGAGTCCAGGCCTCTACATTCAAACAACAGGATTTCTTCCCACTGAGGGGAAAAAGCCAGCAACCCAGAATCCAGGCCTTTACATTCAAACAACAGGATTTCTTCCCACTGAGGGAAAAAGCCAGCAACCCAGAATCCAGGCCTTTACATTCAAACAACAGGATTTCTTCCCACTGAGGGGAAAAAGCCAGCAACCCAGAATCCAGGCCTTTACATTCAAACAACAGGATTTCTTCCCACTGAGGGGAAAAAAGCCAGCAACCCAGAATCCAGGCCTTTACATTCAAACAACAGGATTTCTTCCCACTGAGGGGAAAAAAAGCCAGCAACCCAGAATCCAGGCCTTTACATTCAAACAACAGGATTTCTTCCCACTGAGGGGAAAAAGCCAGCAACCCAGAATCCAGGCCTCTACATTCAAACAACAGGATTTCTTCCCACTGAGGGGAAAAAGCCAGCAACCCAGAATCCAGGCCTTTACATTCAAACAACAGGATTTCTTCCCACTGAGGGGAAAAAGCCAGCAACCCAGAATCCAGGCCTTTACATTCAAACAACAGGATTTCTTCCCACTGAGGGAAAAAGCCAGCAACCCAGAATCCAGGCCTCTACATTCAAACAACAGGATTTCTTCCCACTGAGGGGAAAAACCCAGCAACCCAGAGTCCAGGCCTCTACATTCAAACAACAGGATTTCTTCCCACTGAGGGGAAAAAAGCCAGCAACCCAGAATCCAGGCCTCTACATTCAAACAACAGGATTTCTTCCCACTGAGGGGAAAAAAGCCAGCAACCCAGAATCCATTCCATGCAGGCCTTTTCCATTTTTTTTTACTCCTTTCTGTTTTACACCGGTATACTTTCACAGGCCAGGGCGGATATGTGGCAGCCACTTTCACAGGCCAGGGCGGATATGTGGCAGCCACTTTCACAGGCCACATCGACCAGCACGGGTGATGGACCTGCACCAAACTTGGTACACATAACCCCCCCCTATGACATGACCCACGTATTATGGGATTTGTAGTACTTTCCAAGACTTTGGTTCCCACAGACCACTGAGGCCACCAAAAGGGACCAATACAGACCACACTCAGCACACACAGCCCCATGACCCACTCTACGTCCTGGTGCAGTTCGGAGGAGGGTGGGCCATGGATGATGGGACTTGAAGTGCCTCTACTCACTTCCCAAGTCCGCTGCAACCCTCATCCAATCACTGATCGAGACCAAACTTGCCATACATAACCCCCATGACTGCCTTCACGTCCTGGTGAGGTTTGGGGAAGGACTGACAATGGATGATGGGATTTGTAGTACTTTTACACCCCTCTGTTCCCACAGACCACTGTGGCCCCCAACAAACACCGAGAAAGTCCACACTTGGCACACAGAGCCCCAGTGACCCACTCTACATCCTACTGAAGTTTGGAGGGGGACAGAACATGGATGATGGGACTTGCAGTACCTTCCCTCACTTCCCAATCCTGCTACAAACCTAATCCAATGACTGATCAACACCAAATCTGGCACACAGAGCCCTCATGACCCACTCTACAGCCTGGTGCAGTTTACTGTGAGACGGACCACGGATGATGGGACTTCAAGTACCTTCACTCACTTCCGAAAAACAATGCATCCCTCATCCATTCACCAATACAGACCAAACTTAGCACACAGAGCCCCCATGACCCAATCTACATCCTACTACACTTTGGGGGACGGACACACAGAGATGATGGGACTTGCACTACCTTCAGTAATTTCATGATACCACTGCAACTCCCAATAATGATGGATCAAGACTAAACTTGGCACACAGAGCCCCCATGACCCACTCTACATCCTGCTGCACTTCTCAAATGACCCGTGCAGGGCCGGGTCCCCAAGCTAGTAGCATTATAAATGTCATGCTTGAGAGTGAGTGAGAGAGAGCGTGAACTGTTCATACAATACCCATTTCCCTTCTAGTTTATGCATCTTTCTGACACTTTATCTGAGGGCACTCTGGGATATTTAGAACACTCCTGTTTTTCCAGCAAGGGTCATAGTCTGAAATTCTCCCCACTCCTTGAACAAACATCTGCAAAGCCTGTTGCTGCCTATTGACTTTTGCAATAGAAACTTAGTCTACTTGAAGAGGCATTTATGGACAATATTTGCACATATAGTCTAAATGCAACTGCTAGAGACCTCTGAAGAGCAACTGAAATTTATAAAGAATTTTAGTGCCTATACAGATGCTGATTACTTCTTAAAGGGAGAGAGGGAGATCTCAAACAGAACAGGGACACTGCTTTAACAGAGATAAGAAGCAATTTATTGAGAGTGTCATTAGAAAATGAGAACTATGGAATACTGAGTTTATTCCTTTGTAGAATAAACTCATTGACATACTATTTGTTCTTCATGTATTAGTAGAACATGCAAATATTGTATATTTTATTTCCATTATAACTTTCCACATGTGCTAACACACATGAACACATTTACTGAATACACACACAATAAAATATATGTATTCATTGTGTCATATCGTTCTTCAAATGGAAATCTGTTTCAACCAGCAGTAACTTCCATGAATAAAAATGGTGCATTTTCCATTGCCCTTTGTTCCATTTCCTCATATACATTTTATTGTGCTCAATTTTAAGTCTGAAGTAGTATCATCATTCTGACTAAGTTAAAAAACAGTTCCCCATTATCCTCTGTTAACCAGGAAGATATGGCTACATCTTCCTCCAGTCATTCCTAATGACTGTCATTCCCGACATTTTTAGTGCCAGACTCCAGTCCATTCCAAGGATTCCACATACCAGGCCCAAATGCATTAGTGCTAATTTTGCCACATTGTCTTAATCCTTCTGCATTGGTCTTATTCAAGATTCCTTTAAAAAAAGTCAGATCCAGCTGTCTGAACAACTGACTAAACTAAATGACATGCTCAATATTTTTCCACACTGTTAAAACATTTGTGTTGACAGACTATTAGGCACACACCTGCACCAATACCTTTAAAAAATTCCCTCAGTAGTCACTGTATTTACTATTTCATAGAATCATAGAGTTGGAAGAGACCTTGTGGGCCACCCAGCCCCTGCCAAGAAGTATGAAAATTGCATTAAAAGCGCCCGCGACAGATGGTAATCCAGCCTCTGTTTAAAAGCCTCCAAAGAGGGAACCTCCACCACACTCTGGGGCAGCGAGTTCCATTGCTGAACAGATCTCACAGTCAGGAAGTTCTTCCTAATGTTCAGGTGGAATCTCTATTTCTGTAGTTTGAAGCCATTGTCTCCAGGTCAGCAGAAAACAAGCTTGCTCCCTCCTTCCTATGACCTCTCCTTACATATTTATACATGGCCATCATGTCACCTCTCAGACTGCTCTTCTTCCGGCTAAACATGCCTAGCTCTTTAAGCCACTCCTCATAGGGTTTGTTCTCCAGACCCTCGATCATTTTAGTTGCCCTCCCCTGGACACATTCCAGCTTGTCAACATCTCCCTTCCATTGTGGTGCCCAAAATTGGACACAATATTCCAGGTGTGGTCTGACCAAAGCAGAACAGAAGAATAGCATTACTTTCCTGAATCTAGACACTATACTCTTATTTATGCAGGCCAAAAATCCCATTTCAATATAGAATATTTCATCATAGATTACAGAAAGATCACAGTTGTCCCCAACTTTATTTATAATGAAATCTATTAATCATTAGTTGCACACACCACACACACACATTGAATTTCTTAAAAGGAGCATAGGATGGCACTTGTGAAGTCTGAGATAGAGGGAGTGGTCCAAGATCACCTACTGAGTTTCAGAGTCACATGAGAGCCTCAATCCTGTTCTTTCCAGTCATAATATCATACAATCATCCATGGCCTCCACAAGAGGGAGGCTGTCAGGATTTCTGCTTTGTCCATCCAACTAAAATTAATTAAAAGGGAGTTTCCTACTTGCGATTTATCACCATTCACACTTTTAATTATGCTAATGGAGAACACATGCAACAATATTTGTTAATACTCGCATATATGAGAAAGATCTGTCAAAAGACTTTCTACGTGAAAAATAGTACCATTAGTCTGTTCAGAGGCACATCTTGCTTTATTCAACCCTGTGGTACAGAGAACAGAGAACAGAGATTTTTCCTCCATATGGAAAAAACCCAGAAAGTTCATCTTTTCTTTTAAAGCCTTACTTAAGTTGGATGACAGCAGGGGCATTTAGCTGTGTTTCTCTCAAATCAGCAGAAACATAGAAACGCTGCGCCCAGCCAAATCAAAATTTGCTCCCAGAAACAATACAGCAAAGTGTACTTTTTCACAAAAGAATTAGGCTTACACTTTTTGTGGATTCATAAATGTTTCTGTCCTACCCTCTGTTCAAGCGCATTTGAAGGGAACACAGCCTTTTTGGTGGCTGTTCTCAGACTGTGGAGCCACCTCCCAAGAGAGATTAAGATAATCCCCCCTCCCTGCTTGCCTTTCACAAGTTTCAACTGTATTTATAATATATTAACTGCATTTTAACCATATTTCAACACAGTACTATTTATAAAAATTGTATTTCCTGTTTAAAATTGTGATCGGATTGTGTGGTTGTTAGCTACCTTGTTCGTTTAATATTTCTATTATTATTATCATCATCATATATGAAAGAGATACTGTACATGGGTAACTGAATGAGCATGATATAACACAATGGCTGGTACTGTTAATGGAATATAACTTTTAAGCAGGGTTAATCTGTGTGATTTCTGGGTTCTGTGGAGTTGTCACAGATGGCAGCTCCCTTTTGTTTTTAACCCATCCCTTCTTACTTCCTTTTGCCCTCTTTTGATGCCATGATATTTCTGAGCATTCTCAAAGAAGTTTACATTTATCCTAGCTGGCTCAGAATAATACACATGCCTGAATTTCAGGTGTTCTTTCTTTCTGCATGGCACCTGAATTCAGTAGAAAGTGTTGCTTTGCTTTTGTGAACCTCCTCTGAGCATGCAGAATGAAGTGCAATCTGAGGGGAAGTTCAGAAAGAAATAGTGATTGCTCTCTTGTTATCAAAGGTAATGAGGATACTAATGAGTATTGTGATGATATCTATTAACTATCCAAGGACTAGGTAAAGATGACAGAAAAATGTATTAAAAGGCCATAGTATTATCAAAGTGCATTTCCTAATACTTTAGGGGAGAATGCACAACAATCAATTCATTGATGCTATGATATTGCCCAGGCAACCGCTTGCAGTATACGGGATTTTGAAACAAACAATTGCCTCAACTTGCTCCAGAAAGGGAAAACTTGCACAACAACATGGGTTTTCATTGGGGGTTGTGTCAATGTGATGTTACTATTTTTCTTTTTTTAAAAAATAGTAAATACCGTCCAATAATAAAATTAATCAATATCTTATAGAAACAGTGTATAATGCAACATTTTGCAGGTAAATCAAAAACCCTCAAGACCAAAAAAAAAAAACCATTGCAAAATGGTCTCAATTGTATTAATTAATTAATTAATATGTCCTGTTCAACATCTTTATTAATGACTTAGGTGAAGCGTTAGAAGGCATGATCATCTAATTTCCAGACAACACCAAATTGGGAGGGATAGCCAATACTCCAGAAGACAGGAGCAGAATTCAAAACTATCTTAACAGATTAGAGAGATGGGGCAAAACTAACAAAATGAAATTCAACAGGGACAAATGCAAGATACTCCACTTAGGCAGAAAAAATAAAATGCAAAGATACAGAATGGGGGATGCATGGCTCGAGAGCAGTACGTGTGAAAAAGATCTTGGAGTCCTCGTGGACCACAAGTTAAACATGAGCCAACAATGTGATGGGGCGGCAAAAAAAGCCAATAGGATTTTGGCCTGCGTCAATAGGAATATAGTGTCTAGATCCAGGGAAGTCATGCTACCCTTCTATTCTGCCTTGGTTAGACCACATCTGGAATGCTGTGTTCAATTCTGGGCACCACAAATGAATATTGATAAGCTGGAATGTGTCCAGAGGGGGGCAACTAAAATAATCAAGGGTCTGGAGAACAAGCCCTATGAGGAGCAGCTTAAAAAGCTGGACATGTTTAGCCTGAAGAAGAGAAGGCTGAGAGAAGACATGATAGCCATGTATAAGTATGTGAAAGAAAGTCATAGGGAGGAGGGAGCAAGCTTGTTTTCTGCTGTCGTGGAGACTAGGGCTTCAAACTACAAGAAAGAAGATTCCATCTGAACATTAGGAAGAATTTCCTGACTGTGAGAGCTGTTCAGCAGTGGAACTCTCTGTCCCAGAGTGTGGTGGAGGTTCCTTCTTTGGAGGATATTAAACAGAGGCTGGATGGTCATCTGTCGGGGTGCTTTGAATACGATTTTCCTGCTTCTTGGCAGGAGGTTGGACTGGATGGCCCACGAGGTCTCTTCCAACTCTATGATTCTATGAATTAAAATTGGATTTTACATTTCAAAGTTAAGGCATTTAAATAACATATTAACATTTTATGATCTAATCATATTTGTAATATACTAACGATTGAAGATGTAATATTGCTATCAAAACCCTGGGATTATTTTAAAAGAGGTGGTGCTAAGAAGAGGTGCTAGGCAAGCTTCTCTTAGAAAAATATTCTGTAGCCATTGTGCCAAAAGGACCTTTTTGCCAGTGACCAGCTGGCTTGTTTATTTGGCAGGGACCAGAGGTTTCAGAAACCTTGCTTTTACAGTATATGCAAACTATACTAATGTTCTAACTATAACATTGTGAATGGCCACGCTGAGCTTTAGTCCGAAAAAAACAAACAAACAACACAAACGATCTTCTCAAGTTCTAACACGAGTCCTCAGTCAAATTACCTCGAAGGTCAATCTCAGAGTCCAGGTACAAATCTGACCTACTTAAAGATGTATGAGGAAGCTCACCCTTTAGTTATTCATACGATTGTAAATATCCTTCAAGTAATAAATGGTTGCCATGTATATTTCAGATTTCAGGTATGCAAACTGTGTAGTTAATAGTTCTAGACAATGAACTAGCAAAAGGGCCAAGTGGGAAGGGAGAGAAGACTTGTTCAACACAGAAAGAAAGAGCTCAACCTGACCAAGTTATAGGGAACTGAGAGCCCTATAACTTCACACAGCCCTATATCCCAGAATATCAAGGCAGATAATCCCACAATATCTGCTTTGAACTGGGTCGAACTGAGTCCACACTTAGATAATGTAGGATTTTCTGCCTTGATATTCTGGGATATAGGGCTCTGTGGAAGGGCCTTGAATGTCAGAATGGGTTTTCTTGGAGAATTGCACACACCAGTTTACTAGGCTTCTGAATTTATATGTATGGAAAAGATAGAAATTATTTTCTTGCTAATAATTCACACCTATTTTCTGTCCTCCTGGATTACATCTCAACACTGCTGTGGCCGAACACGGTTTCTTGGGGGGGACCAAATTTTCCACTGCAGTCATAATTTACAATGTCATCTGTTATAATAATCTTCCGGGAAATAGAGTACATAATAGATTTAAACTACCATAGGGAGCAGTAAAGTATTTTTAAGAACTCCCAACATTTTTTTCCACTTCAGTTAATTTTGAAGTGGGTTTAAACTAGAGAGAGATTTCCCAACTCAGATACCCCACCAAACGCCTATTTTTAATGCTACTAATTGTTAAATTATTTTAAATTTTAGCAATAAAACATTAGGTTCTTTTGATCTATTTCATTCTTTTCCATCCAACAACTTTCCCATTCGTTTAATTCTTACAACAACAAAAACAGAGTCACAGTATAGGTGAGAAAACAGTAATCGGTGGCATTCATGCCATCACCGATCTTGGCAACCTACTAATGAGGCCACCCTTGCTATCACACCTCTCTGTACTGTCATAACTGCAATACTTCCCTGTTCCATAACCTAGTTTCTTAGTTCGGGGGGGGGGGGGGTGTTGCTCCAAAAAAGGATTTTGCAATTTCTGTGGAGGTTAGTTGTTTATAAAGATATTTACATTTAATGACTGGAAGAAAGGGTGCAGGATAGGGGGCTGAAGACAATTCCATCCCCTGATGCTATTTGTTCCCTTGTTAACAACTGAGAAAGCAAAAATTATGTATGTGTTTACCTTTAAGTCACCTGGTTTTCATTGGCAAGGAATATTTAGAGATGGGTTTGTCAGTTTCTTCCTCTGAAATATAAATATAACACCTAGTATTCACTGGCAGTTTTCAATCTACTAACCAGCACTGAGTCAGCTAAGAAGATCAGGCAAGTTCTGTTGCTTCTGTGGTAGGACCTATTATTATTTCCACTAGAATGAAAAATTCCCATCCAGTTATTTCTTGAAGCTTTTCTTTTAAAAAAACTGGGCATAGGAAAATCAAACATGAAACCTGAGAAACCACTTAGATGTGCAATTGCTCTGAAAAGGTAGCATCAACACAATTTCTACATACCTTCTGCAATCAGTCTTACAACACTTAACAAGACTTCAAACTCTTTACACATTTAAATTTCACTTCATTACAGGATAAAGAGTCTAAAAGGCCAAAGTTAAACTAACCCAACTAAAGGAAGTCCCTGCAGAATACAGTGGGGTTTATTTTTAAAAAAATCAAAGACTTGCTCATGCTTCCACAGGCACAATTCTTTGATATCTGCAGTTAGAAATAAAATTTCTTCCTACAGCATATCTTGATGCTACCCTGGGCACAAAGATCTCTAACAGCATTATTTCACGACTGAACCCTAAATCAAATTTAGAAATTTTTTTCATGTCAGGACTAACTTGAGAAACTGCAAGTTGCTTCTAGTGTGAGAGAATTGGCTGTCTGCAAGGATGTTGTCCAGAGGATGCCTGAATGTTTTTGATGTTTTATCATTCTAGTGGGAGGCTTCTCTCATGTCCCTGCATGGGGAGCTGGAGCTGACGGAGGGAGATCAATCCGCTTGCCTCAGATTCGAACCACTGACTTCTCAGTCAGAAGTCCTGCCGGCACAAGGCTTTAACCCATTGCGCCACTGGGGGCTCCCATCAAATTTAGATGATCAAGGAAGTCTATGTGGTTGTTTACCCATTTTTTTCTTGCATTTTCTCATGAAAAGAAAGGTCCTTCCAAAACTCTTGCCTTGGGAATCATCCAGATTTTAATCCAGACCTCTTCATCCCACTCCTGTTCCTCCCGATTCAATTTCTTGACCTTCCAACAGTGCCAGATGAATTTTAAATCCCTTGACTTAAATCCATTGATTTTATAGCCCCTTTTAAAATTCTGTTCTTTTTCTCCCAATTGGCTTCCTTTCAATCTCAGTCTTGGCTGGAAAGCATTTTGAAAGCTGGCTGGTATCATTGGAGGGACAGGAGATCGAGATCAAAGAGTTGGGAGGACTTTAAAATCTGGCCAGCTCTGATGATAGTACAGGAGATTTAGGCAGGAGTGGGATGAGAAAGCTGAAGGTTGGAAAGGGAAGTTCAAGTCTCACTGTGGTATTATGGTGGCTCTGTAGAATGTATATTTCCAAGGATCAGGGGTTGCTATATTTGTAGTTATTTTTCAAGAGTCCTATTCGTCTCTAACCCACACAAATGTGGAGGACTGACTGTTTTAGATTTAAGAAAGTCATGTTGTACTAGAGATTTGATATTTCCAGTCTCAAAACAGCCATTTTGGCTCTCAAATGCCAGGCCCTTAGCGATTTCTGAAGATAAAATGTAACTAGTTGCAGCAAATAAGACAAGGATGAGCTCCAGCTCCCCATGTGGGGATATGAGAGAAGCCTCCCACAAGAATGGTTAAAAGATCAAACATCTGGGCGGACCCTAGGCAACGTCCTTGCACATGGCCAAATCTCTCACACCAGGAGCGACTTGCAGTTTCTCAAGTTGCTCCACACACACAGAGGGAGGGGGGGGAGGGAGGGAGAGGGGGGGAAGAGAGAGAGAGAGAGAGAGAAGTAGAACAACACAATAAGGTAAAGCCAGATAGGGATCTTCATTCTGTACTACTACCAAATGTGATCTTGTAATGCCCCTCATATTTTAACAAACAGATGTGTTTGCATTAGTTGCAAGAACTACATTGTCAGCAACAAGTTACCGTAATTTGCCATACAAGAATATCCTAAATACACTTCTTTGGTAGCAAATTATACTGAAAATAATGGGAGTTTTTAAAAAAAAAATAGTGCTAAGACCATTTACTACTTCTAAGTTGCACATGTGTTCATTCCACTATGTCCACATTTTGAAAGAATTACTATCAAAACAAAAAATAAGCATGATTGTTTTGAAATACTGTATTTTTGTGGCATTAGGCAGCATTTTTCTAGGTCTGGCAGTTATGTGAATGTTTACATGGGAATTGAGCAAGCAGGAAGTGAAGCTAGGGATCACTGGAAAAGTATTAATAAGAAGGTCTCATAATATCACTATATCCAAGACACCTATCATACTCCGGATATGATTACAACAACATTCAATTCACATTTCTGTACTCGAACAAGGAAGCCAGTTAATAATTTTAACCTAAACCTTGGTGGTAAGAAATCAGACATTCCTTGTGTTTAGAGATAATGTTCTGTAATGAAACTTGTCATAGTGAATGTAAACTTATTCATCACTTCATTACCTCCCAGACAGAGCAAGTAGAAGATACAGTTTACATGTTCATCAGAAAAATATTGCATACCTGAAGGCATTTCATACCAGTTATTTAATGTCAATTCACACACACACACACACACACAGGATTACTGAAAGTCACGCCCCTTCTACGCTGCCATATAATTTAGATTATCAAAGCAGATCATCCACAATATTTGCTTTGAACTGGATTATATCAGTCTATGCTACCATATAATACAGTTCAAAACAGATAATCTGGGTTTTCTGTGACAGTGTAGAAGGGGCCTGTTTTCACAAATGAACAACCATAAGATGTAGAATGCCAAGGTTAAGGCAGTAATGCATAGAAAGCCAAAGGATCATATATTCATATCTGCATTGTTCTTTTGGCCCTTAATACTATACCCAAAAAAAGACAAACGTCTAGAAGAGTTCACAGCCATCATTTCTAATGAAGCAACAAAGCAAAAATATTTCATTTCCCAGCATCATTTGTCACTATAATCATTTTTTAAGAGAAGAGTGAATCCTGGAACCAATAATACATGAAATGAATTCTGGCAATCTTCTTCTGAATAAACAGTAGCAAATGGTGATAGTCCTACAGCCAGAGCTCACCAATAGCCAGCCGAGAGATTAAATTGGTCAATGGCTGCTAGCTTGGTCAGTGTCACAGAGACACCAGTGTTCTGCAAGCAAGCAAGCAAGGTTTTGAATGTGATTTTCCTGCATCTTGGCAGGAACTAGATGGCCCACGAGATCTCTTTCAACACAAGGATTCTATGAAGACTATAGACTTCATATCTTGCCTCTGTCACTGAAAACTTGGCATACTCATTTCAACTAAGTTATGGCAAATGTGAGCAAAAGACAATTTATATCATGTCTTTAGATCTCTGTTTGCAGTAGACTGGCACAAGATTGCTGACTGTTTAACCAAAGAAAGGCAGGAGTAACCAGAAGATGCCTTTTGGGGAGGGGAGTAGAACAGAAGCTCGTTTCAATTACCAACATGAGATTGATCAGAATCCTTCGTCTTACAAACAGTGAAACCAGCTATTGTTTAAACCAGTGGTTCCTAACCTTTTTTTGACCAGGCCAGGGACTACTTTGACCGGGGACCACTCTCCAAATTTAGTATCAAAAGGGTTATGAATCAGTTTTTTGTCAACCTTAGAATTGGTTTGGATATTTGGGGTGCTGATTCAGAAAATTGCAGTGGATAGACCACATCAGCTCTAGTGTCTGGTACAGAACATATACCATCCAGTAGTCATCATCCGCTCACCCACATAAAATCATATTTAATAAGCTTCAGAACTATAAGAGGGTTTTGCGAGACCAGTCGCTCCCATTGCAATGTTGTAGTAATGGTGAGGCTACAGGCCATATTTTAGTTCTTGTGGACCACTGGTGGTCCATGGACCACAGGTTGGGAACCACTGGTTTAAACCTAATCCAGTGGGTGTTTTAAAGCTTCATCTACAATAATAACCATATAATGCAGTTTCATAATGCAATTTAACTGAATGAATCTACACTGCCAGATAATGCAGTTAAATTCAGTTAAACATAGTCACGATATGTGTTCAAGTCAAAGTAGTTCTGCAAATGATATGGTTTGATAACATATGCACCAAGTAGCTACCAGCAAGTCCAAAGCAGTTTATATCTTGCCAATCTTGTTTTACTCTAAAATAAAGCAAAAGAGCTTTGTAATAATTGTCTTGTGTTTTCTTTTTTTGTGTCAGGAGCGACTTGAGAAACTGCAAGTTGCTTCTGGTGTGAGATAATTGGTCATCTGCAAGGATGTTGCCCAGAGGATGCCCAAATGTTTTGATGTTTTGCCATCCTTGTGGGAGTCTTCTCTCATGTCCCCATATGGGAAGTCAGAGCTGACAGAGGGAGCTCATCCACACTCTCCCCAGATTCAAACCTGCGACCAGTTGCTCTTCAGTCTTGCCGGCACAAGGGTTTAACCCATTGCGCCACCAGGGGCTCCTAAGAATACACTAAGCTAAACAGTCTAGCAAAACATAATGATTGGAATTCTGAAGGGTTCCATAAGACTTTACTCCTCCACTCCATCTTTGATCATTGCTGTTGTAGCTTTTGTTATAATTATATATATATATGTGCAGACAAATTATTAAAGTTAAAACAGGCACATTAACTCTATATTAGCCCCAACATATTTTCAAGGTGGCCTTCCACACAAAATAGCAGGCATACCTTCCTGTTATTAGAGTTTATTAAAATGGAGTAATGGCTTCATAGCCATGTCTGAAAAAAAAATTCCACACCCATCTTTTTAAAATTAAAAGTCTGTATTCTGAACTCAAGAATCCTAATAAGATCAGCTAGGACAGAACAAGGAAACAGGGGTGTCAGGTTTTGGATACTTTTACTAAGTAAAGCTCCTGTAACAACAGCAGGAACACACACATGTGCAACCCATCTGCTAGGAATCACATTTTATTGTTTCAGTTTGTTTTCAGTTAAGTGGATTTCCAAGTGAACTGCAGATTTGGACTTGAACAGCGCTATTTTACTTTCAATTTTTATAATGTCTCAAATCTCTCATCTCACATTTCATTTCCTGTCCTGTCAAGTAAAGAACAGTGCTTTCCAGGTGAACCTAATATCAGAAAAGTAATATGATAGTTTATTTTTTTGTAAGTTTACAAATTACATATTTAAGATCAGAACAGCACAATTGTGTAGTACAGAAAGTATGTGGTGCAATAGCTCTTTATAACTAAAAAGCATTTTCTGAAATGGCTATTAAGAGCTCAACGCCTTCATGCTTATGAACATAAAGAATATATAAACATTTTAACTGGTTCCCGCCCCCCCCCCTCAAGTTTAAGGAATTTTTGGCATTCTCACTGATTGTAATTAGGCCTCTGATATAAAACAAAGGTTGCTATAATCATATCACATGAATAATTTGTTTATGTGTTTATGTCTGCTAACCAGGCTGTATTAGTTGCTGCTGCTGCCCACCCAACTCCAGCTGACTCTACAGTGTCCTGCTCTGGGACCATGTCTCCTCAGCTGCCTCCTTCTTCGCCTTCCTCCATTGCTACCTCCCCAGCAGCTCCTGTTCCTGAACTGAGAAACATGCTCTCCAGAGTCACTGCCACCTCAGCTTTGCATGGCCCAGCTAGTGCCATAATCAGCATTGCCCACAAAAAATGGAAACACATGTAGCATATAGAAGGGAGGGCAGGTCCCATGCATTGCCATCGGCACCTCAGATGACCAGCCTCCAAGGCTGTGGAATTTCTATGGGACACTAGGTTATCCCATCTCTAAGCAACTAGGTAATGATGGGGGTTCATTTAATAGGGGTTGCTATACTTTCCTCCTTGTTTTATTTTTTAAAATTTCAAATAATTAGATCCAAAGCTTGATTGCTTTTATGTTTTTCCATTTTTTAAGGTAACAGCAATAAATATAGTCAGAAAATATAGCGGAATCTTAAAATCCGGTCACAATAGAAAAGATGTAAGGCGGGAGTTCTCAAACTAAGGCCCAAGGGCCAGATACGGTCCTCCAAGGTCATTTACTTGCTCAGGGTCAACCTAAGTCTTGAAAGCACAGAACAACAATACCAATCCTATCTCATCAGCCAAAAGCAGGCCCACACTTCCCATTGAAATACTAATAAGTTTATATTTGTTAAACTAGTTCTTCATTTTAATTATTGTGTTGTTTGAAGTGTTTTTTGCACTACAAATAAGATGTGTGCAGTGTGCATAGGAATTCATTCGTGGTTTTTTCCCCCAAATTATAATCCAGCCCTCCAACAGTATGTGGGACTGTGACCTGGCCTTCTGTTTAAAATATTTGTGGACCCCTGATGTAAGGGCTTGGTTAAAATTACACATTTTGAATGCACATTCACTGTTTTAGGTTCCCTTTCTATATAGGCCAAATTAAAGTTTGGGGGTCCGGCTGGACGCCCAGCTCTCTATGGAGACGCAGATTAGCTGCGCCTGCAAGACAGCTTTTTTTCACCTGCGTCTGGCAAAACGTCTGGCTCCTTACCTCTCCCGTTGCGACCTGGCCACGGTGATCCAAGCCACGGTCATCTCGAGACTCGATTACTGTAATACGCTGTACATTGGCCTATCCTTGTCGGCGATCCGGAAACTTAAGCTGGTGCAGAACGCTGCAGCGCGCTTGCTCTCAGGAGCCTTAAGATCTGACCACGTGACTCCACTCCTGCGCGAGCTGCACTGGCTTCCGATTGAGTTCCGGGTCATCTTCAAGGTGTTAGTTCAGACTTTCAAGGCCTTATATGGTTTGGGGCCAGTGTACCTGAAGGAGCGACTTACCCCTTATGTGCCCAGGAGATCACTGCGTTCAGAAGGGCTCAATCTATTGGATGTGCCCAGTATCAGGGTCTGTAGACTGGCTTCCACACGCCGAAGGGCGTTCACTGTAGCCGCGCCAGTCTTGTGAAACGGCCTCCCTGAGGAGGTTCGGGCCATCCGGGCCCTCCTTCCGTTCCGCAGAGCAGTAAAAACATGGCTCTTTAGAAAGGCGTTTGGCCTATAAATAGCCAATAAGTTGCTACATTGTACCTGCTATCCTGCTGTCAGCATGCCACTGTTCCCACTGTTTCAGTTGGCCTGCAACATGTTCACTTGGGGGGTTTTAAATTGTTTTAATGTAGTTTAATGTATTTTATGTGTTTCTATGCTTTTATATTGCTTTATATTGCTACTCTTGTAAACCGCTCTGGGCGCCAGAGAGAGCGGTATATTAAGTCGAACTTAATAAATAAATAAATGAACCCTTTTTCAAATTACAAAAAAAATACAGAAAGATACTATCAGCATCTACAATGAACTATTACTCATTTTGCTGAACTGTTTTCTTTATATATGGCACATCTAGGCACTAAAAATGTGGGGGAGCTACCCTGATGGACCAAGGAGAATGTTGAAAGAGAAAGAATGGCACTGCATTGCCTCAACTGTATCAGACTACCTTACGTTAGAAAGCTTTTAATGCTGCATCATTTCTAAGGTCAGCTAAAAACATTATATACATACAGGATGTCATGTAGATACAAAGAAAATGTCTCTCTGTCCTTTACAACTATTTTACCTCAATTTTCAGACAAACAATAGAAAAATATCTGCATCCTAAATTTCTGTTGATATTGATCTGAATTCTATTGATATAAACATTTAAACAATCAACTTGTTGATAGATTAAATAATTAATTTGTACTAGTTGGCATTACCCATAACATCCAGAAATCTTTAATTTCAGCTCTTTCAGAAAGATCGGAATAATTAGCAGTATTATTCCAAAAGATTCTGTCAAATTGTAGCTCAATACAAGACTGAGAAAAGCCACACACAAAGTAGTTTATTGACTTGGCTGAATTTGTATTTTTAACAAAGGAAAACATTTGCAGCAGTTTTGTAAACCCATCACTCAAAGAAATCACATCTTTATCGAGATGTGGCAAGTCAGTTCCTGGTCACTGCAATAAACAAACTATGGATTCAATTTTTTTTATTTACAGTATTTATATACCGCCTTTCTCACCCCTGGGGGGACTCAAAGCGGCTTGTTTGGTCAACTCTCACTTGTGGTAGAACCAACTGCTCAGTATTCATGACTAGCTAGAATGCGCAAGAATTATTCCTGTGTCTGTAGATGCACTGAGCACATTTAATGTTGTTCAATGGATTGTAGCAAAGAGAAAATAGGAAAGACTTATCCTGCAAATGGAACTGTGTGGTCTGTTGGATTCAAGCCAATTGAAAGACCAGGATTAGAAGAGATTATAATATGGACGCACTCTTATATTTTAATAATACATATGCAAACATAACAAGCACTAAGTTCTAGTTGAACAGAGAATAAAACAAATTCAGGAAACACAGATAAACAAATTTGTAAAAATGGTTACTAACCTTCCTTATTTTAACTATAATTAAAGACACTTCAATATATCGGCTATTAAAACTGTGTAGTAACAATGCACTCTAACATAAACAAAACCAGACACCACCAGCATTTATCCAGTCTTGTATTTCTGAAGTGAGATATTCTTTCTAATACTTTGTTTACATACAAACACTCACTTTCACAATTAACATGTAATTGGGGGTGGGGTGGGGGGGACAACATCAAGTGTATAGAATCAACACACTATAGAATCATTTGCTATATGCAATGCCGGAAAACACTGCTGAGTTTCAAACCAGCATTACACATTTTTTCCCTTGGGAACTTTAGGGATACAGCGTAACTGTTTATGGCCCTGAGAAGACACAATATTCCCCTGTGGGTCCACTTCCAATTAAGGAAAACTGGGAATAAAGGCAACAAGTACTGTGGCCGTAACACAACTGCCAAATGTCAGAACAAATCATAATCAAGTTATTCAACTCCTGAAGGCAATACAATACATTCTTAACAGTTAAAATATTCTCATTAGGCAACCTTCCTTTATCAACCAAAAGCACAAGAAAGCAAGGGAGGGGGAAGGAGACACGGAGTACAGGGTAACTGATTCAGTTAAGTTTTGGAAAACAGATTTCAATTAGATACTTGCATCTTTGTAGTAACAAAACAAGGTGAAATTTAGAGAATATTGCTCAAATTTAAGATTTTCCAGGTAAAAGCCCTTCATTAACACAGAAGGAGAAAAGAGTAGATGAGCACATAGAATTATTTCAGTGGTAAATATCAGTTTCTGGTACTTTGCAGATAGAAAATAGTATCCTCTCCACTATAAAAACACTATTAATACTTCCTGACCTCTGTCAAAGCTGCTATATAACCCCAATAACCCTTTTTCTGTTACATAATTATGCATCACCCTTCTGTTCACTATCACTTTCAGTCAGAAGTGGTATGTTTTGAAAAACTTGATCTTGATAATAAAGTTATTCAAATATACTATGGGTGATTTCTTTCACACACAGACTTATATGAATATTCTTTCTTTTGACCTCCCAAAGCACAGTGATCCTCCCCAAAGTTGTCTTTGGATTGACCAATTTTTAAAAAAATAAATATGCTCTCAAGCATCAAAGTAATTGACTCATTTTGCTCCCCCCACCCACTCCTTCAAACATTTAGCTCCCAAGATTAGAAAACCAAACCACGAAGTTATGTAACATCACTTTCAGTCACATCAGGATCACGGCAGTGGTTCACTGGAGGGAGGCATGAACAGAGAGAATGACCCTCATACACCATGCGTCCAGCCCATACTAGTTAGAATAAGCTCCTCAAATTGAACCAGGCAATACAATTATATCAGGTTGAATACTGATGCAATTTTGTATATACCCAAATTCTGCGAAGCATCCAAGAAATATAAGTGACAAACAACAAATTGAACTTCTGATAAGGGCAGCTACTGGTGCTTCCTCGTTTAACCATTATTTACCAAGCCAGTTTACTACTCGTATTTGTCACATATTTTACTATGGGCGCAGGAATGTTTGTGTGTTCCTAAAATGATTCAATCAGCATTCCATTTTCTCAACCTTAGTCATATATGATGCAAATTTTTTAATTACTGCCCCAGTCCCAGTCTATTTTCAAACATTTGCTGCAAAGAGTTGCACATGGCTGTCATTTCCCCCTTCACCTTTGTGAAAAAAGAGAGTGTAGATGTCTCAATTTGTATTTTTTAATAGATCAAATTACTCTGTATAATATGTACACCAAGAACTAACTTTATTTTATTCCAAATTAGTTAAAATAAGAAACAATGACTTTTGCTAATCAGCAGTGAACATGGAAGTCATATGAAAAGAAAGGTCATGAGCTAGTTCACTATGAATAATTCACAATGTCAGACTATCATCTGAAGGAAGCCACTATATTCTACCATTACATGTTCTGCTGAAACAAATAGAGTTTCACGTAGGATGCAGTTTGGGAATCAAGTTGAAGTTATAATGTGAGTGAGGGAAATGATTATTATAAAGAACCTCATCAATTGTCTCTTAAGTGTTCGTTCAACTTCTGAGGACACATAACTTCTTCAGCATCAGGGACGACATAGGAAATATATCATGAGCTGGGGTGCTGCTACACAGATCTATTACACAAAATAAATGTAGCAAGAGTTTACAATAAATACACTGTAGAGTATAGCCAAGTTGGACATTTATTGCATTGCAGCTCTTTTTATAGCTTTTCAGACGTAAAAAAAAGAGAGCTAGTGATCACTACAGCACTACAGACCACCGTCTCTCCCTAAGCAAAGCATGTAAGTAGCTATAATGTCCCAAAACAGTGTAGCTGCATTACAGATAATCCCTCTATTAGTAAGAAAGCTGCTTAAATCAAACACCATTCATCCCAGTGAGATGGGATGTACTACTGAGTCTCAAAGCAATTTGAGCATTTGTGTCACCTGTTGAGACTTAATCCCCAAGTATTCCCTTCCTTGCTGTTGAAAAAAATGCAAGGAATTTCTACTGCACAGAATGTATTGTTGCAGTACAGAGAGGCTTTATAATGGATGTTCAGTGTAGTGGCCGGGATAAAGATTGAGGGCCTTCCACGCAGTCCTATATCCCAGAATCTCAAGGCAGAAAATCCCACAATATCTGCTTTGAATTGGGTTATCTGAGTTCACACTCAGATAATGTGGGATTTTCTGCCTTGATATTCTGGGATATAGGGCTGTGTGGAAGGGCCCATAGGCATCTGCAAATGGGTTGGAAATAGGGGACTTTTTCAAAGCTTCTCACCACAACAGCTTCTTCAGTCCCTCCCACATGATACATAAAGGAACAAGAGAGCCTGTTGAATGGGGTGTGGTTCAAGGGCATGAAGGGGGAATCCTTGCACATTCAGTAGACATATCTTCAGTGAGCAAAATAGAAGTCTTCCACCCACAATAGACAGCCTTGGGATCTAAGCAGGTATGTAATTTTGTCCCAACCTGTATGTAATCCTGTTAAAAAATTGTATCCCAACCTGGACCTAAACAGATAACATGTTTTGTTTTGTTTTTCATGTGTTCTGAAATAGCAGACAGAAAGAAAGAGTGCAGGACAGAGGTGTCCTATTTGGAGAGAAATTCAAATGTACAGCATATCTAAACTCACATCACATTCCCCTCAACACTTCACAGATGAAAACTGGGAAACATGTGGCCAAATAACACCAGAATGTGGTCAAGATGGCAAAAGTTATTAACATAGAAGATTACATGAGTTAGGATTCTGTTCCCTCCTCTACTGCCTGCTGAGTAAATTAAGTGCAGGCTACTTTTGCACTTTGAATTTAGAACAACCCATAAAAAGATGAGGCAATCCAGCATATTTCTGTTTGGCTTTCGAGCAAGTGATCAGTGTAGGAAGAACTAAAGTAATAAAACTAAGAAACCAGGAGAAGACCTACAGATCTTCATGAATTTTTCCTTGGCTTCCTTTTAATCCAGGGAGGTCATGTTGCTGGTCCAAATGCCATTTGGTTTACAATCACTACAATAGGATTCTTCTCCTGCAGCATATGTTCTCAAGAGGTGATCATCAAGGCACCATACCTGACTGGACATTATCCATTGATGCCTACTGACAACACCAGCTCTAAGTTTCCATTGACCACAGATCAAGAGTACTAATTGATAAACACTTCATATTCAAACAAAAGCAGAATGTATAGAAATCTCAGCAATTCTTTCACTCTCTTTTCATCTTAATCACATATCACAATGAAAAGCAATCTATATGTACAATGTTTATTTAATAAGTCACCATCTATAGCCAGTCACTGATTTCCCTATCCCAACTTCATTTGGCACTCGCAGTAACTACAGCAAGCAATCTCTCCCCTCTCTTTCAACTTCTTTCTTTTCTGATTGTCTTAGCTTAACATTGACAGTGAGTCTTGGGAACCTATGAAATCAGAGGGTTAAAGCAAGCTCATTCCATACCCTTGTCTATATCTAAAAAAAATACACAAACAACATGAACACAATATGAAAGAAAGTAGAATTTGATATTTCCCAATGTGTCTAGTCAGCAATAGGTCTAATCTTTGGTACTGTCATTTCTCTAAGATGCTGATGTGCCATCCAAAACTGACATTTGGGACAGCAGGCCTAATAAGCTACATCATTAGGTCTTGTGCAAACTGCCTTTCGGAATAAAGAACGGAGAAAAAACATACTCACATCTGGTTTGCCTTTTACTCAGTAGTTTTACTCCAGAATGTAACTAGAGAAGTTTGAATGCTTCCAATTTTAAAAGAAATTTGTTATACATATAAAATTAATATATTTGACAGAAAGCCTACCCTAATATATTACAATAATTTATGTTGCCTATGCACATTTTTTTAAAAAAAATCCCCCGTCTGATGGATATTATTACTAATGTGCATCTACTAAAACAAATTTCTTGATCCAGAGGACAAACTATACATTTCAGAGAAGTAAAAGATGCCTTCACATTCTGGGGACAGATCTCACTAGAAGAAAGCTTTGTCTGGTTGGATTGGGCCAGAGATCCATGCAATCCATCACTTTGTTTCTAATCATTGAGTAAAATACCCCTGAAAGCCTAACAAGGGAATATTTTGATCCTTACTGTCTCTAGAAAGGAAAGGTCCGCCCACAATAGCAGGTTGCAGGAACAGAATGACAACACAGGATTCTATAACTTTACATCCAATAAACATAGAAAATAATATACCGTAAGCATGGCTTGATTAAGTTTGGTCATGGACTGTTGCTCTGTGAATGACAACACAGGATCCTATAACTTACATCCAATTACCATAGAAAATAATATAAGCATGACTTGATTAAGTTTGGTCATGGACTGTTGCTCTGCCCCTGATTTGATGTATTTAGAGGGCGAAATGTATAACACTTTGTAAAGACAGCGATTTAGCAGGGTCTACTGTCTTTTAGAGGCTGAAATCTGTCAGAAAATAATTATCCAAAGAGCAATATAAAGTAGAAACATCCTTAGTAAAGTTTTAAAAGTTGTCCTACTTAAATACATTTCACATTTAACAAAGCCTCTGACAATGAAATGCATATATATTCTTGCTCATTGGGAGTCAAAGAGATATCAGGTTGTGGCATCATGTCTGCAGAGAAGAATGCAATATAGCTTAAGCTGAGAAGGACAAAACCTCACTGTATGCCACATGCACCTGCCTACATTAGGTAAAGTAAACTGCAGCTGCCTCCAAAATTCTTTATTGAGTACATGTGACCACTAACCAGAGAAAAAAGGGCAAAACAAATAAGCCTGCCCCATCAGATACACCCATTTTTTAAAAACGTATCTGACTAGCAAAATGGAAATCATTAGAAAAATGAGAGGATATGGAAGAAGAAAAAATATCTGTGAATGCATTTTGGAAGAAACTTTCAAGTAGTCTCTGGAAAGTTCAAAATCTTCTATTTATTTATGCAAGAATGAACTGACCTGGTTGTTAAGATGTGCATACAGCTTATTTTGAATAAAAAGTTGCTGACACACCACAAACTGTTCTGTGTAATTCTTTCCATGTTTCTTCTTTCTCTGGTAAGACATTTTATGTTAAAGAAGTAATGCACAGGAATCTATCTACTTTGTTATCTGAGGTATACCATTTATTCCATTGAATGCTGAAATATTTGAATCAAATAAATGAGATAAGAATAAAAGGTGTTAACCATTTGGAACAAGGGTCAAACCATTGCGGCTTTTATTAATTAAGGGTAGAATTATATGCAAATAAAAAGCAGGGGAAATGATCATACATATTGATGGATATTTATCTATGTCATTTAGTGAAATATGCTTCCTCTTTTCTCTCCCATATGCAGTGCTGACATATCGTGTGTAAATCTTTGAAATTTCCTTTGAGAAAGATTTTTTATATATAAAACACAACATTGTCTTTAATGGGATAAAGGAAAAACTGGATTATATATGAGAATAGAACTTTAAACACTCATATCAGTATATCCCGGGACCTAAACAGGTAACGTTTTTAAAAATTTATTCTGAAATAGCAGACAGAAAGGAAGAGCGCAGAACAGAGGAACCCTATTTTTAGGGGGAGGGGGTGAAATCCAGGTATGGGATTGTGACATATGAGGAAAGGGCAGACCAAAAATCAATCTCCATGGGTATTAATTGTCCTTGAGTAAACAAAGCGAGAAGAGTGAGTTTGAGCCACAAATAATACATGGAGAAAGGTGCTCTTTTTAACAAAAACCAACAATCGCATATTCTAATCATAATCCAGATCATCCATTGTAGCAATACATGGATATAAAATGTGTGACCGCATCTCCCCCTATGAACCTACTTGGGCCTTAAGATTTGCCGGGGAGGCCCTTCTCATGGTCCCCCCACCCTCACAGGCAAGGTTAGTGGGGACAAGGGAAAGGGCCTTCTTGGTTGTAGCCCCCCAGCTCTGGAACGCTATTCCCAAAGATATTAGATTGCCCCCCACTCTAATGACTTTTAGAAAAGAACTAAAAACATGAATGTGGAAGCAGGCCTTTGACAATAGCTGTAGCTTAAGTGATGGAGGCTTTTAATTGATTTCAATGCCAAATGGATTTTAATTGGTTATTAATAGGAGCTGGTTTATGCCTCTTGTGTATAATATGTTTTATTCCAGCACATAACTTTAAACTTATTGTGATGTTTTGACATTATAATTTAATATGTTTATGGTTGCTTTTGTTTTTGTACTACTATTTGTTGATTTGTGTTGCTTTGGTTGCAGATTATTACTATGTATATTGTACTTTTATTTTAAGCTGCCCCAAGTCCCTTTTAGGAGAGGGGGTGGGATACAAATCATAGAGTTGGAAGAGACCCCATGGGCCATCCAGTCCAACCCCCTGCCAAGAAGCAGGAAATCGCATTCAAAACATCCCCGACAAATGGCCATCCAGCCTCTGTTTTAAAAAAGGAGCTTCCACCACACTCCGGGGTAGAAAGTTCCACTGCTGAACAGCTCTTCCTAATGTTCAGATGGAATCTCCTTTCTTGTAGTTTGAAGCCATTGTTCCTAGTCTCCAGCACTATTATCATTATCGTTATACAGCTTTCTCAAAACAAAATTGATGTTGTATTTAACTTTCAAAACATATTTTTAAAAACAAGGAGTGCTCATTATAACTAATAAGAACCAAATTGTAACCTACTATAACTTTGGTCAAAACCATGCTCTGTATCTCGATTGGATTGATTCTGTCAACCTCTCAATTTTTTAACTGAAGCAGGTAGATTAATAATAGGCTTCAAGGATCATAGGAACTTTCATTCACTTTTGTAAAGCTTTATTAAACCATGACCTATTTTCAAGAGCACTTAAGCATTGCCAGCATTCTTCCCTATCTCCGAAATACCATCTATCAGTCACAGTTCCTCTAGAGTGTGAAAATTGCTGGCAACAGATTATTCTTTCAAATTTACGAATATATGGTATAAGTCTAGGTTTTGTCTAATATGTACAACACTGCCTATGGAATGAAAGTCACATAAATGCATTCAAGAAACTCTACCACAATCAAGTTTAAAATAAAACCCACCACTATTGCATATTTTTCAGTAGAATTCACCTAGTTTCCTTTATCTGGGATTGCATTCCCCTGCATATCCATTAATTCACAGACTCTTTTCAATTAATGGTGCTTACGTTTTCCAGTAAAGATTCAGAAAACTTAGAATTGTAGAAGTTTATTTAAGTAATGCTATATTTCAGTCTTCTGACAGAACAATATATGGTATATTATTATAATTTTAAGGGATGACAATTCATTCGACATAAAAGGCCTACTGCAAACATAGCATCAGGCTGTTACATACCCATGTCAGCAATGATACGATTGTCACATTCCACAGACTTTCTTGTCCCTTATCTGTAATGCTGGAATAGTCACACATAGCCTATCGAAGTTGAAAGCCAATGTGGTATAATTCTGCTGGAGTTAAAAGGGCTGTCAGTACGATTTGGTAAGATCCTAGCCTTAGGAACTGGATGAAGGAACTTGGGCTGCATCTATAGTACTGTAAATTACAGTTTGACAACACTTTATCTGCCATGGCTCAATGCTATGGAAATCTGAGGTTTGTAATTTGGTGAAGAACCAGAACTCTTTGGCAGAAAAGACCAAAGAATTCGTAAATTTACAACTCATATTATTCCATAGCGCTGAGCCATGGCAGTTAAAGTGGTGTCAAACTGTATTAATTTCACAGTGCGGATGCCCCCATGGTAAACCAATTAGTTTTGTGGGAGATGGGATGGAAGCAACCAAGCTCTGCTTGATCAGTATGGCAAATGGAACAACTGTGCATCTGTGCTTACACATAGAAATATTAGGTGCATCTTTGCAAGAGCTTTGAAAAAATACAATACTTCATCCAACAGGGAATTAATCATTCTGGTCTAGTAAAACCCTGGCCCATGAATTATATTATGTAATAAATGGTTGCATAGGCACCCTAAAATATTTCCAGTTGTAAGAAGCCAGGTTTTTTAAAAATACAATCACATTCCCATCTTTATAGTGGTTACACATGCATGTGCCAGGAGACAAGTCACTTACATTTTAGTTGAATGTCACATACTCTGTTTCAAATGTTCTGCTCACTTCATGCCCTGTCTCTAAGATTATACTACCAATTTTGAATACATTTTTGGTTTTGCATGCATTCCCATATTACTACACAAGAAATAGAGGATTACAGAAGCCAATTCACAGCATAGATTAAGAAATACAGACTTTGCTCAGGCCTGCTTACATTATGCTGACCTGCTTAATAGGATTCCTGATAACCAAAGATAATCCTATCCGTTTTACTTCATTGATGCTTCTAAAGCAGTTGACATGAAATCTGATTGGCTGAAAAACGTGCTGGACTTTGTGGTTAACACTTTACCAACATATATGCCACATGCAAAATAACTATGGCTCTACAGGAGATAGCATTCACACAAATATTTGAAAAGGCTTTGGGCTGGTTTACATTATACATTTCATTTCCATAAAAGGGTTATATCTGAAGTTACACAAGCTCACACAGTGAGTGAGGTTTAGCATCCCCTCTCCATTACAGTCTCGTGAACAGCTTTAAAAGTCCCTTCTGAGAGTCAGGAAATTATTATCAGGATCTATGTTAGATATGAGGAAGAAGGAATGTCCTATTGAGTAAGTGGAATTGTAGTTGAATTATTGTGGATACAGCCCATTATCTGTAACTGAATAATACAGCTTGCCTTTCTGCTTGTTCATGTTGCATAGGATACATACTTAAAAACAAAATGTGTCCAGATTACAATGATCAAGGGTCTGGAGAACAAGCTCTATGAGTAGTGGCTTAAAAAACTGCAGAAGAGAAGGCTAAGATGATAGCCATTAGGCATGGTTTAGAACCCAAAAATAGCAAATCGAAAATCTAATGGGGGGGGGGGGGATTTTTTTTATTAGTAATAGAAAGACTTACAAAAAATTTTCCAAAAATTTCTAAAATGTAACTTAATTACTAACGAAATTCGTTAGTAGTTCGTATGCCAGCGCATGCATTCAGAAAGGTTTTGGCCTACAACTCCCAGAAATCCTAACAGCTGGTAAATTGGCTGGGATTTCTGGGAGTTGTAGGCCAAAACTTGAATAAATCATACTGAATTCTAGATGGGACTCTCCAAATAGGAAGGAGGGAGGGAAGGAGGGAGGGAGGGAGTGGGTATTCTATTCTTGGAAGCAGCAAAAGAAAAGGAGGAGCCCCCCCCTCGCTCCTCGCTGCCGCTCTCTCACCCCGATCCTGAGGGAGCGAGGGCCCAAGTTTGCCCAGGCTGGTCATATACCTACATTCTATGCACATGCAATAATACAGCAGTAATAACAATGGGTATAAGAAGAGGTAAAATTCAAACCGAAGTATTCTGACTGGTCCCTGCCTCATGCGGTGCAAACGGGCTCTTCTCTGTGAGCCCGGGAAATTAGCCCGGGAAAAGCCAGCGTTTTCTGCTTGGGTGCACACACATACATATTCTTTGGGGGATTTGCTGCAGAATCTTCTCTATGAGCCCGAGATTCTGCAGCAAATCCCCCAAAGAATATGTATGTGTGTGCTCCCAAGCAGCAAACGCTGGCTTTTCCCGGGCTAATTTCCAGGGCTAATAAGAGAAGAGCCCGTTTGCACCGCATGAGGAGAGACCAGTCAGAATACTTCGGTTTGAATTTTACCTCTTGTTATTGTTATTACTGCTGTATTATTGCATGTGCATGGAATGTAGGTATGACCAGTTGGATTACTTATAATATTAGGCACTTACAGTAGCATTCATTCTATTATACATTAGGTTGGTTTCTCACCCCAATACTCTTTGATGCTTTAGATCCTGGCAGGGCAGGAGAGGCAGGAAGCCTGGAAAAATGTAAACAGAGAGGTTTACTCAGTAAATCCACAAAGGAGGGCCCTTCATCCAAAGTGCCCTCCTTTGCAGATTTACTTCTGAGTAATCCTCTCTGTTTACATTTTTCCAGGCTTCCTTCCAGCCGAAAGAAGGAGCGAGTTTAGGGCTTGCCTTGCCATAATACTTATTGGCAAGGGAGGCGGGAGGGTGGTGAGAGAGAAGGAGGGTGCCCCCTTACGACCTAATAACGACACTTAAGAAAATCCTGGCCCCCGAAGTTCGAAAAAGAAAGTCCACTTCCTGGTTGGCGTTCCAGGTGCGGAAATACTCGAAAGTAGCATTTCTTATGAATTTCTTACGAAACGAATCATTTTCAAAACTTTTTTCTCATGCCTAATAGCCATGTATAAATATGTGAGGGTAAGTCATAGGGAGGAGGGACCAAGCATGTTTCCTGCTGCCCTGGAGACTAGGATGCAGAATAGTGGCTTCAAACTACAGGAAAGGAGATCCCACCTGAACATGAGGAAGGACTTCCTGACTTCCTGACTGTTCAACATTGGAACTCTCTGCCCCAAAGTGTGGTGGAGGCTCCTTCTTTGGAGGCTTTTAAACAGAGGCTGGATAGCCATCTGTCAGGGTGCTTTGAATGCAATTTTCCTGCTTCTTAGCAGCGGGTTGGACTGGATGGCCAATGAGGTCTCTTCCAGCTCTATGAATCTATGATTTAATACGCTGTATAAATAACTGAACATTTTTCTTAAATAGTTTTGAATGGTTGTACTGAAATACTTGAAAAATTAGTGAAGTGCACTGTGTATTTTGGACACTATAGTTCATATAAATTCAAAGTTTCACTAAAAAAACATCTTTAATAGAATACATATATTTTAAGAAAGAGCAACTTAGTTAACATGCATCTCTTTCAAAGTCCTTAAATATTTGCAGGCTCTTGTGGTACATAAAATTTTACATGCCAGGGGAACTGGGCAAATATAGGTGTTTCCTAGGGACAAACATGGTGGGGGAGAGACTAATGATAAGTGTGGTCTTACATTTTAATAGTGTTGTATCAATATTAGTTGTCCAAATTATTTTCCATTATTTCCACTGATTATGTCAAGCATGAAGTCATGTGTGGAATTGTAAGTATCGGGAGGGGGGGGTTGTACACAAATACTTTTCCGCTCCCACTCACAAATCACAATGGGCGTTTAGCATTTAAGCAAAATGCATCTGAATGATTTATTTTTCATGCCTGCATTTTTAATGTTTTGGAGCATCTTAATATATTTGAATTCATTTTTATTAGTACTAATTGATTGATTTCTTATGATAATACTGTTTTTGGGTATGGACATAACTAAATAGACAAACATAATAGACTGGGAAAATCTGTTGCAAATTTACTGAGTTTGTCTAGCTCTGTGAAAGGTTTCAAAAGTTAGCTATTTGTTAAAACATACAAAGAGAAATTAAATGGTGAAAAGAAGGCTTGTAGAAGCACTTTGAAACCAACTAGATTATGTCAGGACGAGCTCATGGTGAAATAAACCAGTCTCTAAGGTGTTTTTAGATTCCTTCTTCCCTTTACCTCTGCTTCCTTTTCAGTTAAAAAGAGCTTCCTAATGATGTTTACTAAAGCCTTTCTCTGCTAATTAACTAAGCTTTCAGTAATGAAATGGGTACATTTGCATGATGCTTAAATGTGAAGCAGCATAATATGCTTTGTCATGAATGAGCTAAGCACTTCTGCATACTGACTATGCCTTAAGGTTCAGTGGAAGCAGTAAAGCACAGAAATTTGCTCCACAGTAGCTTTATTCAGTCATCTGCCAGTAGGCAGGTCCCCCTCTTTGGTTTTCAGCCTCCCACAAACCTGGGAAATACATCTGGGGGAAAAAAACAACCCTGGACTCTTCCTTTGCTTTGTTTGGAGGGCACAACAGTTAGGGGAACCAGACAGCTGCTATTTAACATAATACAGGGTTTGTTTTAAGGTACTCCTGATGACAACAAAACCCTGGATACTTGCGGTTCTCAAATTTTAGATGTCCTTTCCAAAGGACACAACTGAAACAGAAGGGATAGAACCAAGGCAGTAATGGCTTCCATGCCTCTTGAAAAAAAGATATTTCCTGATCTTCACTAGCTTGAGAGGCCAAGTTCCCCCTGCTATGACACTTGTTCAGCCAGAACTAAGAAGTATAGCTGGTCCCATCTTCATTATTCCTTTGAAGAAATTTCTTTTATCATCGCTCTTCTAAAACTACTGTAAATTAGTACCCTCAGTCTCCAGAGCCTCCCATGCCTTCAACTGAAATGAGTTTAGTAAGCAGAAGAGGCATGAGATTAGTCATTTCTCATAGCGTTATGTGGCATAACTCCAATTTCTCTGTTTATTAAACTATTTTTATTTTAAAGACAATATGTCAAGATAGTATATAGTTTCAATTGCAAAATGTTGGAAACCATGCCCTTATTAGGAAGAAGACCTAAAACAACTAGCTTAGTTGTAGAAGAGTATGGTTTTATCTGTGAATAGCAAGTTAGGTATTTTGCTATTTTTTTCTCTTTATAAGCAATTTCTACCAACCAATGTATGGATGCAAATATTTTAAATTTAAGAGTCAAAGAAGTAAGATGAATAATAATGCTCATTGGATGGATCATCACACAACAAAAGCTGAGAAGTCTCACTGCGGGAAAACTACCTTCATATAATGTAGAATACAGAACCATCTTAGAAACTGCCAGACTTTTTGCTCCAGTAACAAGATGGTTGGGCTTTTATACAATAACCTTCAACTCCTTCCTTCTCTGTTATCTCAGGGCCCTTCTACACAGCCATATAACCCAGGATATCAAGGCAGAAAATCCCACAATAACTGCTTTGATAATCTGAGTCTACACTGTCATATATTCTAGTTCAAAGCAGAAAATGTGGGATTTTATTCAGTTGTGTGGAAGGAGCCTCAGGCCCAATTTACTCTTCCATATAATCCAATTTCAAAATGCATTGAACTGGATTACATGGCAGTATAGACTCATATAATCCAGTTAAATGCAGTTCAATCTGCATTATGAGTCTGCACTGACCATTATAATCCTGTTCAAATTGCACTGTATGGCACTGAAATGGGGCCTAAGACTCCTATATCTTCTACATCAGAGGTATCAAATGTGTAGCTCTTCAGGTGTTTGGGACTCTAACTCCTATAAACCCTAGCCAGTTTATACAATGGTCAGGAATTATAAACAGAAATCATTATAATATGGATTTGGCTAGTAATATATGTTATTCACCGATATATAGCATTCACATGATCAAGCAACAAATCTAATTTGAAATAAGAGTTTGCTTCAAACCATATGACTCTGAAGTCCGTGAAGCTCAAAGTAAACATTTAGATTAAAAGGCAATTGATCTTTCAGATATATTGACATTGACAAACAAAATATATTGAAGTTGCCATATAATATTCAGGGATATATTCACTTTTACAAACTCTCTAGGAATTCATTTAGGTAAAGAGTGAGGGGAATCTATTAAATGCATGCATGTGTACCAGGAAAGGGTACAGGAAATTAATAAATAAGGATATCCATTTACTTTCTCTGATCTAAATGTTCCAATGTCACTGCAGTGTTTCTTAGCTGCATTATCAAAATCTCTATTTTATGAGCCCTTCCTCCCGAGTTCTATATACTGGCTATGTTCCCAGACCAAAGCTTGGAATAGTTCTGGCCCTCCTTATGAGAGTATGAGAGCTCTAGTACAAAAAAGTAACTTTCCCAAGAGCTTTTCCAAAACAGCTGAAGCCGTTGCGGCGTGCCCGGCGTTTCTCTGGCACTAGGGACTGCTGCTTGTGTATCTCTCCAGCGGAACCCCTCCCAGGACGACGTGAGGGGCTCGGGTTACCAGTCGCAGCGCATCGCGCGCTTTGCTCCGGGCAAACAGCCTTCGTGAGCAGGATTTCCAGGCATTTGCCTCGGCCGCTAATTACAGGCTTGGATCACGCCTGTTTATCTCATTGCCGTGATTCCCATCCCCGCGAACTGTGTTTCCCCATTGAGCCGCTTCACCTCAGCTCCTGGAACTCCGCCCGGTGACTACACTGCGCTCCATTGATTGGTGTTTTCACCCTCTATATTGTTACTGCGAGCGCCTGGGGGCACTCATGCCACTGTCCCCTCACAGTTTGTACCTTGTGCTTTGTTACTCAATACACATTATATTTTTGTTATCTTTGCTATTGTGAAGTCTATACTTGTGTATTTCTTTTCCAAAACATATCAAGTCAGCCTTCGCCATGATAACTCCCATTACACAGATGAGAACACACAGTTTGAAGCTTCTGCTTCCAGTATACATTAAGCACAATTTGTCATATTGATCAACCCTCCCCCCAAAAACCCCTTTGATTAAACATAACTAATGGATATAATAAAAGGTTTTAGGGAGATTACAGTAAGCCCTTCACATTCACTGGGATTAGGGGCGAAAGACCCTTGTGAAAGTCAAACACCACAAATAAAGAAATTGGTAATTTTTTACCTGAGAGAACATCTCTCTAGGAATTTATAGGTCTTCTAGCACAACTCTGTGGTAACCCTCTGCTTGAAGCTGGCCACACAATCACATCTAAAAATCTCTAAACCCTCCAGAATGACTGGAGGGTGTTGACCATAGAGTCACACTAGAGATCCCTACTACAGAAAATATCTTAGATCAAATCTGTGAATAATCAAAACCATAAAAATCAAAACCACAACTATGGAGGAACAATTGAAATTATTTTATAGACAAAATAGTTTCTTTAGGTTTGCTCGTAAACTGAATTTATATGTAAGTAGGAACAGGTTCATTTCTAAAGTGTAACACCAGCCAATTTTAAAAAATGTTTTGGGACAGCATAGAGAGGGTTAACACCCTTGTAGCATTTGTTTTGTTGACTATACCCCTCTTCAGAAGATTTCACATCACTTTCTGCCCCTGTAACAATTGGATTTTGTAAATGTTGGGTTGTCTGGAAACAAGAATTGGTCATAAAGTTTCAGTGGAGACATATGTTTCCCATTACGACTCTTACAGGAGTGAATTTCCCTTCCTAGGGGTAGGTTGCCTGTCGCTTCCTGTTGTCTCAAGGGCAGGAAGTGAGATTAAACCTTTCAAATGAAGATACAGATAGCAGTAAAAATCTCACAATTGTTCTAATCTCAAACCATACTAATCAAAACTTTTTAAAAACGCATGAAATTCTACTTTAAATGCAACTTGAACAGATATTTTTCGTAACATATTATTTATTTTACCTGTGCATTTTCAAACAGTGCAAAAGGCCCAGTGCACACTGATGGCTGGTGCACCCTGTCCTGGACCTATCTAGCAATCCCCACCTCTATGTTTGTAACTAGCAATTGTACGTAAGTCGGATGTTTATAACTCGGAGACTGCCTATACTAGCACGATTATAACAAATGAAAAGAAGCTTCAGTCAAGACTGAAGGTTCTTTTTACTAATATTCATTTCTTCAGTAGACTTTTAGACAGCTCCACATAGACCAAAGGCACATTATGGAAAGCATGCTAGATCAAAATTTCTGCTTATCTCCTCCTAGGCCCAAACTCTTCAAAAATGGAGAAAGATCATGAGACAAAGTGAGAGAGAAAAAGAAGCATAGGCTGATCAAAGAAACAAAAAAAACTATTTTGTTCAGGGGAGAGAAAGAGCAGTGGTCTAGAAGAAAACTATATGTAGGTTCATCAGTAACATGAGAGATTTTCTAGGGCATGGGTGCTCATTAGGTAGATCGCGATCTACTGGTAGATTGCGTAGGGCAGGGCTGTCCAACTGCCGGCCCTGCAGGTGTTTTGGACTTCAACTCCCAGAAATCCTAGCCAGTTTACCAGCTGTTAGGATTTCTGGGATTTGAAGTCCAAAACACCTGCAGGGCCGGCAGTTGGACAGCCCTGGCGTAGGGCATCCTGGTAGATCGCAGGCAGGGCGGGAGGAAGGCTCAGTCCCGCCCCGCAGGCTCCCGACACCACCCAGGTGCAGAAGGAGGTTGGACTGGATGGCCCTTGGATGCCTCCTCCTATTCTAGGAACCCATTGTTATTATTCTTATTATTATTATCAGAGGCTGAATATGGCCATCTGTGAGGAATGCTTTGATTGTGTTTTTCCCTTATGGCAGAAGGAGGTTGGACTGGATGGCCCTTGGAGGTCTCCTTCTACTCTAGAAACCTATTGTTGTTGTTACTATTAGTAGTAGTAGTAGTAGTAGCAGAGGCTGAATGAATATTATTATTATTATGAATAAATTCAGGGCTTATTATACTCACATTTAGTTGAATTCAGTCTTAAAATATATTATATGGCTCTCACTGAAATAAATTTCCAAATATTTTGCTTTTATGGCTCTCTGAGTAGTGGGTAGGTAGATCATTTGGACTTGGTTGTTTTATAAGTAGCTCGCATGCTGAAAAAGTATGAGCACCCCTGATCTAGGGAGAATGGACAGAAAGAGACTACATGGTCTCTAACCACAGGTGATGGGTATCTCAGCTAGAAATATAACAGAATAAATTTAAGTTTAAATTTTCAATTTATCAAACCATGATATGATGTGGAAAAGTCAATCTTTTCCCATAGTTTCAAAATGTCCAATACAACATTTAAATAATATATTTTTAATGAACAGAGTTTCATTAAATGCAGGGTACAGACTGATAGAATAATAAAAACCTTAACAATTTTAGTGTTGGATCACAGCACTAAGATTGTGACTCAGCCATACCTGCTCTTCTAGCCCTGCAGCATTTATACAAACACACTGGTACTATTTGTTCTATAAAAACTAATAAATAGTGAAAGGCTAAAGGTAAGTGCTAAATTACTTCCTTCCATTTCGCTGCTCAGTTCAATGAGCAAAAATAGGATCCTGAAAGCCTGAGTAGTTGCATTAGCATTAAATATTAATTTTGCAATTATCACTGTAATTTGGAAAACAAACGTAACACTATACTCTCACATTCTGGACAAATGTGAAGATTAGTGTATTGGGCTGTAATCCTTCATAAGTTCCACTGACAGCAAAGCCTACTGAATTCAACTGAATTTAATTCAGTGAAGAAATACATAATTGTTAGTAAATTGGAGAAGCTGATGCCAAAATAATGAGCTTGAAATCAGTACTTACCCTGTTCATAAAAAAATAAATATGTAACTATGAAAAACGCATAAAATCAGAATAAATTCTGGAAAATTCTTATTTGAAACAGCATCGTATCATCAAATAGTACAGTTGCTATTACAGTTCCAATTGCTTCAGCATCTCCAATTGCAAGAAGTTTTTCCTTGAGGAATGGAATGGGTTTGCTTAATCCACCAACTCCAACAAACTCAAGAAACTTTTAACCTTTTCTTAAAAGCAATTTCAAGAAACAAAGACAAAATAAGACTTTTATTAAATTACCAAAATCCATTAAAACCAAGAATTCTAAGCTAACTTCTGGATTCTCTTACTTGCTATACACTACTTAACTTCTACTGGTTTTTCAAAGTTTCTAAAGTGATGAAGGGAGCATCTTGCAGTATACAACATTCTAGATGTGCATTTTATTAAGTGAAATGATATTTTAGATTTTCAATAAGTTCTGTAATATTTATCTAACATACTGTGAAAAAAATAATGATGGATCCAATACATGAAAAAATCCAATTATTATCTAGTTTAAAATGAATTAAAAGAGTCAGAAATACAACAACAATTAAGCCTGGATAACACAAGAGCAAAATAAAACAATTTTATAGGAAAGGATCAGGATAAGAAGATAGCTAAAAATTGGTACTCTTTTTAGTTCCATGGTAGCATAGAAACAGAAGCAGATTTAGTATAAAATGTGCACAAATATTTCAAAAAGTTAGTTTCTGCTTCCAGAATAAGACAAAAACTAACAAAAATTTTCAGACATCAAAGATAACAAACATGGGTAAAATGAGTATATTTTGCAGGCCATTTTCTAAACACATTTCTGTTTCTAACAAAAACATTCCCATTTCACTATTTGCTCTTCTGGAAACATGACAATTATGCATGTTTTGATTACTTTATCCCAAAAAAGTGTATGTTTTGATTACTTAATTCCAATCCCTAAACAACGACTGAGAGCCAGTGTGGTATGAGTGGTCTGCGAACTGGACTACAATTCTGAACACCAGAGGTTGGATCTTCAGTCAGCCATGGAAATCTATTGGGTGTCCTTGGACAAATCACACTTTCTCAGCCTCAGGGTAAGGAAAAGGAACCCATCTTTGAACATGTTTGTAAAGAAAAGCTTGTAAAGAGGTTGCCTTGGGATCTTCATAACCTATAAATCCTCCAGAGACTTGAAGGAATACAGCAGAAAACAACACATTGCCCCAAGTGAATATAATAGGTAGAATCCTGTAACCTAGTGTTTTTCAACCTTTTTTGAGCCGTGGCACATTTTTTACATTTACAAAATCCTGGGGCACACCACCAACCAAAATGACACAAAATGACACTCTAAAACAGTAGTACATATAGTTAATATATTTTAAATGTATTTATACACTCAGTGTGAAACCTGGGCCTGTTTTGATGAACACAACATAGATATCCTGGCAGGAATGACAGAAAGACACACACGGAGGTCTTGCTCAACAGCTGTCAGTCATGGGAAAACTTCGGCCCTCTGGATGCTTTGGACTTCAACTCCCACCATTCCTAACAGCCTGAGGCCCTTTCCTGCTTAAGTGGCTGAGGGGGGGAAAGGAAAAGGGCCTGAGGCTGCTAGGAATGGTGGGAGTTGGAGTCCAAAACACCTGGAAGGTCCAAGTTTGCCCATGCCAGCTTTCGACAGAGACCTCTTTCTCCCCCTTCCCCCCCTTTCTTCCTCCTCCTGCCGAACACTTACTTTTTCTTCTCCACTCGGGCTCCCTTCTTCCTAGCCTCGCTCTGCTCGCCTTGCCTTGCTTTGCTCACACTGCCGCTTCTACAGGAGGGGGGGGGGGAGACGTGGGGTGAGTCTGCGCAGTAGCGCCCGCACGGGTCACGTCTTCCTCCCTCCCCCCTCCCCTCCTGCAAAGCGGCAGCGTGAGCAAAGTGAGGCAAAGTGAGCAGAGCAAGGCTGGGAAGAAGGGAGCCCGAGTGAAGAAGAAAAGGTGTTTGGCAGGAGGGGGAAGAAAGGGTATTGGAGGTTCCAATTTCCCACAGCACACCTGATGATCGCTCATGGCACACTAGTGTTCCGCAGCACACCGGTTGGGAAACACTGCTGTAACCAATGTCAGCAACTGTCTGCACCACACCAAGGGTGGTAGAGTATTCCTCACTAAGTAGCACAACAATCTGTGTGTGCACGACTGGATTTTCTCCCCATTTGGTACATTGAATTTTCTAGCAGCAGGTGCTGTTATTATATACACTTCTACACTGGGGTGTAGACCTGAGACTGCACATGATCCCCCAAGCCAGTTTTAGAGATCCAACATCACTCCATGGAAAACCTTTATCTGACCTGAAGGGAGGGATAGACAATGGGAGGGATAGGCCAACAGACCTTAATGTAAGATCCAGCTCATTCCAGGTGTGGGCCTTTCCAGATGTAGGCCTGTGGTAAGTGTGGGGACTACATTGCAGGAGGAACTGGGATTAACAATCCAGTTCCTCCCAGTATTTAGCCCTGTCTGCAAGGGCCCTGCATTACATGGTCAGTGTAGACAGGGCGTAACTTTCCACTGCTGTCCACTGAGTTTTATTAGTTAAATTTTGTTAAAGTAAATAGGCTGAAGGTTGGAAAAAGTGAACCTGCTTCACAGAGGTATCCCCCAGCAGTCTGACAATCCATTTTTAAATATACATCTCCACCTCCACTTTTCAAACACCAATAGTCTATTATTGGAGAGGAAAGTAAACCGAGGCATTTAGTACAATCTTATAAAGGAAACAAAGTCTGATGAATACCTTCAATGTTGGATGATCCATTTCCTACCATAGAGGAACCTCCAATTGATTTTCTGCCTCCTGAAGTCAGGATCATTATGTTTGATGATTCTACTAACCCCAAGCACACAAATGAGTTATGAAATTCACCTATACAAAATAGGGCAATGTCTGCTAGCTTTGATGACTCTTTATAGGGTTAAACCAAGGAAGAGCAATGGAATAGATCTAACCCAAAGGAATATCATATACATATACAGCCTTGAAGTGTCTTTCACAGGTTCCAATCCTTTTCCCTTCTACATTGTATCACTGATAAGAAATATTAAAGGCATTTAAACTCTAAATACAACATTCTTTTGAAAGAGACATGTATTTAAATCTCAGAATAGACATACACAAAACTAAATCCTATTTTTATGTTTGAAACTTTCACTTGAGTTTACTCTTGATATGCATAGAACTGAGCTGTGGTGTGCATGACTGAAAGCTTTCACAGGCATTTGTGTAGTTGGTAAATAAATATGATAGGTGAGTCCATCAAAGACTATTAGCAATGACAGCTGGAACTTCTGTATTAAATTATGGGCTATCTGCTATTACCAGATATTGAAACATTGGCAGTAGGCTATATAATTCATGAACTGCTTATGGGCTTTCTAGAACATCTGACTACTAAAAATGAGATGATGAACAAAGCCAAATCAGGGTGGATTCTTATCATGTATATAGACTACATAGTTGTAGTCATTTAATATCACTTTGTCATGATCCCCCGTCCTGTTGAAACCTGAATTTGTAGCTTGTGGAGTCACTAAGGATTCTGCTGAGAGCTTTGGTGCTGTAGAATTCAGGAAGGCACAAAGGCTGTCCAACAAAAAAAATCTAAATACTTTATTGAACTACACATCCCAGGACGCCACAGGATTAAGTTATGATAGGTAAGGGGTATCAAATTTCTATACATGTATAGTAAAATGGGCACTGTGTGGTTATTCAGAAGCAACTCCTAGCATCTCTAACCAGCACAGCCTTTGGTGAGAAACGCTGGGAGCTGTAGTTCAATAATATAGGGACAGATGCTGACTTCTTAAAGTGCTATATAGATAACACTAAGTCTGACTCTACAATGTTCTTCTTGAATGAAATAGTCATTGAGAATGTACGGAGAAATCGAGAAGAGGCCTCCACATAAATGCCTGGAGCTGCTGCTAAACACAAGAATTCAGAGGAACCAAAGTCATCATAGAGTCTCAGTGCCAAACTCTACTCAAATCCAAAGAGATGGAGGTCAGACTTCAGCTCATAGAAGAGACCGAGGGATGAACTACATTCCAGAACTGGGCAAGTCATGTAGTTCTTCACCAAATGCCTCCGCTCAGGTCTCCCCAATGAATGTGGAGACTACAGTCCCAGACATTGTTTTCAGGGGATAACATTCTTAGAGGAACAGTTGTAGTAAGTCTAGCACTTGATTCTTAGCCTGGTTGGGAGCAAGGATCTTTTTGGTGAAGAGGCTAGAACTGTGGAGTTAAATCAATGTTGATTTTTTCCCACTGCATCCCCTTCCTACCTCATCAAACTTTATGGTCCTTTAGTTATTGGATAATATGAAGGATTCTCTACTACGGTATGCATCTAAGGTTTTGGACTCCAGGTCCCACTGGCTGTATTGCAAATGACAAGAATTACCATCTATAAGAAAGCACCAGAATTGTGACATAGTTAATTTGATGTGGTTTCATTCAACCAACAACTGCAAAATGCTGCTTTACTCATCTAAGCAGATGGGACAGCCTAGTGTTGTATTTTCTTTCAGAATTCACAGAGAGCTAAGTATATAAGGGCCCTTCCACATAGCCATATCAAGGCAGAGAATATCAAGGCAGAGAATCCCACAATATCTGCTTTGAACTGGGTTATCAGAATCCACACTGCCATATATTCCAGTTCAAAACAGATAATGTGGGATTTTATTCAGCTGTGTGGAAGATAAACATTGTATGACACGATCAGCTGATGCCAACAATGTGCCCAGGTTTCAGATACCTCTCATGTATCTGATTGAACAAACATTCATGTCAGTATATCTTTTCTAGCTCCGGAAATTTGAGTCCTGTGAAATAAGTTTGCTTTGCCACCCACAAATCCTCCAGAGAACATGGGTTTGTTTGTTTTTATATCACCCAAGACACTGATTCAAAGTCACTGGGTTAGAAAACACCTAGATTAAGGCACAGCTTCTTGGATGACTGTCAAAATAACTGATCTGGACTTTTTTGGGGGGTAATGTTTTTGTGCCCTCTAGGCAGCAGCAGACCTAATATTAAAAGGATCACGTTGTTTACTCTTATCCTGAAAATTGGATTCATGTGGATACAAATCCTTAAGTCCCTTTCTGGAAGTTAAGATTCAGAAGGATTTGAAACATAGTAAATAATTGAGACTCGTTCACATGGCTTAAGAAATGCTAGCTTGACCTTCTGAGCAACATCCTTTTCTTTCTCACGCTCAAAGCCAATCTTATTTTATCGTCACGGTTAGATATTTCCGATACATTTCACCATTTCTGATGTTACATTTCTGTAGCTGAATAATCACACATAATCACGGACTGTGTGCTCACTGCTTCTTTTGTGTGCCCCCCTCCCCTCCTCTTTGGAAAATGGGACAGGAGAAGGCACTTTGAAAAATACTACTGTCAATAGTGTTCACTGGAGGGCAGCAACTATGGAAAATTCTATCTGGGAGGGAAAAACTGGAGCCACAAGGTCACAAAAACAAAGTCACAACTAGTTCTGGAAATACACATATACTATGCTGGAGAAAGAGTGCGTTTGAAAGATCTCGCTTCTAGTTTTTAAAAAGTTTTAAATCAGTGTATAGCAAGCATCAGCAAACTTTGGCCCTCCCTCCAGGTGTTTTGGACTTCAATTCCCACAACTCCTAACAGCCTCAGGCCCTTTCCTCCCCCCCCTAAAGCCATTTAAGTGCCTGAGGCTGTCAGGAATTGTGGGAATTGAAGTCCAAAACACCTGGATGGAGGGCCAAAGTTGTGGGTGGCTTAAGCGGCTGAGGGGGGAAAGGAAAGGGCTTGAGGCTGTTAGGAGTTGTGGGAATTGAAGTCCAAACACCTGGAGGGAGGGCCAAAGTTGTGGGTGGCTTAAGCGGCTGAGGGGGGGGGGAACGGGCATGAGGCTGTGAGGAATTGTGGGAATTGGAAGTCCAAAATACCTGGAAGGTCAAAGTTGTGGGTGGTATTTGTGGGTGGTTTAAGCGAGTGGGGGGGGGGGAGGGGAGGAAGGGGCCTGAGGCTGTTAGGAATTGTGGGAGTTGAAGTCCAAAACACCCATAGGGCCAAAGTTTGCCAATTCCTTGTGCATAGAATGTGAAATGTTGAACAAAACCAAGTTTTCCACATGACAAAATAATGTCCGGAACCTCTCTCAAATCAGAAATGAACTTGAGTAGATGTTTACAGATTGAGTACAAATTCAGGGTTTTTTTTTCATTGACCCATGTTTTGAGAGTACTGGTGATCAACATATGTGCACCCTAGAGTGCCTTGTAAGCCGCCCCAAGTCCCTTTGGGGAGATGGTGGTGGGATATAAATAAAATTATTATTATTATTAATGCTGGTCCTGACTGGGCTCCCTTCTGTTGGGAACAGGTGCCCTTGGAGCAACTGTGGGCATCATTCTCGGGGCCAGCCTGGCTCTCTCTCTCTCTCTCTCTCTCTCCCCCCTGCCCTGGTTCTCCATTCTGCACACGCACCAGACTTTGAAGCAAAGTCGATATCAGGGAGGGAAGGGAAGGAGGGGAGGGGGAGAGCTGGTTGGAAAGGCAGGCACTAAATCAGGGTTGGATGAGAGTGGGTCATTTCTGTTCTGTTGTTATCTTCCTCCTGCATTAGCACATCACCCCATCCTCATCCTCTTTTTTGTGTGTGTCAGGGGCAACTTAGGAAACTGCAAGTCGCTTCTGGTGTGAGAGAATTGGCTGCCTGCAATAATGTTGCCCAGGGGAAACCCAAATTTTACCACCCTTGTGGGAGGCTTCTCTCATGTCCCCCTGCATGAGGAGCTGGAGCTGACAAAGGGAGCTCAACTGCTTTGGTGTGAGAGAAAGGAGATACCTAGACATTTTGATGTTTTACCATCCTTGTAGGAGGCTTCTCTCATGTCCCTCCATGGGGAGCTGGAGCTGGTAGACGAAGCTCAACTGCTTTGGCGTGACAGAATTGGCTGTCTGCAAGGACATTGCCCAGGGGATGCCTAAGTGTTCTGATGTTTTACCATCCTTGTGGGAGGCTTCGCTCATGTGCCCCCCCCCCCGGCATGGGGAGCTGGAGCTGACAGAGGGAGCTCAACCGTTTTGGCGTGAGAAAATTGGCCATCTGCAAGGACATTGCCCAGGGGATGCTGGGTGTTTTAATGTTTTACCATTCTTGTGGGAGGCTTCTCTCATGTCCCCACCGCATGGGGAGCTGGAGCTGACAGAGGGAGCTCAACCCGCTCTCCCTGGATTCGAATCCGTCGTTCAGCAGTCCAGCCGGCACAAGGGTTTAACCCATTGCGCCAGACATCCTCTGAAAGAGGGAAGAGGCTGGCACTGCAGCACCAGCAGCGAGATGCAGATCTGGGGAGAAGGACCACGCCGGACTGCAGTCCCGCAGTAGTCAGAGGCGGCTCTTGGCGGGAGGGTGGGGTCTTTTCCCACACAAAAGGAGGGCGGAAGGGGGTGGGAAGGGGGGGCAGGGGTTCTATCGACCCACATATACCTGGAGGGGAGGGGGGGAGAAGGAGGGAAGCCCATAAAGCAGGGCAGGAGGCGAAAGGGAGGCCCTTCTGCGGAGGGGCAGAGGCGCTCCAAGGCAGCCAAGGACTTTGGGGAGGGCTGTCTCCTTCTCCTGACAGACAAAGAGCCGCGAAGAGTTTATGACTGCGGAGGTGGCGCCGGTGGCGCAGTTCTTCTTCCCCCGCAGCGAAGAGGCCAAGCGGGCCCGCCACGCCCCGCCAAACTTCACTCCCCCCCCCCCAAAACCCCTTCAGCCAGCGCTACAAAGAGGGGAGCCAGGTGCCCCCTCCCCCCTCGGAGCAGGTGTTCGGGGAAGTTGGCACCCGAGCAGGAGGAAGCAAGCCCCTTCCCAAAGGAACCAGGAAAGAAGACCCCGCCCTTGCTTCCCCCCTTGGGCTGTGGGGTGATACCTTGGCGGGGTCCTGGTGCTGGTGCAGCTCGGCCTGGGCCCCCTTTGCCGCCTCCTCCTGCTGCTGCTCCGCCTGCCCCTCGGGCTGCTGTGGAGGGGGCTGCGCTTCTGCGGCATTCGCCCCGTCCTGAGGGCTCGCCTGCTCTGCCGAGCTGCCGGCTCCCATGCTGGAAGGAAACCGCGCCTTCTCCTCCTCCTCCTGCTGCTGCTTACGAGGCTGGGTTTCCCTCCGGGGTTGTTGTGGTTGTTGTTGTTTGTTTGGCCCAGCCCGAGAAGGAGAAAGGCGAGGAGAGCAAAGAGAAAGATGCCCAGGCAGTTGCAGCCTCAGCAGCAGCAGCGCCTCCTCCTCCTCCGACTCTGCCGCTCAGGGAAGCGCTCAGGCTGCGACTGAAGGAAAGGGACCCGGCGGCTTTCTGCAAACTCCTCTTTAAAAAAAAGAGAAAAAGAAAAAAGGCTCAGGGGAAGGGAAAAAAAGAGAGAGCCCCTTCTCCTCCTTCATTCCTTCCTTCCTTCCCTGCCTCCCTCCCCTCTCCATCACATGAGCACAGCCCCGGACACGCCTTGCAGCATCCAACCTGGGAGTCCAGGGAGGGAGGAAGACGCCCAGAGGAGGGGGAAAAAGAAAGGCGGGTGACCCCGGGGGGGGGGGGGACACGAGGACGGACGTCGTCTTGAGGTGGCTCAGGGGGCCTCTCTCTCCCCACAGCCCCCCTCCCCGCTCAGCTGAGGAGTCCTTCCGACTTTTCTCCTCAATAAGAGGCATGCCTCCCTCCCTCCCTCCCACTGGTCTTAAGGCCATTACAGAGAGAAAGTGGCGCGAGGGGAGAGAGAGTGACCTTCATCTTTTCGCCAAACGAGCTCTTCGCCTTGAAGGCCGAAGAGAAGCCCCGAGAGGGGTTTTTTTTCCCTCCTGAGCTCTCCCTCCAAGCTCCTGCTGGGTTCACAGAAACCACCGGGGACAGGCATGGCGTTTGGGTGCCCACTGGAGTCCCATTCCCAGTGTCCCACGGATTTTAATTCTTCCTGGGCAAACTTGGGCCCTCCCTCCAGGTCTTTTGGATTTCAACTCCCACCATTCCTAACCGCCTCAGGCCCCTTCCTTTCCCCCCTCAAATGCTTAAGCCACCCACAAATCCCACCCACAACCTGGGTCCTCCAGGTGGTTTGGACTTCAACTCCCACCATTCCTAACCACTTCAGGCCCTTTCCTTTTCCCCCTTATATGCTTAAGCCACCCACAAATCCCACCCACAACTTGAGCCCTCCAGGTGGTTTGGACTTCAACTCCCACCATTCTTAACCACCTCAGGCCCTTTCCTTTTCCCCCTTATATGCTTAAGCCACCCACAAATCCCACCCACAACTTGAGCCCTCCAGGTGGTTTGGACTTCAACTCCCACCATTCCTAACCACTTCAGGCCCCTTCCTTTCCCCCCCAGATGCTTAAGCCACCCACAAATCCCACCCACAACTTGGGTCCTCCGGGTGTTTTGGACTTCAACTCCCACCATTCCTAACCACTTCAGGCCCCTTCCTTTTTCCCCTCAGACGCTTAAGCCACCCACAAATCCCACCCACAACTTGGGTCCTCCGGGTGTTTTGGACTTCAACTCCCACCATTCCTAACCACTTCAGGCCCCTTCCTTTCCCCCCTCAGACGCTTAAGCCACCCACAAATCCCACCCACAACCTGGGTCCTCCAGGTGTTTTGGACTTCAACTCCCACCATTCTTAACCACCTCAGGCCCTTTCCTTTTCCCCCTCATGCTTAAGTGGAAAGGAAGGAAGGGACCTAAGGCTGTTAGGAATGGAAGGAGTTGAAGTCCAAAACACCTGGAGGGCCCAAGTTTGCCCAGGCCTGATATATTGACTTCAACCAATACAAATTTAAAAACCAGAGCTAACAACAACAACAACTTTATTCTTATATCCTGCCACCATCTCTCCAAATGGACTTGGGACGACTTACATAGCAACCAAACCCAGGCAAACAGAATTAAAATATAACACAATTAAATATGTATGTACACACACACACACACACACACAAAACATAAAAACAAACCATCAACAACCATTCAAATATTAAAGATTAAAAAAGAATTACATCTGGTGTGTCCTGAAGTGTAAAAGTTCAAAGACAATAAACATACAATTACTAGTATCTCTATATTTTAAAACTACATCCCCCCCCCCAAGAAAAATCCCACTCCCTCTACCCCCATTAGCCTGCCCTCCTCCTTTCCAAAGGAAAGACAAGCAGGGATGGGGCCATCCTGGTCTCTCTTAGGAGGGAGTTCCAGAACCTGGGGTCACCCACCAAAAAGGGGCTGGGACACAGAGAAGGTGATCTTAGTGCCCTCACAGGGCCAGAGAGGGGGTGGGATGGAAAGAAAGACTGTTCTCCAAATGACTTGGCCCGAAGCCATATTGACCTTTATATGTCAAAGCCGCTTTAGTCTCCTTTGTGGAAAGAAAAAGCAGACTATACATAAACATATTTTATATATATATATAATTGTGCCCACAAACAGGTTTGTAGCCGGTGGAGCTATTGCAACGGGATGTGTGCCAAAGAATTCTAACATTCCATTATATACCTTGGCATAGTATAATGGTATCTCATATATCATGACAAAATCCAGGTTTGCTTTATGACTTTTCAAAAATATATGTTCAGGCCATGGATGCTTAAATCATTGGATACAGAATCTAGGGGTACAGGGTGCTAACTGCACACTGTCAAAATGACTCCAACCGTAAACATAATATTGTGCCATCCTTGCCAATAGCACACTACATCAGGACCAGGCATGGGCAAACTTGGGCCCTCCAGGTGTTTTGCACTTCAACTCCCACAATTCCTAACAGCCTCCAGCCCCTTCCTTTCTTTCCTTTCCTTTTCGCTTAAGTTATTGAGGGGGGAAAGAAAAGGGCCTGAGGTTGTGAGAGTTGAAGTCCAAAACACCTGGAAGGTCCAAGTTTGCCCATGTCTGGTCTGGACCCTTCTAAAGCCATCTTAGGATGATTTTGACCACTGACGTCCACTGAACTGGAGAGCACATCAGATAGCATTGTTTTCACATCTATCCTCATATAATACAGCGAGGCCATCTTGACCATACTCTTCATGTCCAGGCATGCTAGACATCTGTGCTCTCTACAAAATCTGTCAATGTGTTGCAAGCTGACAGTCCAGGCTATGGAGTACATTAATTCTTCTGTTAGTCCTTGGAGAGGCAAGGCATTCTTAAAAGGAACATGTTTTGTGTTGAAGTGGACACTTAGGTTTGGGTTCCCAGCGGAGGCACTTGCAATTTAATCAATAAACCAAAAACACAGATCTTGTTTGGAAGCTACACTGACTAATGCCAGGATTAAATGTGTGTACTCTAAATTAATTTGAAACTACAGTTTCTCCCCGGTTTTTTTTTAACCCAAACAAACCCACACATTTTTGCATCAATTCAAATGTCTGGTTTGTATAGAAGCTTCAAGTCACAAACCATTTGAATGAAAATGGCCCAGTATCAATTTCTTTACAAATGCTCTACTGCAAGGTATAAATAGTATGTGCACAAAGAAACCTGAACAAAAAGCATACTGTATTCCAAGTTTTAGTGATCTCTGTATTGACAAAACCCAGCAGCACAATTTGTCGTTCTAACATCATTTAAATTTGATTATTTCTTAAGAGAGCATCACAGCTATGACTTGACATTTCAAGAAGGCTTCACTGTAAAAAGAATGCAGGTTTCTATAAATGCACATTATCTATGTCACAGATATTATCTAGCTATGTCATATGATCTTAAAATAGGGACAAACAGCAGAATTAGGCTGTGAGTTTCAAGGATAGCATTACAGATGTCATAGGGAAGTAGGGTAACAGATCACATAGAAAATAAGCATGCTAGCATTTGCATCATTTCCCACCATGTTAAAACAGTGGACGTGTTTCTTAATGAGACATACCGCATTATCACAGGATGTCTACGCCCTACACCACTGGAGAAATTATACTGTTTAGCCGGTATTCCACCTCCTGACATCCGTCAGGAAGTAGCACCCTGTAATGAAAGGGCCAAGGCATTGACATCTGCCCATCCTCTGTTCGGATATCGGCCAGCAAGCCAACACCTTAAATCAAGAAATAGCTTCCTAAGATCTTCCGAGATACTCGCTGGAACACCTCAGCAAGCAAGAGTCCAAAAGTGGCAGTATAAAACATGGAACCTCAATCAGTGGCTGATACTGGCCACAGTGGAAGATGCTAAACAGACTGTGCTCTGGCACCATGAGATGCAGAGCTAATCTTATTAAATGGGGCTACAAAATAGAGTCCACACCATGCAAATATGGAGAAGAGCAAACCACAGACCACCTACTACAATGCAGTCTGAGCCCTGCCACATGCACAATGGAGGACCTTCCCACAGTGACACCAGAGGCACTTGTGGCCAGCTTCTGGTTAAAGAAAATGTAGTATAATGCAAAGTTTTTAACTTTGTTTAACTGTATTCTCAATTTGCTTCTGACACAATATATCAATTTGCATCTACCCAGGGCATTGACATAAGCAGTACCCATATGACCCTGGCAAACCTGTGACTCTCTCCCAGCAATGTACTGGTACCATGGCATCCAGAAACAGGGAAGTAATTACTACAGTTTAAGAGAATGTGAATTAGTCCATACTCTACACAAGGTTCAGGATAGGTGGCACAGTATACTGGGCAAAGGTTTGTGAGGACATATACAGTATTGTGTTTTTTTTCCTTTCCATCCTTTTGTCCCTTTGTATCTGCACTAAAGCAACAATTCATAAACTGTGTTCCTCTGTGTATTGCTTGTTTGTTGTTGGGGTTTTTTTTTGCAGTGCAGTTGTCTTTCTACATCATAGCTACCACATGAGCTAGATTATCCAAATTATCCAGATTCATGTTGGAAAAAAGCTCCTGATCTCTTTACACACATCCTGATCTTGGATAGTCTGGATATCTTCCAGCCCATATAAATTAATGAACTGTGATGTGTAACAAGAAAACCACCATTTACCACCACAGAAATTGTACCCCAAAGGATCCTGATGTTAAAATATCCAGAGAGAAAGCTCCAAAACCAAACAGATAACAACTTCATAGATCACCAGAATCGATTTTTGATATCTGGCAATTTTGTTGAGATGGACAAGAAAAAGTAATTGCTGGCTTGTACTAAAATACTAGTGGATCTTTATAAAACAATTCTAAAATGGCCGTGGTGGCATAACATTAAAACCAGAAATATTGTATATATTTTCAATAATGTTTTAAAATCCTAGCATTTTGTAGTTAAGATATTTCCATTCCCCCCACACACTCCCACTTAAATGCATGTATATTTTCCATTTCTGTTTAAAATGCATTTCTTTGTTCAAAAAGAAAATGCTGTGCTCTCGGGTGCTGAGGGTACTCTAATTTGTCTCTTTTAAATCATCTTTGACAGTTTAAATCTTTATTAAACATATTCGCTAACCACATCTAGTTGTACACTATGTGAATTATGTACAGGATAATACTGAATCTGGTCTGACAGTGCTGATGCTTATAAACACTAACATGGGTATGGTGGTCCATGCTCTTGTTACATCTTGAATAGACTACTGCAACACACCCTACATGGCGTTGCCTTTGAAGACTTTTCGGAAGCTTCAAGTAGTCCAACAGGCGACAGCCAGGTTTCCAACTGGAGTGATGTACAGGGAGCATACAATCCCCCTGTTGTGTCAGCTCCATGGGCTGCCGGTCTGCTACCAAGGACAATTCAAAGTGTTGACTTTAGCCCATAAATCCCTAAATGGTTCCAGTCCAGCTTACCTGTCTGAATGCATTTCCCTTTATAAGTGAGTTAGAGCACTAAGATTGGCTGGGGAGGTCCTGCTCTCAGTCCCACCACCTTTGTAGGTATGATTGGTGGGAATGAGAAACAGAGCTTTCTTGGTGGTAGCCCCTCGGCTATAGAACTTCCTCCGCAGTGAAATCAAATTGCCCCCCTCCCTCCTGGCATTTAGGAAACAATTTAAAACTTGGCTATTCAAGCAAGTGTTTAGTGAGTAATAGCAATAATGAAGTAGTTAAATGACAGCCTGGGATTGGTGCAATGTCTAATGGTTTATGCCAATGTCTATGTCCGATGTTGTATAGTTTAAATGGTTTTAATCCACAGTTATATGCTATTTTTATATATGTGATGTATTTTTTACGTATATGTGAGCCACTAAATTTTGCCATTAATTACATTGTAAACCAGGGGTGAGAAAAGCAGTATAGAAATGTAATAAATAAATAAATAATGGGTAGAGCAGAGGAAAACACATTTGCACACAGTTTTTCTACAGTGAAATGCAAAGCATAAGTAGAGTGTAAACAGACCAATTTTTTGTATAATAATTAAATTTCAATTATTATTTATGGCTAGGAATATGGTTATACATTCTTTAATATGTACAGAGATTATGCAATGAAATGTATTTTAAAGATGGGTGAAAATATGCTGTATTGCAGAGGTGGGAAACTCATCCAGGGACCAATCTTCTTCCCCTTTCAAGGGTCACAGAGGTTGCTAAAACCGTGTTTTGAAAATTAGCATTTTAAAATCCTAACTAGTGCAGGATTTCCTTGCAATCTATTTAAAAGATTAGTTCCCCTTCCTGAAGGTTTCTACATAAACCAATTCATCCCTTTTGGAGAGGATAGACAAGGTCAGTCTGCGGAGTCTAGAAAGGTCAAATGCCACCAAACAGCCATGGAGGGCCAGACTTTGCCCACCCTTGCTCTATTGATACCAATTGAGTTGTTTTTACAAAGGATTAATAGGGGTGAAACCCAGTTGCTAATACCAATTGGAGAAGATCTATGGAAGGAATAGAATGTCTTAGATCAAGAGTTATATAAGTTACATACATTGATTCAGTGAGTCTACAATAGCTGGGTTTAACAACTGGATAACTGCATAATAAGAAAAATAACCAGTTAAAGCTAAAGTAGATTATTTCTCACTTTAGGCCTCAGCAGTTTATCAGATTTTTACATTAACAATATTAAATTCCATTAAATTTCAGGAAATATTACAAATCACCATATACTCCTCTAATATACTATTAGTGATGGAAAGTGAACAACAAAAAATAAGCCAGAAAAGCTGGGTCTCAACCCCACAAGATAAACAGAGATTTTTTTCCATGCAGGACAGGTTGCTTATGTTGCTTCCAAGATCAGATTAAATTACGGTGGTGAAAAGAACCAGACAAGGAACGTGAGGTTTCATGTCTTGATACTTAGTTAATTCACATTCATTTCCCATGGTGCAGAAGTCAGTTTAGCCTATGTATTTATCAGACATCATTGTACAATATGGAGTCATTGTTGTACCACAATATAATAGATTATGCAAGCAATATTTAGGTAGTGTGTTGTCGAGGGCTTTCATGGCCGGAATCTCTGGGTGGCTGTGAGTTTTCTGGGCTGTATGGCCATTTTCCAGTAGCATTCTCTCTGGATGTTTCACTCACATCAATGGAAGGCAAAATGTCAGGAGAGAATGCTTCTGGAACATGGCCACACAGCCCAGAAAACTCACAGCAATCCAATATTTAGGCAATTTGTCACTCTAAGTATATAGGGTGGGTGCCTGCATTTAACCATTTTTTTAAAGGATCTCGTATTTCAGTGTTTTTAGAAGACAAGATCCTTATTTAGAAGCAGTTCTAACTTTACGAAGAGATATTTGGAAACAGGATAAAATATTATTATAACGAAGTTGTTCCACGTGGGTACCTAACTGTACCCTAGATGATCTGCATGCACCTGTGGAAATCTCTCATAATTTGGCACTGTTTTCTCACTGGTGATATTCCACTGGCATCAGGGATTGATATGACACATCACTGGGGCATATCAAAAAGTAGCTGTGGATCACTATGATCTAACACAGACCTGGACAATTGCCGACCCTCCAGGTGTTTTGGACTTCAACTCCCAGAAATCCTAGCCAGTTTACCAGCTGTTAGGATTTCTGGAAGTTGAAGTCCAAAACACCTGGAGGGCCGGCAATTGCCCACGCCTGATAACATCTGCTGACTGGATCCAGTATGGCTGGTCTGAGATAGTTTTAAGCAATCGATTTAAAGTGGAGATTATTGATTTTAGTGTTTATGTCTATTTATAGTTGATTTTTTGTTCCGGCATTGAATTTTTGCCTTATATATGTTGTGCTCCACCCTAAGTCCCCTTTGGGGTGAGAATGGCAGAATATGTTTTAAATAAATAATAAATAAACATATCTTCTTTTCTAACATGGCCACAAATGTGACCTAAAGTATGTTAGTCTAATTACTTCTGTCCCACAAGAGCCACCCAGACATCTCTTGCCCTGGCTATGTGACCGGGTAAAACTATGCATGTCACAACCTTACCCTCCAAAGGATAGGACTGCTCCACCTGATTTAAATGGAAATACCTAACAGGCAGATAGCAGATAACATAAATTATTATTAAACTATGAGAATTGTTGTATTTTTTATGGTTTTGCTAATTTTATATACCATTGTGAGCACAAAAAATGCAGAAAACAGCACCCTCCAACAACCCAATTATGCAGTCAACACAGACAACTAGCAGAATATTAAGATCACATCATTACAAAGCAGTGTTGCAAGATGCACTGCCTTTGCACAATTCACTGGTAAAACAATTCTGGGTGTGGAAAACAAGAAGAGATAATTGGATCACTGATATCCTATCAGTGATCCTATTTGGAAGCAGGTGCCACCTACATAAATGAGATTTCTTTCCAAGAAAGGTGTTTAGAGTCAGGATTTAAGTGGCACTGCTTTGAAAATAGTGTTTTTCTCACAACAACAGCACAAATCACAAAGAAATCAAAGATGTATATATATGAAATAAATTAAAGGGTTTAAAAAAATAAAATCCCATGAGACTGGTAAATCACAGTTACAGCAGTTAATGTATTTGTGTGGTACTTATCATACAATGTTGTGTCTCTTTTGTTCCCACTTTGCATTTCAATTGTTAGGGCTATGCTTCCTTTTATTGACTGGGAAAATGTGTCAATGGTTCCCAATATTGTTGCTATTCCAACACTGGCTCTTGTACTAATGTTTCATTCTGCTGCAGTTGTGATATCCCAGCGGTAAATGGGCACAACTCTCCCTTTCTCCCCCAAGCAGGATGAGGTTGTGTTTACTCAATGTTATCTTTTGTATTTCTTTTTAAATTTAATCCTTTTGCTATAATTGTACAATTAGCCTAGTGCAAAAAATAAAATAAAATAAAGTTACTGCAAATCCAAGTTGGCAACTCTTGGTCAGGAAGGTAGGGTCTGCAAGATGGTAAAGAAGAGTGAATGCATTGCCAAAGCAGCTCTGTTGCAAGGAAGTGTGATAATGATTGTTTTCATAGTGGCACATTTTCATTTGCTTCAACAACATTACTACTACAAGGCAACAGCCTGGTGAGATAAAGTCCTTAATCTTCTTACACCAATTTCTCATCCCCTTTACAACCTAGGAACATTTCCACATCAACGTGTGAAGAACAATGATTCTTTTGCACTTCTGGTGTTGCAATGGGTCAAACCAGTGGTTCCCAACCTGTGGATCCCCAGGTGTTTTGACCTTCGACTCCCAGAAATAGTAACAGCTGATAACTGGCTGGGATTTCTGGAAGTTGTAGGCCTAAACACCTGGGGATCCACAGGTTGAGAACAACTGGGTCAAACCCTTGTGCTGGCAGGACTGATTACCAAGAGGTCAGCAGTTTGAATCTGAAGAGGGACATGAGAGAAGCCTCCCATAAGGATAAAACAAATATCCAGGTGTCCCCTGGGCAATGTCCGTGCAGATAGCCAATTCTCTCACACCAGAAGTGACTTGTAGGTTTTTTTTGTGTCGCTCCTGACACACACACAAAAAACCTTCCAATTACAACTGCATTTGTTAAAAACAAATTAGTGTCACTGTGATGGTCTCCAGATATGATTATGTTGAGATATTTGGAAAGAGCTGCCAGCTGAGAAGTGCTACACTTCAAGCAAAAGTTGCTCTGTATACAAGTAATTTCTCCAGCACGCTATGAGTAGTCGCACAGCAACAGTTCTGTGCTGCTGGGGTCCTTAATATCTACTAGGTTCAAAGGTGTTAGTAGATTATATTTGTTCACTTGTAGTGTGCTGAGAAAGCAAAGACACCATATCTGTCTGATCTATAGACCAATTTCCTCCACCGCTATCGCCTGAGGACAGATGAAACCATCACACTTAATAAATCCTCATATGTTAATAAATATCACTTAAACCAAAATTATATTTTCCCCTCACAGGATGTGCAATAGTATTATAGAACATCTATATTTCCAACACATTTGTTTATTCTTCCAAAACATTTGTTAAAATAATAAATCGTTAAATAATGTTAAAGGAAACTGTAAAACTAAAGACAGCAAAGCTAGCTCTAAATATGATTCCCTCACACCAAACAATCATGTAGAGTGTGTGTGTGTGTGTGTGTGTGTGTGTGTGTGTGTATATATATATATATATATATATATATATATATATATATCTCTATCTCTCTCATAAGACAACACAAAGCATCCAGTGGACACTGTCAACACTTACCAAACCTTGGGCAATAGTTGCAATATGAAGATCTACTTTTTAAAAATCGTATTTAGATGTTGTTCCCTAGTGCTTTTGCGGTGTCCTTAACTGCTGTTTTCCAACTGTCACCAATCTGGACAAGAATGTTAACATTGTTCACTTGAGCTCACTGTGGACATGAGCTTTACATCCATAAAAACAATAAGTATCAGATATGCTAAAGATCATCTTTAGTAGAAGAAAGAATATTATTAAGTACTCTAGTGTAGTCTCCCTTACTAGCTTTACTGCCAACACTCACACACTTTGTTATGTGTTTAGGATTTACGTTTCCTACTAGCTTGCTAAGTTTAATGAGAGGTATTGTGGCCATGCTGAGGGCCACACAGAGTTTTACTCATTTAACATGGCATTTAGGATATCTTTGAGCAAAATTTCTCACCTTCTCAGACTGACATAACTATTCTGCATTGTTTCAGGCTCCTCATAGAATTCATGTGCTTGAGGACATGTGAGGAAAAGCTAGTTTCCCTTCTCTACAACCCAAACGTGATGCCACTCTCTACCTTGGTTGTTAAGATACCTTTGAGGACAGAATGATGCAAAGTACTTTAAAGTCGATGGCAGGTTTGAGGGCCAACATTATGGATTTTGATATGAGTCGTGGGTAAGTCAAGGTTCATTCTGCACAAAGCAGCCCCTGGTCATCACCATTTCAGTATCCATGCATCCAAAAAAGCCAGAAGCAGTTCCATGATGGAGAGAGGGGAGGAGACTAAGCTCTCGCCTTTCACCACTCTACTCAGAAAAGGGAATGGTTCATTTCTAAGATTTAAGGTAGGCTACACTACTTACATTGATCAGTGGATAAGTCGACCCAGGTTTTTAGAATGTGATTTTACAACGAGAAAATATTCAAGGGTATAAAGTGGGCAGGTATGGAATATAAGAGATAAATGGCAATATAAAGAAATGCTGAAAATTAAAAGGAGCAGTGCTACTCAAATTATCGGTTTTCTTAGTTTGATATACAGTACTTATTTAGACTTTGTTTCTTCAACTATGGTGCTGTTGTTTTCTTCTTCAGTTGAAATATATATTTGAAGCAGAATGCCTTTGAATAACTTTTGCTGGGAGCAGGCATGTAGCCAGGGGGGGGCCTTGAGGGGCTCCCCCCCCCGAAATTCTCAGGGTGATCCACAAGAAGGCCTTACTGGTACATTATTTAAACTGTTATGCTTATTCAGATCATGATCTGATCATCATGCTCAATATATCCCATATGCCTGGGGGTATTGGGATAATGATACAAAAGGTTTGCTAGGGTAGACCCTCTCTCACTCAGACTCAGCCAGCCTCCCCCGAATCAAGCTCAGCCCCTCCTGAATGAAAATCCTGGCTACAGCCCTGGCTGGGAGGCAAGGGTGGAGGGTGTAAGGCAGGGGAATGCAAGATGTCAAGCAGGATAGATTCTTAGAACTGTTCATCACTGACGGTAGAATATATATATATATATATATATATATATATATATATACACACACACACACACACACTGTATATATATGTGTGTGTGTGTGTGTATGATTTTTTAAAAAAGAAAAAACTAAACAGGAAACATGGAAGTCACGTAAACTATTTAGTTCTCTTAGCACAAAAACTAATGTTTCAGTTGATTCTGATGTTTATAAATTGTCTGCAGTGAGTGGTCAATGAAAAAGTACATTAACATTAATTAGAACTATACATACACACGCTTACCCCCCCCCCCCCAAATATCACAATTGGAACATGAAAAACCAGCTTTACTAAAATTATTCAGAAACTTTGTATTTCCCTAAAAGCTGTTTAGAAAAGAGCAGTTCAATTATAAGTAGTTCTATAATATGGTTGTAAAGGTAAAGTTTTCCCCTTGACATTAAGTCTAGTAGAGTCTGACTGGGAGGTGGTGCACATCTCCATTTCTATGCTGAAGAGATAGCATTGTCCATAGATTATTCCAAGGTCATGTGGCCGGCATGACTCTATGGAGTGCCATTACCTTCCCATCGAGACAGTACCAACTGATCTACTCACATTTACAAATTGCTAGGATGGCAGAAGCTGGGACTAACAACAGGACCTTATCCCTTCCTGCAGATTCAAAACAAGGAAGCCAAAACACCTTCTGACAGGGAAAAGTGAGGCTTAGCTCTTAGAATGAAACAATGGGAGTTCATTTACAATGCAGAATGAATGCAGTTTGACACCACTTGTCCAATATATATTTTTATAGTGTATAATCTAACTGTTTGACTGGGCTTGGTCCCCATGTAAGCCATTCTGAGACTCTGAGATGGTGGCAGGATACAAAATTTATTATTATTATTATTATTATTATTATTATTATTATTACCTGGAGCTATCTTGTACCCATTTACTCATCTTTAAGGGTACCTTTACAATTGGTGGTATTTTTTTGTAGTCAACTGAATAGCCATGAAAAGTCAAACCATATTTGATAAGAGTTAGAGCAGGAAAAAAGTGAAGGATAAAAATACTTCTCAGTCCTTCCCCTCCCCATTTTTTCACAACACATTATTTTGGCTAAAGTACCAGCCCCTATCTCTCTACTCTGAATTTCTAAACAAGGTCAAAGCAAATTAAGAATCCTTTCATATCTCAGAAAGTTGTAAAATATATAGAGATAAATTCAGTTAAATTTTTTTTACCCCAAAGTCAAATGTGTGATAACAAGATCTTTGAGTATTTACTAAAACTTGCACTATTAAGCAATCTTTAGAAAGAATTTTTTTAATCTTCCTGATTTGATGTAGATTTTTAAAACTTGGTCAAAAGCAATCTGAATTGCATAGGATGGAATATCACATAGTCCTCTCAGAGTAGATCTGTCCAATTGTTTTGTTTTCTGTGACTTTTTATAATTGTTCCCATGCCTCAAAGCAGGCAGCAGGCTAGTGCAACAGCCAAGCAGGTACCTCAGGGGTTCAAATTCCCTTGCACTCTGAGTTGAACTAAAGTTACAGAGAAGAACTAATGGTGAGGTATGTTTTCTTTGGGTATTCAAAAAAAGAAGCAAACCAGCTGGTAGAACAATGAACAGGAAAAAATATTTTTACACTTGAATAGAAATTTAATGTGAATATCTCCCAAGCTCTTTCAGAAGCAAATGGTCTTTTAGTGATTTAGTTTCAGAGAAATTGACTCATTTGCCAAAGTTTACAAAAAGGATTGCTCCAAGGCTTTAAAGATTACTAAAGGAGCCTGTGAGGCATAATGCCTTGAATGTTGGATTAGGATTTTGGAGACCAGAGTTCAAATCCCTCCTCTGGCATGGAAATACACTGGGTGACACTGACCAGGTCATACTTGCTCAGCCTCAGAGGAAGGTGGCAAACACCATCTGAACATATTTGCCAAAAAAACCCAGTGACAGAATCTCCTTAGTGTTGCCATAAGTCATAAAAGACTTGAAGGCACCCACTAAGAAGAGGAGGAGGGGGAGGGGGGTAGGCGGCAGGGGAGGAGGCAGTGGCGGAGGAGGAAGAAACAATGCCTCCTCCACCCAGTCACATAACATTAATTTTAGGACTTCCTTGATAGTTTCTCCAGGGTTGTAAACCAGCACTACAAGTGTATCACACAAAGAAACAAAACAGCTTTTTATAAAGGAATGAAGAGACACCTTTGGCTCTTCCATATAGGGCAAACATATCAGAAGAAGGTGGCCCAATGGGTTAAACCCTTGTGCTGGCAAAATAGCTGACCATCATGTCCGGGGAGAGTGGGTTGAGCTCCCTTTGTCAGCTCCAGCTCCCCATGCAGGGACATGAGGGAAGCCTCCCATAAGGATGGTATACATCAAGCATCCAGGCATTCCCTGGGCAACGTCTCTGCAGATGGCCAATTCTCTCACACTAGAAGTGACTTGCAGTTTCTCAAGTCACTCCTGACATTTTAAAAAATCAGAAGAAGGTGATATTTATAGCTGTATTTCCTACATTTTAAAAATACAGATCCACATGATATTTTTCTAATCACACAACATTTGTGGCTATTTCTTCATCTTTTTAGCTACATTCTGAAATATTTTGTTCTGCCCCAAAAAACAAGTTTGATTATTTATTTATATGATAAATTTCTCAGGTAAATTGTGAACATCAAACTAGGTATATCCAGTTCCTCAAGACCTCCCTATTGTCAGATTGTTTCCATCTTTTCTCCCCCCCCCCCAATTCCCAATTTTATTGCTTTGTTTTTTGTTTATTCATTCAGTTGCTTCCGACTCTTCGTGAGTCCAGCCCACACCAGAACTTATGGATGTGAGAACTGGACCATAAGGAAGGCTGAGCAAAGGAAGATAAACACTTTTGAACGATGGTGTTGCATTGATGAAAAAAAATTCTCTTTTTGGTCCAACAGTAAGAGCAGCAGGCTCCTATGCTTAGGAAGATCAACCCCTTGAAACCCCCTACTTGCCAAATTCCGCTTGAGGAAGTGAACTGAGGTACTGGATAGGGAATATCTACAGATGAAGCGGGAGCAGGGGATGGAGCCCTGGATGAAACTTGGATAAAAGAACTGCAGTTATAGCACCATTACATTGTGCTACTTAAATGCTAGAGGTTTTTTCAGAGATGTTAAAAAAGATTTTTTTTAAAAAAAAACAAGAATCACTGAGGAGAGAAACAAAGAGACCATGTGAACAATGAAACAACAAAAATAGTCCAAAAGATTTTGTTGTTGTTGACTTGATGGTAAATAACAATAAAAACTGAAAGTGGAAGGGTGACACAATCAATTAACTTTAAGTCACTAACTTCAATTAGAATTCCACCTTCTGTTGTCCACCTTCATTCATCTTTTACCTACCAATAAAAATGGGACTTAAAACTGATCTCTTTGTAACAAGCATAAAGAAAGAAATCATGAAAGCTGCTGAGAGTCTGTATCTAGAATCACTCCAAAAGGGGAAACCTTCTGAGTCTGACCCTTGAGCTCTGCTCTGCACAGTTATCAAGCAATTTTTTTTCTAACAGTAATAAGGAGGAGAAGGACAAAAACAGATGACGGGGTTGAAGACAAATGGAAGAGTCCAAGGATGAGAGACTGCAAGGCACAGAGAAGAGATAAAGAAGGTGGGAAATGGCAACAGAAAATATCACATGGGAGGCAGGAGACCTAATGCAGAGGGAAATGAGAATGGGAAAGCCCAAGCAGTTTTGCCCATGTACAGTAATCTGTTTGGCAAAATGAAACTGTGAACAAGCTCAAGCACTTTTACTGCGCCTGCTCTTCATCTTGTTTGCTGCAGTGCTGAGATTTCTCTTCCCAGACCAAGAAGACTCATGCATCACATTAAAGGCTTCAGAATCTCGCAGTGTGAGAGTACATATATGTGGAGGCAGAAGGATGTAGAAAAACAAGATACTCGTAAAATACAATACATGCAAAAATGTATGTTTGTTTTTAAAAAGGAAAATATGTTGAATGTTTTTAAAGTGTAGGAGGATAAAAATATTTTTGCCTGGCATGAAAAGGAGGACAATATTGTCACCAAAGTGGCTGATGCCAGAATTTGCGGTTCTCCTAAGTCCAGCGGGACACCTGGCGAGCTGGCTAGCATGGATAACAAATCAGGAACTGAAGGGACATGAGAGAAACCTCCTGCAAGAATGGTAAAACATCAAAAACATCCAGGAGTCCCCTGGGCAACATCCTTGCAGACAGCCAATTCTCTTACACCAGAAGCAACTTGCAGTTTCTCAAGTAGCTTGACACACACGAGAAAAAAAATCTATATGTTTCCCTAGTCCCCTTCTCCATCACACCTGCTGTCTTGCCATGTCATTTCCACCCACTTCTTTGATTGGCTTACTTTATTTATCTGCCTTATTTGTATTACCAAGAATGGATTTACTGGATGCTTGCAATTTCTTTTCTTTTTTAAGTATAACACTTTCACAATAGCAGCAAGGTATGGTTGCTTTCTTTTCCCTTTAGAAGCATATTTTTTCATTAGTTTCAGGTGTTGCATTTGAGATGGTATCACCTGTGGGATATTCGGCTTTAAATGTAATAGAAAGAGTAGTTTGATAGTATCCACATGCGGGGAAATAACAAGCTGAAGAGGTGATGTGGAATTTTTCCTAATGTGGTAAGTTTGAATGTTAAGTCGTTATTTTCATATGACAATCCTTTCAAACAACCATGTGAAAAGTGAGATGGCACAGGCTCATAGCTTAATTTAGCTTAGGGAGGAAGATGGTGCTTTTGGTTGCTTGAAGTTAACAGTACAATAGAAAGAAGGGTTGTTGTCAAAGCTTTCCATGACAGGGATATCAAATTGCAACATAATCAAATAATGACATTGCAAGCCAGAGGTATTACATCATCTAACAAAACTGGCCTGCTAACCATGCTGTGTGGGGCAGAGTACATGGACCATTAGTTTTTCAGTTGATTCTTTTCATGGATGATGGCAGGTACCACCCCACAAATCTCTGCTTCTGGCAGCTGTTGAAAGTCCATGTTTCCTTTATTAAATTATCCTCTGCTGTAGTTTCCTGTTATGGACGCTTTTACTTTCTCCTTGTGATCAAGGTTATTAATCCAAGAAGATTTCCTTTTTTCATATCTTCTAGTTTCATGCTATGCAAAGTCTAAAACTTCATTTTGGTTATCTTAAATATTGTATTACATTTTTTCAAGTTTGAGAACAAAAAGAAATGCAACATGCCACGTTAAATTATATTTCCTTTTTTTCATTCGGAATTACTGTATATGCAGCAGCTGAGTTCTAAAAATTGGTAACTAGTAACTTTTAATGACTTCCTGAGTCACATAACTAAGATACAACTATATTACATTATGATAAACATCACACTTTATTTCTAGATTAATGGTAACTTTGTCCAGCTATTTCTATAAGCCCAGGGGCATAGATTCACAAAACGGCAGAGAAGGAATATCACATAATTGAAATGCTGGCACTTGCTGTGCATTGTGCTTTTGTGCCATACTCTGTTGTGGATATGGAGGTAACAGTGAAGTAAACAGAAGAATATGCTCTGAACCAAGACCTGCAGCATCAATATATTTTAAGTAACTGAGGCTCCTTCCACACAGCTGTATAAAATCCACATTGAACTGGATTATATGGTAGTGTGGACTCAGATAATCCTGTTCAAAGCAGATATTATGGATTAGCTTCCTTGATATTCTGAGTTTTATGACGGCGTGTAAGGGCCCTGAGTTTTTTAAGTAACTCGGAATGCTTTCAAACAGGCCCTCTATCTTAGGATCTGATCCCAGGTTTTCTGTTTATCCCAGATTATCTGGCAGTGTAGACTCATATAATCCAATTTAAAGCAGAAAACTTGGGATCAGATCCTGGAATACAGGGCCTGTCTGGAAGGGCCCTCATAAGAAACTTGTCTGGTTTCCTTGTGAAACAATCATATAAATAAGTTGTTAAAATTTTAACTGAAACAGCTTCAAAATCAATATGAAATAAAACTAAGATACTGCCTAAAAATTTGGATAAAGAAAGGCAAGAATGGATTATAGAACAAACGGAATTGCAAATTACTACTAAATTAAAATACCTAGGTATATGGATAACCGCCAAAAAATGGCCAACTATTAAAAAACATTTATGAATCAATTTGGAATAAAATAAAAGAAAGATTTAGAGAAATGGAAGAATTTAAATTTATCATTATTAGGCTGTATCTTCCTGGTTAAAAGGAACATTTTACCGAAATTGTTGTTCCTGTTACAGAATTTACTAATATTTCGAAGTGAGAGAAAAAAAAATTAAAGACTGGAACAAAGATTTGTTGAAATTTGTCTGGAAAGGGAAAAAAACCAAGGATTAAGTTTACAACACTAATTGATAAAAAAACAAGAGGTGGTTTTGGATTTCCAGACTTAAGAATATATCATGAAGCCTGCGCTTTATCATGAATCAGAGATTGGGTGACTCTTAAAAAAGAAAAGACTTTAAATTTGGAGGGGTTTGATTTGCGAGTAGGTTGGCATGCTTATATATGGTACGAAAGAGAGAAAAAGGAAAGAAACTTTGGCAACCATTTTGTCAGACCAGTTTTATTGAAAACATGGCAGAAATATAAAAAAAATACTTTTATACGAAAACCCCCTTATGGATTTCACCAACAGAGGCCAATCAAAGGAGATTATTAGGTTGGCATACATGGCTCACATATAAAGACACTTTAGTGAAAAATACTGCTGAACTAAAAGTCTCATGAAGAATTTAAAAAAATCCTATAAAAATATTTCATGGCTACACTATTTGCAAATTAAAGATTATCATAACAAAGATAAGAAGATTAGTTTTAATCTTGAGGAAGGAATATGGGATAAAATATTACAAACAGAGAAAAAATAACGAAAATCTATAATAAACTGTTATATTGGGCAATGGAAACTGAAGAAGTAAAGTTATGTATGGTCAAATGGACAGAGAACCTGAAAAAACCGATCCATTTCAAGGACTGGAAATGCATCTGGAATAAAAAATTAAACTATACATATGCAACGGACTTGAAGGAAAATTGGCTAAAAATGTTTCATAGATGGTACATTACACCTAAGAAACTAGGCCTAATGTATAAGAATACATCAAATAAATGCTGGAAATGTCATGACCAAGAAGAGACTTTTTTCGTATGTGGTGGACTTGTCAGATTGCCGTTAAATATTGGACAAAGATACATAAAGAGTCGCAAAAAATACTACATATGAAATTAAAGAAGAAACCAGAATATTATTTATTAGGAATAACGGATCCAGACCTTTGCCTTGATGATAATAAAGACAGATTATTTACATATATGACAACTGGAGCGAGGATTTCTTTCGTAAAATTTTGTAAGCAAGAAAAAGCTTAAGGAAATAAAATACATGGATAAATTAACCTTTTTGTTAAAGAAAAATGTTGGTAAACCAATAAAATGGACAAATTGGGACGTCTTTATGGATTACGAAAAGGGTCTTAGCAGAAAATAATAGCGAAATAGATTTAGTGAAATATAATAATAAGAGACATGAATAAATGGAAGACACAAGTTCGGAATGGAAGTCAAGATTATTATTTTTTCTTCTTTTTTCTTTTTATCTTATTTTTCTCTTTTAGCTTTCCTACTTTTCTATATGTGATTATTGTTCCCCCACTTTCCTTGTTATTATTCACTTTTAGTTGTTTTTTAATCTTGTATTGTTTCAAAATAAAAATTTCTTCAAATTTTTTTTAACTGCAACAATACATAATTGTTGGCAGGAGGGCTTGACACATGAGTTGTACCTAATAATTACATACCAGTATTTAAAGTAATTTTCCAGTCTTGAATATGAACCGCAGTATTACGTACCACATATTTCCATTTTTCTTTTACTTGGGGGTGGGGGCTCTGTAGAGGTATTATACTTTGTTCTTCTTGCACGGAAATAATTATTTAATGATTTAATTATATTTTAAATTTAATCTTCATCTTCTCCCTCCCCCTTTCCTTCATATCTCTAATTTTCATTTCACGAAGTAACCTTTCCCAAAACGAAAATAGGGCACAACCTGTACACGTTCTTTACTGTGTCAGACACAAAATTACTAAAATATAACATTTCTAATGTTTTCCAACACTTTGTAACATAAATTGAATACTTACGCCACAAAGTGTAGGTAAGCTTTAGAAATGATGGTGCCTCTTGCTGAAGATTGTGTTTTCAACCAAAATGTATGTTTTGCAAAAACAATATACAAGGACACATTAAAAAATTTCTGTTTATTGTTTTTGAAGTACTGTAATTTCTTGCTGAGTGAATTTTGCCAAGCGGATCAGGAGTTTCCAGTTAACTAAGAAATTGCTCCACATAACTTTAGATTTGGTGAACTTTTTGTATAATCCGTTTTATGTAATTATAGAAAAGAACACCAATTTAGGCTTTCAGATGTGATTTAGAGCCTTGTTTACTACCTTCCGGTACACATATTTTGTTATTCATATATATTATTATTATACGCAGATCCTCATGGCTACTTAGATCTTTTTCATTGGAAGCCAGTGTGTTTGAATATAATATACACGGAGATCTCTATTTTTTCCACTAATTCAATTGCTGGGGATAATTGAATTGCAACCTGAATCAGCTACTCTGTGCTGAAATTCCAACTGTTTTGAACTCTGGCCAACACGAGATGTTATGGATACAAGAATCTTGCTTGCAAATCTGTTGCCTTACAAGGCCTGTTGTTGATCTTTGATGAGTCCTGACCCCAGTTTGGCATTATGAAGCACATTGGAAGTTGTTATATGTTGAATATAGGGACCTGTTTGTGGAGCACATTGTTGACTAGGAGTAGAATATACTTACTTACTCACCTAGGCGATCCCTTGTAGCCTGAGGATGATGGTCCTGGTGTCTTGGAGGTGGGTTTGTAGGTGGCTGTGGAGCCCTATTATTGATCTGCATGTTCTCCTGCAGTGAGGATGTTGGTTTCCAGGTGGAAATCAGTCCCAGTCAGGGTTGGCTTAATTCACCTTCCTCTTGGCACGTTTTCTCCCTTTCGCCTCAATTTGTGCCCCTTTGAATTCCGCAGCACTGCTGGTCATAGCTGACCTCCAGTTATAGTGCTCAAGGGCCAGGCTTTCCAGTTCTCGGTGTCTATGCTACAGTTTTTAAGGTTGGCTTTAAACCCATTTTTAAGTCTCTTTTCCTGTCCACCAATGTTACATTTCCCATTCTAGAATTGGGAGTATAGTAACTGCTTTAGGAGATGACGATCGAGCATTCAAGCAATGTGGCCAGTCCAGTGGAGTTGATGGTGTAGGAGCATCGCTTCAATGCTGGTGGTCTTTGTTTCTTCCAGCACACTGACATTTGTCCACCTGTCTTCCCAAGAGATTTGCAGGATTTTCCAGAGGCAACGCTGATGGAATCGTTCCAGGGATTGAGTGTGATGTCTGTAGTAGACAGTCCACGTTTTTCAGGCATATAGCAGGGTTGGGAGGACAATAGCTTTATAAACAAGCACCTTGATCTCCCTATGGAGGATTGGGACATTCGTAGTATAATATAATGCACAGATCAAAACTATCAAAATGTATCAAATCACTTTAGTACAATTTTTGGAAAATTGCGTTTTATAGCAAGAGCACATCAGCACGTAAAATTTATTCAGATGGATTTGGTACCTTTGAAAACAACTCCACATTTAAAAAGGAAGGAATGAGAAGGAATGCAATAAACAAAGTGAATGGTCAACATGTGGCATCATGGATTCCTTGATCCTGGATTCCAAATCCCATCAGCCCCAGTCACTGTGCCCAATGTCAAAAGTGATGAGAGAACAAATCTAGTAACTTCTGGAAGGCCATGGGCTGTCTATTCCTGCCTGTGGGCATCATTCCAATGAAGCACTGCTATCTGCAAGTAGTAACAGCAGATGAAGCAAACTCCTGAAGATTAGACTTTAGGGCATTTCTATTTCAAAAAGAAATCTCTCTCGCTCTCTCTTTTTAAGAATTATATTCTGAATAACTGCAGAAAACTTGCTTTTGCTGTTATGCCTCTTTTGAAGATGATGCACAGGCTGGATACTAGATTGATTCATTTCTAACTACAGAAGAACATTTGGAAGAGAGCTCAGCCAACTGATAATCACTGGACTGAATTGTATTTCTGGGGTGGCAATGTACTCACTGAGTGGACTGCATAAACACAAACTTACAGTCATATTTCTGGCTGGCCTTACAATCTGCTCAAACATATTTTACTGATAAGAGATTACTGAAGCTGGGGAGGTTAGCACAGTTGTACAGCAAGTCCTTCAAATGTGGCACATATAGCTCATCTAAGTTGGCAGCAAAGTTTTTGACAAATTAATTATATTTTAGGTTTCATTGAACCAGTCTTAAAGAAACCAACATGTACTTATAATATCTTCCCATCCTTTTATTCCTATAGAAGCTTCAATATAATTGTAGGGCAGGCCAATACAGATAATCTGCCAATACAGATAACCCCCCCCCCTGAGAACACATGTTCTAGGGCCCTTCCACACAGTCACATAATCCAGAATATCAAGGCACAAAATCCACAGTATCTGCTTTGAGCTGGGTTATCTGAGTCCACACTGCCATATAATCCAGTTCAATGTGAATTTTATACAGCTGTGTGGAAGGGGCCCTAATTAAGAAATAGCTTTGAATCCAATACAATAGTTAACAATGGTAGTTTTTGGCTTCAATGTCAGGGAGTAGTGAATCTGTTCCACGTTTTCCTTGAAAGGAGTCATCCATGGTATTGAATTTGTTTCAGGGTTTTGTTTCTTGGTCCCCTTCCACACAGCTGAATAAAATCAACATTATCTGCTTTGAACTAGAATATATGGCACTGTGGACTCAGCTAACCCATTTCAAACAGATAGTGTGGGACTTTCTGCCTTGATATCCTGTGTTATATGGCTGTGTGGAAGGGCCCTTGGATAGCTAATTGAAAGTTGGACTAAACCTCAAAGTAGCTCCACTATCCTACTGCCTCTACCCACCATTGGACTTTCACGATGGAAGTCTATGAAAAGATGGATTTTAGGGAATTTTTTATCACATGGATTCATTCAATTTATAGTTCACAGAAGACCCAGATACTGATCAGTTAAGATGCTACAAAGACATGTTACATCCAACAAGGAACAAGCTTCCCATTATCTTCAACACTTTTCATACTGATGCTGGTTCTACAGAGATCTTAGATCTAATCTCATTAGACCATGGCTTTCAAAATACCTGGGGCGCAGTGAAAAATATTATTCCACCCTGCTGCTTTTGGACTCTAACACTACAATAACTTACAGTGTTGCTAAGTTCTGTGCTGCTGCACTTAAAATCAGATGGTTGATGACTGATACCGTTAGGCAGCGCCCCGCTGGGAATGAAGTTAGAGCAACATGTTACAGCTGAAATGCTACTAGACTCACAGTGTGCCCCTCCCTTCCTCTTTAGTGCCCCCTACCAGTGTTTTCGACCTCTCTCATCAACCACTCCCCTCCCCCTTCGATTCCATACCTATTACAATATCCTGGCTTTTAAAATATATTTTTATACTGATTTCTAATCTAATCTTAAATAACTGTTTACTGGGGAGTTGTCCTTCCCCTCTTAGGGCGCTTGTGCCCGCTTTGTGCTGGTCAGTGACCATAATAAAGTTTTGTTGTTGTTGTTGTTGTACTGATGCTGGACACTCTAAAGAGAGCCACAAAGAATGAGAAAAAGATCAAGGAAGTAGCATTCAAGTGGGGGGGGGGGGTTCTATATTGATGTTCCATATTGGTTTTAATTTTTGGAAGAGTTGTTGGAGAATGCTGATAATTTGATGCCAATTTTGAAAGAATTTGGAAATTTAACTGGACTGAGAGTAAAGATGAAACTGTAGTGTTGATTAAAAATATGGCAAAAGATGAGCAGAATATTTACTGGAGAAAACTATTTTTCAAATTGAGAAAATAGCCAAAATATTTGAGGAAGACAGTTCTTTGTTTGCTGGAACGGCAGCGCAGGCATGGTATTACAATGGCAACAGAGTAAAACTACTTGAAGGAATTCCTAAATATCTGTAATTAATCTGTTGTATAATTACAGCTCACGGGAACTCTCAGGACTTTTAGTTGCAACATTTGAAAGTGGTTTCCTTTCAGACAACGTTACTAAAACAAAAACAAACTGTCCCCTGCTGAGACATTTGAGACAACTTCTCAACTACCTGTCTGTTAGGGTATAGAACTGATTGCAAGATGAGGCATCGAGTGAGCCATTTCAGAGAGCGTCTGGCTCCTTGAGAGCCATTATGAGAGCCATTCTGTGTTTGGAATGAATGTGGATGTGTCTAGGAAAGAAAAAAAAAAGAGTCTCCTCCAGTGTGCTGGAATTCCTCAACAAGGCCTTCATCTCTGAGAGCTACCAATTTGCATTGATAGTGATGCCTAATCAGCAGAGAAAGAATGTTTCTGAGCTTTCAAGGATCCCCAAAACCGTGTTTAAATGACAATCCTTTCAGATCTCAGATCTGCATTGTGAAATGTGCCTGCTCGGTACTCTTTAAGAGCAACTGATCTTGATTCCTGAAAAGGGCATCTGTATTTGGTTATATAGACAAGCAGTCTATGTAAGTAAACACATCTGTCCTCTACAGCTTCATAAAATAAAGCTGTTGGTTAACTATCAGCAGGCCAACTTATGTCGTTCTATACAGAATTTCCTTGAGTGACATTTTTCAGAGAATTCCCAAAACGTTTTTGTTTTAAATAATAATAAACATTTTAGCTATATATGCCCATCTTAATTTAGGGAAGGCTATAATGGTAAACCATCTCTCAGGCAACACAAAATGTTCTTTAACTATGTGGTTACTAATACGCAGTTAACCTTTTAAAGTTACAACAAAAAACAAAATGAAAGAATAAAAGTTACAATAAAAAAGACACAATAATGAAATATCTCACTTGTTGCAGTTGGAGCTTAGAAAAGTTACTTCCTTAAGTGTAGCTCTTGAAATCCCCCAACCAGTAACTTTTTGAACTACATCACTCAGTGGTCACGCTGATTGGGGGATTTTGAGAGACATTGCCCTAAGAACTATTTTTCCCAAGTGTTGGTTTTAACAGCTTTCCTAATTATGCTTAAAGTCATATTCTAATAAATAACTGCTTTGTAAATCATGTTATTAATGAAGGAAAGGGGCTGACACTGTTTAAGTCCATTGCTTTCATTTGAGGCTGAAAAGGTGTGACTTTCCCAAGGTTACTTATTGCATTTCCATATTGCATTTCCATTCCAGCACTCAAATTACCACACAATGATATCTCTCACTTTCCACTACCCACCCTTGATTTGTTGATATTGTATGACCAAGTCATTTCAGAGTTACGATCACCCTAAAACCATCCTGAGCCAGCTGGAAAGGACGGTATACAAATCGGAATAATAAATATATATATTTATTTATTTATTAAATTCAATTTGCTATACCACTTTCTCTGGAGCCCAGAGCGGTTTACAGAAAGAGCAAACACATAAAATACCTTAAAAATACAGTTAAAAATACATTGAAAACACATTAAAACAATTTAACCCCCCAGTGAGAGGGTGCGGCAGGCCAACTGAGATATAGTGGCGTGCCGAGGCAGGACCATGAATACAGTATGGCGGCTAATTGGCTAAGGGCCAAATGCCATTCTAAAAAGCCATGTTTTCAGCGCTCTACGGAACGGCAGAAGGGCCCGAATGGCCCGGATCTCCTCGGGGAGGCCGTTCCAGAGAATTGGAGCGGCTGCATAGAATGCCCTCCATCACTTAGTGGCCAGTTTGCAGGCTCTGATGCTGGGCACCTCCAATAAATTGAGCCCCTCAGAACACAGTGATCTCCCGGGCACATAAGGGGTAAGTCGCTCCCTCAGGTACACTGGCCCCAAACCATACAAGGCCTTGAAAGTTAGAACTAGCACCTTGAAGATGACCCGGAATTCAATTGGGAGCCAGTGCAGCTCGCGCAAGAGTGGAGTCACGTGGTCAGATCTCAAGGCTCCTGAGAGCAGGCGGGCTGCAGCGTTCTGCACCAGCTTAAGTTTCCGGATCACTGACAAGGGAAGGCCAATGTAAAGCGCATTACAGTAATCAAGCCTCGAGATGACCGTGGCTTGGATCACCGTGGCTAGGTCGTGACGGGAGAGGTAAGGAGCCAGACGTTTTGCCAGACGCAGATGAAAGAAAGCTGTCCTGCAGGTGCAGCCAATCTGCTCCTCCATGGACAACTGGGCGTCCAGCCGGACCCCCAAGCTTTTAACAGATGGTTGTGGGCAAAGGGCCGCACCATCGAATGTCAGCAACTGGGTCTCTACCCCCTCCGGGCGGCCCAGCCACAGGATCTCCATCTTCGCCGGGTTCACCTTCAACTTACTGGCTCGCAGCCATCCAGTGACGGCCTCAAGGCAGAGATGGAAATTATCGGGTACAGAGACTACCCTCAGGTCCATCCTCAGAATGAGCTGGGTATCATCAGCGTACTGATGACACTCCAGCCCAAAACTCCGCACCAGTTGGGCGAGTGGTCGCATATAGATGTTAAATAACAGCGGGGAGAGAATAGCCCCCTGAGGGACCCCACAAAGCAGAGGGGAGCCCTCGGAGACCACCCCTCCCCACTTCACTCGCTGCAGGCGTTTTTGGAGGAAGGAGGACAGCCAGTTTTGGGGTGTCACCCTCACCCCCGCCACCGCGAGTCGGTGTGTCAATAGTTGGTAATCGACAGTATCAAACGCTGCCGTGAGGTCCAATAACACGAGCAGCGCCGATCCGCCTTGATCCAAGTGGCAGCGGAGTAGGTCTGTGATGGAGACCAGGACAGTCTCCGTCCCATGGCCTGAACGGAAGCCGGACTGGAAGGGGTCTAGCCAGGTTGCATCATCCAAGAATGCCTGCAGCTGGTCCATTGCTGCCCTCTCAATCACCTTGCCCAGGTACGAAAGATTGGACACTGGGCGGTAATTGGAGGGAAAACCATTACGAGTTTTTCTTGGCAACATTTATTCAGTAATGTCTTACTTTGTCTTCCTCTGAGGCTGAGAGAGCATGGCTTGCTCAAGATCACCTAAGACTTCATAATACACAGTAAACTCTGTTTCTACACACTTTAGAAATGGCTACTGATGGATCCCATCACATGACACATGCTTCTTCTGTGGGTTCTTAGCATTTCACCATTTATAAAGTATGGTTTTTCCTGATGATTCAGAACTCGATTGGCAATTGTCTTCAATTTTCAATTTCCCCTGTAGAGATGGGCAAACCCAGCAAATGTCATGTGTGATGGGAAACCCCCTTGGCTGCTTGTATGTAAACAACACAATGATGTTGTGATGGAGGAAGGAGCCGAGATGGGCAGTATTGATATCTTTCTTCCACCATTACTATTTTGAGACTATTTTGAGACTGCTGAAGAAGGAAGGATAATTTATTTATTTATTTTGATGTGTCAACTTTTTGCTCACAAAGAGAAGTGATCCTGTTGAAGGCTTCAATAAAAAGAAAGTAAAAGAAAAAAGTGAGGGAGCGGATAGTGGGAGGAGAAATATCTCTCCCATGTGATGAGAAGGTAAATGGATACATTTTAAAGAACGTGAAACAGTAGAAAAATCAATTTAATTTCCAAAGGGAGTGTTGCGAAGCTAAAGGGCAAAACTACAATCTCAAACACTTTACTAATTGTGTCGGATGAACCCCCAATGACTTTTCATGCCTGAGCAGGGCTTCAATCTTTGGTATTTTGAGTCATAGTCCAACACTCAAATCTCAGCATCACACTGACTCGACCAGTGAGAAATAGCCATAGAACAGATGGAAAAGATAAAGCTAAAAAAAGCAACAAAGAAAAAAAAGCAAATATTAATTGCAGTTGGTTAAGATCACTAAAGGCTTAAACCAAGTGTGTTAAGATTCTGAAATGCTAGGAGGTGCAGTTTGTCTCTTAAGACAAGTATGTCCAAAGTCTGACCTGGGGGCCAATGGCAGCCCATGTTCAAATTTCCACCAGCCCGCAGCCTCTGTCACAATATTACTCATATGTGGCCCACCAGCACTGTTGACCACAGTATAAAATACACATGTACAAAAAAGGATGTTAGGATTTGCAGTCTAACAGAATTTGAAAAACAAAATGATTTACAGCCTGGACTAAATCTATTGTTATTCCCAACTAGAATAGAGCCATATAATCAATAGTAACTTGCTAAGTCAATACTTATAAACATTCAATTGATTCAATGGGTCTAACATTTGGATTCTGGCTCAAGTATTTAGCATAGCAGTTGGTTTGACACTAGGTTAACAAACAACTGCAGTTGCATATTTACTGAGCCTATTTAATTCTCAATCTTAGTACAGATTCACTACCACACCGACAGAGAAGCCTAGATCTGCCACTGATATAGATGACTATAAAAAAGAACTTTACAATCTAAAACTTAGCAAAGGAGATATTTAAGTCACTGTACCATGATCTGTCTTTTCAGAATGAAATTCATTGGCTTTAAGCAAAGTAGAGTAAAACAGGACTTTGGAAGAGATTGACTGAGGTTTCAGGAAGACAAAAAGGGGATAGTGGGAAACATGACCCGAAAAAGCTATTTTAAAAGTCTGCCCCACCTGAATAAAGAGTAGCAAGAACACATCCGTTATTTCCAGGCACCCTGCAAGGCACTAGCGCTTTGTTTTTCATTGAAAGTCAAGGCATACAGCATTTACGATGGAAACCTAAAACTATGTGTCAACAGTAGTTTATCTGCCAGCTAAAATGTCAAACTGCTTAAGGTTAGCTATATGGAAAAGCCAGAAAGAAAGCTGAAGCACGGCCTCATGTGTTGCCTGGTATAGTCTCCTAAGACCTTGGATACAAAGAGGAATCTCATTTTGGAGCTGGGTGAAATTTGTTGCACCGACAGCTAGGAGCAAAATTGTTTACATTTTTACAGGTCTATTGCTGTAATTATATCTTCTTATGGAGCCAGCTTCCCTGCTCACCTGCATATGGCATGTGTCAGTCTTGCCTAAATTCTCCTGGGAAATGCAGTCATTAGATTAGTTGAAAGATACATTTGCATTTAAACCCTGTGATGAAATGCAAAGCTATTTCCTCTTAGTTTGTGAGAATTCTAATTTGAAATGTTTTTTTTTCCAGGGAAGGGCTATCTGTGAGTTCTTCTCTTGTCGTTCCTTCTTTTTGCAGGGTCATGTTGCAGCTTGTTTTTCAAAAAGGGAAGAACTAGGTAAGGCTTAACTGTGGCAACTCTCTCCTATCCCTGTCATTTGTATGTTGGGAAGAGAGGCTCCATTTTGGCTTATAGCAGACTACTGGTGACCTTTCTATTGCAAAAGAGCAGATGTCACGATTGTTTTTCAAGGTACACTTCAAGTTCTAATCTCATAGGAACTGCAGTCATGCTGTTGTGTGTCTTCAAATCTTTTCTGACTTGTGTTGACCCTAAAATGACCCTAACTTGAAATTTCTGGGACTGAGGGCCCTTCCACATGGCCCTGTAACACAGGATCTGATCCCAGAGTTTCTGCTTTAAACTGGAATATATGAGTCCCCAATGCCACTGCAGGGCCGTGGCCTGGTGTGTGTGTGTGTGTGTGTGTGTGTGTCTTTAAAGTTCAACCCCACCCTGAAATGTGACAGAAACCTGACATACTCATAAATAGTTAAAATTCATGAGTAAACCAGGTTTGGGAGGGCGATTCAACCTTTCGGGGGGGGGGGGTGTTGAACCCTTAACACACACACCCGGAAACCCTCCCTCTGGCTATGGTCCTGGTTGCCAGATAACCTGGGATATAATCTGGGATCGGATCCTGGGATCTAGGGGCAGTGTGGAAAGCCCTGAGAGTGTGTTATTCACCTAAGATAACTCTGTAATTTTCCACGACTGACCAGGGTTTCAAACCTTGGTCTTCAGAATTATAATCCAATGCTCAGACCACTACACAATGCAGTCTGCATTACTAACCAAAGCAAAGTTGGTACCTCAGACACTGTTTGCTGAGAGAAAATAGCAATATCCATCTTGACATTCCCGAGCCCTTCCTCCCAGTTGTTTTCCTCTGATAGAAGATCTCTGCTAGCCCTGCAACTTGACTGTGCTAATCTGCTACCTTGAACTGTAATAGAGGGTATTGCCTGATAACTTCTGTTGACACAATACTAATCTGGTAGTTTTGTCACCCTATGTACATAGAGTGGAAAGGATCTTACACTTCAGCTTGCAAAAATATCTTGGTTGATCCTGTATGATATAAAAGGCAGGAAAGATAGAAAATAAATAAGAGGGTCTCTACAAACTTGTGCCTCAGAATGGAGACTCACGTCCCCACATTCCTTAAACTGGGCTGTGTGGGAGCAAGAGGAGAGATTTGCTTGTCCACTCCTTCACCAGCTAAATCTTGGTAACAGGAACAAAGATTTACCGGGTGAAGGAGTGGACTCCATTGTCATTTCAAATAGATGTCTATTGTTAGTTCCAACGAGTGCAGAATTGTCCCATTGGTTAACTCACTGTTCAACAATTTATTCAATGGTCTTACTTCAGTTATTTTAGGTCATATTTCCCATTTCCCCACTTTTTCCCCTTGAAACCCTAAGTCAATCCAAAATTTCTGTTTTGCTCTGCTTGGATGAGGAGACAGATAATGGTACAAAGGCCGAAACGTCTCCTCTACTGACTCTTAGATTGTAAATTCTGAAAGGTGGGAACATGTTTTTCACTGTTACTCTCCAGTAGAAGTCAAGTCTTCCATGTCTGTGGGGTAGTGAATCTGTACTGGGATTTAAACATGTGCAAGCCTATTCTCAACACCTATTCGACACATTGGATAGTTCCTTTAAAATTCAGACTAAAGCCCAGAATGGATTTTCTGCCTCATTCTTATGGTGTTACATGAATTACAATTAATTTATCAATAAATGAATTTAGACTCATCATTCAGAAACTACTTCAGCAGGTCTACTTTAGATTCCAGACAAAAATAAACTCAATTATTACTATATTTTATTTATTTATTTTATTTATTCATTCGACTTGTACACCGCCACTCCCAGGGGCTCGGGGCGGTTTACAGAACTCAGCAAACAGTAAAACAGTAAAACAATACATGTTAAAATCACATAACATTAAGACTCCAAAGCTTGTTTGAACAAGAAGGTTTTACAAGCTTTGCGAAAGGTTACCAAATTTCGCAGAGCCCGAGTCTCAGATGGCAGATTGTTCCAGAGAACTGGGGCAATGATAGGAAAAGCCCTCCGTCAGGTTGCTGTTAAATGATAGGATTTCACACTAGGAATGACCAAAAGGTTCTGATCTTCGGACTCTAGTGATCTCAAGGGACTATATGGGAACAGGCGATCCTTCAGGTACACTGGCCCCAGACAATGTAAGGCCTTGAAAGTTAAGACGAGTACTTTGAATGTAATCTGGTACTCAGTTGGTAACCAGTGCAGTCCCTGCAGGATCGGGGTGATGTGACAACTCATGGGCTCCCCCGCAAGTAGCTGGGCTGCAGCATTCTGCACCAACTTGAGTTTACGGATCACAGTCAAAGGCAGGCCAATGTAGAGAGCGTTACAGTAGTCAAGTCTTGAGATGGCCGTAGCCTGGATCACCGTGGCCAGGTTGCTCCGAGACAAATAGGGGGCCAGCCGTCTAGCCTGTCGCAGATGGAAGAATGCTGTTTTGTTGACCATGGAGATTTGAGCCTCCATAGACAGCAGAGAGTCCAAGAGGACTCCCGGGCTTTTTACTGATGATGCCGGGCATAATGCCGGGCATAATTACATGGCCCAGTCATGATTTTGGCATTGAAGAGAGGCTAGGTGTCTGAGCTTTTGTCCACATTTCAGATCTGCCTCTGTTCATTAGTAAAATGCTGAGACTTCTCCCAAGTGCTGCCTTTGAAGTGTTCCACAGCATTTCCCCGCACAGCATGGAGGGAAATTGCCTTATTACAGAGGAGTAGGCCCTAGCAACAAGGGCCAGATATTTTTTGTCCTGAGGGGTGGAGAGAGATTATCTTCCTCCACCTGGGCAGCAGTGGTATGTCTGTCGCTCCTGGCAGTCATATATATGAGCATTCTCTCAGTGGTTTTGATCTCTGAGGGCTCATTTACACTTGCAAGTCGCCACTTGGTAAGCCAGTTATGACATGAGCACATATGTGTGAACAACTTCTCCATTGCATCAGTCTTCAAGATCAAGCAGAAAGTTTCTACACATTGCTGACTGCAGATCCTACTGATGTGGAAATTTTCCATACGATCATGGATTTCTAGGATCTTCCACAGAGTCCTATAAGAAAAATCATAATGATGCAGATGAGTACAAACTACTGAATCCTTCCTGAAACTTATTCAGTTGGCCTCTTTTGCCCACAGACAATTCCCAAAGCTTCACAGAACTATAGATTGTAAAATAAGGGAAGTAAACAACTATTTTGAGGAACAGCCCGCATGTATGTTATTGCTGCTGACACATTAACACATGTAATTTTTATTAAAATCAGGTGTTCTGGTTTTCTGCATTCTTACCAACAAATTGCAGAAGCATGAGGATTCCCAGTTAAATTAAATGCAGCATCCAGTCAGCAAAATCCTCAGTTGCTACTGTTGTGAGATGAGGAAAATTATTGTGGCAATCAGAAAAACCTTTGAAATTATTGTGGCAATCAGAAAAACCTTTCTTAATTACATTTTTTTTAAAAAAACATGTGCTTGTTAAACAATCTGCCAAAGGAACATTTCTGGGGGAAAAGTGGATTCTTGAATGCTGCTAAAGCAAAAGAGTTCTATGATAAAACTCTATTTACCTGAAAACAAATGCTTTGTAGAAGTATATTCATTCCAATTCATGAGATTTTGAGCAATGTTTGGGAGCAGAGGGATAATTTCTTTTATTTTACAGTGAGATGTTGTCGATATTATAATTTTGCTCTGTTGTTGTTTATTTTTTCAAGCGCCTCTGACTCTTTGTGACCTTCTGGACCAGCCCACGCCAGTGCTCCCTGTCGGCCGTGGCCACCTCAGCTTCTTCAAAGTCAATCCAGTCACTTCACGGATAACATCCATCCATCTTGCCCTTGATCGGCCCTCTCTTCCTTTTTCCTTCCACTTCCCCCAGCATCATTTTCTACTTCAAGCATTACTGTCTTCTCATTATGTACTTCAAAATATTTCATCTTTGGTTTTAGTCTATATTTTAGACTAAATATAAAGATATGCTCTTCTCTTTTCCTACACAGGCAGTATAAGGGGAATCTCATCAATGGCGAGGAGGGAGAAAAGACACCACGGGGCAATTCCCACTCTCCATTCAACTCTGTTTTCACACTTTACACGCACACTTACCTTCTTAGATAGCTACATTTCCTTTCGAGCAACCCCTATGCTCATTCTGCGACTTTATTGTCTCTCTTGTCTTTAATGTTTGTTTGTTTTATTGTTCTCATTTGTAAAATCAATAAAGAATTATTTTTTAAAAAAATCATCTTTGGCTCTAATATCATTCCCTCCAGTGAGCTGTTGGGCTTTATTTCCTGCAACATGGACTGGTTGGATGTTCTTGTGGTCCTAGACACTCTCAGAATTTTCCTAATGTTGCTCTATATTTTATTTTTCTCCCAATAATGGGATTCAAGGCAGCTTGCCACTTGCTAAAACATTACAGAACAAAATGGTAGAAAAACATCAACTAAATAAAGTCTAAACATAAAGTTCTCAAAAACAATGAAATTAAAACCATTAAAATATTTTAGAACATGTAAACATCTATAAAACAGCTGAGTGTCAACATTAAAATTTAATCACAATCAAAATCCAAACATATCTCCCTCTATGAACCATCTTGGTAGTCAAGATCTTCTGGGGAGGCCCTGTTCTTGATCCCACTTCATTTGCAGGTGCGGTTGGTGGGTACAAGAGACAGGGCCTTTTCAGTGGTGGTCCCTCGACTGTGGAACCCCCTTCCCAGCTAAATCAGATCAGTTCCCTCCCTCTTGAACTTTAGAAAGAGATTAAAATATGGCTGTGGGACCAAGCCTTGGGACAGGAAATTCGGTGCATTAAGTGATATGAAATAAGTGCCATTAATACCAGATTGGCTCCTGGACTATGAATTTGCATTGTGTGGTTTTAATAATTGGTTTTAATGTATAGATCAGTGTTTCTCAACCTGGGGGTCGGGACCCCTGGAGGGGTCATGAGGGGGCGTCAGAGGGGTCGCCAAAGATCATCACAAAACACAGCATTTTCTGTTGATCATGGGGTGTGTGTGGAAAGTTTGGCCCAATTCTATCTTTGGTGGAGTTCAAAAGGCTCTTTGATTGGAGGTGAACTATAAATCCCAGCAACTACAACTCCCAAATGTCAAGTCTATTTTCCCAAAACTCCACCAGTGTTCACATTTGGGCATATTGATATTCATGCCAAGTTTAGTCCAGATCCATCATTGTTTTGAGTTGACAGTGCTCTCGGGATGTAGGTGAACTACAACTCCAAAACTTAAGGTCAATGCCCACCAAACCCTCCCAGTATTTTCTGTTGGTCATGGGAATTCTGTGTCCCAAGTTTGGTTCAATTCTTCCATTGGTGGAGTTCAGAATCCTCTTTGATTGTAGGTGAACTATAAATCCCAGCAACTACAACTCCCAAATGACAATCTCTCCCTCCAATCCCACCAGTATTCAAATGTGGACATATTGAGGATATGTGCCAAATTTGGTCCAGTGAATGAAAATACATCCTGAATATCAGATATTTACGTTACGCTTCATTACAATAGCAAAATCACAGTTTTGAAGTAGCATTGAAATAATTATATGATTGGGGGTCACTACAACATGAGGAACTGTATTAAGGGGTCACAGCATTAAGAAGGTTGAGAACCACTGGTATAGATGTTTTTTTAACTTTATGGTTTTTAAAGCATATGTTTATTTTATTTGTATGTCTGTTTATGCGGCATTGAATTGTTGCCTAGAGAGGGCGGCGTATAAATATGATAAATAAATAAATTTCTAAAAGTCTTATGGAATTAGAATTTTTTTACCTGCAGGCAGACATAGAAGATGGTTCCCATTTGAATGTCCTGAACAAGAGACTGCCAAATTCTTGAGCCCTCTCTCTTGTTCCCACCAAATGAGCTTAATAAAATAGTTAGGCAAAGAAGGACCTCTCCAGAAGACCATAGATCTCTTTCAGGCTCATATAGAGAAACATAGTCCTTCAATATTTCTGAATACATACCTTCTGTTTTAGTAATGCGTAATCTAGGAAGTTATTTGGACTAGAATCATAGAGCTGAAAGAGACCTGGAGGGACATGCAGTCCACCCCTTGCCAGCCAGAAATACACAATGTACTCCTGACAGATGGTCATCCGACACCTGCCCAAAAACTTCCAAAGAGGGAAACTTCACCACTCTCCAAGGCAACAGTATATTTGACTGTCCAACAGCTCTTACCATCAGTTTTTTTAAATAATATTTAGGCTGAATCTCTCTTCCTGAAGTTTGAATCCCCTGCTGTATTCTGGGCCCTGTCTATATTGTCATATACAGTGTTCCCTCGCTACTTCGCGCTTCGCTTATTGCGGACTCGTGGATTTCAAAAAATATTAATCTAAAATATATATCATGGGATTTTCACTGTTTTGTGGGGGTTTGCCACCGCTGCTCTCCAAGGTGCTTTCCCTCCTCAATCCTCCCTCCCTCCAACATTGAAGGGCTTTTCCTCCCTTTCCTTTCCTTTCCTTTATTTTAAGTTTGTAAAGGCTTAAAATAGTATACTGTATAACTACTAAAATAATGTATAAATATTAAAATAAATAGAGCATCCCTACATTGCGGTTTTTCACTTATTGCAGGAGGTCCTGGAACCTAACCCCAGCAATAAGTGAGGGAACACTGTAATACAGTTTCATAATGCAGTTTGACTGCATTGAACTGCATTATATGGTAATACAGACTCATAATGCAGTTAAAACTGTATTAGAAAACTGTTATTACATTTCCTAGTCTCTAGGAATAGGAAAAAAGTTGGCGCTCTCCTCAACATGAACATAGTATCGATGACACCTGTAAGATGCTTATAGAGTAATGGACAAGCCACCTGATTCTTTTTCAAACTGGCATAACTCTGAGTAAATGCAAATTAGAATTCGAATGGGCTCCTGATCACAAGATATACATACCCTGGAATACTCTTGGTGACGTGTGTGAAGTTGGAGCCTACATATATGCATAATATGATGCAAGAAGTTTTCATGAGATCCCTTTGCATTTTCTAAGCCATGGGGGTGTCACTACAGTGTTTGAATGCGCTGGGAGAAAGAATGGGAAGGAGGCAGGCAACTGAGTAGTGGGGGACTACTTTCTGCCTTCTTCACTGCAGTACAGTTATTGGGTTATTGCACATCAGAAGGTCTTCATGAACAATCTATATAAATTATAGAATGTTTGCTTTTTTGATTGACATTTGGAATTCTTTGTTACCTAAAATGAAGACAGCACATAATGCTAACAGCCTCCAAATCTCCAAGCCCCTTGTTTCATAAGAAGGAATGAAATAACAGTCTTGTACCTTGTCATATATCTACTTTAAAACATCACTTTGAATTAAATAGTAGCCTTATGTCAGTAAAAGCAATGAATGATCTAATCAAGATTGAACTTTTAATAAAGCTCACTCAGGAGGTACAGAAATACTAAGCAAAATATTTGGGGTATGCAGTTTTCATTTATTTCTTATCAAAAGCACTGCATAAATTAGTATAAAACTGATTAAAAATAGAAGGAAAACAAGCGACTAAATATCTTTTGACCAAAACCAGGCATCAGCGATCGCATTGTCTGTGGCCTCAAACAATTCTTCCTCTGTACATGAGGCAGGACATTGTGGACAAGCATACAGATGCAGAGTTGTCTGTTCTGTTCCACAGTCACACAAGGTGAAGGATTCTTCTGGGTAGTTCCATTTTGCTAGGTTGTCTTTTGATCTGCCCACTCCACTTTTGAGTCTGTTCAGGAACTTCCAAGTTGCCCATTCTTGGTTTGCTAAGATATTGGAGTTGTGCTGTGTTTGCCAAGTGCCATTAAAGCTAGCAAAATACTGCCATGTTCCCAGTGTTGACATAAGGTTCACCAGTGTGATGTAGTGCTTTCAGCATTGAACTGTGAGTTTGAAGGACAGGATTCGATTCCCCAATGAGCCATAGGTGCACTTGGATGAGTCACACACACTCAACCGCAGAAAAGCCAGTGATAGGTTCACCATGGTTGCCATAAGTCAGAAACAAGGGCACACCAAAACTGTCTGTCCAGGTTCTGAGCATGAAGTGGGCTACAAGCAGCAAAATATATTTGACAGATTAATAAGTGACAATAAGTAACATTCAGTCTGATATTAGGAGAATTGTTTTTGTTGGATTTTTGAACTACACATCTCTAAAAGCTCTTCAGCTACTGGAAACCAAACATTGTTCCATCTACACTGTAGAGTAAATGAAGCTTGAAACCATTTTAACTCCCATGGCTCAACACTCTAGAATCTTGAGTTTTACTAGGTCTTTAGATCTCTCTGTTGAAGAAGTCATGCTACCCCTCTATTCTGCCTTGGTCAGACCATGCCTGAAATAATGTGTCAAATTCTGGGCACTGCAGGTGAAGGGAGATGTTGACAAGCTGGAATATGTCCAGAGGAGGGCGACTAAAATGATCAAGGGTCTGGAGAACAAGCCCTATGATGAGTGGCAGGCCCGGATTACCCATAAGGCCACCCGAGGCCATTGCCTCAGGCGGCACTTTTGGGGGGGGGCAGCAGATCCGGACCCCCAATTTTTTAAAAAAAAATCCCCAAAAAATTCAAAAAAAGAGGGCACATGCGTGGCCTCCCCCTCCCTTTGCTCTGCTCCCCTCAACTCTAAGGAGGGGGGGAGGGAGGATCGGCTCCGCTCCTGGCTCCGCCCCTCCACACCTCCTCGCTGGATTGAAGGAAGGAGGGCGGGGCGAGGAGGAGAAAGAGGCGCCCTCCCGCTGTGCGTCACCAGGCAGGGAGGAGGAGGCGGAGTCTCAGAGAGAAGCCGCCCCGCCGCCCCTCCTCCCTTGCGTGGTGTGGTGACGCAAGGGAGGAGGGACGGCAGCGCGACTTCTCTCCGCCTCCTCCTCCCTGCCTGGCAACGCCATGCCAGGGAGGAGGCAGAGAGGAGTCCCGCCGCCGCCCCTCCTCCCTTGCGTCACGCCAGCCCTGCCGAAAAGGGGTGGGCGGCACGCAGGACGTGCGGCGGGAGGGTGCCTCTTTTTCTCCTCGCCCTGCCCTCTTTCCTTCAATCCGGCGAGGAGGCGGGGAGGCGTGGAGCCGGTGGGCAGGGAGGGGCGGAGCCGGTGGGCGGGGAGGGGCGGAGCCAGGGAGGGGCGGAGGCAGACCCTTTGGCCTTGGGCGGCAAAAGAGCCTGATCCGGGCCTGATGAGTGGCTTAAAGAGCAGGGCATGTTCAGCCTCCAGAAGAGAAGGCTGAGAGGAGACCTGATGGCTATGCATAAATATCTGAGGGGAAGTCATAGGGAGGAGGGAGCAAGCTTGTTTTCTGCTTCCCTGGAGGCTAGGATGTGGAACAATGGCTTCAAACTACAGGAAAGGAGATTCCACCTGAACATTAGGAAGAACTTCCTGACTCTGAGAGCTGTTCAGCAGTGGAACTCTCTATCCTGGAGAATGGTGGAGGCTCCTTCTTTGCAGGTTTTTAAACAGAGACTGGATGGCCATCTGTCGGGGGTACTTTGAATGTGATTTTCCTGCTTCTTGGCAGGGGTTTGGACTGGATGGCCCACGAGGTCTCTTTCAACTCAATGATTCTAAGTCATCAGACTATATCTCCCAGCATTCCATAGCATTGAGCCGTGGCAGTCAAAGTGGTGTCAGGTAGTATTAATTCTACAGGCTGCAACCCTAAGTTAAAGAATAGAAGATCACTACTGGGAGTGCAAGGCTCCTGGTGCCTGTTGAGACCTTTGATCAAAATTATTCCTGGTGTGTCATTCATTGCAATATAGTTTGTATTAAGGATCATCTTGAATACATGGCTTAAGACATGACAAGCACTAGGACCAGCGATAAAAGATTGCAAGGAAAGACTTCAAGGATAAAAAGTGACATTTTATTTGCCCCTATCTAAACACATGGATCCTTTGTTTTTACTGTGTGGCCTTGCTCATTGTTAAATGAAAGGAATGAAGAGAGAAAATAAAATATCAGTTACAAGTCGTTCTGTGTGAATGTCACAATGGTATGAAACTGAAGGATACAACATATCTAAGACTACAAACTTTTTTCCTCCGGCTTTGCAGTTTTTAATGTATAAAAGCAGCATAACACTGCAAATATATTTTGATGGTGTTTTGGAGAAAATTCAGCTCTTTCGGAGTCTTGCACCAAAACTTGTATTTAGCAGATAAATAAAATTTTCTCAAACAAGGCTTGTATATATTGCCAAAGGCTTTCATGACAGGAATCACTGGGTTGTTGTAAGTTTTTTGGACTGTATGGCCATGTTCTAGAAGTATTCTTTCCTGACGTTTCACCTGCATCTGTGGCAAGCATCCTCAGAAGTTGTGAGGTCTGTTGGAAACTAGGAAAATGGGGTTTATATATCTGTGGAAAGTCCAGGGTGGGAGAAAGAACTCTTGTCTGTTGGAGCTAGGTGTGAATGTTTAAATTGGCCACCTTAGTTTGCATTTAATGGCCTGATAGTTTTTAGCTGTGCCCTGTTACTACCTGGGGGAAATTCTTTGTTGAGAGGTGATTAGCTGTTCCTGATTGTTTCTTGTCTGGAGTTCCCCGGTATTTGAGTTTTGTTTTTTATTTACTGTTATAATTTTAGAGTTTTTTAAATATTGGCAGCTAGATTTTGTTCATTTTCATGGTTTCTTCCTTTCTGTTGAAATTGTCCACATGCTTGTGGATGTCTATGGCTTCTTTGTGTAGCCTGACATGGTAGTTGTTAGAGTGGTCCAGCATTTCTGTGTTCTCAAATAATATGCTATGTCCAGTTTGGTTCCTCAGGTGGAATCAGAATTGTACAGCATCAAATACATTACATCAAGAGTAATGTATTTAAAAGGAAGAGTCCTTCATATAGGGGAGGAGAGCAAGGTTGGGTTCACCCATCTTGTTCCAGTGGCATAGTGCAGACACTCAATTAGCTGATTCATATCTAGGAGGTTCTTCCAGAGGCATCAAAAAGGTGAAGCAGCCTTGCACACAATTCACTCAAAATCAACTGGTGATAAGAAGTGGGGCATAATTCTGTATGTGAGTTTTATGTGACCTTATGCTGCAGGAATTAGAATAGTGAAGATTAGCAGTTTTTGTATCTAGTGGAGGACAGCAATTTCACAGTTGCAAAGCAGAACCAACAAAGGGATTAATGCACGACAGAACGGATGCACATACTAAATTTGTCCCGATGGGCACTGGGTACTCTTGCTGCCGTGCTATCATTCATCTATACAATTCACCAACAATGTTTCCTAAGTATTGCTGCTGTGTAGTCAAGAGTATACAAATGTACACTGAGTGCAACATCATACATAATTCTTGTCATAGATCCACCACTTTCTGCAAAAATGCCAGTATCATTTGGGGAAATAATCTAATTCTCTAATTTTCCTTTATTGGAATTAAGTAATGAAAAATCATGGTGGAAATTTTCTGAACTTCAGAGCCAGGGACTTTATATTTTGGAGAAGTTTGGTTTCACTGATCTTCTCTACATAAATTGCTGCATTTTAGACTCCTGTTTGTAAATAAAATTGTGGCCAGATTTGCCCTGATACTGTTTCCTGATTTCTCGTCACAGTATGGTGGACTTCACCACTATTTTTCTCACATGACATATTTGATTTGCTAACATTTATTTTTATAATTCCTTCCATTCTTCCTAAGTATACAGCAAGAGCAGCCACAGGAGAAGGGGCCAAAAGAACACCTCAAGAGTCAACAGGATTGCTGTAAACTCTTCCCAAACACATTTTTGTACTTCAGTCACATTGAAATGAATGGAAAGTACTTAGATTAGTCATGGAGATCAAGCTGGTTTAGATCCAGCTCTCAAAGTAACAGTAACTATTGCTAATTACTACTGCAGTAGTCGCCACACTAAAATGAGTTCCCATATCTACTTCATCCCACTAGAGAATGAATCCACTTTAAATCCGGTTTCTGCCTCCTGCAGAATTCTGGGGTTTGTAGTTTAGTGAGGCTGTTAAAGGCTCTTCCCTAAACTACAAATCCCAGAATTCTGCAGGAGGCAGAAACAGGATTTAAAGTGGATTCATTCTCTAGAGTGGTGAGGGAACTAGTCTGCACACTGCACAAGTCTAACTGAAGTGTTCTGTCCATCTCCTATCAATTATGATGATTGAAAGGAACTATTTGAGGGGAATGTACCATTTTAGGGTTTGGATGTGTAGCAAGATTTCAAAGGACGTTCAAAGGGTCACTTATGTATATATTTAAGAATTAATCACCCCCAATGAGTATATTGAAGTAAATATACTCATAATAAATGCTTCTGAGGAAGAATGTTGCTTGAAGTGATAACTCTCCCACATACACTTCCTAAATGATACTCCTGATGAAAACTTAACAACAATATGGATGTAAAAAAATTATTTTATTTGTCTCTATTGGCCTGCTAAGGAATCCGAATTCTGTAATCCGAATTCTTGGCCTCATATCAAAACTGTCCTGGAAATGATCAGTTAGAGTGCTGGCAAGAAGAAACTGGCCCTTTATTGAATAGTACACAAGTCAAAGGGGAAACCTCGGATGGGAAGGGGAAACAAGTGATAGAAAATATTGTGTCACAGGAAGAAAGGTACAGAGAAAGAGAGAGAGAACAAGATGTGATTTTGATCAAATTGCTCCCAAGGGAAAGACAGCCTGTCCTGTAATAAGTACTGAGAATACGTATGACAAGTTCCTATATGTTTTTTAAAATGTGGAAAATAAGGGAATAAATAAATGTGTTATCATTGTTGCTGCTGATGCCTTCTGTCATATTGACTTAGATTTATTGTACACAGGTTTCTTGTTCACAAACTGCCTGTAGTATGCCTATGAATGAGATACTTCTAAGAACCCCAGTCATCAACTGTCCTGCTCAGGTCTTACAAAGTCAGGGCTGTGGTTTCTTTGACTGAATCTTTTAAATGTATTGATTATCCTTTTGTCAACTTTTTCCAGTGTCCAGTTTCACACTGATACATAGCAATCGGAACTGCTAAGGTTTGGTTTACTCGCATTTTTAGTCAGGAAGATAATGTGTGAGCTGTATAGGACACAACGTGATGGCTGTGGTGGTTAGGTGCATGACATGGACTAGGCTTTCTATCATGGCAGATGGTGGTATCTGTTATAGGGTGTGGTGAATCTGCTCTAGGTTCAAGCTTGACTTTTAAAGAGGTTGTCCAACTTCCCCTGTTTTTGTCCCTCATTGGGCTAGTTACTGACCCCTTTTTGTGCCAATCTCCTGAATTCCATCTCCAAATAGGTGTTAGCGCCTTGGGCATTTCACATATAGTTTTAGACCAATGTTTCTCAGCCTTCCTAATGCCGTGATCCCTTTATACAGTTCCTCATGTTGTGGTGACCCCCAACCATAACATTATTTTTGCTACTGTTATGAATCATAATGTAAATATCTGATATGCAGGTTGTATTTTTATTCACTGGACCAGATTTGGCACAAATACCCAATACACCAGCAAAAATACCCATGACCAGCAAAAAATACTGGGGGTATTTGGGAAAAATTCACTTTGATTTTGGGGAATTTTGGGAACAGTAGACAGCACTGTGGACTCCAAACAATGATGGATCTGGACCAAACTTGGTACAGATACTCAATATGCCCAAATTTGAACACTGGTGAAAATGGACCTTGACATTTGGGAGTTGTAGCAGCTGGGATTTATAATTCACCTACAATGAAAGAGCACCTTGAACCCCACCAATAGAATTGGGCCAACTTCTCACACAGAACCCCCATGACCAACAGAAAATACTGGAGGGATTTGGGTTCCTAAGACCATCAGAAATATGGTTTTAAATGTACTGTAATAAGGTTTTAAATGTACTGTAATGTTTCTTTTTTCTGCATTTCATCATTGTATGTATTTTATGTATGGCATTGAATTGTGCCAACTTTGTATGCCACCCTTAGTTGCCTTTGGGCTGATATGGGCAGGATAGAAATAGCGCAAATAAATAAAATACATGTTTTCTGATGGTCTTTGGGGACCCCTCTAAAAAACCCCTCATGACCCCTCAGGGGTCTCGATCCCCAGGTTGAGAAACACTGGTTTAGACTAAAACCCAAGTCACTTTTTCTCTGACATGGAAGTTATATAATTTACATTCAAAGTAATATACAATCAGTAAAAGAGGAAATAGAAAGAAGAAATCAAAATAAAAAAACGAAGGCTGAACACTAACTGAATTCAGAGGTTCTAACATTGCAAACTGTACTGAAAACAATGGTGTTAAAATATTGTTCCACCATTAAACATCTTAAATGACCCTACTAGAATTATTAGGAACACATTGTTGCTTTGTTGGATTTCTTATTGCTTGAAAACTTCACAGAGAATTTCCAATCTTTTTTTTAAAAAAATCTTCATTTGGCTTATCCTTTAAACTTCACATTCGTTTGTCTGATTTCAACCATCGTCACTGTATTAGGATATAGCATTTGAAAATTTGGCATCAAATATGCTTTTTCTCTTAATATGTATCCTTACAAGTGGGAACTCTAGAGATTGTAGGACCATTAAGAAAATGAATGGGTCCAAGGAAAATGGTAAACAAGGAAGAGATCAGCCTCCTTTAAGAAGAGCTTAGGGTAATTTCTTCTTTCATCTCTTAGAGAAAATGGCAACTTGATATACATTACTGTGATTACAAATTTACCAGATATAAGGGGGAAAGCTAGTTCTGCCCATGAAAAATAGCAAGGTAGTTGCAACAGTTAGCATATTTTGTTGTCACAAAAATACAGCAATTAGTTCTGACTACCTGGATGAGGAAAATAGACAGATTGGTAGTGGCAAAACAGTTTGAGCAAATATTTTGTTGTCACAAAAATACAGCCCCAGGCTATATAATGTTTTAGCCAGTCCTAAAAGGTCAAGAGCTTGAACATTGTTTCCATCCTCAATATCTCAATGTCACCTTAGATCGAACACTAGCATATAGGAAGAACTGCTTGAACACCAAGCACAAAGTAACCTCATGCAATAACATCCTGCAAAAACTTACTGGCAGCACATGGGGTGCAGACCCAAAATTAATAAGAATATCAGCCCTGACCTTGTTTTACTCAACTGCCGAATATGCCAGCCCCGTTTGACATAGGTCTGCCCATGCAAAGCAGGTGAACATAGCATTGAATGAAACATGAAGAATAATCACAGGATGTCTTAAACCTACACCTGTTGATAAACTCTACAAGCTAGCTGGCATTGCCCCCCTGATGTGCAACAGGAAGTTGTTGCTAAATGTGAGAGAAATAAGGTTGAACACTGTGAAAGCCATCCACTACATGGCTACCAGCCTCCTCCCAGCAGACTCAAATCAAGGAAAAGTTTTATGAGAACTACCACTCCTCTTTGCATCCCTCCAGCAAGAGTATCCCTCTGGGCAGCTAAACCAGGAAATCCCAACTGGATGGCCCCCCACAAGGGTCTTCCTCTAGGGGCAAACCAAGAATGAGCAACTTGGAAGTCCCTGAATAGACTCAGAAGCAGAGTGGACAGATCAAAAACAACCTGGCAAAATGGCACTACCTAAAAGAATCCCACACCTTGTGTGACTGTGAAGCAGAACAGACAACTCGACATCTGTATGCTTGTTCACTGTGCTTTGCCTCATGTACAGAGGAGGAATTGCTGGAGGCTACAGACAATACCATTGCTGCTGCCCGTTTTTAGTTAAAAAAATATTTCGCCTGCACGCCTTCTATTTCTATCAGTCTTATACTAATTTATGCAATGCTTTTGATACGAAATAAAAAATAAAGCTAGTCCTGATATGGTGGATGAGCCAGGAAAAGTTCAGCATTACACTGATTTCTAGAGCAGCATGTAAAATTCTGCTATCTAAACAAATTGCTTAACTTTAGCTGGATCTTGTCTGGGGTTTCTATGGAATATTAAACCTCTATAACTTGTAATATATGAGTAAGATATAGTTAAAGCTTTTAATATACTGTTTTTATAATGTTTCAGTAGATTTCCTGTTGCAAGGAGAGGGGAAAAACACATTTCCCAGGGTTATAAGGCTTAGGAATCTTGTTTCATAGTTACCAACAGCTGCATGAAATTTATTTCTGAAAAAAGCAGATATGGACGCTCTTATTCTTTATGTATACATCTTAAAGCAATTGGGCCCCAAACTCAGGGTTGTTGACTTCCATAAAAGTCATTGGTTTTTTTAAAAAAAAAATAAATCCTGAAGCAATCTATTCTGCTTTTAAGCCAAACAAGAGAATCAGATGTACACTTGTTACTCCATTCTTCATTCTCAATTTTTTATATTTCTTTTTTTAATTTATGTGCCATTCTTCTCCCAAGATAATATAGAATTATCACAAATAACAGGGAAGGCATTTTCATTTTACAAGTTTTATTTCCTATGAAATGCTTTCCCTTTCAAGGAGTGTTTAGTACAGTGTGCAATTCTTTTTCGTGTGTTTTCATTTTTTTTTCTTATGGCAAGCCTTATCAGGGTTTTCTTGGTAAGGTTTGTTCAGAGGTTTGCCTTTGCCTTCTTCTGAGGCTGAGAGTATGATTGCCCAAGGTTAGCCAGTGAGTTTTCATGGCTGGGTGTGGATTCAAACCCTGGTCTCCTGGTGGCCTAGTCCACCCTCAAAAACACTGCACTACATTGGCTCCAAGCATATGATACAACACTAAAATGCATTGGAGCACTTGCTTTGCCCTGGTGCTTTGACTTCTTTGTGTATCACAAGATTGGACAAAGATTAGGAATTGCTAGAGCACTATTTTCACTCCTGCTTTGAGACATGTGATGTATCAACTCTGACCACAGTCATTAAAATGTAAATTCAGTCTAATACATGACTCTTTGGTTGGAATTATTTCAGAAAGAAGCACTTTCAACAAAAGCAGTGCCCGATATTAGTAAATGAAGGCAGAAGCTGTGAACGGATAGTAAATATCAGATTAAAAAGAATAGCAATGTGGGGGATGGTGTAAATGGTGAGGACACTTTTAACGTCCTCACTTTTAAATATATACTTAGATTGGCAACCAGGCCCGGATGAAGGTAATTTAAAATGGTACACGAGCATTCTTTTGGCGCCCCCTCGCTCTCCGGCCTCGCGCCAGGTGCGCATGTGCACTGGCGTGCACATGCGCATGGCCAGGTAGTTCCGCACATGTGCCATAGTTGCAGCGCGACACCAGGTGGTTGGAGTTGCAAATCGCACTCTAAGAGGCCGAAAAGGACGGAGGAACGTTTTGCAGCTGGGGCAGAACCTCCCGCCTCCGGCTGCAAAAACATTTTTCCATCCTTTTCGGCCTCTTGGAGTGTGATTCGCAATTCTGACCACCTGGTGTCGTACTGCAACTAAGGCGCATGCACAAAAGTTCTGCGCATGCGCCATTGCTGCGGTGCACTCCAAGAGGCCAAAAAGGATGGAGGAACGTTTTGCAGCCGGGCATATTTTTTTCATGTCAGGAGCAACTTGAGAAACTTCAAGTCACTTCAAGTGTGAGAGAATTGGCCATCTGCAAGGTCATTGCCCAAGAGACACCTGGATGTTTTGATATTTTACCTGTGGGAGGTTTCTCTCATATTCCTGCATGTGGAGCTGGAGCTGACAGAGGGAGCTCACCCTGCTCTCCCCGGACTTGAACCACCAACCTGTCGGTCATCAGAAGAAATGGTCTCCTCCCCTGCCTAACCATTTTACATATGAAGCTCAGTTTGCTGCTGTTCCCTATCTTGATCCACATGAGAGATTAATGAGAAATAAACTAACATTTTAAAGCCATTCTGAGTGTCCTTGTATATGACGAGTGGGGCAAAAATTCTCTAAATAAAATAATACTAAAAAAACCTACATGCATGTTATGGTGCTATGTAGGTAATCCCACCCTGATGTCTTAATTCCCTACTTACTAGGAAGCAGCCATTGTCAGTTCCCCTGTCTATTGGGAAGCACCTGACAGTTGCATCACCTTCTCTGAGGAATCTCTGGCATTAGGCAGATGCAGAACCTCTGTCAAAATTGTTCCTTCTGCTGGAGATAGTTCATGTGAGGAGAGAACATCAGCCAACTGCTTTCCGACTGACAGAAGAACAGAGCCACATCAATCACAGTGGCTGTTTCCTGGTAAGTGAATATAGGAGCACTTTAACAGTCCCTAAGTAGCAAAATAGTAAAATAGTGGTAACAAAGGTCTGCATGGTTAAAGCAATGATATTCCCTGTAGTAACCTATGGATGTGAGAGCTGGATCATAAAGAAGGCTGAGCGAAGGAAGATAGTCGCTTTTGAACTCCGATGCTGGAAGAAAATGCTGAGAGTGTCTTGGACTGCAAGAAGAACAAACTAGTCCATACTCCAGGAAATATTGCCTGACTGCTCACTGGATGGAAGGATATTAGAGGCAAAGATGAAGTATTATGGCCACCTAATGAGAAGACAGGAAAGCTTGGAGAAGGTAATGATGCTGGGGGAAATTAAAGGAAGGTGGGCCGACCAAGGGCAAGATAGATGGATGGTATCTTTGAAGTGACTGCCTTGACCTTGAAGAAGCTGGGGGACAGAGAGCTCTGGCATGGGCTTGTCCAGGAGGTCACAAAGTGTCAGAAGTGACTGAACAAATAAGCAACACCTTACAGTTCCTAAATTAAGGACTATGTAGGTATCATAAATACAAAATCATTATGACGGTGTAACCCTAAAATACATATAATCACCATCATCACCATCATCTTTATTTGTATCCCACCCTATATCCCCAATGGGGACTCAGGGTGGCCCAATAGGATATTGTCCATTAGTAATAGTAATAATGTTGGACGACCTATCTACTGGCAAAACCATCCTTGTGTAAGAAAACCCTATGAAATTCATGAGGTCACCGTAAATTATAGACAACTTACCAGACAGAGACTAGTAAGGGGATGACCAATGCAACAAGTAATGTAATGACTTACATTGCAGCCAGGGACACTAAGAACAGCTAATTGGGCCAACTCATAACACAAGGAATTACTTTCACAAAATAACTTCACTTTTGCAAAATAACATTCCATAATCTGTAGAGAAATTAGATCCATTTCAGCAAGGAAATTTTGTTAAATGTTGCAGTTGATTATCAGTTGTTCTCTGTTCTCTCTCTCTCTGTCTCTATGCAATGGTAAATATCTCATTCTCCAAATGCATATTTCTTTAATTTGTTTGGGTCCCAGCAGGCTCAAGTTCATTTCTGGGTCAATTAAAAGATAATGCAATTCACTATTGCCTTCTGCAAAAAGGCCTGACTCAGCCATACCCATCAACAGGAACAAAATGGTGTGCTGTTAAGACTCTCTTAGTGTGTCAGGCAGCATCCAGGGTTAGATTGAATAGGATTAATGTGACTGACTATGCAAGGATAAGTCTTCAATTACTGGTTTCACTGAGCCTCCCTATCTCACAATACTGCACAAAACAGGAGGTCAAGCTGAGGGGGAAACATTACATGCAGAACACTCCTCCAGAAACAAATCATATATCCTTTCAAGGAGCAGTCGAGACAAGATCTGTTGGAAAGTTTCTGCTGAGCAAAGAGTTAGTTCAGGTTTATAGACGCCATTTCCAAAGCTTTTAAACAAGGATAAAATTAGCCACAGGGAAAAATATGGCACAAGGGGATGTGTTGGGATATAAATTCTTTTCTTGCTGGCAGACTTAAACTACCGGTCATCCTCTATTTCCCTGGTAACCTTCTTATCTCATTAGTTTTCTGTCAGACCCTGGAATGCAAAATGTAAATTTCAAAGCAGGGAGAGGGGGAAGAGGAATGTGTAGTTGTCCAATAATGCACCAGAAAGCCTAAGATTTCCACCCAGTTGTCCAAAATGGTATAGTGAAATTTAGATCCTGTAAGACCCAAAACAACTGTCAGTTTGTGACCAGGGTATTATTTATCATGTCAGGAGAGAACCAAACAGTTGTATTGCATTAAAAACAAACAAACAAAACACAAAGTTTGCAGGCTTGGTATTTTATGAAATGTCCTTTGACCAGTAGCTGGCCACTTGGCGTGCCTCTGGTGTTGGCATAAAAAGGTCCTCCATTGTGCATGTAGCAGGGCTCAGGTTGCATTGTAGTAGGTGGTCTGTGGTTTGCTCTTCTCCACACTCGCATGTCATGGATTCCACCTTGTAGCCCCATTTCTTAAGGTTGGCTCTGCATCTCGTGGTGCCAGAGCGTGGTCTGTTCAGTGCCTTCCAAGTGTCTCTGTAAATCTTAGAAAACCATTTCTTGCTTCCATGTGTTTAATAAGAAATTCATGATATATTAAAATGAAAAAGAAAATAAATGGTCACCTCCTTTAGCAACAAGAGTTGAAAGCAGTTGAATTGTTTGTGACTATATATATTCATCAGAGTACTGTGCATAAGTCGATGTGGTTGCTACCACTGATGATGTGCCTCCATCTCCTTTAAATATTATTTAACACTTAACATGTGAATACTTAATATGAATACATAATACATACATGAACTCAAAGGCACTAACCCAACCATAATTATCTGTCTGTTCACAACTAAGTGGTCTCTTTTGTCGTATCCCTCCATTAATAGAGGTCCTTTACAAACCAATGAGTTCTGATGACAATCGTGTTGTTGTGGATGAAATATTCATCTACAAATCACACCAGCTACATATTTTCCTTGCTGGCCCAGGGCAAAAAGTAGGAACCTAAAGTGGTACAAACAGGATCATGGGAAACCATAAATGATTATCAAGTAACCATCTGAGTCTAATTTGTGTATATGAGAGAAAATGCAACATATGGATTGCATTTATTAATAATCTAGCTTTCCATGGGAAATGTTGTGACCTTTCCTTATATTACTAGCAAAATGAAAAACAGCAGTTAGTTTAAAATTCAGGCTGAAGGTATTAATCAATTAGTCCATGATTAATTTGCCTGATTATTACAAATTAAGCATATATTTGTAATGAATCAGAACAGGCCATCTCAGCCACTTCTGTTGCCTAAGGTTGACTTTTGGAGTCCCTTGTGTGGTGTATCTGCACTGCACAGAGATAATTTTTACCCTGGGAGGTTAGATGCTTTCAAATTCAAAACAAATAATTGTCTGGTTTTTTTTAATGCTTCTGCAGGAGAGAAACAAAATGAAACAGAACCTAACTTTACTGTGTATAGAAATGTAGGACTGCAGTACTTTTAAAAAAAGCAAAGGGGGGAACAACCCATCCCAGAACCTTCAATACATGCCTTCCTTTTAATAATATAGGTAGGTTCAATTACACTTTTTATCTATCTGTCTATCTATATTTTGGTTTGAGGCATTGTGTGTTGGAAATGACAACCTTCTTCAAGGTTGTCATTTTTTCAAGATCCCCAAAAGGTGCTCTCCAAAAGGTTATGAATGACATTTTCCACAATTGTGGAGATGGGTATTTTCCTCCACTTTGATGGGTCATTACCAAAGGCCCATCAGGACATAATGCTATGATAGTGCCCACCTTCATATGCATTGTATTGCTATTGGAGATTAGAAGGGATCAAATAAGCAGCTGGCCCCATTCTTGTCAATGAAGACAAGAACCAGAACACTTCCAGGACACTGGGAGGATGGAGCCGCATTGGAAATAGTTGTGTGTCACCTGATGGGATCCAGTAGGCTCTGTACTTCCAGTGTCCTGGAAACATCCTAGAACACTGAAAAAGTCTAATGTGGTTATGTCCTTAATGGAGATGATGAGGGAGCAATAATGAATTTTTGCACATTGAACTTTTATGTTACTCTCAACCATGTTGAGTCTCAGACTTTGTTTCTAAACCCTCCCTGGTCCCTTGCTAGCAAAGCGAAAGTGCAGTAGAGCTGACTGGCTCTTCCCCTTGCCACCACCCCAGTCATGAGAAAACTCTCTCTTCCACATTTCTCCCTGTCAGAATCAGAAGCTGATATGATTTTGGAGCAAGCAGAACCCTCCTTCCTCACTCATGGTTAAAACTATTTTGCCTGTCTACAAGTGCAAGTTACAAATGGATAGGAAGGCCATCATGGCAAGTGTAGTGGTCACATATGTACCACAAATTCCTTTGGCGACAGGTGTTGGGATGTAAATGTCAAAAGTGGCCAATCACAAACAACACTAAATGCAAAGTAATGAAATAAAAAATGCACAAGTAATTTCCTTTACAACTCAGTGTAGTGCCAATTTAAAATGTGAACTAAATCTAGTGTCTACATTGAACCTATCAAGGGTGGAGCAGTTGTGAATTTTAGAAAGTGAAATGAAACTGTACTCAATTCATTTGGAAGAAATAAATCAATAGAAACAGATGGCATGCCAATAATTTCAAGCAAGAGAGGCAGAATTCACTCTAATTCTTCCTAACATCTGTGAGCAACTATAGAAAACAAAAGATTGGAACCACACAATAACCACTCCAGCCCCCAAGAAAGAACACGTCGAGGATTGCATCAACTACTGGATCATTGCATGAACCTCCCACATCAGCAGCATTCTATAACAAAGACTTGTACAATAGATAGAGTGAGAAATGCCAGATGTCCAGAAGAGGAAAGGGCACTGGGGATTATGTTGCAAACATATGCTGTGCAATAGAGCACACCAAATAATTTCCTGTTTCAGTGGAAGAGCCTTGAGTACAAAACACCCCAGTGCCATCTTAATTAAGGTGCTTATTTTTCAATCTATGGGGTTTGAAGCAGAGTTGCCTTAAAGGAAGCCTGTTTTTAAAAGTGTGCTGGTATCCTTGAAATGGAAGAAGTTATTGCCTGCCAATGATTCATGTGTCTCTTCTCCTACTGTTAGGTACTGGTGTGAGTTTGGACTAGGATGTCAGAAAAATATTTTGCTACAACTGGCCACAGCCAGTTTAGTCATGAATTGGAGTCAACAACATTTACACAGATCCCCGGAAAATTCTGGTTAGCTATTTTTGGTGAAGAAAGAACAGCAGAATTTTATGAGAAAACAATCTCGCTTGATAACCAAATCGGATTTATCTAAATGGGCTTCCAATCAGAAGAATTAGCTATGTGGAGTCATGAGTATGAGGCATGTGTTTTTTATTTTCTAAGCGCATGAGAAGAGGTGGAGAGTGGAAAGCACAGTGTGCTTAGATTGGAGACCAAGCTGCATTTGAAACTGCAGCTATTTGGAGAAGTCCTGAAGGCCATTAATCCCGGCAATATTCAAAAGTGTAATATATAATAAAGCTGGCATATTCATACAACCTATACAGATTAGGTCCCGGTTATTAGAAGGACCATCTTTCTCTGTGTGTGAATCTGTTAGAAATCTAGTATCGCTTTGGGAAGACCTCCTCTCTTTTTTACCACCCGCTCAAATGTGTTTGTTGAGAACAAGGGAGAAGGACTTTTCAGTGGCTGTTCCCAGATTTTGAAACTTCCTCCCAAGAGAAACCAGGATGGCCCCATCCCTGCTTGCTTTTCGCAGGCAGATCAAGACCTTTCTGTGACAACAGGCATTTGGGGCAAGATGAGGTAGACACTGCTAGGGAGGTTGTGGTGGGATTTTGGGGGAATTGTGAGCTTTGTATATCTTTTAAATTGCATTTATTGTATTTTAACTTTATATCCATGACACAAATATTTATTTGCTTTTTTATTTTTGTATTTGCCTTGTTTTAAATTTTTATTGGGTTGTATCATGCCATTGTTATTCTCCTTGAGTCCCTGTGGGGACTCAAGAATAATAAAGAATTATTATTATTAAATTATGTGTGTAGACTGAAATCACATTGAAGCCCTAGGAGTTAAGGTTATGTTTACAAATTTTCACTGCCTTAAAAAGTGAGCTTTTAACTTTTGGTGGTAAATATTTGATTATGCAGTTGAGAATCTTATGTATTGTGAGGCATTGTGGGAAAAATGAGAATTCTTTAAGTCTGGAAACAGGCAAAAGCCCATTTCGTCTTCTCAGAGGCGAAAACAACCTTGGGCATTTCAGTGAAGAAATAGATGTTGCTTTTGATAAAATTATTGTAAATTGAATACTTCTATAATACGAGTTAAAGGCCATTGTGTTTTAGGATGCATCTAGACTATAGAATTAATGTGGTTTCACCTCACTTGAACTGCAATTGGTCAGTACTATGGAATCATGGAAGCTGTAGAAGAGCTGCTAAAGAGTGCTGGTGCATCACCAAACTATAGACTAGGATTCCATGGTATTGAGCTGTGGCAGTTGAAGTAGTGTCAAACTGCATTAATTCTATAGTGTAGGTGCACCCTTTGGTCACCAGCTTCAAGGCATTCAGTTTTGGAACCAGAGCTGGAGTTTCTAAGTGGGGACCCAGTTTGTAGGATCTCCCAAACACCCCAAGACTAGATAACAGATCAGGTTTTCTGCCACACGAATATCCTCTAACAGAAGAGCATGGCAAGAAGATGGGGGTGTGGTGTGGGGAGCTTCTGCTATCCAAAGCAATTGCTTGACTCATACTGAGACTGAGTAATCCTTTGTCCAGTGCTGTCTTACTATCTGCAAGTTTAGTTTATATTTCTCTGTAATTTGTTTATGTGGAACTGTTGTTTGGCTGGACACCATCAAAGATCCAGTATATCAAGATCAGAAAACAGATTGGGAATTTCCAAGGTGAACCATCAGGACATTTTGTGCATATGAGCCTAACTTTGAAGACTCTGCCATTAGTTTGAAACAGTTGCCATTAATTATTTTAGGTAAGAGGATTTCAATGAAGGAATTCAACTATGGATTTGATATTAACCTTGCTGCATCACTGCAGAAATGGCAAAGAAAACTGTGCTTTTCAAATCTGGATTTCCCCAAAGAGTTACCATAGTTTATTACTGGTAAAATAATTAGCTATGGGGATGGTAAAAGCAAATTGTTTCCTACAGTTTCCTGTATTTTCTCAGTGGTAAGGTATTCTTTGAACAGTTGATATCCTCCAGTCAAGGAACCAATGCAGTCCTTTCCAGGAGGTATTTGTGAAATATGCAGAAGTTGCCATTACAGAGGCTGAGATAATACCAATATCTTTTGGTTTCAGTTAAAACAAAAACAAATTATAGACTTTTATTCTTGCTAAAAAAAATAATTGGGATGTTTTTCAGTCCAGATGTTTGTGTCTACTGTGCTGAAATATAACTGTGGAAGGAATAGCATATTTCCTTCACTTTCCCTGTAAACGGATTGGTATGAATGGTCACCTTTCTGTCCTGAGTAGTTTGTTGTAGTTAACTAATTGTGCTGTCTTCAGAAAATACCAAGATATGGTTCCAGAACTTCAAGTTGGAATCAACATTCCATAGAAATATTAATGAGAAAGCTTTCTTTACATTACCATTTTTGGATCATACAGATATGTGTCTGTATCAATTACCTGATGAGATAGTTAGATTGCTGTTATGTATCTATTAGCTTGAGGACTTGTTTTTACATCATCTGGTGATAAAACTGCATAACAGGTGAATGGGCATACTTCCAGAATTTGTCCTTATTATATCAGGGGCCAAAAAAAGAGATCCAAAGAAATTAAATCCAGATGTATGATTTACTCACTTGTGTCAGGATTCCTGCAGCAATACTAGAAGGTTTGAAAAGGGCTTTGGCATATTGAAGTGTTCACACAAAGTTTCCTGCCACCTTGTGTAATCAGAGTTCCTATTCAATTCGTGTACCCTTTCCTGAATGCATGGAATTTGGGATCAGCGACATTGAGAACTCTGAACCCAGGATGTGACTAATACATGATTTTATTTTTCCTTGGTTCATATATTCAGACATTGCACTTATGGAAGTTATGAGCAAGGGTAGTAAGTTAACCGTATCTAAGCATTTTCCCACAGATTTTCTCCTTTGCTCCATGGCACTGAACTGAGTGAGAACAATTTAAATTACACAAAGACCCAATTCCTGCTTCTGTTGTAGTTACTGAAGATTTATTTATTTACATTACTTATATTCCACCCTTCTCATTCCAAAGAAGACTCAGGGCAGATCACAGAACACATACACGCAAATATTATACAATGAGAAGACAGGCAGAAGATAGCGGTATATTTTGGCTTTTTCTCATCATTTAGCATCTTTTGGAGGCTGTGCTCGGTTCTGGCCACAGGGGGTGCTGTTGCTTCATCTCCTTGTTGAAGAGCTTTCTTTGTTCAGAAATTTCCCTCCAAAACTCAATGCCTTAAACACCTCCCCTCTTAATGCAGTTCCTACTCACCTACTCACATTGTTGTTTTTGATCTGCTAGGTGGGCGGGGGGAGCTGGGCTGAAGATCAGGAGCTCATGCTGACCTGGCTTCAAGCTGTCAACTTTTTGGTTGGCAAGATTTACTGCAGCTGATGATTAGCCTGCTGTGCTAAAGCCAGCCCTTCATACTGCATGACTACTATTTTCCTTAGCAAGGAACTCATATAACATATCTGTGTCATATTGAATACGAAGGTTTGGGTGTGTGGTCAAATTCATATAAATAACTTGTAAGTTCTAAATTGTCAGGAAAATCTACTGAGTATAAGAAGGGTTGACTGTGTGGTGCCAATTAATATAAACATATTACTCAGGTTTAACATGGAAACCTCAGCAGGTGTTCAAATCCAGATCACCCATATCCAGACCTAATGTTCTGTGCTCTGAACCTTTTTGGTTTTTAGCCATGTGAGTTAAGCCATTTATGGCCTGTAGCTTCAATCACATTGACTTCAGAATTACCAAATACTATTCAATGAGCTCTTTTAAAATGCTGTTAATTTTATATTGATTCCTTTCTTCTTCTAAATTTGCTACTTACTAGTTGGTTTTCTGTTAATACATGTATTTATCAAGTTTTTTTAGCTGAACAACTAGGGGCTAATCTGCCATCCCTATAGCCAGTGAACCACAAGGATTTTAACAGAGCAGTTAGTTTTGTGGTCCACAAGAAACACTCACAGGAATGGAGTTTTTTTTTTAAAAAAAATGAATTGTTAAGCAAGATGGAGATCCATCTGCTCAGGGGCAGCTATCTGTGAACAAACAATTTGTCGTTTGTGGTTTATTTTTCATTAATGACAGTTTCAGCATTCTAGCATACATTTAAGCTTTTGACAGAGACATATGGTAGGTCCAAAGCAAAAATTTGACAAATGCCATTATTTGGATCAAGAAGAAAGCAAAGCATTTAGCAATAATTATTGGAAGCCATTCTTTTATGAGGAGAGGCATTTATGCAATCAGGCTGATGTTTATGAATTCTGGAGTTAAGAAAGCTGACTTGTAGCTTTCCACTTATCAAAGAATTTGATTCATTGCAACTTCAGGTTTGACAGCTATTTTCATGTTGTCACATATGTAAGAACCCTTCAGTTAATACTGAAGAAAATCTGCCACTTCGGTCAAGTAAAATGAGCTGACTTATATTTTTGAACATTCAATTTCTTTCCCAGTGGAAGACATTAAGGGCAACTTAATATTTAATATCTGAAATGTAAGTAATATTAATAAAATCACGTTTTGCAATTGAAAGACTAGTTTTGTGGCAGTTGAAAGCAGGAATGGGGAACGTGACATTCAAGATGTTGTTGGATTGCAACTCCCACCATCCTTGATTATTAGCTATGCTAACCAGGGCTGATGAGAATTTGGGTCTAATAGTATCTAGAGAAGCATGTGCTCCCAAGCCCTGTGTCTTAATGATTAGCAAATTTATTTGGGCAGAAACTTTTGTGGACTGGAACCCAGTCATCAGGAGCCTTTATCTTATATTCTCATGTCTGTTGCCTTCCATCGTAACCATTTTCAGAGGAGTAGTTGTCTTAAGTTTCTTTTAGCAATGGGTCTTATACTTCCTTAACAACCAATCATATTAGTCATGTTTCTGTTTGGATATAGCACTCTACATAGATGTCTTTAGTTTACAGGTATATCTTAAACTTTCCTAGAATACACAGAAACATTTAACTTTACCAAAACACATCTACTCAACTGTAGGATTGTTCTGGCTTCTAAAGAAGCAATGCAAGGCGGCCAACTGCTCTTCCTAGCAACTGCCTTTAATTGGAAGCAGGCATATTCTCCAAGCCCTGAGACCTTCCGGTCCATTAAGCATATTCAACCACGGGTTTAATCATTCTTTTCAGGTAGAATAAAACTCCTTGCTGCCCATGCTATCGTGTTCATTTTAACTTGTATCCATAACATGTTTTATTAGGAATTGGGTGTGTGTATGATGTACTGCTGTTAACAAGGATAGTAGCATATACTGTATGGCCTCTTGTACCTGTTTCACCTACTCACATCTGACCCCTCTGGGAATTTTCTAGGTATTCCATGTGATTCTATGGTATGCTTCCACCAAAAGTTATCATAGAGTCACACTGACAAAGTCGTAGAGAGGATAACTCTCTATGAACTTTCTATATCTTCCAGAGCAACTCTATGGTAATTTTAGGCTGAAATTTTTCATTTCAACAGGGCTTCCTCTTAATAATGTTTTCCTGTTTCCACAGTAAATTCAGGAATGCATACCCCATGGATTTGAGGGTCATTTTATACCACAATCCTGCAGCATTCCAAACCCCTCTACTAATAGACAAGTGATGTCAAATATATATTTATTAAAAAACCCTAACCCCCTACTAATCCGTCCCTTCACCTGCCAACATGATCCCAGCAAGCTTGTGATGTTTCTGTTCAAATGGCTTTGGAACTTTATTCTATACCTAGTTGCACTGCAGTGTCCATATAAATCTAAGCTCTTCTATGTGTCTGAACATGTAGAAATCATTCTCTTATTTTTGCAGACTGACCTTGCTCCTAATTCTGGAAAGTATTGCAGCTCAACACCATGATCATGGACAAAAGACTCTCCTCTTCCTCTTCTTCTTCTTCCCTTCCTCCTCCTCTCCCCCCAAGGTGAGAAATAATAATTGATGTGATAAGTGTCATTGGGTTGAATTCAGGGATTAAAACAACTATAACCAGAAATAAATATCCTCCTTCCAATCACATTCTAGTCCTAAATTGTAATTAAACTATAAGTGCTTGTTTAGTTTTTTAAAAAAATAGGCGGTTTTCTTTTAAAGGTCTGCAAGGTATCGCAAGCGTTGCTATTATCCATTATTAAAAGAAGTTTCTTATTTAAGGGTTGGACCCTTTCCCCCCTTTTATATAAGTTCCCCTCCCCAACATCTTGTCTTTTGGGGTATAGGCCATTCGCAATGAAATGCGTGCATCATATAATTTATGAGTGTGAACAACATGCTAATTTTGTAGAGAAATGCATGGATAAGTTAACTGAAATTAATATAGGCAGACCCAGAGTCATAAACATCTGACTTACAGTGACGAATGAGGTTGAGATAACAGGAAGTGAGAGAAATCTACCCCTCAGATGATAAATCCACTCCTGGAATAGTTATCATATGGAAAAGGTGTCTCCACTGAATTTATCTCACCAATCCTTGTTTCCACAAGTTAACATTTTCAAAATTCAGTGATTACAGAGGCAGAAAGTGGGGTGAAATCTAACACCACAGGGGTGTTAACCCTTCCCAATGCTCTCCTTTCCTCCCCCCTCTCTCTATATAGCTGGAGTTACACTTGAAAAATGTACCTTTTCTGACTAACATACAAATTCAACTTATGAACAAACCTACAGAACCTATCTTGTTTGTAACTTGGAGGCTGCTGTACATGCATTTGATATTTAGGCAGATCACAAACTTGTTAAGAGTGGATTCTTGTGTGTCATGAGTTGCAAGCGTCCCTTTTAATGCTATTTTGGCAACACTAGACACAACAGAAGCTGTATGGAAAGCTGGATATCCAAAAGCAACTGTCGTTATAAATGAGTTATTGTGGCTTGTGTACAGGAAATGTTTTGAACATCTTCTGTAAATTATATTATTATTGATGAACATTTTGTTCTGTCTCCTATTGCACACAATTCCGTTCATCTTTACTTGCTTTTTAAAACTCACAATTTGCTACTTCTTCTTTCTTTCTTTCTTTTTTTTGGGGGGGCTAAGTCCTTTATTTTATGACAGCTGATGCAAGTTAACTTATTCCAAATGTCTTTTAAACCTTTCAAACGGGAAAGGTTTACTTTGTGAATAAATATTTGAATGTTTCCATTTAAAAAATCCTCTCACAAACGCACACCAGTTCGCACACATTTGAACATTTATGTATAATACACTGAACTTTGAATTACTGATCGGGGAGTTGCTGTTATGACACTTGTCGAAATATTTGAATTTAACTGATTTGTTACATAAACGAATAGATGTCTCTCCAACATTGTGCAATTTATCCAGCTACACTGCAGCAGGCATTTTTCTCATTTCCTAATGCTTCTTAAATGGATGGCCTGTTTTTTCTGCTCCCTATGTTTCAACCTGTATGTCTCACAAAGGAATAAAAGAATCCAGAAAAATTACATCCAGCTGAAAGTGGTGCAAGCTTTGCAACACTAGAATTTAAAAAAAAATCCAGGAAACTAGACATAGTTTTTGAGCCACCTAGTCTTGATGAATCTATGGCTTTAAATTTCATGGATTTTTCCTGTGAATATATGTGAATTTCAGATTTGCAGGATTATAGTTTTTGCAGGCTTAGTAATGACACTAAAAGTGATTTTACAATGCAATCATTATCTCCACTGAGTTCAGTGACACCACTGAGTTCAGGAAACCACATATAGGAATGCAATAAATACGTTTTAAGAGGAAGTAAACCTTAATATAAAATTTCCTTCTTTAGTAAGGGAACAGGAAGTCTTTTTTTTTTTACTATTTTTGTGCACAATTTATTCTATTAGTTTTTTTAGTAGAAGTAGTAGTTATAGATATTTGTGTCTCACTTGTTATATATTTGTTATGCTGTGTTATAGTCCTGTTTATTTGTTGCTTTACTATAGGCTTCTATTCAATATAAAGTATTTTTTAAAGGAACTTCACATCACATTCAGAAATAAGTAATTCCAGTTGTATTCAACTGAGTTTAATCCCTAATTGAGTCATATGTGTTTCAGAATACAGCTTTTTATACTCTGTAGGCCTGTGGATCTTACATCACATTGCTGTGTATCTTTGTAGTCTACTTGTATTTAGTTGACCCTTTGTATCTATGGATTCTTCATCCGTGGATTCAATGGCCCTTTGAAGACATCCATAAGGCTGATGGGACCCTTGATGAAAATCAGGAGTGGTTTCATGGTCGGAGTGTGCTATTGAAGCAGTGTAGATGAGCCCTAAATACAAGTAGACTACAAAGATACACAGCAATGTGATGTAAGATCCACAGGCCTACAGAGTATAGTCTACTTGTATTTAGGGCTCATATATATATAGTTGACCCTTTGTATCTATGGATTCTTCATCCGTGGATTCAATGGCCCTTTGAAGACATCCATAAGGCTGATGGGACCCTTGATGAAAATCAGGAGTGGTTTCATGGTCAGAGTGTGCTATTGAAGCAGTGTAGATGAGCCCTAAATACAAGTAGACTACAAATGTGTATACACACACACACACACACACATACACATAGTGGTCGATGTTCTTTAGTTTGAACACCATTTTTGATCCCAAGATGTTATTAAACAACAACTTCCATCAGTTTTGATTATCCACATGTGGACTGTGGATAATGGGAATTGTAACCCAACAGCACTTGTGGCTCTGAGGTTTGGGAGAGGTTAAAGGACGTTTTAAAGTCAGACATCATATCCACAAGCCTTGTATCTTAATTAAACCCCACTATCCTAGAATCATAGAATTGGAAAAGACCACATGGGCCATCTAGTCCAACCCCCTGTGATGCAGGGAAAACTCAAAGTACCCCACCCAGCCTCGATTTAAAAGCTTCCAAGGAAGGAGCTTCCACCTCACTAAACAGAACAAACTGTAATCTTTCAGATGTTACAGTCTTCCAGGTGCTACTGTATCAAAACTCCCTTCAGTTGTAGTCATGATGTCTAATGAAGAGGAATACAGGAGTTGTAGTCAAGCATCTGGAGGGCCACATAAATGTATATGGTGGGCCAGATTTGTTGTACAACTTGCAGTACAACTGGTTCTGATGCAGACTGATTCCCTATCCACACAGGCCACCACTGTCATCCCATGCTCATTAGCACATAGGAAATGAGATGGATCAAGCTCAGGTTACTGCCATCACACTTGCCAGATGGCTGCAGAGATCCATGAGAGCTCATAGGCCATTGTGGCTGCTCCAAACTGACATCAGCACCAAGGGAGCTTCATGGCTGTCCAGCAACAGCAAGACCAACAAGGGCAGTAATGTAATGGCCCAGTGGGGCAAACCAATATCATCCTGGCTAGACTGGCCATGGATTCAGTGGCCAGTGTTGAAAAGCCTTTAGTGAATGAGGTTAGGGGATCACAAGGAATTAGTAGACCAGAGAAGCAAATGGATAGCAAAAGGATATGTTTGTATTTTAATATCAATAGCTTATTAAGCACACTACTATTCATAACATTAAATGTTGTCAACATACATTATACATTCATCTACCACATCACTGGCATTAATCCATTCCCATGTTTTAAATGTCCATTTTAAACTAATATCCAAACAAAAACTCGATCCCTTCTATGGAGCCAAATAAAACCCCTCTATGCATTGGTGCTGGGATGGGGAATGTTTCAAGGCTTGCAGATGAGGTATTGAGATCTCCATAGATTACAAAAAAAGGAAGGAGAATTGTGGATGTTTGGGATTTTTGGAAAGCAATTGCTGAAAGCAATGTATTTGGCAAAGAGCAATAGTGACGAACACATGAAGTTCTGAGCATTTACAGCTGTTCTTCCCCAGTGGGGTGGCAGGGACAGACAGCAGTGGCATATTCCACTTTTATAGCATTCTTTGGCTGCTTTCTGAAATGAGATCCATCATTTGAAATCCTAGCTCTTCTCCCCCACTTCACCCCCCCAAGGTAACATTGGCTGATCCCTCAGATATTTTCAGCTAATATTATTTGGTGCTTCAGCAAGAAATGTCACTGTCTGTTATTAAAATGCATTACACTTGATCAAGCAGCAATATACTTTTAATATTAATTTTTGATCTGTCTGAGAGGAAAGTACCAGGTTCTTAGCTGAAACAGAAAATTAATTAAGTTCTTTCTATCTCCTTTTTTTCGGGTCACTTCCTCTCCTCCACACCTTTTGGAATGAACAATGTGCAGGCAATTGTGTGCCTTGAAAAACATTCCTTTACATTCTGCTTGAGAATATATTGTTGTTCTTGCTTTGGTTTATCATTAACAAAAAAGTTTCAGAGATGAGCTTATTTTTCTCTTTTGGTGTTTTCTTTTTCCCCAGAAGTCTTCCAGAGTTGTGTTGTAAGTTGTAGACATTCTTCAAATTCACGTCTCCTACACCAGGAAACACAGAAGCTGTCTTTAATATTTTCAGATGTCTAAGAATAAAAAAGAAGGAAGGGGATCATATTTTAAGAGCTCACATTTTCATTGCTTGAATAAACAAATCTCTGTTTAAGCTCATTAAGAAAGGATGGCAGATTGCAAATTATCTGTAATATTGCTATTAGAATGATTTGATCTGGAGGACAAGTAAAGCAAAACAATTACAGTACCTATTCCAAATGATACATAACATTTGATGCAATACAGTACACACCTCAGTGTATAACCACAGGATACTCTTATCAATTAACACTGTTCAAAGAAGAAAACTATCTTCTCCCTTTCATATTATGTCAAGGCAACAATGTCAAGTTCCTAACTTGAATAACTTCGTGATTGCGATGATTTCAGCTTACATTATCATACAAAACAATATCATATGAAAGCTGACAGGCACAGCCTGGGGATCTCAATCAGATTCCTTGAAGACATCTGCCCTTGCACTTTGCTACTCTGCTGCTGAGTATGCATGCCCAGTGTGGAACACATCTCACCACACTAAAACAGTGGATGTGGCTCTTAATGAGACATGCTGCATTATCAAGAGGTGTCTGCACCCTACACCACTGGAGAAATTACACTGTTTAGCCAGTATTGCACCACCTGACATCTGCCGGGAAGTAGCAACCAATAGTGAAAGGACCAAAGCAGTGACATCTTCGGCCCATCCCCTGCTTGGATATCAGCCAGCACGCCAATACAACTGTTTGGTTTACTCCTGACACGATAAATAAGCTTACATTGCATTTAAAAGATCCATTTACAAGTAAATACAAGCTAATTATTTTAGATCACCATTGCTACATTTGAATGTTGGTATAATTCCAGCTAAAGCCCATTTTTTCTCCCTATTGCACTCACTATATATTCCTCTATGAATGGTAGATGTAAAAACAGAACACACCAATAAATCTTAGAAACAATAGTTTTTTTTAAAGAAAAATATTTTTGGAAGGAACTTGCAATGTGGTTATGTGTATGCTCTGCTGATGTTATCATGTAGGTTTTCACTGCTTAGATAAAGTAGTTCTCAATCTGTGGGTCCCCAGGTGTTTTGGCCTACAACTCCCAGAAATCCCAGCCAGTTAACTAACTGTTAGTATTTCTGGGAGTTGAAGGCCAAAACATCTGGGGACCTACAGGCTGAGAAACACTGGCTTAGAAGGAAGAGCAGAGAGGGTATATTCGCTCACTGGAACTAATGAGCAGATGCAATGCACTCTCCTATTCTGCAACTATACAGACTGTGCAATATTTCTTTTGACAATTCTCAAATGTTGCTCTTTGTCAGATGAAGCCATTTTGGCTGTAACTCAAGGGTAGAAAGCAAGAGCTGCCCTGAACTGATGCAGTCACTAGCAGTGTAGTCCACTCTCTGGGATGAGGATGGGGTAGTTGGCAGAGTGAAGAAATACTCAGAGACCAGTTCTCCAACTTCTTTAGTGGATCCCTCTTACATTCTGGGCTGAGATTCAGAGAGCTGTATATTGCCTAAGTCAAATGGCCTGTTTCCTGTTAGAGATGCTTCCCTGCTTTTACCTCTCATTGCTGTTTTTAAGACTGATTATCATTATCCTCTGCAGCTTTCCAACTGTATACTGAATCCATAGCTGTGAAGACTGTGCATATGTAGTCTCAGCAGCTGGGGAATTCCTTCCTCCCAGAAGTACACTAAGGTCCAAGCATCTTGATGTGTTTTTAATTGGAGGGCCATTCAGTAGAGCATTAAAGTTTTAGCTGCTTTGATTTGGCTAAATCCCCCCTTCTTCAATCCATCCACCCTATTGTTGCCCAGACTCTACAGAAGGAAGTAATGTTTGAGATATAAACATGACAAATAAAAGCAGAAGTAGATGGAGTTTGTGGCAAAAGAGGTCTTGTGCTTAGGTTCATGAACACTGATATTGAGTCAGTATACATATGCTAGCTATGACTAGTGGGGTATGACTAGGGTATGAGAAATGATTCAATGGAGTTAGTTAGGGTCTGTTTTACAGATTTTTGAAAACAAACATTAATTGGATTGTTCTAAGTTTTTCAGGCTGTACGGCCATGTTCCAGAAGCATTCTCTCCTGATGTTTCGCTTGCATCTATGGCAAGCATCCTCATAGGTTGTGTGGTTTGTTGGAAACTAAGAAAATGGGGTTTATGTATCTGTGGAATAATATCCAGGGTGGGAGAAAGAACTCTTGTCTGTTGGAGGTAGGTGTGAATCTTTCAATTGGCCACCTTGTTTAGCATTTAATGGCCTAGTAGTTTCAAGGTGTGGCTTCTTACTGCCTTGGGGAATCTTTTGTTGAGAGGTGACTAGCTGTCCCTGATTGTTTCTTGTCTGGAGTTTCCCAGTTTTTGAGTGTTGTTCTTTATTTACTGTTATGATTTTAAAGTTTTTTTTAAATACTGGTACCCAGATTTTGTTCATTTTCATGGTTTCTTCCTTTCTGATGAAATTGTCCACATGCTTGTGGACACCCAGTGATTTTTGGCCATGAAAGCCTTCAACAATACATCAAACATTAATTGCTTGCTCGGATTATTTGGAAAATGCAGTCTATATTGTGACTTACTTTCACATGAACAAAAAGTATAACTTACAAAATAGACACCAGAATCCTACATGACCTGCAATATTATATATCCATGATCATAGCAAAGGTGCAAAGAAAGCCCTTTACTGAACTGAGAAGATGAACAAGACCCCAGCAAAAATGGTCAGTGTGCATGGGGACTCAATGTACATCAGAACCAATGTAATGCACATCAAGTTTGATATAGGGTAAGAAATTCAGGCCACCTGCAATCTCCTCTAACGGTTATCCAAAGTCCTTCCAAAAAAGGATTTTGTTTTGCCTCATTTACAGGTTTTTTTTTAAAAAAAGTGTGTTATGTTGTGTCTGCCCAGTGTAGTTTTTACCCAGTTGTAGTCCTCCAATGTTTCTTTCATTGCTCTTCCATCTGTTTTTCCTGTGTGAGAGCACGCACACACGAAATGAATGAGAAATAAATGCAAATAAATGGACATGTTTGGAACTGTCTGCTCGAAGCTAGGTTGCTGCAACGTTATGAAGTGTTCATGAATATTCTACTTGCTAATTGACAAGATGCCAGCAAGCTTTAGGAGAGGAAATGCAATATCAGTTTGACTTGAAAATATTTGTGTAAGCGTGAGGGGCAGGAAGGGCTGTCACATTTGTATAGGTGTGAGGAATAGAAAGAGTGTTGTGTGCAGTTGTTGCAAAGATAAACAAAGTGTAAAGTGGAGGAAAGCTGAGCCAAAAGACGGATCTTGTTTTCAGAAGGGTCTGTATATTGATGAAAGGTAAGCCAGCAAAGGATCTGTGGAGAGGGTGGCAGAAGTTAGAGCATAGACACACCAAGAATCACGTGGGAGATAAGGATTTAAAAGCAAATGCTGATGAAAATGAACAATGCTGTGTAGAATTCAGGAGATCCAGTTGCACATTCTCTTTTATATATGAAACTCATTGAGTGACTCTGGATGAACCATAATTTGCAGCCTAATTATAGTTGATCCTGTTAAGGACTTTCAGGGCAAGGGGGGCTGGGGGAAGACATACAGGACACATTTTCTTTCCCCCTTTTACTTTCCCCTGTATAGGCAGGTGGTCAGGATTGATCTGAAGTATGGAAATTAAGAAGCTGCTTGCTTGGTTCCATAGTGTTTACATTAGTAGAAGCTCTTTAGGGAGTTTAGCCTTCTTTTCATGGGTGGCTGTATCACTGAGCTGCAGCCTTAAGATGACAGAAATGTGAGTTTGAAGAGAAAATACATTCCAATATATTCCTGGGAAGTCTATTGTGAAAATCATTAACAGCATGTATTTGTTTAAAGCTTTCATCACACTAGAGAAAAAATCCTCTTAAAATCAGGTTGCTGCCTCCTGCAGAATTCTGGGTTTTGTAGTTTAGGGAGGAGCCTTTAACTGCCTCACTAAACTACAAACACCAGAATTCTGCAGGAGGCAGAAACTGGATTTTAAGTGAACTTTTTCTCTAGTGTGATAATATTAAGCTGTGAAAGCATGGCACATCATTTTCTACTCTTATCTGGGGCGTAGATACAAAGGGGCCAATTGCGTGCATTGTTTCTCAAGTAAGAACTCCTTCCTGCAATGAAATTTTCTTACAGTCCCCAACTTTCTAGCAACTTCTATTATTCCAGGGAGTAAACATCGAAAATGTTTCTCACCCAGAGCGTTGCTAATTTGCTGTGATCACAATAACATGGCAACTTTGTGTATTTTTTTCTTCAAATGCCTAAACTCTTTTTCTAAAAACTTAACCAAATTTTAAGTTAGTGCAATGCTATAAAAGTTGGGGAGTGAAGGAAAAGTTCATGAGTGGCACAGAATTCACATTGCTCCCATTTTCATGTCACCTCCAATAGCTACACCCTTGCACCCAACTTTCCATTTTCTCCCAATGTTCCAACTAATATTTTGGGTCTCAACAGAAAAAAAAACATGAATTGGAAGTGAGAGCTGTTCATAGAAACCTGAACAGACAGCAGTGCATTTGTTCTTTCCCCAACCAAATACTATTACACTGTGAACTTAGAATATCCATCTCATGATAATGAGGTAAACTTCAATTTCTTTGTGCAACTGTTATCAACATTCTTCGTGTCTTGGAAACTCATAGGCTTTTTTTTCCATTTTCCTTTACAAGTTCATCAAAAATTTTCTGAATTTAGATGAACTGGCCAAGAATTGGCCAAGTATATAGACTATGTTATTTAACCTTTGGGCCAAGGGACCCTACTTTACCAACAGGCACTCAGCTAATTCAGACAGGTAAGTACAAGTTGAGTCTCCCTTATCCAAAGTTCTTTTGGATTTTGTTTATCACAGTGACTAAGGGATGGGGGAAACAGGTTAGTTCCCATCAATGGACCCCCTACTCCATCATGGCAGAAACCTGAAGGGACCAAAAGAAGAGAAGGGGGGGAGAACTTAGGTGTTCCACGCATCCCAGACACTTCATGTCTTTTCAACAAAGTAACTGGAAAAGGAGGGGAAATTTCCCCATTCACAAGTCTTTTGTATTCTCTGAGATGGATACAGGTGGTGGCCAATAGAGTCTCTCTGTTCTTGGTGTCACTGCTATTCCAAGACGCTGGCCCTAACACTGGTCAGACAAAAGTTGAGCACAGAAGACAGATCTGCCCTTCAGGACCTGGGATCCTCCTCTAGTTCTCCCTCTCTAAATCTCTGATGGTGATGGAGCAAAAGTTTCTCAAAGAAAAATTCAGCAGACACGTGACCAACTCTTCCTACCCAAAGACACGTGATAATATAATTCATGTGTGTGTGTGTGTGTGTGTGTGTGTCTGTCTGTCTGTCTCCAAATAATTTTAAGAAGGGAAAGAGAATTTGACTGAGAACATGTTTGATCAATTTCAAATGGAAAACATGTAAGATTATTTAGCAGTAGCAATATGAACTTACTTAATACCATGCTCTTCTTTGTACCTTTGTTCAAAACAATCCCTTAACTTCTTCTGTTTCAGGGTCAAGGTCAATATCATAGAAGCAAGGCCGTGTAGGCAATCCTGGCATGGTACTCATCTAAGAGGGAATGAAGTAAGCATTAAGATTCTGAAGTTGTAAGCTGATAACCACACTGCATATGTACTTACGATGAAGTGAAAAACCATATTGCTCTCCATGGGCTCATAGTTTCATATACATTAAAAATAAAAGAATTGAATCATCTGCTACTCTAATTTGCTTTGCTAAACTCTAAACACTTAACAGATTAGTTTGTGCCTTAAGTTGCTTGGAAAGAAGAACTTCTGGAAAAGGAAAAACTATGTAACACAGGATTTGGGCAAAATTATCTACACTTTAAGAAGAATATGGGAAAGGAACTAGGAAAGTAAATAGTCAAAAAACATTAAACCATTAAGATAAGTGCTGAGTTACTGCAGGGATACATTCAATGTTAGGTTTTTCTGGTCAACCCTATTTTGAGGATGTGTTCTCAGTGGCAAGATGCTATTTAGAAATCATGGAACTGTAATTAGTTCTCAATCATATCACAAACTATTTTTTTTAGCAGAAATAAACTTATATGAAGAATTACGTCTTTCTGCATAAACTTGTACAGCTACTGCAATAGTAGCATACTTAATATTTATCTGAACCATTTTGGATAGTGCATTTTTTTTTATTTGGTTGCCCCAGAGATGCGTTTTTTTTTGAAATTCTGAAGCTATGGGGTCTAATTTCCCCCCTGTGCTTTTCAGCAAAAAAGAAAGACAAACAGAAGAAATTTTTACAACATTATTTAATTTATTATTCATTTTTATAGACCGCTCCTTCCAGCAGGCTCGGGGCGGTTTACACAATACATACAAAACAATCAAGGCGCAGTTTAATACAATACTAAAAGCAAAACACTTCAGTAATCTTCTACCTTCCATCATGCACCCCTTAGATGGTTTATACTATCTTGAAATAATAATTTGTTTGAGACTTCAGAAAGAAAACAAGATATCATTGTTAGGCATTACAACACAAGGAAATATATTTCATTACTCTCATACACTGAAAGGTTTGTCATATGGAAAGAATTTAGTAAGTTTATTGTTATACCCAAGGAACTATGCATATCTAATCAAATTCCTCACATTTTAGGAATCCTCATCTCCCCTAATTAGCAAATTCATCCAGCACATAGAATAGAGTGTTCCTGACTACCCAGCGTGCAATGCTAGTCACATGAAGGCATATCCAACTGCCCCTCCTCCATGCATTTACAATCATATGACTGGTTTTCTAAACTCTAAACAGATATACGAAGGAATAGAAGAGATGGAAGGTGATGGTAGAAAGCTAATTCTATTTATTTATTTTGAAGTGAACATGACAAAAGAAACACTACCCTGCAAGACTTTTGGCCTATCTAGATTGACTGGAACATTGCAAAGTTACTTTTTGGGGCTGCATCCCACATAATTCCCTTGCCAAGATAACATGGTGTCTGCTGGATGCTGGAAGTTATCATCCAGCATGATGTATTGGTCTGCACATTGGATTAGTCACCTTATCACATTGAGACATTTCCCAGTCATAGGACACATCAGTCTTTATTCAAACATGGAGAGGCACTGTGCTCATCACATGAGTTAAACTACTTCCGACTGCCATATAGAGCCTTCCATGGTTGAAAAGAGGCAAAAGTGTCCTGAAAAGAGGGAACTCCAGCAATCAACCTGATCACATTGAGAAATTTTCCCCTCATAGGACACTTCAGCGTCTTTTCAAGCATGGAGAGGCATGGAGCCCATCACATGTTCCAGGCTTGAAAAGTGGCTGAAATGTCCTGAATGGAGGGAACTCTGAACACAGGCCAGCAATCATGTTCAGATCTCCTACCTCTTATCACACTTTACTCACATATTTAGAACTGAAAAACAGGTGTGATGGGACCCATCAAAGTTTCTCATCCTGGTTCATTGCCCAACCATCAGCAGTCTCTTCTATCCTCTGTGGTTCCATGCAGATCAATAGGATCCAATTGGAAGCAATGGATTTAACATGAATTGCTGTCTTTTGTATCCTCTGGGGTTTGGGGCAGAACAATGAGGTTTTAAATTGGTGTCAGTCTCCTCTAATGTAAGGGGCTTTGAGCAGGGCAAGAGATCTCTTAGTTTTTGGATATTGTTGTTTTTCCTGATTAAAAACAAAAACGTAATACTGACCTTGTGATGAATATAAGATGAATGTATTACCAGTTCTCAAGTTTTCACATGTGAGTGTGGTGGGAAGGCAGAACTCAAAACGGGACTGCTGACAATATAAGAGGGGTGATTCTCAATGCTAAAAGGACGGTCACCCATGCTTTCCCCTCTCAATGTTATGAGATCGAGGTCAGATGACTCTGGAGACCAGGGTTCAATTTCTATGGCCATGGAAAACCAATGGGTGACCCCAGGCAAGTCACATACTCCCAGCCCCAGAAAACCTTGTGAAGGGGTCAGCATATGGTCTCTATTAGTCAGACTTGAAGATACATAACAAGAGTTTTTCAAACTCTACATTTTTTCTTTCATACTCTCAAAGTAAATAAGGTTTTGCATAGGTACTGAAGATATCGAATGCTCATGCAAGATAATCTCATGCAATGGCAGGAATCCCTGCCTTCCTCTTAGTGCCCAGTATCACAGCTGATACATTCATCAAGTTCCCTTACTAGTTAGAAACTTTAAAAAAATAAGAGAACCATTAGGGAGGAGAAGGCAAGAACATGATATTTCCTAAGATTTACTTTGTATCAAAATTTTCATCTTTTCACCTCTAATCAACTTTAAAATTTGCATACAAGTCAGGAATTAGAACTGAAAGAGGATCAGATTTCTGTTCTATGTTTAAAAAATGGAAAGATGAATGTTCAAGGAACAACACCGTTTCTATGCTGTGAACAAGGTACTGTACTGCTTATAAATATTGGTAATTTTTAATGCACCAATAGATTTATAAAATAGTCTGATGTTGGACCTATAAACTTCCACATTTACATTGAGGTGCAGTGTTCCATTAACCAATCTCAGCACTGCTTGATGCGTTCAGTATGAAAAGGAAATTATGAGTGCAAAGGTTAATGGAGAAAAATTATGGGGCAATTGGTTTTAGTAACATAGTTTGTCTCAGAGTAAGGAAATACATACTGTAGTTTTCTTTTCTTTTAAAAATGTTATTATCCTCAAGTTGGAATTGGTTGTCATAAATGGCCTTCACAAGCCTCCCAGTGCAAGTAAACTAAACTAAAATAAAAAGAATCCTAAAACCTCAGATTGGAAAAACAGATGTTTAGAGCAGACGAGATGGGATTACCTGGAAAAGAATCAACATTTAAAATGCTAATAACGTCAGACTTTGAGGTTGCATTCTCATTTAAGAATATTTGAAATAATAACAACAACAACTTGGGAAGTGTCCAACATGTGATCCAATACAACAGCCAGCATATTGATCTTGATTACTGTGTACTAATCTTGTTGTGTTTCAAATAATAATAAATAATAATAACTTTATTTTTGTATCCCACCACCATCTCCCTGAAGGGACTCAGGGCCGCTTACATGAGGTCTAATGTAATCAAACGCTTCTTAAAGTATGTAATTTCTGCACATATATTCCATACTGCAAAATAAAAATATGATTTGTGATAGAAGATCCATCACAATTTTTGGCAATTGAAAAAGATATTAGTAATATACTGTATATTTGGACTAGACTAGATCTTTATTTAAATGTAAGTGATAAAAGTATTATCCACAAGTTATGTGAGAGGTAACCTGTTTCTATTCTTGGAGTGCTATGATCAGTCATTATCAAAATATTGGGTTGCTGTAAGTTTTCTGGGCTGTATGGGCATGTTCTGGAAGCATTCCCTCCTGATGTTTCACCCACATCTATGGCAGGCATTCTCAGTGGTTGTGAAGATGTCTGCAATAGATGTGGGCAAAATGTCAGCAGAGAATGCCTGCTTTTCCAGGACAAACAGCCTGGAAAACTCACAGTAACCCAGTGATTCCAGCCATGAAAACCTTCAACAACATACAAAAACATTATTTTTATCTTTTAAATCTACATCCACTATCTTACTTTATTAGCTCTTTTTCAGAGAGATACCTTCTTAGTAGGCAACAGATCCTGACTAACTCAATGATGCTTCAACTTCTCTATTCAACAAATATATGTTTAATATGTAATTAAAAGTGCAGTCACTGAAAATATGATAATTGCATCTGTCTTTTGCTCTTGGAGTACTCCCTACAGTAATTCCAATAAGTGTTTGCATTTTGAGATCTTCAATGGACGGCTTTCTCTCCATCCCACCATTTCGGGTCTTTTTGGTGAGGACACAAGAGAGTCTTCTTGGTGGCTGCTCCCAGTTATGGAATTCCCTTCCAACATAAGGTTTGCTGGCCCCGGTTTGCTCTCAATCACCAGGAAAGTAAGAGAAATAAGAGAGAAATAAGGTTGAACACTGTGTAAGTCACCCACTGCATCGCTATCAGCCTCCTCCCAGTAGCCTCAAATCAAGGAAAAGTTTCATGATAACCACCACTCCTCTTAATGTTCCCCCAGTGAAAGCAAGAGAATCCCTCTCTGGGCAGCTAAACCAGGAAATCCCAAATGGATCCCCCCAATGAAGGTCTGCATCCAGGAGCAAACCAAGAATTGGCAACTTTGAAATCTCTGAACAGACTCAGAAGTGGAGTTGGCAGATCAAAAGACAACCTGGCTAAATGGCACTACCTAGAAGAATCCTCCACCTTGTGCGACTATGGAGCAGGACAAACAACTCTGTATATGAATGCCTGCCTGTGATGCCCTGCCTCAAGCACAAAGGAAGAACTGTTTAAAGCTATAGACAGTGCAGTCACCATTGCCCGTTTTTGGTCTAAAATTATTTAGCCACTTGTGTTCCCTCTATTTTATCAGTTTTATACTAATTTATTTATGCAATGCTTTTGACACTAAATAAAAACCAGGAAAATGCCTTTTTAAATTTGGTATGCCTCTGGCTCTTAACAAACTGCACTACAAGTTTTTTTTTAATGGTGCATGTTATCCTTTTTACAGTTTCAATGTGCTTTAAACTATTTTTATTTAGTGTTTAATTAAATTGTTTATTTAATTTTTAAAAGGTTTTGTATCAGCTAGGTTTTAGCTGTACCTTGTTTTGAATTTCCAGTATATTGCCTTGTGTCCTGCACTGTGGAAAAGGCAGGACATAAAAAATTAAGTAATGTATATGGTAATCCAGTGCCATCGTATATAATATGAAACACCAAAGTTCAAATTTGATGCTGATTCAGAAGTGGTTGATAAGGGTGGAATTGGGATTGGTAAGGTTAAGTAAATAAGATACATTATATTGAATGAAAATGTAAGATTTTAAAGTATCTAATTTAGAGCATCACACACAAAGAATACTTAAATTGCCGTTGTTTTTCCTGTTTAATAGCATTATTAATATGACCCTTTAGGTTGTCCCCATTGGGCAGTTTACAAACAATTACAGCAAAAATACTTGCAATTTCCTTTCTCCTAAAAAACCATGTAGGTGATTAGGAAAACTTGGAATACGGAATGAAGTCTTGAATTTGCCTTCCAAGTTCTGTAGTTTTATTATAAATTTCTAAGGGAGATACTGAATGTTGAATAGAAAAACAGATTATGCTGCACATGTGGTTTGATTCGGTCTTCACTTAACCCAACAAATATTAACCTTCAAGGCACATCTTCTTGGAAGAGATGTGAATTCAAAGCACAGATGTGGTGTTTTGGAACAATGATCTTGTTTTATAGTGACACAGTAGGCAGCTAGCCAGACCCATTCATATATAAAATTGTCCATGAATCATAAATAGAGTAAAGTATGGATTTATTGAAAACACATCCACTGCCTTCCTATCTTTGTATTTGTTTGGAGATATGGTATGAAATTAATTATGTGTAAAGAATTATACTGTTAATAGTCAAGAGCTTGAGAAAGGGAGAGAACGAGTGAGCTGAAATGGCATTCTTTTCTGGGACTGAAGTAAAGGAAGGCCAGAAACACAGGACAGCATTGGGCAAAGCTGAAGTCATAGTATAAGAACATAAGAACATAAGAAGAGCCATGCTGAATCGGGCCTCGGCCCATCTAGTCCAGCATTCTGTGTCACACAGTGGCCCACTAGTTGTACACAGGGATCTCTAGCAGAAAGGAGGGCAAAACCCTCACCTGCTCCCGACCCCCCACAACCAGTACCCGGGAAAATCCTGCCTGCCTCCATCAACACAGAGGTGGCACTTGGATGTCCATTTCAGTAGCTACTGATTCCCTTGGTATCCATGAATCTGTCTAATCCTGCCTTGAAGCTGTCCAGGCTGACAGCTGTCACAACCTCCTCTGGAAGTGAGTTCCATAACCCAATGACCCTCTGGGTGAAGAAATATTTCCCTTTATTAGTCCTGACTTTCCTACCTTGGAGCTTTAGGGAGTGCCCCCTAGTCCTAGTATTGTGTGACAGAGAAAATATTTTTTCTTTGTTCACCTTTTCTATCCCATGCATGATTTTATACACTTCGATCAAGTCACCTCTTAAACGCCGTCTTTCAAGGCTGAAAAGACCAAGGCGTTGCAACCTGATTTCATAAGGGAGCTGCTCCATCCCTTGGATCATATTTGTTGCCCTTCTTTGTACCTTTTCCAGTTCCGTTATATCCTTCTTGAGGTGCGGAGACCAGAATTGTACACAGTACTCCAGATGTGGCCTCACCATAGATTTGTAGAGAGGCAATACAACATTTGCCGACCTATGTTCGATTCCTTCCTGATCATGCCAAGCATAGAATTTGCTTTTTCACTGCTGCAGCGCATTGGGTTGACATCTTCATTGAGCTGTCCACCAAAACCCCAAGATCCCTTTCCTGGTTTGTCTCAGAAAGCTTTGATCCCATCAGTTGATAAGTGTATTTGGGGTTCTTTTCCCGATGTGCATGACTTTACACTTGTTTAGGTTAAAATGCATTTGCCACTTTGTTGCCCATTCACTCAATTTCGAGAGATCTTTCTGGAGCTCTTTACAGTCAGTTTCATTTTTAACTACCCTGAACAGTTTAGTGTCATCTGCAAACTTTGCTACCTCACAATTTACATCTACATCCAGATCGTTTATGAATAAATTAAAAAGTAACGGTCCTAAAACTGAACCTTGGGGTACGCCACTTCTTACCTCTTTCCACCCAGAGAAGTGTCCATTTATTACCACCCTTTGTTTCCTACAGTTTAGCCAGGTTCCAATCCAGGACAAGACCTGTCCCCTGATTCCATGGCTGAAGAGCTTATTTAGGAGCCTTTGGTGAGGGACTTTGTCAAAAGCCTTTTGAAAGTCAAGGTAAACAATATCGACTGGGTCCCCTTTATCTATGTGTTTATTTACACCCTCAAAGAATTCTATCAAGTTAGTAAGACATGATTTGCCTTTGCAGAAACCATGTTGATTTTCCTTCAGCAATGCCTGTTCTTCTATGTGCTTAGTAATTTTTCTTTAATAATGGTTTCCATCACTTTGCCTGGAACTGAGGTTAGACTAACTGGCCTATAATTTCCTGGATCACCCCTGGATCCTTTCTTGAAGATCGGAGTTACATTTGCCTCCCTCCAGTCCTCGGGTACAGTGCCTGATCTTAGAGAAAGGTTATATATTTTGGCTAAATTTCAGCAATTTCACACTTGAGTTCCTTAAGAACTCTGGGGTGGATGCCATCTGGCCCTGGTGATTTGTTGACATTTAGTTTAGTAAGGCATGTGAGAACATCTTCCTTGTTTATCTCTATCTGGTTTAATTCATTTAATTCCCTCCCTGAAAAAACTGACTCAGCTGCAGGCATATGTTGTCTGTCCTCCTGTGTGAAAACGGAGGCAAAGAAGTCGTTTAGCCGCTCAGCAATCTCCTTGTCTTCACTTATCGTCCCTTTCTTACCATTTTCGTCAAGTGGCCCAACTGCTTTTCTAGTTGGGTTCCTGCTTCTGATGTACTTAAAGAAGTTTTTGCTATTTTTTTAATGTTCTTAGCTATATGTGCCTCAAAATCTCTCTTGGCTTTCCTGACGGTTGCTTTGCATTTAGTTTGCCAGAGCTTGTGTTCCTTTCTGTTCTCCTCGGTAGGAAGAGCCTTCCATTTCTTAAATGAGTTTTTCTTCTTTCCAATCACATCTTTTACTTCATTTGTAAGCCATACTGATGTCCTCTTGGACTTTCCCGGCCTCTTTCTTATTTTAGGAATGCATTTTAGTTCGGCTTGTTTTAAAGTATTTTTAAACAGTTTCCAAGCATTTTGGAGGGATTTGATTTTTTACTGTTCCTTTTAGTTTGTTCTTTACTATTTTTCTCATTTTGGTGAAATTCCCTTTGTGAAAATTTAAGGTCTCTGTGTTAGTTTTCACTGACAGTTTGCTATCCAAACTTAAGTTGAAGGTTATTGTGTTGTGGTCACTGGTACCTATGGGCTCAGTTACAAGGACATCTTGAACGAGATCTTGTTCATTAGTTAGCACCAAGTCCAGGATCCCCTTTCCCCTGGTTGGTTCCATGACCATCTGCTCAAGGGAATAATCAGCTAGCATGTCGAGGAACCTTGTCTCTCTTTCATGCGTAGAACAAGAATTTAGCCAATCTATTTGGGGATAGTTGAAGTCCCCATTATGACTAATTTATTGCTGTTTGAGGCCGGTTTAATTTCATTTTCCAGATAGCAGTCTGCCTCTGGAGTTTGGTTGGGAGGGCGATAGCAGATCCCTAATGCTAGATTAGTTTTTTGTCCTGGGACTTTTATCCACAATGTTTCTGTAAGTGAGTTTGAATTTTCTTGAAATTCTAATTCATGAGATTCTAGCTCTTCATTTATGTACAAGGCCACACCGCCACCGTTTTTCCCTCTCCTGTCTTTCCTGTACAGTTTATAACCTGGAATTTTTGTGTCCCAATAGTATCATAGAGGTGGAAGAGACCTCATGGGCCATCCAGTCCAACCCCCTACCAAGAAGCAGGAACATTGCATTCAAAGCACCCCTGACAGATGGCCACCCAGTCTCTGCTTAAAAGTCTCAAAAGAAGGAGCTTCCACCACACTCTTGGGCTGAGAGTTCCACTGCTGAACAGCTTTCACAGGCAGGAAGTTCTTCCTCATGTTCAGGAGGAATCTCCTTTCCTGTAGATTGAAGCCATTGTTCCATGTCCTAGTCTCCAGGGCAGTAGAAAACAAGCTTCCTCCCCCCCCCCCCCATGATTTCCCCTCACATATTTATACATGGCCATTGTGTCTCCTCTCAGCCTTCTCTTCTGAAGGCTAAACATGCCTAGCTCTTCAAGTCACTCCTCAAAGAGCTTGTTCTCCAGACCCTTGATCATTTTAGTTGCCCTCCTCTTGACACATTCCAGCTTGTCAACATCTCCCTTAAATTGTAGTGGTGAAGGGACCAGAACCAAAAGTAAGCAAGACACCAGCTTCTCCCCCAACTCCCATCTCTCACTCTGCAATCCCTTCTTGCTCTGTATTCTAACCCAGTTTAATTTCGAACCTTTATATTGTTTCTGAAGAGTAGCAAGATGACAGTTAATCACAATGACCCACTGATTGAAATCACAGATATACCTATAGAGGAGTCTTGCTTGGAGAAGCCAGGGCAATAAATATGACCAATGTGGAAAGAGTGGGATGATGACTCCCATACCCAATCAAAAGAGATCCGGACCAATGAGAGTTATGGTAAGAAGTAAAAAGGAAGAAAGTTGAACATTTCCGCTCTTCATGGGAAATGGCAACTTCCCAACTCATCAGATATTGCCAACTATTTGTGTAAGAATACAAGTAGTTATGGCAAACAGTAAAATAATTTTAGATATTAGGCATACTGGTGTTTCTAGCATTGTCCCCGTTAGATATCCGGATCCCATTTACAAACAGTTCAGGCTTGGATCAGGAAAATCTTTTTCAAATCTTTTAGTAATAAGAGGTAGGAAAAAGCAATTTAAGTTATTAATTAAATTGGTCTTTTGCAAACAAAAGTGGTATCTTGATCCAGGTTTTTTTTAAATAAAGGGGATTGGCCTAAATTTGAATTTCAGGATCAATATTTCTCCAGAATTAAGTTACAGATTATGTTATTAACTAAAAAACCTATGGTGCTAAAGAGCAAACAATTTTTATATTGGTTCTTTATAGCTGATTCTTGACCCAAAGTCTAGTGACCTTGGATTTTGGTAAAACTAGAACTTGCTCTTTAAAGGTGTGGAATTATAAGGTTGAGGTCACAAGTATAAGGGCAGCTTGGAAGATGGTGGTGGTAGTTTGTTTTGCATCCAGAGACAGCAGTGCAGCCGAATATGTAATGCAGCAATATTTTTAATGTGCCTTAGTGCTCCTATGTCTATTCTGCCTGCATCTTCCAGTTGATGGAACAATGAGAATGTGACACACACAATCTATGGCCATGTCAGTCCTGAAATTGTTTTTAGCCTGTCAAAGACATACAGTGTGCATTACTTTTATATTATTAGCAACAGCATGGCTTTCCATTCAGATGGAAGGACAACATTATGCAAGCCAGAACAATTGCTCCTAGTAGGAAGTTCTAGCAGCCTGTCAGTGACCACCAAAGATCTTCTTCTAATGTCACTCTATGCTTCTGAAAGTGGTTGGACCAAGAAGTGGGCCACCAAGTTTCTACATGTGTGTGTGTGTGTGTGTGTGTGTGTTACTACAGTTTATACTGTCTTCCTATTTGAGGTACTCACTGCCAATTTGTTCAACTAATTTTTGATAACTATATGTTAACATTTTAAAAGAATACACAAAATTCTCCTAGTAAAATCTCTGGGCAGAAAAATAGTTTTTCTCACCCTGAAATCCCTTTTACTTGTTATTTGATGATCTGGAGATTTCTTCATAAAACCAGATGACTGATAAGACCACTAGGAAAAAATAATAAACTCTGTTTCATATGATGCAATGTTTCTGGAATTTTGCAAACCATGCTATTTTATGAACTCAAGAGAAATATGTACTTCTCTGGTTATTGAAAAGCAACCCTTTCTAAAGTAAAAATACAGTATTTATCATTAGAATTTGAAAACTCTGTGCTACAGTATCAGGTATTATACCATCAACATGGGAAAAGGGTTCAAAGTTCAAAGGCAAAGTTCATGGAGTCTGCAGATGCAACATTCAGAGAGGCCATTTTTCTTTAAGACAGTATTCCCTTGTAGGGACTCTTATGATTCACCACCATTAAGAATGAAAGTAAAACCTAGCCCCAAAGATAAGATTGGTTCTAGATGTTCCTACAGGCTCATCTTTCTTGAAATCTTATATGTCAATAATCTACTCCCAATTAGAAGCCAAAGGAAGGCAGCGCCTCGCGTGGATGCGCTGTGACGCAGCGAGACGCCGCTCTCAGTGGGGTCGTGCGCGCTGCGGCACCTACGACACACAGTGACGCACAGTGACGTAAGAACCTGGAAGGGGATCAAAATAAACAAAAAAGGAAACCCCGTAAAGCCCAGCCATTGCCGTAAAGTATCCTCACAGCCAGAAGCAGTAAACTGCAAGCTGCAAAGCAAAGTAGAAGGGGCAGCCGTGTGTGCGCCAGAGGGCAGCCCAGGCTATTGAAGTAGCAAGCAAGACGTTCAGCGAGACAAGAAAGGAAAGAGGACCAAGAGAACTAAGAGGACTAAGAAGATCAACAACCAAGAGCAACAGGGACCCATCCCAGCGGGTAAGAGGCTAGGGAACTACACCTCTCGTTATGGGTAGGACCCGCTACAAAGGACATGGACAAGTTCACTAACATAATGAAAACAAACAAGGGCATGAGCGGGGCAACCCCCAGAAGAAACTCGATGTCGACGCCAGGGGAGATCTCAGGCAGGGACCTTATTACTGAAATTCATAAAATGAAAGAGGATCTGCAAGAGCAGATCCAAGATAATAGCGAAAAAATGCAGGACAAGATGAAATCAATGTTCAAAGAAGAACTAGGAATAATGAAAAAGGAACTGAAAGAGGAACTAAAAGAAGAATTGACGACTATGAAAAAAGAAATGGAAGGTGTACAACGAGATATAAAAGGAATTAAAACAGAGAAAACGGTAACGAAAAAAGCCCAAAGGAAAATGGAAGAAAAAATCCAACAGCTCGAGGCAATCAACAGGAAACTGGAAAGACAACAGGAGACATCGGCAATCAAAGAAACTGAGACTCAACTTAGATTTAGGAACATCATTGAGAGCGACTCCCAGGTGCTGAGAGAGACAATGGCAGAGATCACGGCAGAAATATTAAACACCAGAATAGAACAAATGTTGCCAAACATCGACCGGGCTCAGAGAATAAACTCAACATATGCTAAAAAGAACCGCGTGACGTTGTAGTGACCTTCTCTAAAAGGGCCATAAGAGATGAAGTTCTCTTATCCAAATCGTAAAAACCTCCATGCTACAACGGGAAAAGTATAATAATTCTAAAAGAATTCACCCCTGCCTCACTAAGTAAAAGGAAAAATTATTATTTCATGACAGACTAATTAAAAAAACATTGAGAGGGCCTACAGGACTAACACAAATTATGTAAGAAGAAACAAAGTCCCAAGGGACGTAATAGTTCAATTTGGAAGGCGGAAGATCAGAGATAAAATCTCTAAAAATTATACGATTAATCCAATTTATTACAAACAAATTGAAAGTTGCTATATTAAAAGAACTCCCACAAATAACCCTAAAGAAGAGAAGGAAATATATATTCCTCACAGAAGAACTCAAGAAAAGAAATATAAGGTTCCATTGGGAAAGATCTGAAGGCCTCATGCTAACATACAACGAAGAAAGATACTGGATAACCTCCAAAGATAAAGCCAAAGAATTTTATAAAAAACTATCAAAAGACTTAAAGAAGGACAAAACATTGGAAACTGGAAAACATGAACAATCTAAAGAAGATGGTTTTCAATCAAAATCAGGAAGCAAGAGATTAAGAGAAAAATCCCCAGAAGATTATGAGATGCATTTTAGACAGGCAACGGTGTCACTGGCACCACACAGAGAAGAAGAAGAAGAAGAAGAAGAAGAAGAAGAAGAAAGAAACTTTTCAACTATCTAGTGACAGCGGCCAGAAAAAATTATGCAAGATACTGAAGAACAAAGAAGATCTCAATACAAGATTAAAACCTAATGAAAATTACAGAGATTATGAATATGGACAATTAACCCAATATCTGAGGATAAAGCAGAACTTAAAGATACCAAAAATAGATTGGACTTTGATAAAGAACTGTATTACTCAAGAAAATTTGAAATGGATCATCGACATAAGACAAAAGTAACTACAATTGCTCTTAGGAAGCTTCTAAGAAAGAGTTAGCCAATTTTGTTCAAGAGACATGTTGAAATAAGAAACACCAAAGAATCAATGTGAAGAAGATTGGAAGTCAACAATTATATCCTACCACACCAATCCCTCCCTTCCCTATCCCCCTTCTTCCTTGTTTGTATCAACCCATCTTACCCTATCCACTCCATCCAACTTACCCTTTACACATTCCTATCTATTTTGTTTCCCTACTTTCTTATACACCTAAAATGTTCCCCCTCTTTTATTGTACCCTTGAAAACTTTAATAAAAATGAATTTACAAAAAAGAAGAGGAAATTAAATTTTAGAATTAGAAGTTACACTTAGAGCACTTGAGAAAAATCTATCAGCAGGAGCAGATGGTATACTAATAGTTATTTCAAATTATGGAGATAGAGTCAATATAAATTCTAATACAGATATGTGTGTGTAAATTAATATATTTTAGCATAATATTCTCAGAAGGTAAATATTATTCAACCTTTCCATAAATGTCTTTTTAAGTACAAAATTCTGCAGTAGGAGCTAATGTCAAAACATTATTTCCTCCAATCAAAAATACCTGAAAACCAATGAACTACAATTGGAATATCTGGGTAACTCAGGAGTATGCATACTTGCCAGCAACATACACGGAGTAAATTTATAGGAGGATCTGTGCAGTCTCTTGGATAACTTCTGTGGGAAAATATTTCACTTCGCTGAAATATGCCGCAGCATTTTTTAAACGCTTGAGCTGCTTATTACTTGAGTTTTCTGCCATGATGAAAAACTTTAATTTACTTGGGGTCACTGAAGAAAAGGAGTAAGAGGAGGCAAGCTGAACTCTAGATAATTCTCTGCTAGTTATGCCCTTGGCTAAACAGTAAAGTTGCAGGGAGACTTTGCTGCCAAATCACCATCCTTTGAGTTTATTTGTTCCATCCTAGATCAGCTTAACATCTTTAATAGTATTAGTATCAGGCATGCATAGTCCAAGTACATGCAACTAGGCTTGATAGTTGGAAAAGCAGGATTAAAATGTGTTCTTATCCCAGCTGTCAAAGCAATGCTCTCTAAGGCAATTAATTAAGCATTAATGTATTGATTGAAAGGACCAATTTCATGGGTTAGGTTTTCTTTCAGCTAATTTTAGATTGCATGTGAGAAAGGCATGCTGTCTTCATGAAATCATGGCAAAGGAATGCAGAACAATGAGACAAGATTAGGTTTTCTCCAAGTTAGTTGGGAAGCAGTTTGCCTTTACAGAATGTGCTTTAATTATACACATCCTTAAGGACTTCTGCACATTTGCAAATATGACTCACTATTGATAACAGGTTATGGCTAGCTGGGAATTTTGGGAGTTGAATCTGCCTGGGCCTCTTTCCTCATTTCCATCTTGATTTGGCTAAAAACAATGCCCATTTGAATGTCAGTGTTGAAGCTGGATCAAGAGCTAGTTTTTTCTTTCTTCTTTTAACTACTGTACTGTGAGTGGTAGTGATGGTACGAATTTGTAATTAAAAATAGGTGGGTGAATGCTTTAAATATGGATGTGGTCTTGATCCAGGTATAGCCATAATCATGTATGTGAAACTATGTCAAACATAGTATAAATAGTATAAGTGTGTTATTTACTCTTTGACATACCAGTCTTGCAAGTAAGCTTCCCAACTGTTTCCAAACCCATCCCCACAATAATTGTGACGCAAAAGGAGGAATGCTACAACTGCACCCACAACTCACTTGGTGTCCTTCAGCCTAGCACTAGCATTCCTTCATTTCCTGGGGCCTTTGTGTTTTCAACGTATTTCTCCTGTATTTTCAGTTTAGTTCTGAACACCAAGATAAATTCCCCTGTAAACTGGAGATCAAGGTTACTACTGTATGTTTTATAGCACTCACTCCTTGGATGACACTGTTGGCTGTTTTTATTTAACAAATGATGTTGTATTTGGAGAAAGCATGTTACACAAGGCCACCCAAAGAGTCTACAACTATGCTGGGGTTTATATTAGATGTAGAATTACCTTGACTCTTATTATGCCCTTTGACTGTTAGTGTTTATGCAATTGTGTTTGCCTGTGGGGAGGAAGATGCAGTCAAATTGGATTTTATTAAAGAAGCAGGAGAAAATTTTATAGATTGACTTGAGTTACATGTGAATGAGAAACAGTGACACCAAGAACAAATATTTTTCTTCATTTTTATAAGTCTAATAAATAAAAAGTAATGATTCTTTTTATTCTTCATACATATTGATTACACTTATTATAGCCTCCTATAACGTTCTGTAAAAGATTGGGCACAATTCTATCAGATACTCCAGTATGTTTCATTTAACACCCCCAAAAAGTGATCAATTATTATGGGGTTAGTATACTTAAGATGGCCTGCTGTGGAAAGAGTAGGCTAACTTACATATTTTCAGGGTTTCCTTTCATCTGGGTTACACACATTTGCTGGTTCAGTTATTAGATTTTGGGGTTCCAGCTGCACAGTTGAAGTGGTTTTGATATAGCCTCGGGCGCCTACGTTATATACAGCACAATTAAAAGCCTTCATTCCTCCTGCCCCCTGTGTCTTTTGTGGTTACAGGGGAAAGGGAGACTTGAGGTGTGGTGGTGTATTAGAACAGACAGTCTCAGTTTGAAAGGAGAAGGCAGATGGATTTTAAGCAGAGTGATCTGAAAGAGCAGGAAACATTTTTAAATGTATCAAATGGTTTGATTTCTCATAAATTGGAGAAGATGGGAGGACTGTTTTACATTACATTTCTTCATGGCAATCACACACTGTTGAGTGTATTCTTTGCACACTTTGGCACAGCCCAGTCTGGAAGTGAAACTAACTTGTCACACAAAACTTCTTCTTACATAAAGAAAGAGCCTGGCCAATATGAAACAGTCATATAGCTCAACAAAAGTAGCTCAAGTGTAATCACTATGCAAGGTGGACGGCTGGTTCTTCCTTTCCCCTCGGATAATTTTTGTAATGCAAAACACCCATCCTAATGTCCCATCTCTTTTTACTTTTTGCAGAAATTTCCAAAGCCTACAGAAAATCAAGTTCAGTACAGTTGTCCCTCCACATTTGCGAAGTTACCTTTTGCAGATTTGAATATTCACAATTTGATGAATATGTTCTTTCTAGTAATTTCTAGCTACTCCAGATTCTATAGCCAATTTCCAACAGAAGTTTATCCTAAAGCTGCACTGAAACATTCAGAGGTTCCTAGAGAGAACAATTAACTAGCATTTGTAGGACCTCCAGCTCAGTTCTATGAACTTCCACCAGGACTTGTTTTGGAAGACTTAAACATTTCTCTCAGGCTTAAAAAGCAGTGTTTTAAAATTCATTTTCAAGGGTGCCCTGCCTCTGCAAAAATGGAGGACCTACGCTAAATCCTTTATGGCAGTGATTCTCAATCTGTGAGTCCCCAGGTGTTTTGGCCTACAACTCACAGAAATCCCATCCAGTTTACCAGTTGTTAGAGGATTTCTGGGAGCTGAAGGCCCAAACATCTGGGGACCCACCAATTGAGAACCACTGCTTTACAGAATCTGGCTATACCAGGGGTTCTTAACCTTATTAGTTCTGTATATGCCTTTGCCAGTCAGATGAAGAGCCATGGTGGCGCAATGGGTTAAACCCTTTAGCTGGCTGACCTGAAGGTTGACGGTTAAAAACTGTGATACTGGGTGAGCTCCTGTCTATCAGCTCCAGCTTCCCATGTGGGGACATGAGAGAAAATGGTAAAACATCCTGGCATCCCCTGGGCAATGTCCTTGCAGATGGTCAATTCTCTCACATCAGAAGCAACTTGCAGTTATCTCAAGTCACTTCTGACATGATAAAAAAGTCAGGTGAAAACCACAAACCTCTTCTCAGAATGTAGAGACAGATAGTTCTATGATACTCAATGTCGGTATGTTTGTTTAAGGTAACTATTCTATTTTGGACAACTATGTCACACAAGAGTTAAACACAGCAGGACTGTGATCTAGCATCGGATCTACCTACTACTGTAATTTCAAAGTATGGACAAGCATAAGCAATTTTTTGAGATATGCAACAGCTGTAATATGATATGATATGAATACTACTGAATGCCATCAGATCGTTCCACTCAAAATTCCTCCACAAATTATTTGATGTCCCAAACTGCATCCCCTACACAGTTCTGTAAATAAACTCTGTTAACTTTACTGTGCCTGGCTTCTTAAGGTGGTCGGGATCACGACAGTTCTACGTTTGTCTACAACCTGGCCAATACTCTATAGAGGCCACTATCTGGATAGACATCATAACATTTTGGTTATATATTCAGTATCAAAGCCTCAGTAACTCTTTGACCCAACTCAAAATGGTGCACAACAGTCCTAGCAAAGATTGAGGAATTGGGTTATGATAGCAACTTCTTGAATATGCTAACTTTCACTGAGATCTTTACTCTTATTAAAAAGAGGTTTCTAGAAAGGGATTATAAACAACTGCTGAGCTTGGCCAATAAATCCTGTTCGCCTAAGAACATGGCAATCCCATTCATACAGGGAAACCCAGCCTTTTATATTGCAGCGCTCACTAATCACACATACAGGAGAGCCTATATGCTGACTAGATTTGATATTATGCCATCTTCACTCCATAGAGGAAGACTCAATGGTCTACCGAGCGATAAGAGGCTTTGTACCTGTAGTACAGGACAGTTGGATTCCATCCCGCATATTCTTCTGCACTGCCCACTCTATCAGGAACCAAGATCTAGCTTGCTACTAAAAGTTATAGATTCTTTGAAAAGTAATACAGATCCAGACAACGTAATCATGTTTTTAAACTCCCAAGATTTTAACCATTGCCTCTCAGTGGCAAGGTTCCTGAATGAAATCTGTAAACTGAACATGTAGCAAATGTGAAATTTCCTTTTCTATAATTTATACTGTATGTTATACTGTTTTGCTATATATGCCGATGAAGGCCTATTGGATTGGATTGGAATACTACTGAAACTTATTGCATACATTCCTAAGTAAAGAAAATTCTAGATTGAAGTTGTAGGTCAGAGAATATAAAGATAAGCTGAATTTTTTTTCAGTTCAAGCTCACAGACCCACTGAAACCCCCAGGCTATACTATGTCTGTGTGTGAATACACGCAAATGCAAACACATCTTTGGTTTTCTTTGCCTGGAGATGAGCTACTAGATAACCAAGTAAATGTTTGTTTTGTGCTATAATCAGACTTCAATAAAACTTCCCAATTATTTCCATGAAACAATTGGATGATTTTTTTAACGGTTGTATAAATTACAAATGAGAACTGCATATCTTGCAACAACTTGCTAAACTTTTAAGGTACACTTAAATCTAAATATTGTATATACAGTATTTCTTTTAAAAATACTCAAATGCAAACAAAATCAGCTTATGCTGGTGAGATTTCAAATTGTTCTGCTAAATCAAGAGACACAGAAGCAAAGATATGTTATTGCTTGTGTTTTACAACATTTCTGAAACTCAGCACACTAATTTGTACTCAGGGAATGCAAAGAAAATACCCATATTAAGTCTTTTGTAAGGGATGGTCACATACCTTCTTGAGTCAACATTAATAAGTATATTTATCTCCCTCTACCAAACAGATAAATACAATTTCCTGCACAATGGAGAGGAAGATTGGAACTAATACATCTGTTTGGATAGCTGGGTAATGCATTCCTCTTATGTTTTTCCTGTACCACACTTGTAATCAGAGCTCTCTCTCAAAATTTCATTAAATTGAAGCTAATAAAAATTAACTAACTTAGCCTTTTGATGGCAGCATCCCATAGAAGGAATACCTTGTTCAATCAAACATTGTACAGTAGAAGCAATGCAATGAATACATTCCTCTAGCGTTACTACCCTGATTTATGGAAGGCACCTTCTCACAATACCTTTGTGACATATATTGTTTCGGTTTGTGGCAGTTGTTCATTGGCTGTGAGGTCTGTGTTTATTTGATTTCCTATCTGTAACTTTAATTTTAATTAACTTTGAAGATATGCAATTACCTAAAATAATTCAAATGGATGAAAAATACATAATAATTAAAGAGAATGTATGCCTGTCCTCATCATTGCAAAGTATTTTCTTGGAGCTCTAGCATTACCAAGGGCTTTTCATTCCTAATCCCCAAATCAGTTTAAATTAGCACAGGATCTTCCAAAATGATTTGTATCTGTACTTGCCTTGAATGTTTTTACATTCTTGGAACTAGCTAAGGTGGTTGCTGCCAGTAAACACAGCTATTGTTTCCAGGACACAGATTCAACAGAGATAAAGTAAGGAAAAAATGAAATCTAGCACTAAAACAAATAATATCCTAATGCTTAACTAATGTTATATTACTAAAGCAATTTAGCACTTTGAGTATAACTCTTGAATAATAATAATAAAGAAGTTTCAGTGGAAATAGCTGAAAATCCATTTCTGAATTGTTGCTCGAGAGTGTATATGAAATGTGATCAGTGAGAAGAATGAAAAAAGAGTGGAGGAGAGAGAGGTAAACCCAGAGTATTTGAAGAAAAAGGTAGATGCAATGAATAAATATACAGGTATGATCAAAACAAACTAACATAATAGTTAGATACTCCCTTCTCTCTAATCTGGAGGTGCCCTTTTTTGAAACCAGGACTGGAACTAATAATGAAGGCGCAGGTCCGCAGATGGGGGTCCTCCTGGGATCAGTGCTGCTGCTTGATGTGCAGGTGTCGTCGGTGGCCGGGAGGGCCTTTGCACAATCAAAACTCATGTGCCAGCTGTGGCCACACCTCATGAAGTCTAGCTTGACCATGGTGGTCCACGCCTTAGTTATCTCTAGATTGGACTATTGCAATGCACTCTACATGGGGCTTCCCTTGAAGACGGCCCGGAAACTTCAATTGGTCCAAAGCTCGGCAGCCAGACTTCTAACGGGGGCAAATTACAGGGAGCTGTCAACCCCCTTGTTTAAGGAACTCCATTGGCTGCCATTAATCTTCTGGTCCCAATTCAAGCTGCAGGTCATCACCTATAAAGCCCTGAACGGTTTGGGACCCACCTACCTCTGTGACCACATCTCCTACCACAAACCTGCACAATCACAAACCTGCTTGTCCGGTTTTAATGGATTCGTTTCAATTGGTTCAGCTTGAGGATGTGGACAAGATCCTTGGAGAGGCGAGGCCCACTACATGCATCCTAGACCCCTGCCCATCCTGGCTGATTAAGGAAGCCAGAGGGGGTTTGGCAGAGTGGGTGAAGGTGGTGGTTAATGCCTCCCTTCGGGAAGGCATCATTCCAGCCAGCTTAAAGCAAGCTGTTATAAAACCGCTGTTGAAGAAACCTTCACTGGACCCCACTCAATTAGTGAACTATCGGCCAGTTTCCAATCTCCCCTATTTGGGCAAAGTCATGGAACGTGTGGTGGCTTCGCAACTCCAGGGGTTCTTGGTGGACACTGATTATCTTGATCCGGCACAGTCTGGCTTTAGGCCGGGACATGGCACTGAGACAGCCTTGGTCGCCTTGGTAGATGATCTACGCCGGGAACTCGACAGGGGGAGTGTGTCCCTGTTGGTTCTGCTGGACCTCTCAGCGGCTATCGATACCGTTGACCACAGAATCCTTCTGGGTCACCTTGCAGATATGGGGCTTGGGGTACTGCCTTGCAGTGGCTCAATCCTTCCTGGAAGGTCGTACCCAGAAGGTGTCATTGGGTGACACCTGTTCGGCTCCACAGCCGTTGTCCTGTGGAGTCCCTCAGGGTTCAGTCCTGTCCCCGATGTTGTTTAACATCTACATGAAACCGCTGGGAGAGATCATTCGGAGTTTCGGAGTAAGGTGTTATCTGTACGCAGATGATGTCCAGATCTGTCACTCCTTCCCACCTGTCACCAAGGAGGCTGTCCAGACCTTGAAGCGGTGCTTGGCCGCTGTGTCGGACTGGATGAGGGCTAGCAAATTGAAACTAAATCCAGACAAGACAGAGGTCCTCCTGGTCAGTCGTAAGGCCGAACAGGGCATAGGGGTACAGCCTGTGTTGGACGGGGTTACACTCCCCTGAAGATGCAGGTTCGCAGCTTGGGAGTGATCCTGGACTCATCGCTGAGCCTGGAACCCCAGGTCTCGGCGGTGGCCAGGGAGCTTTTGCACAGTTGAGACTCGCGCGCCAGCTGCGCCCGTACCTTGGGAAGTCTGATCTGGCTACGGTCGTCCACGCTCTGGTCACATCCCGAATAGATTACTGCAACGCACTCCACGTGGGGCTGCCTTTGAAGACAGTTCGGAAATTGCAATTAGTCCAGCGGGCGGCAGCCAGATTACTAACGGGAGCTACATACAGGGAGCATACCACCCCCCTGTTGTGTCAGCTCCACTGGCTGCCTGTCCAATTCCGGGCTCAATTCAAACTGCTGGTTTTGACCTTTAAAGCGCTATACGGTTCTGGCCCAGCTTACTTGTCCGAACGCATCAGCCGCTACGTCCCATCCCGTAGCCTAAGATCATCCGGGGAGGCCCTGCTCTCGCTCCCGCCCGACTTCTCAGATGCGGTTGGTGGGGACGAGGACAGGGCCTTCTCGGTGGTGGCCCCGCCTGTGGAATGCGCTCCCTATGGAGTACGGTCCACCTCATCCCTCCTGGCATTCAGGAAAAGGTAAAATCCTGGCTCTGGGACCAGGCGTTCCCACACCAGCACTAAGCAGCATATTAGATGGGATGTTAATGGAAGGGAGGAAGAGGGGCAATGTTTTTATGGTTGAATATTGTTTTTAAATGGAATGATTGTAGATGTTGCTGAGGGATTGTATTTTAATGTCTTAATGTATTTTAATGTGTTGTGGGGTTTGGGGTTTTACGCTGTTGATGTGGCATCGAATTGTGCCATGCTGTAAGCCGCTCTGAGTCCCCCCTCGGGGGTTGAGAAGAGCGGGGTAAAATCCTGAAATAAATAAATAAATAAATAAATAAAATCTCTTTGATCCTCTGGAGAGGCCCTTCTTTCACCCCTTCCTCTATCACAGGCTCCACTTGTGGGAACAAGGGACAGGGCCTTCTCCGCTGTGGCCCCCCGCATTTGGAACTCACTACCTGGGGAGATCAAGCAAGCCCCTAGCCTAGCTGCCTTCAAGAAAGATCTAAAAACTTGGCTCTTCCAATGTGCCTTCGGAGAGTGTCAACTCGACCCATCTGGCTGTTTCCACCTTCAGTTGCCCTCATGATAAAGCACCTTCCCCTGTCACCTATAAAGGCCAAATCCCACTGCTCCTCCTTCTCGGGCTCCTCTCTCATAAATGCACTTTTTATCCCTATCTCACCCAGGGTTTTAGCCTTTTAACATTTTATCTCATACATCTGGCCCACCCTTTGTGGTTGATTTTATTATGCCATTTTACATTGTTTATTTCCTTTGTTATTTTATATATTTTGTTATGTATTTCCTTGTTATTTTGTGTCTAATTGTGTTGTATTATTTTGGGCTTGGCCTCATGTTAGCTGCCCCGAGTCCCCTTTGGGGAGATGGTGGTGGGTTATAAATAAAGATTATTATTATTATTATTTATAATGGAACCACTGAACCTACTAAATCAATGGGATTTGCTCATCTGCTGTCTCACTATTTAATGGATGACTCAATAGTTCTATTTTAAATTGGGAGACTGAACAATTGTTCTGCTCTAAATTGGGACTAAACAACTGAGATAATGGATTGGAACGTATCATCTATGTAAACTAGATTTTCTGAAGTTACCTGAGTAAGTTAAGGCCCCCATGCCATGAGGATAACAGGAGATGAGCATCTCAGATCAAGATACAGATCTCCAGGTGTTGCTGAATTTCAATTCTCAGCATTTGTAACCATTGATGATTCTGGCCAAAGCTGCCGATATTTGCAGTCCAACAAAGTTTGAATGGACATACTTCCTATCCCTGCCCTCAGATCAAGTAATCCTTAAGTGGCTATTTAATGGGCACTTCAGCCTTTTCAAAATTAGCTCTCCTATTCTGGAGGTTTATAAAGCATTCCTTGCTAAAAACTTCTGAAATTGAAAAAGGAGGCAAATATTGGGATGGATGGAAACAGACTATGCTTCTGTTGCAAAGATGAAAAGGGTCTCCACACTTTTATTCTATAGATATTTTTGGAGGCTTGTTCAGCATGATGTGATCCCAAAATCTAGCAACTGCTGCTTTCTGGCTAGTCTCTTCCCTTAAGAGAAATTGATGGGAAAGTAGGAATCAGCAGAACGCTGGCTTTCAGTAGAATTTCAACTTCTTATGTCACGCAAACCTGGTTATTGAGATGCAAACGTTGCATCAAGAAAGTCATACGATGCAGGAGAATGATGTCCACTTAGAGTTGGAAGACACCACAAGAGCCATTCAGTCCACTCCCCTGCCATGCAGAAACACACAAATTACTCTCAATAGATGGCCATCTAGCCTTTGTTTCAAAATCTTAAGAGAAGGGGACCACCACTTTCTGAGGAAGCATATTTCACTGTCAAACAACCTGGTGAAATAAGAATGCCTGTCTCATCAGATAAGGTCCAAGTAAGCATTTTACAGTTTTGGGGCAAAAACAAAACAAAAAAAACCCACAAGTGACCTGGGGATCTGGCATAAAGTGCATGGTTTTGTTTTTTAAAAAAAACAACAAAAAAACAACACCAAAAAGAACAGGAACAAAACATGAAGCTTTCCCCAGTTTTAAAAATCTTTTTGGATATGTCCTTAGTTGGCTCCTCAGCAAAATTTGTCTGACATGGGATACCCTTCCAGCAGGACTGCAAATATCAACATGGCCTTCTGCCTCACAGGATCTCGCCACTTCAGAAAGATTGTGTCATGAGGAATTAATTTTCTCTACTCTAATTACCTATGAAAATATATTAATTTTAAAACTTTGATCCAAGTTCTGCAAAGGGTCAGAAAAAAAGGTTTTGGAATCAACCAAAAATCGAATGGTATAAGAAAAAAACCCCGAGTGTATTGCCAGTACAGAACTTGTGAATTCCTGGTTGCTATTCACCTTTAACATTCATTTGTCTAGTCTAAACATACCCCATGCTTTTCATCATTCCCCTGCAACCCATACATTTTAAACCCCTTCACATCTACTTTTCTCTTTGTCAAATTACTTTCATGTTTTTCCTCTTTGAAAAGTGTAATGACCAAAAGTGGGCATAATGAGTACACCATATTATATTTTCAGGAAATTAAAATCAACTGACAAATCTGAATGTGATCTCCACAGCATACTGCTGTAAACATTCAATTAACTCTTCTTCAAGTATCCCATGACTTGAAGGCTTTCACAAATAAAATTGTTTCCGAAGAACTGACCTCTGATCTGTTTGACCTATTTAACTTATCACTAGGTACATTCCTTCATTTTTTTATAACCAGACCATGTCAAGTCCCATTTTCAATGACCAGGAGGGTTTGACGCATGGTGGAGCCCAGTGCTAACTCGAGCTCCCAAAATTGTTACTGGACCCATCACTTAATTTCCAGGTTATTATTCAGTCATGCTAAACACAACATAACTGTAATTTTGCTACTGTTATGATTCATAATGTAAATATCTGATATGCAGGATGTATTTTCATTCATTGAACCACATTTGGCACAAATACCCAAGATGCCCAAATTTGAATACTGATGGGATGGGTGGGGGGATTGATTTTGTCATTGTAGTTGCTTGGATTTATAGTTAACCTACAATCAGAAAGCATTCCGAACACCAACAATGGAATTGATCCAATCTTGGCACACAGAACCCCCAAAACCAACAGAAAATACTAGAAGGGTTTGGTGGGCATTGACCTTGAATTTTGGAGTTGTAGTTCACCTACATCCAGAGAGCAATGTGGACTCAAACAATGTTGGATCTGGACCAAACTTGGCATGGATACTCAATATGCCCAAATGTGAGCACTGGTGGAGTTTGGGGAAAACAGACTTTGACATTTGGGAGTTGTAGTTGCTGGGATTTATAGTTCGCCTACAATCAAATAACATTCTGAACCCCACCAATGATAGAATTGATCCAAACTCCCCACACAGAACCCCATGACCAACAGAAAATACCGTGTTTTTTGATGGTCTTTGGTGACCCCCAGGTTGAAAAACACTGATTTAGCGCTTTGAAGGTGTTTTGTTTTTACATGTGGGGTAGATGACACTTGTGAATTAGCTTTGAAAAATAGAGGAGGAAATTAGCTAGACTGATTGAGTCTATGACAGATCTGTCATGCGTACGGTCACCATCAGTTATTAACAGTTTTGCCAATGACAGATCTACTAAAGGTATTTTTGTAATCAAGACCTGCAGATCCAAAGACTGACTAACCATTATAACCCAATATATTGAATCTATTGTTGTCATTAGTGATAAACTGCTCACAGAAAATAAATCTGCTTTAACTTAAATGTTTTACACAATGTTATCAGTAATGAAGATGAGCTACTGGAAGTAAATGAAATACAATCAAAACTAATTTGCAGATTTAATTAGATTGAGCAGAACTTCTAAGAATGAAACCAAGAAAACAATGGGGACACTGTGATTAATTACTCGACCAATCACAAGATGGGCCTCAAACACAATTCAGAGGGGTACCTTGCATAATGTGACAGTTGATGCCCCATGCTGTTAAATCAACGTCAGCTCAGTTCATGAAAAGGCCAATCTCTTTACTCTCTGTGATCATGCTTGCATACATGAGGAGGTATTCATGACCTACTTCACTTAGTGGCACCCGTTTCATGAAGTACTGCTCCTTGCTCTTGACTTCTCTCAAGCCATTTAAGGATACAGCTCAAAGACGATACAGAATTTTTGCATTCATACAGCAAGATGCACAACAGAACATCGGAAGGCCCCGATGAGTGACTTCACCATCCTGCATTTGGCTGCAGGAAAATAGCTGAATTATCTTCAGCTGATCCTCCACATACATACCCCTGCCACTAAGTGGGTTGGGGTGAAAGAAGAAAATTAGGGCAAAAGGGAAAGGATGTTATGCCTAGCAGATGTTATATTTTGTCAGATGATACAGAATCTCATCTAATAGCAATAGTACTATTACTACAATTATCACCACCACCACAGTATAAAAACAATTCTTTTCTTGCATTTCAAGGAAAGCAACAGGCAAATATTTTAGTATCCATACATTAATGGTTTGTTTAAGACCACTGAAAATGTATTTATTTCCAGACTGGATCCATTATTTGATTTCTTTTAACCTACCTGTAGGTGTAGACTGGCACTGAAAAGTACTACAATCAAATTACTACTGGATTCTTGGTATCTGCTGAGTCTGGTTCTGTGACCCCATGTGGATACAAAAAACAATGGCTGCTCTAGACACATTACACATTTATACAATGGTGTGGTAAAATGGTGTCTTTTACACAAATAATGGCAAAAGCAAGGTTTGCTTTTGTTATTGAAAAAAGAGAAAAATTTCAAACCATGAATGGAATCTCTGCATATCGGGAGGGGTAATGGTATTGCCTCCTGATCTTGTTAAGGCATTTCACAAACAGTTTTAAATACATCACTAATGTTAATGCTAATGGGACTCAAACAAGTTTTATACTTTTCAATATGATTTGTCCTGCTAAAGATCTACCTCCCTACCCTGTGTGAAAAAAATAAAGCCAAGTCTCTACCATCATCTGCTTTCCAGTTCAAGAAACATTTGCCAACACATCTTTAAATGTTCCCTTAGATCTCTGTGAGTAATCTTGCGTCATCTGAAAGAGCTGTGAAGTCCAGCTTCACTGTAATCCTCTTGGGATCTGGAGTATAACAGTCATTAGAACTTGCATCCTGATATATGCATAATTAGCAGTCAATTGTTGGAGATTAAAGGACTAAAAGAAAAGCAAAAAAACATGTTTTCATAACTAAGCCTGACAGGCTACCATGAGATCTGACTCTAAATTAGAATCAAAGAGTTGGAAGAGATCACAAGGGTCATCCATTCATTTGTCTAGTCCAACCGCCAGCCACGAAGGAACACACAATCAAGCACTTCTGACAGATGGCCATCCAGAGAAGGAGCCTTCACCACACTACAGGACAGTATTTTACATTGTCTCAGTAGCTCTATAAAATGTGACAGCCTCATTCTCTCATTCTTACTACTTAGATTAGGATGGTAGACTTTTGCTGGTGGTAGACTCAATCAATTGCTCAGGTGATTGTGCCAGCTTCCCCACCCCCTAAAAAACTTATTTTGTTTTCTCACTTCTTTCCTCTAGGTCACACTGAAAAGATTTGTCAGTGGCAGCAGCCAGCAAATAACCTTGCACATTACAGTTGGCTGGGCAAATGAGTATTTTGCTGCTACAGGAAGAAATGAACTGTGTCTGTACCCTCTGAAGACATTCAGCCTGTTCTCGTGATCAGTCCAAGAGAAATAATTGGGGACACGAGTGCGTACATGCTGTCCCACTCTGCAATGTTTCCTTCCCCTCAATCCGCAGTCTTACCATGTTGAGTATAAAGAACCAAAGTAGGTTTTTGCTTGTTTTGTCAGAACTTCTCACTGCTTCCTTTCAAACAAATGCATAGTTGAGGAATTCAAGAGCTATATGCTAGAAAAGAAACATTTAACCTTCCTCCTTAGCCCAAAAGGTTGCAATATTGGGGCAATGTATGTGTATACAATCCAAATCTCAATTCAATATTTAGAAATATTGTTTTCCTTCTGCCACCAATATTACTTTCACTCAAGTTAACTTGGTACTGTTGCCAAGTTAAGCAACAGTGCTCGGTCAACTTGATACAATGGTGTGCAGTTGATTTGGTACAATGGTGTTTGTAAGTGTTGGGGAAGTCAATGTCATTACACTTACTTAATTCCATGTTTTTGGAGCTCCAAAAAAAGAACAAGAAAAAGTACAAGCTTAGTGAAATTAAAAGTGGTGATAATGTACTACAAATTTGGAAATGCTATCTCACAGTTGCTCTTTATTCATCTCAAATTGTACAGTCTTCTTTGCTGCCTTGTCCCAGGAGAATTTTCAGGCATTAGTCGCCACTGTCCTAAAGTTAGCTGAGATCAAAGTGAAGATCATAGCTACATATACAAAGTTCGACTGCATTGCTTTGAGCAGCTATTTGTGTTCATATGATGTATGTTGTAGGAACAAAATAAATTGCATTCAGTGCATTTACACTTTCAAGTCATCCGTTCATCTTCACAAGATTTTGCAACTTTCACTTCAGTTATCCAAGACTTGTGTGTTATACCATTACTGTCATTGTTTTCTTTCCTCTGAAATGCCTGCTTCAAACAGCAAGGAAGTAGCTTCTACATGATCAGTGATAGAGCAAAGCGCTTCAGTAATGACAGTAAATGTCTCTGGAATTAATTAAAAATAAGATGCAGTAGAATTTGGTCATTATAAAGATCATTTGTTGTGCCAGGAAACTTTTTAATAGTTCCTAATATTTATTAAGAAGCAGTCAAGTAACTAAAAGCAACAAAAGAAGGTTCATGTTTATTGACAGCAAGTGTTATTAAGGGATTCGAATGGTCAACAATAAGGGAGTATACGGAAATACTGATCCTCTAGCAGCTATTTGTATCAGAAATGAAGTAATGACTGTGAGTAAAAAATATCTGCATTCAGATCTGGAATCAAAAACTGAATAGTCAGGGTAGTTTCTGAATGCTGGACTACGTCTCTAGAGACCAGAGTTAGAATCCCCCCTGGCCATGGAAACCCAATTGGAGGCAAAGGCAGAATCTCATCCGATCCATTTTCCCCAAGAAACCCTCATGATAGGGCCTTTATATCATAAATGATTTGACAGCATACAAAATAATTCCCATCAAGCATTACATAAAGCTGGATATGTTTCTGCATTTATCTTGCAACTACTGCCAATGTAAAAAAACATAGCCAAGTAGAGCTGGAATCAGAAACAAGGTAAACTTGTGACTTCACTTACATTAACCATTTCACCATAAATAGAATGAAAACTCCATATTATACTGAAGTGGGAAATAATAAACCAGGTTTCACATTCTGTATTTCTCCTCCAGACATTTCTTTCCCACATAGTCCTCAGGATCTCTGAAATTAGCAACATTTCCCCTTGGGATCCTCCTCAAAAGGCTCCCTCCTTGCAATTATCCCAGAACTAACTGAAGTAAGAGCAAAATCAGTCGGCTATTAAAGGAAGTACCCAGCAAATCTACATCAGCCAGAGGGTGCCAAACCTTTCTGGCAATAGATTAGATAAGGAGTGTGAGCTGACGGCTTTCCTGGCAGTAAGAGAACGGAGGACGAGTAACAAGATATGACTGAAAAAATAAAGCAAGACCTCAAGGTTACATGGAATCTTTTGAACTGATTCTACCATTCTTTGTAATCAAAGCTCCACTTAAAATCAAAAGCCAGAACATACTTTAAAAAAAAGACTATCATCAAGAAGTGCAAAAAACCAAAACAACTGCCCATGATCTGTGTGACCTTACTATGTTCTCTTTTCCATGGCAGATCCAGGATTTTGTATGTTTGGTTGTCAAGAACTTTTGAGTAAAAGGGACAGCTTGTCCCACTTAAATGTTCAAATATATATTCACTGGATTGTATCCTATAATAAAATATGTTTAAGCCCTATAACTTTATGGAAAGATATATAAGCATATGCTTAACCCTTCCATTGAAATTGATACGACTGAAAAGTTATCAGATTTGGCAGGAGTAAACCCATAATTCATTCCTCCCTGTGTACCTGATGTGCATGTGCATGGACACATCCATTATTTCCAACAGTATGATGTTACAATGAACAGAACAAAGGAGTAAAAGAAAAATAAAGAGAGAACAGATCACTAAACCTTTGCCACAGAATAGAAACCAGACAGGGAGCTGTGTGCTTATATAACAGCTACCTTTTCAAATATGGGTTGTCTATCTAATAATGAAAATCACAACCCAATGTGATTTTCCCCTGCCAATATTCTTATAATGTTAAAGGTCCTGTAAAATTGTAGTCCAGCATTTGCCTATTGGTTTAATAATCTGGGATGTTTCTCAACTTGAAGGTCAACATTATCCTTTTCTCAACAAGCAAAGAGTATTTCCTTCCTGTAGATTTTATGGTTCTGCAAAACAATCCATCTAACGAGTTGGAAAGACCCTGAAAAAGGAAGGTTATCACATTTTGGGCACAATTTGGATAGGTCAAATGGGGATTTGAGTTGTGTATTATGTTTTTTTCCCTTTCTTCTTGTTTTTAATCCATTTTAACACATTATTTTGGTTAGTGTTTGCACTTCCAACCATTCTGTCTAAAACCTTCTGCAACACTGAAAGCCTGACTACCAAAGCATACTGCTGTTCAGTTCTTTGTAACACACCGAGGAATTTCATGATGGAGTTCTTAACACGAATGAACCCTGAAAAACTTTACAAATGTCTTTTCTGAAATACAACAGGAGTTGAGTATGTATCTGCTTTCCACCCACACATTGTAATAACATCACAACATGTCGCTACCACTGTGTTTGAATGACATACAGCATGTCAGTAAGTAAGAATTAAACAGTTTTTGAGGAAAAGCAAACAAACAACTTGACAGTGCCTGAAGTGGTGATGTCTCATTCTTTAAACTCCCTCCCTATATTTCTGGACTCTAAATATGAACACATTCCATTCTTTATGTCAAACTTATCAAAATTAAACTACCTCCAGCTGCCAAAACAGTTACAAGAAAAAAATGTTATTATATTATAAAGTGCTGCAAGCGAGCTGTGGAATTTTATTTCCCAGCCACTACAACAATACAATATAATAAAACTCAACATATTCAAAAAATAGCACACTGAGTAGTATGCTATACATGGAGATTAAATAATAAACATCTATGCTACCCTAACACATTATATAATTAGAACCAATTGTCAGAATCAACCAAATGAAGGCAGGAATGCAAAGCAGGAAATGAGAATTCTCTTGACCTATTAGACTTAGCAGAAATGACCTTAATAATGCAATTATAATGAAATATAGTCTATTTTACTCTTGCACTTAAGGTTTATTATGAGAAAGATTTTCACACGTGGAAATGCAAGTAATTACAACTACTTTTCAGATTATAGATTTCCCCTCCATCTTTACAAATCTGTTCTCAAGTGTAAAGACTGACATTTCATCATTCAGAATATGTTTTGTAACAGACATGATGCTGAGAGGAAAATAACATGCAAAAGAGAGATAAATGGCTATTGGGTTCTAGATATTGGGATAATCATTGGTTCATCTAGGCTGGTAATACTGATGTTTCTTCCAAAGTTTCAGACTAAGCCTATCTGAACGGAAAAATATATATGCAAGATTGACTTGGAGGCCCTATACATGTAAGCAATGGGCTATTAATATTGGGCACATGCAACCATATTTCACTGTATTTTCTAATGCGTAGAGATTATTTGGGGACAAATTTTAACCTCCAAGGAGCCATAAAAACAGCCCTAGGGATGGATTGTGGCTCACAGGCTATGCTTTACACCCACTCACCTCCACAATAAAGGTAGAATATAAATGTAGTCTATACATTTATGTATTTTAACTTATATGTATTTAACCTATTGTAATATGTATGTTGTTTTAAAATGTTATTTATTGTTTAGCATTGAATTTTTGCTGTTAGCTGTTCTGAGTCCCTCCACGGAGGTAGAGAACTACAGAGCAATCCTTTCAAAAGGCAGGGCCATTTTTAATCCAACAACTTCTCAAAGGCAAGTATTTTCATTTCTTTCTTGAACAGATTTATATCCTAGCCTTCAAAAAGTGTCACGAGAAGTTCCAGACAGCAGGTAAGAAAATAAATACCTTCAGAGGACCAGGGCCCAATTGACATTGCTACATAATGCAGCTTGAAACTGTATTATATTGCTAGTGTAAATTCACATAATACAGTTCAATGCAGTTAAATTGCATTATGGGTCTACACTACATTATATGGCAGTGTAAATGGAGCCTCAGACTACAAACAGAATAAAATGAGTCAGACTTTATAAATAAAGAACTACTCTGCTGTTTACACTTAATGTGTCCCTCCTGCTGAAGTCATATAAAGACATATAAAGTGATTTATCTTATGATTAAACAATTTGCAACCAAGTGACTTCCTAAGATGACTGTTATTCACTGAAGCCAACATTTCTGACATTCCAGTCGTTGTTTGGCTTGAACTTATTTTCAAAATAGTTAGGTAGAAACATTTACATTTCATGATGTAGTCATAAAATGAACACAGGAAATATAAGGCTTTGTTAATAAAGTCCCATGGTGTGAAAAGGTGATTGCAAAAGTGACACAGTAACATTATGTTTATCTCATCTATAGAGTTGCGAGCAAAGCAACAATGTCTCATCTCAAAATTATTGCGGTCTCTAGAGTATGCCAAAATTGCATTCTTACATATTGTACAAAATACAATAGAACCACTAAAGCAGATTAACAAATATGTGAGAAAGTATAAAGCCACAGTAACTTTTGGGTGGAGAGGACTCTGTGAATAAGTATTAGCAATACATCTCCACCCAAAATAGCTCACCAATGAGCTCACCAGTTTCCTAAACACACTTGAGAAGGCTTCCTGCCTTTTCACTTAATAGCCAAGTCATGATGTCAACAATCCACCTGTGGACATACCGTGTGGTCACTTGGTCAGGGTCATAGAGAAATGTGACAAAAGCCATGCCACCCTGTAATTAAGGCTGGTAAAAAGCTGGTAGGTAAAGGCAATCCCAATGAAAGTGCTATATACATTCTATCTATACACATCAAAAAGAGTCCCAAAGGGTATAATTTGCTTTAAATTGGCATATTCCAAGACAATAATAAATAGTATAATGGAATAGCAATCATTTAATTCTAATTAAATGAATCATTTAATTCATTTAAATCAGAAATGCAGATCTTGAAGGATACAAAGATCATACTTGACCAGATAGTATTCAGTGCTTGCAAAGTTACCCATAAGAAAAAATTACTTACAGGCATTGTTCTGCTCACCTCCTCCTACGTAGCTAGTTTAATTAATTTTTTTAAAGTTACTTTTTGTTTCTTGAAGGCAACTGGGATATATAAATTGTAAAATTGATTAATATGAATGATACAAACTGCTGGCCTAGGATATAGAATACAGTCTCCTCAAACCTCACAACTGTGAATGGAAACAGCACCAGACTCATCAACCATGAGACATTCTTCTTCCATCATTTAATCGAGACTGTATTCTATAATTATAAAACCAACTAAAAGTTATACCGATAACTCAAAATGAATGCTGTTATCCTTCATTAAATTATAACCACAATAAAAAACCCTTTATTTAAACCCCGCCACCATCTCCCCAGAGGGACTCGGGGCGACTAACATGAGGCCAAGCCCAAACAAATTACAATAAACTGAGAATACATATAAAACAAACAATAACATCAAATAAAATGCTCAATAATGACATAGTAATAGAATAAAAATAATAAAAACACAATAAAAGCAAATGATAAAATGGTAATATAATTAAACAAAATGAGCTAGGCCAAATGCAATGGGTAATAATTAATAAAACCTGTGGTTAAAAAGATAGATAGAAAGTGCTATAACTAATGAGAGGGATGGATAAGAAAACAGTGGAATTAGTTGCATTTTCAGCTAATGCAAAAAAAAAAACCCAACAACAACAACCCACAAGCAATTGACAATTTGTAATTGGCTATTTTCAAACACTGGTACATTTGTTGTATTTAAATTTTGCCATATGGTTTCTCAGCGTCTGCTCCAACATCAGAACTCCCTCCCTTGTCATTGTCCTTTCCAGCATGTTATTTTTCTTTTATTTCAGTAGGCTTTTCACAGAGTTACAGAATCACAGAGTTGGGCAAGACCTCAGGGCCATCCAGTCCAACCCTCTGCCACACAGAAATACACATTCAAAGTACCCCCGACAGATGGCCATCCAGCCTTTGCTAAAAACCTCTAGGGAAAGAGACTCCACCACACTCCGAGGCAGCATATTTTACCACTGGACAAGGCTTACAGATTTTCTGACTCCTTTTAATTGTATGCTGTCTTCATGATTTAAAATGTTTGTAGAGTTGTGTTCTACAATAACGTAGATAGTTTTACCAAGTCTTTATGTTTCAATCTGCATTTGTCTTACTATTTTGTACGCTGTCTGGAACCCTAGTTTTGGACAAATATGGGATAATAGAGGAATAATAGGAAATAGTTTTGTGATTACAATGTGACTAGTAGTAATTTAACAATTTGTCTTACTCATTACATTCCTCAGGCCATTAACAGGTTTCCCAAGAGAGCACAAAAGGTCGAAGTCACACTATGGATTACCTCTCTCTTTCGGAAATGTAGTTTAGTGTACTTGCGGTGAAAGGAATGTTTCCTGGCCCTATGCATAGAAAGCATGCTCCAAGGACAGAGGGTCCCCATGACAGAATTTCCTGAATTCCAATGAAACACGGCTAGTCAGGAATCACTTCCTTCCTTGTGCTCTTTCATGGGTGTTGTAGAAAAATAAGTCAAATGCTCTCAGTCACAATATACCGTGTTGCTAATATGAGGAAGCCTGGTGCTGCTCTGGGATGATGAGATAGTAACAATAAAACCACTCCCTGCAAGACATAGCTGTTTCTTGAGTTACATCTCTATGCCTATGCAAGAAATTTTCACAATTAGACTAATATGCATTGAAATAGCTTTGATGGGAAAAGAAAGATCATTGTAACACTCAAAAGAAGAAATGTTTATGCCTCTTGTTTTGCTAGGGCTAAAGAACCTACAACTCAGGGCAAAAGGTTTGCATTGGTTCCACCTAAAAAGCCACAAGATGTGTAGTTTTGACACCCCTTATTTACATGGAGGGCAACATAACTTTTTTTGTTGCCAGAGGTTTTGTATTGCCCTTGGGCTGCATGCAACCCACTCACCTTTTATAGAAGCTTTAAGTAAAAGATTCACAACGGATTTAGTTTTGATCTTACAGTGGATTCTGACAACATAGAACAGACTGCTCTTCACGCTCAGTAGTTTTACACAGTTGTTGTTTGAAGAAATTTGGCTTTTTACATCCTCTTTGGGCTCATGAAAGATATGCCACCATTTATTCAGTCTTAACCAATATGCTTTGATTAAAACGTATTGCTGTAACTTGTGTGTTAATGCATAGTTTTACAGGTAGTATGTGTGGGATGTACACTTGTTTATTTTAGGAATGTCTATACTGCACTAATACGAGTGTTGAGAGTGTTTTACAAAGCATATAGGAATGGCTCAATCCTGTATTTCAGACTCACCGTCCCCACCAGCGGATATATAAAGCCAGCTCCGATACTGGCTCTCACATCACTGATGGGCAGAATGAAACCAGTGGGCACCCCTTTCCAGTCAGGCATGTGGGACAAGGACAGGTGTGTTTTGGCCATACAAATTGGCAGTTTTCCAAATCCCTGAGAGATAGCAAAAAAGAAAAAAAGAAAAAAAGAGTCAGGTTATTACTGAGGTTGTATATATTATGTCCTGTGTAAATAACATCATTCTCTCTGATCAGGATCCTGCTTCCAAATATTTATTTATTTGCCATATTTACTGTATATCCCACCCTTCACACCCTGAAGGGAACTCAGAGCAGCTCACATAAAGGCACAACTCAAAGCCATACAACACATATCCAGCAAATAAAATGTATACATTAAATCAACCATTAAAACATTTCACACAGTAAAATTATAAAATCATGTAATTCAATATCATAGTCCAAGGCCATTCCTGTTCTCATTAGACCATTCCTCGTTCACTTATTGCACTGATAGATTATCCAAAAGCTTGGTTCCACCTCCACATTTTCATTTTTTTCCTGAAGGTCTGGAGGGAGAGGGTTGATCTGATGTCACTAGGGAGGGAGTTTCACAACTGAGGGGCCATTACTGAGAAGACCCTGTCACTCATCCCATCCAACCACTCCTGCGAAGGAGGTGGGACTGAGAGCAGGACCTCCCCGAAGATCTTAATCTCCAAGATGGTACAAAGAGGGAGATGCATCCGGAAAGATAAGTAAGGCACCTTTGGCAACAAACCTAAATTCTATGGCTTATAAATTGCTAGAGTGTGTAGGAATATGTACAAATTTGTTCTTGCTAATATATACTGTATTTCTTCAGTTCTAAGATGCCAATGAATGTAAAACACATACTAATTTCAGTACCACCTACTGAAAAAAGTGTTTATTTATATTTAAAAAATCACAATTCTAAGATGCAGCTCATTTTTAGTGATGCTTATATGGAGAAAAAAAAACATGTATTAGAATTGAGAAATATAAATACATACACACACATATCACACGCTGAATGTTACATCTAACTTAATATATAGGAAATCCTTAGCACTAGGACCTTTAGCTATCCTCCAACAGAAGTGATTAACATTTTAACAATGCTAAATAAATTCCACATTCATTGAAGATCCCTATTTACAACTACATCTATGCATACTTGTATTGCTCCTTGTTATGGAAATCTGTTCATGGTCAAACCATAAAATAACATTATTAATGAGGTAAGTGACAAAATATGGTAACAATTCATTGACTGTCTGGACTGGCATCTCCTAAAATTAGAGAATGCTATCCAGCTAATGAATGCATAACATCTTGAAAGAGTCATCAGCGCATCTCCTGATACAGTTTTCTGCCAGCCACCAAATCTGAGAAGATTGCTGGTAAAAGCTGTTCTGGAAATACCAGCCAGAAATTCGGCTTTGCACCCTTCTGATTCAAAGTGTTTCATCGCCTGTATTAAACTGTTATATCATCTATATCATGGGCCGGCAGGACTGCTGACCAACAAGACTGTTGACCGGGGGATGTGGGCTGAGCTCCCTCTGTCAGCTCCAGCTCCCCATGAGGGGACATGAGAAGCCTCCCACAAGGTTGGTAAAACATTAAAAATCTGGGTGTCCCCTGGGCAACGTCCTTGCAGATGGCCAATTCTCTCACACCAGAAGCTAGTTGCTCCTGACATGAAAAAAACAAACATACCCATACATGCCTTTAAACAGACACTCACTTTTAAGAACGCAATAGCTGGCAGCACTTATTAAACAACACATTGTTTGTTAGTCCTGCAATCATATGTATGTGACTGAATGCAGGCTTACAGGATGTCCCTTGTAATATAAGGGCAAAACTACCACTGACCTATGTGCACACTTCAGAAACCATATGTCTGCTAGTCTAAACAACAACCAGAGGTAAGATATTTTAACCTGGAACATCACAGTCCCTCCAATTTGCCCATTTGGCATTGAGGTGACTTCTGCAAACATATTGGACAAAAGGAAAGAGTTTTGGATTGATGGACTAAAAACTCCACATGGTCTCAACATAGAGGACAGGGTTAATGCCCTCCTTTGCTATTCTTGAAGGGATAGCTCTTAAATGAAATGGCTTTTTTATTTCTGGAAAACAGGAAGCCCCTATTATAAACTGGAGCCCCCGGTGGCACAGTGGGTTAAACCACTGAGCTGCTGAACTTGTTGACCAAAAGGTCGCAGGTTCAAGTCCAGGAGCAGGGTGAGCTCCCGCTGTTAGCCCCAGCTTCTGCCAACCTAGCAGTTCTAAAACATACAATTGTGAGTAGATCAATAGGTACCACTCCGGCGGGAAGGTAACTGTCCTCCATGCAATCATACCTGCCACATGACCTTGGAAGTGTCTACGGACAACACCGGCTCTTCGGCCTAGAAATGGAGATGAGCACCAACCCCCAGAGTCAGACACGGCTGGACTTAATGTCATGGGAAAACCTTTACCTTTACCTATTATAAACCATATAGTTCTTATCCATAATTCAAACAAATACACAGCAATTAATATAGTATGAGGAATAACATCTATAGTGAATCCAAAGCACACAAACATACACACTTGTTTCTACCTGTTGACTGTAGCAATTTATTTGAGACTGTGCAGTAGAGGACAGCTCTATGTCCTGAGCTCCATAGATTTTCTGTGCTATGATTCTTATTTTTTCAGTGATAGGAAGCTGTAGAAATAAAATAGATAGCAGAATGTTAGTCCACATTGTCAAGAGACTGATGGTATAGTCTTCAGCTGCTTGACAGTTTTCTGGAGCAGATTTAGCACTGGATTATGCCTGTTTTTATGAACAAACAATACAATTTGATAAAGATGTATGTTGTGAGAAAAGGGAGCTTCTTCTGTCCCCATTTGGTAAGAAAAAGAAACTTATGATCAAGATTAAAAAAACTTATAATCAACTGTCTCTGAAAGCTATATATTCAGATATAGTGGGCATTTACCAGCTCCTACAGCAGAGTTTGGATCAGTTACTTCTGTGGACTACAATCCCAAGTAGATGATTCAATTGATCGCAGCGGCCAGACTCATCTCTGGGTCATCAGTGAGGGACCACATTTCTCCTATTTTAAAAGATCTCCACTGGCTGCCCTTAGAGTTCAGAGTGCTCTACAAACTTCTGGTGCTCACCTTTAAAGCTCGGCACAATATTGGGCCAGCCTACTTGAGTGACCGGCTGACGGTCCAACGCAGCGTGAGGCCAGCACGTGCCATAAATGGCGATCGCATGACCATCCCTGGGGTGCGAGAGGCTCGGCTGATGGAAACCCAGCGGAGAGCCTTTTCCGTGGCGGCCCCCAGGATCTGGAACTCATTGCCACCTGCCCTCAGAGCCACTCTGACCCTAACTAGATTCCGGTCAGACCTAAAGACCTGGCTCTTCCGCCTAGCGTTTGGGGCCTGATCGGTACCTCTGAATGTCTGAGCCTTTCCTCAGACATGTATCTGTTTTAAACTGCTGTACATTGCTGTTTTTAGGGTTTTTAAATGATGTAAGTCGCCCGGAGCACCACTGGTGGAGGGCGACTCACAAATATTAAAGTATTATTATTATTATTATTAAAATCATGGGTTAGAATAATGCTACCTAAATGCTTATGGCAGGACATTTAGTGCCCCAGGCAAGGCAAACTACTTACATCCCCTAACTACCTGTCCCCAAATAAAATACTGCCCCCTCATGAAATTTTCATTCCTTCAGAAAATTTCCACTTTCTTAGAATAGTAGAAGTTTAGATACTGAAAATCATCCCCATTTAGAACCTTATGTTTGCTGTATTCTTATGCCCTCAATCATTTTGCCTGGCCATTTTATTTATCTGCTTAAACTGCATTTATAAAGGTTCGATTTCAAATTTCAACTTACTACAATGCTAGACATTTTGGGTCCAAAATAACATTTCATGGGGGAAGGGAGGAATTCTTATTTGTAGGGGCAATATCCTTAATTTACCAGCACATGTGATAACTATGTATTTATTCCTTTTTTTTAGTCAGGAGTGACTATTGGCAATATGGGACCCAAGGTAACTAACAATTTGAGTTAAAAACAAATACAATTAAAAGCATGGTTAGCACAAAAATAAAAAAGAAAGAAACATATTTAAAGTAGAAATATGTAGTCTAAACGTCTTTGCAAGTAGCATTTACATGTAGAAATAGAAGAGTGGAAGTGTTGTTACTTTTAACCAATGGAATACACTGCCTCAGAAGAGTGGTGGACTTCTTTCTCTGGAGGTTTTTATGCAGAGGGTGAATGGCCATCTGCCCAGGGTGCTTTGATTGTGTTTTCCTACATGGCAGGGGGTTGGGCTGCCAGAAACCGCTACTATTTCAGGCCACTGGTTGTTGCTCAATGGTTGTTTTATATATGTTGTGCTATGCTTCTGTTTGTTTTATATTGTTTATGATGCTATTTTATGAATGTTAATGTATTATATTTTAACTATGTTGATCGGGCTTACACCCTTTAAGAAGTGTTTAATTACATTAGACGCCATGAGTCCCTTTGGAAGATGGAGGCAGAATACAAAAATAAAGTTGTAAGTGTTATTTGAAACATAACAATATTAGCCCATAGCAAACAAGATCAGTATTATTATTATTATTATTATTATTATTATTATTATTATTGGCCTAGATGGCCCATGTGGTCTCTTTCAACTCTGTGATTCTATCATTTTCCTCCGATCACTGCCCAGGTTAGATTTAACCCAAGTAAGTTCCTTATGTTACAGTAATTGCTGTAGCTATGTTTCACTTCACAAGGAAGGCACAGATGCCTGATCTTCACACCAGAAGAAACTTTACAGCAGGGCGCCTTTCTAATCAATAGCAGAATTGATTAAATGGCAAATGGCTCTTGGTGCACTAGCTTTGATCGCTGCACTTATGTCTGTAAAGCACTTACAAGGTCCCTTAGATGAAAAGCACTACAGAAACATAATGCTTCACTGCTTTTCTGTGAAATGACAGGGCTTAACCTTATCATTATCCAGTTCAGGAAGAATCCCAGTATCATATTGCTGTTTAACAAACTGAGATGGGTGTGCAGGGAATCTGATAAACTCACACTGCCTATTAAAGCTGCAATATTTTTTACTGAGAGAAAATAGTCAGCTTATTTCTATCAGATCGCTTTGACTCCCGCACCAGTCTGCCCACTCCCCAGCAATTATTTGTATTCATCCTATCCTCTCATTTTGTGTTCATCCTTTTGTCTTAACTGGTCTACAATGCCTAAGATAATGGTTGGTGCTTGGGCTGAGCATTTTACTCTGAAAGAGCCTTGGCATATCAAGGGTATTCCCATAAGGACCTCCAAAGCAAACATCTTCAACAGCTGTAGCTAACTGTTTGTACCAATGTGCCAATGTCACACTTTATCCCTGTCCCCCAATTTTAAAACCAATCTAATTCCTCCTGCTAATAGTGAGGCTGCCATGAAGCCACATTTCTTTTTCTACATGACATCACCATCTGTAATGAGAGGAGAAAAGTAACTTGTATAGTTTAATTACCACATTGCAATTGTTCTACTTTATTAAAGGAACCACATGTTTTTGCATCTGAAATATGAACCATATGCGTGTTTATTTTTGTGATTCATAACAAGTAAGCATTTGCTAGTGGATCAGAATTTAAATGTCTCTCCTTGGGCATTGTTAAACATGGATGTGTAATGCCGTAAATGATATAAACAATAATAACATTTAGTTGGCAATTTAGCTATTAAAAACTGACATTCCTATATAATTCTTACTGTACATGTACATTCTCCCCTCATTTTGTTGTTGACCAGATAATTTTCAAAATAACACCACAAGCCTCAAATAATCCTTCCTACATGAAATGAAGTTCTGCTTTGTTTTGATTTTACAAAACGGACTTGAAAAAAAGCAAACAAGTCAGTGGGGACAATAAGCAATTTGCAGCAGAATGGTCTAATTTAAAAAGACTTGGTGGGTAACAGAATAAACCAAGATTAAGATTTAATTTCTTTTGGGGTGAGAACAAGTGTCTAATGAAATCCATGCCATTAAACAACTTGAAAAAGCTGTATGCTTTGCTGCTATTGTTCAACTGGACAGGATGATGTCATTTGCATTATTTCAGGCCTTTGTGTGAATGTCATCAAGTATAGTAAAATTTAATAAATGAGATAATGCCTCAAGAATATTGTTCATGTAACTCCTGGCATGGTTGAAACAAGGAGAAGTTGTTCCGCTGGCAGCATTTACCATGATAAAATTATGTCTGTTTTGTGTCTTTTGTAACAACACTTGTCACTTGCAAAGGAATAGGAAGAAATGTAAAACATCTTTGTTAATGTAACATTTGGGTGCAATCTAGACGTAGGCAAGACCCAAAAGTCATAAGAGAGAAAAATATTCTATTTGTTCTCAGCAAACTAATGCTGGAGTTCAGAAATACACACTCCTCTCGACCCCATTAATAAGAGAAATATGTCCAGATGTATTAATCACATCTGAGTGATGGCATTTTAATTGTGCTTGCATCAAATTTCTACAGCACAAAACTTCTGGAGTCATTCAAATTTAGAAATAAAGAGTCTTAATCAGAGATAAGAAACTCAACTGCCTCAGAGTAACAATACAAAACCCAGTTGGGGGTCCTACACCATCAGTCCACCATCCAAGGAGTAATCTATCCCTCCATTTCTCACATATGTGCACATTCACAGTCTCATTTGTGTAGAAACCCCTGACTGCACTCCCAGATTTAATCAACTTTACTAAAATGTTTTGTCCATTGATAGCAAACTCATGCTTTGAGGGTAGAAAATGAGGAACATCCTCAAGGAACATGAAAGGCACTGCAGACTACTTCAACCAGAGAAGTCAGCCATAGCAGAGCACCTGATGAACCAACCTGGACACAGCATATTATTTGAGAACACAGAAATGCTGGACCACTCCAACAACTACCATGTCAGACTACACAGAGAAACCATTGAAATCCATAAGCATGTGGACAATTTCAACAGAAAGAAGGAAAGCATAAAAATGAACAAAATCTGGCTACAAGTATTAAAAAACCCTCTAAAATCTTAACAGTAAAACACTCAAACAAAGGAAAATTCCAGAGAGGAAACGATCAGGGACAGCTAATCACCTCACAACAAAAGATTCCCTCAGGCACTAGCAAGCCACACCAAAAAACTGCCAGGCCATCAAATACTAATCAAAGTGGCCAGTTGATACATTCACACCTTACTCCAACAGACAAGAGTTCTCTCTCCCACCCTGGACATTCCACAGATATATAAACCCAATTTTCCTAGTTCCAACAGACCTCACAACCTCTGAGGATGCCTGCCATAGATGCAGGCGAAACGTCAGGAGAGAATGCCTCTAGAACATGGCCATATATCCTGAAAAAACCTACAACAACCCAATATGGAGAATATTGAAGCTGTCCTTGAACAGTCTACCTTGGATTACAAAGTGATATACCACCCAGGCCCGTAACCAGGGGGAGTTTAAGAGTTTAACACACACACCCCAAAAATGTGTCAGGTAAAAAAACCCTGGTTTACTCAATAATTGGTTAACCAGTCAAAGTTCATGAGTAAACCAGGTTTTTTTTAACCTGAGACATTGGGGGAGGGGCTGAACCCTTAAATCCCCCAGCTACAGCCCTGCTGACATCCCATACTATCTACTCACTAATTTCTCATGTGTTGATGTTATTGTTGTGTGCTCTCAAATGATCTCTCACTTATGTCAAACTTGCCATAGGATTTTTAGAGAAGGCCTGTCATGTCCTTCCTAAGGCAGAAACAATATGACTTGCTCAATGCCATCTAATGGGCATCTATGGCTGAATAGAGAAGTGATTTAGTCTTCTGGAGCCATGGTCTTGGGCAAGTCACATTATCTCGGCCTCAGAGGAAAGCAAACTCAACCCCTCCACACTGAACAAATCTTGCCCAAACATGGGCAGAGCATAAGAATGCATTGCTGATGGAGATCTGTTATCTATGCTTCCATAACACAATAATTCCCTCATATACTGTATATCACTGCTGTTTCCAATGTCAGAACTCTATTTCATCCTGAGACTATTGCTGAAAAGGACGACCAAAGGGGAAAATAGTTTCTTATCTGAAACAACAGAAAATAATGGCTTCACAAGCAAAACTAAAATTTACATATAACAAATAACATTTTTGTGTAGAAAACAAGATTTTTTGGCGCAGTGTAAGTCCTAAACTCCCACTTAATCTTGAAGCCAGTAGAGAGGCAACACCTTGACATATTTCTAGTATATGATAAGAGACACTGAGCACTGGAGACAAGGGTTCAAGTCCCCACTCAATCAGGGCAATCCATTGGGTGACCTTGGGCATGCTGCATTGTCGTGGTCTCTAGCAAGATAGCTATGCTTTGGGTCAAGCTCTGACAAGTTCTACTGTCCCCTATATCAAGGTGATTTGTACAGGTCAATTCTGAAAAGAGTCAGAGTACACAAGCAAAGGTAGGAATAGACCTTGCCAGACCTTGATCTTGTAAAGGCAAGGATCAAACGTGTATAAAGATGAGCACTTCTTAACACAAGTCCCAATGCATTAGACAATGTAAACTCATTCAGCAAGAAATATTTGATACTTAATATAGCTACACTACATGTAAAGTAACAATACAAATTGCATTCTCTAATTTAGATTTTTTTTTCAATATAAGGTAAGTGATCAGAATCAGTAATGTAATCAGAAAGAGAAGGAGGGCGAGGAGATAAAAATTTAGAAATCCAAAGTGAACTTCGAATAGCTCCCTGGTGGCTTAATCTTGTTACCAAGAGCCAGTTCAAACAGGAAGGTCTTTTGTTGTTAAGGCTTTGATGAGCTTCCAGAAGAAGTCAGTTTAGTATTCAGGGGGTATACAGTATTCTACAAGTAAATGACACAAAAAGCATTTGAAACTAGGCACGGAATACAATGTACCACCAAATCTAATTTTCTTTTGGAAATCAAATCTTTTCTAGCTAAAATGCACTTGAGCTAAGACAGCCTGTAAGTGATTTCTATTAAAACATCGGAGTCCGAAGGCTCAACAGTATTTTCAGGGTGACCAAAACATCCTGTGTTTCTCTTTGTCTTCCTTCATTATAGGTAGGTGAAACACAGAGATGAAAAATAGACCAACTGAATTAATTTCTCCCATTCATACAAGTTGCAAAACGTGGTTGTTGTGGGCTTAAATAATTTAAAACACGTTTATATTTTGTTACAATACATAGAGTATAATGGTGAAACATTCAAAGAGAGTGATCCTCTACAATATTCTTCCTCTCCAATCATTTACATATCGAGTGCACTGTTATGATAGCCTTCTGGGTTGACTTTATATATTTCCACAGGGCAAGGGGAATTTGTCTTATTTTAATATGGGAACAACATCTAAATAAAAATCATAAGCTACAAGCCAATTTATTATTGAACACATGACACAGTAATTGGAGTCAGGGCTGTACTGATTACCATACAATCACATGCTTCATGCCCACAACAGCATGGACACAAAAATAAGGTAGCATGCTTCACATTCCCATTCCCAATTTGGATAATCCAAAGTTCTCTTTGCATTTTATTTTAAGAGGGATGGCCAGCATATGTGGTCCTGTGCTTTCAAGTTGTTTCAGACTTATGGTGTCCCAAGGTGATCCTATCACAGGGGTTTCTGGGCCCGAGAGTGGGTTCCTTACTCAGGACTACCTAGTGGGCTTCCATGGCCAAGTAGGGACTCAAACCTTGGTCTCCAGAGCTGTAGTCCAGCACTGAAAGCACTATGCCACACTGGCTCCCAAACATTTATTAGCTTTGGAAAAACTAGTTCATTTCTAACTAATTCAGCTGAATCTTTTCAAGAATTCCTTAAATCAGCTCAGTTATTTTACAGTATTTGTAAAGTAGAAAAGTTCTGAATGTTCCATAAGTTAAAACTAAACAATTTAAGCATTCAGATATTTCTTCCAATTATTTCTATGTGGCTTGCTCCAATAAGCCTCTTGAAACACCTTACCCTAGTTTCCCTCTGTGTATGGATATATGTTCTAGTACATGGGGTGGCTTAGGAATTCTCTCATGCAGTAGAGCATGGAGGAGTGGCAGCAAGAGCACCAGGTACACAGGAGAGTATTGAAGTCCTGTAACCCATGAGAAATCTGACTGGAAGATTGCTAGTTGGAAGGAATGCACTCTATGTGGGGCTGCCCTTGAACACAGCCCGGAAATTGCAATTGGTGCAAAGATCAGTGGTCAGATTACTAACTGGAGCAAGCTACATGGAGCGATCAACCCCCCTGTTCAAACAGCTCCACTGGCTGCCAATGAGTTTTTAGTCCCAATTCAAGGTGCAGGTGATTACCTACAAAGCCCTAAATGGTTCAAGATCTGCCTATTTTTGAGATTGCATCTTTCCCTATGAACCAACACAAGCCCTAAGATCATCCAGTGAGGCCCTTCTCTCACTTCCACTTCTGTCTCAAGCATGGTTGGTGGGGATGAGGGAGAGGGCCTTCTTGGTGGTGGCCCCCAGCTCAGGAACTCTCTTCCTAGGGAGATCAGAGTGGCACCTACCCTGTCCACCTTCTGCAAGAAACTAAAAACATGGATGTTCCGCTGTGCCTTTGACTAGGCAGTTCCAAAGCAGTGGCCCAATGTTATCTAAGTTCCAGCACTTTAGCATGGCCCTCCGCTTTGCAATCCTGACATTTTAATGCTCATGGACATTATCCTCCCAGCCTTGCCTTCTGAATTTTGCACTTTCCCATAGCTCTATCTAGGAATTTGCACAAACCCAGAGCCCTTTGAACTCAGCACTTTTATTGTTCTGTATGGTACTGTTTTTATGACGTTATGTTTTATTATGATATGTTTTTACTTGGTTTTGTTTTGATGCTATCTTATTGTGTTTTTAACTTTGTGCTCTCTGGGCTTGTCCCTTTGTAAGCTGCCCTGAGTCCCTTAGTGGAGATGGAGGTGGGGTACAATAATAATAAAATAATAATAATGAGACAGGAGAAAGGGACCCAGCTGGGAGGCTAAGTTCAGAGCCAAGCCAGAGGGCCCCCTGCCAGCACTGTTAAACCTCTGCAGGCTCCTTTAAAGGCTTGGCTCCCAGAAGACCAGGTAAGGAGGTTCCACCTTGAGACTGGGCCCTAAAGCAGCCCTGAGACCCCTCCCTCCCAGAAGACCAGCTCCGTGAGGGGAAGGAAGCTGCCTGTTCCACCTGTGGCTCTGGACGCTGGACTGCTTTTAAAGCCCGTCAAAGCCCCGTCGCGTTGGACAGGGCAGCGGAGGAGGGACACCCCAGAAGACCTCGTCCCCAACATCTGTGGCCTGCTGTCTTGTAGGCTTGGCGTATTGATTGGGCTGTTTGGGGTGTGGAGTTGAGTGAGTGAGTGTGTGTGGGTGGGTGTGGGGTGTGTCTGTGTGTGAATGTTCTATCCATTTAATTATGCACCATCAGCACTTTGAATTTAATTGCCTTAACAACTGGAAACTTTAAGACGCTACTACCACACTATAAGGCATTGTGTGCCAACTCTATGGATTGCTGCCATTGGTAATTTAAGCCTGGTGCTAGACCTGATCCTGAACTGTGGTGCTCATCAATGACCTGCTATCTGCCTTCTCGCACTTTATAGACTAATAGCCTACTCTGCACTTTACCGCTATCACTGCCTTCCATTATACTAATGTTACGACCAAGTCTGTCGCACTTTATGCTGGCACTTGCACTTTGTGCATTGTTAATAGTCTACAACAACTCGGAGGGAGGTGGAAGCTGCAGGGAAGGAGGGGTTACGGGCAAAAGATCTACATTTTATATGAGTGCACTAAACCAGGATTCCCTTTACGGCGTACAACTGGGTGATATGGAGAGAGAACATGCAGGAGGGATGGTTCCCGGGCGGGGGGCTCCTATCGGGGTGGTGACTGGGAGAGGAAGATGTGGGAAAGGAAGACCCAAAGTATGGATTCGGCCTAGAATTTGTGATGGATCTAAATTACCAATTCGACCTAGAAGAGAACACTCAAAATTTTCAATTCGGCCAAAAATCTGTGCAAGAACTTTAATAAATTTGAACCGGGCTCCTGACAAAGCTAAGCTGAGTACCCAGGAAGGCGCCCCGGTTGAAAGTGGTGCTGTTTAATGCCAGGTCAGTCAATGGTAAAACATCAACAATACAAGTTTTAATTCTTGAAGAACAAGCTGACCTGGCTTGTATAACGGAGACCTGGTTGGATGAGGCTGGGGGGTTTAATCTCTCCCAGCTCTGCCCACCATACAGCACCAAGCGAGACCAGGAGGGCGGGGAGGGGGAGTCGCAGTGGTCTATAAGGATTCCATCCCCTTGACCAGGTGCCCCATCCCGCAGTCAACCACGTTCGAATGTGTCGGCCTAAGGGTTGGTGATCAGGACAGGATAGGGATTCTGCTAGTGTACCGACCACCCTGCTGCACTACAGTCTCCTTACCTGAGCTAGCTGGAGTGGTCTCAGGCCTGGCCGTGGAGTCTCAGCGGCTCATCGTGCTGGGAGACTTCAATGTCCATGCCGAGACCACTCTATCAGGAGCGGCTCAGGACTTCATGGCCGCCATGGCAACCATGGGCCTGCCCCAGCTAATATCAGGTCCCACCCATAGTGCAGGACACACGTTAGATCTGGTTTTCTGCCAGGGATGGGATGAAGGTGGCGGAGTGGGGGAACTGACCATCATTCCTTTGCCATGGACCGACCACCACCTGATCAGGTTTAGACTCACTGTGCCTTTCCACCTCCGCAGGGGTGGTGGACCTATTAGAATGGTCCGCCCCAGGAGACTTATGGATCCGAATGGATTCCTGACGGCTCTTGGGGATTTTCCCGCCTCCTCGGTAAGTGACCCTGTCGAGCCTCTTGTTTCTCTCTGGAATAGTGAGATGACAAGGGCTATTGACACGATCGCTCCAGAATGCCCCCTCTTGAGTAACTGAGCTAAACCAGCTCCTTGGTTTACTGAGGAGCTGGCAGCAATGAAGCGAAAAAAGAGGAGGCTAGAGTGCGTGTGGCGTCGGAAGCGGAGCAGATCAGCTCGTGCACGCCTGGTCCCCTTTTTGAGGACTTATGACGCAGCAACAAAAGCCGCACAAAAAACATCTATCGCGGCCAAGGTGGCCGCGAAGAACCGTCCAGCGGAACTGTTCTGAGTCTTTAGGGGTCTTTTAAATCCACCACAGTGCGAGATCCCTGACAGCTCGGTGGTACGCTGCGAAGAATTTGCTAAGGCCTTCGCGGATAAAGTGGTGCTGATCCGTTCCGATTTCGATACCACTTTAACGGCAGTCTCTGAGGATGTGACACGAGCATCTGCTTGTCCGGTTTTAATGGATTCTTTCAATTGGTTCAGCTCGAGGATGTGGACAAGATCCTTGGAGAGTCGAGGCCCACTACATGCATCCTAGACACCTGCCCATAGTGGCTGATAAAGGAAGCCAAAGGGGGTTTGGCAGAGTGGGTGAAGGTGGTGGTTAATGCCTCCTTACAGGAGGGCAAAATTCCAGCCAGCTTAAAGCAAGCTGTTATAAAACCGCTGTTGAAAAAACGATCACTGGACCCCACTCAATTCGTCAACTATCGGCCAGTTTCCAATCTCCCCTATTTGGGCAAAGTCATGGAACGTGTGGTGGCTTCGCAACTCCAGGGGTTCTTGGTAGACACTGATTATCTTGATCCGGCACAGTCTGGCTTTAGGCCGGGACATGGTACTGAAACAGCCTTGGTCGCCTTGGTAGATGATCTACGCCGGGAACTTGTCAGGGGGGGTGTCCCTGTTGGTTCTGCTGGACCTCTCAGCGGCTTTCAATACCATTGACCACAGTATCCTTCTGGGTCGCCTTGCAGACATGGGGCTTGGGGGTACTGCTCTGCAGTGGCTCCAATCCTTCCTGGAAGGTCGTACCCAGAAGGTGTCATTGGGTGACACCTGTTCGGCTCCACAGCCGTTGTCCTGTGGAGTCCCTCAGGGTTCAGTTCTGTCCCCGATGTTATTCAACATCTACATGAAACCGCTGGGAGAGATCATTCGGAGTTTCGGAGTAAGGTGTTATCTGTATGCAGATGATGTCCAGATCTGTCACTCCTTCCCACCTGTCACCAAGGAGGCTGTCCAGACCTTGAACCGGTGCCTGGCCGCTGTGTCGGACTGGATGAGGGCTAGCAAATTGAAACTAAATCCAAACTAAATCCTCAACTGATGACATCCTTGTGACAAATCCATATTGAACAATGCCGAACTCCAAAGCAACCCCTTCATAACAGTTGTTTGTCCAAGGGATTCCTTTGACTGGCTAGGTCACTCGCAAGCTTAAATAGGATGTGAGGCTTAGATCCTATGAAGTTCTGCCAGAGTCTTGCAACTGGCAATTTCCCAAGCCACCCTGCTCAGAAGTACCTTGGCTGAGAAGGTCCCAAAGGGCCAAGTCATTGACAAAACAAACTGTGCTAGAAAAGGCGGGCTCCTAGCTGGTGACTGCTTCCCCCTGATGGTGTAGTATGAATACATCACCACTATTTTTCCAATTTTATAAGAAAGTACAGAATACCTCTATGTGGAAATGGTGGTCTGATTATCATTATAGGATGCTGGGTTTGATTCTATAGGATCTTTGCCAAAAGGTGCAAGGTCCAGCTTTATAGAAACAGTGCAGTGCAGTAAGTGGTCAGGCACACAGAATCAGCACCAGCACATGTCTGTCTCATTAGCCATTCCTATAAATAAAGTTGTCCCTGAGTTTCTGGAGGACCATCAATAATGGTATATATGTGTGCAGAATGAGAGTCAAAAGTGTTGGAATCTGAAGCCCAAGGTTTGAATCCTTGCTAGCCCATTGAAATCTGCTGATCTTAGGAAAGTCAGTGTCTCAGGCTTTGAGAAAAGCAATGACCAACTCCCTCTCTGAACAAATCTTGCCAAGGAAGTCCAGAGGTAAAGTAACTGTAGGGTCGGTCTAAATCAGAAATTACTTGAAGATGCACAACAAGAAATGTGAGCAGATGAGCCAAAACATCATAATACTCCAGGATGCCCTACAGCTTGCAGAGTGTCCTGACTGGGTTTTTGGCAAATACACACACATACACCAACAAGACTGTCTATTCTCTGCCACCTTCTTTTGATTTTTTTCTGCCCTGCCCATCTTTTTATTTTCTAGCAAAAGTGTGTTTGAAGATTCTGTACTGTCCAGTTTTACTTTTTTACATTTGCTAAGGTTCTTGCATTCCTGTTCTCTTAAGTGTCCATGTGGTCCTTCTCATTCCACTTCATTAATTGCAATGATAATGAATTCACTTTAAAAGCTGGAATGAGAGCCAGTGTAATGTATTGGATTGAGCATTGGACTGTGACTGGAGACCAGAGGTCACATCTTGACTCAGTTATGGAAACCCACTTGGGCAAGTCACACTCTCTCATCCTCAGAGGGAGGCAAAGGCAAACCCTCTTCTGAACAAACCTTGCCAAACCCCAAACCCTCATGATAGGTTGTCAAGAGAAGGTGTCGTGGGTTGCCATAAGTTGAAAATGACTTCTGGTGCTCAACAACAATGAAGGCGCCCAAATACACGACTAAAGGGCTTGCTTAGATCATTCTTGGAGGTAAAACCCATTTTGAGCTATAACAACTTGGATTTCTGCTGGAAGACTTCATTAACCTGCCACCCACAAGTCCCAGTTTTGCTGATCAGGAACAACACAGGATTTCCAGAATTTCGAGACATAGTTTCTCTTTAGGAAAAACCTAAAGACATTCAAGAAAAGACCTCTCAAAGTTGATGAAGTTTCTTGTGAAAATCCCTTCTATTTTTTAAACTGGTTTGTTTCTGGATGACTTGCCATTTAATGTGAGTTTTTCTCCTGATGGAAAGGATCACAGTTTAACTCCCTGATAGGATTTTCTGCCCCCCTTCTCCTCTAGCCCAATGCTTCATTTTTTTTGTCTTGTCAAATTTCTTTATAGGATCTTACTAGGGCAAAGAGCATAATCTGAAATGCTGGTTGAACCCAATTAGGTGATTGTTATCATCCTGCAAAGAAGACAAAGCACAACTCTCAATTAGTATGGTAGAAAACATTTTCCTAATCATACTGCCCTCTTTTTTGCCACTGCAAACCAGGGGTGTATGTGTCCGTCAGTGGTGGCTTCCATGCCAGAGAGGCAGTGAATCCACTCTGGGTTTTAGTTTGAACTTTATAGGAGCCATCCAAGGTGATCCTATTTCAAAAATAGCTTCAACATCTAGGATAACGCCTTTATCCACTTTATTTAGTTGCCACTAATGGTGATTAGCCTCCGTGTTCCTTCTGCCTTTCAGCAAGTCATTTCCATTTCTTTTTCTGTTGGATCTCTTAACTCTGTCTTTCTCATTTCATTCTCCTCCAAAAGTCCAAGAACTCCCAAATTTACATCACTCTAACTGCTATAATGTCATTGAAACTGAAATTTAGCCTTCTATTTTATTCAGTGCTGAGCTTCCAATGCCCCATAGCTCAGTGCTAGTAAAGGAGCGTGATTCTTTGAGTTGATTTAGCAATTAACATTAGTAGAGTTGGGTTTACCAAACTATACCTTATTCATCTAGCATTAGTTTTATTTGCTTTGCACATATTGTACTGTTTGTCATTCATGAGCAAACTAATTGCCTACTGGAATTTCTATTATAATAATATTTGCAATCCATTTACTATGTATACTTATTACTATTTAGCAATAATTCCCCCCGAAATGGATTTCAGCATGCCTGTGATATTCACTACTGTCAAAGTTCAAATATTCCTTAAAAGCAAGTATTCTCAGAACGTCTGTGAATTTTCAAGAAATGCCAAAGATGGAATAATTAGCCAACAACGTTATCACTTCATGTGGTTTGACGCACATTTAAAACAGACAAAGAACAGATATTTTCACAATTAATCCCCTAATTTAGGAAACTGCGGTATGTTTTTTCAAATGTTCTGTAATTTATTTGGTGGACAATGCCAGGGAATTTTCTCCCACTGAAAAAGTTTTATGCAAAGTATAGGATGAAAGAATCCATGTAGGTTTATATCGAATGTGATATGTGGACAGGGTCGAATTACATACATATTTGCTTGTACCTCAATAGCTCTGGTGCTACTCTGAGGAAGAACAGATCCCTTCCAGTTTGGCTATGAAGCACGTAGCCTGGCTGAGACAAATAGTCTAAGAACAATGATACTCATGTGCTTCTTCCCATGTGTAATCAGTGCTGAAACAGGCTCATTCAAGCTGCCTGCTCTTGAAACTATGCACAATATGCACCCCTTGCTATGCATCAGCTGGAAAGAATTGGTACTTCATTACTGCAAAGCAAAATGATGCATATGATGACCAACTTATTCTTAATATCTACCTTTACTGAAAAGTTGGGAATGGCGAACTATCAGCCCAGTCTTGGTCTTGAGGCCCTTTTACCTGCCCCTGAGCAGTTTCATCAAAATTCAGCTTTAAAAAAATCCCTTCATTTCCTAAAAAAAAGTGGGAAACAAATAATACCAAAATGTAATAAAGAGAACCTTTACACTTTCTATGCCTCTATTTATTTGGGGAGGGGAGTATTGTATATTACTTCTAAATCATTGGATATTATTTTTGTAAATCATGGAATCCTGTGAATGCATACTTTGCTGATGTGAGCCACTTAGAATAATAACATAGAGTTTGACAAGACAACAAGGGCCATCCAGTTCAAAAACCCTTGACATTCAGGGACATACAATCAAAGCACTCTGACAAATGGTCATTTAGCCTCTACTTAAAAGCCTCTAGAGAAGAAGTCACCACACTGAGTCATGATATTCCACTGCCAAACAGCTTTTACTCTCAGTAATGTTCTTCCTAATGTTTAGGAGGAATTTCTTTCCCTGTCTCTCGAATCCATTGCTTTGCATGCTAGAAAACAAGCTTGAGCTATCTTCAATATGACATCCTTTCAAATATTTAGATATGCCTATAATGTCATCTCTTAACTGCCTCTTCTCCAGGTTAAAGGTAAAGGTAAAGGTTTTTCTCTGACATTAAGTCCAGCCATGTCTAACTGGGGGTCGGTGCTCATCTCCATTTCTAAGCTGAATAGCCAGTGTTGTCCATAGACACCTCCAAGGTCATGTGGACAGCATAACTGCATGGAGTGCTCTTACCTTCCTGCCAGAGTGGTACCTATTGATCTACTCACATTTGCATGTTTTCAAACTGCTAGGTTGGCAGAAGCTGGGGCTAACAGCGGAAGCTCACCCGCTCCCTGGATTCGAACCCGTGACCTTTCAGTCATCAAGTTCAGCAGCTCAGTGGTTTTACCCACTGTGCCACCGGGGGCTCCAAGGTTAAATACATCTCAGCTGCTCCTCATGGGGCATGGTTTCCAGACCTTTGACCATTCTGGCCTTCCTTTGGACTTGTTCCAACTTTTCAATGCCCTTCTTGAACTGGACACTTTTTCAAGTGGAATCAGAAGAGGGGAGCAGGCAGGCAGGGAGTGGGGGCACTGATTTGTACAGGAGTAAGTCCTGACACTATTGCTAGCACAAGATTTAGCCCTATCCCCAAGCAGATTTAGTTTACGGTTGTGAAAACCTTACTGCTAGGTGGTGTTAAATTCATTATGGAACTTGTCCATTTGTGTAGTATTCAATTTATACAACTTTCATAGCCCAGAATCTTGTCTAGAAAGGGAGAAGAAAAGTAGTTGCTCACCCATGCCTTAAAGAGATCACATTCCAACAATGTGCAACATTTGCACTAGGCATTTAAAGAATTCAAAGCATTCTGTACACATTATTTCAGTAATCTTGATTACAGCCTTGTAAATCAGTATCATCATCATCATCTCCACATTGTTGCTGGGAAGTTGAGAATAGAGCAGCTTTCTTAAGAACACGTGCTTATTGAGAAGGGGGATGGTGCAGTGTAGTTGAATCTGGGGGTTTCTTGGCTCACACCTCACATTCTTGGCTGGTATACTATATCTACACCAAAATATTTCCTTCTCTACGGCTCCTCTTAAATTTCTTAAGCAATTGGGAATTGCTCCTTGAATCCTTAGAGAATCATAACTGAGTCAAAATAAATATCATTCTTCTTTATCTAAATGGAAAGTTGATTTACTAACGTTGAGTCTCCTCTTTACTGCTATTGAGTCACACAAAGCTCGTATGATGCTAACACTTATCATTTTCAGTCAGTTAAAATATAGAACCATAAAAATGAATGAAAGAAGGCATGTAGGCTGAGTTTGGGTGCTTGGTGTTATATGAATGTGATTGCTTCAATGCAAATCTTTTGGTTGTGTGGTATTTTGATGTCTTGAAGGAGTTGTATGTGGCAGTGTGATAAATGTCAACAACAAATACTGCAGGGGGAATCGAGGCTGTGATAAAAATTCATGAGGCATACATCTTGTTAAACCTCACTGGCTTCTTATTTCCAGCATATGCCCATCACTCTCTCCATGCTTCCAACCCTCCTCCATACCCTATACAATGTCTACCCAGCCAAAAGAGCCAGAATTTTACTTGCAGAAGGATCACTTGGTCCCAGCTATTATGTTTTCTGCATAATTATACTGTACATACTCATGTATAAGTCTAGAAACATTAGGGAAAAAAACTTTTAAAAACCTTAGCCGACTTTTCCATAGGTCAATGTGAGTAACGTATACTAACATTTATCTAACAAAGAACCATCATTTTCTCTGAATAGAGGTGCAAAGGGCAAGAGCTTAGTCCATTGGTTCTCAATCTGTGGATCCCCACGTATTTTGGCCTACAACTCCCAGAAATTCCAGCCAGTTTACCAGCTGTTAGGATTCCTGGGAGTTGAAGGCCAAAACATCTGTGGACCCACAGATTGAGAACCACTGGCTTAGTCTGTCATAGGAGAACCCAAAAGATGCATCAATCCCCATTATTTCCTCCACCACAGTGATACCTTTAGCATTTTTTGAATATCAGGGTGGGAAAATGGTGGTAGCCAGAGGTGACTGGCCCTCTGAGACGACACTAGACTTCTCTACAGAATGAACTTCAATTGATCTATGGGTCACATCAAAATGCATAATTTTGCCCCCATAACCTGTTCTTGATTAATAGATAAGGTCAACATATGCATATATGGTATGTGCAATAAACTGATATGGAAACCCCATGTAGAAAGGGAGCAAGGAGAGAGAAGAATGTGTAGAAAAATGTGCAACACCCAATGATATGACTTGCCTTCAAAATCACACAAGTGTTCTTATTTAAACTCATTCTCCCTATTTTTTGAAATCTTTACCATGTTTAGTTATATAGCTTAATTCTCTTAAGATAAAAGTGAATAATGTTTTCAAGCCTAAGGATCAGTATTTATGACTGCAAAAAATACAACCGCTCAGCTAAACCAAGTCATCTATATCTTTTTCATATCTGTTTTCAGGAACAGAGCCAAGACAAAATGCACACAGTTCAAGGTGCTCTGGATTGATAGAGTATGGTGCTAAAAAAAGCAGCTGACTCTGCACATTTCTGTTTTTTCTGTTCCTACGTTCCCATCCTGCTTTCATAAACGCGCTTGTAATTTCATCCTTTTCTTTTGATTTCTCTAGTTCTGTAGAAAGACAAAATGATTCCCTACACCTTTTTAGACAGATTTGGTTTCAAAATCTAGGGAAGAAAATGCTTACTGAAGTTAAATCTGTGATGTGAATCCACACCTCCATTTGTGGTAAAAAGAGATTTATTTTCCTCTCCACAACATGAAGCCGCTTCCCACACCGACTTTGAAAACATGAAAGGAATAGAAGATATTTAATAAAAACAAATATGAGAAGCGCCATGCTGTCATAGGAGGCCTATGGTAAATCCCACCATAGGAGGGACAAAATAAGCTTTTCAGGATAATTATTACTATTATTACTCAGGGCAAGAGTACATCCATATTATGTTTGAAAGAAACTCAAGGGCTGGCTCCAGATGTCATCCAAATTTTAGGAGGTTTGGGAGCTAACTGTGTACACATATGCTTCTTCTTTATGTTGAATATTTGTAAGAAGAGAACCATCTCTGGTTTGTCAGTTTGGTTTGTTGTGATATCTGCACCTTCAACCTGTAGTTTGAACAATCTCCTTCAACTCAGCAAGGCTCCTGTCTTGTAGGAATGGCTAAAACCACAGTTTAGTGGCTTGGCGGCCATGGCAAACTGTACCTTAAAGGGGAAAATGAGGTATCAGTTGCACATTCAGAGACTATAAGTTAACAGACTTGATCTAAGTGCATCACTTTGCAAATTATTTCTGATCTCAATTAAAGGTGCCGGTATTGACTTACAAGGCTTGGAGATATGATGTCCAAAAGTACCTCCTCCTTTATGAGCCTAGATTTTTAAAATTTTCAGCAGAGGCCATAACAAGTCCCACCAATTAGACTGATGAGCACGCAAGACATAGCTTTCTATATAGCAGCAACTTGTGTCAACATATTCCTTCTCTCATACTATCTGAAGACAACTACCCTAATACTAACTCTTCTGATGTCTTTCCTTTTATTTTCCATAGGCATGATTTCAAAGCATCTTGGATTAAGGTAGAAAGTCTACCTTTTTAAAGGCTGGCTTGGGGGAGGGGAGTTGGGCTTGCTATTGGTGAAGTGTGGACTCTGAATTTTGTTTTATGGGCAACAGTCTGTCACTGCATTAGTATTTCCAATGGAAGTTAATCTTGGTGGGAAGTCAAGATGGTATAATTTTGAAAGCTAGCATGAGGCTGACTGGATAATTCATGGAGCTGTGGTCCCAATAATTTTAAAAAGCATATATTGTCCAAGCTCTGTTTCAATTTTTGGGATGTCAAAGTGTGACACAATATAACAGATAATTTCATTCCTCAGCAGAAATACATGTTGCGAGAGCTCTTTTTAAATGTTTTGCCTGTCTTTATCCCATTGAAGCAACATGGCATCTTTCACAGGACGTGTGTCATTTATTTTGTACTCTGATGTCTTAAAAGCAGAACTGTATAGTTATGTCAAAATATGGGCTGGCGGAAATTTCTTAAGTGGGATTTCAGCTGGTAGGATGCTTCAAGAATAAGAATCTGAATTAATGAAGCCTGGAAGATTTGTTGGAGGAGATATGTATGGTTCCTCCTTTCTTTCTCCTGCCACCCTGCCCTCGTTATCTAAGCTTACTGTTAATGAATGAGTCAGTTTATTTTGAGTAATAGCCCTCTGCTTCAAGTTAAACACTCATTCTTCAAGAAAGCTGAAACACTATAAGGAAGTCTTTGATAAGACTGCTGATATGTTGATGCTCTCCATATGTATTTCAATGAATGCTCTTTTTAAAAAAGACCATACAAATTGTACTATCAGATGGGTTTTGTGAGCAGCCTCCTTATGGATCTAACAGTGGAGAAGAAATAATAATAATAAATAATAAACTTTATTTATACCCCGCCACCATCTCCCCAGCGGGGACTCGGGGCGGCTTACATGAGACCAAGCCCAGCAACATATGACAATAAAATAAAAACCAAAACACAAGCAACAACACAGTAAAATGCATAAAACATATGAATACAGTAAGTCATATAAAAATACAATACAAAGCCATTTAAAATCACACTGACAATGAGTAGGCCACATGTACAAGATAAAATACTAAAAACTCAGGGTGAGATGGGAATGGAGCAGATTATCTGTGGGGGAGAAGCTCATAAAGAATCGGGGTCATACAAAACAGGTCTGCATATGGACGGGGCGGGGGGGGGAGTGTACTGTAGAACAAAAGTGTTGAGGAGGAGCAACAGTGTATGGTTGTATAGCTTCTCTCCAAAAGCACAACAGAAAAGCCAGGTTTTGATATTCTTTTTGAAGGTTTCTAAGGTGGGGGCTTGCCTAATCTCACCAGGCAAAGAGTTCCAGAGTTTGGGGGGGGGGGCACAGAGGAGAAGGCTCTCTCCCTTGTACCCACAAGACGGGCCTGTGATAATGGCAGGGGTGAAAGGAAGGCCTCCCCCAAAGATTGGAGACCTCGGGCTGGTTCATGGAGAGAGATATGGTCATGAAGGTAGGAGGGTCCCAAACTGTTTAGGGCTTTATAGGTGATAACCTACACCTTGAATTCGGACTGGAAAATAAATGATAAACAGTACAGAGCACGCAAAATTTAAATAGGTACTTGTTTACCATATGAACAAATATTGTTCATATGGTAAACTAGTCTCTAGTCTTCTTGAACGTTCTTGTTGCCCTGTCTACATTAAAAACAACAACAACAACAACAACAAACCTTGACTAACTCCCATTAAGGCCCTGCCCAACTTACCAAGCAGGGAGATTGGAGTGGCTGGTGCATCTCACTAGCCATCCTCTCTTTGGGGTTCTCCCTCTGAGGAGCCCCCTGCACCCTATGCTTTTTGGTGCGCTTGGCCGGGTAGCCAATCAGGGGTTTGCTCCAGCACAAAGCGGGGGCAGACCCGTGCTGGGGGCCAGTCACCTCTCAGCTGTCCCATCCCTCCCACCCTGAAATGGTATTGTTGTATGCATTTATTATTCGATTGCCTAGCATTTTATTTCATCACAACTTGTGGGCATGTAGCATGGACCCTGGATCTGGTTTGCATACCTCCTCCCTCTATTTGTGAAGGGGGGAGTGTCCTGGTGGTGTAGAGGTGTGGCAGTACTGGTGTCCCAGGCCGGAAACAGTTGGCTCACTGCCAGGGACCCCTACTGTTGCGAAGCAGCATCAGTCAGCATCGGGCTGTCTGATTCTTGATCCAGGCCCCTTACATGGCTGCCAACCCAATTTCTCATGGCAACCAATAAACAAGTCTTGGCCTTTGGTTATCCCAAACCATTGTATTTGTCTTTAGCTTCACCCTTGTTTCACTCCCCTGACAACTGATGTAATATTTTTCAGATCCCTCTTGTCCACAAGTTAACAGACTGTTCTTTCTTCTCACCATTATTTCAAGTATGGAGGAAATTTATTTACTAATTAAAATATGAATTCACTTGCTTATTTCAAAATATTTATTAGTCTAGTGATATATGTTAACTAAATTATGGATTCCATTTTATTCATGAAAAGGAAATGATTATGTCTTGGGGGGAAATAATTAAATTTAATCAGAAAGAAAATGTTTCAGGGAAATCTAAATGAGCATGAGCATTTCCCACCGGTCTCCTATCTAGCCACTCATCAGATGTTCATCTCTTTCCTTTCCCCCCACCTCCTTTAAACATACAGTATTTTTGGATGCTGTAAAACAAAAACGACCTCCCATTACAGATTTGCGCTAAGAAACATAACTGCTGGTAATGTCACCAAAGTCATCATGTCCGTTTTTAAAGGAAATAGATTCTTCATGCCAGGAATGTATTATTTTACCTGGAATGATTGAACAGCTTTTGACTTGCAATGCAGGAAGGGAATGGAGAAAGTGGAGTAAAAGTGCTTACCCTCCACTACAACTACACCTTTCACAGGATATATTATATAACCATAACATTCATGCAGAGACCCTGCTATTGAAATTTTCAAGTAAGAGACAGTTGTTTGTGTGGAGTACACTGCTCTGATAGTATACCAGACTGACTTCATCTGGTATCCCCCCATAGTTACAACTGGCATGATATTTATACATGTAGGAAAGGAAAGCTTTAATTTCTTCATCATGCAATGGTTAGATAAATCCCTGAATTGGGGGGCTGATTGGGTGTGTGTTATTTACCCCTGCTTTGTTGCACTACATGAGCAGGGGAGTGCTGAAACAAATCACCCTACATGGGCACCACCTTTTGTGAGTGGCTGCTCTGTGTCACCCTCTTCTGTCACTCAGACATCAAAGGGCTGCAGTTGGCATATAGTTGCCATCCTGAGGATCTGTCTCTTGTGGGGAGGAGTTTCATGGATATATAAATAGAAAGTCCTATTCACACAACTGCTAAAAGCTGGCATTTATGACAGTGGGTTTAGTGGAAACATACAGCATGGGCTTGCAGTCTGTCTTAGACCAGCCATTACTTTTATCTGTAAAGGCTTTCAAAGCTCCACAAAGATATGTGTGGCCTTCAAAGAAGAGAATGAAGCAAAGAGGTGCATGAATACAATAGATATTTTTTTGGAAAAATTACTTTTTTTGGTTACAACTCCCAGAAATTTATACCCATTGAAGAGTTCTGGGAAGTATAGTCCACAAAGTATGTGTTCCAGGCTCTGAAACATTTTAGCCAAAACTGAATAAAGAAACAGGTATACTTAAGCACTATTTTAAAACAAAAAACAACCAAACAAACATAAGTACACATAAATGGTGGATAATATATTTTGATGAATTAAATATCTATTTAGTGCTTGAGCTATCTAGGAAAAATCACATAACCTGAAGTCCAGATGACAGTTTGAATGGATGACCATTTACAATGAGTCAAAAAAGATTGCTTCCCAAGCTATGCAGTCAGGACTACAGTCTCCAGCAAGGTTAAGCAAGGGTCCCTTGAGTGTGTGGAAAGCAAGCAAGCCTACACCTTGGTAGTTGTGCATATACCCCTGTCTCTCCAGTGTAGTACTGGATGTGCTTCTGGAAGGTACTATACTATGCAGAACTTTTCCAGTTATTGAAATTTCACAACACTGTTTGCACTGCATTTGAGGAACTACTACTGTATAATACCTGGCATTGCATTTTACTTTTTTTTTTTTAAAAGTCTTTATTATAGTTTTCACAGATTTAAAAGAAACATATAACACATCACAGGAACGGGATAGGAAAAGGGGAGTGGGAAAGGAGTTCCATTGCATTTTACTAAATGATGTGTAAAAACTGTTCCACTGTTACCAACAAAGAAATAATTAAAATAATGAAAATGTTGCTTTTTATGCTTGGAAATAATACGAAGAAGAAGACAAAGTTTTAAGCTACTCTATAAATAGAATCACATTTTGTTTCTGTGGAAAGTGATATATCGGCAAACATTGAATTCCATAAGTAAGCTAACCAAGGTCAGTTAATAGGTTTCCATTGCTGAGCGGGGATTTGAATTTTGGTCTCCCCAAATCATTACACCATGTTGGCTGAGATGAATGCATTCTGCAATCTGAGGACACACTGACTGAGATCCTCTACTGCAGGGTTTCTCAAACTGTGCTCCTCCAGATATTTTGGATTTCTGCTCCCACAATTCATAACAGCTGGTAAGATGGCTAGGATTTCTGGGAGCTGAAGTCCAAAACACCTGGAGAAGCACAGTTTGAGGAAACACTGCTCTACTGAGTGGGCACCCAAAGGGAATGTTGTTTTCAATAGGGGCTCTTCTCATCAAGATCTTAATGTGTATACACATTCAGAATGAAGCACACAGTCCATTGAACAGCCAGGTCCCTGTGATATTTAGAGCTTTAAGGGTTAAAACCAAATCCTTGAAACAACTGGTACACAGTATGGTTGTTTCGGTATCTAAGAACAGGCAGTCCCCAAGTTACAAGCAGTTGACTGATGAGACTGTAAAAGCTATATAAAGAGCAGTTAAGAGAAGAGAGACTGTTTGGAGCCTATGAATTGTATAGCAATCAGCACTTTGGCCAGCTAATTGCCTGACATTACAAACAACTCATAGTTAAGAATGGGAGTGAGACAACAGGAAGTGAGAGAAAACTTCCCATAGGAAGGGAAATTCACTCATGTTTTATCACCAATCCTTGTTTCCACACGTCATTTTTTTTTCAAAATCCAATTATCATAGGGACAGAAAGTGAGGGTCACAGACAGCAAAACAAACACCACAGGGGTGTGAAGCCTTCCCTATGTTATCCAAGGCTACACACACACACACACACACACACACACACACACACACACACACACACACAGAGCTGGGTTACAATTAAAAATGTATGTGCACCAACTTACAAATAAATTCAACTTAAGAACAAACCTACAGAAACGATCTTGTTCATAACTTAGGGACTGCTTGTAATATCTTCTAGATACAAGACACTCTTCAATGATAGCCCCGTGCAGAGCGCACTGCAATAGCACAGGCTGGACTTCTGTTTCCCATAAATATGTAAGTGAAATTAAAACTAATGTATTATGTATTTGAAGACAAAACAAGTGACTCAAAAACAGCAGTCAGAACTGCCTTTTGCAAATCCACATGGCAATGCACAAATAAAATCTTCCACATATATTTTCAAATGTTATCTTTCACACACAGCTTGAGAGAATACGTAATTCAAGATGCTTAAAATATATCTGAAGACAGTAAACAAAAATAAACGTGATCCCATCAGAAGAAACACCTATTTCTAGTGATATTAACTGAGCGGCTACTTATATAACCACATGCCAACGTCATTCCCCCCCCCAACTTCCCCTTAGAGAACTGTTGCATCATTTGCTTTCTTGTGTGTTACAGTACCTTTACTAAAACTTACCTCCAGGTCATATAGATATCTGAAGTGATTTGGCTGACTGGCAGCTCTTGTTACAGCTTGAGCCAAATCCACTGCTCCTCTGCCACCATCTGACCAATGATTGCAAGCCACTGCATCAGAAGCTCCGGACTCTTTGGCAATCTTACAGACTAAATCAATCTCAGCAGGAGAGTCAGTTCTGCCAACAAAGCAAATGTTTTATTTATTATATGATTTCTATTTGCTAAGTCGTTCTCCTTAGGAATGTCTACAGAATAGCTGATGGTTAGGAAATGCTATGCAATATCAAGTGTCTTGTTAGACAAATGGCCCAAAGCAAAAGTTTTTTATACTCACATATAGTGGTTGTCAGTGATTCCCAAACTTTGGTCTTTCTATCATTTTGGACTTTGACTCCCAGAAGCCCTAGCCAGTTTGGCCATCAGGAATACTGGGAGCTGAAGTCGAAAATATCTGGAAGAACAAGTCTGGGAAACACCAGTGGCTGCAAACTAAAAAGCCCAAACATTACCGATGCCTACAACATTGGCCCTCGCAGCTGGCCTTACTTGATGGATAGATTAAAATGCTAGCTACCTCTCTCCTATAATTTGTCCTGCTCTTCTCGCAGCATAGCCATTATCCATATTATCTTCTTAGTCGTTGCTCCCTAACTGTAAAAATGTCAAGAAGGAATTTACTAATCAGAAACAGATCAAATTTAGGGTTCTGTCTCCTCTTATTTCAGATTCCACCCCAAATCAAGGTATGTCTGGGAAGAAAAGCAGAACTGATCAGTGCCTTGAATGGCTCAGGTCCCACATGGTAGAACTGCTCCTCTGGTGGACACACAAGATCCTATAGTGATCCAGGGCAAGGGGCATTTTTGAGTAAGAAAACTGTAAGGGAGATAGTGACAAATTATTATCCCATTGCAGATTGCTCAAAAAACCCACACTTGCATTGGTAATTTTAGTAATTTAAAAAGAAACAGACCATTGCAAGCACAGGAGTCAAGGACATATTTAAAGTAACATGTAGTTTGAAGCTCTTCTGTAGTTGTCTCTGAATATAAATATGAGTAGAACAACTTCCATATCAAAGACCTGAGTGACTGGGTACTTCAATTTCTTAATAAGGGCTGAAGATCTGAATGTGACATTGTTAGTATTTTATATTTTATGAATATTCTAAATTTGCCTATGTGTATATTCGTATATGTGTATGTGTACAAACCTATATGAAGAGTTGGAAATCCTTGACTTTAAAAATTCTATTCATTCTGTGATATATAGTTAAACACTGATTTAAATTCTTTGTTGACTAGAGAAGTATTAAATATGCTTTATTAGTATAAACATGATTTTAGGAGACAGAGCACTTCTATCCATCTAGTGGTGTAATTCCAAAATTCAAATGTAATGTATGAAGTTAATTATCTGGTGGAAAATGGACAAATAATTTTACCTGAAAACATTTAGAGCGACTACAACCGGTACACCAAAATACTGTGCAATTTCAATCTGTTTCTTTAAGTTATTACAGCCCTCAGACACCAACTTGAGATTCTGCATAAGGCGAGAGAGAAAGTCAAAAGTAAATGGGCATTTTAACAGTAATAACAAATGCTTTCATTTATTATCCAATTACAATGTAATGCATTTATACCCAATCACCTTGCTAATAACATGGCAAAACATAAGACACTTCAAGACCCAAAGCCATCTGAGAGATGCTTGACCAATCCCATATCCATTTGGATAAAGAAAAACCAAGGATTGGAAATTTTATAGATTACGACCCACCTTCATCTACTCTAATCCACAGCTCCACCTAAAGGGTTTATCTAGTAAACACAATTAAATGTGGACATTTTTGCAGTTATTTCATACCACTAGAGTGTTACTTCTTTATCCCTCTTCCCACAAGAGATTAGATATTAGTTCAAGAACAAATCCAGGAGAGGAACATGAAGTCCACTGTGCTGAAAACCTCTCAAGGCTTATATCTAGCACACAAAATGAATGGGGGACACTGCAGATATGCAAATCTCCAAGGGAGTTTTCATATAACTGACTGACCTTGGCCTATCTGTGGCCCGCATCTGCAGCTGTTACTGATACACAAGGTTACTTAAGATGCTGCTTCCTCTGACCTTCCCAGAAGTCACGCATAAGATGTTTGCACACAGATACATTCCAGACTTTGAGGAATGCTCCTCAAGGGATGGAAGAAGGAGGAAAAGAAAGAGAAGGAGGAAAAAAAGAAATACAAAGACACAGTGAGGCTCCTTATACATTGCTCTATAGTCCAGTTTCTGATCCCAGATGATCTGATTTGAACTGGATTATAGGGCAGTTTAGAATCATATTATCCAGTTCAAATCAGATAATCTGGGATCAGACACTGGATTATATGGCAGTGTAGATCCAGCCAGACAGCACTAGATAGCTAATGGCCAAACGAGTAGGGAAAAGGAAAACTGTCCTTGGGGAAGTGTGTGTTACGTGTGGTATGCACACATATTTTTTTTAAACTGAGAGAATATCTCTTGAGAAATCAATGGTCAGCCTCTGGCAGAAGTTGACCATATAGTTGCACTGGAGGACCCAGGGGTGCCTAGATAGAATGTATTAATCAAATCCACAAAAGTGGAGGACCAACTGCACATGCAATAGAAAAAAATGAAAGGCCCCTTTCATCCCATTCCCTGAACAATACTCAAGAGCAAAGTAAATGGGGAACTTGAAAAATTTGCAACTTTTTGGTACAACTAACTATAGCATGTGCTTTTCTGGGCTTAAAATCTATTTCTATCAAAACCATGACTTTAAAAAAAATCCCACACGCAAACTGGTGTAATAAAAGATAAAAACAACAACAAGGTATAGATAATGACATCCTGTGGAAATGAAGCAGTGTATTTGTTACCTTCATTTCTGTTTACTTCTCCTAATATTTAAAAGGAATGTTGAAGTACTTGGATGTACCATTTTAAAAGTTATTTATATCATATATAATCACTTCGATCCTCATTTCTAGCCCAGTAATCTCTGCCAAAAGTTAATAATAGAACTGCACTGGAGGACCTAGAGATATTTTTTTCTCTAGGAATCTTTAGGTCTTCTAATATTGAAGTTGACCAAACATACTGGAAGAGCTAGAGATTCCTAGTGAGAATGGATTAATCAAATCCATGAATAATCAAATTCATGAAAGCTAAAGTTGCAAATGTGGAGAACTAACTGTAACTAAAACATTGCAACTAAACTGTAAAATAAATGATGAATCATAATGTGATGTATTTATAAAGTTATACTTTCGCTCCTGGAAAAAAAAGAGACAGATTGCCAATACAGTTATACAAAACAAATGCAGAATTCATTACTTCCAAAATCTGAGAGCAATGCTGGAATACTTATTGGAAAAATTAATTGTAATACGGGCAGAAACTGTTCTTACCTCTTCTGTATATTCTCTCTTAAGAGGGGCACCAGCTGTTACCTGAAATCATAAAAACAAACAACCATACAATTTAGATGTACCTCCAAAATGTTGTTACACGTTTTCTAGGCTATATGAATTTCCCACAGGATAATAATACAGGCTGTTTAAAAAGATAAACCTACATTTAAATTGCTGTACGATATAAAATTTGTTTGATTACGTTTGGTATAATTTATGAATGTTAGATTCTAATGTTGTTTTCATATGTCGGGTTTTTCTGGGATTATTATGTTGGTACTTGTTTGTTCTATGGCGGCACTGAATATTTGCTGTTGTATGTTGAAATCCGCCCTGAGTCCCCCAAAGGATATAGGGTGGAATAGAAATAAAGTTTTATTATTATTATTTGATACACAAAAGATATCAAATTTGTTGTGTAAACAAGATCACTATGCTGTCTGTTGTTTTGGATCACACCTCGGACACTTCCCAAGTGTCTAGGATTATGTGATATTTCGGCGAATAAGGCATGTATATCGGAGTAGAGTGGCCTTTTGCAGCTGACAGATGGTAATTTTGTCAGTACCTTTTTTTTAGGTCAGGCCAAGGTCTTTAGGCACTGCACCCAGTGTGTCGATCATCACTGAGACCACCTTTATTGGTTTGTGCCAGAGTCTTTGCAGTTAGATCTTTAAATCCTCGTATCGTGTAAGCTTTTCCAGTTGCTTCTCATCAATTCTGCTGTTGTCTAGGATTGCAAAATCAATGATCCATACTTTGTTTTTTCACCACGATCGTGAGGTCAGGAGTACTGTGCTCCAAAACCCTGTCAGTCTGAATTTGGAAGTACCAGAGAAGTTTGATATATTCATTTTCTGTAACTTTTAAAGGCTTGTTGTTGTTGTCGTCGTCATCGTCACCATCATCTCTGTAACCATGAACAGCTCAGGAATGAAACTCTTACCACTTGGAAGGGTGGAACACAGAGATTCAAATGATTGCTGCTAGACACCTCTCTCATAAACAGCCACCAGCCTCAGTTATTTGCAAGATGGCAACCCTGCAGAACAAGGCCTAATGGGATATTCTTTTTTGAAGTTATTTTTTAGATTTGTTCTGGCTCAAAATGGTTAGTAAAACTTGGTAACTTGTTAAACTGTTTGTGACTTTTTCAGTCATTGTAGCATGTTGCCATCATGAAACATAGTGCTTTGAAATTGGGTCTGTCACCTTGGGTAGGTGATCCTGTTGATGCCCTGGTCTCTCTCTCTGGAATAGTGAGTTGACTAGGACAATCGACACGATTGCTCTAGAGCACCCCCTCTTGAGTAGCTGAGCTAAACCATCTCTTTGGTTCAACAAGGAGTTGGCAGCAATGAAGCAAACAAAGAGGAGGCTAGAGGGCGTCTGGCGGAAAAAGCCTAGCGAGTCAAGCTATGTCTTTACCTAAGGGCCTATGCCATGGCAATAAAAGCCGCAAAAAACTCTTTCTATTTGGTAAATATTCCGTCCGCAAGGAACTGGCCAGCGGAGTTGTTTCAAGTAGTCAGAGGGTTGTTGAACCCCGCCTCTCAGGACGGGTCCCCTGACAACTCAGCAGCTTACTGTGAAGCATTTGCTCAGTTCTTTGCGGACAAAGTCACTTTGATCCATTCTGGCTTTGACACCATGTTAACGGCGGTCTCTGAGGATGTAATACAAATCACCTGCTTGTCCAGTTTTGATGGATTCATTTCAATCTGTGCAGCCCGAGGATGTGGACAAGATTCTTGGAGAGGTGAGAGTGACCACATGCATCCTAGACCTCTGCCCATCCTGGCTAGTAAAGGAAACCAGAGGGAGCTTGGCAGAGTGGGTGAAGTTGGTGGTTAATGCCTCCCTTTGGGAAGGCAATATTCCAGACAGCTTAAAACAAGCTGTTATAAAACTGTTGTTGAAAAAAACCATCATTGGACCCCACTCAATTTGTCAACTATCGGCCAGTTTCGAATCTCCCCTATTTGGGCAAGGTCCTGGAACATGTGTTGGCCTCACAACTCCAGGGATTCTTGAAAGACATGGAATATCTGGATCCAGCGCAGTCTGGCTTTAGGACGGGACATGGTACTGAGACAGCCTTTGTTACCTTAGAGGATGATCTACGCTGGGAGCTAGACAGGGGGAATGTGTGCCTGTTGGTTCTGCTGGATCTTTCATCAGCTTTCGATACCATTGACTACGGTATCCTTCTGGGACGCCTCGCAGGAATGGGCCTTGGAGGTACTGCTTTGCAGTGGCTCCAGTCCTTCCTTGAGGGTCATTCCCAGAAGGTGTTGTTAGGGGACTCCTGCTTGGCCTCACAGCCATTGTACTGTGGGGTCCCGCAGGGCTCAGTATGGTCCCCTATGTCGTTTAACATCTACATGAAGCTGTGTGGGGAGATCATCCGAAGTTTCGGGGTGTGGTGCCATCTGTATGCAGATGATGTCCAACTTTATCACTCCTTCCCACCTGCTACTAATGAGGCTGTTCGAGTCCTGAACCGGTGCTTGGCTGCTGAAATGGACTGGATGAGAGCAAACAAATTGAAACTAAATCCAGACAAGACAGAAATCCTCCTGGTCAGTCGCAAGGCCAAGCAGGTTACCTCTGCTTGAAAGAACATAAGAACATAAGAACAGCCATGCTGAATCGGACCTCAGCCCATCTAGTCCAGCATTCTGTATCACACAGTGGCCCACCAGTTGTACACGGGGATCTCGAGCAGAAGGGAGGGCAAAACCCTGACCTGCTCCCGACCCCCACAACCAGTACCCAGGGAAATCCTGCCTACCTCAACCAACTCCGAGGTGGCACTTGAATGTCCTTTTCAGTAACTACCGATACACTTGGTATCCATGAATCTGTCTAATCCTGCCTTGAAGTTGTTCAGGCTGACAGCTGTCACAACCTCTTCTGGAAGTGAGTTCCATAACCCAATGACCCTCTGGGTGAAGAAATATTTCCCTTTATTAGTCCTAATTTTCCTACCTTGGAGCTTCAGGGAGTGCCCTCTAGTCCTAGTGTTTTGTGACAAAGAAAATAATTTTCTTTATTCACCTTTTCTATCCCATGCATGATTTTATACACTTCGATCAAGTCACCTCTTAAACGCCGTCTTTCAAGGCTGAAAAGACCAGGCGTTGCAACCTGGTTTCATAAAGGGAGCCGCTCCATCCCTTGGATCATTCTTGTTGCCCTTTTCTGTACCTTTTCCAGTTCCGTTATATCCTTCTTAAGGTGCGGAGACCAGAATTGTACACAGTACTCCAAATGTGGCCTTACCATAGATTTGTAGAGAGGTAATACAACATTTGCTGACCTATTTTCGATTCCCTTTCTGATCATGCCTAGCATAGAATTTGCTTTTTCACTGCTGCAGCGCACTGGGTTGACATCTTCATTGAGCTGTCCACCAAGACCCCAAGATCCCTTTCCTGGTTTGTCTCGGAAAGCTTTGACCCCATCAGTTGATAAGTGTAGTTGGGGTTCTTTGCCCCGATGTGCATGACTTTACACTTGTTTAGGTTAAAATGCATTTGCCACTTTGTTGCCCATTCACTCAATTTCGAGAGATCTTTCTGGAGCTCTTTACAATCAGTTTCATTTTTAACTACCCTGAACAATTTAGTGTCGTCTGCAAACTTTGCTACCTCAGAATTCACTCCTACATCCAGATCATTAATGAATAAATTAAAAGTAACGGACCCAAAACTGAACCTTGGGGTACGCCACTTCCCACCTCTTTCCACCCAGAGAAGTGTCCATTTATTACCACCCTTTGTTTCCTACAGTTTAGCCAGGTTCCAATCCAGGACAAGACCTGTCCCCTGATTCCATGGCTGAAGAGCTTATTTAGGAGCCTTTGGTGAGGGACTTTGTCAAAAGCCTTTTGAAAGTCAAGGTAAACAATATCAATTGGGTCCCCTTTATCTATGTGTTTATTTACACCCTCAAAGAATTCTAACAAGTTAGTAAGACATGATTTGCCTTTGCAGAAACCATGTTGATTTTCTTTCAGCAATGCCTGTTCTTCTATGTGCCTAGTAATTTTTTCTTTAATAATGGTTTCCATCATTTTGCCTGGAACTGAGGTTAAACTGACTGGTCTATAATTTCCTGGATCACCTCTGGATCCTTTCTTGAAGATCGGTGTTACATTTGCCTCCCTCCAGTCCTCGGGTACAGTGCCTGATCTTAGAGAAAGGTTATATATCTTAGCTAGAAGTTCAGCAATTTCACACTTGAGTTCCTTAAGAACTCTGGGGTGGATGCCGTCTGGACCTGGTGATTTGTTGACATTTAGTTTAGTAAGGCATATGAGAACATCCTCCTTGTTTATCTCTATCTGTTTTAATTCTTTTAATTCCCTCCCTGAAAAAACTGACTCAGCTGAAGGCATATGTTGTCTGTCCTCCTGTGTGAAAACGGAGGCAAAGAAGTCATTTAGCCGCTCAGCAATCTCTTTGTCTTCGCTGATTTTCCCTTTCTGGCCATTGTCGTCAGTGGCCCAACTGCTTTTCTAGTTGGGTTCCTGCTTCTGATGTACTTAAAGAAGTTTTGTTGTTTTTTTAATATTCTTTGCTATGTGTGCCTCAAAATCTCTCTTGGCTTTCCTGACTGTTGCTTTGCATTTAGTTTGCCAGAGCTTGTGTTCCTTTCTGTTCTCCTCGGTAGGAAGAGCCTTCCATTTCTTAAATGAGTTTTCTTCTTTCCAATCACATCTTTTACTTCGTTTGTAAGCCATACTGGTGTCCTTTTGGACTTTCCATGCCTCTTTCTTTTTATTGGAATGCATTTTAGTTCGGCCTGTTTTAAGGTATTTTTAAACAGTTTCCAAGCATTTTGGAGGGATTTGATTTTTTTACTGCTCCTTTTAGTTTGTTCTTTACAATTTTTCTCATTTTGGTGAAATTCCCTTTGTGAAAATTTAAAGGTCTCTGTGTTAGTTTTTACTGACAGTTTGCTATCAAACTTAAGTTGAAGGTTATTGTGTTGTGGTCACTGGTACCTATGGGCTCAGTTACAAGGACATCTTGAGCGAGATCTTGTTCATTAGTTAGCACCAAGTCCAGGATCCCCTTTCCCTGGTTGGTTCCATGACCATCTGCTCAAGGGAATAATCAGCTAGCATGTCGAGGAACCTTGTCTCTCTTTCATCGTAGAACAAGAATTTGGCCAATCTATTTGGGGATAGTTGAAGTCCCCATTATGACTAATGTATTTCTTTTTGAGGCCTGTTTAACTTCATTTTCCAGATAGCAGTCTGCCTCTGGAGTTTGGTTGGGGAGGCGATAGCAGATCCCTAGTGCTAGATTAGTTTTTGTCCTGGGACTTTTATCCACAATGTTTCTGTAGGTGAGTTTGAAATTTCTTGAAGTTCTAATTCATGAGATTCTAGCTCCTCATTTATGTACAGGGCCACACCGCCACCATTTTTCCCTCTCCTGTCTTTCCTGTACAGTTTATAACCTGGAATCTTTGTGTCCCATTTGTTTTCCTCCGTCCACCAGGTTTCTGTTATGCCAATAATATCAATATTTTTCCTTTGCCAAATATTCCAACTCCCTATTTTTGTTCGAAGGCTTCTAGCGTTTGCGTACAGACATTTATATTTATTTCTCTGGTGCACTTTCAACTTTGGCTGTTTGTGAGAATTTGTAGAAGGCCTACCATGTCCTACCTCTCGACTACTACTATCTATCTTTTCTGTTGACTCAGCCATTTGTGTATGGATTTCGTCCTCCATACTTGGCATTTCACCCTCTCGAACCGGAAGCTGCCCAGCTCCTGTCGACTTTCCCCTAGGAATCAGTTTAAAAGCTGCTCTGAAATCTTTTTAATATTAGTCGCCAGCAGTCTGGTTCCATTTTCGTTCAAGTGTAACCCGTCCCTTTTGTACAGGTCTGGCTTTCCTGAAAATGTTCCCCAGTTCCTAACAAATCTAAAACCTTCCTCTCGACACCACTGCCTCATCCACGCATTGAAGCTCCTGAGCTCTGCCTGTCTGGCTGTCCCTGCGCGTGGAACAGGTAGCATTTCGAGAATGCTACCTTTGAGGTCCTGGACCTTAATCTTCTACCTAGCAACCTAAATTTGGCTTCCAGGACCATCCGCTTAGCCTTCCCAATGTCATTGGTACCAACGTGTACCACGACCACTGGCTCCACCCCAGCACTATCTACCAGCCTATCTAGATGCCTCGTAATGTCCGCGACCTTTGCACCCGGCAGGCAATTTACCATGCGGTCATCACGTCCATCACAAACCCAGCTTTCTATGTTCCGGACAATCGAATCACCTACTACAAGAAGCCCACCTCCTACCACCCGTCGAAGTATCTTCGGTGCACGAAGATATGGGCACAGCCTCTGAGGAAGGGTCCCAACTGAGGAGCCGGTCCCTCTTCCTCAGACTGATGTTCTCCCTGCCCAAGACCCCATTTTCCAAGGCAGCTGGAGGGCTGCTCATCATGGAGTGGGATGCTCCTGTTGCATCTCTGGAGATCTTATCCTCCAGCCTCACTTCCTCTCTGTGCTTCTCCAGGTCTGCTACCTTGGCTTCAAGGGAAGAAACACGTTCCCTGAGAGCCAGGAGCTCACTGCAGCGACGCACACCCAAGACTTCTGCCCGGCAGGCAGGTAGTCATACATGTGACACTCAATGCAAAACACTGGGAAACCCCCCTCCCACTGCTGGCTGGCTACCTCCATTTCTTATTAATGTTTTTTTGTAGATTAACTGTTTTGTTGTGGTCTTAATTTACTTAATTTAATTTTTTACAAGTCTTTGGATATTTCTTCTCCGACTTGTTACAAGTTTATGCTCTATCGCGCGCCGATAGGCGCGCGCGGGCTGCTAACAAAGACCTAAAGCAATACTAGAATCTAAGCCACAAATTTACCCCAGGAACTTACCAGTGCTCCTTTCTTTCTCCTTTATTTATTTTCTGTTTTATTCCTTATTTGAAAGTAGTCTGCCTGATCTGCTTTTCACAAGGACAGTTAGCTGACTGATTTGAAAACAGAAACTAGGCTAACTCCTCCCACCTGGCAGGATGTGAGTCAGCTGGGAGCTGCTGTAGCAAGCCCCGCCCCTTCAAGGAATGTGCTTAAGGCAACTTGGAACAGGATATAAAAGTTTTATTATTTTGAAAAATCTTGTGTTATCTAGTAGAAGACTGAGACTAATAGAAATGAGTCTGCAGAGCATTAATGAGAACATCACCTTGCAAGAGGAATTTAAAGGTGGGGATGCAGAGAGGGAAGCATGCATTCTATGAGGAAGGTTAGGCATAAATATGAATTTCATCTATATATCTACATCTATATATCTACAATATATCAATGTATCAATGAATTCTGCACCCATAGATTCAGCAATCTACATCTTGAAAATATATATATTTTAATTCCAAAACAGCAATGTTTGATTTTGCCATTTTATAAAAGGGACACCACTTTACTATACCACTGTATATAATGTGACTTGAGCATACAGAGATTTTGGTATTCCTGGGGGAGGGGTGTGTGTCCTGGAATCAAACCCCAGTAGATACCAAGGGGTCACAGTACTAAAGGGAGAAAAATGGAACAGCAAATGTTTGTAATGGCTGGTGGCAAGAAAGACTGCAAAAGTGGTATGTATGTGTGTGCGTGAGAGAGTAAGACTAGCAAGAAATTACATGTTTTGAAACGTGGGGAGGGGAGGAAATGAGGATTCAAAGATGAAAGCCAGGCTGCATGCCTTTGTGACAGGCTAAGAGAGAGAAAGAACCAAAATAACTTTAGAGGCAAGAATGAGAGATTTCATTTTAATAATCCATCTAGAGCAGTACAATGACTCAGATCAAAGGAAAGCAAGGAGAGAACTATCTAATCAAATTAAGTACTTCTGAATTCCACAGATTTTAGGAACTCCTTTCTACAGAATTGTATGGGTATCTCATCCTTTAGTGATATTCACCCCTTTGCTTGTTCCCATCTAAACTCCCCCACCAGACACACTACCCTATTCACCCATTTCACCCAGGTTTGTGCACATTTTTATTTTCTTATTTCATTTTCTGTCTTTGATATTGTATTAATTTGTTTTATTTACATTACATTTGATGTTATTATTTGTTGTATGTATTTTATTTAGATTTTTTTTGTAATTGTTTGAGCTTGGCCTCATGTTAGCCACCCAGAGTCCCCATTGAGGAGATTGTGGTGGTGGGGTATAAATAAAGTTGTTGTTGATGTTGTTATTCATTACGTTTACTGCAATAATAGAGCTGATGGAAGATGAAGAGGGAGCAGTAGGCACTGTTTCAGACTGGAAGGAATACATTGAGTTTATCCATGGTAGTGAAAGGACAATGCTCAAGGGATAAGACATAGAGGAGAATGAAAAACAAACCTCTGCAAACAGACTTAACTCCCCTTTCTAAAGTTTAAATTTTTCTAGAGCCATCAACTTCAATATAATTTAAACCGTGTAATCCTCAGCGATAATCCCACATCTGCGTGATGAAAGACAGTCCAATGAGAGTCTCTGTTAATTGGCTTGCGATGTCCTGAGAGTTATTCCAACAATTTTAAAATTAAAATGTTTATACATATTTCAAATGATAAGGGCTTTCTTTTCAAAACTCTAGGGAGTCCCGAAGATTTATCATTTGTTTTATTAGATAGGTACAGAAACTTACATTTGGCCCACCTCCATGCATCTTCAAAGCTCTCACTGTAGCAACAAGAACAACCACGCTGGGAACCAAGCCAGAAGCTCTGCATTTGATGTTAAAGAATTTCTCCATCCCAATATCAGCACCAAAACCAGCTTCAGTTACTGTTAGGAATGAAGGATTAATGTCAGTTAAGAGGAATCAGACAGTCAAGGAAAAGTTTCCATTTCATTGTCATTACAGCTGAGCGTACTGTGGGAGTGAAGGCAGGGTGACATGCTAAATGAGAAAGAAAGAATGCAGAGACTTCTCTCTTATTTTCTATCAGTGGGAAAATGGGAAAAGCACCCATTTTCAAGGCCCAAATAATTAACTTTTAATAGAGTACACTAATGGAAAATAGATGATGCTTCTGCTGGCTATATTACTGTGTTGTTTGGTTCTGAAAGCTCATTAATGATTTTTTTAATGCAAGCCTACACAGAAATAATTTAAATAATTGAGTCAACCCTTCGTTGCTGAGAAAATTCCCTAAATCCAAACAGAAATTGTAGATAGCATTGATCCACTGAATCAATGGGAACTTCACAAGTCAATGTTTGTGTAAATTCCATTGATTTCAGTGATTCTATTCTAATTAGGGACAAACAAGCTGAGAAGTATTTGCAACCTTTATAACTTCTTTTGAACAAATCCTGCTAAGAAGGCTCTGTGATGAGTTTGACTTAGGTTCGCTATAGGTCAGAAACAATTTGAAGGCACATAAAACGACAGCAACAGCAACAACAACAACTGGTTTGAGCATTGAGTTATAACTCTGAAGACCAGTGTTTGAATCCCAATTTGGCCATATAAGCCTACATGATGACCTTGGGATAGTCACACTTTCTCTGCCTCAGAGAAAAGTTAAGGCAAACCTCTTATGAATGAATTTGGGAATAAAATCTTGTGATATAGTCATTTTAAAGGAGAAATGATTGGAAGGAACACAGCAACAACAAATATATCCTGCTCAGTCATTATCAGTGTAACTTTTGTTTATGGTAGAATTTGTACCTTTGAATGCTTAATTGTAGGGAAGTGTCAAATGTTATATATACCTCAAGACTGAAGGGGACAAATCAGAATGTGATCATAAGGTCTAAATACACTTAACCAAAATTACCATGCTGCTATTAAATTGTTACTTGGTCCAAACAGATGGTCCAGATTTGAATCCTTCCCTCATATCATCATCTGCTTTCATAGTTTCTGCTCTACTTTGGGAAACAGCTGAAAAAATATTGCTGTGGACAAGAGTTCAGGAGCACCAAATGGTTCTACTTTCACTCTACATTTCACAAAACAAGAGGAAAACGTGTTCAAGCCTTATCTCAAAAAGTGAACTGAATTTCTTATTTTAAGGACTGAAGCAGACCAGCACTCTAAGCTTCTGAGAGAGGAAGGAAACAGGATGCAGCATAAAAATTGCTAGGATGACTGTAAAGGAAACAAAACAGAGAGTAAATGTAAAGATAAAGTAATGTGCCAAAGCCATGTGCTTTGAAACCTGTTTGTGCTCAAATATCAGCACAATCACTTTTGTATTATTTCCTGCCTGCGAAGAAGAGTGCCAATGAAAACATAAGCAAATGGAAGTCAGTAGGGCAAAGAAGATTCATGCTACACTTAGCTCAACAGTTATGAGATTACAGTGATTATTTATGTAATTATAACTAAGTTGACAACTTGTTTTGTGCCAAAGCTCCAAACACACACTTGTATTCTGGAGGTCCTGTTTTTGCTCACAAATAAAACAAAGGTTAAACAAAGGCTATAAGAAGCCATAGCATTATGGAATGATAGAGTCAGAAGGGCCCCCCTGTGAGCCATTGAGTCTAGCACCTTCTCAGTACTGGATCTCCATATCCATTCAGAGACCCTACTACCTCTCTAGGCAATTGGTTCCTCTGCTGAATTGCTTTTACTGTGAAGAAGTTTCTTTAATGTGCCAGAACCTCCTCTCCTTAACCACTAGGTAAAAGACTACTTCTAGAGCAACAGAGAATACTGCACCTTCCTCTTTGTGGAAATCCTTGAGGCATTTAAATAATGCAATCATGTCACCCCTCAATCTCAAACTGAGCACGCTGAGCTCCTTCAACCTCTCCTCATATGTTTTGTTTTCCATAACTCTCACCATCCTCATTACCCTACTCTGAACTCATGACAGATTGTCTACATCCTTCTTAAAATGTGGTGTTCAGTACTCTAGATGAGGTTTGACCAGTGAGGGGATACGCTAGGCAGCAGGAAGAATCTGGTGGGCAGCGAGGGAATCCATCACCTCACAGGGTTGCCCTCCCAATCCCACAGGAGCAAGTGTCACTGCCCAATTTACTGCCACACTCGCCCCATTGCTGGGAATGATAACACGGGAAGCCTCCTGTGTTCTCATTGCTCTGTCCTATGACACTTTCACCACAGTTCAGGGGTGGAGCCCCGCTGAAAGTACATCTTTTGATGGGGTCTGATGGGCTCCATCCCCAAACTGGTGAAAGTGTTGTGGGATGGGCAAATTTGTCTGTGTGATAAAGTCCCTAAGTGCAGAATTTTGCATTTGTCTTGTTGAACTTCATCTTGTTCATTTCAGCCCAGTTTTCTAGTTGTTCAATGTACTTTTGAATTCTGTTCCTATCTTTCAATGTTTTAGCTATCTATTTGAGTCATCTGCAAATCTGACAAAAATCACCTACATCCAATCATAAAAATCATTACGAAAAATATTGAAGAATGCTCGTCCCAGGACAGAACTTTGCAGAATAAGGCCAAGAAATTAAGCTGACATCAAAATTATATATGGCAGGGAAATGGATATGAAAAAGATCAACACATGAAGGAAAAGCACATTTAACAGAACATCATTAATTTTTACTCATTTTTGTTTTCTGTAATTAGAGTAGATGTTTTATAACCGTGAATACAATTCTGTCTTTGCTTCCTGGCAAGTTAAAATAGAACTACTCTAGAGATTCTGCACGTACGGTTTATATCATCCAGTATCTCAGTACAGTGGTTAACATGTAATATGCTCCAAGAAAATAGATTTATCAAATAGAAAGAGTGCACTGGTTTATGCAGCTGATCAGATTTCTGAGCCCTTAAAAAAGCAGCAGCAAACATGTTATTATGTTGCATCTTAAAACGGTTCTGTATTAGCCTTGAACACCAGTGTGAATTTGGAAATGACAGGGGGCTTATAAAAGAGGAGCATATGTTTCAATTTGCAAGGACACAAACGGAATTGTGATAAGAAAAATCAATTTTCCCCATAATAAAATTCCTTGTAAACAGAGGCAGATTTTAATGAACCCATGCTTCATGTGGTCAGCATCTACTATCAACAGATCTACTTCAATACAAAGCAGAATGCTGGAAGGGCCTACTGAGAAACATGCACACTAGTCTAAGTTTCAGGGCATGGGATTGCTGAAGCCAAATTCCAGAACAATGCAAAAGGAAATGGAAATTCTGAATTGCTAGCTGCCATCGACTTCCATGATGTAAACATGTGTATCCTAGTGAAGTTGTCAGCAAGAAATCTATGGAAAGGAAGAGTTCAAAGTCACAGAAGCACATGAACTCTAACTCCATGGATCCGAGACATTTAAGTTGGGAAGTAATGCTGGCTGTAAGCAGCAAAAAAACAAAATATGCAGCTGCCAAAATAAACCAGCATGAATTCTAATTCATCAGAAAGGCCACAACTCTCTTTCTGGGCAGTTAATATAGCAAATGGTCAATGGATTAGCTGCTTGTACAGCATGACCCCAAAGCAACCTCTTCAGAACAAACTGTGGAACTTAAGAGTCTCAGCTCTTTCCAAGTATTCATAATCTTTCTGTAAATCTTTAGCCTTCTCAAGAAAAAAAACCTGAAGGCAAAGCAAAGATAATGGGCTGAAGAAAGAAACAGATGAGCAACAATAATACTGCCAACACTGGTATAAATGCAAGGGGTAAATCTCAAATGCTTTAAAGACGAGTCTCGGTCTAAAGGATCGCGCCTAGTTTTGGCTTATCTAGATTTTTATTTGGAACTAATTCTAGCATGTGTAAAGCTGCAAAGGCAGTCTGGCAAAGCATGACTATTGATCATATCCAAGCAATCTCAGATTTCTCTCTTTGTTGATGCCATATGGTGTAGCAGAATTTACCCTGCAGTGCTTAAGGGAAATTTTTCCAAAATGCTGATTATTACAATATTCTTAATACATTCAGACACCTGGCATTGTAATTTTGCAGATAAATATAATACAAGTTACAGTACTACATAGATAATGTGCCTAGCCATCATTTGGAACTTGTAGGAAATGCACAACCCGAAGTAAGCATTATAAAGTATTCTGTCTATGAAACTGTAATATTACTTTTTGTTGGCCTAACAGTTAAAAAATAACCAAGGGGTTGTTACACCTGCATGTACTCTACTTGCAAAGTTTTGTTATCAAAACCCCAGGATCCCAAAGATGACCCTGAACTCACAGCCACGGAAAGGTCTCAATAGCAAAGTGCAAGGCACCTTTCACCCAGAAACCTAATCTGAGTTAACCATCACTGATGTCTTTTAGGATGGATATAAAAGTATGACCAGGGGAGGGGGGGTCACATAGAAAACCCCCATTGCCCCTTCAGGCAGTCGCGTAATCTCCTAAATATGCCTCCATACACCTAAAAATGAAGCCAAACCAAAGGTCCTCCTGGGAACCCATTTAGGCTGGCTAATGCCTATTGCTATTCATTGCTCCACCAATATGGGCCATTGTCCTCCCCAGACTGGGGAAGCTACAATTGTTAGCATTTTTTGCCTCAAACTCACCCAATTCTTTCCTTCACAAACCCATGAGAGATGGAACAAGCAACAGTCACACAACTGAAAACTAAGCAATGACAATTTATGAAATTTCCCTCCAAAGTTGGAGATCAATTGGCACTGACGACAGACAGCGCATCCCAGCAAAACAGTCTGCAGATCCTAGCCTGTCATGATCTGGACCAATTGACACTTAGGAAAACAGAAGTTCTTTCAAAGTATTATAAATATTTCTATGCTTGCATTGATGTATGTCAGTGCTTTTGGGTGCTGTCTCCACTGAATTTTTCTCTGACTATTGAGAATAAAGTCTCAGATTTAGTCTTCAACCCATCTATGTCTCATCTGGCCTTTTGGAAAGCCTGGCATGCTGGGCTCTGAACCAGAGGCTCTTGTGGAAGCTGAAATTACAGTTTTACAACCATATGGGCATTACGTTTCAAAAATCAGTTTAATAATGTAAATACTAAAAACCTCATGTGTGAACACTATTAGGAACTCACACGTATACTTTCATCTTTCCATTTCCTGTGAGAAAAATAGATAACTCAACAATATTATATGAAAATCGATTACTGTATCCAAAGAGTGAAGATAGGCATCTGATGGTACTAGTAAATAAAATAAACACCAATTTTACCATACTGTGCCACAGATCTAAACTATAATGTGAAGGAGACACAGCAAAGTCTGTTTCATATATTTCGCATGTTAGATGACCGGGATGCATGTAACAGTGTAGAATTAATGCAGTTTAGAACCACTTTAAGTGCCATGGCTCAATGCTATGGAATAATTGTAAATTTAAGTTTTACAAAATTTTAAGCTTCTCCACCAAAGAGTGCTGGTGCCCCACCAAACCACAACTCTAGGATTCCATAGTTCTGAACCATGACAGTTAAAGTGGTGACAAACTACATTAATTCTACAGTGTAGACACATCACTGGTTTAACTGCATTGAACTGCATTATATGAGTCCATATTGACTATATAATACAGTTCAAATTACATTATTTGGTAGTGTAGATCCAGCCAAAGAAACTGGCCCTAGGTCACTCAGAAGTTTTTGTTACTGTGTAGCATTTAAATAGGAGCCTCATCAGACAGCCCTCCTGTCTTCCTATGATTTAACTTTAATCACAGATCAATGGGCACAGCTTCCAAATCAATGTGCATAATTTGCATGAAGGTCCAATTCTGTCACTTTGGGCTTTCTCTCTCTCTCCTCTGAATAGAAAAGATAAATAAATCATTTGGAGACAAAACTTAATTGATAGATAAATAATCTTGCGACAAATAGATAAACACTGAGCAACAATGAGTTAAAAGTACTAAAGACTAGTCACCATCTCAAGGTCACTGTATCTAATCAACTGAATGCCAGGATATCCTCTTTTGAAAAGGGAAACTGTAGGAAAAGGAGTAAAAATATATTCTCTCCCAATCTCTCTGTCACTTGCACATACACAGTGTACCGTATATGCAGAATGCCATTGAAAGAGATAACAGCAGACGTCACACCACTGAAGGCAGAGTTGAATCAGAATGATCAATGTCTCTATCATTCGGTGCAATCATCCAGGACACGCCACACTTGAAGCCATTCATCACAACAGTGGAAAGCTACCTCCCAGTTAGAAGCACAGGCTGCTTCAACCTGCTGAGTGGCTAAAAAGATTCCTTTAATGACTGCTCCTTCCTCCAGCAATATATTTCACCCACACTGCTTTTATACACCATCAGTAACAGTATAACCGTCTATGTCTCTATAACAGAAATTATAATCATATACAGTAAGACCCCATAACTATATCCTTAAGCACAGACAGGAAACAAATAAATAGCATTCAGCCATGGCAGTTAAAGTGGTGTCAAGCTGAATTAATTCTACAATGTAGCTGAACTGGTTTGACACGAACAGTCCTAGATCTTATGCTGAACCATTTTCTCAGCTACTGTTTTAATGTACCACTTTTATTTTCATTTCTGTCCTTCCTCCTCTTCCTTCCCTCTTGATGTCGTTCTGTGATTTGACAGTTTCTGACTTACGCTGACACCAAGGTGATTCTATCATAGGGTTCTTAGCAGAGAGGGTTTCTCTTTACGATTCTCCAAGGCTAAGAATGTGTGACTTGCCCAAGGTCACCAGTGGATTTCCATGGCTGAGTGGACATCCAAAGCCTGGTCTCTAATGCCCACACCATTACACCATGCTGGCTCTCCTACCTCCTTGGCTTACCTTAATTACTTAAAACAGTGTTCAAAGTGCAAACTTAGTTTTTGCTCTGTTAACACAGCAGAAAGGATTGAATCTTACCCTTCCCAATAGGTTTATTAGGACCCCTCCCTTTTTTTTAAAAAAAAAGCTCTCCTAAACTCAGTACATAATTCCAGGCTTTCTTTTCTTAAAATGGTAGTTTGGTGTGTTTTTCCTCATTAATAACTTCTGCTCCATTATTGCCTGGCCACACTCTTTTGACTCTGATGCCACTTTTCCCTTCTGTCTCAGTCTGTTTCTATGCAATGTTAACGTATATGCACTATTCTAGTCTGGCTTCAGTCTTCTCTGACAAAAGACATGTTCCTACTACTAAATAGCTAATTTGCTTTTGCTTAGCTCTGTTTACATGGAGATAAATGGCAGAAATGCAGAGGGGGGTGAAGCCTGCATATCTAATTGGAACTGGAGAGCCCTGTTATTTTCTGATTTGATAGGAGTGAGTTATGAGATGCAGTACCTCTGACAGTGTTACTGGATTTGATTTATGAATCCTGAAAAAAAGAGTAAGAGAGAGAATGACCTCGAGTATTTTTTTTGCCTGTGGGAGACAAAGAATTTACTTGTGTTAGCTGTATTTTGGAGAGGAAGGTGGGAAATCTGCTGAAATGGCTTATATTTGGTCTATAAATTATAACAAGCGATGTTAGCTGGCCTCTGATGAGCAGAATATTTCAGTCGTCTGCAAAACAATATACACCTTGGTTGTGTAAAGACACTTGTGGAAACAATGATTAAAAGAAAACCTGGCGCTCCTGTTTGAGTCCATTTTATAGTTTTACCCAAAACAAGAGAATAACTATTAATATAACAGAACATGCATTGTCAACTGATAACTAATAATAGAGCAGTGGTTCCCAACCTTTTTTTTGACCAGGGACCACTTGATCAGGGACCACTTTGACCAGGGACCACTCTTCAACATTAGTACCAAAAGGGTTAAGAATCAATTTTTGGTCAACTTTAGATTAGGTGTGGGGTGCTGATTCAAAAGATTGCATTGGATAGCATGGCAAATAGGGGACTGTGGATGTTATCATTCAAAACACTTGAAGGCCCTAAGCTTCCCACTTTGTTTGATGAGATCTGAGGGACCCCAACAAGGGATGGAAGAACTGTCCTCATTTTTTCCTGCATCTCTCATTTCTTGCTTGCCTCTTTGCAAGTGTGAATGTACTATAGCCACTGTTGTGGCACCTTTCGTGAAATCCCACAAGAGAGTGAACTGTGGAAAACACACACTAAGGAACAACCCCCTAGTAATTACTTTAGTGCTCATACTACAATAATGTTTTCATGACAAGTTAGCATTTGCAACAAGAGGAAAACAAATCAACTACAGACCATTGATTCACGACTCACATACTAAGCCTCCTGGCAGCTGAGATCTTTTTAAAAAGCAATTCTTCAATTATCAACTGAACTACCTGCAGAGCCTTGTCAGGTGGCTATCAGTGAAAAAGCTTCTTCTGGGCTTACATTGGTTCTGTTCTCAGAACCCTGTTTCTCATTCTCTCTCTTTCTTCATCCCACCCTCCTTAGGGAGCCTAATCAATCTACACAGCTTTCTGTTAACAACTGTAGAGTGATAGCACCTGGAAGGATCTCTCTACGATGACTGTACCCCCTTATCATTGTCATTGTGCTATAAAAATGCCAGTTTTTAAAACAGCGAATAAAGTCAAACTACAGAGCTTTGTCCAGAAGCGCTGTTCTGACATTCATATTCAGGCAATTCCAGAGCCACCAGCCATACTGGTTGGGGGATTATGGAACTTTTCTCCAAAAAAATAAACTTTCTAATTTCTGCAAATATTTTCATATAAAAGGAGCCTGGACCACCCACAGACCCATATAATTGGGTCTGCAATTCCATTCCATGGTGACTCATGCTTTCATTGTATCCCATTTGGATTACAGTAATTCCCTCTATGGACTTCATCAGATGGGTGGGAGGAAAGTGGAGGGAGTCATCTTACCTCATTCTCTACCGTCTTTCTCCATCTTCTGGGTTGGCCAGCCATCCCATGTCCTTTCCCCATCTTTCACCTGCTTTCCCTGGTTTTCTTAGGTTTAGAGTAGGGTAACACCCAACTCCTGAAGATGGAGTCCCACTGGAAGTACCCTTACATCATTTGTTGGCCTGTGTGGGACTCCTGGGGGCTCAGTTTCTGAAGCACATGGAAATGAGCCAGAAGTTTGTCTGATGAGGTCCTATGTGGGTCTGTCTTTGAAGAGGGCTCAGAAATGTCACTGGCCCAAAAGAGATGCAGCCAGATTATTATTAACTGCCTACAAGGAGCAGGTCTGTTTCCAGACACAATTCAAAATGGTGGCAATAACCTATAAAACTCTATATGGCTTGCACCCAGGCTATCTGAAGGACCACGTCTGCCTTTATGAGTCTATTAGAGCTCTAAGAACTTCTAGAGCAGTGGTTCTCAACCTGTGGGTCTTCAGATGTTTTGGTTTTCAACTCCCAGAAATCCTAACAGCTGGTAAACCGGCTGGGATTTCTGGGAGATTTAGGTCAAAACACCTAGGGACCCACAGGCTGATAACCACTGTTCTAGAGAGACCCACCACATCTTCAGGCTCGTGTGGGAGGGAATAGGAAGACCACATACTTGGTAGGTGGTTCTAGGATGCATCAACATTGTAGAATTAATGAAGTTCGACACTATTTTTAACTACCATGGCTCAGTCACATCATCCTTGCTCTTCTTTCATCAGCAAATTAAAATGTTTTGTACTGTCAGGCTCAGAGAAAATGACTGGATCAGACTGGGCTTTTAATGTTATACACTGCTGTTTTTGAGTTTTGTATGTAATCTTAAATGAATGTTAACGTTTTTAATGTTTAATTGTTTTCAATAAATGTTTGTATTTCATTGAATCTTTCATTTAGTTTTAAACATGTTGTTAGCCACCTTGAACCTCGTTATTGAGAAAAAGGCAGAATATAGATGAAAATCATCCTCACCACATTTTTTCACTATAGTCCCTTTAAAAAAAATCTATGCACTGTGAGGAAAACTAGGGAGATGGGAAGCCTGCTATATATGCACACAACCATTGTTTTGAAACATGGGACAGCCTCCTCATGTAAAGCAGGTGCCAGATCTCAGACCATTCCTTTAATTATTGGGAAGCGGGTGTTGGGTCCACAGAATAACAATAGCTTGAATAAGATTTCCCAAAGAGGGCTAGAGCAAAAGTATATGTTTAAAACATGTACTTATTCAGGTAAAACAGAGCTGGCATGGTGTAACTGTTTTAATGTTGGATTAAGCATCTGGATTAAGAGGTTGAACCCCCTCTCAGTTATGGATACCCACTGTATGACCTTGAGCAAGTTACATTCCCACAGCTTCAGGGGAAAACAAAGAAACTCTCCAGACAAATGTTACCGAGGAACCCCAGTGACATGCATGCTTTAAGACTGCCATAAATGACTTCTAAATACAACAAGAACATGACCTAAACAACAAAAACAAAAACATGGTGAGCTTTCCTCAAGGTGGTATGACTAGTTTCAGCCCTCTGTTAAACAAATGAAAACCTGGGCTTTTAATTTTAAATTTGTTTAGCATTTAATGAGGTTGAAGTACCACTGGATTAGATCTTCCACATCTTCATGCTGCTAGTTCCAGTGATACTCATGCCATTGTTATTAATGTGACTACTCAAGAAGCGAGATCTAGGCAATGTCAACAATAGTATAATGTGACTACTTTATCATATATGGCATTTTGATAATAATGAAACAACTTCTTGAAGAACAAAAATAAAAATGGGTTTGTTGATTGCCAGATATATTTTTCTTAGAAGTAGACACATGTAATATGAATACTATCTAGTAATAATATATTTTAGGCTTTCCCAGGGAAAGCATTAAGCTGTGTTTCCCCTGTTTGTCTCTGTGTATAATCACAGCATCCAGCAATAATGTCTGTTACGAACATCAAGTAATGACCCACCTCTCTTCATTGTTTGGCTTCAGAATGGACACAGCTGGAAACAGTGAAATTAGCCCACTGGACTAGTCTTCTTTTACAATAGGATGCAATTCCAAATGATATCCCCTTATACTAGAAAGCTTATTTCCCACAAGACATAATTATTTGCAGACATTTGCTCTTGCATGATTGAGGGAAGAGGTGAAAAAGAAACTGAGGAAAATAAAACTGTATAGGCAATGGTTTAAGGGTGTTCAGATAAAATTTGCTATTTGCTATTTTCTCCTATCTTTTTCTACATAACTTTGGCATTGTGCTATTTCTAGTCATTGTATTTTTGTGTCACTTCAAATAGTTTCTGATTTATAGTGATCCCAATATGAACTCATCAGAGGGTTTTCTGGGGCTGAGAGTCATCCAATGCATTTCCATTATGGAGTGAGGAATTGAACCCTGGTCTGCCAGAGTTGAAGTTTAATGCTCAAATTACATTGGATCATGATATTTCTAGTACATGGCCTCAGAGCCTTCAAGTCATTTCTCCAAACTGACAAATGGCTAAAATGCAGGGAGAAGTATGACAATGACACATTTTAGACTTCTGTGCCTTAACCTTCTTTCTGCTGTTACAGTTCCAACTCACATAAATTAAGAAAGGGGGGGGGGTCTGTCATGAATAATAGCCACATGTCTATTGGTTCATGAACATTATATCAAGATTCATGATTTCTCGACCTGTCTCATACTACTGTCTGAATTAAACAGGAGGAGGCAAAGCATAATTATTTATCTATCACTGCAAATGGTCCCCAAACCAGGGGGATGTCAAAGCAATTTGACACTTTTGTAACAGCCATGACTCAATGCTATGGAATTACGGGACTTGTGGTTTTACAAAGTCTTTAGCCTTCTCTGCCAAAAAGTGCTGGTACTTCATCAAACTGCAACCCCCATGGTTCCACAGCACTGAGACGTGGCAATTAAAATGGTGTCAAACTGCATTAACTCTACAGTGTAGATATACCTTGACTGCTGCTAACAAGCCACAGACTGACTACTGTCAGCTGCTCTCAAACTCTTTTGGATCATAACCTTTTTGAATTGAACATTTCACTTGAACTACAGGAAAGGAAAACCTCTTTTGTTGCAGTAGCATGCTAAGGATGCATATTAACTATGCATATATATATATATATATATATATATATATATATATATATATAAATGATACAGAATCATGACAACTAAAGAAGGAATGTTATGACATAAGATTACTTGGAGACTTAAATTTGATACTCTCTGCAGCACACAGTGTACGGTGCACAGCAACTTTTCATACAACTCACAAAAAGAGCAAAGATATTTTACAAACAAAAAAAGCTAGATAAAACACATTGAACTGTGCAAATATTAAGGTATTATGTGAGGTTCTTTTGTGGTCCAAAGAAATTTAAAGCAAAATGTTTAGGATTTTCTTCTTATGAAAAATAACTACCATCAATTTTTTTTAAAAAAAATCCACTCTAAATCATTTTAGTATACTGTCTTGTTAAAAAGTAGTGGTCTTGATTCATTTCTTAGAATATATATTCAGCACTATTTTGGTCATGCGATTTATAAACCTTCCTTAACACTTTTGAGCATGACTGAATATAAAATATTCTTGAATTACAGCTATGTATATGCCACACAATCACTATGCAACTGCTGTTAGCCAATTTTAGTCAGATGAACATAAGGAAAATTAAAATATTTTGACAGTTCCTTAAAACGTACACCAAAACAAAATGAGCTTACACCCACCTACATATCCTTCTTTGCCAACAAGTTTCAGGGCAATTTTGTCTGCCAAAACTGAAGAATTGCCATGAGCAATATTTGCAAAAGGTCCAGCGTGTACAAAAACTGGAGTACCCTAGAAGTTGCAAATGAAATACAAAACACCATTAGAGAAAGAACTAAAAATTGTTAGGCAACTTCTTATACTTTATATTTTAGATCTTTGGAAAGTCACCTTTTTCGAGTAACACATGTAGACTCCACCAGATAGCATAACTAGTGTCTGCTACTTTGTGGTCACAACATACAGTCTGCTATTGATATATTATACAGATTCACCTCACTTAAGAAACTCCTTTTTAAAATGTCATCCCAGCTCCCACATTTTCTTCCTTCTCCTCTGAAACTTTTTAGTAGCCTTAGCATTGGGAGAATAGTTCAGGAAGACAAGAGAAACACAGACTTTTCGTATCAGGTTGCAGTTGTATGTCTGAAGTAAATAATGCAATAATAGCTTGATTAGAGATTCTGCTCTAATCTTGCTATAGCTGTGTATGTATATTTACAACATTCAAGATAAATAGCAGATGTTACCAGATTTTTTTTTACAGAACAGCAAAACAGAGGGGAAAACAGAGTATGGAGCTAACTGAGAGAAAAAAAGTTGTAGCATAAGCTTGCAAAGACTCAGGGCTTGACAACATGGGCTTAATAGCTCACACTCACTGTGTAGTTGCTCCTAGCTGTCCCCACAATGTATTATGAACTTTCAGTCCATAGTACAGGGTAAACAATTTTAAACTGACATATCCCTGCATTAAGGAAAGTCAATGGATTCTCCAGATTTTGGTCAACCCTGCAGTTTGAACACACTGTGGACAGCAGGACCAGGTCCAATTCAGACTGATCCATTTTCAACACAGGCCACTGGTACCACCCCTTTTTGTCTGAGCTCATGAGCCCCTTCCTTCTCCCTGAATGTGCAGGCATCTCTGCTTATGTCAGCATGGGGCAGCTATAATGGCAACCAGAAAGGTGATGGCCCAGTAAAGTCAATGCATTCTTGTTTCATCTGGTCCATCTGAACTCTGCCCTACTGCTGTGGGTTTGAGAAGGAGCATGTGACCCCTTCTAGGTCAGTCTGGTATACTGCTCTGAGCTATCTGTGATTTAAGTGGCCAGTGTAGATGAGCTCATAGTCTACTTCCACAGATGCATGAAGTGAAGACTGATATTTGAGATTAACAAATTTTGTAATAGGCTATAATAATATATTTAAGTTTCAATTCACCCCAATTCCCTCCTGAAGCTCTTATCATGCTCGTTTTTCTATAGCTAGGTGATTAGTGTTGCAAAATAAGAGAATGGGGTGCTTTACTGATATATTTGGCATCCTTGTGCAGGCTTGCTTTACCTGCTATAACAAAATCCCTTCCACATGATCTTCCAGAAATTGAAGCAGGACCTTAGGACTGGATTGTACAAAAACACATTTGTAGTGAACTAAAACAAACAGTCAAGCCAACAATAACTGCCTTTCAGGAGCCTTTCTCCAGAAAAAAATGCGATCATGACATCTTCAGCAGTTGCTTCCAAAGTCCAGCACATGACAATTGCTTTAACTTATCCATTTTTACTGAGGTTACGATGTTAGACAAGTTAATATGTTAGTAATCCTCATTGAGCTACTACTGACTAGACCCATATAGGATTGTTTTGGTAAAAACCTTTAGAGAGAAAAACAGTATAAACTGGGCTTGATTTATTTTGATCCACTGGATGCTAAGAAAAGTCTGGCCAATTCCATAGGTTCACAACTCTTCAAGAAGGCATACAAAAGGGAAAATGTATGGCAATTCCCTCTGTGAAACCTGTTCTCTTTCAATAGCAGAGGTCATGGGAGTGAATAAAGGAATGTAATGCACAGTAGGGAGACTTGTCCAAAAGAATACATACATTTTGACTGAAATCTTACAGAGATATTACACTAAATACAATTAAATAATCATTGTATAATCATTGCTACATTTCCAGGATTAGAACCAAATGTACTCTCTAGCAAAGGTAACAATCATCCTTCAAGTACTCATACAGCCCTCTTTCTCACTTTTGCTTTGGTGGAAGGACTTTATCAACCACTGAGCGATAGGTGAGCTCAGGACCAAGGTACCCACTGTGCAATTGTGGATTCTTAAGAAACTACATTGACATATATTACAATGTGATAACAATGTATTTAACCTTTATATTAAAGATTTGGCATCTGTTCTACAATGCATGCTTTGAAAAATGGAAGAAAAGTCAAAAAAGTACAGCACTATTCATGATAATGCCCAAATCCTAGATTACTGCAGACACACACACACACACGAATCTTATTCAACTATAAAACCCTTGAGCATTGAGCCATGATAGTTAAAGGGGTTCAAACTACATTAATTATACAGGAAGAAATGGAGCAACAGATTTAAGCAACAGAAAAAGTGATTCCACCCAAACATTAGGAGGAACTTCCTGATTATACTTGAGCAGTTGCTACATCTCCATTTCTGAAGTAGCCTCCAGATATATTTATGAACATATACTTGGATTTGATAAAAATATTTTATAAAATGGGAGGCAATGTGTTTTGGTACTTAATCGACTTTCCCCATTCTATAATTTTTAATGGGAATTTCAGAAATGTCTGAATGTATTTTATACTGCCCTGGAATTTTCACCTGCCACCCCAGGGCTACACATTGTTCAATAACCCTTTTAAGCCCAAGAAATAATGTTTAAAAATAAGCAGTGATTTTGAGTAAATTGCTCTATACAACCCAGGGCAGGGTGAATGGACTTTAAAATAAAAATTTAAAAAAACCAACAACAACCAATAAATAGAAAAAATATAATCTGGTTGTGGCCCATAGGCTGAATTTTGTCTTCTCTTGTACTAGTAGATGGACTCAACTGACGCACTTTTTTTATAAAGTATTTTTTGCATATTAAAAACAGTCTTAATAAAAATGATATCACTGAACTCACCTCTAAGGTCTGCATCAGTGTTGGTTTTATTGCATCCTTCATCAGAACTGACAGGGCACCAGTTATTCCCTAAAAACAAGAGAGGCATTAGCTGAACTTTAGTTTTCAAATTATTCTTTGTTCAGAAGCTCATGCCAACTGCTTTATGGAATCATATTGTTTACCTATATATAAACCAATGTGGAAGTATTAAAATGTGTTCTTTTTCAAGAGCAATGAAATAAATGAGAAATATGGCCTCCATTCCCATACCTGTAAATAAAGAAGTATCTGGACATTCAGTGCAATGCCACATTTCTGGCAAACAGAAAAGGTTTTCAAACAGGTAACTCAACACATTTTTGGAGCCCACAATCATTCCTGATTGACAGCAATACCTTCTCATCCTCAATATGTCTGCAAGTTTCAAGCATTTTGGTACAGGTACCAAGATCTGCCCCACTTTGAAAAAAACAAATTCCAGTGCTAGAGGACTTGGAATGTGTGTAAGTTCATTTAATGGCCTCAGTAGCCCAGGTAGTTCAGAACTATCTCAAGTGCAAAGATTTCAAGCCAAAATCTTACATTTCCTTGGGCCTCGTGGTGTCATTATACATACTACATTAAGCATCAGCTACAGTTGCACAGATACTTCCATCAAGTCTAAACAATGAGGAAAATATATATGCACACACAGATATATTACTGTTTATGTTTTTATTTCGCCTTGGTTTTTTGTACTGTGTTTATTTTCTATTAGGTTTTTGAGATTCTTATTTATGTATCATGATTTATTTGTGTTGTTTTGCACAGCGATTTACTTTCTATAAGCTGCCCCAAGTCCTGTTTGTTGAGTGAGTGGGATATAAATACAGATGATAATTATTATTATATGTATACCTTTATAAAACGGAATGTTTGTATGTGTGTATGTGTGTATGTGTGTATGTATGTGTGTATGTGTGTATGCGGAGGGCGGAAGGGCGGATATGTGGCAGCTATTTGCATAAAGTCCTTTGATTGGACAGCCTCGCCACTCCAAAATTCTAAGGCACCAGACTGAGGGCATTGATAGCCACTGATTAGCCAGCAACCCAGAATCCAGGCCTCTACATTCAAACAACAGGATTTCTTCCCACTGAGGGGAAAAAAGCCAGCAACCCAGAATCCAGGCCTCTACATTCAAACAACAGGATTTCTTCCCACTGAGGGGAAAAAAAGCCAGCAACCCAGAATCCAGGCCTCTACATTCAAACAACAGGATTTCTTCCCACTGAGGGGAAAAATGCACCATCAACATTCCCTCCCCACTTGGCTCTGTGAAAACAAAATGGATTCCTGTATACTTCTCCCCCTCAGCTTTTAGAAAACGGCTGCCTGCCATGCACCCTTTTAAAGTTACCAATAGCAGGCCATAACATTACAGGCCCCAAAATAGAGTTTAGGGCAGGATGGTCGACGAATGATGGGATTTGCATCCCAATTCACTTCCCAGAAAACATTGTAGCCCCTACAAATCCCCTTCTCCCAGATAGGCCCAAAAGAGGCATCCATCTTCCCTCTTCAACACAGTGTGAGAGAAAGGCAGCTTCTGACAGGATCTTTAGAACAGGCACTGTCACTCTACAAGGTAAGGCCCTACTTCACTCAAAAGACACAAGAGAAAACAATAAATACCTTTCTCTAATGCCTTTTAATGCTTATATAAATAATTCTGGCCCAAAGCCCCCTCACCCAGCCTCATTGGACCTTACTACTAATTCCATGCAGGCCTTTTCCATTTTTTTTACTCCTTTCTGTTTTATACCGGTATACTTTCACAGGCCAGTGCGGATATGTGGCAGCCACTTTCACAGGCCAGGGCGGATATGTGGCAGCCACTTTCACAGGCCACAGCGACCAGCGCGGGTGATGGACCTGCACCAAACTTGGTACACATAACCCCCTATGACATGACCCACGTATTATGGGATTTGTAGTACTTTCCAAGACTTTGGTTCCCACAGACCACTGAGGCCACCAAAAAGGACCAATACAGACCACACTCAGCACACACAGCCCCCATGACCCACTCTATGTCCTGGTGCAGTTCGGAGGAGGGTGGGCCATGGATGATGGGACTTGAAGTGCCTCTACTCACTTCCCAAGTCCGCTGCAACCCTCATCCAATCACTGATCGAGACCAAACTTGCCATACATAACCCCCATGACTGCCTTCACGTCCTGGTGAGGTTTGGGGAGGACTGACAATGGATGATGGGATTTGTAGTACTTTTACACCCTCTGTTCCCACAGACCACTGTGGCCCCCAACAAACACCGAGAAAGTCCACACTTGGCACACAGAGCCCCAGTGACCCACTCTACATCCTACTGAAGTTTGGAGGGGGACAGAACATGGATGATGGGACTTGCAGTACCTTCCTCACTTCCCAATCCTGCTACAAACCTAATCCAATGACTGATCAACACCAAATCTGGCACACAGAGCCCTCATGACCCACTCTACAGCCTGGTGCAGTTTACTGTGAGACGGACCACGGATGATGGGACTTGAAGTACCTTCACTCACTTCCGAAAAACAATGCATCCCTCATCCATTCACCAATACAGACCAAACTTAGCACACAGAGCCCCCATGCCCCAATCTACATCCTACTACACTTTGGGGGGGGGGGGACGGGACACACAGAGATGATGGGACTTGCACTACCTTCAGTAATTTCATGATACCACTGCAACTCCCAATAATGATGGATCAAGACTAAACTTGGCACACAGAGCCCCATGACCCACTCTACATCCTGCTGCACTTCTCAAATGACCGGGGCAGGGCCGGGTCCCCAAGCTAGTAATGATATAAAAGTCTATACCATATTTCAAGGCTGTGCTCATGTTCACTTACTCTGGAAGCTGGAGCCATAGAGCCAGGCTGTGAGATCTGGGAACCTTATTCCTCACTGAAAAGGAAGTGATTTTATAATAACTAGAACAGTGGTGGGCAACCTCCAAGGGACTAGAAGCAACTTTTTTGTTCCCTTCTGGACCTTGGCAGGCCGGTAATTTCATCAACACATTTCATGTTTTTGTTTTTAAAATAGTATAATTCCCAGAAGCTAAAACACTTTTTGGTTTGTATATGTGCTTTAAAAAAAACCAAAAACTAGAAGGCTGAGGGATGGAAATTTCATTCAGCTGGTAAATCATACATGCATAAGCTTCTGATGGTTATTATTTGTCATTCTGGGTTCAGATTTTTTGCAGGATGCTACATAATCACCATTAATGATCTGGCAATTGGATATACAGGCACATAAACCTCTGCTCCTTAGCAGGCATTTCTCTGACAACATGTTACCTTCTTTCAGGGGGAAAGCCAAATGATTATTTTACTATTAGAAGCTGAAAGCAATTTTTCATGTCAATCTATACTTTAAATTTCACTAGCTGTCCCCTGCCACACGTTGCTGTGGCCCGGTTTGTGTGTGTTTTGTGTGTGTATATGTGCATGTGCATATTTTGTGTATGTGTGTATATATGTGTGTTTGCATATATATGTGTGAGGTTTTGCACGTGCGTTAGTGTATTTTTTAATTTTGGGCCTTTTTATTTTGGGCTTATTTTTGCTATGTTTTTCAGTGTTTTTATGAGTGATGGATGGTCACTCGTTGGCCTGGTAGGTGTATTGTGTCCAAATTTGGTGTCAATTTGCCCAGTAGTTTTTGAGTTATGATAATCCCACAAACAAACATTACCTTTTTATTTATATAGATTATGGAATCAGGTGTGGTTTTGATAATGCTTTAGTTTCTAACATAAATTAGCACATAACAGGCAAATCCTTGGATTCCAAGACAGCATCTTCTGCTGTATCCTATTTGCAAAATGAGTGAAGAAGTTACTGGGCTTCAACACTTTTTAAAAGTTCTTGCACAGTAACTTAAGATGCTTTTTTGCTATACGAATAACTACCTATTTATTTTAAATTCCTCATGGCTGCTGAAATTCTGATCTTGAGCATGCTACTTTAATTTACCATGGCGATATGGCATCTGTCCATCAAACATTTTGCTATAAAGTAGCAGCCAAATTGCAATCTAGTCTTCAGATGTCTACTCAATGAATACCATATTTTGGCAAGAAATCCTGTCGTTCTATCACAGAGGCTGGTTTTTCAAACTCATTACACTTGTGAAAGGAGCCTCTGAGTTTATGAAATATTCCATTTATCTTTTTTCTTCACCTCCTCCCACCCTCAACCCTTCAGGCATCTGTTTCTCATCAGCCAGTGTGTACTTTAGATTTCATTATGCTATGGTGAAAATGTGGTTTAGTACCCTGAAATTAAGAGCAATTGCATATTTGCCGAGCTTATTAAATATTATTCACATCCGAAACAAGTGAAAGAGAGAAGGAATTAGTGGTTTTGGGTGAACATTAAGCAATGAATTGAAAACTACTTGTCAAAATATCAGTCTAATAAAAACTAGGCAGTTACTAAAATGTGGCTATTTTCAAACAGATCCTAAATGTTGAGGGATGTATAATCGCCGCCTTGAGTCCCCCTGTCGAGGTAGAGAAGGGCATGCATGGTACAAGTATGCCAAATAAATAAATAAATAATATTGTCCATAGAAGTTATTTGTGAGTTGTACTCCCATGTTCTACTCTGTAAAATAAAATTCTTTTATTTTAGTTTTATTCTATGACTTAAAAATAAGTTTAGTGTTCGAGGAAAGTCTAGAAGAACTTATGGGTAAAATAGCACTACTTCAGGGGTGAATTTTGTATCATATTTGGCCTTTCATGGATAACCGTCCATCTTTAGTCCACTTATTTATGTTAACTTAATAACTGTAAACTCACATCTTTCAGAATGTATGAGGGTCCAAATTTGATGAAAACTTAAGACAAGCTGCCAACAAAATTTACTTATCTATTACCCAGAATGGCAGCTGCCTTGTAGACCTAGTATGGATGGTAAACAGTTGACTTGTTAGCATGACAATACAAGAAAAGTAGACATTAAAAGAAGATTTCTGGTGTTCGGATATGATAGAATGAGAAATAACATAATAAACACCAAAACGTAAAACTCATACACCAATTAGATCTTCTGAAATGCAAAGGTCTTCACCAGATAGAACTTGAATGCATGCCATTAGGCTAGCATTCTCCAAGTGCTTTATCTCATTTGCTTTGCTACTTTGAAGGAACAATTAGTAAAGAGTTTTTCATCAAATTTTAGACTCTTAGATGACATTATTCCACAAACACAAAAAGAACACAAAAGAAAAAGTGGATACTGAGAGAGATGCATCAGAGGAAGCTATATAAAATTACTTTTGAAGATTGACCTTCCAAGCTCCTATTTTGGATATCACAAAGCTAGGGATTTTATAAACTTCCGAGCGCATCAAGTCTTTTCATTGGATTTTTCAATAATTGGGAAAGAATTAGGAAAAAAAGAGAAACACAGCAACCATTAAATTAGGTGAACATACTTTAGATGTTTAAAAAGCTCATTGTGTCCTAAAAGGGAAAGAACTTTCAAGAAATGCTGTTATATAATCCATACCAAATCTTCTGCTGTCACTGGCTGCCCTTGTTTGTTGTTAGCAACTACAATTTTCCCCAGTCTCTCTTTCATATCTGACAGGCCGCTGGTTAGTGCTAAGATGGCCATGATTTCACTTGCAACAGCTATATCAAACTGAGTCTGCAAAGGAAAACATAGAGGCATGTCAGGTAGAGGCACTCGAAGCGCACACTGGTGTATCTTGCATTACATAGTAATAGACACTGGAATGTAGGACGTGCTGTTTTGGAGCCACAGGCACCCCCAATCGCCAACATTTTTGCAGCTATCATCTTCTTCAGATTTACCTTTTTGTGTTTATTTAGAAACTGTGTCAGGGTGAAAAGTAGCTATAAACAAAACAAGACCAAGTATATTGCCCTTAAACATATGGAGATCTAAAAGTGGTGTGTTGAATTAAAAAACAGAGGAAACTGCTACCTAAATGACCTTCTCTCAGTACCTCCCATTAAAAATGATATATTGTTATTATTATCTACAGAAGGAGGGAGAAAATTCCCACAATCCCTTGCTATTCATTGCACCAGCTGTGGTTTATTATAGACTTGTACACCTAACATTCAAAGGCTTAAAAAGGCCCCAGAGCAACAGCTCCAGTTGTTTTTGGACCTGGAACTAACTTGCCACACAAAATTCCCTATGACTGACAGAACCCTGGAGGGGTTTTGGAGTGGGCAATGACAGAGGATGATGGAAGTTGCAGTCCACCCACACCCAGAGAGCCCTGTGAGCCCCAGCAATGATGAATTTGGATCAAACTTTTCATATATATCCATTATGACCAACTTTAACTACTAGTGCAGTTTGTGGACAATGGCAGATGGTGATGGGAGCTGTAGTTTACCTACATCTTTATGTGTTTTCTAATGTAGCCATTCATAAAATCCAAAAACAATGACAACTTCTAATTAATAGTGTTACAAAATGTCTAACCTAGGCATTGCCAGGCACCTAAACTAGTAGGCTTATTAAAGGAGCTAAATCAATGGTGTCCAGGTGTCCTATAAACCCTGGCCAGCTGTCCAATGGTCAGGAATTCTCAAAGCTGAAGTCTGAAACACATGGAGAACCAAAGGTTGGACAGCATGGATTTAAAGGCTCTGTCCCTGTACCTAAACCTTCAATACTTTCTTTGAAACTAAGAGTGCATAATGACTTGGGTCCTCTTTTGTGTCACCTCGCCCAGAATAATTGCTACCTGATGATATTACATCTGACTACAGCATGACTTGACAAATGCTATGTTGTCAAGAGCACAATGGGACTTCAATAGAGATGGTATGCCCAAAACAAAATAATAATTGATAATATATACTTTTCAAGCAAAGTCCTAGTCTTTATACACTCATCTATCCAACTAAATTCAGTGCTGATTATTTCCGAATAAATACACATGAAGGCCATAAATAGATATTTCGTTGATCTATACAGCATCAGATATATACAGCAGTCAGGAGTGCTTTTTATCAGATTGACAGATGTGCCAGTGGCACACCTTCCTAGAGTTGGGAACTTCAAAATTGTAGAGCATGTACTGGTAACCTCAAGGCTGGGTGTCTATGTATGCTTTTTAGCTAAATATGTATGTTTAATTTGTGTTGATGTTTTTAACCACATTGTAGGTTTCCTTCCTCAATACATAAGGAGAGATTGGTAAGAATCAACAATAGCAAAAACCTGGTTAGATACAAGGGACTTCATATATTGCAATTTAAACTGAAAAATTATAGAAACTACTGCCATAAATCAGTAACCAGCACCAAGCAAGATATAAATTTGTTCATCTCTAAAACATTAGGGAAAAATAGATTTTCAACATTTTATTGAAATATTAGCTAGAAGAAAATGTTAACTTTTAACCATTAAAGATATTCTGTTTCCAAACAGAAAAGATTGTTAGAAGTTTACCTGACGAGAAAATCCTTTCTCAGTACTTGCTTGCCCAACTGTTATCTTCCTAAGGAATCTATCATTCGTGTCCACCACTGAAAGAAGAGAAAAGGGTAAATAAGTATTTGCATTAAAAGGGGGGATTAGAAATTTCAGTTTCATAGAATCATAGAATTGGAAGATGCCACATAGGCTATACAGTTCAATGCCCTGCCAGACAGGAAAAGCAAAATCAAAACATAAATAAACCATATCTTCTTTCAATATGTAAATCATTCTTTAGAATGTATATATTTTATACTAATAATTGTACCTGAGACAGTGAGACAGAGCAGCAAATTCAAAAGACTGTAAAGCTGGGAAGAATACCCTAACATCATTTAGTCCAACTCCTTATAGGCACAGCATTCCTGATGGACAACCGCCCAAACTTTATTAAAATTTAAAAATAGAGCTAAGACAACAAAGATGTCACAATGTCACAACCCATTATGCCAAAGAGCTTGTCTGAAAACAAGCGGCTGACAATAGTCTAAACATATAAATCCAGAACAAAGGTTAACTCTTGTAAAATTTGATAACTGATACATGAAAGAAAACTTTAGTTAATATCTTCTCTAAATCCTGCACTTTCCCCCACTTAACATGACATGTGAGTTAAAATAAGACCCAGAAGATTTAAACACTGGCTTTTTATCACTTTTCTTCTAAATCTTGTATTAGTCAAATACCAACAGAATAATCCTGATTATGCTTTGTTGCCAGATGCAAGAAATGATGGGAATTTATATAATCTCAAGTACTTAAACAACTGTAAATCTATCTGTTTACAAACAAAAGCAGGAAAGGAAAAATGTAAAGGGCTTAAAGAATGTTGAAAGAAATTCATGTTTTATCTAGTTGAAAAGATGCAAGAGCTTCACAGCTATTTAAGACCTAGTAACCGACGAGAAGAAACTTTCTTTGACAATCTATTATACAACATCTGTGATCAATGCCATGGGTCAAAGAAAACATATTCCTAATTGTAAAGTTCAAATGAGCTACTTGAAACCAGATTTTCACCCCATACATACCTTCCACTAATGAGGACTGTTCATTTTGTATCATGTTGAAATAGATATCTCACAGAAGAGATGACAGTGCTGTGTTTTTAAATAATACAGGCACTGCCAGTAACCAAATTATAGAGATTATTATTATGCTGGATTCAAAGGTAAGAGCAAGCTGATGATCCTTATGGACATACATAAGAATTTAACTCTAATTTAAAGTATATGGCTGTGGCCAGTTATGCATTCACTAGACTCTTTTTGTCTTCAAGGAACCTGTGGGAGAAGGATGGGATTTTGCTCTCTGGTTACACCTTTGAGGGTAACAAAGGGGAGGGTGCTATATTAGGGTTGGAATCATAAAAAATGGAAGGGATTACAAGGAGCCCCTGTCTTGCGGGAAAGCACAATTAAAGCATTCCTGAAAGATGCTCATCTAAACCTTGTTGAAAGAACTCTGGAGAAGATAAGTTCACCATCAGTCAACTGCAAGACAGCTCTTACAGTAAATAAGCTCTTTCTAATTATCAGAATCTGTTCTATTGAAATTTGAATGCCAGAGGTCTGTCCAGTTTTCACTCTGGCAATTCTACACTACACTCATATGCTCATAGGTGTAGAGGTTTTTACTACACAAACCATGAAAATTCATTAGAATTTGCCTGCGTGCATAATAGAAGACTGTGTATTTTGATCTGTACTTAACACAAGTTTCTTATTCACCTCTCCACCAAATGTATGGTTGCCAGTGGCTACTAAAAGGAATTCCTTCCTCAGACAGAAAAACTTGTGATTCCATGATCCTTTCACATATTCACTACATGTTGGGTAGGTCAAAAAGAAGTTTTAGAGCAGGGGTGCTCACACTTTTCAGCATGCGAGCTACTTTTGAGCAACCAAGTTGAAAAGACCACCTGCTTTGAGCTTCTTATTAGTTTGGTTGCTCACCGGATTTGGGGGGGCGCTCCGATCCATGGCGCCTCTCGAGGCCCCCGTTGAGCTGCCCTCGCCTGTCTCGCCCGGATCCATGGATCCGGCTGAGAGAGAGGCAAGGAGAGGGGGCCTCCTCCTCCTCTGTCGATGGCAGGCGGTGAGGTTGCTCCCTCGCTCTCTTTCGCCCGATCCATGGATCTGGGGCCGGGGCCTCCTCCTCCTCTGTCGCCATGGCAGGGTGGAGACAGAGGAGACCCCCCTCGCTCCCCCGCCTCTCTTTCGCCCGGATCCATGGATCCGGGCCAGCTGAGCGTGGGGGCCTTCTCCTCCTCTGTCGCCACCCTGCCATAGGTGACAGAGGAGGAGGGATCCATGATCCATGGATCCGGGCGAGAGAGAGGCGAGGAGAGCACGCGGGGGCCTAATCCTTCTCTGTCGCCTATGGCAGGGGCGGTGACAGAGGAGGGCTCCCTCGCCTCTCTTTCGCCTGATCCATGGATCCGGTGAAAGAGAGGCAGTGAGGAGCGCGGGGGCCTTCTCCTCCTCTGTCGCCGCCCTGCCATAGGTGACAGAGGAGCCCCCAAGACGCTCGCTCTCCTCTTCTTGCCGGATCCATGGATCCGGGCGAGAGAGAGGCGAGGAGGCACGCGGGGGCTAATCCTCCTCTGTCGCTTATGGCAGGGTGGTGACAGAGGAGGAAACCCCCGCGCTGCCCTCGCCTCTCTTTCGCCCGGATCCATGGATCCGGGTGAAAGAGAGGCAGCGAGGAGCGTGGGGGCCTCCTCCTCCTCTGTCACCGCCCTGCCATACGCGACAGAGGAGGGCCCCTGCGCGCTCCCCTCTCCTCTTTCATCCGGATCCATGGATCCGGGCGAAAGAGAGGCAGCGAGGAGCGTGGGGGCCTCTGTCACCTACTGCAGGGCAGAGGAAGGCGGTGCTGGGAGCGTGCGTGCGCGGGGAGCGCGCATTGACCGGGTGAGGGTCTGAAGATCACCCGGATGAGGCCCAAAGATCACCCGGTCGATCGCGATCACCGTCTTGGCCACCCCTGTTTTAGAGTCTACACATTTTAGGTAAGATAATTAGAAACCCATTGCTGTGGTCTCCATCGTTTCCATCCTTGTATCTGTTTGCAAGGGCAATGACTTAGGAAAGCAAAGAAGGCAAGTTTTTTGTCTCTCAATTGTATTACACAAATTTTCTGTAGCTGGAGGAAACATGGAAGAAGCATCCAATGTATGAGATGTTTACGACACACATGACACCCAAATCTCTTAAGCCATAATAAAAAAAGCCCAAGGTGGTCAAATGGCATTTTTACATCAATTGTGCTGACACCTATTAAAAAAAGAAAGAACATGCAGCAAAATCTGTTTTAAAAAAAACACCTTGCATTCTTGGCAACTCTCTGCATGTTCCACTTGGTCAATAAGGACATTGCCAATTCTTGTTTCCCTCCAGGGTTCATCCCAAGAACATTAAGTAACAGAAGGTATTTCAGTAAGATTTTTCTCTCCTCGCTGACAATAATCAGGGTTTTGGGGTTTTGTTTTTTATTTTTTTAAAAAACAAAACAACTAATTGCTGCAAGAAACTGGATACAAAAGTCATCCTGTACAACTTCAGCTGATTTTTTCCCCAGATGCAATTTACTAAAAACGACACAAATCTCTGTATGTTACTAGCAGTGAAAGGTTAAGATGACTTTCATGATACTGCTGTCAATTCTCATATCCTGATTAGGTAAGAAAGTAACAGAACTAGCAACACCATTTGCGGAAATAAAACAGGAAGTTCTGGTACTCTTTGGAAGCATGTGTAGGTCTCAACTCTGTATAGACTATGGGAATAGTTTTCACAAGGCATGATAGTTCAACACCGGGAATCTGATGAGTAGAACCCAGAAATAGTTTTTGGATCAAAATCCATTTACAATGTGAAACATTGATTCTCTAGTTATTTTCTCCTCCAATTTCCATAAGACCAACAAAAAATTAAATATTTGTATCTTTGTTTTAGGCCTGATCCTGGATTTATTCAGGGTGCTCATTCAGAAATTTGCATTGGATAGACTAGATCGGCTCTAGTTTCTTAGATATAGCTATCATGGTTTTCTATGTGTGAGCAGATATGAGAAAACCGGTGCCATTTTGGAATCAGCAGGTCAAATATGCCCAAAACCATGGCTAACATTTGAGGCTACAAAATGTGTGCTTTCCAGTGAATCATTTAATCAAATCCAATTCTAGGTCAAACTGGAAGTCAAAATATCCATATTTCTAAATTAGGGTTAATTTATCTTTAGGTGAAGACCCAGAAACGGTTGTAGACTCTCCCACATTGGAGTCCAGTTATCCCTCTCTCTGTTATCTTTCCACCATGATGCAAAAATATTTTTATTTAGACAGGCATTTGGATCATAAATAATATGGCAGATGAATGTTTTTCAATATGATGTGCGTTTATCTTTTATGTACTGTTCTATGATTTAAATGTGGTTTGAATTCAATTGTTAGTCCCACTAGAGTAGTTCTATTAAAACAATGGGAAATGGCTAAATTAACATTTATTTAGACTTGATTGATTCAATGTATCCATAAGTGGATTGACGTTAGAATATGACATAAAGAGCTATTATTACCATTTGGCTAGGTGTTGCATGACACACTATGCTGGACTAGATAGACATATGGTTTGATCTAAGAAGTTCATTTTATGTCCAAATGCCTACCTCTTTGCCATGTTATTGTTGAGGTGTCTATGTCAAGGCGGACAAATCTGCTAATTTCATCTACTGTTAAGGTGGTAGGATCCATTTTGGTTATTCCCAGCCTCTGTAAAGACAATGAAAGAGAATTAAGGCATAATTGACTATTGTTGCTTTGGTAGTTGAAAAAAAAAAACCAAAGACAACTCATTTATACAATATATCACAGTCTTGTTCCTTTAGCAACCCATTCCCTTTAAACTGAAAAAATAAGAACTTGAGCCCATCAACATCTGGTTGTTGTTGTTGGTTGTTTATATATACACACACACACACACATACACATACATACATACACATATATACACACACACACCTTATTCAGTTTGTATTCTTTGGATTTGCATGGACTCTGTTGTATTAACACCACATACAGCAATCATATCATGAGTTTACCCATGTGTCCCTTGGGTGAATTCACCTCCATTTGAGCTTGCTTTCAGAAATCTCTTCTTATCCGCACTTCTGGCAACCACATGACAGTGGCCGTTTCTCTCCCTGCCCTTACCTCCATGTTACATACTGATGTTAAGTATGTTGTTTATTCATTCAGTCATTTCCGACAAATTTTCGTGACCTCATGGACCAGCCCACACCAGAGCTCCCTGTCCATGTCACTACCCCCAATTCTTTCAAGGTCAAGCCAGTCACTTCAAGGATAACATCCATCCATCTTGCCCTTGCTTGGCCCCTATTCCTTTTTTCTGCCATTTCCCCCAGCATCATGATCTTCTCCAGTCTTCTCATTATGTGGCCAAAGTATTTTATGTTAGGTATACTGGTATTGATATACATATATCCGCATAAGGTTTCTTTAGCCATCCTGTTAAGTATACCGATATACAATTATCTGTATACAGAGGCCTTTGAAGAAATAATAAATCAGCAGCAAATTTAAATTTAAAACTCCAGGATTATGGGTTTTCTAGCACAAATTTTCTGCGCTCCATTTTCTTCAACTCCAAAACTCTTCAGTCAGCAAAAGGATGTCTCCCTAACCTGAAGAACCCACTACATTTTTCACCTGATCTACAAGCCTAAATATTAACCTAGTAAAATTCCAATTAGCGTGACCTTTCCTTTTTAGACACCATACATTTAAACTAGTAGGAAGAAAAGAAAAATAACATTACTGAATGTTTAAAACTTTATCACTAAGGATCAGTTTGTGTCTTCTTTCAAATGGAATGAAACACTAGAAAACATTTTCTAATAGCTTTTTTCACGCACGTGTTCAAGTCTCTGTAAGAACTACTTTATTGCAGAGATAAATATAGAAACCATTATAGATTGTTTTAAAATGCAGGTTTTAAAAAGATAGTCAATGTTGGTTCAAAAAATTAAAAATTAGATTGTGTAGGGGCTTTGCAACCATCCATTGCCACCCAGTGGTTATCAAAAACACTAACTAGACCATAAATTAAATCTGAAAAATATAGCTTTATAGCAATGGTCAGATGAACTGTAGTTGATGCTAATGAAGCAACAGAAATTGAGTAATCCTTGGGCTTATGTATTCCTGTCTCTACCATTGGCTGCAAGGAGTCTGCTTCTATTTCACCATGGCTGTTCCATCATCCAAACTAAGAAACTTTGGTTAGAGTTAACTATTGTTTGATCAAGATATAGATACTTCTAATCAATGCATGGTTGCTTAACCTCTCAATGATACAACTGTCAATGATTTATAATCAGACATGGGCAAACTTTAGCCCTCCAGGTGTTTTGGACTCCAACTCCCACATTTTCTAACAGCCAGTAGGCTGTTAGGAATTGTGGGAGTTGAAGGGCCGAAGTTTGCCCATGCCTGATTTATAATGGTACATTGAATGTAACTGTAAAAGATGTATATGATCTAGATTTATCTTTATCCCTCAGGGGTTGAGAAATGTGGTCAATAAAATCTTGTTCCATTTAGATCAATGGTTCCCAGCCTTTGTTTCTCCAGGTGTTTTGGAGTTCAGCTCCCACAATTCCCACAGCGAGTAAGCTGGCTGGGTTTTCGGGGAGTTGAAGCCAAAACACCTGGAGAACCAAGGGTTGGGAAGCACTGGTTTAGATACTTAATTATGATTTCAAGAACTATGACACAACAAGCGAATTTATCAATTATGGAGGCAACATTCCCAATATGTTTCTTCAATTATGAGAAAAAGGGGCCTCCTTTAAATGTAGGAATACAGGCCTGAGCATAAGTAGTTTTTGTTTTTAGGTTTCCATATCTATGAACAACTCCATATACAGTTAACTACAACTGTATTCATACACTCCTAAATTCCCTCAAGGCCAAATCTTATTTGCTGAAATATAACACTGAAATACAAAGGAAGGTTGTTTTTTCCGTTCAAAACTACACCATTCAATTTGGATTATCTATCCTTATTAGTTAAAAAATAGGAAAATATCATGAAAACACAAGCCAGCCTAAATCCATTAGAACTTGATTAAAAAGACTAAAGGATGACATACTGTTAAAAGCAACTTACTTTTAAACGTGCAAGTTGTATAGCTGAAAATTTCCTCTCTCCATGGACCAATGGAACCAATCTATTATATAAGGCCTGTAAATATCATACAACAACAAAATCATAAGAAAACCACTCTCCATCAAAGATTTCACTAGAATACATTCCTGATTCTCTTTACAAATAGCATTCAAGCTTTGCATGGTATTAATACCATTCTAAATTGAAATCTATTTACAATGGGTTTTTAGACTTTCCTATTGAAAGAAAAAACTATGGATACAAAACAAAATATTGTCACAACTAGTAAAATATTGGAGGACAAACGGACTTGAGGAGGAGTGAAGGTGTCCAAAAGGTAAATTCTCCATAGAAGATATACAAAATTCATACATGGTCATATATGATGGAAAGCCTAATTCTAAAGCAGTGATTCCCAACCTTTTTTCGACCAGGGACCACTCTCCAACATTATTACCAAAAGGGTTTCAACTCAGTTGTTGGTCAACTTTAGTTTTGGTTTGGTTATTTGGGGTGCTGATTCAGAAAATTGCATTGGACAGATCACATCAGTTCTAGTTTCTGATACAAAACATGTGCCATTCAGTAGTTGCCATCTGCTCACCCACAGAAAACCATATTTAATAAGCCTTAGCACCATAAGAGGATTTTGCAAGACCAGTCGCTCTCGTTGCAACAGTGTAGGAATAGTGAGGCCATAGACCATATTTTAGTTCTTGTGGACCACTAGTAGTCCATTGACTACAGATTGGGAACCACTGTTCTAAAGGCACCAGATCATGTATGATTTCAGAAACTAAGGAGGGTTGACCTTGGTAGTACTTGGATGGGAGACTACCAATGAATACCAGGTGCTGTGGGCTAAATTTAGAGGGGGGGTAAACCCACCTCTGAGTATCCCTTACTTAAGAAAGCCCTATGAAATTCAAGGGGTTGCTTTAAGTCAACAGGTAACTTGGAAGGCACACATGTAAAATTACATACATTCATAATGGTCAATGATAAGCTGTTTGGAAGGTTTTTAACTACTTCATTTTACAAAACATTCACAGTAACATTTATAAAACAAATGAATGGTGGAAATGATGGCCTTACCTTATCAGACTGAGTGTTTTCATGCAAAATCCTGGCATCTATGGCAGCAGCCAGCAAGTTATTTGCTGCAGTAATGGCATGAATATCGCCAGTTAAGTGAAGGTTGAACTGCAGATGAACGAAAAATGAGACAGACATTCATTTTTGCACACTCCATTAAATGAGTATCATCCGGTGAAACCCATCCAAGCTTTTTCACTTGTGGGATTAACAGCTCAGATGAACAACTTTTAAAATGATGTGGAAATAATATTAAATCATCATTGTGGCTGAAGAGATTTAATATGAGATAGGTGGTCTCAGTTCAATGTGTGATAGCTTAAAGCCAGAATTACCTAAGTGCAAATGTATGAAGGCAAATTGGAAAAGAAGCGTTTTTCAGGATGTGGCAACTTACGATTTGATTCATATGGATAAGTTTGGAACACTTTTAAGAAGTTTTGCAATGGGCATATGGAGGGATAAAATAGTTGGCACTTCAAAACGGTTCTGTGAATTATTCTCAACTTTGATTAGAAACAGAGTATTGAATACAAGCTCTTTTTATGTTTTGATGATCTTTTTTCTCAATACAGCTGAGGATAACTATTCAAAACTATCCCAGAATATATGATCAAATTAGTATAAATCAGGGTTGATTCTCCCATTAAGTGTGCAGTTTTGCAGTTTGCTTCAGCATCAAAAGGTACTTTACTTTGCTTTATTGTAATTATTTGGGCTTGGCCTCATGTTAGCTGCCCAATTCCCTTCGGGGAGATGGTGGTGGGGTATAATGGTAGGTTACATACCTGTGACCATCTTTCTTCGAGTGGAGCTCTGTGAATCCACACTTATGAAGTTTGCGCGCTAGCGCGGGCTTCCAACAGAAACTTTCCCAGTTTGAAAAGTTTTGGCGGTAGTTCTGCCCAACCGGCCCGGAGGGCATAAAAGGCGCCACCATGCGCGCCCACCCCATTCCTATGCCACTAAAGCAACTAGGAAAGGGTGGTTTGAGATAGAGGGACGGCCGGGCGGGTTCGGTGTGGATTCACAGAGCTCCACTCGAAGAAAGATGGTCACAGGTATGTAACCTACCATTCTTCTTCGAGGGCTCTGTGAATGCACACTTATGAAGACTTACCGAGCTAAGGTAAAGGAGGTGGGAACAAACCAGCCAATTTTAAAAACCGAACAGGTTTATTGCAACCAGCGATACGTATAAATAACATTATCACAGTGTAATAAATAAGAGTGGAAGACATGCTCCCAACTTGTAAACATAGTGCAACAAGCACCATTCATGTCAGGCACACAGGCCTCCCAGTATTAAGTGCAACAAGCACCATTCATGACAGGCACGCAGGCCTCCCAGTATTAAGTGAAACAAGCACCATTCATGTCAGGCATGCAGGCCTCACAGTATTAAGTGCACGAAACAAGGTGCAAACCTATAACCACAAAAAAAACCCTCAGGTAAAGCGCGCTTTAACAGGTAGAACTGTGACCCCGGGAGCCGGGGCACGGTAAACACTTAACCTCTATAACAAACAGCGAGGTCTGATCGACTCAGGAACTGTCGATCTAGACGGTTACATAGAGGGAAAAACAGGGTCGATCATGCTAGAACTACCCCTGGAGGCCCCTGGGAGTGAGGATTGCTCGACCAAAAGCCGCCTCCCTTCCAAAGAGGGTGTCCACCCGGTAATGGGAGGTGAAAGTGGAGGGGTTGGCCCAGATGGCCGCCCTACATATCGAATCCAGAGGGATCCCCTGGAGGAAGGCAGTCGACGTGGCCACTGCCCTAGTCGAGCGGCCTTTAACTCTAGGGGGACAAGGTTGCCGTGCTATTTGATAGCAGAGCTCCACCAGGGAAGCCACCCAATTGGACAGCCTCTGGGACGACACCAGCAAGCCCAGCTTGTCGGTGGCGTAAGCAACGAAGAGTCTAGTCGACCGTCGGTAGTCTGCAGACCTGCTCTTGTAGACCCACAGGGCTCTCTTCACATCGAGGGCTCTGCGGGTTGCCTCGTCCTCCGTAGCCGGAGAGGACACCAGGTCCGGAAGCACAATGTCCGTGCTGACATGGAATGGGGACACCACCTTAGGGAGGAAGTTGATGTCAGTCCGCAAGATGGCCCTGTCCTCTAGGAACAGGAGGTAGGGTTCATCCACACGCAGCGCTGCCAGCTCGGACGGCCGACACGCTGAAGCAATGGCGACCAAAAACGCCACCTTCCACGAAAGGAGGCATCGGTTGATGGACGACAGGGGCTCGAATGGTGGAGCCGCCAGGCAGGACAGCACCAGGTCGAGGTTCCATCCGGGCGTCAGTGGCTGCACGGGAGGGTAGGTGTTGTTTACACCTCTCAGGAATCTCTTGACCATCGGGTACTGGAACAGCGAAGGGCCACCCCTTTGCTGACTCTGCCAGGTGAGCGCTGCCAGGTGGGTCTTCACCGAGGACATGGACAGTCCTCTGTCGACCAGCCCTGCCAGGAAATCAAGGACCGCCGGGACTGAGAGAGGGAAGACGTCGCCGGACCGGGCGGCCTGGAACTTGGAGAAGCAGGCGAGGCAAGCGGAGTAGGCCTTTGACGTTGCCGGCTGTAATGATGTTGATTATTTGTGTGTAAATGTTGTGTGACATGTGTTAAAATGTATGTTGTTTTGAATGTTCTATGGTTTGTTTCTGTGGGTGAAACAGAAGGGAGGCATGGCAGAAGCTTAGAAGAGCTGTCGCCATGGCAACCAGGGCTAGAGGCTAGTAGAATGTTCAGGTTTGAATTCTACAGTTGGAAAAGAGCGGAAGCCAACTGCCAAATGAGAGGGGGAGGAGTTATGTTCTAGTTTAGAGTGTCCTAAGGACTGAAAGAGAACGGTCCAGTGTTAGTGTGTGTCTTAAGGTCTGCTAGTGAGCAGTCCAGTTAAAGGGTATAGAGACCCTAGTTAAAGTTGCAGGGGTTTATAGAGGTTTAGTGGAAACCCTATAATAGGTCCCCATTGTGTTATGTAACAGAAAAAGTTGTGCCTCTAAGGAAGTTTGAAACCAACCAAGATTGTACCCATTTGTGTCAAAATAAATTGTTTGCATCTTAAAAGGAAAACACCTCTCCTGATTCTTTTATTGGTGGTGGCCCTCAAAGTCAGTGGTCAGCCGGATAAATGGTGGCAGCGTGGTCAAGTGGTCACTGAGAAGTTTTAAAACTCCAGTCAGTTAAATGGTGAAGGGGTGAGACAGTACCCTGCCAATAAACGTGAAGTTGCTGAGGTAACTTCGAGGTTTCCTTGGATTGGAGGTCAGCAGTGTGGACATAGAAAGATTGTCCAGTCTGAGGCCGGTCAAGAAGTGGAGTGGTCACATATTGGCGGCAGTGGTGGGATCTTTAAGAGAGGGTCCACCCTGTCCAGCCGGTTGATTTGAACGTAGCTTCACTGCACCGGCTTATGCGCTGCCGCCAGTAATGCTGCTACGGCCGGTGAGACATCCGGTGCTGGGAGATTCTCCACGCTGTCAAGTGCAGGGATGGGAGGTCTGGGTGCAGCAGTAACCCCCTCTCCCGAGTCAGCAGATCCGGTCGGCGAGGGAGATGAATGTATTGTCCCTCGACCAGGTGTAGTACGGTTGGGAACCAGACCTGTCTCGGCCAGTAGGGAGCGATGAGGATGCAGTTGGTCCCCGAGAGCTGGATCTTCTCGACGATGCGGAGAAGAAGAGGGAACGGCGGGAAGAGGTAGAAGAAACCCGTCGTCCAATCGAGCAGGAGTGCGTCCCCGAGGCATCCCCGTTGAGCATCCGGGGCAAGCCTGGCACCGAACACTGGCAGTTGGTTGTTTCCTGGATATGCGAAGAGATCTGCGTCTGGGAATCCCCACCTCTGGAAGATACGGTGGAGTTCCTCCGGATGCAGCATCCACTCGTGGGACGACCAGCTGGTTCTGCTGAGCGAGTCCGCTTCCCTGTTCTCGACTCCCGGAAGATGGATGGCCTTGGGGACCACTAGGTGAAGCACACACCACTCCCACAGGCTCTGGGCCAGGGTGAGGAGCTTTCTGGAGCCCGTCCCGCCCTGTTTGTTGATGTAGTACATGGCCACTATATTGTCCATCCTGACCAGTACTACTTTTCTTAGGATCAGAGGGGCGAATGCCCGAAGAGTCTTGACAACGGCTAGGAGTTCGAGATAATTGATGTGGTGGAGTCTCTCCACCGCGGACCACTGGCCGTTGATCGACAGGCGCTCCATGTGGCCTCCCCAGGCGAGTAGCGACGCATCTGTCGTTATCGTGACGGACGGGGTCACCATGTGGAATGGTACCCCTACGCACACGTTGGTGCTGGAAGTCCACCACCGGAGGGAGTCCTTGACCTTTTCTGGGAGGGAGAGCCGCTTTGAGTGGTGCTCCCTGACTGGGTCGAAGTGGTCCAGGAACCAATGTTGTAGAGGTCTGAAGCGCAGTCTCACCAGCCGTGTGACAGCCACCGTGGATGCCATATGTCCCAGTGTGACCTGCACCTGCTTCGCCGTGATGGAGGGCCGGGTGCAGCTGCTTATCTCGTGTCGAAGCGCCCGGAATCTGACCTCTGGCAGATAGGCGAGCTGATCGATGGAGTCGAACATCATCCCGATAAACTTGATGGATGTAGACGGGACCAGCTGCGACTTCTCCTCGTTGAGGCGTAGGCCTAACGATGAGAGTAGTCGAAGTGTTGTTGTGATCTGTTGTTGCAGCCGTTCTGGGGACTGGGCCACCAGCAGCCAGTCGTCCAGGTAGGGAAAAATCTGGATTTTCTCCCTTCTCAAGTGCGCAGCCACGACCGACATGCACTTGGAGAATGTTCGCGGAGCCGTCCCGAGGCCGAAGGGCAGGACGTTGAAATGGTAAGCCCTTCCAGCCACCTTGAAGCTCAGGAAACGCCGATGGGCACGTCTGATCGAGACGTGAAAGTAAGCGTCCCGGAGGTCGATCGAGGCGAAGTAGTCGCCTGCGTGTAGAAGTGGAAGAATGGACGACACTGACACCATCCTGAATTTCCTCGGCAAAACGTACGCGTTTAGGTCTCTGAGGCACGGTGAAGTATCGTGAGAAGAATGCCTCTTGTTCTGTGGGAGTGGTGAGATTGCTCCCTTTTGAAGCAAGCTGTCGACCTCCCTTAAGATCACCTCGGACGGCTCCGTCTCGACGATGAACCCCGTGGGTGGGAGCTCATCGAATTCCAAGGCATAGCCGTCTTCGACAATCCGGAGAACCCATGCATCTGAGGTGATGTGCCACCAAGCACCGATGAAGCGGGCCAGGCGGTCTCCGAACGGCGGATGAGATGGTGGAGGTCGAAGGGTGGGAGGAGGCATGATGGTGGCAGCGGTACCTAGCGAGGAGGCGGTGTCGTCCTTCACCCTGTCAAACACGGCGTTTCGATTGTCCGTTCCCCGTGTTCTGACGTGGCCTTGACTTGTTCCCGTGGCGAGGGCGGTTGTTTTGTTGTTGCTGCTGCTGTCTCGGCTGCTGCTGCTGTTGTTGTGGGGCCGAGTATGGTCGTGGGGATTGGCGATACTGTGACCTGGGCTGGTACTTTGCCCGCTGGTAGTATCGGGCCCTGGGCTGCGCCGGTGGTCGGTCCAACTTGGCCGTCAAGACCTTGAAGTCATGGTTGGCCTTCAGCTTGTCGTCCGTGCCCGCATAGAAGAGTCCCTGGGCATCGAACGGTAGGTCCTCGAAGACTTTACGGGAATTGGAGGACAATCCCGACGACTTCAGCCACGCGTGTCTCCTGATGGGCCAGCAGCTTTCCCGAAGTGTCCCCGGTGTGGCGGGACATCAGGATCTGGTGGTGTGCTAGGGCCTGAGCCTCCTGGGAGATGGAGGTTAGTGCCGCCTGCTGTTCTTGGGAGAGATCCTGGAAAAAGGGTTGGGCCCTTTCCCAGAGGATCTAGTGGTAGGCTCCCATGCACGCCCCATAGTTGGCCATCTTTGTTAGGAGAAGTCCGGCCCTGTAAATCTTTGTCCCGACCGCGTCGAATCTCTTCCCCTCCTGGTCAGAGGGGGCTGTGGACTATCTGCCGGAAGTCTGGGAGGAGGTGACGATCATCGAGTTGGGTGTCGGATGATCGTGAAGCCATTCCTTCTCCCTCTCGTCGATCTTGTACCACGCCTCGATACGCCCTGACGTGGGTGGGATGGACGACGGGGTCTTCCACGATGCCTTCACCACTTCTTCCAAGGGTTCCAGCATGGGGAGATGTGGTTGGGCAGAGTCCTCGGCCTGTACCCTGCTGAAGACGGGGCAGGCACTGGATCTTTTCGGCACATAAGTTTGTATGCCTAAAGACCTTGCCATCCGACCAACTTGTTCACCGAAGGCTCTTGAGGAGTCTGTTGGTGACGAGGAAGGTTCCAGCTCACAGTCTCTGTGCGAGGGTGTCCAGTCCATGGCGACCGACAAGATGGACCCCGACACCACCGATCGCGGGGCTTCACCTTCTTCCAACTCCTCTTCCTCTGTTGGAGGGAGTTCTCGAAATGGACGACCTCTGGGAGAGTCCCGACGCCATTGAGCTCGCCGACGAACCGCGGGGTGGAGGCAGCTGGACCGTCTCAGTCATCACGGTGCAGGGCCTCTTTGGTGCCGAAGTCTTCGATGAAACAGACTTCGTGCCCTTCTCCTTCCGTGGACGCTTCTTCCCAGCCGGGTGAGCGGTCGACACGGCGGGGGCCGGAGCAGCCGCCCTGGTCTCCAAGGAGGTAGATGGGACAGCCGTCGCCATCTCTGGTGGGTCGAGAGCACGTTCGGTCAGGTAGGCCTGAAGCCTCCGGGCTCTTGCTCTTCTGGTCTGCGACGAGAAGGCCTGGCAGTGCCGGAAGACAGGAACAACGTGTCCCTCTCCGAGGCACCTAAGGCACTTCGAGTGACCGTCGCAGTCTTGCTACCGCAGGATAAGCACTTTTTGAAACTGGTTGTGGACATACTATGCTCACACAACCAGCCGAATTTCCAATGTTGCCCAAGTGACGGAAAACAAAGGAATGGGGTGGGCGTGCATGGAGGCGCCTTTTATGCCCTCCGGGCCGGCTGGGCGGAGTTACCGCCAAAACTTTTCAAACTGGGAAAGTTTCCGTTGGAAGCCCGCGCTGGCGCGCAAACTTCATAAGTGTGCATTCACAGAGCCCTCGAAGAAGAAATAAAGTTTTATTATTTATTAAAATGTATTCAGGCATATCTGCTAAAATTACTTTATCGACTAAAGACAAGCAACTGTTTTGAAGATACTGTAGCTCTTTTATATGTATTTAATCAGTCAGTGTAGTAGGAATCAAGATTTCTTTTTAAAAATTAGACTGATATACCTCTTCCATTGGTATGACCTGAGCATATCCACCTCCTGCGGCTCCACCTATACAAAAAAAAGGAGAGAAGATGTTACATATAAGCTCCTGTCATATTAACAATAGCAGTAGTAGCAGCAACAATCTGAAGGAAAACAGAAGTAAATCACCTACACTGCATTAAGAAATTCTGATTTTGGATTTTGGATTATTTTTGAATAATTGAAAAAATAATTTTGAATTTTGGTTTCTGAATAAAAATAATTCAGAAACCAAGAAGAATCAACACTTCAGATGGCACTAGTTTACACAGCTGAACTGTTACTGCTTTGTCTTTTTTTGAGTAGCATGTTATCATGCCAGCCAGTATGGGAGAATAGAAAAACCTTGAATTTGCACAGTATCACCCCCTATTTCCCATCATTTTAGAAAAACGTACTCTTTCTCAAGCTCACTTCTGGATCACTACATTTTGTTAACTCATAAAATATGAAATGATGACACACCATCAATTATTAAAGAATGAATACCTTTAACACCAAATGTAGGTCCCTGGGATGGTTGCCTCAGGCAGGCAAAGGAATTTACTTTAAGGTGGGCTGTTAGAGCTTGAACCAAACCAATTGTCACAGTGCTCTTCCCTTCTCCAAGAGGGGTTGGTGTAATCCTAACAAATAAAGGAAGGTGACATACACTCGATCAATAGACTTGCCTAACAAAGGATATGAAAACCAATGAACTGAACCAAAATATTTAAAAATACAATGGATTTCAACATAATGGCACTATTATAAAATGTGTAATACCACCATATTTATATAATAATAAAACTTTATTTCTATCCTGCCCTATCTCCCAAAAGGGACCCAGTTATGGTACTTCCACCAGTAATCTTTGCCTCTCATCTGTTTTAATAACTAACTTAAGCCTCAGGAAAATCATCCATAATTGTGGTAGTTGCTCTGAGAACTTGGAAGATGCACCAAACTCTGTATAGATCTAAATTCAAGATAAAACCTCAAAACTTTCTTGAAAAACCATCTTTCAAAATGTAAAAGACATATATTAAATGGTCTCATTTAATGCACCATGGGAGCCATTATATCTTAACTGCTCCAAGAATGAATGAGAAAAACATGTTTTCTGCATAAGACTATCCTGCTTTTTCAAGTAATGCAATTTCACCTTTCTTCCATTATAGCTGGTCTGTTTTTGAAAGAAAGTATTTACACATCCTCCAAACCCCGTATGTAGCAATTAGTGTTGCTACTTGGATATAGGATGTGGCTGCTATAACTAATCCCCAACAGATTTTGGATAGGCCCAGGTGCTATACAGTTCCTTCAAGTGGAATGAAAGTACCCAATGTCCCTCACCTAGACCCAAATTTCAGCTATAGCTATTGCCTCACCAGTTGAGATGGAAAGAAGGGATATAGAGGTACTGGTGCAGGATGAGCGCCCCTTATCTGTAACTCTGAAATCTGAAATATCCCCAAGTCCCGAAGTATCCATGTGGGTGACTAATTTAGTCATATATTTGCTTTTTGACGTTTCAATCTATATAAACTTTGTTTCATGCACTAAATTATATGCTGTAATCAAACATTCCTTGAGGTTATGTATATAAGGTGGCATATGAAACATAAATTAAAGAATTTCTGGTCTCAAGCATTTAGAAATTCAACCTGTAACAAGAACAGAGATAGCTCCTCATCCACACTTTATCCCCCTTTCTCTATCAGTTAGGAAAAAGTCATATTTGGAGAAAACAGTTACAGATGAAAATTTAGGCTTGGAAGGGGAAGGGGCGGACATGGTTTATGGTACCTCATTCTGAAGTTCTAGTAAAGATTAAAGGAACACTACTATATCCAAGCTGGCCATCCTATAACAGCAGCAATGCAATTGCAAATATACTTACTTAGTTACTTTAAAAATACTTTATTTCTCACTACTTGGTATGCTGACATGAACCAGTCCAGGACCACAAACAGTTGACCTTTGTTTAGAACATGTAGTTGGAAGTCAATTACTGTTTCGTTTTTATAGCTGCTTGTGAATTAGGGTCATGCTATAATTTCCCTCCTTCCATTACAATCATAAGGGATGGCAGAGGAGCTCTCTGGATCCCCTTTCCTCTAAGGCAGTTTTTGGTGGAGGTGAACAAAATACGAAACAATCATCAGTTTCAACTATGGAAATGGAAACCACTGTTGTTCCGTCAAACAATGCTTCAGGCAGCAGCACCTGGCATTTCAAAATATGCATAGATCCTTACTAGCAGCTCTGTTTGTTCAAGAAACATAAAACATAAAGTCATCTAGATGTCTGTCTTCCTAAAGTACTTCAATATTTTAAAACAGTTATTACAGACAAGAACAGATTAACATATCAATGACTTGTGATCTTCAGTTCAGAATTTTATAATGGAGGTGGTACTGGTTCAACTGTAGGTTATCAAACATTATAATTTTAAAAGAACACATTGTCTTTCTCGGAGTTAAAAATTTCTGTCCAGGTAGGTTTTTGAATTATCTGTTTCCATCAAGAGCTCCACCAGATGGGATAGAGGCCACCCTGATGTGCCCAGAACAAAAGAAAGAAAGACTTGGAATGGGGTGAGGGCAGGGCCGTAGCCAGGATTTTTATTTGGGAGGGGCTGAGTTTGATTCCGGGAGGGGCTGAGTCTGAGTGAGAGAGGATCTACCCTAGCAAACCTTTTGTATCGTTATCCCAATACCCCCATGCCTATAGGATATATTGAGCATGGTGATCAGATCATGATATGAATAAACATAACAGCTTACATAAGGTCTTCTCGTGGACCACCCTGAGAATTTCGGGGGGGGGGGCTGAAGCCCCTCTAGCCTCCCCCTCCCCCCGGCTATAAAGGAATAAGGACACAGAGGAGAAGGGAGGCAAGCTAACCAAGAAAGGTGGCAGTGGATGGAGTGGTTGAAGTGGCTGCCAGTAAAAGCACAGGAACAGAAAAGGGAAAGGAAACATACCAATACAACAAAGATTAAGAATATTTCCAATAACACTTAGCAAAGCTTTACATAAGGGAATTTATGGTGAGAGTTGTCATGGTGATGGGTAGTTTGAAGTAGTTAGTTGGTAAACAAAGATTAAGAATATTTCTCGTAGCACTTAGCACAGCTTTAGAGTAAGGGTATTTATGGTGAGAGTTGTCATGGTGATAGGTAGTTTGAAGTAGTTAGTCGGTAAATGTGTTCTGCTTTTTCCCCTTTTCAAAATAAGATTTGGGTTCTCTTTAGAGATAATCACATGCACTCAAGGGATGGGTTATGGATGCTCCAGACCTGCATAATACTACCCTTCCATATATTCTGATATCAGTTCTTATGGGATTGAATGAGATATGAGAACTGCTTCTTGCAAAGGACAATTCTAACTTCTTCCCCACAATCCACAGTATCCGATAGTTAGTATTTCAACAGTTTAAATAATATTGTATTTGATGTGCATGACCTCAGAGAGCAATTTTTTCTTTGATGGATGTCCATGACTTGTATCATGAATCAAAGGATGTTGCATTAAAACTTCAGAGACCAATATTCTTTGTAAAACTTTATATTATGTTTCTTTTTCCAATTTTATTCTCTTTTAAAAACAAGAACGTATACCACACCTAAGTATGATAAATTATTGTGCCTCTGCCTAGATTTCAAAAGCCCTCAGACAATTCATTCTGTCATCAGCTGGAGAAAATTCAAGTTAAAAAAACAAAAGAAAAGATGACTACGTTTTTATTCACATCACTCCCACTCAATGTCTAAGGGGAAACTTTGCCAAGATATGCTTGCCTTAACTGTTTAAATCTGTGATACTTTACTACATGCAGTGAAATAAGTAGTTTATTTAAGGTATGTGACATTAAGGATTACATTTTCATTCCCAAGGATATACAAGCATTCATGGATATGCGAGCCAAAATGGGAAACTCCTATAAGCATGACCTCCTGAAGACTAGCACAAAATCCACCTCTAATTAGAAACATCTTTCCTTTAACTATCAAAACTTTGCAGAAGGTCCAGCTGTCCTTTGCAGACTACATTTGCTTCTGGTGAGATAGATCTATGCTGAAATAGTCCTGTTACGTCTGACCAATGTTTTAAAAAGAAGAGCCCTGAAACAGACAATGTATCTGCTGTTAAATCAGCAGGATGAAAACCCTCAAGGACATAACACTCAAAGCCATACATATTATCCATGGTCCTAAGAAGACTGTGCCCAACATTCTTCTCCAGACTATTTACAAATTTAAAAATGGATGTGGCTGGGACAGATCCTATGCTACACTTGCTGTAACGTTGGGAAATTCCTTTCCCTCCCCACTAGTTTTCTGTGTCCTTGAAAAATTACTCCATGTGGTTTTCTAGCAAGAGGGGACCTGTCTGACTCATTTCCATTAGTGAACTGTCAAGAGTCAGGACTGCAGCAGAGATTGAGTAAATTGTTGGGTTAAATTTATTTCATTTCATGCAATAACATGGCTTTTTTCACTTTTTATGTAAAATAAAAGATTGCAATAATCCCTTGCTACTTTGCAGTTCACTTTCGCAGACTCGCTGCTTTACGTTTTTAAAATAAATATTAATGTAAAATATTTGCATTACATTATTTACACAGTGGCAGGTGGCTTCACCTGGTGGCCAACGGGCCTCAGAAAGTGAGGCTGGTGTGCGGGCCTGGCCTGAGGCATGGCAGGGAAGTCCGGCTGGTCATGAAGTGCGGCCTATTGTGCCACTGTGGCCCCAGAAGTGGCTCCGGAGGCATTGATTGGGTGGATAAGTGAGGAAACACTGTACAAATGGCCCTGGGGAGGACTCAAGTTGTGCCCTCTGGCTGGTGAAGAGGAAACAGAGGGTCTGTTTGGAGAAAGAGAGAGAGGGAAGGAGGAGGAGTTGCCACCGGGAGCCCGCAGTCAGGCAGTGCTGGCTGGAGTGCGCGTGCGCACCAGGTGTTGCAAAACAAGCACATGCCCAGGCGGGTAAGCGCGTGTTCAAGGCTTCCCATTCAGCGGCGGGGCTAACTCTAAGCACGCGGAGGAGCAAGAGGCAGGGATTGAAGGATTTTGTTTATAAGGTAAAGGAAAAGGTTTTTTTTAGTAGTGTATAACTACAAAAATAATGTATAAATATTAAAATAAAAATAATGTCTCTACTTCGCGGATTTTCACTTATCACAGGTGGTCCTGGAACATAATACTAGCAACAAGTGAGCAGACACTTTATAACAATGCACAGATGAGGACGTACCGAAACTGGCAGAGTTTGATTGGTTAGTCATAATATGGTAATGTGGCATGTTCACATGTGACACATACGTTGCATGCAATTGTGGGTAACAGAACCACAATAGTACATCTGGATTGAACAAAGAAGAGGCTGTTCTGGCAGAGGCCGATGTGGTGTACAGAAATACTGAGATGTCTGATTTTTTTTCTCCACCAGACATTATACTATTTCATTCTATACTAAAAGTTGGAAAAGCTGCCAAGGGCAGGGAACAATATAAAGAGAAAGAGTTAAAACTGAGCCAAGTTGCTTCCTCCAGCACAGTTCCACATTGACCTTTCAGCTAAGTCCTTAAGTGGCATACCTGATAGGATCAGACTCAATAGCAAGATTAATGAGGGAAATGCAACAAAAATCTATTCCAGGCAGCAAACATAAACGGATGGAACCAGGGAAGAAAGATGAATATGGAGAGAGAATGAGGGGCCACCTTTGCAAATGTGTGAACTGAAATCTGGAAAGAATCCTATTAAACAAAGAAAAATGCAAATTGCACCTTTGTTACGTAAAAGAGTAATGAAATAAAGGGGTCTTACCCGGCAACCAACACATATTTTCCATCTGGCTGTTCTTTCAACCTTTCCAGCAAGGACAAGCGTACTTTGGCTTTGGTTTGCCCATAGATTTCAATCTCATCTGTGAGCAATCCTATCTCTCTGGCAAGCACATCAATGGCTTTTGGACTCTGGGCTCGGGAAATCTCAATATCACTGCAAAAGAAAACAAATTGAAGCCAGAAAAATTATTCTCACCCCAGTTGGGCATATGCAAGGAGTTAACCATTCTTCTCCTCTCTGAAATTAGGCAGATCCGTTTTCTCCTCTGCTTCAAAATTGCAATGCATTCCGCGGTATGCTTACTAAGTCTCATTCAGTTGAATGGAGTTTGTCCCTATTTCAGTTGGTATTGACCAACAGAACATCTAGAACTTTTCAAGACAATTAAAATAAGGCTGTAAACAGGTGAAGATGGGTAATTTTAAAGAAAGGGCCACTGTTCAGTAGCAGAGCATATGCTTTGCATAAGAAAGTTTCTATCATATGTGTTTGTGTGTGTGCATGGGCATGCAAAAGAGAGAGAAGCTTGTGTGTATAAGAATATTGGGAGAATATACTGAGTCACAACCACTGGTTCATCTATCTACTCTGTTACCTGTTAAGATTTTTTTAAAGTTATTAATCAAAAGCATGCCTAGAACTTGAAAAAATACTTTTCAGACCACAACTCCTAGCATCCTCCAGCTAGCATAGCCAGTTATGTGTATGCAAAAAATAATTTAGCATAACAGGATAGGGACATTTAATTATGGGGAAAGATGTGGAAGTAACAATTATTAGAGAAGTGACCAAGCCAACTGGGTATAAAAATCATGTATAACTGGGAGGTGAATGCAAAAGTGGCACGGAGGCACCATATGATAAATACTATTTTCAACTCAGTGAGAAATGGGGGTGAGGAAAATCCTACTCCACTCTGAAGAATTTTGTTATTGGGTCTTTGGGGGGATGAAACCATGCAGATGTTACTACAATGTCTTTGGCACTGACTCTAATTAACACTCAGAGCTCATCGAGCGCCTAAAGCAGATGTTCACAGTTTCAATTGGTATGCTCTTTTCTCACCACTTTTCAATGAATGAGTCATTTGTTTCACTGTAATGCTACACATTACTGAATAAAGATACTTTATATGTTCCATCTGGCCATCAAGGTTTCATTTCTGAATAAAATAGACACTTGTGAAGCTCTAATAGCCAAACAAACAAATCCTAACACATGTAAAATATTTACATATATTTTAATCTAATTCCATAACATAATATGCATATTGGTTTAATTTAAGCCCATTTTGAAATTGTTATGCTTTCTGTTCTCACACATGAGGGAATGCTCTTATTCAATCAGTGTACATGTCAAGATACCCATTCTCTTTCTTAAAAGCCATCTGGAAACGTATGCCCTATTAAAAACCTCTAACACCAGAATGCAAATTGCCTGGAGAGAAGCCTTTCTTAACAGATCAATTTGGTTTTTAATTATTTTATAATCGTTTAAAGATATATTAAGAAAACAGGACTTGACCATCTGTCTGGAGAAACTCTCCAACTGTCCTATATTAAGTTACTACGTCAGGGAAATAATCTTCTGCTTCAGTAAAATAATATTGTCTTCAATCTGGTTCATATATACAGTTCTTCCATAGGAGCAATGTAGAACTGCAAACACTCTCAGGCTCCCACTATGCCTACAATGTGCCTCATGATGCAACCACACACACAGAGATATTTTGATAAACCTTTCACCTCCAAAAGACAGAAGAAGACCACATGAATCCTGTGTGTGTAGGCAGATGATCTGTTTTGTTAATAGCTTCATTCCTCTGTCTTACACCAATGAGAGTGTTATGTTTGGAATGGTACTCTCCTTCCATCAAACCCAATTGCTTTTGGCAAACAGTTCTAAGTTTCTTGGAAATCAGACCTGATCTTAAGGAAACTACATACCAAGCAAGATGAGTTAGTATCTAAACCTACATGTTGGGAAGGATGCCAATGGCTTCTTATTCTGATTCCACAACCAACTCAAATCAATACCTGTCTAATGATCCTGGCTCTAGGGGCTCTGAAACAGAAAGCGGTGGAATCAGCTGGATCATGAAACTTGTACTGAAAGATCTTCAAGATCCGGTGGATGATGAGCCCAGAATTAGCCTTCTAAACTTAGGTTAGAACCTATCAGTCAAAAGCCTGAACTGAGAAACCCACTTCCTCTTAAATTGTTTTAGGGGAATTTGCTTAAATTTCCAGTTTGACTCTTCATCAACACAGGCAATATGTGAAGAAGGGGTTAAAAGAAACAATGGAGTAAAAGGTCAAAGCACACACCACAAAGGACTCTGACTTTCAGGAAGGGAGCAAAGCCTAACAATACCATCTTAGAGAAACCTGTCAGGTTTCGGATTTCCAAAGCCCTTCAGTACACCTGACCTGAACCACCACCCACCTGACCAAGCCTCAGAAAACATCCACATATCCATATATTGTTCTGTTTGAACAGTATGTCTACTGAACATGGACAACATGGGATGAATTTCAACCCCACCCTTGTAAGTCTAGTTTATCATTTCACAATGTGTAGTGCTTCAACTTTGGTCTGGATTTCTACTCCCAGAAACCCCAAACCAGATCAGGTATTTATTCAGGGAGATGATCTATAAATATCTTGAGGGCCAAAGATTGACAGACACTCAAACAATGAACAAATAAGCCTACTTGGATTTCCTTTGTATTATATGGTCTGATTGTCATCAATTGTGTTTCAGTCTGAAACTTTCAACTGAGACAAATATATAACAAAACTGCAATTTCATTACAGAAATTCAGACTGGAAGAATGTAACTTGTATCTTGAGAATGTACATGAATTTTATCATGTTGACCCCTTCTTTTAATTTTGACTAAGGCTGCCATGTGAACCCATTGGAAAGTTTTCAGACTCAAAAGAATGAAGCAAGTAGACCACCTCAAGCCTCTTGGTAGGAAGGTAGATGAAAATGGAATGAACTAATAATAAAACAGCACAATGGATGTTTAACATATGATAAGACTAGTCAATACTTTTTAAAAAGACAAACATTTGTAAAATAGATGTAATTTGGTCTAGCTTATCATCTGAAGTATGGAGTGCTTTCTACGTTTCCTACCTGGGGACAGGTGAAAGAGGATGTAACTTCAAGCAACGGAGATTCCAGGTCTTATACTGCTGATCTTCTATCCATCGCTCTGTGACCTTTATCAAATTCTTTTAAAAACAAAAAAAATCAAGACCATAATATTCAGTACCATTGTGTGTGTGTGTGTGTGTATGTCAGAAGCGACTTGAAGCAAGTCACTTCTAGTGTGAGAGAATTAGCCATTTGCAAGGCACAACGGTTTAACCCACTGCACTACCAGCGGTTCCTCCAGTACCATATTTTCTTGTCATTTTTATCACTTTTCATTTTACAGCTTATTTTCCTTACAGATGACTGAAGCACACTACTGAACTTGTACACTGATTAACTGATTGCATGAGAAGGAATCATGATGCAACTACACCGCTGGAAACTCATATGAAAAATCAATGCAAACTGAACATTGCCCAAATGTGTGATAGGCAACAGTTCCTAAAGCCTAAAGCAGTTGCAATCAACAGAGAAATTTAACAAAGGAGAATTTAGCTTATATTGCTAACCTTCCTTTAATCTTGTGCCTAATTGCATTAAAGGCTATTTTTGTTCTATGTTCCATCTTTCAATACTAATAAAATGGTCTTACTAACCTGTATACATATGGCCACAGCCAGCCGATGTATAGCTTCAGTTGGAGTGTGGCTGTTGGACCTTACAGGATGTTCACCAGAACCATTCTGTCCTATGAAATAAAAGAGGATCACACACAGTAAATTGGGAAGTACAGTTGGAATTGAGAAGAAAAATGACACCATTATGTTTTTTTTATTACCAACTACAAGAGAAGCCATAATACTTGATTTAGAAGTAATATTGAACGAATGCACAGGTGTACCTAAGTTCACGCAGAAATGCTCAGATAAATATAAAGGAACTTAACTATAGAAGGGAAACTCATATAAGATTGTGTGAGGAAAGCGCATTGTCTTAGGAAAGGAATGCAAAGCACTGAAGAGCCCTAACCTATTAATTGGCTGTCTTTCATCCACATAACTCTGATTAGAAACCATACTGTAGTGCCAAACATACTGGAAGAGATTTATGGATATAAGGCACTCTGAATACACAAACTGGAAATTAAAGTTTGGAAGAATCAGAAACTTACTAAAGAGCACGAACTTTTAGAGCAAACTATATGTTATCTAAGAAATCCATGAACTCTGAATGTCTGATGACTTTTTGAATTATAAAGACAAAAATGGTGTCCATGTGTTTTGGAGCTCAAGTTGCTGGCACTGGGAAATGTGTTAGATCATCCTACATTCCCAAATTCCCCACTACTTTTACCATCATGACGGCAGTTTTATTAATCAAATCTCTTGTTGCAATTTGGCTTTTTGTAATAGTTGTAGGCACCTTTAGACACATATACACCTGCCAATTTAAGTGATGCACAACATCAAAATCCATGTGCATAATACTACACACTCTCAACATGATCCCAAGGACTAATGATCCTAGTGTTATGTTTTACTACTTGAATGTGGAAAAATACATGTAGTAATATTAGATCTTCACAATGTGGGGATGTGGGCGCTGTTATATGAAAGATTTAGACAGGCCTTCCAAAGGATATAATCTAAATATCTGCCAAACACATAGGTAACAGTATGCACATACCTGCTTTAATAATTAAAGGTTTTTTCCCTGACTAGGGAAAAAGGTGTAATTCTGTATGACTTAGCCTAGTGTCCACATACACATTTATGCTAGGCTGCCACATATCCCTCCCATGTACTGAACAACTTCCCCCACAAGGACATGCTTCATGAGAAGGAAGCAGGATCACAAAAGTGTCTGGATACATCCAGGTAGCCAGAAAGGAAATGATTAGGTCACCTGCAAAGTGAACACTGATAGCATAGGGGTGTTGTGTGGTTTCTGGGCTTTATGGCTGTGTTCTAGCAGCATTTTCTTCTGACATTTCACTTGCATCTGTGGCTGGCATCTTCAGGAGAAAATGCTGCTAGAGCATGGCCATACAGCCTGGAAACCTCACAACACTCCAGTGATTCAGGCCATGAAAGCCTTCAACAATATACTGATAGCATAATTTTGCATCTGGATGCAGGAACACAATAAGATGCTTTTGCAACCATTCACTGTGTAGTACAGAATGGCCGCATACGTATACTTATGAGGCTGTTCAATATGGCAAGAGTTTTTTGGGTGCTGCAGAGGGTTGAAGAAAATCCCAGTAGTACCCCAAAAAAGGACATATACATGGCTAAGAGACAGTTATGCATGCAGATGTTCAGGAAGCCAGCCAATGTGATATAGGACGTGATGTACTTTCATCCTTCTTCTGAGCTTTTCACAGACAACTTATGAACACAACATTGACATACTATATAACTTTGATCAGAACTGGTATAGCGTTTGTAATACTTTCATATAGCCTTTAAAATTCTGAGGAACATTCAAAAAACAATTTGAGGTATACAAGTCTAATGTTTGAAGGAAATATATAAAGAGATTTTTTGTGAGTCCTTGGATGTACCTAAAAGAACTCTTCCTAGTGGCGTGGACACAAATCATAGCACACAAAACCTTTCTTCCATTCTTGCTCTGCTGTTTATTTGCTCAGTGACTGAACAGAACCACCTGGTTCTAGTTTACAAACAAAATGTAACTACAGTCTCAATATAAGTTATATATCTCAACCTATATTAAAATTCTGGGAATGATTTTTACATCTCTAAAGTTTAGAAACTTTAATGAAACCAGCAAATCACTCTTTGTAACACATCCTCCTTTCTAACCACTTTCCGATTAGAAAAATACAGAGTGTCACTAGACATTCTGCAGAGTTCTCCTTAACCAGGAAATCAGAAGCCTTTAGGTTCTTCTAAAATCCATGTGGTTAAGAGTATCTATTATGGAATATGCATGAGAAGGCTGTGGTTGAAATCACAATTGTATGCATAAAGGATAACTGGACAGCTGGGTAGAACATTTTCACTTCTCATACAAAACTATCTCAGTGGGTTATTGCAAAGACAAAGGAAAACTGTTCTGTGCATTTGAACACAAAGTTATTGGAATTACCAATGATTCAACGGACGAGTAGTCATGCTTACAGTTGACTATTTTTCTCTCTCATAAGATTTATTAAGAGGGCGACTCACAGGGCCAGAGCCAAAGTAAGTTTTAATGTTATATCCAATTCTGCATCTGTATAGACAGAACAAATTGTGTCAACTGGGAAAGGTAAGTATCTTTTCTTTTCTTCTTCCAGCTATTAAGTTAGTATGATTCACTGTGCTGAATGCCTTTGCAAAGTCAATGGATGCCATGTACAGAGGTTGATTTGGTTCCCTGTATTTTTCTTGGAGCTGCTGTGCAGTGAATATCATGTCCTCTGTTTCTTTGGAGGGGCGGAAGCCGTTCTGGGATTCTGGGAGGGTGTCTTCCAAAACAGGTAGAAGGCACTTTTCAAGGATTCTTGCGAGGATTTTCCTAGCTGAGGTTAAAAGGGAGATACCTCGATAGTTTCCGCAGTCTGTTCTTTCCTCTTTTTTGAAAAGGGTGATAATGGTGGCATCCTTGAAGTCTACTGGAATTTTCTTGGTCACCCACATTTTTTTCAATGAGCTGGTGTAGTTGTTGTGTCAGCGAAAGTCCACTCTCATTAACAATTTCAGCAGGGATCCCATCAGATCCGCTGGCTTTGTTATTTTTTTTTGTTGGCTAATGGCATTGCTGACTTCTTCGAAACTAGGCAGTGGTACAAGCTCATCCCTGGTTTGTTACTGTGGGATTTGCGAGAGAACCTCTTTGGTCTCATTGGAGCTTGTGGTAGTGCTCTTTCCAATGTAGTTCAATTAATTTTTTTTATTTTTTTTTAAATTTTTATTTATTTGCATTTTAAAAACAATAACATACAGGATTTTGGGTCGAACTACAATTAACGGATCACACTGGGATAGTGGGGAGGGAGGGGGGGGTGAGGGAGTTGAGGTCAAAAAGGAATGGGGGGAAGACAAAACACAAAACAATACACTACAAGTACTTCCATCCCACGCGAGTTCCGGTGTCTTTCTTTCCGGTTCAGATAGGAACTCCTTAGACTCCATCTGGGTACTATTTCATGCCCGTCTGGTATCTGGTCAAAACTAGAGTCTCTTTTTAAATATCCAATTTAATTATCCAGTCATGTTTTTTTTCCTCCAAGTAACTTATGAATTGTGACCAATCCGTCTTGATCATATTTACATTTTCTTTTAGTGACCATGTGAGGCAATCCATTTGCATCACCTCCATGATCTTCATTGTCCATTCCTCAAGGGTTGGCGGTTCCTCGTTCTTCCATTTCCGTGCAATGGATAACCTCGCTGCTGTTATACAATAGATAAACAATTTTTCATTATTTCTCTCTATTTGAAAATCTAGGAGCCCCAGAAGCAGGTATTCTGGGCTAAAATTAAATTTAATTCTTAATATTTTTTGCATTTCAAAATATATCTTTTTCCAATTTTTTTTAATTTTACAGCAATTCCACCAGCTATGATAAAAACTACCATTTTCTTTCCTACATCTCCAACAACGATTGTCATATCCTTTATTGTATTTTGCAATTGCAGCTGGCGTGAGATACCATCTATGCATTATTTTTAACATATTTTCTTTGAGATCAAATGAGTAGGTAAATTTTAAATGTGTTTTCCAGATTTTTTCCCATCGGTGGAAAGCTATATTATGGTCAAAATCCTGCGCCCATTTAATCATATAATTTTTTGTTTCTGGTTCAGTTTCCCATTCCAGTAGTTTTTGATATAGCACAGATATTTTCTTACTTTTCCTCTTTATCAAATTGTCCCAAAAATTTGGTTTTGATTCAAATCCATGTATTTTATCTTTTTTGTAAATATCAAAGATTTGGTTATATTGAAACCAATTAACTGTGCTGTCCATATTATTGATTTCTTCAAAACTCTTTAAATTAAATCCCAATTCTGTTTTTTTTTAACATAGATTCATATCTCAGCCAACTGGTTTTGCCATATTGCCTTCTGTAGAAGGCTTCTTGTGGAGATAGCCATTGTGGCGTCTTTTCCATAATTCTATTTTTATATTTTTGCCATACCCGTAAGATAGATCCTCTTACAAGATGGTCTTTGAAGTTTCTTTCTAGTTTATCCCTCCCATAGCAGGTATATCCGTGCCAGCCCATTCTGAGGTCATAGCCTTCAAGGGCCAAGAGTCTGGTGTCTTTCAGGGTCGTCCATTCAATAGCCCAGTCAAGGGCACATGAGTCATAGTAGAGTTTTAAATCGGGTACTCCGAAACCCCCTCTTTCCTTGATGTCTGTCATGATGAGCCACTTTATTCTGGGCTTTCTGCCGTTCCAAATAAACTTTGTTATTTCCTTTCTCCACTCAAGGAATTTCTTATCGTCCCTTATTATAGGCAGATTTTGAAAAAAAAAAGAAACTTAGGTAATGATCATCTGAATTAATGAAATTCTGCCTAGTAATGATAGTCTCTGATGTTGCCACCTGTCCATATCCTGTCTAATCTCCTTCCATTTACTATCATAGTTGTTTTTGAGCAGGTCTAGGTTGTTTGGTGTCAGAGTTACTCCCAGATATTTAACTTTGTTAACTATTTGCAATCCTGTGTTCTTCCTCAGAGTTTCTCTCTTTCTAGCATCCAGATTCTTTGTAATTATCTTTGTTCAATTAATTTTTTGTCCTTCAGAAGTTTGGTTCCATCTGATGAGTGTAGAGAGTGTATGCCATGGTAATCTGGAGATTACCTTTGTGTCTTAAAAAAAATCCCTGAGCATCATGGGTGTCTGCAAAGTGTATTACTATTATTATTTATTCAGTTTTGTATGCTGTCCTTCCCCAAGGGCTCAGGACAGCTCAGAGAATATACACACACACACACACACTTTAAAACAACTGAAAAGATTAAAATCTTAACTAAAAACTATAAAACTATTTGCAACTGGTTAACCAAATCAGACCCTGAAAGCCTGCTGGAATAAAAACGTCTTGCATGCTCTGCGGAACTTTGTTAAATCTCTCAAAGCTCACACATCTTCTGGCAGAGCATTCCAAAGAGTTGGAGCTATGATTGTGAAGGCTCGCCATCTTGTCGATGTCAGCCAATATGAGTGGCAGCTAGGAATCATCAAAAGATTTTGATCAATGGAGTGCTGGACCACATAAGGCCATAAAGGTGATAACCAACACTTTGAAGGAAACTCGGTGCTCCACTGGTAGCCAATGCAGCTGCTGCAATATTGGTGTTATGTGACCTCTCACCGGCGTACTAGTGAGAAGCCTAGCAGCTGCATTTTACAGCAGCTTGAGCCTCCGGATCACCGACATAGGTAGGTCAATGTATAGGGCATTGCAGTAGTCTATTCTTGAGGTGACTGTGGCCTGGATCACCGTGGCCAGATCCTCCCTGGTCAGATAGGGAGCCAGTCGCCTAGCCTGCCGGAGATGGAAAAAAGCCACTTTGCTGGCATTGGAGATCTGAGCCACCATTGATATCCGAAGGTCCAGCAGGACTCCCAGGCTCAAGGGTAGGCAACTGAACAGTCCCTCCACCAGGGTGACCCAGCCACAAGATTTCCGTCTTTGCCAGGTTCATCCTCAACCTGCTAGCATGCAGCCATTCAGTCACGGCTTCAAGGCACTGTTGGAAATTATCAGGTACAGAGTCCATTCGCAGAACGAGCTGAGTGTCATCAGCATACTGGTAACACTCTAGCTCGTAGCTCCGAACCAGCTGGGCGAGAGGTCGCATATAAATGTTAAAAAGTGTGGGGGGGGGGGGGGAGAAAAATGGCCCCTTGGGGAACTCCACAAACAAGTGGAGACTTCTCAGAAACCAGGTCTCCCCTTACCACTCGCTGTCCCTGATCGCAGAGGAAGGACGACAGCCATTTCAGGACTGTCCCCCGAACTCCAGCTACAGCGAGGTGGTGGGTCAATAGATTGTAGTCGACCGTATCAAATGCTGCCTCGGTCAAACTGGCATCAGAGCTGATCTGCGATGGCCACCAGTACAGTCTCTGTCTCATGCCCAATACGGAAGCTGAACTGGAGGGGGTCAATCCAGGCTGTGTCCTCCAGCAACTGCTGCAGCTGCTCCAGTACTGCCCTCTTAATTACCTTACCCAGGAACCAAAGGTTTGACACCATAGGATTTCTCCAGCCGTCTTTGTCCACCAGACCTTGCGAAGGCATTCAACACAGTGAATCGCAGTGTTCTCTGGATCATCCTCCAAAAAATCGGGTGCCCTGACAAATTTGTGAACATCCTGCAGCTCCTCCATGATGACATGGAACCACTATGCCACTAGGACCTAAGCTCCATGCTCACTGCTGTTAGAAACTGATTGGGCATACAAGAAATTTTAGTCTTATTCATCCTATAATACTATTTGAATATTACTATAACACAGTTCTTAACCTTTGGTAGAAAAAAATTATCAACCCAGGAAAAAAAAGATTATATACAGTAGCAAAAGTAAACACACACTTTGGGGGACGGGGGACACACACCAAAATGCTTTCAATTCTGTTCACACTTAAATTGTCAAACTTAAATATTGAAATCATTTGAAAAATTTCAATTCAGATAAGAACTTAGAATGCTCGGCTGGAAGTTTTTTTTCCATGTCAGAAGCAACTTGAGAAACTGCAAGTCACTTAAAGTGTGTAAGAATTGGCTGTCTGCAGGGACGTTGCCCAGGTGACGCCTGGATGTTTTACTAACCTGTGGCAGGCCTCTTTCCTATTCCCTCATGGGGGCTCACCCAATCTTATGGATTTGAACCACCAACCTTCAGGTGAGCAGTTCAGCCAGCACAAGGGTTTAACCCATTGCACCACTGCAGGTCCTTGCTGGACATTAAAATCCAGTGTACCACAGTCATGAGTTAACAATGGCTGCAGGTAGGCCATGCTGGAATCTCAATTATTAAATAGGAGGGGTCAGACTGGATAGTCCTTGACTTCCTGTTGGACTTCTTGGTGGCTTTCAATACTGTTGATCATGGTATCCTTCTGGGCCATCTCACTGGAATGGGCTTTGGAGGCCCTGCTTTACAGTAGCTTCATTCTTTCCTGGAGGAACAAACCCAATCCCCATCTTCCCACAAATGGAATGACTGGACATAGATGTGAAAGCAAGCAGGAAAAACCTGGCAAAATCCAAAGAGCCATATCAAGGGACCTCATACTCTTTACTCTTCATGTGGGGACTTGCTTTCAGGTCCTGTTTTTGTTTGTTTGTCCTTCCTCTTAAACCCACATTTTCTTGCTGCCTGGAAACACCCTAAGTCGTATATAGATGTCCTGGATCACTATGTAATAAAACAGGTCAACCCTATACCCCCTTACTTAGGAGTGACACCAGTGAGGTTTATATTTACATGACAGAACTGCACTGTTTAAGAGCACTTATTAAGTGATATGAATGAGTTAAAAAGCTTGATCATCTGTGCAAAGAGAATACAGTCATTTTGTAGTATCAAAGTTGCATGTATTTAATGGCTGTTACAATTCTTGCCAGAAATAAATACATTCATAACTCACATAGTACATCAAGTGAAACTGAAGAAGCCAAGAAAAAGAAATGACAAAATTGTTCAATAGACACTGTTGACATGAAACAGCATTTTCCATCTTTCGACTTCACAGATAAGCAAGCAGGGGATTCTTAAAGGCTTTAGTAACACCAGATAACATTTGTTGATGGGGTGTGGTTGGAATGTCAAACAAAACTTTGATATAATATCAATATTTTTTTAAAAACTAAAGTGAACTGAAAGGTTCTTTTGATGCTGTGTTTCTCATCATGCAACAGGAATAGGTACGTATATAAATATAATGCAATTAAGCTAAGTGCATTTTTTGAATGGGGCATGTGTTTAATACAGATGTACACATTTAATATACATATTTTCCCATGAAAATACACACACACATCTATACTTAATAACAAAAGCAAAGTAGTGTTTCTGTGGTTCTTTTCGGCTTATTCCAAAAGACAAGCTATTACAAAAACATATGCAGTAAGAACTGTTGATATTGTGCAGGCCATAAACAAAACAGATTTCTCTTATTACAAACCTGTGAATCTTAAAACAACTTCAACCTGATATGTTCTGGCACTGCAATCTGTTGGAGAACATTTCACATATGTTAATAGTAGGGTCATACTGCACTGACATAGCAGGGATTGGCGGGTCTGTTTCTATAACCGATAAATATGATTCTAAAAGCCGCAAAAACCCATGGCAGGACTAGGCTAGGACTTGGAACTTCACAAGTAAAATCTGCATCCTTCAATATTCAGTTATGAATAGAAAAGCAGTTGGCTTTTCAGAGTAAAAAAAGAAATCAACATGAATACGTTACTGGATACTCACCCCATAAAATGTCATGCGAGCAATCCACTGTGGTTATGTCAGGATTCATCCAAGTAACTGGGATTTCTTTAGGTTTGGTGCTGCCCACTACCACCATATCAATATCATGAAGCTTAAAAAAGGGAAATCACAAAATTAATTTGAGTCTGAATTGTTGTCAGATGAACATTGAATATAGTATAGATACTGTACTTAATTCAGTAATAACAAACCAAGTGAACTAATATACATATGGCCATTGTTCAGCAAAGCATTATAATAAAATGATTTTCTCATCTTTTATCAAATTACTTTTCCAGACCTTAAGACAATAAGACAAAATATTGCATAATGTAAAACACAGATAGCAATGCACCATTGTCTTCAACTTCTTTTCAGAGCATACAGAAGTTGGTAATCATGATAAGAATGTAACCTTTATTTTGTTTTTAAAGAAAATTTCAGTCACACAAATAAACAAAAAAAACAAAAATGCACTCTATTGCATTTTGATACCATTGGACTTTATTATTATTATTTTTTACAAAAGAAGGTGAGCATATGATTGGTAGGATCTCAAGAAATATATGTTTTGGAATTCTCCTAATATAGTTTCTATTCTACCTTGAAATATACAAGGTAGAATAGAAACTACTGATTCTTATTTTTAAATATCTCTTTTTAAAATCTGTATCCACAACATAGTTGAGAGGTGGTATCACATGGTGAGCTGAGTGTTGAAAAAAGACATATGTCCAATTCAAGGCCTGCAGGCTGAATCTGGCCCACCATGTCATTTTATATGGCCCTTCAGATGCTGGACTACAACTATTCCTCATCATAAGATATCATGACTAGAGCCCATGGCAGTTGTGATACAGTAACAGCTGGAAGGCTGCAGTTTGTTCTGAATTAGTCAGGAGAGTGGAGGTTTAATATAGATACAAGGCTTGTTGGAGATGGTATCCAACTTTAAATTGTCCTTTAACCTTTTCCCAACCTCAGAGCCACAAGTGCTGTTGGGTTGCAACTACCATTATCTCCAGTTTGTATGGCAGATAGTTGAAAGGGATGGGAGTTGTTGTTCAATAACATCTGAGAACCTAAACTGGGTAAAAACTAAAATGCACCAACCACTGTATTAAAAAAATATAGTTGACCCTCTGTATCCACAGATTTTATGTCCATGCATTCAATGGTCATTTGAACGCAACCATAAGGATGAGGTGGCCCTTGATGAAAATCAGTTTGTTCTGCTGTGGCAGAACAGGGTTTGAATTACTACTTTGCTATGGAAACTAGCTGTGGGTGATCTTGGGAAAGATAAATGATCTTAGCCTCAGCTCAACCTTCTTTTGAACAATTTTTGTGAAGAAAACCCTGATAGGTTAATCTTAGGGTTACCATGCACTGGAAAGGACTTGAAGGCAGACAATAACAAATTACATACAGCACCACTTCTGTATCCATGGGACTGACACCTATGGTTTCATTTACCCATGTCCAAAAAAATACGTCCTGTCTAGGCATTTTCTAGGTTCTTCAGCACAAATCTATGATATTCTTGGACTAGAAGTCAGTCACTTCAATACAATTCACTATTATCTGCAGTTTTGCATATGAGGTACAAGAACATACTGGTATTCCCGACAGATACAGATGTCATACTTAAACTATTTCAGTAGCCTGATCCAAGGCCCTTCAATATTAACCAAACAGCAGCAGTAAGAGGTATTGTGTAGGTTGATAGTGTAGCCTCATACAAAAGATTTATTTATTATTCAAATTTGTGAGTCGCCACTCCCGGGTGGCTCGGGGTGACTTACACCAAAATTCAGGATTTAAAACAGAATAAAAACACGATAAAACACATAAAAACACAGTAAAATACAATAAGTATGATACACAGCAAGCCGGTGGCACAGGTGTGTGTAACTACATCAGCATACACAATGCAAGATGATACTGCTTCTGTACTTTAAATAGTTTTATAGACCATGGAAATGACAGCAAAGAGACTTGATATTCCTTTCTCTAAAACATTATTAGAGGAACAGGAAGTTTATCAGTCATTGCACCTAGAAATATTTCATGATCCTACCCAGCTGGACAAGATCATAGTCACTTTTGCATTTCATTTTAGAAAGCACAGGGACTTCCATATAAATCCTACTTTTTATGTGCATTTGGGTTCTGCTAGCTAGGCAGCAAGATATAGCTCTCTTGCTTTTGCATGTTACACAGTCTGTTAGAAGTTAATTAGTTCACTGGAATGACCCTGAAGTATTCTGAATGTATCAAAGAATGGCTCAGTTCCTTATCATACAGGTGACCGTTACTCCATCCTTCTTTGACCCATTGTCTCTAATTAGTCTAGAAAAAAGAACCTAATCTGACCCATGCAAATATTGTGTGGATGCATGGGAAAATGTGATAAAGGCATCACACTTTATTTTTAATGGCACTAATGATACATCATGATTTCAAAATTTCATAATGATTTGTTTTGAGTATTGAGATACAAGGTCAGTTAATCTGGGGGCTAAGAAAGGACAGCCCAGCTGCCAAAACTCCAAACACTTCCTGATAATCAATGAAATGGGATATTTTACTCTTATGCAAAACCATTTATGACTTGAAAATTAAAAAGTAAAAAGACAGGTAAAATTGTTTAAGTTTCTTAGCCACCAATCACAATTTTTTTAACTAGTTGGTAAGGCATTAAGTTCTTTGTTTATAAGTTAACATATGCATCCCTTGAAAGGGCAAAGATAGCATAATATTATGAAAATGGATCGCTGTAATGTTGAAAATGATTTCCATGCCATCTTAGTAGTCTTGCCAAAATACAGGTAGTCCTTGAGTTACAAACATCCAACTTCCCTAAAGTGTACCTGTTCCAACTTACACACAAATTCAACTTAAGGACAACCATACAGAACCAAACTTGTTCATAACTTGTGAACTGCCTGTAATAAAATGTCCCTGATTTAAAGTTCTATTGTACCAAATTATGTTATATATTATGTGGTCCTGCTTTTTTGTCATTTCCTCTCACATGGCTAATATACTACTAGTTTTCAACAATTTTAAAGCACATCCCTCTGAAACCTCTGAAACGTGTATTACAAGCATACCTTTCAGAGAAAAGGTTCATAGTATAAGGTTTGATTAGTAATATTCTTCAAATTTCTTTGTACAATTTAATGGAGATTCTCCTGAGCAGATTCCATTCACGTCTATGGGATTTATCCAGCACCTTTTCCATTTATAACCCTTCATGTTCAAAATATATTGTTGCATACATTAAAAATGCACAAGTGAATGTGTGGAAATCTGTTCACATTTACCAGGGAGTAAAGTCCTATGAGTTCAGTGGGATTTACCTCAAGTAGACACATTATCTGAAAGGGATGGCTGCTACACTCATTTATGAAATCTAGAATTAGTTAAGAGGTGGGAAGACCCATTAAATAATCAAGTTCATCTCCTGGCAAACCTACCATACGATGTCCAAACAGATAGGGAACTTGATTCAAAACAGATGCTATACGTAATTGCAACCAAATGCTATGGAAGATATGGGGAAGTGTTAACATGCATCCAAAGGATAATGAATAACACATTGGAAAATGTTTTAAAAATCCATTAATGAGATCAGACTACAAGAAATGAAAAAGAGTTACATTCTCCACAGTGCTGAAGCAATGTCTGCTATTAAACATGTGGGCCATTTTCACTGTCATTTTCTTCCATCAATCAGGGGAAGATTAATGCCGGAGCAGCACACAGAGCTAACGCCGATGAGATTAATATTGAAATAGGCTTAAAAGAACCACCCACTCCCAAGATAAAAGGTCTGAAAAAATAGTAACGCAGGCACTGTAAGTCAAATATGTATTGATAATGACAAAGTGTAACTGTATACTTCACTTAACTGGAAAGCCTACTTATCAAAAGAGCTGTGTAAATATTACTTTCCCTAGCAGTTGGAATCCGTTTCTTGAAATGACATTATAAAAACTCATGAGAAGTCAATGTTTAAAAATAAGGTATTAATGGGTTCAATAAGGGGATGTTTGCAGGAATATTTTAATTAAACAAATGCATATAATGTTGAAAATATCAAGAAATAAGGAATATTTGTAAATACTTAAAGTCCACATCCCAAATTAATTTTTTTTGGATATAAATTTCATTTTCTTCCACAATAAATACGGTTCTTGCTTTTACCCCTGCAGAAATTAACTTATTTTTATTGTTCATTTTCTTTGTTTTTTAGTCAAACTACAAGAGCATGAATGGAACACAAACGTTCTCATGAAATGGAACACACCCATGTGACCTTGGGCCAGTTGCTAGTTTCTGTCTAGTGTAGTGGTTCTTGAATTTCACTCCTCTGGGCATTTTGGACTTCAACTCCCAGAAGCCCTAACTAGCTTGACCAATAGTCAGGAATTCTGGAAGGTGAGGTTGTAAACATCTGCAAAATCAAAGTTTGGAAAACAATGGTCTAGTGTACTTTACACACTTTTGTAATGATAAAGTGAGGAAGCGAGGGAGAAAGCTATGCATGTCACTTTGATGTTTGTTATATAAAATATAACAAACCCACAATGGTTGGTATCCTGTTCATGGCATATGCACACATAAGTCCATTTTACAGATGTGTAAGTTGTCACCACAGTGGTATTCTCTTCCACATGCTATAATGACCAAAAACTCTTCTCCCTCAATCCACCAATGCACCATGAGAGTCCTACAGCCATTCCTCTGCTGGTGGAGAATAGAAGGCACTGGAGAAAATTCTGGCTATAGAGACATATTTGGCAACTCAGGATATTTATCAGTAAGTGATCAGAGCGCTGGTGCCTGGGAAGGTTTTTGGATTAAAGCTGCTGGGCTTTTAAAGCCCAACATTAATGAACAAACATCTTACTACAAAGAATGAAAAATCAGGCTGAAGTTAAATTGACTATTCTCAGACCTCGACTGGGCTTAAAATGACCAAATGGGGTATAGGAATTATAGTAATAGTTGTCAATATGTTTGCAACACCAGAGGTTACAGAACGGTCAATAGCTGCTATATGGTCACTGAGCCAAGATTATAGATTTCACTGTGAAGGAAGGAGTATTGTATCCAGGTTTTTTCAGCTTTGTGGACTCTAAAAACATTTATTTTTGTTTTGGTTTGTTTAAGAGCTTGTTTTTCTTCCAGCTCTGTCAAATGTTCACAAGAGAGAGAAAGCTCATCCTATATATCTAACTGTCAAGTGGAAAAAGATCACACATTTGTTCTGTCTAGATATTTAACAATCGGGGGAAAGGAAATGAAGCTAGGAAGGAGATCCCAGTTGGATCCTGGCCTAGAAAGTGAAAAGCACCTGAGAAAAAACAAGCCAACCTGGAATCTCCTGCATGCAAATCATGGATTCTACGGTTGAGCTAGAATCCTAATAGCATTCCAGCTCTTTCTTACATATCCTTGCATATCCTTTTATAGTCCATTTTTAAAGTGAATATTTTCTGGATTTTTTTAAAGCTGACATTAAAAGAAGCTGGAAATTGTGTGCTGCTTATCTTACATATGGTTTTCATAAGTGCATATACAACAGCATTGTCCCCACCAATAGGATTTATCTAATATTATTAGAAAATCAGTTTGCATTAAGAATTCAATCCATTCTCATCTCTGTTTACCATTCAATATCAGCCAAATATATTATTGTTTTTTGACACAGAAAAAATAAATTGAAACATTCCTTGAAGTTATACCACTGGGGTGTTTAGAAGCCAAATATTTTCTTTTTCAAACCAATTTTTAAAAAGTAACACCAGACATGCATACTTTATCTAAAAGCTTCACTATAAGTTTTAGCCCTTCCTTAACCTACAGCCATGCAAATCTGTTTGTATTTAACCCATCTTAGATTATGTAAGAATTCTAGAAATATTGGCATAGTTCTCAGCATTTGAACAACTATGCAGGACTTAATTCAGCTGTGCCAAGACAAATGATCGTAACTATAATCAATGTGATCTTTAAGTTACAGAAACATAACTTGATGTCTATGCCACTAAAATCAAACATAAATGGAAGGGGATGAAATAAAAAGAGAATAGTCTACAAATGAAAGCCAGCCAAATTACACAGTGCATGGGAGGTCCATGTTTGTTTTTGTTTAATTTAAGCACAGGGCCTCTGAATTTGATCAGATAAGTAAAAATGTAAAATTTCTCTAATCTAATTCTACCTATCCCTCCCTCCAACAAGCTTGTGTGCTCATTGCGCTCATACCATGGGAAGTCTGACTTGGCCACGGTGGTCCATGCTCTTGTTACATCACGGTGGTCCATGCTCTTGTTACATCAAGAATAGATAATTGCAATGCGCTCAACGTGGGGTTGTTTTGAAGACTATTCAGAAGCTTCAAATGGTCCAATGGGCGGCAGCCAGGTTTCTCCCTGGAGCGGCATACATGGAGCACACAGCTCCTCTATTACACCAGCAACACTTAAGAACATAAGAAGAGCCATGCTGAATCGGACCTCAGCCCATCTAGTCCAGCATTCTGTATCACACAGTGGCCCACCAGTTGTACACGGGGATCTCGAGCAGAAGGGAGGGCAAAACCCTGACCTGCTCCCGACCCCCCACAACCAGTACCCAGGGAAATCCTGCCTACCTCAACCAACTCCGAGGTGGCACTTGAATGTCCTTTTCAGTAACTACCGATACACTTGGTATCCATGAATCTGTCTAATCCTGCCTTGAAGTTGTTCAGGCTGACAGCTGTCACAACCTCTTCTGGAAGTGAGTTCCATAACCCAATGACCCTCTGGGTGAAGAAATATTTCCCTTTATTAGTCCTAATTTTCCTACCTTGGAGCTTCAGGGAGTGCCCTCTAGTCCTAGTGTTTTGTGACAAAGAAAATAATTTTTCTTTATTCACCTTTTCTATCCCATGCATGATTTTATACACTTCGATCTAGTCACCTCTTAAACGCCGTCTTTCAAGGCTGAAAAGACCAAGGCGTTGCAACCTGGTTTCATAAGGGAGCCGCTCCATCCCTTGGATCATTCTTGTTGCCCTTTTCTGTACCTTTTCCAGTTCCGTTATATCCTTCTTAAGGTGCGGAGACCAGAATTGTACACAGTACTCCAAATGTGGCCTTACCATCGATTTGTAGAGAGGTAATACAACATTTGCTGACCTATTTTCGATTCCCTTTCTGATCATGCCAAGCATAGAATTTGCTTTTTTCACTGCTGCTGCGCACTGGGTTGACATCTTCATTGAGCTGTCCACCAAGACCCCAAGATCCCTTTCCTGGTTTGTCTCAGAAAGCTTTGACCCCATCAATTTGTAGGTGTAGTTGGGGTTCTTTGCCCCGATGTGCATGACTTTACACTTGTTTAGGTTAAAATGCATTTGCCACTTTGTTGCCCATTCACTCAATTTCGAGAGATCTTTCTGGAGCTCTTTACAATCAGTTTCATTTTTAACTACCCTGAACAATTTAGTGTCGTCTGCAAACTTTGCTACCTCAGAATTCACTCCTACATCCAGATCATTAATGAATAAATTAAAAAGTAACGGACCCAAAACTGAACCTTGGGGTACGCCACTTGTTGCCAGTCTGCTACCAAGCACAATTAAAAGTGTTAACTTTAGCCTATAAATTTCATTCCTCTTTTGTGTACAGAAACCAACAGATACATGACATTTCTGTTGATGCATAGAACCAACGAGATCACACAATCCCTCACCTCAGACCTTCCAAGAACAAATGTAGTACTAGACATGTATACTGCAAGCCATGGTTGCTGAGCACTGAACTCAAAGACAGTTTAAAGGAGACTCTGGAAATGCAATCTCTTTGTGTTTCTCACAGCGTTGCACTAATACGTGATGCAACTAGAAACATTAAGCTTTCAGAAATTCTGTTAAATGTTCTAGAACTACTACAATCCAGATATTCTCATTTCCCCCTCTATGTGTAATATAGATTACTCAAAGTTTTGGGCCTCCAACAGGTCTGCTTTAGGAGTGATACTGCACTATGGCGAAAAAAACGTGGCTCCATTCCAGAATGCAAGTGATCTGTTTATAAGAATTCAGAGTATATTATCTTCTTGGCACTGAACTCTATTTTAAAAAGAACAGGGCATATTCTTTCTCAAAAATCAAGCTCCGGCATATGAAACTAATTTATCCATATTTGAGTTTGGGAGGATTCCAAAGGCAGACGCAATGTTGGAGATAAGATACACAATAAACTGGCAGGTCACACCTTTCAGTGTTCATTGTTTGTTTAATCCTGACATACTATTAGGGATCTATTATGAACATACAGCTAAAGGGTATTTCAGAAAGTAGACATGATTAAGTCATAGTATCTATATAGATGAAAATATATAGTAAATGAAAAAATAGTAAAGGAGAATGGGTGTGTTCTTAATTTATCCTCTGAATGAATTAAATGTGGGGTGAGCAATCTGGATCCCATGAAGTACTGTTAGACTACAACATCCATCATTCCTCACAGCTAAAAGCTATGACAGCTGCAGTCCAAAACTCTCCAAGAGGCATTGCTTGCTCATCACTGTTCTGAATTTTGAACAAACAGCTCTCTTTTTAGATGCAATTACACACACACACACACACACACACACACACAGAGTAATAACACTGAAAAAATAAAATCACTGTAGATAAAATTTATCAACATGGGGGTCACGCGGGGTGCGTCAGAGGGGTCACCAAAGACCATCAAAAAACACAGTTTTTTCTGTTGTTCATGGGGGTTCTGTGTGGGAAGTTTGGCCCAATTCTATCGTTGGTGGGGTTCAGAATGCTCTTTGATTGTAAGTGAACTATAAATCCCAGCAACTACAACTCCCAAATGTAAAAGTCTATTTTTCCCAAACTCCACATTTGGGCATACTGAGTATTTGTGCCAGGTTTGGTCCAGATCCATCATTATTTGAGCCCACAGTGCTCTCTGGATGTAGGTGAACAACAACTCCAAAACTCAAGGTCAATGCCCACCAAACTCTTCTAGAATTTTCTTTTGGTCATAGGAGTTCTGTGTTCCAAGTTTGGTTCATTTCCATCATTGGTGGAGTTCAAAATGCTCTTTGATTGTAGGTTAATTATAAATCCCAGCAACTACATCTCCCAAGTGACAAAATCAATTCCTGTCAGGCTCCAGGCCTCAGTTTCCCCAGAACCACACCGCAACCATGTTGGCATCCTAAAATCCTCTAAGTCTGTCTGCCTTTCCCAAGTGAACTCAGCACTATGCAACCCGGTTAAAACATTCAAGGCCGCGGCTGTTATTTCTAGCGATAAGCAGAAGCGCATGGGACCAGGAGCTCCACTGCCTCCTCTTCACAGATGTGGGCACTAATTGGGAGCACATACTTTGCCTCTGAGGTTTACCTAAACAGCAGCTGCAGCCCATCATGAGAACCATGATGTTCAACGCAGTCACGTCGAATAGATCAAAGGGTTTGGACACTATAACCGTTTGGTCTTGGAAAGGCAGATCATCTCGAGCCAACTATTGCATCCCCTGATCATGGATTCCTGAACGGGCCTTGCGGCCTTCCTGCTCAAGACTTTACCGCCAGCCTGCTGGTTGCTTTGGATCTAGCCCGCTTGGGCCTCCGTTTGCCTTGTTGCTTTGTTCCTGATTGCTACAGAAAGACTTTGCCTTTTGTATCCTGCTTGATCCCTGGTTGCCACGGGACTATAATCAAATTGCTGCTACCCTTGAACAGTGCTGCTATTTACCGGTGCCACTTTAAAGGCATCTTAGCTTGACTTCTAGCCTCTTTCCTATATCCAGTTATTCTAAATAAACCTGTTGTACCTCAGCTGAACATGTGGTTTATCAAGGGAGGTTTTCCAAGTGTCCTGGAGGGTGACAATTCCCCCGCAACCCCACCAGTATTCAAATTTGGGTGTGTTGGGTATTTGTGCCGCATTTCATCCAGTGAATGAAAATACATCCTGCATGTCAGATATTTACATTATGAATCATAACAGTAGCAAAATTATTGTTATGAAGTAGCAACGAAAATAATTTTATGGTTGGGGGTCACCACAATATAAGGAACTGTATTAAAGCGTCACACCATTCGGAAGGCTGAGAACCACTGCTGGAGATTACAGCAGTGTAACAGAGAATAAGCAAGAGGAACTCAAAAATGTAAGCTTCATGGAGGCTGTTTTGCCACAGGGATGACAATTGCATTTTTTTCAAACTTCTGTCCATCAGTGAAAGCACAGAAAATGTTACAGTAACATCAGCAGCTGTAAAAACAGTGTTTTGCCAATCAGAAATATCTTAGTTCCCCAGCTGCTCAGGCTGCAGAAAACATACATTACTTTTCAAGCCTGGAAAACAGAAAGATTTACTTCTCATGGTAACTTTTTGATTTGATTGCCCCCTTCTGGGAATCACTATGAAATACTGGGGACTTTAACTTCAACGTGCAGTTGTTTTTATTATTGTTTGGTGCCTTCAAGATGTTTCTGACTTATGGTCACCTTAAGACAACTCTAGTTCATTGAGCTTTCTTGGCAATATATTTTTAGGTAAAACATGCCCTTGTCTTCTTCTAAGGCCAAGAAAGCATGGCTTGCCTAAGGTCACTGAGTTGGTTTCCATAGCTGATGAGAGATTCAGAGTCGTAGTGCACTGCTCATCCCACTACATCACAAAGAGCACTGGTTCCTAATTAAGCCAACAGAGCTACAGTATTCTCTTTCTCTTTTGGTCTTTTATTGGATGTTAAATAGTTAAACTCAATAGATTAATTTTTCTTAAATAACACACATATATTTACTAGTATTTTGTGTTTTCAATCTATACTTGTTTGAATAAATTGTAAGTAGGTTTGAGTCCCCATACTAAGAGAAATACAGGGCGGGATATACATGAAGAAAACAACAGCAACAATATTAGTTGTTTCAATCCATTCCAAAGAAGCCAATTACCATGACCACATTTTCCCTTTATTGGCTCCCAATCCTTGATTGTCCCATCTGTGTTCAAGTGGTCAACTGACAGGCATCAAATAATTTTGTAAATTAGGAACACCCCATCCTCCATTCTCTTCTAGGGAATAAAATACTGATTTGGGGATTCAATTTTTATTTGTTCCTTCTATCCAAGCTTTTATTGAGGTATCCCATTTAAAAAATAATTTTGCTGGGGACACTATATGGGAGTGCTTGAAACAAAAATAAAAATTTGGGGAGAATCATCATTTAAACCACTTTTATTTTGTTTGTCATATCCCAATTTTGTTTTTTCCAATTACGCATCTGACAGTTTACTTTTTTCCATAAGTTATTAGAGTTAGATTGAGTTATGCTATTTAAGTTTTTGGGAATATAAACGTCTAGGTATTTTAGCTTCTTCTCCCCTAATTTTATCCCCGTAGTTGTCTGAATTTCTTTTAACTTTTTAGGAGTCAAGTTTTTATGTAGTATTTCTGATTTTTGTATATTAATAGCTAGCCCTGATAAGTTCTCAAATTTCTTTATAGTATTGATAACTTCTTTTATATATTCCTCTGGTGACCCCAATAACACCATGGTGTCGTCCGCAAATAGATTTATTTTCATTACCTCCGTTGCGATTTTTTTTACCTCCAATTTTTACATTGTTTCTAATTAAATTTGCCAAGGGCTCTATTGCTAGAGCAAAAAAGGATGGGGGAGAGGGGGCATCCTTGCTTCGTCCCACTTTTAATCTTAATAGTTCTTGTTTTGGTTCCGTTAATCAGTATTTGTGTTTGGTTGTCTGGATAAAGTTCCTTAATTACTTCGCAAAATTGTCTTCCCAAGTTAAAGTCTTGATGTAAGTATTGGGGGTTGACCGTATCGAATGCTTTATAAACATCCAATTTTAGTAGCAAAAGTTTCTCTTTTTCCCTTGTGGCTTGGTTAATTACATCTACAGCAAGCAAGACGACTGTTTCCCTACCTATCCCAGCACGACCTAGCCATGGTGATCCAAGCCACGGTTATCTCGAGGCTCGATTACTGTAACGCACTTTACATTGGCCTTCCTTTGTCGGCGGTCCGGAAGCTTAAACTGGTGCAGAACGCAGCAGCTCGCCTCCTGCTGGGAGCTCCCAGAGCAGCCCATATAGCACCTCTGCTGCGCGAGCTGCACTGGTTTCCCATCGAATTCTGGATTTCCTTCAAAGTGCTAGTCTTGACTTTCAAGGCCTTGCATGGTTTGGGGCCAGTGTACTTGAGGGAGTGGCTTGCCCCATATATACCCAGAAGATCGCTGCGTTCAGAGGGCCAGAATCTTCTCATAGTCCCGGGTGCGAAGTCTTACAGGTTGGCCTGCACCCGACAGAGAGCATTCTCAGCGGCTGCACCGACCTTGTGGAACTCTCTGCCGGCCGAGACGTGGGCCCTGCATGACCTGATGGTCTTTCGCAGGGCCTGCAAAACTTGGCTGTTCCGGCAGGCGTTCGGTGAATGACTGGCATTTTACCAACAAACCACGCCACCAGATTATGCCACCTCGTACCGAAGATTGGTCTAACCTGTTTTAGTATTTTAATTCTTGCATCGGGATGCCCGATAATATATTGATTGTTTTTAGAATGTTTTTATGATGTTTTAGGATGTTCTGTGTATTTGCTTGCTGTGTATTTTGTTATGTTGGAAACCGCCACGAGCCTTGTGGAGCGGCGGTCTAGTAAATTTGAACAATAAATAAATAAATGTTTCTTATAGGGTCAGCTAATCTTCTGTTTTTGATAAAACCATATTGGTCTTCCCCTATTAAATTTGGAATTATGTCTGTCAGCCTGTTTGCAAAACGTTTTGTGAAAATTTTATAGTCTACATTACACATAGTAATAGGCTTATATGAGTTTGGGTTGGTTTCGTCTTTATTGGGTTTTAAAATTGTAATTATTTTAGATTTTTTCCATGTTTCCGGGATGGTTTTATTTTTTAATATCTCGTTGAATAGAATTTCTAATTGAGGAGTGATTTCTGAATGAAATATTTTATAAAAAATTAGATGTAAAACCATCAGCTCCAGGAGAGAAGTTTGGTTTAAGATTATTCAATTCTGCCTTGTGACTGGAGATCTAATTTTTTCATGATGATACCGTCAGATCTTCCAATTTCTTTGTCTGTATACATTTTTTCATAATAGCTAGCCATTATTTCTCTCAAGTCATCCTCTTTCGTTTTAATTTGTCCCTTCGCATCTTTTAATTTTGATATCATGTTTCTTCATTTCCTTGATTTAAGGTAGCTTGCTAATCTCTTAGTATTATTTATGGAGTTAATTTGGAAATCATTTTTTACATATAGATTATTTTTTTGTGAATTCATTTTTCTCTAGCTTTTCTAATATCTTCTTGTTCTTTTTCCATCTTTCTTTATTCTGATTTGTTGGGGGGTTGTTGAAAATCTTGAAATAGTCTATCCCCTTTCTGTTTTACCTCCTCTTTTCTTTTTTTAATTTATTTTGGATACCTTTTTCCATTGTGATATATTTTCCTCTAATCACAGCTTTAAAAGCACCCCAGATTATATTCTCCTTTAAGTCAGGGGATCTATTTATTCTAAAATATTGCTTAATTTCCCCTTTTAACTCGTTTGTCTTGTTCCTTAAATGTTACTAATTGATTAAATTTCCATCTAAACTCCTTCCTCCTACTGCTATTACTCAATTTAAGGAAGAGAGGGGCATGGTCTCCTGGCCACCTATTTTCCACTGATGCCTCAACAATGGATAGGGCATTATTATTATCCATAAGAAAATAATCTAAAGTGGAAAATAGCAGAATAGTGTGTAGGGGTGTCAAATCTTTGTCCAATTCTTTCATTAAACCAAAGATATTCCATTTTTAAGGTTGATTTTACTTTCTCCCCTGGTTTTCGCAATCTTCTTATTGTTCCTGTTCTTATAAATATCTAAATTCAGATCTCCACCTATAATTATATCGCCCTCTGCCTCCCGTTCTATTTTTTAAAAAGATTTTATTCATAAATCTTTTTTGCCCCTTGTTGGGCCCATAAACACTAATAATGGAAACTGCAATCATTTAATTTCCCATGAACCTCCCTTCCTCGTCTGTAATAATCAATATGCCTAGTACAACTTAATACAGAGAACCATATCAGGAGGATTGGAAAGTAAGATAATAATAACTAAGAAAAGTACTGTGAAAATTAACCCAACTACCCATCATAGTAAATCCTTGTAATGAATTAAACACATTAATTACAACTTTTAGTTTAAACATCCATTATTGTAAGGCATAGTTCATTTATCCCTTTAAACTTAAAGATAAGCTAAGACAAGTTGGCTGTGCTCCTAGTCCCAATGCACTGTTGTTGGTGATTTTTCTTCCTAGTTTTATGTTGTTGTTTTTAGTTCACTGGCTCTTCTTCTCTTCTTTCCTCTTGGGGGGGGGGGTATCGTTCGGATCCTCTTGCCCATCTTTTGGATCTCTGCCAAATGGCTTTTCGCCTCCACTGTCTTGATTACACTGTCTAGATTACATTTGGACCACCCAGAATGATTTTAAACTGTCTTTTATTGCTGGTGTGTAAGTATATTGATTGCATTGTTTTATTATTTGCTGTTATGTTACTGAAATACCCGAAAAGCATCAGAATCTGTCTGTCAGCTCCGGTTAGCACTTGGATGAAAGACCACCAAGAAAAACCTTGTGTTGCAATCTTTAGTTCAGAGGAATGAACTGGCAAAACCATCTCTGAATATTCACTATCTAAGAAAATCTAAGGCATTCATGGCGTTGCCACAAGTTGACAGACAACTTGAAGAAACATATGCACACATTATTCCCAAGTGTTTGTGAAGCTGAGGGTAGAATTTGTTGTGATGAAGCTGAAAGTAGACACTCAGAGACATGGAAGCCTTTTGCCTTTGACCAAGAAACAAACTCAGTCATTGTCCTTTGCAGAGTTTACAAAATAACATATACATACAGAGTTCAAATGCTCTCTTTGAGACACAAGCCTTGTAGAACTCCAATCTCCTTCCACCAAACTCCTCCAAATGCACCGCCCTTCTCCACACTCCTCCAACCGGGAATGTGGCGCAGCTGGCTGGGTGTCAGCTACATAAGATCTCTATTGACCAGAAGATCATGAGTTCGAGGCCTGCCTGGGTCGGGGTGAGCTCTTGACCAATTTGTGTAGCTTGTTGTCGACCTTTGCAACCCGAAAGACAGTTGCATCTGTCAAGTAGGAAACTTAGGTACCACTTTGTGGGGAGGCTAAATTTAACTGATTTCTGGAATGTTAAATTGCCTCTATGTCTGTCTATATATGTTGTATGTCAATGGCATTGAATGTTTGCCTGTATATGTGCATTGTGATCCGCCCTGAGTCCCCTGCGGGGTGAGAAGGGCGGAATATAAATGACGTAAATAAATAAATAAATAATACACTCCAGCAACCACCTCCTACAAACCCACAGCTAGGAGTAGTACTTTTGCTCCTTTATTCTCCTAGTAGCTGCCCTACCCTGGCTGTAACCACACAATGTTGGCCAGGTGGTTTGGCTCACTCCCTGCTGCCTTGATCCTTACAGCACTTACTGCTTGCTACTTAAGAAATGAACTCTAACAGAGTTTACATGCACATTCATGTTCCTATACCCAGTTTTAGCCAAGTAAGTGCCTGAACTGCACTATGGTGTAAGGCACTGATTCTCAAAGTGGGCAGTACCACCCCCTGGTGAGCGGTGAGGCGATCTAAGGGGGCAGTGGGAGGCTCAGGGGAATTTGGGGGGTGGTGAACCCCTTTAAGGGGTCTGTGGAAGTCAGAGCTGAATTGGTCAAAGGTACTGCAAATCTCATCATCCGTTGTCCATACCCCAAACGTTGTTTTTGTGATTAATCACTATGCTTTAATTATGTTCAATTTGCAACAATGAAAATACATCCTGCATATTAGATATTTGCATTAGAATTTGTAAGAGCAGCAAAATTATTTATGAAGTAGCAATGAAAATATGGATGGGGTCACCACAACATGAGGAACCTTATTTAGGGATCACGGCATTAGAAAGGTTGAGAACCACTGCATTAATACATATATCTTTCTGTTTAATTGCTATTAATTTTTAAAAAAAATAATTTCTAGGGGTGCGGTGAGTAAATTTTTTTCTGGAAAGGGGGCAGTAGGCCAAAAAACTTTGGGAACCACTGGTGTAAGGGAAAGAGAATGAAGGAGAAATGGGAAACATTAGAAATAGCAAATGCACCTGAACCTTGTTTATGAAGAGCAAAGCAACTTAAAAAAGAAAAATAAACTAATTATGAATTGAGTTCACAGAGTGAACAAGGTTTTTGGATATACTAAAATGAATAAACTCAGGACCTTGCTAGGCAGCAATCACAAAAAGGAAGATTAAAAGCATGTAATACTTGATATATTATTCACCAGAGTCTGAAGTTGCTTCATTTCCCAGGGACAGCTGATAGTCATGGCCCTTTTTCTTCGAAGAAGGCACTGTAAGGAGATTTCCAAAGGTCCTTGAACTCCCAAAAGTAGCACCTTTTTCCCATCTAGGGTAGTACATGCTGGGCGGCAGAAGAAAACATGTCATCCAATTAGTTACATTGTGAACAGACTGTGCTTGATAAAGACAATGAACATTAGAACCACAGATATTAATGTCAAAGTTTCCATTCCCCTCTTTCTTTCACTATATCTCTGTCCCTTATAAGAAAAAAGTTACAATTTTAAAAAATTTAAAATAGACTAGCATTATGCTCCATGCATTTTTGACATGACCAAGACCACCATGTAAGTAAGGCAAGGAGACATTTGATCAACTCTGACAGATTAATAGACAGAGATATGCTTTTTGTCTGTTTATATAAAGAAAGGCAGTCTGGGCTTGAGTAGCAAAGACATTAATGACATCCAACTCTATACAGATTCAGATACATTTAAGATTTCTTCCATTAGATATTTTGCTCTAACAGTGCAATTCTACAAACAGGAAATCCCACTGATCTAGTGGACTTAAGTTAGTCAGTATGGGACTGAGGCTTAAGATAAATTTTAATTCAGGAGAAAACCCATGAGATCATTCTAGAATGTCTTTAACAAAATGTATATTCCCATTTACCATTTGCCAATGCAAGTAATTCAGCAACTCATTGAATCTCTCTTCAATCCAGTACCACACCTTGGTAAACAAGGGTAAGGACACCCTGAGTGTTCACCCCGCTGAAATAGTCATTATTGCAATGCTTCTAAAGCTGATGTGAAGGATTGCCAATATTATTCAATTATGCACTAGGAATTATTACCACAACTGTGTCCATATAATTATGTCCCCCCCCCCTCCTTTTTCAGAAAATTCCACAGACCAGCAGCCAATGGCTCAAAGAGGAGGACTGATCCAGGGACCACCACATTGAGAAGCATGGATCTGTAATAATTCTGTAATCTGCTTTCATAATATTTATAGAACTCTGTAAGGAATGAAAATTTAACAGCAATACTACATATCCTTTGAGAAGTATATATCACTGAGTCTCGTTAACTCACAATTAAATTCATTATTCATATGGAAGACGCAAAGCAATCCAAAGACAAGTTGAAACCCCAAAGATCAAATGGCTTCTCTGTACCATCAACCTATTTCTGTTCCTACGATGGTGCCCCTCAATGTTACCAAAGCATATCTTCTTTGGGTGCTGAATTCTTTTTCCTAACTACACATTTACAGAGGAATAGCTGAAGGAGGGGGAACATTACTTGACTCAGGCAACATGACAGCTCAAGACGTGAGTATACAAACCAGGAGATTAAACAATAACCACTTATATTCTACCTAGCTTTTCCAGAATCCCGATCACAGCACTGGCAAAGGGGGGGACTATCCTGTCTTGTATGTTTCCATGGACCAACCTTGCCAAGCTAAAATCTGTTGCCCTAGAATGTAAAACATGAGAAAGAGGTAAAAAGCGACATCAGAAAGTTAGTGTAAGAATATGAAAGGATTCTTTTGAGTCTTTAAAAATGCAATCTTGAGGAAGCATCATAATTTTCAAATTTAAGTCTTCTCTTTGTAGTTCTAAACCAGGGGTTTCTAATCTGTAGTCTGTAGTCCCGCAATGGGGGGAGGGCACAATGTCCACGAAAGCATGAAACAGTGTTATGAGCATATTATTATTTTAAATTTGTATGAAATAATTCCAGTATAAATGGTTTCATAGGACTGGCTGCATTTGTTTATTTTTCCACTCCTTCCAAATTTGAAGAGCCCTGATAAACATCTTAAATAAATATTTGGCATATTTAGAGTTTAAAATTTAAAATCTTGATGGTCCATGGCAACAAAAGATATTTAAAAGATATTGTGGTTGAGAGAGACCCCAGAGGACATCCAGTCCAAACCAGCTCTGACATCAGGAGGACACTGTCAGGCCCTCCCCACAGATGGCCATCCAGCCTCTGCTTAAAGACATCCAGAGGTGGCAGCCAAATATATATCTTCCGCATTGCTATCTCCATCCCTCCGATGCTTTCCTTAATATATGAATCTAATCTTTATTACTGGAGATCCATACCCAGCTTGCCAAAAAATTTCAGTAGCCCTTTGCCTTTAACAACAAAAATTGCTATTTTATAATTAAATGTTTTAATTAATGCTTAACTTGTGTTATGATATGTGTGTTGGCATTGAATTGTTGCCAGTTGTACACTGCCTCAGGAGTTGAGAAGGACAGAGTACAAATGTTTGAAATAAATAAATAAATATTAAAAGTGGAGGTCTGTAATACAGAAAATATTAAGACATAATATGCTAAACCTACTACTCATGCCAGGAACTCTATAGAGGAGTGGTTCTCAACCTGTGGGTCCTCAGATGTTTTGGCCTTCAACTACCAGGAATCCTAACAGCTAGTAAATTGGTTGGGATTTTGGGAGCTGTAGGCCAAAATAACTGGGGACTCAGAGGTTCAGAACCACTGCTATAGAGAGTGGTGAACTTCAAAAACTATGAGTTTTCACCACTCATCATGCTGACAAGGATTGATCAAAGCTGCAGTCAAGAAGTATGAACCTTAGTTTATACTGAAAAATGCATCAAAATATTTCTGCTTTATTTTTTTCTGGAAGGGAGTCAGAACCATGATACTCTGATGCAACAAAAACAACAAGTCTAATATAAACTTAAGGGACAAGAAAAACTTGTGTCAAGTAAAAAAAATTAATTTTTAAGGTCGCACTACATTTTTTTCTGTTATATTTTGGGGATTTCAACCTGTGTTAGACAAAATTACACTGTCATTGATTTTAGAAAGCCCAAGTCAAAACATAAGTTTTATCTTTAGCTTTTTATCACTATTCGCTTCTTGCTAAGTATAGGTTCACCATAGGGTTGCCATATGTCAGAAATGATTTAAAATCACAGAAAAAAACAACAACAAAGTGAAAGTAATTACTTGACATCATAATTTGTAGAAAAGTAAAGAAGGTACAGGCCACACTTGGACCACAAGCCTTTTCATAAGCTCCAATTAGGCAAAAAGAAAAAGAAAAGAAAAGAAAAAAGAGGGGGGGGGTTCCCTCAAAATTATGTTATTCTGTTTGTGACTGGTTTGAAGACAATTTCAACCAGAAATGGGGCGCTGAGCCTGCCAAGCTCCCCAAAATGACACCACTTCCAATTGTGGGGAGTTTGGCCACTCAGCAGAAGAGACTGAAGGGAAAAACTACCCCCTTGTCTTTTCAACCCTACACTGAACTAAAGGATTATAATAATCAATAATAATGTAAATGCAATAGCTCCTAAAACAAATTCCAAAGCCCATAATATTATGTGAAACCTACCCATTTACATCCTTCTCTGGTTTCACGGCATTCACTATTTTGCTTGTGGATGACACTTTGCCAAGGCGGAGGAGAATGCCATGGATTTTAGGGTTCTCGTTCAATTTTATGATTTCATCTATGACCTAGAGGTTGATTGAAAGACAGGATTTAAAAAACAGACTTCACTTTTAGAATGCAATAAACATGAATAGATTGGAAGGTAAAGTTACAAAAATGTGTCCATGGGATCAAACATACTCTTTTCTCTTTTTTGATTTGCATAAAGGAAGACTACAACATGACCCTGTATAGCTAACATTTGTACAGTCTTTTTAGAGAAATGTATTAGAAATAAATTGTACTAACAGCAAAATTCCATGGTATGTCTTTGAGATGAAATTAGTTTATGTATATTTAAATATCACTTTAGGGTGATGCCACGTAACAAGTCAAGCAGAGGCATGGAGATAAGGTTGATAAGGTAGAAAGGTGCTAAATTTGAGGATATGGCTTTGTTCTTATCAATTCGAAATTGTGAATGGAGAATTGTTCTAATTCAATTGGCTGTTGATTATTGTTTTAATCTTACTGCTATTGTTTAATTTTGTATTTACGGTTTTACATTGGATTGATTGTGGCATTGGATTGCTTTTGTTAGCCGTTCTGAGTCCCCCCTCGGGGGTTGAGAAGGGTGGGGTAAAAATGCTGTAAATAAATAAAATAAATAAATGAAATCATATTTTTGTTTCTACACTTCTTTGAATTTTGTGTAAAATGCATACAAAAATACATATAGTGTGGTAAAATATGTGTTTCTTCTAACATATGGATTTTTAATATGTATTTTTGAGCCCCCAGTGGAACAATGGGCTCAGCCCTTGTGCTGGCAGGACTGAAGACCAACAGGTCATAGGTTCGAATCCGGGGAGAACGCGGATGAGCTCCCTCTGTCAGCTCTAGCTCCCCATGTGGGGACATGAGTAGCCCCCCACAAGGATGGTAAAACATCAAACATCTGGGTGTCCCCTGGGCAATGTCCTTGTAGATGGCCAATTCTCTCACACCAGAAGCAACCTGCAGTTTATCAAGTCACTCCTGAGATGAAAAAAAAAGTATTTTGTCCAAAGTATACTATTTGCATACATTACAGAAAAGGCATAGAAAATGCACACATGTTTTCATGCTGCCTTTTTAGTAGAAGAACAGAACAAATATCTAGTTCTCAAACTACTTCTGGCAGTTTTGATCCACTGGTATCAAAACTGAGACATATTAGCATTTTCAAATGAATTCAAAAGTAGTTAAAGGACTACTTTCATTTTTAATGTCACCTTTTTCTTAAAGATACAGCATGCACACAATGTAATTTGAAGATAAATGGTGCCTCCTGGAGGTTTTCAGGGACAAACTTTTCAATTTCTATGATTTACAGGGTGGAGGAATTTTGGAGGCCACACAACCATGTATCGAGACCATAAGTGGCTCATGGGCCACACAGTAACCAACATTGCTTTTAAGAGTTAGAAGTCGCATCAGACAGAATTAGTTCATTTCTAATGGACTAAACTTCAAATTCAATTATTTTGGTCATTAAACAAAGTAAAGTTGAGAATCACTACCCTGGAGGAAGCCATATAAGAATTCAAAGGTATCAAGGAAACCCTGCACAACAGGCATTCTGTCTATATTTCAAAAAAGCTCGCCATCCACACCAAAATACCATCTCTTACAAAAAGTCCTAGCAGTCTCTGAGGGTACATCTACTGTTGTAGTAGAGTCCTTGAATGATCCTGAAAGTATGGAACTGGAAGCTAGGAGGGGAAAATGGGTTACTCGTGAGCAAAAATCAGATAAAGAGCAACCAAGGAAAAGGACATCTACACCAGGGGTGCCCACACTTTTTCATCATGGGAGCTACTATATGAACAATCAAGTTGAAAAGATCACCTGTTGTGCATGAGAGGTGTGTCTTGCCAAGATGCTCCCTACTGCAGCCTTCCGTCCGCGCGGGGCTTCTTTCTTGCCTGCCCACGAACTCGCCGCGCGCACCCGGGAAGGGGATCCTCCTTGCCTGCGCTCTCTCTCTCTCTTAATATCTTCGTTGCTTTCCTCCTTCCTGCTGCGTGCTTTTGCGAAGCAGGAAGTCCCCATCCTATCCTGCTTCTTGCGTGCACAGCAGGCCCCTCCCACGCACGCAGCAGGAGGGTATTTATAGGCGCACCCGCCAGCGCTCCGGCCAGATATGGCTTCGGCGGCGGCTCGGAAGGCGCAGGGCTGGGAAGAGGGGCCACCTGGCTGCTGCCTGGGCCAGGAAACTCAACCGAGAGAGGGACCCACGTGAGACTGGAGCCTCCCCACGGCAGCCTCCCCCCCTCCCTTGAGGCTTCCTTACCTGGGCAGAAAAAGGAAGAGTGGAAGAGGTGCTTCCCCAAAGTGACAGATGCAGCGGGGGGGGGCGCCCTTTCTTCCTTTCAAGGGTGTCACTCAGAAAGGACGCCCAAGTGGATGACTGGCAGGAAGGAGGACCCCTCCCACTGGTGGCAGTCCATGTCCAAGGGAGTGAGAGGGAGAGAGAGGGTGGCTCTTCCTAGCTGGCTCTGAAGAGCCACCCCCCCTCTCTCGTGGGCCCTCACCGCCTTTCTCCTTCGAGGGCGAGGGAGGGCGAGGCAGAGAAAGGTGGCGAGGGCACAAGCAGCAGCAGCAAGTGGAGTTTCCATTCCCGCAGCCCCCTCCCCTCGGGTTCAGCCCCAGGAACACGGCGGAGCCCTCCCTCCTCACCCCCAACCAAGGAGAGAAAGCAGCCCCACACAGCTCGCTCGCCCAGGAGTCCCGAGGGCAGCAGCAGGGTTTGCAGCGGGGCTTGTTTGGCTTTGCCCCACTTTGCCCGGCCTCCTTCGCCTCTTTCTCTCTCTCTCTCCCTCTCCTTCCAGCGCCCCCGCCTGCCTGCCTGCCAAAATGATCCGAAAAAGTTCTCCGGATTTCTTTCTTCTCCTTGGCTCTCTCTCTCTCACACACACACACACTCCCTCCATCCCTCCCACAGCCTCGCATCCTATCCGTGTGCATGCCTTCGCCTTGCTCCCCCCCCCCAGCAGCAACCAATGGGCGGTCATGTCACCACACTGTGCGTGGCAAGACGAGCGCCAAGGCCCGCCCACTAAAGCCTTATTTTGGTAAAAGAAGCCCCACAAAGGCGGTGGCGGGAGCGCACCATTTGGCTGGTGAAGCCCAAAGATCACCTGGAAGAGGGCCAAAGATCACCTAGGTGCTCCCGATCACCATAATGAGCACCCCTGATCTACACTGTAGAATTAATACAGTTTGACACTTCTTTAACTGCCATTGCTCAATGCTAGGGAATCCTGGGATTTGTAAGATTCTGGTTGAGAAACTTGAAATATGTTCTTCATAAAATCAGATCATAGAATCATAGAGTTGGAAGAGACCTCATAGGCCATCCAGTCCAACCCCCATTTAATGAACTACAAATCAAGCATATACCCATAAATATAAATATGAGGTAATTTATACAGAACTTAGTTTCCTGTGCTGCTCAGTGAGGGCTACTATTTAAATGTATTCTGTATTCTGTATTTAAACATGGAAAAACAAATTCACTCTTCAGAGCATGAAGCACACAAACAAACCATAATTGGCTGAAATGGTTTATCAATTAACCATTGGGTTGCATAGTGAAATTCTCAGAACAAAGTAATAATAACAATAAACTTTATTTATACCCCACCACCATCTCCCTGAGGGTCTCGGGGTGGCTCACAAAGTTCTCATAGGTCCAAACACACAAAATACAAAAAGTCCAAAGACAATAACACAGAAGCAATAACAACCAACATAGACATCACCAAAAAAATAAAGCTCTGGTTAAGATCAATAAAATGAAACAATAGCTGCAGGAATAAAACAACTGCAATCAATATCAGGCTCATAAACTGCATGGTGAGATCATCTCTAGGTCCTCAAATATGTTCATTAAGGGAATCTAAACATGGTCAAAGGCTTGTCGAAATAACCATGCCTTCAATTGTATACAGAAGTAAAACTGCCTTCCCTGACTTTTCTTAGTTGACTTTAACAATGAAATCATATACGAGAAATTAATTATTTAGGCTTTCTAGAATGCAACAATGAGTGGAAAACAACCCTTAAAAATAAGGCCACTACTGTTGACATTAATTCAGAGTACTGAGATGATACGAGTGCCAGATGCAGAGAAGGCCGCCAACTCGGCTTTAAAAGGAGATTGTTGACGTTAATTGAGTTTAGAGCCATTAATAGCTATTAGGTGGGGTGACAGTCCAGCTGTGTGTGTCAATTATTGGGACATGTGAGACACAGCAACCAGTTGCACTCATGTACTAAATGTATGTTTCCCTGAGCACCTCTGTGAGCAGAATGCTGGATCAGTCAACCCAACATAACTGTTCTAAAAATCCTAAAGATGCTTCAGTCCTATAGCCACTGTGTAGGACTCCACTGCAAATGAGTCCAACACAATGGGTATGGGATTGGAGCATCTTTAGGAACTTTAGGATTTTTAGGGACATTCCTGACTTCCTTGTCAAAGCACAAACCTAGATTCAAATGGCTTTGTTTGATCAATAAAAATGTTTCAAAAATCATTACAAAATTAGGGGGCCCTGGCAGTTCTTTTCCAAAGTGATTCTAAAGAATAGTTAGTGTGAATTTTGTTTCTATAATGAGAGTAACAACATTTTGTTACTTTTTCGTTACAGTAATTGGGTACAATTACTATAATTGGGGAAACTTCAGGGGCTCCTTTCTCCCTCATTTTTACAGCTATTGGGGTGAAACTGGCTACAATAGTAGAAGACATTTACCACTCTTATCCCATCAAGTTTCAGAACGTTTCACTTATCCACGGATCTTTGCAGAATTTTCAAATTTTTATAAACAACATAAAAAAAGAATTTCTATACTATGACACAAGATAACAGGGGATCATTCCTCCCAACTTTCAGAAAAATTCATACATTTACTGATTGTAGGGAATTTTTTTTAATGTTTTGACAAAAACTTTTTTAAAGATTGAATGTCTCTCATATATTAACAAATAAAAACCAAGATTAATCAATTCTACATTTTCATAGAATCCTAGAGTTGGAGGGGACCTCCAAGGGCCATCTATTCAGGGATTTCTTCCCAGAATTCCCAGAATGATTTAAATAAATAAAATTGTTGTTGTTGTTATCATCATTATATACTAGAAGTATCAGTCAGTCCTCCTCTTTGCAGATTCAACCATTCATTGGAACTCTGGTTGGCTGATGCTATGGAGGGACAAGTCTTTCTCTTCTCCTGACTAGGGCTTTCTGATGCAAGCAGAATTCTGGGAAATGTAGTTTAGGACAGGGCCTTTTGCATCCCCTGCTACAGAGCTCCTCACCTGTTTAACATATACATGAAACCACTGGGAGAGGTCATCTGGAGTTCTGAAGTACTGCTATGTGCCACCTGTATGCAGATAACACCCAACTCTACTACTCCTTCCTACCTAATGCCAAGTAAGCTGTCCTGACCCTAAACCAGTGACTGTCATCAGTAATGGACTGGATGAGGGCAAACAAATTGAAACTTAATCCAGACAAGGCAGACAAGGGAATAGGGATCCAGACTGTGCTGGGTGGGATTACACTCCTCCTGAAGACCAAGGTTTGCAGTTTGGGGGTCCTCCTGGACTCTGCTGTGAACCTGCAGGCCCAGGTGACTGTGATGGCCAGGAGGGGCCTCTGCACAATTAAAACTTGTGCCCCAACTGTGCCCATTCCTTGAGAAGCCAGATCTGGCCACGGTGGTACATGCCTTAGATCAGGGGTGCTCACACTTTTTCAGCATGCGAGCTACTCTTAAGCAACCAAGCCGCACGTGCTCCTGCTGCTGTTTTCCACCAGCTCAGCACTTCTTCCGCCTGCAGGGCATTGCAGGAAGGAGGAAGCACAAGGCAGGAGGGAGCGCTGCACAGCTGATTCTGGATGAGAGGCAGGGCGTTCCCTCTGGAGGCCCCGCCTCGTGCTTCCTCCTTCCTGCAATGTCCCACGGGTGGAAGAAGCACCGCCCGGGCAGAAGGCAGCAGCAGGAGCGCACCTTCCACTCACATGGTGCTGCTTCCGGCCACAAGGCATTGCGGGAAGGAGTACGAGGCGGGGCCTTTGGAGGGAGCGCTCTACCCTGCCTCTCTCTCTCCTCCAGAAGCAGCTCCGCCCCGCCTCGCACTCCCTCTGGATGCCCCGCCTTGTGCTTCCTCCTTCCTGCAATGCCCCGCAGGCGGAAGAAGCACTGCGAGAGCGGATGCCAGCAGCAGGAGTGTGCGCGCGTGCAGGCTGTGAGCACATGGCAGGAGCGCCCCATCTGGCTGGTGAGGCCCGAGGATTGCCTGGATGAGGGCCGAAGATCGACTAGTCGATCGCGATCGACTACTTGAGCAGCCCTGCCTTAGATACATCCCATCTGAATTACTGTAACACATTCTACATGGGGCTGCCTCTGAAGAGTGCTCAGATACTTCAGTTGGTCCAAAGAGCTGCAGCCAGGTTGCTTATTGCGGTTGACTGCAGGGAGAACACAACCCCCTGTTGCAGCAGTTCCACTGGCTGCCAGTCCATTACCGGACACAATTCAAAGTGCTGGTTAAAGCTTTAAAGCCCTAGATAGTTCTGGTTCAGGTGACCACATCCCTTTGTGTGACCCGCCCGGGCCCTGAGATCTTCAGAAAAGGCCCTACTCTCTGTCCCGCCTATATCTCAAGCTCGGTTGGTGGGAACAAGAGAGTGGGCCTTCTTGGTGGCTGCCCCATGACTCTGGAACTTCCTGCACAGGGAAGCAAGAATGGTTCCCTCCCCGCTGTGTCCTTCCAGCAGCAGGCTAAAACCTTTTTATTCTGAAAGGCATTTGAAGATGAAGGTGTTTAAGATCAATTAAGGGGGTGCTATGGTTTTTAACTTTGAATTTGTTTTAATGGTTTTTAACTGAGAATTTTTTTAAACTACTGTTTATATTTAATCCTATTTTAATATTTCTATATAAATATATTTTAAATGGTTATGCTGATGCTTTTATGTTAAGCTGCTTTGAGTCCCCTCTGGGCAGATAAAGCAGGGTGTGTGTGTGTGTGTGTGTGTGTGTGTGTGTGTGTGTAACATCACTGCTCTGGTGGTTGAGACCAACTGCAGAAGAGCCAAAAGTCAGATGAAGAAGTGGCACAGCGAGGAGAAGACATGTTATATAAGACTCAAAGCTCTCCAAGTCTAGAGGCCCACCTACTATTATGGCACAAAGTAAGCCTAATACACACACACACACACACACACACACACACACACACACACATATATATATATATATATATATATATTCCCTAGGTTGGGAGCAATTTGGAACCACTACAGCTCCTGTTGAATTCTGCACATTTCTGAGCAAGCACACAATTCACTCTTTCGCCAACATTTCCAGGCCTATGCATTGTTTTAGGCTTTTTATGCTAATATTGAATAAGCACACCTAGATCCAAGAAAGAATTGGGCATGTTTAAATGAACTGAAATCATTGCATTGTATTTCGATCACAAGCAGTTATAAAAATGACACAGATGAATATGGCATCAGTTCAATAGCAAAAGGGAAGAACTCATTTCATTAAAAGATTTACCTCCATTTCAGTACAGTCAGGAGGAAGACAAACATGCACCATATTCAAGCCGATCTGTAAAGAAAAAGAGATATATGGTTTGCTATAATCGCAAGCATTTTGCAGTCATATGATGAAGGGAGAGTGGTATTGGGGTTTTATATTCTCACCTCTTCAGCAATATTTTTGATCATTTCTTGTCCCAAATCATCACCAACCTTGAGAGGATACAAAGAAGAGAAAAGAGAGTGAGAGAGAAACTGTAGCAGTCAGGGTAAAAACTTGGGGGGAATTATGAATGCACATAATCTATAGTTCATTAAAAATTGGCTAGCAAGCCCAGATTAAAAATTGGCAATAGAGAACATGATTAACTGCTATGTGTCTACAGCTGGGAAGACATGGAAGACCTTATTATTATGTATTGCAGAGAAAAACAATTGAAATGGGTCTGGAGACCAATTTTATGAACTACTGCTATTACCATTGCTGTCACCACTACTTGTAGTAACAGCAACAAAAATAATAATTGGAAGAGACAGAACCCAATACTTGGTTTTGGAAATGGGTAGACTTGCATGTGCAACCTTTTAAAAAGATGAATAGCCAATTCAGGAGGTTTCTAAGGTAGGTGGTTTACTTCCAGAAGGCAGAAAAAGGGCAATAACCGAGAGTCACAAAATAGACTTGTAATAATAGTAGGAAGGGCTACCCTTTTCACATCTCTTCTTCCTTAGAGAGCTTTAAAGAGGTCGGATGCCATCTTCCAGGACTGCCTTAACTGTGCATGGTAGCGGGTTGAACTAAACAGCTCTTGTTGTCTCTTGCAACTCTTTTATGCATTTACACAATGGATTAAACCCTTGTGCTGGCTGGACTGCTGACCTGAAGGTTGACAGTTCAAATCTGCAAGACAGGGTGAGCTCCCATCTGTCAGCTCTAGCTTGCGGGGAGATGAGAGAAGCCTCCCAGAAGGATGGTAACACATCTGAGCATCCTCTGGGCAACGTCTCTGTAGATGGCAAATTCTCTCACACCAGAAGCGACTTGCAGTATGTTCTCAAGTCGCTTCTGACACGATTTTTTAAAACTGTAGAAAGTTATGCAATTTGTCATCACTTTAACTGCCATGGTTCAATGCTCTGAGTTCATGAGAGTTGTAGGTTATAGGTCTTTAGCATTTCCCTGTCAAAGAATGCCCACCAGGAAGGCCTCACCAAACTGTAACTCCCATGATTCCATAGCACTGAGCCGTCGCAATGAAAGTGGTGTCAAACTGCACTATTTCTACAGTGTAGATGCACCTTATGTTTCTATTTCAGATTACAAATCCCCTAGTGAATATTTTTGGTGAAAGAATGCTAAAAACAATTTATTTTCTGAACAGTAGTTAGATTTTTTGTTATTTATGACATGATATAGACTATGTTACACATTAGGATTATTTCTGTTGTTATCACTTCAAATACACAAAACAGGCTTCAGTATTATGAAGGCTTGTTTGTTTCAAAATGTATCATTCAGCTTGACTACACTGCATGTTTATGATGACTAAGGGCGTTTACCAAATAAATTTGGCTGGCACACTAAAGGAACTTTTCTTGTTTCTTAACATTAGCAGGGATGAAAGAGCATCGGGCACCTTTGGGCACCTTTTGGGACACTGCATAGCTTTTCCCAGCTGGTTTTAAAAAACCCAACGCTGATGTTGGCACATTCTTGTGGTTATACTGAAGCAAAGCAAGCCAGGACAAGATACAAATGGAAACATACTGTACTTGTGTGGTTTTCAAAAGTTTTCTACAGATCATAAGACTGGGAAACAGTGTATGGCATATGGGCTCTCCTCAGAATACCCACAGCATTGACCTTGGGAAAGGATGCTCAAACTTCCCAGGACTGAATTGCAGGAATAAGCTAGGGTACTACTACAAAAGTAGGAGAAGCAAACAGAACAATAAATGATTCCTGGTTTCACAATTCTATTTCTGACTAGAATTTGGGAATATCAATTATTTTCCTCTATTCAAGAATACAGTAATTGATATGTCATTGTCAAATAATTAGGAATGTTCCAAGTAGTGCTACTTGGAATATTCAGCATTATGGTGCTTTGATTCAGATTTTTGTCGATTAATTTGGGACTGACTCAATAGCAGTATGTGTGAAAAAGATCTTGGCGTCTTCATAGACAATAAGTTAAATGGGATTTTGGCCTGGATAAATAGTATAGATCTAGGGAAGTCATGCTACCCTTCTATTCTGCCCTAGTTAGACCACACCTGGAATAAATACTGTGTCCAATTCTGGGCACCGTAATTAAAGGGAGATGTTGACAAGATGGAGTGTGTCCAGAGGAGGGCCTGGAGAGCAAGCCCTATGAGGAGCGGCTTAAAGAGCCTTCAGAAGAGAAGGCTGAGAGGACACATGATGGGGAAGTCATAGGGAGGAGGGAGCAAGCTTGTTTTTACTGCCTTGTAGACTAGGGTGTGGAACAATGGCTTCAAACTACAGGAAAGGAGATTCCACCTGAACCCAAGGAAGAACTTCCTAATTGTGAGAGCTGTTCAGCAGTGGAACTCTCTGCTCTGGACTGTGGTGGGGGCTCCTTCTTTGGAAGCTTTTAACCAGAGGCTGGATGGCCATCTGTCAGGAGTGCTTTGAATGTGATTTTCCTGCTTCTTGGCAGGGGGTTGGACTGGATGGCCCAAGAGGTCTCTTCCAACTCTATGATTTTATGATTCTATGATCCCAGAACATCAGCACCACTGGAACCACACCTGTTCCCTTTTCCCAGAGGCACATTTCTCTATCTCAGTATTGCATAACCTTTGTTTTCTTTTGCTTCTGCTTTCCCTGCTTTTGCAGACAAAACTCAAGTTCATTGCTCTGGACAGTGAACACCTGTTGGCGTTTGTTTCTCTCACCTGGACAACCGAGAGCGTTGGCTTCAGTGCAGGATGTTCTTTCTGCAAAACATTCAGGGCTTTCCTAGAGCTCTCAATGACTTCCCTAAAAATAAAACAGCGTTATTCTCACCGGTGTGGTGTATGAAACAATGGCACCTTCCCATGCATTTTTCTACCTAGCACACAAACTATGGATCATCCACAAAGACAACTGCTTGGTTTTGCCATAAATACCACGCACTCGTTTGTAATCGCCTCTTGGCCTTTTGGCTAATATCAACTGTAGTATCTGTTCTTATTAGTTTCACATCTGATATGTCCTCTATTTGAGAAGCATCTATTAAAGGGGTTTTTGGAAATAAGAGCTTGCTTTGTCCACTCTATGCATCAACCTGGTATTGAAGCACCTCCAATACATTTTAATATGTGTATTTAGATAATGACTCTGTTGGACAAGATATAGGGCCCACGTCTAAAACACAAAATTCCTTCATGTTTCATAGACACTTTATGAACAACTACCTGAGGTTCATTTTTGACACAATATTTGTAATAACTTTGAGCCCGTTGAACCATCAAGCAACAAATATGCTGTTCTGTAAGCCACCCTGAGTCCCTTCTGGGAGATGGTGGCAGGATACAAATAAAGTTATTGTTGTTGTTATTGTCACTAAAGGCCCGTCTGACCATTGAATCCAGTTCAACACTAGCATCAATCTTCAGCAGCCAAACAACAAACTCCCACAAAAGTACACAAAAGAAAGCGCATCAGTGTTTTATGGTTTGTGGCATCATCCTCTGGGCTCAAACAGGTTCCAGTATTTCCTAAGCATTCATCTCCTTCCAGGTGATCTTCAAACATTTTCTCCAATACTGGGTTAATGTAGTCAGTGTAGATCAGCGCGGGGTGCTTTCATTTGGGTAAGAGTAGCTCTGAAAAAGTGGAGCTGGTGTAGATGAACTCTACCAGTAGATCTCAACCAACCCAGCCACAGCCACAGCCAGGGCCCCTCGGGAGGGGCTTCAGGGGGGCAGGTGATCTTCAGGCCTGATATGAATAAACATAACAGTTTAAATAATGTACCAGTAAGGTCTACTCGCGGACCACCCTGAGAATTTTGAGAGGGGGTGGGGTCTGAAGCCCCTCAAGCCCCCGGCTACATGCCTGACCACAGCGACACTCTGTGGCTCTCTAGAGCTCTGCTTCTTAAACTGTAGGTCCTGACCCCCCCCCACCTTTTTTTCCTCAATGTTGGGGTCCCCAAACAGTGAACTCTGCAGAAGATGTACTAATTAGTTTAGTATTTTTATTTATACTCTTTTTCTCTCCAAACAAGAGACTCAGGCTGGATTTCCACTGCCCTATATCCCCTGATCTGATCCCAGGTTATCTGCTTATTCCAGATTATCCTGTTGAGCAAGCCTCGCAAATGCTGATTATTAGTGGTCAGTCAATGTTTGTGTCTGTGTGTGTGTGTAATCTGGAATAACCAGGTAACCTGGGATCAGATCAGGGGATATAGGGCAGTGGAAATCCAGCCTGAGTCTCTTGTTTGGAGAGAAAAAGAGTATAAATAAAAATACTAAACACACACACACACACACACAAATTGGCTGATTCACAATATCTGCTTTGAACTGGGTTATCCGAGTCCATGGCCCTGTGTGTGTGTGTGTGTGTGTGTGTGTGTGTGTGTGTGTGTAGGGCCCCTTCCACACAGCTGTATAAAATCCACACTGAACTGGATTATATGGCAGTATGGACTTGGATAACCCAGTTCAAAGCAGATATTGTGGATTATCTGCCTTGATATTCTGGGTTGTATGGCTGTGTATTAATCACCCTGAGTTCCTTTGGGGAGAGCGGGTCGGTTATAAATAAAGTTTTTAAAATTATTATTACTATTATTATTAGATACACAACACGATTAGTACACAGCAAACTATGCTGGCTGATGTATTTGATCACACATCGGACACTTCCCAAGTGTCTTCGACTGTGGGCCCTTCCACACAGCTTTAAATCCCAGAATATCAAAGCAGAAAATCCCACAATATCTGCTTTGAAGTGGATTATCTGAGTCCATACTCAGATAATGTGGGTTTTTCTGCTTTGATATTCTGGGATATAAAGCTGTGTGGAAGGGCCCCCTGTGATATATCGGTGAGTAATGCGTGCAGATCTGAGTAGGATGGTCTTTTGCAGCTGACAGGTGGCAATTTTGTCATCGCCGATTGTTCTTAAGTGCAGGCCAAGGTCTTTAGGCACCACACCCAGTGTGCCAATCACCCTGACTGGCTTGTGTCGGAGTTGTTATTATCTGGAAGGGCGTCTAGTTCCTTATATGTCTCTATACCCGGTCACATAAACACCGGGACTGTGGCACAGCTGGCTGGGAGTCAGCTGCATTAAGATCACTACTGACCGAAAGGTCATGAGTTCGAAGCCAGCCTGGGTCGGTGAGCTCCCGACCAAAATTGTGTAGCTTGTTGCAGCCCGAAAGACAGTTGCATCTGTCAAGTAGGAAATTGAGGTACCACTTTGTGGGGAGGCTAATTTACGATGCCAGAAAAATCTCCAGGAAGCATGCAAAGAATGAGAAAGCGACAACTCCCCCTCGTAGCCAGAAGCTGGAATGTTAAACAGCCTCTGAGTGTTTGTCTATATATGTTGTGTGTCTATGGCATTGTGTATATGCGCATTGTAATCCGCCCTGAGTCCCCTGCGGGGTGAGAAGGGCGGAATATAAATACTGTAAATAAATAAAGAAATAAATTTCTGGGCTAGGAAAGCCTCCTCCCCGGGAGTGGAAAAGTTTAAGAAGCCCTGTGACTGGCGGCAAACCACTCAAAAGCGCTGGCAGGGGAAAACCAAGGGAAAAACGCTGTGCCCGGCTGAGCCAATAGAAAGTCCCGCTTTTGGCTTCCCGGGCGCCCATTGGCTGCCCGACGTGCCACTCCCCTTGCCGGTGGGCAGGCGGCGTTGTTGCATCAGGCGACAACAGCGCGGAGGCGGGGCCGAGAGGGACCCTCCACGTGGGAAGGAGAAAGCCTGGCTGGAAAGAGAGTGAGAGAGAGAGTGCCACGGAGGCACCCGGCGCCCTCCTACCTGGCTGCTCCGCTGCCGCCCTGTTGCGTGGCCCGGCTGCACACGCCCTGGTGGAAAGAGGCGAAGTGGGCGCTTGCGGGGCCCCCAAAACTCCGTGAAACTCTGCCGCCCCTTCTGCTGCTGCTTGGCCTTGGCTCAGGGCGGAGAAGCAGCCTCCAGGGGAAGCGGCGCAGCGCCAGGAGCCTCATGGTGCAGCTGGGCGCAGAAGAAGGGAAGACAGGCAGAAAGGAAGGAAGAGGAGCAGGAGGAGGGGCCGCGTCCTGGGAGGGACCGGCCTCGGGTGCCTCCTGCCCGGGGAGAAGGCCCCACGAAGGCGGGGCCTCCTTGAGCTCTGTTGCACGCCCAGGCACAAGTGGAGCAGGAGCATCCCTTATCCGGGCCAGCATCTCCAAACCCAAGCTACACACCCTGTTCGCTCAGTGCTTTGGGAGCCAGGCAGTGGCACTTTCGCCAGGGCTTGGGTTTGGCCTCATTCAACTCCAAGCATGGTCCTCCCTCCAGGTGTTTTGGACTTCAACGCCCGGGAATGCAGTGTTCCCTCACTTATTGCTGGGTTTAGGTTCAATCCAGGACCTCCCGCAATAAGTGAAAAACCGCGATGTAGGGATACTCTATTTTACAATATTTGTATTCTGCCCTTCTCACCCCGCAGGGGACTCCGGGCGGATTACAATGTACATATACATGGCAATCATTCAATGCCATAGACACACAACATATATAGACAGACACTCAGAGGCTATTTAACATTCCAGCTTCTGGCCACCAGGGGGAGCAGTCGCTTCCTCATTCTTTGCATACTTCCTGGAGATTTTTATGGCCTCATAAACCAGTTAAATTAGCCTCCCCACAAAGTGGTACCTTAATTTCCTACTTGACAGACGCAACTGTCTTTCGGGCTGCAAAGATCGACAACAAGCTACACAATTTTGGTCAGGAGCTCACTCCCACCCGGGATGGCTTCGAACTCACAACCTTTCAGTCAGTAGTGATCTTAATGCAGCTGACACCCAGCCAGCTGCGCCACAGTCTCAGTGCTATTAAAATATTATTTTAAGAGTATTAAAATATTTTAATATTTATACATTATTTTAGTAGTTATACACTATTTTAAGTCTTCATAAACTTATAGTGAAGGAAAGGCCCTTCAAGGCTGGAGGGAGGACTGAGGAGGGAAAGCGCCTTGGAGAGCGGCAGCGGCAAAACCCCACAAAACTGAAAATACCATGATATATATTTTAAAGTTATATTTTTTGAAATCCGTGAAATGGTGAGTCTGCAATAAGCGAACCACAAAGTAGCGAGGGAACACTGTAGTATGATTGCTGGGTCTGGAAGCTCTGAGCGTTGCGCTGTTTGCGCTACATAGAACGGAACACAGATGTTATTGCTATACGGCCATGTTCTAGAAGCATTCTCTCCTGACGTTTTGCCTGAATCAGTGGCAAGCATTCTCGGAGCCCTGAAAGATCTGATGGAAACCAGGGTTGCCACAGATACAGGCGAAGCGTCAGGAGATAATGTTTCTAGAACATAGCCATACAACCCGAAAAACCTACAACCTTACCCTAACGCTAAACCTAACCCCTTATCCCAATCCTAACTCTTACCCTACTCAAACCCTAAACCTTACCTTAACCCTCCCCTCCTTTCTATCCTTCCACCAAATGCAACTACGAAGTATGTATACTTCCGCCCTCAGTGTGCTGTTGTCCCCTTATTCACAACCGCAGTTGTGGAATGTGCGTAACGCTCAGAGCTTCTGGACCCAGCTATCATACTATCATCTGACTCCCACCATTCCTAATAGCCATTTTGTGTGGCCATCTCTTACATTTTTATTTATTTATTTATTTATTAGGCTTCTATGCCGCCACTCCCGGGAGGCTCGGGGCGGCTCACAACGCCGGATAAAACAGCATAAAAACAGTAATATAAATTAAACATAGCATAAAAACATCACATAATACAGCAAGCGTTAAAAAACCTGGTGTAGTGCTAGCTGAAGAGCCACTACTAGCAGTTTACGAACAGGGCGGACTGCGCACAGATAAGACCTACAAGTCGAAGGCTTGTTGAAATAGGTAGGTCTTGCAAGCCCGCCTGAAGGGGAGCAAATCCTGAATGGTGCGCGTTTCCGCGGGAACGGCATTCCATAATGTGGGTGCGATTACAGAAAAAGCCCTTCTGCGGGTTGCTGTCAGCCTAGCAGCCTTTGCAGAGGGAACATCCAAGAGGTTGGTACCTTCCGACCGTAGTGATCTCGTAGGGCAATTTACTTTAGTTGTGTAGTTCTGTATATCAAGAGGTCGAATTAGATGGCCCTTGGGGTCTCTCAGTTCTTGAAGGTCTTTTCTAATACTTAGATGGAATATTTTTTAATAGAATAATAGAATTGGAAGAGGCCACAAAGGACATCCAGTCCAACCTCCTGCTAGAAATACACAAAGCATTCTGGACACATAGTCTTTCAGCCTTAGTTTAAAAACTTTGAAAACACTGCCACATCCCAAGGCAGCGTATTCCACCGTTGAACAACTCTTGCCATTAGGAAAATTCTTATTGTTTAGATGGAAGCTTATTTCCCATAGCTTGAATTTATTGCTCTGTGGACTACTGTCTGGAGCAGAAGAAAACAAGCTGGCTCCAACTTCAATATGGCATTCCTTCAAATATTCATACATAGCTTTTTAATCTTTTATTCAGGCTAAACATAGCCCATTCCCTAAGACCTTTCACTGTTTTGAACTGCACATGTTCCAGTTTGTTCGTGTTCTCCTTGAATTGTAGTGCCCAGAACTGGACACAGTAGTCCAGGTGAGGTTTGATCAAAGCAGAATTGAGTGTGGATATTACTTCCCTTGCTCTCCTATTGATGCACCCTAGAATTACATTGGCTTTTTAGGCTCCTGCATCCTTTTCACCTTGACTCGTCTCAATCTGGGTGTCACCCATCTTATATTTCTCTGTTAATTCCTTCTGCCCTAAGTAATACCTTACACTTCTCCCTGCTGAAATTAATTTGTTTATTTTTGGTCCAACTCTCCAGTCAGCTTAGACCAGTGGTTCCCAACTTTTTTTGACCATGGACCACTCTCCAACATTAGTACTAAAAGGATTATGAATCAGTTTTTGGTCAACTTTAGATTCAATTTTGTTATCTGGGGTGCGGATTCAGAAAATTTCATTGGACAGACCAAATTATCTCTAGTTTCTGATACAGAACATATGCCATCCAATAGTAGCCATCTGCTCGCCCACAAAAAACCATTTTTAATAAATCTCAGCAGTATAAGACAGCTTTCGTGAGATCAGTCCTTGTTGCAATGTAGTAATGGTGAGGCCGTGGACCATATTTTAGTCCTTGCAGACCATATTTTAGTTCTTGCGGAGCATATTTTAGTTCTTGCGGACCACTGGTGGTCCACGGACCACAGGTTGAGAACCACTGGTTTAGACCATTCTGAATCCTGATTCTGGCTTCTGTGGTATGAGTTACCCTTCCTAATTTTGGGCTATCTGAATATTGGCCTTGATCTCCACCATCCAGGAAGGGAAATTTGGATCCAGACCTACTGTCTTGTTTTGAATCCATATCTTAAATTGTTAAAATGTTCACTGAGCCAGAGCCAAACCTTGAAACGGATGTAATAATAAGAAAAATATACATACACCATAGTAAATCCTTCTGGTGTCACTCCTTCAAATGACATAGCAGTTTGCAAATTATTTGCTGCAAATTTTTTTTATTCCTAAGCAGCATGTACATATTTCTTAAGGTCTGCTATGCCTTAAACTCTGCTTTTAAGCATAACACAAAAAAGGGGGGAGCTTTACTTAAGAAGTGTTCTACATGTATATACATTTTTACATATCCCTTACAAAGTGAGTCAGGAAAAAGTGCAACATAGGGGTTCTGTCTCCTAATAAAATAAATTGCTAACAAACATGTAGAAATCGGTGAATACGCAGTGTGAATCCATCCTGGATCAGTGACTTCATTTTGACCCCTGTACAATACTGCAGTGCAGGCACTATTCACAGATACAGATGTAACACAGTTCAGATAAGCCTTGTTTCAAATGTCCATAAAAGTTACAAAGGGAAAATATAAACCTTCAAAGGAAAAGAGTTGCCATGAAAACAAGTAACAGGGTAACAAAAGGAATGCCATTGCAGTGTGCTTCATAACATTCCCTCTATTGAAGCCTTATTTTCTGACCCAGCGACTATAATGTTAGCTGTTCTTTCCTTGCCCTGCCCTCATATTATCCTTTTTATATGCTGCCCACTGCTGTGAACAGAATGTGTTGAGGAGCACTCAAAAAGGTAAAAATGTCAAATTTGCTTATTATGACAAATAAGCTCCCAAGCCCCGCCATTTATGTACAGTGGACCTTTAGCATCTGCTGGGATTTGGTTCCAGAGTAACAACACACCCATCCCCTGATATCAAAATCCATGGGTACTCCAGTCCCGTTATATATAATGGTGTAGTAAAATAGTATCCCTTAAATAAAATGGCAAAATTGGGCCTTACTTTTTAGATGTTTTAAATTATTTTCAAGCTGTGGCTGGTTCCCTCTATGGCAGTGGTTCTCAACCTGTGGGTCCTCAGATGTTTTGGCCTTCAACTCCCAGAAATCCTAATACCTGGTAACCTGGCATGGATTTCTGGGAGTTGTAGACCAAAACACCTGGGGACCTACAGGTAGAGAACCACTGATCTATGGAATCAAAATCCACTGATACAAAGTCCTTTTCTGATCAAATTCTAGGTTCAATTCACTGGTGGGGGCAGAGGGAAGTTGGACTTTTTAAAAAAGTAATATTTTTTTCTTTGAGAAAGCTGTGCGCCAGGACAGTTTATCTTTGTACAATAGAGAGTATGTGGAGAACAAATAAGAATCAAATAATTGTAATGTCTTTTATACAGAATCTCCAATTGTTTATTTACCAAGTGCATAGGTAAACATCAAGCCCAAGGAATGCTACCTTTCTTTTGCTATTTGGCTACATATTTCATAGATTTGTTCTTGTTTTTCTTTTAGTTACTTTGTAACTGGTTACAGTTTTTTTGGTGTGATGTGTGGGCAAATTGTAATAAAAGATAGAGATTATGCATGGATTAGATACAAGGTTTGTTTCTCTTTATAATACTTTGTTTTCTCACAAGCTTTGAAAATTGTTATTCCCTTTTATTATATCAGAGCAATTTCCTAGGCTTAGTTGCTTGTCAATTTTAGCTCCTTCCTTCCTAGCAAGGCTAAACGTACCAACATTTTCATCTGATTTTGTTTCCTTACATCACTAGATGTTAATAATTGTATTCCACTGATCTCTATAGATTAAAATTCTCTTCGATCAGAATAACTAGTATTCTGCTACCAGTACAAATAAACCAACTGCCCCTATTGTTGCTACACTCAAATTACTATTATTTACATTACTGTACACATTTTATTAAATAAAAAATGGTATTTCCTAATTTCATGTACACTTACCGGTTTTACTAGACACAGGTTGAATTTTTGTCGGCTCCTCTAGTGTAACCACTTGCACATATAACATGTAGAGTTTAGGGTCAAGTTTGAGTTTCAAATCTCATGAAAGTAGCTATTCACAATGTCAATAAACAAATGCTTCTGTAGTATGCACAGTTACTCAGCAGCTATGAATTCTTAAATATCTCTTTCAGTACAATTGATTATATGCCTGCTACTTGGAGGATTATGTTTAAAACCATTTATAAAAGCAACTGTTGGCAGGTGAAAACATAGGCGGGTTGTGCTTTGTGTTTCAGTGTACTTCTAGATCACAATGAACATAGTTCATTTGAAAACTGACTAGCTATATACAGTGTTATGTTAGACATGCTATTGTTTCAAGTAACACAAGGCAAAACTATGTAACAGGGATGACATTACACCTTAGAAGACTCCTTATTGAACCATTTGAGTTAAACTGTGTAGCTGAGCGCATCAACAATTTTCTGTTCCTTGGCACCATGGAGGTCAAGTGCATGAAGAAGCTATTGAGATCATAGGAGCTTGCTCGGCCCCTTCAATAGCACATGTGTTAGAAACATTCCCCTAGACAACATGATGATTGGCGCCAGTGTGAAGGGTGTTGTGGAAGGAGGTATGAGCAAATGTAGTTTTGCCTCTCCAGAGATCGATATCCCTTGTCAATTAGACCAGGCTTAGGGGAGGACAATATTTACATAATACAGAGTGACCCCCCCAATTCTTGATGTTCTCTTTCCACATCCAGTACTCAGGAATAATGAAAATCTTTAAAAAAACAACTGAGTATATATATCCATGTTATAAATGGGAGATGTTAAGATCTCATAAGCGAACAAATGGAATGTATTTAGCATAAAATAAAACTCTTTTAAAAGCTTCACATGACCAGAAACCTTTCTAAATGATGCTTATTAAATTCTAGGTTTTATCAATGCCTGTAAATCATTTCTCAAACAGGACATAGCAACTCTTCTCAAAAGCTTGAATTGGGCAAAAAAGTGCTTTTGAAATTTTTTCCTGGTTGATCCCATAATTTCCTATTTGGTCTGTACCACACACACACACACTTTTCAGAGCTACTTAGCCAACTGCAAAAACATGAGATGATCCTAATCCTAGTGGTATCAAATGGCAACATAATAGTAAGATCCTGTTTTACACTGTTTATAAACATGTAAGTATGATGTTAAAGAAAGCAATCCTGAGAGTATTTTATACAACTGCTACTAGTTATTCATGGAACATTTTGCACCATGGGTCATAATTACCCCATTTCATAAAAATGTAAGAGTCTGGCCTATCGGCTGACCAAAATGTACGCAAAGAAAAGCCAGACATCTACCTGCAGAAAAAGCCATTCAGCTACCTGACAGCACAAAAACAGCTAACTTTCCCAGAAAATTGTAGTTTAAAGCAACAACATACACTACAGGACTGGCTATCAGCATTAAGGCAAAGCAATACAATTGAAAAAAATCAAGCAAAGCTACTTGAGCTCAGACACTGAAATTTTTCCCGTAAAGACTGAACAATGTTTTGCTGATTTGGAGATGGCACTCTCCATAGGTAGTCATTCAATTTATCTGCATCACTACATGTGTTCAAGAAAGAGTCTGATGGTTTAGTGGACAGTTGGGATGTATTTTTGCCACTTTGAGTTTCTGAAAGAGAGGAGTACGCATTTATCTTTGGATCTGAAAGTTTTGTTTGGTTCTGGAACATCTCTAAATCAGATCCTTCATCTTCAGATTTGATTTCAACATAGTCATCATCGTCCCCTTCCCCATCATCAGTGTCTTTGAAATTAGAAAAATAGTTCTGTCTGGCTATTTGTGCATTTGAGAGTATGTTTTTATTGACCCTTAGAACTTTTTGGGAGTCTTGAAGAATCATTTCTGGAAAATTCTCTTGGGTCTGTTTTATCCCATCACATGAAGTAAGTCTCGCAGCGGCACCTGAAACAGATTCTTGCTGGTGGTCACAAAAGGAGTTACTGTTTGAGTGCAGCTGCTTCTTCTCCATCTCAGTCAGATAATTTATGGAGTCCCCAGACTTCGAGAACACAATTGAAGATGATGACTGTGACCTGTTGTACATTTGCGACTTGGTGCTGCTTTCTCTCCTCCCCAAAGAGTTATAAATATGAGTGTGATGCAAGTTCTCTTTGTTAGGCTGGCTAATAATGGCACTCCATCTTTGTGCAGGAACACTGAGGTGGCCAGGAGTCTGAAGAGAAGGCACTGAACTGGCTGTTGGCAAATGCCTCCTGTTCTGTTTTGGGGAGTCTGTTTTGGAAGGAGAGGTTTTGGAGTTCAGCTGAGGGCCTTCCAGCCAAGGAGAAAAATCAGAGAGCTCTCCATTACTGTACATAGAGTGCAAAAGCCAGTCTTCTGATCTTATGTGTTCAGCACCTAACTGAGATGTTGATGCAGGAGAAGAATACCGAACAGTTGATGGTTCCTGAGAACTGATCTTTTGTGTTTTGGGTGATGTGTCACGGAAAACAATCTGATCATAGAGTTGGGAATACTCAGCAATTCTGGCACCTGAGAGAAAAAGAAATGTATAATGTATTTAAAATATATTGTGTGTAATAAACCACAATATGAAAGCTAAACTTTCAGGCAATTAAAAACTTTCAGAAACAGTCCTATCAATATTTATTTATTACAGTATATAAATAGTAGTCATATTAAAACTATTGGTAAGTCTGTAATTATGTGTACTTATTTGGTAGTAGTCTATTAAATTGGACTGTATATATTGGAATTAAGTACTTTCCATGGTATAATCTGTATCTACAGTTAAGGAGAAGCTTGTGACCCACTGTTTTACCCCAGTATTGTAAAACCAAGTATGAGAAATGTTTTACTCATCTCAAAAGAACAACATTGTATGGACTGTCTTGTATTTAAGCTAATTAATTAAAATACTAATCTTCTGGTGGATTAAAAGTGTTAGTCTTAACTTTCAAGGCCTTACATGGTCTGGGGCCAGTGTACTTGAAGGATCGCATGAGATCACTACGGTCAGAAGATCAGAACCTTTTGGTCATTCCTAGCATGAAATCTTATCATCCAACAGCAACCCGACGGAGGGCTTTTTCTATCATTGCCCCAGTTCTCTGGAACAATCTACCATCTGAGACTCGGACTATACAAAACCTTTTTGTTCAAGCAAACCTTTGAATCCTAGTGCTATGCTTTTAACATCTTTTGTTTTGTTGTTCTACTGTTTTATTGAGCTTTGTAAACCGCCCGAGTCTCTGGGAGTGGTGGTGTACAAGTCAAATGAATAAATAAAAAAAATATAAATGGAAGTTGGAACCAAACTATTCAATATGCTTATTTAAATCGCTAAAATAAAAAAAAATAGTGAACATACCAATGGCAGGACCACCTTGCTTATTCTCTTCCAAAATGGCTGCTAAGTCTTTGTGTTTTGATTTCAGAAATTGCTCTTGTTCTGGGCTTTTTACTTTCAGAAGCTGATTTGCCTTTTTAATTTTTTGGCTGTATTGTCTTGCCATCACGATGACCCGGTTCTTTGTTTTATCTGCAGCATCAATTTCATTGTCAACATTCTCGACATTTGCACCACAAAGAAAGCTATTGGCAGTTTCGTAAAGGCTATCTACAAAAGCTATCTCAGAGACTGAAGATCTATTGAGACTCATCCGTGAGTTTGCTTTACGTGCTGCTGCCTCATCAGGCCTAAGACTGGGATCACTTAGCCTGGCTACCTTGATAGGCAAGGTTTTTGGGAAAACAGGTGTTTCAGACAGTGAATTTTCCCCATCTTTATCAATGTCATCTTTGCTGACAGGAAAGGCTGCAAGGACATGATCCCGTGTCTTTTCTTCATTCTTCTTGATGTAATTCTCTAGGTCATTCCAGATTTCATCTACTTCTTCTGATAATTTATCTGCGACAGACTTGTGAGAGTGAGAATCCGAGTTTGAGGAGCTATCTAACAAACTCAAATAGTCACGATCTAAAGGAACATAATGATATGGGTTTTCATCTTCACTGAAATGGAGGCTTTCCTCAGAAACAAATTTTTGGAGGTGGTCACAGCATGCAAAATCTGTTTCCAGACCCAGAAAGCCCCGCTTTTTGGAGCATTTCAGACGATTGCATTTGAAATCTAGCAGAGACGGCTCTGGGAGGACGATGGTATCATAGACATTCTCCTCACTGATCCTTAGATCGTGAGAGCTTACAGGCAGAAAGTCCTTCCTGGGAATTGTTTCATCTCTCTTAGTAGAAATGGAGGTATTGTGTTGAGGTGTGTGTCTTTTCATGAAAGTAATTTCTCCGTCTTGTGTCTCATAAAGTGAATCTTTAGCTGATCCTTGTGGAACACGGTCAGACTCCTCCCTCCGAGCCAGGCCCATTAGTTTCAAATCTTCAAAACTTATATTGTCATAAACATGATCTATGTCATCAATAGTTAGCTCTTCTGAAGATTCAGGGTACACTTGTAGATTATCCATGTCACTTCTAGAACTTTTCATTTCATGCCATGAAGTATTTCGACCAAGGTCACTTTTTCTATATCTTGAAGTAGATGGAGAAGTTTTACTTTCACCAGCACTGCTGGCCCGTCTCACAACCCTATGAGAAGCAGAACTGGAAATGTCACTTGTGTGGCTTAGTCCTACATGCCAGCTGCAAGGGCGGCCTGAAGATATCCTTTCTTCACATGAGATGGAAGCTAAATTGGATGTAGACTCAGATGGTACAAACATCTGATAATCATCTTCATCCTCCAGGTTCTCTTGCAGTGGGTGTCTGCTTGGAAACAAGGCCTGCCTAATTTGGTGGTCCGTCCATATATTTCTCACCGCCAATACTTTCCCAAAGATATTTGCCATGAGTGAATTAGTTTGTGGTGTCAACTGTTGGGATGACTGATGATCTCTCTGATGGGAGAATGGGAACTTTGCCTTCATCTGGGAAGAGGCTTCATCTGCAGATGCTTGGGAGTTCTATGAGATTTTGAAATGCAATGTATTGTTAGTCTGTGGTCTTACTAGCATTTAAAACCATCAACAAAAATACAAACAGCAAACTCACTTTCCTAAGTATCAGTCCTTATGTATCTCAAATGAAGTAATACCTGCATAAGAAGGGAATATTAATAAATTCAATGCAGAAGAAATAAGGATGAATGGGGAAGCTAACAGAACAGCCAAATTAAGACAGCATGCTCCCAGGTCCAGAATGCTGTCTCGTCGTGGGAAGGAAACAGGAAATTGGGTGGGACAGAGTTCACTTTGTGCTATAACATTTTGTCACATCCTATGCTCATGCATATTGAAAATGATCTCATTTCTCTCTGTGCTTGGCTTTTAAGAAACCAGAACAGCAACATCTGTGCATAAAAAGGAAACAACAGCAAATGGAGTGATGGTGGTTGTAGAACTACAAAAATGATGTTACAGAGGAAAGAGCCTGGAACACCGAATACGGACAAAGCTGATTGTTTGAGGTGTGGGAGATCATGGTGGGATGATGGATGAAGAGGATGTGGCTGAGCAGGACTACTGGAAACAATAACATTTGGCCACCTGTGTATTGATATGGGCTCAAACACAGAGCTTGGGAATTACTGGATTACAAAATACAGTTGAATAGGTTGAGTATCCCTCATCCAAAATGATTCGGGGCAAGAATATTTCATATTTTTCCAATTTGGAATTCCTGCATATACATGAGGTATCTTGGAGATAGGATCTAAATTTGAACACAAAACTCATGTTTCATATGAGTTTCATACTAGGTGCCACGGTAGCACAGCGGCTTAAACCAATAGCTGCTGGGAAGCTGCTGACCAGAAGGTTGGCAGTTCAAAGTCACGAGTCAGGATGAGCTCTTGACTGTCAGCTCTAGCTTCTGCCAACCTAGCAGTTTGAAAACAAACAATCTAAATAGATCGATAGGTACCGCCTTGGTGGGAAGGAGAAAAGGTGCCCCATGCAGATATGCAGACATGTCAGCAACAGAATCAGAGATATCTATGGACAACAGGCTCCTTGACATGGAAAAATGGAACAAGAGCACCTTCTCATGGCTGGAGTTGGGCATCACCTCCAGAAACTGGAGATGGAAAAAAGGGAAGGCCTTTACCTTTGTCTGTGTTGTATGTCTGTGGGTAAAAGGCATTGAATGTTTGCTTCATATGTGTATTGTAAACCGCTCTAAGTCCCTTTGGGGAGATGAAGCGAAATATAAATAAAGTGTATTATTATTATGTGCCTTACACACATAGCCTGAAGATAATTTTATACACAATATTTTTAATATGTTGCATAAATCACTTAACTATTAGCCACTACACAGGGAGAATTTTGGAGGATTTTGTATGTTCATCATGGAAGCCTACAGGAGTAACAACTTCCTCTTAAATAAGTTGTAACCTCCACCATTTAACTCTCTCTTAGTGCATGCAACTTTATGATCAAAAATAAGGTCATCATAATAATTATAATTTTTTGTAATTACCTGGGTATCACATTTACTGAGATTAACACTTCTTCGTTTCTCAAAATTTTCTGCAACATGACTGTTCAATCTTTTGCGGCCTCCTTTTTGTTTCTGTTGTGAGTTTTGCTGCATGAACTAGAGGAAAGAGAAATTGTTAGACGATGACACACAGACATATGAAAAGAAAAGGCCTCAGCCAAAGCCAAATCTGAGAAATATCAGAGTTCAACAAGTAGATTATGATTTTCAATGGAAAGCACTCTTTTGTGATGTCTTTTAAATTGGCAACATCAGCATATAACTCAGAAAAGACGAAGGACAGAGGATTTGCTTAGTACAGGATAGATTGCCAGCTGTAGGAAAAGTTTTCTGAAGGGCATGGTTTTCTAATAGGGTTGGCAGAACTTAATGCCTGGTTCCCCTTCTCTAATCCTCGGGAGAGATGAGGAAACTCACAAATTTAATCAACTGCAGACTCAAAAATACACAAGACATAACCCACATAGTACGAAAACATAGTATTTGCAAATTGGGATCTGTGAAGTGACAGGAGGCATGGATTCGCACTGAGCATAGGGCTCAATGCGAATCTTGTTTTCCACCATTTCAGAGCTTCTCAAGCCCCTCTTCAGCCTTAGGAAATTTCGGGTTGGAAGAGGGTAGGGAACTGGAAGAACAGTAAACCCTGAGATATCCCCATTGGGTGCCTTCAAATAACTCAGTGCAGGTACTCAACTTTGGAAATAAAGATATAGAAATAAAAAATCTCTGAAAATATTGATCAGCCTTGATAGTGGTCAGGGTCACTGGAAACTAAAATAAAAGTACTATAGTCAGTCCTCTACATTCACAGGTTTAACTTTAATGTATTTGCTAATATGGTTCCTCTTACAAGTACATGAAGTAATAACAGCTCTCTCGGGATATCTAGCTTCTCCGATGCAACTCTATAGTCAACTTCTACCAGACATTGACCATAGAGTTGCACCGGAAGACACAGAGATTTCTAAAGAAGAGTTGCATCAGAGGAAAAAAAGGTTTTTATTTAAAATATATTTCGGTTTCACAGGCATCCTGATCCCCAGAGAATGAGGACAATTGCATTTACACATCACATGTAAATTTGCACCACCCATACTGTACCTAGACATAAATGTATCTTTGTTTATATCTCTCTCCTTCCCACAAAACCAGGGTACCTGTTCAGTCTCTTCCTCATCATCAGCATCAGTCTGATCCGTAGTAATGGCGAGGGCATTATCCTCCTGATCACTGCTATAGGCTGCTTCTTTGGAATCCACTGCTTTGTGATTCAATGAAACCCTTTTCCTCGGACTAAGGAGGGCTTCAGCCTGAGACAACAAGGCTTCTTCAATGCTGATCCGCTTGGAAGGGAAATATAAATATGCTTATTCATACGTTCTATTATTCAGAAGAATAGATCTCACTTTAAGGCATGGATGGAGAAAATGGGCCAGATCTAACGAATGGAGACTTATGTTATGGCTGCTGAAGAAATAGCAAAGTTTGAATTCAGGAGGACAGAAGCAGCAATATGCCTTAGCCTACAACTCGGGGCCAGCAAAATGAATTGACCAAGGACACCCATTTTATGGTGTTTTGATCCAGAACCCTTAATTTTATTGAGGTCTGCAGAAGGGAACAGTATTGTGTGCATGTCTGTGTGAATGTATACTATGTGATACACCTACACACACACCCTTGTACATCAAAATATTTTATTTTGTCCCTTCAGTTATTTCCATATACGTTCAACAAAAAAAGGCAAGAACATGAAAGCCACCAGATGGCAGTCACAGACAGGAATTGTAACTGTAAAAACCAAAGTAAGTTCCAAAATTGTTAGTACAGTTTGAAGATACCGTATCTGAAATGCTTGGGATCAGATGTGTTTTGGCTTTTGGCTTTTTCAGATTTTGAATATCTGTATTTGTATACAGGGTGCACAATGAAATATTTTGGAGATGGGATTGAAGTGTAAACACAAGAATCCTTTATGTTTCATGTACATCTCACATGGCCTGAAAGTAATTTTGTTAAATTTGTGCATGAAGCAAACTTCGTAAACTGAACCATCAAAAAGTAAAAGTGTTACCCATGTGGTTAATTTTGGCTTTTGGGGTATTTTGGATTTCCAGATAAGGGATGTTCACTTTCTGCTATTCAATATTCCTAATCTAAAGCATTGTAATCAATTGACAGAGACATCAATGAGACAAAATGATATAGTTTACCTTTTGGATGGCTGTATCCATTTCTGAAATTGAGAAGGGAAAAACAAGTACTCTTAAGTATCATTTAGTAAAAATACGATATTGTGCAAGTATACTGACACCGTATACTGACATTGTGAATAACTACTTCATGAGATTTGAAACTCAAACTTAACCCTGAAGAGCTGTTTCCTTTACAATTAAAATATGATATGCACCCATTGTGATATATACATTATAACTAAGCACATTTAAAGTTTAAGCATACATATGGGGATGTGGGAATGCCTGTGAAAATTTATCCTGGCTTTCACTGAACTTGTGAGGTAGAATGCAACTCCAGAAAAAGGCACAGGTCACCAGGAATTAAGTAGAGGGTATGACTGATATGGAGCCCCTGGTGGCACAGTGGGTTAAACCACTGAACTTGCTGATTGCAAGGTCACTGGTTCAAACCTGGGAAGTGGGGTGCTTCTATCGACCTAGCAGTTCGAAAACATGCAAATGTGAGTAGATTAATAGGTACCACTCCAGCGGGAAGGTAATGGTGCTCCATGCAGTCATGCCTGCCACATGACCTTGGAGGTATCTACGGACAACGCCAGCTCTTCAGTTTAGAAATGGAGATGAGCACCAACCCCCAGAGTCAGACACGACTGGACTTAATGTCAGGGAAAAACCTTTACCTTTACCCATGACTGATGATCACCAATGTCAAAAGATATTAGAAAGTCTGGTGAAACTGTGGCCCTGTGATTGAAAAACTACTTCCATGGCTGGGATTACTAGAACTTTGGTCCAAGATCATGTGAAAAGTCACAAGGTTTGCCAACTCTGCAATCACCACTATCATGCTTGTTATTACTTCATTTAAACCCACTATGGGGACTCAAGGTGGCATACAAGGTTAAAAAATCCAACAGTTAAATCTGGAGGAAAAGAAGGTAAGATGTAAGCCACCTTTAAGTTCACTTGAATCAGGGCAGGGTATACATATTCAAATGTTCAGATAAAACCATCAAGCAAGAAGTGATGAAACTGCATCTCAGCATCTCTCTTTCTGTCCTCAAATAGTGGCATTTATCTTTGCTTGCTTCCATGGCTTGCTTTCAGTGCAATTTTAACAACATAGGTTTAAGACTAGACAAAAGCCTGCAACATGATGTTCTAATTCTTATTGTTAATTAAAACTTTTATATTTTAGCACTTACCACTTGATTTTATAATTTTATGCGATCTGGACGAAGGTTCTAAGGGGAGAACAAATAGTTGTTTATTTAGTATATTTTATACTTTGTAACCCAACAATGATATTAAACACAAGATAAAACAGCAGCACAGGGATGGGGTAATACTTCAATCCAGTTCATGTTTTAATCAGATGTTAACCGAATATTTGAATATAGGGAAAAGTGACTACATTTTGTCCTTCCAATTGGGAATGGGTAAGCATTTCAGTCCTTTAAAAAAAAGCATCATGCATAATTTGCAAAATTCAAATGTGGGAGAAAATGAAACTACAGTATAAATGAGGGTTGGAGATTGGGTAGTTTTCCAGATTAGAGCTCTTCAAGTTCCAGCAGCCCTAGCCAAAGATAAAAAGGCGATTGCTGGGAACTGCAGCCCAAAAGCTTTTGGAGGGTCATATAACATACTTCTTGGGGGAGATAAGTCAACCACAATCAGTAGCTAGCACAGAAGCAGGAATTTGAAATTCTGCAATCTCTGCAGAATTTCCTTGACCAACCATCAGAACCATTGTTGAAGGCTTTCATGGTCCGAATCATCAGGTTGCTGTGAGTTTTCCGAGCTGTGTGGCCATGTTCTAGAAGCATTCTCTCCCGATGTTTCACCCACATCTATGGCAGGCATTCTCAGATTAGGTGGCAATAAGCCAGTATTTGAAGCTGCAAGGCCATTCAATGCTAATCGAGGTGGCCAATAGCAACATTCTCATTTGCATCAAGTAGACAAGAGTTCTTTCTCCCACCTTGGACATTCCATAGATACGTAAACTTCACTTGCTTAATTTCCAACAGACTTCACAACCTCTGAGGATGCCTGCAATAGATGTGGGTGAAACGTCAGGAGAGAATGCTTCTGGAGCATGGCCATACAGTCTGGAAAACTCACAGCAACCCATCAGAACCATATTTGATTGTCAACTCTGAAGTCTGTATGATCACATCAAGACCAAGCAAATAGGGTTCGCTGCTAAGGTTGATATCAGGGATCCGTTTTCCAGGTGGTTTTGACTTTCAATTGCCCAAATCCCTAGCAAGCATAGCAAAAGATGAGGGACTATAAGAATCTCAATGACAAACATCTGCTATGGTTTATAACCATCGCATATGGATAGCAGCAAGATGTTTTATTACCTGACTTCCTTCTCACTCTCTGCTGGGTCATGCCTTCTTTAGAATTGCTTGATGCTTTCAACTCTCCTTCTGTAGTAAAATGGAATCCTGGGTGATCTTTTACAAAGTAGAATAGTATATTTAATTATTACTTGGCACATTAGATCTGCCATTCCCCAAGAGTTTGTAACAGTGAAGCATTTACAGACAACAAAACGCAGACAATGTCTATATAGATCAGAGCAAGCTTACTTAGTAATGGTTGAGATCATTTGAGAACAGCTTCACCACCACCCCTTCACTGTCCTCAAAAGCTCTCTTTGATTTTAGTTCATATCAAATGATCTAAACATTTAAAAACTTGGCAGCTGCTTAGAGTACCAAAACTCCGGAGATGCCCCTCTCATCTAAATGCAGACCAATTGCCAACACTTTTGGATAAAGCATTTCTAGGCAACGTAGCAGATCAGTGATAGAATATCAAGCTTAAGAAATAGAAATATATAATTATGTTTAACCAGTTTTGTCCCTGGTTGCGGTTGCCATTCACTCAGAGGGACGGTAAAACATCACACACAGAGACAGAGCAAAGTGTGATTCAAACCATCTTGCCAACTTTACTGAGTGCAAAATCATTTCGAATTTATTGCAATTCTCAAGTAAACATATCATTGATTTTTCTCAGCAGAATTTGTGTACAGAGTGTTTTCCTTTGTCTTCCTCTGAGGCTAAGTGACTTTCCCAAGGTCACCTAGTGGGTTTCTATGGTCAAATGGGGTCTGAAACCATTAAGCCAGGTCAAATGGGGTTTCAAACCACTAAGCCAGGTTGGTTCTCTTATTTGGTACACTCAGGGCCAATTCTTATGCAGTCCTTCTATTACAATTTGTAAAAAAAACCCCAAAAAACCTAATTTTTCCTGTCAATGTATTCCTATATTATAAAAATGATTTCCCTTCCTTTTCCTGCATATCCTTATAATTCTGTTAGTTTTCAGTAATGTTAAATAATACTGTATTAAAGACTCTTATTTTTACATTAGTTACAATGTAGCAATTAGTCATTCATGCATGAGACTGCATAATGATGCAATTATATAATAACAGCGCAGCAGATCATGTTGACATCAATGGGACAGTGGTGCATTGTCTCTTTGGAAAAAGAAGATCAGGGCAAGGTCTATTTTGATGGTATTGATAAATGGAGAAAACAATCCTCTATCATGGATTGAAGGGTACAACTGACAGGTATAATAATGAATATCTGTGCAGCACTCTTGGTAACTAAACACAGAATGCTCTTTGTTCAATTGGCCTATTATGAATAATAGTATTTGGCATATTACCAATATTAGTTGTAGGAAGTGTTTACTTGAGCAAATAAAACTAATGCTAACAGTACTAATAGTAAATAAAAAATGAAGCTTATGGACATAATGGCTGATAAAATACATTTAGGAAATGAGGCTCAGCTTTCTGTTGTAATGTGCGGGAAGGAAATAACTATTCAGAACACGCAAATGCAGGATTATATAAAGTGAATGAATAAAAGTTACACCTTGTGACAGGTGATTCCTTTATAACGTATGTTCCCGTGCAATTCTAATGCATGCCTTAAGGGTCTGCCTTTGAGAAAAGCTTTAAAAATAGGTTTATCCTCTTTCGATATTCTAATAAAAGAAATATCAGTATTGAAATACGGAAAATGCTTAGAATCAGAGTCAAAGTGTTGGCAGAGATCCAAGGGCCAACCAGTCCAACCCCCTGCCATGCAGAAGCACACAATCAAAGCACTCCCAACAATGGCCATCTAGCCTCTGTCTCTGCTGGCTTATTTTTTCACTTTGTAAATGTATTTCTAGAATTTCTGTTTGCATGGATGCTGGGGAAATATCTAGCTCAAAAATAGTCCCTATTTTATCAAAGTTCTGACTAAATGAGTCTTAGGCAAAAGGAACAAAAGCAAAAGGTACAGACTTCCCAGAACCTAATTCAATTCTGGAGAGGATAGTGTCTATAGTGTTCACACATAATAGCTATGTAGGAACGATTTGTACCAGATAAACATGAATAGACAATATTGCACGTGTATGTGTCTAATTTCTTTAGTTGTGCTCTTCATTATCAAACACCATCATCCATAACAATAATTTCCCCCATTCTTGTAAATTAGATGCCAAATTACCATGCACTGATGCTCTGTAACTATGGATATAGAGCTAATCCAGTTTGACACCACTTTATCTAGCACGGTTCCATGTTATTAGATTCTAGGATTTGTAGTTCGGTGAAGCATCAGCAATTTTTGGCAGAGGAAAGAGTTTGTAAAACTATAACTCCATGATTGCATAGTGCTATGAAAAGATAAAGTGGTCACATTGAATTAATTATGTGGTAATGTACCCCTTGTATTAAAACTAATATTGAGCAGTGACAAGCAAAGAGCAAAGGGCTTGGAGAAAGAAAGAAAAAAGTAAGGCAACATTATTATCACAATATAAAAAGCAAAGGTAGGTGCAAATGCACAAGGCTATGGTCAGGCTTTCAAGATCTCTCTATCTTTTAATCACTGAAGATGCCAAAACTGAATACTAAGGGATGATATCATTTTATAACTATCCAGCCACTTTGAGGTTTCATCTAGCACATATTTTCATCTCATACTACTTTTATCCATCACCTGTAAAACATTAAAAAGACAAATTGTATAACCAAAACATACTTACGCATGGCATCCATTTCAAGAATTGCTTGCTTGGCCTGAAAAAAAATTATATCAGATACATTAACTATATGAAGGCCAAAGATCTAATGCATATGATCAATTACAGAACTAAATTTTTCACTTTGGGTAGAACCAGGCATCATGTTTGTACTTGAAAAGGGGCTTTTGAAGGTTTATTTACAGTCTTATAAAAACATATTTTTAAAAGGTGAGGAACATTTACTGTGGGGAAGAAGCAGAAACGGTTGAGTTCCCATCCCCTTATCCACAGATTCTTTTGTAACACAGATTCATCTTAACACCTGTGTGCAAATTCAACCTTATGTTAAAAATCAGAAACAGAATTCCTGGCTCATAGTCATAACTCAACTTTCTCAAGGAACTCTGAAGAAAGTATTGTGATCCAAGATCTCAAGGTGGAATACGTCACTTCTTCTGAAGCAGTTAAAAACTGAGTATGCAAGCTGTATGATGGTTACTCTCTCATTGAAAACAGCAAGTCTTATTCTGCCTGTATTAGGTCTGGTCTGATTATTGTGATGTGCACAGAGAGTTGTAATGCAAGCAGTCTTCCCTTGTTGTCATGGGTGCTTGCATTGGGAAATGGGTGAATTCTTCAAGGGCTTCATATATTCATCAGACCATCTTCACATGGGAAGAACACTTTGATATATCCCCCCATTTTCAGCAGAAAGTGTAGAGCATTCAGGACCAGCTGCTAATGGCAACAGCATTTTAGAGGACAACTAATTTATATCATGAGATCGCAGTGGGTTAAACCGCTAATTTGCAGAATTTGCTGACCAGAAGGTTGGCAGTTTCAATCCTTGGGACCGGGTGAGCTCCCGTTGTTAGTTCTAGCCTCTGACAACCTAGCAGTTTGAAAACATGCAAATGTGAGTAAATCAATAGGTACCGCTTTGGTAGGAAGATAATAGCACTCCATGCAATCATGCCAGCCACATGACTTAGGAGGCGTCTATAGATAGCACCAGCTCTTCAACTTAGAAATGGAGATGAGCACCACCCCCCAGAGTCAGACCCGACTAGATTTAGCATCAAGGGGAAACCTTTACCTAATTTCTATCACAATGACTAACTAAATATATATTATGTTAGAACTCTCCTCTGCAGTCCTTGCAGGCCACCCCAAAATGGATTCTGCTGTGAGGGCTCTAGTGGATATCTGAAGCCTTTGCAAAAATAAGAGTTTTCCAGAATATTTACAGAAATATAGAAAAAACTCAGACCATACAAGGCAATGACCAAGATAACATATATAATATGCTTTCATGATTAGGAGTTGTTGCACAGCCATTTTCCACTAGGTGTCGCATTGGAACATCTGAAAATTGTAATATTAGATGGTTTGCATACAAACAGCACCAAATTCAAATTGTGAGTAATGTGTGAGATTGTAAGCCACGCTGAATTTGTCCTGTTTAAAACACTATAGAGTGACTGCCTGTTGGTGTATATGGAGTTAAACTGGATAGATTAATGGTCTGAATGAGTTGAGGGGAATCATTTTCCTCTATCGTTATGGCAACTGATTTGCCAGCATATAAATTTCAAGAGCTTTTAAAGTTTGCTAACGAAGTAGGCAGACAAATTAGCCTGTAAGAATAATTGTATAAAATCTGGAAATCAAGGCTAATTACAGAACACTGCTTGGATTCAACTGAACTTTATCAATGTGCTGTTTGTCATAATGTCACTGCACATACGTAGCTTTCAGAAAAGCAGAAATTGGAAGGGAGAGAATGAGAGAGTGAGCAAGAACACACTAAAATAAATGTTTGAGTTGGTTTACCTTGGCTGGGATTTTGGCAGGGTGGTTTTCTAAGATTAATCTCTTCAGATGAAGAATCCAGAGGCGCTTCTCTTGCTGTGATTTAGCCTGTTGCAAGATTACAAGAACACACACAAAATGAGGCAAAAAAATAAAGTGATTGTAATTAGATTAAGAACACAAATGAGAAATAAAGGAAAAGGAATTTGTCATTATTAGGAAGGATCAGGACATCACAACACCATTACACTCCTGTAAGATAGTACAGTCTTTATCTTTGAATACTTTTCTTTGCCTATTGTTTTTCAAATGTTCATGTCAAAGGGGCCTTTCAAAATAGCTCACAACACTTTCAACTATAAGAAGTTATATAAACAATCAAGAAACATTGGAAAACAAATTAAATAATGTTTCCAATAATGTGCTAATGTGTTTTGTTTCAAAACATTACAAGCACAACTAACATAAAAAGGTTGGAAAACAAATTAAACAGTGTTTCCAATACTGTGATAATAATGTGTTTTGTGTTTGCATTTTATGTTCTGCAATTTTCTGACAAAATTGTCCCTTTCCCCCTTCCATCTCTGCAATGGTTTTCTACCATGGTTTTATAGATTAAGTAAAAGTAAAGCTTTCCTCTTGACATTAAGTCTAGTTGAGTCCAACTCTGAAGGTGTGGTGCTCACCTCCATTTCTCAGCTGAAGAACTAGCATTGTCAGTAGACGCCTCCAAGGTCATGTGGCCAGCATGACTGCATGGAGCACCGTACCTTCCCAACAAAGTGAGAAGGTAACAGTGCAGTTCAAAAACATGCAAATGTGAGTAGATCAATAGGTACCACCTTGGCAGGAAGTTAATGGCTTTCGAAGCAGTCATGCCAGCCACATGACCTAGGAGGTGCCTACGGACAACACCGGCTCTTCAGCTTAGAAATGGAGATAAGCACCATGCCTGAGTTGGGACTCAACTAGACTGTTTCCTGCTTTAGATTTCCCCAAAATTGGCTTCCAAAGGGGAAACAAATATTTGAACTCAGATGCATGATTCAATATGAATTGAATCAGATTCAACTGCAACAAAAGAATAGCTTTCCAAATCCATTAACATTTTGTCTAATTTTCAACAGGCTGAAAAAAGCTTGAGCTTTTTAAAAATCCAGGTCTAACTGGATTAATGCATTAATTTAGAACCATTATTTTTCTCAGCAGGTGATGGGTGATGCACAATTGGATAGGGCCAGATGATGTCTAAAACTTGGGAATTTAACTTTTTTGAACAACAATTCCCTTTAGCTAAGGATTCTAGGAGGTGCAGTTCAAAAAGGCAACTTTCCCACGCTTTCTGACATAAAACCTTAAGTGCAGTACTAATAATGTGTTTGACACTGCCACCACAGTTCCTAGGATACATATCACAAGAAATGTAACCCCTTAATGCCATGCTCCAGTATGCATTTGTAGCAGAGTATTGTGGCCTTTAAATACCTGAACAGTATGCTGCATCTTGGGATTTTTGTAGTGGAAAACACTAAAGCTAAGGGGTTCTTTTGGTATCACCTCCACCAGCATGAGATTTCCACACTGAAACAGAAAGAAAGGCTTATCAGATGGTGATTAATATAGAAAATGTGTTACATTTATTAAAAATTATTAACTATTTATATTTTGAGTGCTACAATATCTTACTTCCTCTCCTTTGCAATACATGGATTGCTCATTCTCTTAGTCTGAGCCCCCACCCCCAAAATAAGTAGAACCAGCCGTACCAAAATATGAGCTTTGTAAGCAAACATTTCTTCTCTCTTCTTAGTAATAAGAAGCAATTTGTCAAAGAGGAACAACGTGCGTTCATTTTTGGCTCTCTGGATGCGGAAAGTTCCTTCTAGTACCAACTCCCCATAACTTGCAAGGTCCGGTCCCTTCCAGTTAGTCAGTAAGCTTTGAATCTCCTGAAAAAAGAGGGAACAGGCAAGGAAAGATTTAACGGAGTCAAAAACTATTGCTTCTCAGTGCTTTTAATCAATAAGAACGTATGCTAGTATGTTCTTTCTATAGTCACGAGTGAAAAAAAGCATTTTGTCTACATCGATACCAATTGCACATTTCTCCCAATGAGACATAAATCCAACTGCTAGTCCCAACTGGAGGAGATCTACTGAATCAGCGGGCTTTATCAGTAGCCAAATCAGTCGCTGAATCAGTAGCTGCGGTGCCACAATAGCTTAAACCCTTGTGCTGCTGAACTGCTGACCTAAAAGTTGGTGGTTCAAATCCATGAGACAGGATGAGTTCCCGTCTGTCAGCTACAGCTCTTGCTAACATAGCAATTTAAAAACATGCAAATTGCTTCTGTGGGAAAGGCAAAGAGCTGCTCCAAGCAATCACTGGCCACACAAAACCAGGAAGTGACAACGCAGGCTTCTCAGCTTGAAAATGGAGAAGGGCACCAGAGATTTTTCAGAAGCCTTTGTTTGTGTTTGTGTATCTCATTATGTATGATTCTAATGGCACTGAATGTTTGCCTACGTACCATATGTAAATGCTGTAATCTACTCTGAGTCCCCTAGGGGAGAAGGGCGGAATATAAATCAAGTGTGTTGTTGTTATTGTTGTTATTATTATTAGAAACACAAAAAGATTAGTACACAGCAAACAAGATCACTCTGCTGGCTGTTGTACTGGATCACACGTCGGACACATACTAAGTGTCTAGGACTGTGTGATGTATCAGTGAATAATGCGTGTAGATCCCAGTAGGTTGGCCTTTTGCAGCTGAGAGATGGTAATTGGTCAGTGCCGATTCTGTTTAAGTGCAGGCTAAGGTCTTTAGACACTACACTCAATGTACTGATGACCACTGGGACCACCTTTACTGGCTTGTGCCAGGGTCTTTGCCGTTCGATCTATAAATCCTCGTATCGTGTCAGCTTTTCCAGTTGTTTCTCTTCAATCCTGCTGTCACCTGGATCTACAATCCATACATCATTTTTTTAACATGATCGTGAGGTCAGGAGTATTGTGCTCCAAAACTCTGTCAGTCTGAATTTGGAAATCCCAGAGTAGTTTCACATGTTCATTTTCTGTAACTTTTTCAGGCTTGTGATCCCACCAGTTCTTTGTTGCAGGCAGATGTTATTTGTGGCACAAGTTCCAATGAATCATCTGAGCAATGGTGTTATGCCTCTGCTTGTAGTCTGTCTGCACAATTTTCTTGCAGCAGCTGAGGATGTGATCTATTGTTTCATCTGCTTCCTTGCAGAGTCTACACTTGGGATCTGTCGTTGACTTTTCAATTTTGGCTTTGATGGCATTGGTTCTAATGGCTTGTTCTTGGGCTGCCAGAATCAGGCGCTCAGTCTCCTTTTTCAAAGTTCCATTTGTGAGCCACATTCATGTTTTTTCTTTGTCAATTTGGCTCTTAATTTCCCCCAGGAATTGTCCATGGAGAGCCTTCTTTTGCCAGTTTTCTCTTTGCTCCGCATTGTGTTGTTGTTGTTGTAGATCCAGTAGGTCTATTCTAGTTGTAGCCCCTACATCACAAATGTTTTCTCATGTGATACACAAGTTCAAGTTTACTTTTAATAAACTGAGTCCCAACTGAATTATGCCTGAATGAGAGAGTCCCACCGTTGCTCTAGGGCCATCCAGAGCTACCCTGCTCTCATATCCCTATCCCTTTTGTTGTATGAGATTTTCCTTTCACACCTTAATTCTCACCAGCTGTGATGAATAGCTGTAGCTACTTAACATCAACAGCTTTCTGAAAGGGAACTACACATACAGAAAGCTTAACATATATAAACCCAACCCAAAGAAAGTGAATGACATGCCACAATGGCATGAAGGAAAATCCTTCCCAGCCCCAACTAATCCATGAAAAGTGCATAGGAGGGAGGGTAGGGACTAGATTATATAGCACAAGTCTACATAAAGCCCACCGGAAAACATGAGAGACCATCAATACTAAAAGACACCCCAATCCTGTCATACTAAAGATTTTATGAGAAAAGTCTCCATCCTTGCAGAATTTCCAATGGCTGTCTAATAGAGCCCAACCCAGGTGCCAGGAGACATCACTGCCACAGTCCCATATTTTGGACAAGTGGTGGGTGGGGAATATTTCTTGGAAATCATGTTGCCAAGTAAATGTTCTGATCAAAATACAGAAAAATCAAATTCAGTTTATGTTTAAATAAATTTTTAAATAATCCAGGGAAGTATTTGTTTTACTCACCTGTAGACGGATAGCATGTTCATGTTTCCTTTTCATGTCATTAATATGCCATGCCACTCTCTGCATTGTATCTATGGCATCCAATACCACATCATAACCTTCAGTGTCCTTGTCAAGATGGTTTTCTATCTCCTAGAACAGGAGGTAATGAGGATAAAATAAAATCCACATTAGGCAAGCATATCATAATTAATAATGTGATCCTTATCACACTTTTAGCTGCAGCTCCATCTCTTTGGATTGTCTAGATTGGTGGCTCTTAACCTCTGGGCCCCCGGGTGTTTTGGCCTACAACTCCCAGAAATCCCAGCCATTTTACCAGCTGTTAGGATTTCTGGGAGTTGAAGGCCCAAACATCTGGGGACCCACAGATTGAGAACCACTGGTCTAGATCAAGGGTGTCAAACCCATTTTTGTGGAGGGCCACATCAGCCTTCAAAGGGCCATTGGTTGCCTTCAAAGTGCTATTGGATATAGAAGGAATAACTATATTTTTTTTACATACAGACCATGGCAGGAGGCTTACTGATACTTTTTTTTTTGAAGTGGATTTTGCTTTGTTTGATGAGTCATAAATTATATAGCCATGCCTTATAGCAAGGATAGGGAATAGTGGCTTTTTAAATGTTGACTAACATTCCACATATGTGTTACCTGGTTTGACTCCACCACACAAAAATCTTATTTTACCAGGAAGCAATTGTTCTGACATAAGAAGGTCCAGTTGCTGGTGATTGGGGCATGGGAGATGACGTTCCCATACTGCCTTTACCAGTGAGCAAAGTTGCAACATATCTCTTCCTCTCTGGTTGTTATTTTAAACCAAAAGTGGAGTTTGCAATAAGCAACACCAGTAATGGTGAATAAACATTGGGGGGAAATGACTTTTCAACAGGAACCCAAATGCAGGGCTCCTGATTTAGACAGTTTAGATCAAGTCACAAAGGTGTGCTTTGTCTCCAATTAGAGTGACTAGTTTATACAATTTTTTTTAAAAAAAATCAAACAAAAAGCCATGTAATTCATCCCTTGCAGTTAGTAACTGTACAATTCAGGCAAACATTCAAAAAAGATGTACATAAGTGACAACATACATGTAAAAGTAGGTGATACTTGAGTATTCTCTGGACTGGTTTTAAGAGATAGGATCCTAATGGCAGGGAATGCTGTAAAGCTTCTTGTCTCTCTCTGAAGAACTTGGCCAGAGACTTGTTCCTCATGCATTCTGTTAGTACAGCCACTGACCTGTGAAAGATATAAACAACACTTTCATGATATGTTCATACATTAAATATACAGGAATCCATAGCTTCACATGTACAACATCTACACTACACTACAGGTTCCTTCTGTAAGACCACTCCAAGCAAGATGCTTACAAATATTGCTTTTGACAACTGTGTGGTCAGCAAACTGTCATGCCTGAGTTTGCCATCACACAGCCTTCTGCTTGAAGAGACTTTTGGAAAAGAAGATGTCACTAGAGTTTGTGGTTTTAAAAGAGCAGAAAGTACTACTGTATCATAGGCATTCTGATACTACAGAACACGAGAAAACCTTGTATGTACATATTATTGGGGTCCAGTGGTCTAAAAAGAGCTCCAGACCCTGACTATGGCACATCTACATTGTAGTATTAATGTAGTTTGACACAACTTTAATAACCATGGCGCAATATTATGGAATGAAGGTTTTTAGCCTTCTGTGCCAAAGATTGGCAGTGGCTCACCAAATTACAAATCCCAGGATTCCGGTTAAAGTGGTATCAAACTACATTAATTCTACAGTGTAGATACACCCAATGTCGCATAAGTTTTTGGGCTGATATATTTTTTGATCCAGTGAGAATTGGAAGAACAGGCATTAGCTTGTGCTCAGAACAGAATGCAGTGTTTCGTATGCAGCAAAATGACCTCAAATTACATACCTAATGCTCTGGCAGTCCATTTGTTGGTAGCAAGACTGGCACATTATCTTTTTTTTACTCCCTTCTCTATAGCCAGGTAGGGCTGTATAAAACCTCTCTCAAATCATGTGATAAAATGACCACTTCAAAGGCTTTCAGGCTCTCAAGAGACTTCTACTGTAACAGGAGCTTAAAACTCACACAAGAGTCCCTAAGATTTGAGATAGGTTTTATATGTGCTTCCCTTACATATACCAGGCAGTCCCTGGCTGGCTTGGCAACTGCCTGTTTTGTTGCTTGAAAAACCTGGCGACGCTAGCTGGATAAAGAATCCTTGACTAAAAATAGGAGAGGACTCTTGCATCTTTGACAGATGTGTAGAAATGTAATCATGTGTTGGTTATCACACAACCAAATAATAAGTAACACCTTCTTATTCTACACCATCACAGCTCTGGTAACCCTGGATGGCCTGGAGGAAATAAAACACCAGGGCCCAAATCCAGTCTTGACAGCCTTGTCCCACTCTGCTCCAAATACATATTTCTACCTGGGATGAAAAACAGGGGAACCTGGATATGACTGGCTGGATATGTAGGCTCCACAGAGCTGTGTGCTATAAGTGTAGCTTAACAAAATGAAGTATATAACATCGACACTGAAGTATCAAACATCAGTATTAAGGAAACCACATTTCTACTTCATTACATGTTCAGCACTGAAAGATAATTTCCAAAAAATACACAGAACAGAAGATTTTCCTACCTTGGATAATTCGTGCAATACTGAGTGTATATGTGGAAATCTTCACTCTATGAATAGGAAATCAGGAAGAAAAAGTTTTGTTTCGTATCTTGGTTTTATCAGAGCCTCTTAGAAACTTTAAAATCAACACTTATTAGAAGCTGTCTTGCAAATAACATTACTTACCACTATTTTATAGCCTAATACATTTATTAATCCTCTAACCCTTCCAAGCCCACCACCCCAAATGCAGAAATATGTGTCACTTTTCTACCCATTTACTCACACAGAAACCTTAATTACCAAAGGCATATATCAGTGCTATTTAGTAACTTGAAAGTTGACTCATTATGGTAATTTATAGTTCACTGGGGAATATCAGCCATAAATCCAATCCCAAATAATGCAGACCCACTAATGCTATCAGACTTATTCATATAACAGCCAGTTTACTATTCAGCAATTGATTCTATATGTTTATTTGGGACTAACAATGGGATCAAGGTCTTGTTGTCTATTCCTTCATTATTTTCAGAAACAGGGAATTCAAATTTCCTTTCTGCAATGTGCTCATTTCTGGTCAGCCAAGAAAAAAGCAAAGGGTTTAGAGTAAAATAGCCTGCAGTGCTGCCTAGTTTGTCTTTCATAATTTCAATCATCTTTAGCCACTACATTTTTGCTGCCCACCTTCTGAAGCTATCTTGGCAGCTAACAAAAGAAAACTAAAACTCAAGAATATAATAGTAACTTAAGATCTAAAACAAATTAATAACAGAGTAAAAGCAAAAATTAACAGCAAAGAAATCAGTAGTGTAAGAATGTAAAAAGCACTAACACATTTTCTTTTTTAAAAACCAAAGGATTTCAAAAGTTTGAGAGAATTAAAAGGTCTTCACCCAGCACTAAACCAGCACAGTGTGGACATCAGCTGTGTCCACAATGGGTCAGCACCATGGGGAAGACTAACGGTTTTGTGAACACCCCGTCACCTCACTTGGCAAAGGCATTTGGAAAAAAAACCTCAGGAAATTACACTAGAATTTAAACAAATAAGGGAGATGCTCAGCCCAGGCACTTGATCCCATCTTTCACAATTTTATAGGTCAATGCCAGATGTTTCAATTGCACCTGGAAATAAGACTAGCAGCCAGTGTAAACGAAATGGCAGTGCCATAATGACAAACCCATGCACTAGTTCTATTTCCTGCCTAATTTGGGATTCAGTTTCCATAACTACAGTATATGCAAACAACTCTTTCTTTTATGTTCTCAATGCATGCATTTTTCATGTTTCAACTCAGTCAGTTAAAGTGGTCTGTAATACTTTGGAAGAATATACATTTTCAGTTGTGCACTAGGCTTCCCAGTATTACAACTGGAGAGGACTTCTGTTCCTTCACTGGATGAGTAAAACAGATAATTTCAGCAGGTTTCACTTTTCCCCTGGTTGTATGACAAGTGGCAATGATTGAAATCCACATTTCACACATTTCACACAAATATTAAAGGGACTTTTTAGTTTGCAATCAGACAACTTGCATAAATTGGGAAGAGAGCAAGAAGGATCTCACAATCTTTCCCTAGTCATGGGAGGCCAAAGGATGCAGTCAATGCAGTCATCGCACCCCGGGCTCACACATAAAAGCTGTGGTTTTGCAACCCAAGGGAGAAGTAGAAGGATTTATGAAACATTTCACAGTGCATGATGACATCTGATAAGCATAGTGTACCTGACCTTTTTTTTTTTTAAAAAAAGGATTAGTCAAACTCTCCATCCTACTTAAAAGACTGTTTTATTGCCAGACAGTGATAGTCCACCCAGTAATTACAGAAGACTTCAGCTGAGTCTTTGCTGATACTTTTTTTTCTTACACATCAGATTTAAATACATATAGCTGTCTTCACTGACATAAAAACAATAAGCTTGAACCACAGTCTATTAAATACATACGTTTTAAATTAACAGCTACTGCTGAAAGCTACCCCTGCAAGCAACTAATAATAAAGTCAACCACAATCTGCTGCAGAAACATTACAGTCTGTAATTAGCTGGTGGAATACATTCATATTCCCGTTCTCACTGTAACAGAAGCAAGGACTTCCTCTTTTAAATACAAAATTCAGTATTAAATTACATCCACACTCTAAATAAAAATTAAAAGAAAACAAGTAGAAAAAACACAAGACAGTGCTATATAATCCACTATAACTATGTTTAAACCTCCATGGCGGCCATAACATCATGCAACTATGAAACATCATCCTGCATATGAACTGATTTTTAAGCTCATAAGAACTCCATGTTTTCTCCTGTTTTCTTTAGAACATTTTCTTCCACCTTGCTGTCATGAAATTAGATAACTGGGATTAGAGAATGTGCTAAAGTAGCAGATAGTGTAAGATCCAATTAAACACCAATAAAAATATAAAGCTGTGCAACATCCAGAGTTGTATGCACGAGTTTCACTTGGCATTGGCAATAGGACTTCCCTTCCACAGGTTTCCAGTATATTCCAGTGTCTGCTATGAAGGGTCCTGCAATCCACCAGAGCAGATTTGGAATTGGACTGGGGGACGGTACATATGTGGATGCTGAAGGCATTCTGCTCTCACTTTCCACCATGACACTTAGGGGGAAAATCTTATTATTTTTCAACATAACTATTTCTTTGTAAAATATCTAGCCTGCCAACTCTATATGTTTCTTTTTAGCAGTGATTCAGTTAATGTTGAGGTTTGTGTATAAACTGACATTTTAAAATGGCCTGAAAATCAGTAAGTTAAGGCAAAGATCTTTCTTCTGCTGGTAAAACGTTTTTGACCTGTGAAAGCCAATAACTTGCTGCATGGGGCTTTTGTTTAGGGTGCTTGGCTATCCACTGGCTACTATTCCAAGAATTTGTTCTAGACTACGGCTCCCAGGCTCCTCTGAATTCTCAGGCCTTCTGTCTATGCTAGCTGGACAGATTCTGGGGCCTAGCAAACTAAGTGTTCCATGATTTGAGTTTTGTCCTCCCACCCATTCCTGTGTGATTTATGGAGATACGGGTTTAAATCATATAGTTAGGTAGGTAAAGGTTCCCCCTGACATTAAGTCCAGTCGTGTCCGACTCTGAGATATGGTGCTCAACTCCATTTCTAAGCCGAAGAGTCGGCACGGTCCGTAGACACCTACAAGGTCATTTGGGCGGCATGACTACATGGAGCGCCGTGTTTTCGAACTGCTAGGTTGATAGAAATCATATTGTTAGCCATGAATAAAGCAGACATACGCCTCATTTAAAATGCCCAATTCATGCAGTTCGAAGCTAGCTTTCAGTTGTGGTGATAAGACAACAAACTCCCACAAAACTGTGTGAAAGAAATGTCACCAGTGCTCTGTGGTTTAAAAAAATCACCATCCAGGCCTCAAGCCAGTTATAGGAATCATTTGTACAGAAAAACCACTTTCTTCAATACTTGTTTGAAATTGCATAACATGGTAAGTGTAGTGGGATCCAAGTGAATAACTGATGCAATGGGTCTATAATCATGGCTCTCCTCAATGTCCCCCATCTGGAGTCCACTCCCCTCTTATATGAAAGTCTTTTTAACCCATGTTTACATGTGCTCCCCTTGCAATCGAATCTACTCCTGTTGTCCCACCCTGAGTTTTTAACATTTTATATTCTGCATGTGGCCCGCCTTGTCATTGTGTTTTAGATATGTATCTGCACTTTTAAAAAAAAATTGATATGTATGTATTTTTATTGTGTTATTGTTGATGTTTTGATTTGTATTTTAATTATAATTTGTTGTTTGGGCCTGGCCTCGTTGGGGATATGGTGGTGGGGTATAAATAAAGTTTGTTATTATTTATTATTACTCTAGTTGGAAATTACCAACAGAATTCTATCCATAGACATAATTGGTATTGTTTATATGACTGTATTCCATTGTGCAAATGTTTTCTCCAGTAGTGATTGGTGCCTCACGTATCAGATAAAGCTGCTAAGGTATATTCCCAAACACCTTCAGTAACACTTTTGAAGTTTGGACTAAAACCTTAAACAGTTTTATTATCTCACTGATTGACATGGAAGTCCCCCGGCCCGTCCTCCCACCCCACAAGATCTCCTCTGACCGGGCAGTGGCTTTGCTTTTATATTTCAAGTCCCATAAATCCACTAAGGCATTATTTAATCCACAACCTCCTGGTATTTAGTATTCATGTTTTGTTAAGGCTTCCTGGCACACATCCAAGAGGAAGGAAGATTAAGATGTAGATGAAATCATGGTTGTTGTCACATGAAATCTCTTGACATACATCCTTTGTCCCACTGGGGCAGCTGTGCTAGATTTATTAGTGGTATTTTGCCATGCAATACAATGAGTTTTGATATTGTAATTGATGGATAGCCTTAATTAATAAGACTGAAATGTATTACGGTTTAATAAAAATATAGTCAACAAACAAATTAAGGATTTGTACTGGCATCACAGAATTGACTGACTTTTAAGACAGTGGCTGGGGTCCTGTTAGTAAGTTACAAATACATACGTCCAATCTACACCCTTATTTATGTACTTATTGGACATCATTAATTATAATTTTCTACTGACCTTGCAAAATGCCAAACTTGACATCAAACCCACATTTTGGTGGGTTGTCCACTAAAAAATGGAGAGCAGCAGAGAAGCATCCAGCTAAGTTCCTACAGTTGGACATACAGCACCAAGGTCATTCTTCTGAACCTCTGGAAGACCTTTTGGAGAGGCCTCTTCAATCTGCAGCCCTCCTGGGGTTTTGGCCTCCATCTCCCAGAAGCCTTAGCCACTTAGTCAATGGCCAGAAATTCTGAGAGCTGAAGTTGAAAACACATGGAGGGCCATCGGTTGAAGAGGCCTCTCCTAGAGAATGGCATATCATTATGCATACAGATATAAGAACATAACTGGACACTTCTCTGGACCCCTTTCCACCAACTAGTAAATAGCAGGGGGAGGTGGCTGCAGTTTCTAAAAAGTACATTTTGGGTGGGATGTGAGGGGAATAGTTTACACATTTTTGCTTGTGAATAAATTTATGATACTTCTCTCTGGGCCAGTATTCATTCATTCATTCTCTCTTCCTCCCCCTCCTCTATATAATCTTTGGATTATTTACAGTTCCATCCAACTTGCATTTAATGTCTAAAGTATTGCCATATATTCTGGCAAGCAGGAACATCCTGCCTCAGACAAGAACATATAAAAGACACATACATTTATTCAGAGCCATAAATACATCTTTCCAGATCATACTAGCACATGAAGTTTGACAAGGTTAATAAAATGTCATAAGGAGAGAGAAGCTGAATGTAGAAGGGGAAAGAGTTAGGACAGATGCTTTCTGTGTTCTTCTTGAGAAGCACCGGAAGCCAAAACCAACTCCATACTTCTAAAGTAGAAACATCCATCCCACAAACTATTTTGGAATAAGAACTCAAGAATCAAAGATTTCTCATCACACATTTGTGGACCACCCATAAGCTGTCTCTGGCAGACTCAGAAAAAGATAGTGTCCTCAATGCAAAGTCAAAAAAGGAGTATCCTAAGCCTAAGTCAATGTTAACTACATTAAATTATCAGAAATTTTGAAATGCAACCATCAATTTGTTAGTTGGATATTTCTGAAATTCAAGTTAAACCCTTGTGCCGGCTGAATTGCTGATCGAAAGGTCAGCGGTTAGAATCGAGGAGCAGGATGAGCTCCCGCATGTCAGCTATAGCTCCCCATGCGGCGATATGAGAGAAGCCTCCCACAGGATGGTAAAACATCAAACATCCGGGCATCCCCTGGCCAACATCCTTGCAGAAGGCCAATTCTCTCACACCAGAAGCAACTTGCAGTTTCTCAAGTCACTCCTGACATGAACCCCCCCAATCCAAGAATACAAAATACAGGTAGGAACTCAACTAAAAGTTGAGAATTCATTCATGCAAAACTATTTGATGTGATTACATTTGCAAAATAACGTATCAGTTATAGGCATTTGAGAACTGGTGTCATCGTCAAGGTGGTTTATGTATGAAAAAGCTACAATAAAATAGAGCCCTGTTTTATATTTCAAAGAAAATAATATCACTTACCTTAGATACAAAACATTCTGCTATAGCTACTGGGTCATTTTCACAGTTTTCCAAGTCTTGCAATAGTTCACTAGTTCATACAAAGAAAAAAAAGAAAAATAGGGGTTTTTTTCTAAATAGAAAGGCAAATATGAGCATATTCTATCTATAACTGAAGCATTGCACTTTAAAAGGAACTGCTTCTCATCTGAAGCACTTTGAATAAGGGATACTCAACCTGTAATAGAAGAGAGGGATACTGACAGGTAGAGCACTTCATTCATGTGGCAGTCATTGTGCTGTTTAGTGGTGCCATGGTGAAGTTTGAAATGCATGATCTTGTCATGACAGTCATCCCCATAACTTTTGCTCCCAAAAGAGAGTAAAAAAACCAACTACACACATCTGAAGAGTAGAGACATCACATTGGCAACGAAGATCCGCATAGTTAAAGCAATGGTATTCCCCATAGTAACCTATGGATGTGAGTGCTGGATGATAAGGAAGACTGAATGAAGGAAGATAGCTGCTTTTGAACTGAATTCTGAGGGTGCCTTGGACCGCGAGAAGATCCAAACAGTCCATTTAGCTGTCAGAGTTTATCTGGCAGGTCGTTCCACAGTCTTGGGGTAACCGATGAAAAGGTCCTCTGGATGATGGTCACTAGTTGGGTTCTAGCTGGTTGGAGCAGATGTCCCTCAGAGGGCCTAAGTGATTGAGGCAAATAGTATGGGAGAAGGTGATCCTGTAGGTAACCTGGACACAAACCATGCAGTGCTTTAAAGGTCAAAAACTTAGTTTCTTGTTCTTTGCTCAGAAACTAATTGGCAGCCGGTGGAGTGACTTTAGGATAGGTGTAATATATTCACTCCCAGATGTTCCCATATTCAATCCAGCTGCTGTATTCTGAACCAGCTGGAATTTCCAAACTTGAGACAAAAATAGCCCAATATAAAGAGCACTGCAGAAGTCCAACCTTGAGGTTACCAGTACATGCACTACCATCTTTAGGTCCTCCAAATCTAGGAAGGGGCACAGCTGGTGTATCAGCCAAAGCTGATAATAAACACTCTTGACCGTGGCATCTATCTGGGCTGACATTTGGAGAGATGAATCCAGGAATACTCCCAAACTGTAAACAGTCTTTCAGGGGGAGTGTAACCCCACCCAGAACTGGTCGATACACCTCCATCCCCAGATTAGGACCCTTAATAGCAAGCACCTCTGTTTTGTCTAGATTTACTGTAGTTTCAATTTGTTTCTCCTCATCTAGCCCATTACCTCCTCCAGGCACTTGTTCAGAGGAGGCATGTTATCCTTAGCTGAGGCTGTTTTTGAAGGCATGGAGTAATAAATAAATAATCACACACATCTCTTTCTTTCTGAGTACGGAAGTGCACTTTCTCAGCTATTCTACTCTCAATTGCGATAAATGCCATCACAAAAGTCAGCCTGAAGGTATTAAAGAAAGAAAGAAAAATCCTGCACTACTTAAGTTCCCAGATGTTTTCCTGCACTAAAATATACCGTTTTATTTTTACAACTTTGCCTTGTTGGGCTTATAAGCATGCTTTCAAGTGCTAGCTGTTTATTTAGCTTTGATCTACTGGAGGGGGTAACAAAATAGATGTTGTCAATTGTTTCTGCTAGTGGATGCATACTTATTTTCAGACAAAAGGCTGGAAACTGAAAACTGAACTTTATAGCAGATTATCAATGAAAATCACAATAGCCAAACCCTTTTGATAGGTCCCCTCCACATGATTCCCTGGGGAAATGAACTTGTAACATATTGTCTGAATTGACCAGAAACTCCACTGGTAGGTTTACAGCTGAATACAAAAACAATGGCCACAGATGATATACATAACTTTAAAGCAAATAATGAAGACACTGAGAATAGTTAAGGACTTTCTATACCAAGGACTTTCTATATCAAAATGAAGACTGCCATTAAGAAATGTGAAGAATATTAGAACATGGAAGGGCAGCTCTAAAAGAACTAGACAGATTCTCAAGTGTAAAGATATATAACTGAATACCAAAGTTCGGCTTGTCCAGTTAATTTCAATAAACTGAAATGACTATCATGAGCCATCCAGTAGTACACACACAAAACTAAAAGGGACAGAACCAGATGCCAACAAAATCCTGCAAAAATCCCACCAAAAAACCCACCAAATATAACGAAACACAACACAACCAAAGAACCATCTTCAGGCTCCTCCCATTACTGTTATATTTCTCAGCATGCTGCAGACAACCTGGCGTCTTCTAGATGCTTTCAGTACTACAGCTCCTGAGCAATGGCATGGTGCCTGGGGTTTATAAGAAACACACCCCTATATTTATTATTAGTTATTTATTATTTCAGTTTCTATACCACTCCTCCCCGTAGGCTCAGGGCGGTTCACAAAATCTAAAAGCATATATATTAAAAAGCAATACATATAAAAACCAAGTTTCTACGAGTTTTAAGAGGGGCCGCTAAGATTGAATGCTTGCCAGAAAGGGTCGTCTTACAAGCCCTCCGGAAAGGGGCCAGTTAATTGATCGAACTTCATCAGGTAAAGCGTTCCATAAAGTCGGAGCCACCACTGAGAAGGCTCTTTGCCTAGTAGCTGATGAGTGGTAAGTTCGGATAGAAGGGACATCAAGGAGATCACTAGGGACATCAACCGTAGTGATCTCTGGGGAATATATGGGGTAAGGCGGGCTTCAGGTACACCGGCCCTAGACCATACAACAACTTAAAGGTTAGAACCAGCACTTTAAATGCAATCTGGTACTCTATTGGGAGCCAGTGCAATTGCTGCAAAATGGGGGTGATATGACATCTCATCGGCACTCCGGCGAGCAGTCGAGCTGCAGCATTTTGCACTAGCTTAAGTTTCCAGATCACAGACAATGGAAGGCCAATGTAGAAGGCGTTACAGTAGTCCAATCTCGAGATGACCGTCGCCTGGATCACCGTAGCTAGGTCATTCAGAAATAGGTTTCTGTATTCAGAAACACATTCTTATATTCAGGAGAAAGTAACCCACTCTCCTCACTTAAGAAAAGCCTCTTATAGGAGAATACAGTCAACAGAACACTGCTATTTGGTTTCCTGCTCATCTAATTTCATTTATAGGAAAGGTTTGTTCTGCATCCACCTGAAATATTTTTCAATGAAGTAAATGTTCAAATGTTTCCACAGAAGTCATGGTAGAATTCCATGGATACCTTGTGCTTTTTTTGTTTTAAGTTAATACCACACCCATGTTTATTTATTCTAGACTCCTTTCTTGTTTCAATTTAGCCTTTAATCTGCTGGAAGGGAGGGGGCAGGGGAACACAGCAATTACTTTGATTAGTAGTCAGTGTATACGCTTTCACTTAAGTCAACTATTTACTTACCTATTGAAATGATAGATATCTTTTATGTTTCCAAACAATGCTGATCGTTCCTCTGTCCCCAGAGAAAGCTTGGATTGGTCAGTTATACACTCAAGGTAATCCTATGAAATAAATGAAAAGGGTGTTTAAAACATGTCTATTCTTTTGTTCCTCAGTAAATGAAACTATCTTTAATTGTGCAAGATGAGTCCCCCCACCAGATCAATTTCACTTTATATTACTATAATCCTTTCAGTAGCTGTACTAGAACAGTCTTTCTATTATGGAAGATAACAATACTTATCTGTTCATAATACCAAGGAATAAACCCAAAGGCTGAATGCTTTCCTTTGCTTCCCAGGCTGTACATTGTATGTTTTCCAAGCTGCAAATGTATTCAGATTTCACTCACAGTGACAACTTAATGATCTCTATTAATTACGCAATAAAGCCAATGACATCTTCTTACAATAAATGGGGTTTTAAATAAAACATTATAGCTATTATTAAAGCACCTGGATTTCAAATAGATAAGTCTAAAAAGAGGCCTCCAAGGAAATGACCACATTACACAATGCTGAAAAGGCATTTTTAAAATTCCCTAAAACACAAAGTAATAAAAATGGCATACTTTCCAGTCTGAAAAAATAGGACCTCTGTTTTTGAGGTGACCACCTGGAGCACTACTAACCATTTTCATGTACAATATTGGAACTTTTCCAGAAAATATTAATTTGCATGCAAATCACCTATGAAGAGTATTCCTTGGGATCAAGGAGTAAATATAAATATAAAGGTAAAGGTTTCCCCTGACATTAGGTCTAGTCATGTCTGACTCTGAAGGGTGGTGTTCATCTCCATTTCTAAGATGAAGAGCCAGCGTTGTCCATAGACACCTCCAAGGTCATATGGCCAGCATGACTGCATGGAGTGTCATTACCTTCCCGCAGAAGCAGTACCTATTGATCTACTCACACTTGCATGTTTTTGAACTGCCAGGTTGGCAGAAGCTGGGCCTTAAAGCAGGAGCTCACCCAGCTCCCCACCACCAACCTTTTGGCCAGCAAGTTCACCAGTTCAGTTGGTTAACCCAGGATCCAGGTACAAGAAAGTATACATTAATCAGAAAAAGAAACTACTTTAGTTAAGTGGCTTTCTTCCCTAAATACTTTGATTTTTTAAACAAACTAGCTTTGATTATCTTGTTTTAATGTATGAAATAGCCTAAGAAGATCTTAGTCCATTTAAATGGTTAATTGATGTTATGATGATATTGTACATGGCCCTGAGATCCTATGATTCAGAATGTAATGCAAGCATTTTACTAAATAAAGGAGGGGAGATATCCCCACCCCCTCCAAAAATTCCACTTTTGGTTAGATCAGAACAATACTAGAAAAGCTGGCCTTCAGAGAATGTTGGCTATCTTTACTGAAATTCTTGTTGAGGAACCTTAGGTATGTTTTTCAAGGGATGTCTTTTTTTTTTTTTACCAAAACACAATATATGAAATTGAAATGGTTTACTTTTTAAATGAGACTTTTGTGTCTATGTCTTTTCTGCATTCTCCTTCTGATAGCCAAAAAAACAAGTATTCTCAACCTTATCAGAGCTTTCTGAAATTCTGACGGAAAGTCATGGTGACCAGGTTGTTCACCAGGTATCCCCTGACACCACTTTCTGAATCTACTCCTCCAAGAAAGACCAGAGTCAAAAGAAGCAAGCCAGAAAAATACTATGGTTTACAATATCAAAAAATGCTGAGATATCTAGAAGAACCAATAGGACTAGTTTCCTCCAAGGTGACAAAAACTGTCTCTGTCCCATAGCTATTCCTTTTATTTAACAAAGTTATTGTGTAAAGGTGATATACAGAATGGAAAATAAAATAAAAGAAATACAGATAATACAGATAATATAAATACATCTGTCTACCACACTCACCCCTCCCTTCACCCATGAACCACCATTTTTGGTTGAAGTTACACTTAAAACAGGAAACTGTTCTGACTTACATACAAATTCAACTTAAGAACAAGCCTATAAAACCTATCTTGCTTGCAACTTGGGAACTGCCTGTAAAAGCAAGCACCTTCACATAGATAATATTCCCCACCTAAGAAAACTTAATCATATCCAAATTAAACAAATTCTTCCCTAAAAACAGCATGGCTAGGAAAAATGTGTTCTTGCTTAGATACAATTTTAAACAACAAAGCTCCATGGTATCTATACATTAGCTACATTTCTACTTTCCATTCCACATCCATTAACTTATAACCATAAATTAAGTCTGTTCTCTTAATAAATGTTTGCATATTGAATCATTTTTGCCCCACTGTCCCCCAGACTTCCTGAAACTGCTGCTGACCTTTTGTTCTCACTCAACAGCTGCCTTGAAGCAGTTTTACGAAATTCATGAAGCAGAAAATTTTGCTACACAGACAAAACCTGGGTCAAGGAGTAGAAAAATGTACATAACAGGAATGAGTCATTCCCAGCTGAAATTTTAGTGTACATTTTGCTTACAAAGGAATAAAAAGAGTTTTTTCTCAAATAAAGAATTATTGGCCCACAAAAATTTCTATTTTTCCAAATAATGGTTAAAAATTTGTATAGAAACTTTGTCTTTTAATAATAGTCTATATTTTGCTTTTCAATTCCATGATAGCTTACAAGTAGGCATATGTAAAATTCACTGAAGCAATCAGATTTCCACTCTTGTTCCCTCTCCTGAGCAGCAGATTTCCTGTTTAACACTATGGAATCTAGCAACAGATTCCAGTTATGAATCCATCCATCCAATGAAGACAGGTCTTAACCTAAAGTAAAGATTTCAGATGTTTTGTGTGTTTTTCCGTTTTGTGTTGTGTTTTTGTGTGTGTTGTCCTTATGATGAACTTTTATCACAATGTATGAAGTTTTCAGACAAGATTAGCTATGAGGTTCACAAACGTATATACACCTTCCACACATAACTTCCAACATTTCACAGATTAAATTCAAAACACATGTGCACATATAAGAATGTGGTCAAGATGGCAAAAGTTATTAATGAGGAAAATACAAGAGGCTGCATCAGTTTGCTTTTGCATCTGTCTACTGGGATAGTCAAGCCCCCAATCCTACTACTCTCCCCTCCCCCAAATTCATGTAGTGCAAAGTGCTTTTGCACTTGACTGTCTATACCAAATCAACAAATATAAAATACTTACCTCAATCCTATTTACAGATCCACTAAATCAGTTACTAAATTGTGCATCGATATGTAAATCCCATTGAGTCACTGGATAACCAAGGAGTTCAATTAAATATCATTTGATGTGAAAAGGATTAACATAATATAATGGTCACAGTCTAACTAGGGTGGGCAATGCAAACTCCAGGGTCCCAGTGATCCCCAGATTATTTGATCGACTATATGAGTTTCCATTGTCAGATAATTTGGGATCAGATCCTGGGATATAGGAGCAATGTGGAAGGGGTCTGAGTTATAGCACTGGGACATGTTTGAACCTTTGGAATTTGTCTGCCCTTGCATATACTATCTATATTGTACAAAGTTGATTATGACTTTATAAATACTGGTAACTTTAAATAACAAACGCTTAATTTTGACAGAGACAAAAATAGGGGTTAAGAAGAAAAATTACTGAAATATTCAATCTGAAATCTTATACATTTCAAATTTTGAAGGCAATGTAGCCATGTGATAATGCATCCACACTGATATTTAACATTCCTTGTGAAATTACAGAAGCTTTATTCTACATAACTATTATTGTTTGAAGAATTAGTGAGAAAATCATACTAACAAGGCTACCGAAAGTAAGCGGTTGCTCCCCAGTGTAGAAATCATTACATACAATAATAGCTATACATGTGAACCTCTTTTTGCCAACCTGCCAAAGAGAATGACAAGATTCCTTGTATCCTGCACGAAATTAAGGGAAATTGAGGGAAATCAAAAAATCCTGCAGATTCTCTGCAGAAATGTAAAACTCCCAGTATAAACTTTTAAAACTCAACAGTATCTTTGAAGACAGCAATATTTTTATCAAAGTAGTCAGTGACAGCCATGCATTTAAAAGGGGGATGATGGAATAACTTTTTGGATGCATAACCTGTGTTGATGCATTGACTTTTGGCTGGATGAGAATAACATTATTCTCTTTTTGGGGCCAATCTAAAATATTCTTTTTTGTGCAAGCATTTAAAACTGTTGTCTTTTTCAAAATATATGCCGTTCCCTGCCATGCGTTGTTGTGTCCCAGTTTGTGTATATGTGTTTTGTGTGTATATATATTTGTGTGTGTATATATATACAGTATGTGTGTGCGTTTGTTTGTGTGCATATACAGTATGTGTGGTTTTTTCTTAATTTTTTGGATTTTAAGACCCTTCCACTGTGTTTTCAGTGTTTTTATGAGTGAAGGTCACTTGTGGCCTGATAGGTGTATTTTGCCCAAATTTGGTGTCAGTTGTAAGTTAGGCTAATCCCACAAACTTAGATATCTTTCTCTCGTTCTCACGAAGCAGGAATTTAGTTACAGCATGTTGCTTCTAATGGATTTCAAGAACAGCAGCCATTTTGAAGGAATGCTATGACAGCACCGAATATGGGAGAGGACTGAATTAAATTTGAATAAAATTGGGATTAGTCACCTCATCAAATAGCAAAGTTGTAGAATACAATTTGTATCACACACACACACACATATTGCATTTCTTTTGAACCTTGTATATTTAACAAGACATTTATTAAATGATGCACAAGATGTAGTGCTTTTAGATAAACACAGTCATTGAAAAAGTATGGAAACAAAAATGGGAGGATAATTATAATCAAATCTAGATCAGAATAAGTCTCAGCAATGAAGCTGGATATACTTAATCAGCTCAATATTTGCATTTAAAACATAAAACAGCAGCAATTGGTTTAAAAACATTTGATTTAAAAGATTGTATACAGTGGTTTAAGGACTGGAGATGTGTTGCTTTCCAAATGTTGTTGGGTTGCAACTCCCATAATTATCACACTCCCTATACTTTGCTACAGCTCATAAAAACTGTAGTTGAAAAGCTAAGGAAAGGTGGTTTGGTCCTTATCTAAAGTGACAGCTGTCAAAAGCCAGTGCAAGAGTTCACATTACTGAAATGTTTGTTGGTATTGCCCTTCTCAAATGGAATGTTTTCTTCTTAAATGGTTTTTCTAACCATTTTGAATATTAGTTGTAAAATGCCACTAAACCATTAGTGGGGTTTGGGGATACTGGCAATGAAATGGTAGAACAAACCATGGTGAAGATCAACATGAATGGCTGTATGACAAGAGTTCAGAGTTGTGAGCTACCATACAAATTATTATTTTAAATGGTACCCCACTCATATTATGAAAGGGGAAGACATCTGCCTTATAGTTCACACATTTGAACTTTTGTAAAAACTGCTGATCTATTTAAATTCAAATTCAGTTTTGACTTTTGGAAACTTGGTTTTGTTCTTAAAGGATCAGAGTATTGATCCATTAACTTCACACTGCTGTGCAATTTCTTTTACATTATCAAATGTAAAAGAAATTCCCTCCAGTTACCGCCAGGTTTCGAACCTGTCGTTCCTGGGCAAGGTGACTGAGAGGGCAGTAGCGGATCAGCTGCAACGGTTCTTAGATGACACAGCTGGACTTGATCCCTTTCAGTCCGGCTTCCGTATTGGGCATGGTACAGAAACCATGCTTGTCTCCATTACAGACTGACTTCGCTGCCAGCTGGACCAGGATGGGTCAGCGCTGCTCATACTGTTAGATCTCACAGCAGCTTTTGACACAGTAGATCATGCGCTGTTGACCCACCGTTTAGCTGTGATGGGAGTGAGGGGGACTGCCCTTAAATGGGTGGCCTCCTTTCTCCAAGATCGGGGACAATGAGTGGAGGTGGGAGGGATGGTTTCCGAGAGACTCCCATTAACTTGTGGGGTCCCTCATGGCGCCATCCTTTCCCCACTATTGTTTAACATCTATATGCGCCCCCTGGCCCAGCTGGTTCGCGACTTTGGTCTGGAGTGCCATCAGTACGCTGATGACACCCAGCTGGTGCTGAGAATGGATGGCAGGCCGGAGACCATACCCGATTGTTTCCATCAATGCCTTGAAGCTGTGACTGGATGGCTGCGGACCAGCCGGTTGAAGGTGAACCTGTCGAAGATGGAGATCCTATGGCTAGGTCACCCTGGATTGAGTGGATGCCGGCTGCCTACCCTGGACGGTGAGCCTTTAAGCCCGTCGTTCTCTGTAAAGAGCCTGGGGGTCCATTTGGACTCACTGCTATCGATGGAGCTGCAAATCTCCACGGTATGCATGACCGCATTCTTCCATCTGCGATAGGCTAGGCGGCTGGCTCCCTACTTGTCCAGAGGGGACCTGGCTACGGTGATCCAGGCGACGGTCATCTCAAGGCTGGATTACTGTAACTACCTCTACATTGCCCTTCCCTTGTCAGCAATCCGGAAACTCAAGCTAGTGCAGAATGCTGCTGCTCGACTACTGATGGGAGCATCAGTATGAGAGTACATTGCACCTATTCTCCAGCAACTGCACTGGCTTCCAATAGAGTACCGAATTGTTTTCAAGGTGCTGGCATTGACCTTTAAGGCCTTGTATGGTCTAAGGCCGGCGTACCTGAGGGACCGCCTCACCCCCATATACTCCCCCGAGATAACTGCATTCAGAAGAGCAGAACCTCCTTTTAGTCCCTTCGATCCATTCCTGTAGGCTGTCCACCACGAGGTCGAGAGCCTTCTTTGTGGCAGCACCATCTTTGTGGAATTCTATGCCGGTTGAAGTCCGCACCATCAAAGAACTGGCCCCGTTCAGGAGAGCTTGTAAAACATCTTTGTTTAGACAAGCTTTTAATCTTACTGTTCCCTAAGCATTGATGTCAAGCCTAGAATTTAAACTGCAGATGCTCTGCAGTTGCTTGCTCTTGTATTGTTGTTGTGTTTTTACGCTTTTATGTCTTTTATGCTTTTAGTATTGTTATATTAAAATGCGCTGTGATTGTTTTATATGCATTGTGTAAACCGCCCAGAGCCTGCTGGAAGAAGCGGTATATAAGATTGAATAATAAATAAATAAATAAATGACATTTTAAATATGGATGTGTGAACGACTCCTCTCTCTCATATAATTCATTTTCTTCCATTCCCAGTCCATGAATAGGTCTTTGAAGAAACCACCCAAAAATGTTGAGGGTGTAGATACTAGTTATTAACAGTCTGTCCTATTCGCTACATCTCTCCATTTCAAGGAATTGCACTTGCTTGAAGAAAGCTGAATATAGGCAAAATAGTATGAATAAACACAGGAATGGCTGAACTCACTGATGTAAGTCCTACTTGAAGGAGAGGCTTAAGCATACATTGTGCCACCCTGGAATGTAAATCATACCCAAACAAAACCACTGGGAGAAAAGAACTGTGGCTTTCCCATGCTATTTTCCTCAGCCACTTAAAAGCTAGGATGTCAGATCTCTCACCATTCATCTGTCAGCACAGGAGGGTGGCACTTAGGAAGCAACCTGTCAAAAGACTGCAGCCTGTTTTGCACGTTTTCCTTGAAAGGTGTAACAAAGACAATTCAGGAACAATACAATATGGGAAGTGAATAGATTATTAAGGGATTTGTTGCATAACGAAAAGTAATCTGGGAAACTGCAGTATTGTGTTAGGTTTAGCAACAAACTCTATGAGAAATTTTCCTCACTTTATTTTAAATAGAAAAGTATAACTTTTTTCTTTAATCAGAAGTTAACCATTCATAACACTTTTAAAATCTTCCTTTGCTTAATGTAATATTAATAGGAAGACAAAACTCAACTCCATTTTGAGGGAGAAGCACATGCTGTTTTAGGAGTTTACAGTCAGAATGGCTCCCAATAATCCAGACCATTTTGCTATAATAAAAGTCAGGAAATAGAGCAGGCAATTTCAATTTACCATTTGTTTCAGGATGCAAATACAATCTTGCAAGCACTGCAATTCTTGGGGAAATTACTCTTTCCTACTTGTCATCAATTTGGAATACCAGAGCAGCAGATCATGTGCAGATTTTGATTAATGAGTTCTCTCCAGGAATCTCACATTAGGAAATACTCTGTTTCTAAGACTGTTTGAAAATGATTTCGAACGGGTCCCATCGAATGATGTTTGGCCCATCCCCTCCGTATTCTGTTGGAATCTGTCTGCAAAGCTTTGCAGAAACAGATTATTTGCAGATAGAACTATAATCATATATTTTGAAATACTATGGATTCTTCTGTTGCTGAAGCATTTTTTTTGTGTGTGATAGGAAAATCCGTATGCATCTCATCAGCAATAACACTTTTTAAAAGGTCATAGAATGATGTTGGGGTATTTTGAATGGATTGGGAGGAGCCAGCCTTCCATGGTGTGATGAGTCAAGGTGCAAAATTTCAAATCATAAGAATCACGAGGAGAGTATGCAACCTGTTTCAATACAGTATGCATTCAGACCTTTAAAAAATATGGGATGAATACTGATATAAACAGATTGTATCCCAATGTTATAAGTACTCGATTATGACTCTACAATCATCTTCTTTTGTACAGTTGCATTGGAATACCTACAGGTTTCTAGAGAGAATACTTCTATAGCAGGCATGGGCCAACCTTTTCCACATTGGAGTCTGCTGTGTCTTTCTGCCGAGGGGAGGGTTTCACACGCAACTGCATAGGGTTCTTGGAACTGTGCAGCTGCTCACAACTATGGGGCTGGATGAGGGAGCCCAACAGGCCGCATCAGACCCATGGGTCGTAATTTGCCCATGCCTGTTCTGTAGGCATTTTTAGGTCCTTCAGCATGGTTCTATAGCCAACATCTGGCAAAAATTGGCCACAGTTTTGTACTGGATGACTTAGAAATTTTGAGTATTTGAGTATCTGAATACTTTAATCACACCATTGAGAGAGGTGTTCTCTCAGGAGAAAAATATCGTGGGTTTAAAAAAAAAAAGGTTTTCCATTTTTGAATGGATCTAGCACCCCAGAGAACGTAGATAGCTGACTGTACATTAATTTCCTTGCAATCTTTTTTTTTTGCCTTTTTAGTCACTGAAAGTTAAACAGGATAACTCCAATGAAGTTTTATTAATAAAAGGCCATTACCCTAAAGCTAATTTTAAATGTTACAATTGTTTTTCATAAAAACAATCATAACAAAATACTAAATCACATCACCTTGCTTCTCTTTTTTTTAAAAAAAATGCTATTTATTAAAAATGTTAATATTATAGTAAAAGATATAAAAAGTATAAATAAAAAGTAGAGAAAGAAATAAAGGAAAAAAGATTACTGTCAGCCATCTTTTCAGAAGTTATTCATATTACATAACACACTGTATTATTCATACCTGACTCCCTAATATTAACACAACATATCTACTCTGGAAGACAATCATACCTGGCCAATTTATTGGTAGAATGATTGTTCAGGCAGAAAATAATGTGTTATTTACATTTGTTATTGTTCTTTTGAAAGGCTGTGCATTTATCTTTTTTAAATGTTATTGATAATTATATTTCTAATTTTGTATAAAAGGAAGATTTTTCAAGCTTCCTTGAGACCTACATTAGTAAAAAGGCAGGGGAAAAAACAAATTTCATCTGCACTAAAGATAATAATGTTAGAACACAATTAAATTAGCAAAAAATTAAAATATTTTTGTAAGAAAAATAAATACAGCAATAATATAATTAACAATTAAAAGTTAAATGAAATGCTGAATTCTTTATACTGAGCTGTTTTTCTCTGTCCTATTTTTTCTTATTATTTTGTCAACAAGTATGTTTGAGGGTATATACTCTTGAAAAATTGTATTCCCTCGCTTATGTTGTAATGGCCTGTGAGTTTTAAAATACATAATTATTCAATACATACCTAGTATTTTGAGAGGGGTGTGTATTTGTATGTCTTCATTCAAACAGAAAATGTGAGCTGGGAGAACAGCCACAAAGGGAACCATTATTTTTCCAGGTGATACGAAAATACTTTAATCACACCATGGAGAAATACCATCTTACTTATAATTACCCACTGCTGATTATACTGGAGTCATAAAGCCCAACATGTTAATGAATGCCTTTCCAAGAGACCAAAGTGAAGCCTCTAACATCTTGTCTGTTTCTGACAACCATCAAGTCAGTTGCCACAGGGCAACCTCAATTGTCCTACATTCTGCATGTTTCAGAGAGGAACCCTTGTAGGCATCAGATATTGGATCTGAAAATTAATTTGATTGTATGAAATTGTTAGAAATTAGAAAACTCATTATTATAAATGCGAACATATCCAAAAGGTTAATTGGGTTAATTAGGTAAAGATAAAGTTTTCCCCCTGACATTAAGTCCAGTTGTGTCCAACTCTGGGGTTTGATGCTCATCTCCATTTCTTAGCCGGCATTGTCCTTAGACACCTCCAAGGTCATGTGACCGGCATGACTGCATGGAGCACCGTTACATTAATTAATTGGGTTAATTATTGTTAGTTAAGTCATTGTTTGATATCTCAATTTCAGACAGACTAGGGATGTTCTCATCATGAGATCATAAGGAAGCATATTTTTATAGGCTTCTCCAAAAAGAAAAGTCTTGCCCTTTTAATTGCACTTTTGTCTAATCTAGACTTTCCCCCACATGGACTCCAAGGCCTATAAAATGATGTCTCCTGGACAATGGTGGGAGAGCAATGTATCTGAGAACTATAAGTTCGGGAAAGTTGCAGCATGGGGTCTCATTTCCCAGCTTCTTCCATGCAGGCGGTCACTTATCTCTAACTCTCTTTTCTTTTCACTTCTGTCAACATGTACATTTCACTCACTCTTCAAACAGCTTGTTTGTTAATGTTTAATAAAGACTGATTGATTTGAATTAGAGTGTACACATACAACACAGGTACAGCTACACAGCAAATCGATCTACAAAGATTACTCTGTGGAGAATTCACAATCTGAAATTTCTGAGAGTCTCTGGGTACAGTAGAGTCTCGGTTATCCAACCTCCGCTCATCCAACACTCAGTATTATTCGACTCCTCTAACCACCACCACCTGCAAAAAAAGCATGCAGAAACCATTCCCACTGCTCCTGGTGGCAAGGCACAAAAATCGAGCCCAACTCAGGCCTAGCTCTTTTACTTTCGGTTCCAGAAAGTTCTTCATCTCCCCTTTCCCCATCCCTGAATCTTTTACAACAATCACAACAACAACGCAAAGAGATTAATCTGCCAAAGAACAGAGCCCTGGATGTAGTTCCTCCAATACTAACAATTCTTCTCCTAAAGCGACAGGGAAGCCTTCCTAGTATTCTTGAATGTGATAGAGGAAGAGCTACCTGACCCTATGAATTCTAATGTAACAATACACACAACGAGCACTCTTAGTACTTCAGTATCAAAAATCAAGTGTTATATTATCATTTACACATAACATTTTACATAGCATATACATGTAGAATATAAAGCACCCGGGATGGGCTCCTACCCTTCAGAGGGTTAATATAGGTAAGTTCAAAAGGAGTGTATAGTCCGTAACAGAGTGGGTTTTCAAGGAAAGGTTTGCGAAGGAGGTCCCGGGATATCAAACTGAGTCCAAACGCCTGTGGACGTCTTCCAAAGAGACGAAGATGAGAGCCGAATTGCAGAGAGGAGTCAAGGTGCTGGGCGGCTTAGATGTGTGAAGTCACAACAGTATATGGGGCCTTCCCGTTTTGCTAAGTCCGTCCAAGTATCAGAGGCCGACGAGGCTATATATACATGATGGCACCAACTCTCGTTTCGACCCAATCACAGCGGGTCTTTCTCAAGGCCATGATTCAAATTGAAGCTCCTATTTTTTACAGTGGTGTACACAGATGCATTTTTTCCTTCAGAGGGTTAATATAGGTAAGTTCAAAAGGAGTGTATAGTCTGTAACAGAGTGGGTTTTCAAGGAAAGGTTTGTGAAGGAGGTCCCGGGATATCAAACTGAGTCCAAACGCCTGTGGACGTCTTCCAAAGAGACGAAGATGAGAGCCGAATTGCAGAGAGGAGTCAAGGTGCTGGGCGGCTTAGATGTGTGAAGTCACAACAGTATATGGGGCCTTCCCGTTTTGCTAAGTCTGTCCAAGTATCAGAGGCCTATGAATTCTAATGCCATAATGCACTGAAGCATATTTTCAGCTTCGGTATTAATTGGGGAAATGAGCTAGAAAAATTGTAATTTCTAAATGGTTTGCTTGACAAGTTAGCTGTGAGAATATTATTCATGAAAAAAATACATTGGTTACACCAATTATTGACATCCAATACTATATAAAGCATAACAAAATGAAGAGGATAACTGGAGAACTAGGTGGCCCAAACATTGAGAAAACCTGGACCACGTTGTTCTTAGTAGTGGGTAAGCATCTTGCTGACATGAAAATCATTTGGAGACTGTGGGGAACGGAGAAGGGGGGGGGGGGTGTCTAAAAGTACCTTTTCAAATGATCCTGAGGAAGAACACTCCTTTCCAGCAAAGATCATGACTACATGTCATGTAGGCAAGGGAAATTTCAACTTTGCTCATACAAGGCAAGTCCATCAGCAAAAGGTTTATGGTTGTGGGTGTGAATGTGTCCATACCACCAGACCATCTCCTACAGCCTCATTCACCCATTCAGCTTGTGGAAAATTCCAGTGTTAATACTATAGTCCTTCTTCACAAAAATCCTCATCAAATCTGTAACCATAATCCATGATAATTGACCTAATTGGCTAGAAATGATGAGAGGTGTAACCCGAAGAATCAGGAAAGTGACAGGTTAAGTACCTAAATACACAACTGTTTCTTATGACCTGATCCCTTTAATAAGAGATTGTTAACAACAGTTTTAAAATGGGCACTGTATTGCCAGTTTCAGCATACTACCCTGTATAGTCATGTAAAGAGTCTTGATGACTAATCTTAAATACGACAAAGTGCTGACAACAATCCGCTTTATCAAACTCACGTAGAATTGCCTCACTTAATTGATGATCATATGCATTTTTGGCTGAATAAATACATTGGGAATATACAAAGATTTATCATTACATGTGTCATATCTGAATACAGTCTACTGTTCAATTGTCAATATCTCAGTCCCCACAGTCACTGGCTGGCTGGCTGGCTGAGGGACACACATGCTTCTGGGAGCAAGAAACTCGATGAGGAAAATGGCGATTCTCTGACCACCAGCTCTCAAATCCACAAATAAGCCTCCCAATAAGTCTGTAGGCTCTTAATTTTTTCTACTAATTTAAATTTAGCTCAGTGCTTCTCGTATCGATGTGGATGTCATTCTACAGATTTTAAATTCAGCTCAGCTTTCCTCATATAGGCTAATCTGGAATGCATATGAACTTCTACAGACATTACAATATATATTTGTTTAGTGATTCAAGGAAGGATTCTTAGAACTAAGGTTAGGTAGACAGATCAGACTGTGTGATCTGTTGTTTTATTAGATCTCTTAGGTTCAACAGATAGAGCCAGGTGAAAATTTATGACTAGCCTTGGTAGGCCTAAATCAAGAATTAAGAGTATATCTGGAACACACACAGAGATGAGGAATTATTTACCAACACCAGCAAATTTTCACAAGCTCTTTCCCAAAATATTATAGCCCCCGTTTCCCTTGCATGAACTCTCCTTTTCAGCTGCCTACAAAATAACAGAATATTGATACAGGTAAACCTCAATTAACAAAGCTTCTGACAAAGCCTCTTTGTGTCTATCCTGTCCTCTCTTTCTTCTCCTCTGACTACCTGGAAGTTTTTAAACATCACCGGTGCCAGGAGAGTAATGAACAAAAACTGGTTCTATATACTGGACACACAAAGGGCCCTTCCACAGTCCTATATTCCAGAATATCAAGGCAAAAAAGCCCACAATATCTGCTTTGAACTTGGTTATCTAAGTCCACACTCAGGTAATGTGGGCTATTCTGCCTTGATATTCTTGGATATAGGGCTGTGTGGAAGGGCCCAAAGACTTTCGGTTGCCAAGCTGAAACAGTGTGTCTGCAGTAAATAGTAAAATAAAGCATTAGCAGGGAAATATAAGGCTTTTCCTCACTTGATCCTACCCTAGTTATTCATGCCTGCTTACAACAGTCAAAGTAACAGCAACTGCCTCTACACCCCCTTGCTGAGTATGCATGAAAAGGGAAACAGTATCAAAAAAAGGGAAAACAGGCATTTACAGATGCATATATCTCCAGGATAGGCCACTGGAATGGAAAAATTACAAAAGTGAGGCTGGTAAAAGAAACAATAGTCTCTGGATACATTTTGAAATAAGTTTTCAAGTGATCTGTAAAAAGTTCAAATTGTTTTTGTTTACTACTGAAATGGTTATCAGACCTAGCTGTTTTATTTTACACTAGCTTGGGGACCCGGCGGTGCCCGGGTTATTTGAGGAAGGCATTGTGTGCCAAGGTTGGTTCCTATTAGATGTTTATGTGGCTTGCAGTGGTCTCAGGAACTTAGTGAAGGTACTGCAAGTCCCATTGGCCATGGTCCATCCCCCTCCAAACAGCACCAGGATGTAGAGTGGGTCATGAGGGCTCTGTGTGTCACATTTGGTCTTGATCATTCTTTGGATGAGGGTTGCAGCGGTCTCGGAAGGTGAGTGAAGGTATTTCATGTCCCATCATCTGTTGTCCATCCTCCTTGAAACAGCACCAGGGTGTAGAGTGGGTCAAGGGGGCTCTGTGTGCTAATTTTGGTCTGTAGTGGTCATTGGGTGAGGGTCGCGTTGTGAAGTGGGCCATTGGGCCCCTGTGTGCCAAGTTTGGTCCTGATCTGTCACTGCTGTGGGCCGCAGTGTCTGACTGCCTGAGGCCTTTCCTTTTTTCTCTGCGTCACCTTAGAATGTTGGAATGTGGATGGCCAATCAGAGTCCTTTATGCAAATACCATTTTAGTGGCAACTGATCCCCTCTGTCTGGGGCCGTAGAATGTTGGAGTTCTGAGGCTGGCCAATCAGAGTCCTTTATGCAAATAATCCCATAGTGGCAACCTATTGAAATGCTGTCACATATTCCTTGGCACCTCCGCACCTCCCAGAAAATGAACATTCCATTTCCAACGGAAAAAAACTGTCATTTGGCTAACTCAAGCATTCAGTTGCATTCTGTTCTGCTGGCCAATCAGAGTCCTTTATGCAAATAGTGTCTCAGTGACAACCAATTACCTCTCTCTGGTGCCTTAGAGTGTTGGAGTTCTGAGGCTGGCCAATCAGAGTCCTTTATGCAAATAATCTGGTGCCTTAGAGTGTTGGAGTTCTGAGGCTGGCCAATCAGAGTCCTTTATGCGAATATTCCCACAGTGGCAACCAATCGAAACGCTGGCAAATATTCCTCCGCACCTCCCGCCCTCCGCACCTCCGCAAACACTGACTTTTATTATATACATAGATAGATGATAGATAGATAGAAGATAGATAGAAGATAGATAGATGTCCATATTATTAGTTTCGAATAAAAGATTTGCCAAGACATGTTGAGCTGCTTTTATTTATTTTAATGTTCTTTTTTGTTTATGAATCTATTTCTTCCAAGTTATTTTAACCGTTGATACAACTATTGTTTGATAAGTAGTAACGTCCAGGAACTCATCTAATACATTAATTTGTAATTCCTATTGCTAGACAATTGGGAAACAAAAACATTTGATGTTCTGTTGTGAATTTACCCACTTTTTTAACCTTTTGCCCATATTCAAACTAAACTCTTGTTTGAGTTTTAAGCAATGACATGTTTCTTAAAATACAGTTGTGGTTAATTTATGATCATCAGTGAACACCTGTTTTTATTAAGCTTGAATATGACAACTAAAAATGCATGAACAGCTAAAATGTCTAAACTCTGTTCCAATTTATGTCAAGTATGCTGTGTTTGAGAATAAATGCTTACATTAATGCTTTAGTTCAATCTTCTTTTTTTTAAAAAAAGTAATAAAAACCTCTAAAATGCTTCTGTATAGATAGTTTTGCTATAAACCAGCAGTTAAAAAACCTAATGTAGTTGTGCAGGAAAATACTTGTCTGGGGGATTAATTTTTTTCAGTGTCTTTGTAGAATCAAATCTTGATAATCTTTTTTGCCTTGCTGTCTGCTTTTTTTGTGTCATTATCAGACTAGTGTTTTCTTTTCCGGATTAGTGATGTACTTAACACAGAGAAATGCCCAGAGCAACATATTATAAGATTTCCAGAGTATGTGTTTTGTCTCTGCAAACTGTGTCTAAATTGGACAGGAGGCCAAAGAATTGTAACTAACAAAGCAATAAATAAATATAGCTCCTCAAAGGAACATGAACAGGAGAACACTTACTTGGCAAACCAGTTATATAGTCAAAGCTTCCAATTTCTACCAGAAAAGAAAAACAAACCCAAGCCCACTCTTATTTCTCTGGTCACGCATGAAGATTTATAAAGAGGCAGGTTGACTCCAACCACTGATATAATTGTCTCTTTGGTTAAATTCTGTCTCCTTGGGTCACCTTGGATTATTTCAATCACCTGCTAGAATCACAGACCTGGAAGAGACCTAATGGGACATAAAGTCCAACTCCCTGGTCCACGCAGGATTACAACTAAAGCATCCCCAGTGGGTAGTTCGCTGTTAAAGCTCTTTTTGAGGACATGCAGAGGAGACCCCACAACCTCCTTAAGCAATTGCATCCAGTGCCTAGCTGTTTTTACTGTCAAAAAGTTCCTACTTTTTCAATCAGAATCTACCTTCCTATTAGGCAAAACTTATCACATTAGGAAATACTCTGTTTCTGAGACTGTTTGAGAATGATTTTGAATGGGTCCCATCACATGACGTTTGCCCCATCCCATCAGTATTCTTTTGGAAGCCATCTGCAAAGCACTGCAGAAATTGATAATTTGCATACTGAGTTCTAATCGTGTTTTTTGAAATACTAAGGATTCTTACATTGCTGAAGCACTGTGTTTGTGTGTGTGTTAGGAAAATCTGCATGCATCCCATCATAGAGTCATAGAGTAATGTAGGGGGTGTTTTGAATAGACTGTGAGGAGCCAGCCTTCCGTGGAATGACAAGTCAAAGTGCAGTATTTTAAAATCATAAGAATAATAATCAGGTGTGATGAGGAGAGTATGCATCCAGCCTCAATATAGTATGTACCCAGTGCCCAAAAAAATAAGGGTTGCATACGGATATAAATGGATTATATCCCAATGTGGTAAGGTTCCAAAAGACCTGTTTCTGTCCCCTTGAACAGCAGACACCAGGCCTTCCTCTTGCAACACGTGCATTCACTGTGTACTGCAGGGATGGAGAGTCTTTAGTTCTCTGTAGGTTTTGGAATATGAGTCCCACAATCCTTTATGTCAATTAATCGGATAAGACTTTTGGACTAATGATTTCCCACCCCTGTTGTCCCAAAAAGTCTAGGGCATGCTTGGGAATTGTACAGTTCTCCAGATGGTCCTGAATTACAACTCTCACAAATTTCTATAATTATTTAGACTGACTAGGGCTGCTGGGACACAATTACTTCTGATAGAAAAACCAAGCGGCCCAAGGTGTAAAGACCTGGGAACACATCCTAGGGTTTTTTGGTTTTGGAGGGGGGGGGGTGCTGGAAATTACTGTAGTGAAGGACTACTTCCAGACAACCCCAGGTCCTACATCTACATACTACACTTATGCTATGACTACCAATCATGTCATTCTGTTTTAAAGTAACAGATACATAAAAAGTATAATGGTCATTCACAATATCCTTGCAGTATCTGTGAACATGGACACTGCAATATTGAACACTGGGGAGAGGGGCAACTTCTTCCCACTAACACTGTCCCTATTGCCAATTAAGCATAGGCATGGGTGATTTTGCTGCCACTCCACCTGAAGTGTGAGTTATACCTTGTTATGCACAGTCATGAAAATAACCCACTACACTCCTCATTGTTGATTTGTTACTGACTGCAATTTACGCTGTTAATTTCCCATGCATTTAGACCAGTGGTTTTCACCCTGTAGGTAACTGGCTTGGATTTCTGGGAGTTGTAGGCCAAAACATCTGAGGACTCACAGGTTGAGAACCACTGATTTAGACCTTTAGAGAAATAGTTAGGATTCTAAAAAAATCATAAATTTAATGAAGACTATATGGCATGAAAAATTAGCAGATGAAAACTTATGATCACAAGAAAAATAAAAATACAGTATAAGTTCACCAGCTAATTGGAATTGCCAGAAATTTGAATCATCTGTCTTATAAGACGCCTCTACAAACAAGAATTATAATGGACAGAGCATTTATTCATCTCTACACTGTGAGATGCCTGTGCTGCCTACAGCATACCAATGCAGTGCAAGTCTTGCAGTAAAACCACCTGCTGGTATGCTCTCAATTTTTCTGCATTACACATAATTATAGAAAACAGAGAGAGAGAGAGAGAGAGAGAGAGAGAGAGAGAGAGAGAGAGAGAGAGAGAGAGAGAGAGAACATCTACTTACCTTCACAATGCTTTTTAAATCTTGCACATATGTCCGTTCAGTCTCCAGGATTTCTTGGACCACTCTATCCACATACAGAAGCTTTGGACTAGTAGGCTCCGTAATCAAGGACATGACACAATTTTTGCTACTTTCCTTTAATTCAGCTCTCCGTGGCATACTTGGCCTTCTCCCAAAACTTCCATCAGAGGCCTGTTGTTCTTTGATAGGGCTATTCTTTCTGAGTTCTTTGCTGCATAATCGCTGGGCTGGACTCAGCTCTAGTTTTATGGCCCCTGCTTCCTTATCTTGGTTGAATAAGCCCAGGTGACTGTTTGAAACCAAGGTTGTTCTGCTGCCAAAGGAACAGTGGCTATCTCTGGAGGATGCGGAGGATGATGTAGAGCTGAAGCTAACAGGGCGGTCACTGTCTGACAGTTCCATGCTCTTGATCCCACAGTAGTGGAAGTGCCCGTTTTCTCCGTGTAGGCTTTCCCCTGTTATCTTGGGGGTTGTGCCCACCATTACAGGAGGCAACACGTCAAAGGGCAAATGGTAGCCATCTTTAAGGAGACAAAAAAAGAGACATTGTTTTTGTTTATTACTATGTGCAACTAGTCCAACAGAGTTCATAAAGCAGAACACATAGCTATTCAATAGACACATTTTTGTAGGTGTGATAGAAGTTTACGATGGCAATGCCACACTTCCAATTATCAAAAACATGAAAAAATGCAAAGATCTCTTCTACCTGTCATTTATTCTATCTTCTTTTGGTCCAATGCATTTTTCACAAACTGTTCTTAAATACAGAGATTCAAGCCCCCAACTTAGAATAATAAACAACCTGCCCTCAAACATTTGCCCAGATCTTGCTTCCATGCTTGTAAATAGCAATTTGGCTGATTGTACTAAATATCCCTTTCAGGTAAAGGAAGCTTTTATATATTTGGAGCTGAACTAGTAAAAGTGGTTAAGGATTTGTGCCTTTCATGAACTTGTTTGTACAGCTACTTTCAGCATTTTCCAATGTACACCCTCCTGCTTTTTATTGAGACTGAATGCATTCTGGCAAACTACCAGGTTTACATTTTATTTCCTTCCCATAGCGCATGGAGCAAACATACTTCTTGCTACAATCAAGATGTGATTTCCTGGCCTACACGGGGAAGGGGTGCAGGACAGAACATCTATTTTATACCCGTGAAGTAACTCCTGGGGCTACTCAAGCCTACACTGGAAATACTCCATTTGTTTCCATATTTTAATTTAAAAGCACAGGTGAGAATAGTTCAAGGTTAATTCTAATTTCTCTCATTTGAAAAAAAAATCATCACACAAATGTCTTTTGAAATAGTTTCTTTAATGAAATAGTAAAAGAAAAGAAAAAACCTTGACTTTTCTGATAAGAAATACATATGTGTTTTATCAGCATTTAAAGACCATAAAATCAAACTAAATGCTCTGTATATTTAGCCTGGCCTGGAAGCTGGATAAATAAGATAACTTGAAAACCCTTCCGCTAATTTATCACAAGACATATAGCTAAAAATCTATAACAATGGACACCTGATTAGTTGACTTAGCTAGAGCAAAGAGACTTCCTGTTTCGTTCAGTCACTCTGTAGACTTTCTTCCTGTTGCACTCTTATGTTGTCTCACTTATAGATAACCTCATAAGTAATTTTTGCTTTCTTAACACTGTGCACTTCTGTAGTGTAAACCCAACAAAAGAAGTCAAAGATCATTACACATTTAAGATGGCACATTGGTATGGAGAGGTAAACTGTATGGCTTTAAAGATTCTGGATTGTGCTGGCTGATTTTATAGCTGTTTTATCTGCTATATAAACAATGAAAATTGACTTCAGTCGGCTTTCTTCTTTAACAGGATCTTTGTGCAAAAACATTCTAATCAGAGGGAACTTATTTACAAGTTGGCATCTCGGAAATTTGCGAGTCCTTTCTAGTTGAAACTAATAACTGGATTTAGGCAATTACTTTAGGACTCCATTTCTATATTTGACTTTGTAGATTAATATGTTCTATCTTGGAATCTCTAGATCCAGTGCAATCCTATGGTCAACTTCTGGCAGTTCAACTTCTGCCAGAAGTTGACCATAGAATTGTGCTAGAGGTTCTAGAGCAGTGGTTCTCAACCTTTCTAAAGCCGTGACCCCTAAATACAGTTCCTCATGTTGTGGTGACCCCCAGCCGTAAAATTATTTTCATTGCTACTTTAGAACTGTAATTTTGCTACTGTTATGAATTGTAATGTAAATATCTGATATGCAGGATGTATATAATTAAAGCATAGTGATTAATGACAAAAACAATATGTTTGGGGGAGTATGGACAACGGATGATGGGATTTGCAGTGCCTTCAACCAATTCAGCTCTGACTTCCACAAACAACAGAGACACCCACAAATTACAGAATTGGACCAAACTTGGCACAGAGAACCCACATGACCAACAGAAAATACTGGAGGAGGTTGGGAGGGATTGGCAGTGAATTAGGGAAGATGTAGTTCACCTACATCCAGAGAGAACTGCGAACCCAAAACAACTATGGATCTGGACCAAACTTGGCACAAATACTAATTATGCCTAATGAGGGCAAAACAAAGAGAACATTATACATTAAAAAGTATGGAGTGGATCTCATCAGATACACACATGCTGCCAACACTGTGGTGTACAGTTCCAATAAAATTGATAATAGGGAAAATAGACCATGACATTTGGGAGTTGCAGTTACTTGGGAGTTATAGTTCACCTGCCATCAAATAGCATTCTGAACACCAACAACAATGGGATTGAACCAAATTTGGGATATAGAACTCCAATGACAAACAGAAAATACTGGAGAGGTTTGGGAGGAATTGACAGTGATTTAGGAGAGATGTAGTTCACAAACAATCAGGAGAGCGCTGTGAAATACCTGTTATGTAGGTTGTGGTGGATTCGTCAAAGGGTGGAAGGAAAAGCATAGTGTGGGGCAGCAGTAGCACGGCCTGCCCTCCTCTCCTCCCTGTTTGGGGGCGCTGGTGAAAGAGACCAGAGAGGAGGAGGAAGAAGAGCACAGAGGAAAAGGACGAGGGCAGGCCACACTGCTGCTGCTGCCGCCCTGTGCTCCTCTTGTCACTTTGCTTCGGGGCTTCAAAGAGCTGTGACAAAAGCACAATGTGGAGCACAGCAGTGGCTCCGTTTGGAAGTGCCCAAGTTGAGGGGGGGAGGGGGAAGAGCCCAGAGGAGGACAAGGGCAGGCTTTGCTGCTGCTACCCCACACTCCTCTCACCACTCTTTGAGGCCTTCCAGGCCTCAAAGGGCAGAGAGGAGAGCATGGAGTGGGGCGGCAGCAGCAGCGAGATTTTCCCTCCTCCTCCTCCTCCATAGTCTTCCTCCTCCTCCACTCCATTTGGAGGTCCCCAAAGGGAGAGGAAGAGGAGGAAGAAGAGCCCAGAGGAGAGGGAGATGGGTAAGCCTTGCTGCTGTTGCTGCTGCCGCCCCACGCTCCTCTCGCAGCTTTTTGAGGCAAGGCCTCGAAGGGGGCGAGAAGAGGGTGGCACAGGGCAGCAGCAGCAAAGTCTTCCCTTCCTTCTCCTCCAGAGTCCCCCCCCCCCGGATTGAAGGTCCCCAAACGGAGAGGAGGAGGAAGAGCTCAGAGGAGAAGGAGATAGGCAAACTTCGCTACTGCTGCCCCATGCTCCTCTCGCTGCTTGTTGAGGTAAAGCCTCAAAGGGGGCGAGAAGCGGGCGGCACAGAGCAGCAGCAGCGAGGTCTTCCCTCCTTCTCCTCCAGGGTCTTCCTCCTCCACTTCGTTTGCAGGTCCCCAAAGGGAGAGGAGGAGGAAGAAGAGCCCAGAGGAGGAGGAGATGGGCAAGTCTCGCTGCTGCCCCATGCTGCTCTCACCGCTTTGCAAGGCGAGGCCTCAAAGGGGGCGAGGGTGGCACAGGGTAGCAGCAGCAGCAGCAAGGTCTTCCCTCCTTCTCCTCCAGGGTCTTCCTCTTCCTCCTCTCCGTTTGGAGGTCCCCAAATGGAGAAGAGGAGGAGGAAGAGCCCAGAGGAGAAGGAGATGGGCGAGCCTCGCTGCTGCTGCTCCACGCCCCTCTCGCCACTTTTTTTTTTCAAATATATTTATTGGGGTTTCTTCCATAACAATAAAAGAGGTGGAACAAATTGAGGTATAGGACAGTAGGAAGGATAGAGAGAACTTGGGAGAAGAAGCTGAGGTGTGGGGATGGGTTGGGAGGAGGGGGGGGGGGGTGGGGGAAGGGGAGGCGGGGGAAAGGGGGTTGGTCCGGGTGGGTTTGGTTGGGATATCAGGAGGTAGAGAGTTAACTCGGGGAAGGGGGAGGTGGTTTGTCAGGCTTCCGATTTCTTTGTATTGTCCTAGCTGTTCCACTTGGGAGGGGGGAAGGGGGAGAGTCTGCATCCGTGTGTCTTTCCACACCATAGGGGTGAGCGGAAGAAGCCAAAGAGGTGAACGGTCTTTTGCCTCCTGTCTGAACTTGCAATGGCTTGCGCCTATGTCAAGGGTCTCGCTATGACTCTCAGAGTCCCGGCTCTGTAGGTAGACCCTGAAGGGGACCAGTCAGTTCTGCGCAGGCCCTTTCCCTCCAGTTCGCTCATGTAATAGGAAAGCCTATCCATGTTCATGATGTCCTGAACTTTGTCCACCCATTCTTCAAGGCCGGGCGTGTCTTTCGACTTCCAAATTTTCGTGAGCACCATCCTTGCTGCTGTGGAGAGGAACCAGAACAGTCGTTCCTCGTTTTCGTCCGCCAGCTCTCCTTCATCAACTATTCCTAGGAGGCAGGCCTCTGGCGTCTTCTCCAAAGTATTCTGCAGAATCTTTGGATCTGTGCAAAGATTGTTGTCCAGTAGCTCGGTTACCTGGCAGGTCCACCACATGTGATAAAAGGTGCCCGTCTCATGTTCCGCATCTCCAGCATATGGACTGAGCCGACCTATACATCCGACCCAGTTTATAGGGGGTCATGTACCATCTGAAGAACATTTTGTACCAATTTTCTGCTAAATCGGTGGCATAAGCAGTTTTAATGTTCTTCTGCCAGATCTTTTCCCAGTCTTGCATCATGATGGCGCGTCGAACATTTTGTGCCCGCTTTCCCATGCGGGTTGTTATCTGTTCTGTCTCCGTTGCGCACTCCAAAAGATGTCTGTATGCCTTGGAGACAAGCTTCTTCTCTTTGGTTAGAGGGTGTTCCAGAAGTTCCCCTTCTTCAAAACCTGTTAGTTCGTCTCTCCGAAGCTCGCTCTGATTTGTAGAATGTGGAGCCACGTAAGGTGTTTGTACTGTGCCTGCAGCTGTTGCCTTGGTTTGAGAAATCTCCGCATTCCCATCTTGACTGTCAGATCTTTGTACGTCGGCCAGGTGTTCCAGCCCTGCATGGTTCTTTGCTGCGCCTCTAAGGGCGATATCCACAAAGGAGTCTTCTGGTAGAACCTTCCTTTGTATGTCTCCCAGATCCTCATCAGGGCCGCTCTTATCGGATGTGCCTTGAAGTTATCGTTTGGCCTGGGGATGCCATGCCACAGGTGTCCGTGCCACCCAGTGCGCAGAACAAAGCCCTCCAGGGCCAGCAGCTCCGAGTTTCGCAAGCTTATCCATTCCCTTATGTGGACCAGTCCACAGGCCTCGTAGTATAGTCTTAGGTCTGGCAAATCCAGCCCTCCCCGAGACTTTCTGTCCGTGAGCACTTTGAATTTGATCCTCGCCCTTTTCCCATTCCATAGGAACCGGAGGATATCCTTCTTCCATGTGTCGAAAATGGCCACGGATTTGATGATGGGCAGGGTTTGGAAGAGGTACAGCAGTCTGGGTAGGACATTCATTTTAATCGCCGCGATCCTTCCCATGAGCGTGAGCCCGGCGTTTTTCCAGCCCTCTAGATCCTTCTGGAGTTGTCTCCACAATGTCTCGTAATTGTTCTTCTGCAGCTGGCTGTTCTGCGCCGTTACGTGAATCCCCAGGTACTTGATGGTTTGGGCGATGCGCACTCCCGCGATCTTCTCCAGCTGTCCCTGCCGATTTGCGGATATATTCTTGGCTAAGATATTAGTTTTGTCTTTATTGATTCTTAGGCCCGCTAGCGAGCCGAACCGCTCTATTTCCTCTAGCCAGAGTCGTATCGTGGACAGCGGCCTTTCCACAAAACAGATTATGTCATCTGCAAAGGCTTTGACTTTTATTGTGTGACCTCCAATCGAAGGGCCCTTCAGTTGGGCGTTTGACCTGATGAGTCTGAGCATCACTTCTATGGCCAAGATGAAAATCAGCGGGGAGAGCGGGCACCCTTGCCTCGTTCCCTTTTGTATTGGAAACTTCCCTGTTGGCCGACCATTAACCCATACTCTGGCCGACTGGTCTCTGTATATTGCTCCTATTGCATTTTGAAAGGGTTGGCCCATCTCCAGTTTCGACATAAGCAAGCTGAAGAAGTCCCAGTTTAAATTGTCGAAGATCTTCTCTGCATCTAAGGCCAGGAAGGCGACTTCTTTGTGCGGATGTGCTTCATAGTAGTGTATCAGATCCACCACTATTCTGGTATTATCCTTAGCCTGCCGACCCGGAAGGAAACCATTTTGATCTGGCGTGATCCACTCTTTCAGCCAGAGCTTTAGTCGTTCGGCCAAGATGCTAGCTAGGATCTTGTAGTCTATGTTTAACAATGAGATGGGTCGATAGTTGGCCACATCGGTGCCATCTGTCCCTTCTTTTTGGAGTACCATGATGTTGGCTTCTCTCCAAGAGTCTGGAATTTTCCCCTCCTGTAGCACTCTGTTGTATATCTTTTTTAGAAAGGGGAGGATTTCATCCTGGAGCGCCTTGTAAAATCTGGCCGTTAGCCCGTCCGGTCCCGGGGCCTTGCTTGCGTCCAGCCTTCCAATAGCTCGTTCTATTTCAAGGTCTGTAATATCTGCATTTAGTGACTCTCTATAGAACGGCGGCACCTTGCCCAACGGTGTGCTTTCTAGGTATTGCTCTATGTCTGCCTTGTTTATTGAGTCCTTGGAGTACAACTTTGAGTAGAAGGACTGGAACGCCCCCTGGATGCCCTCTTCGCCCAGGATCGTTGTGTCCCCAGATCTGAGCCTGGTTATGAACCCCTGCTGCTTCTTTCTTTTGAGTCTCCTGGCCAGCCATTTACCAGGCTTGTTTGCATTCTGAAAGTGTCGTTGTTTCAGAAATTTGAGGTCCTTGGAAAGTTGTTCTACCTCCAGAAGACGTTTTTGTTTCTTCAGCAAGGACAGTTTGTCGATCGTGGCCCGGTCTTTTGGGTGTTCCTTTAGACTCGCTTCCTCCAGTGTTATTTGGGATTGCAAGTCCTGCATTGCCTTTCGCTTTGCCTTGTTTCTGCCGGCGCTGTGCTGAATAAAGTGCCCCCGGAGCACTGCCTTGCAGGCATCCCAAATCACCTCCGGCCGTGTTTCCGGCACGTCGTTTGTCTTGAAGTAGTCCACCGTCAATGCCCTATACTTTTGAATATCATCTTCCTTCTTTAACAAGTTGTCGTTGAGCCTCCAACGTCTCGTTGGGGGCCTATGGTTTATCTCTAGTATAATTGGGCAGTGATCCGATTGGTCTCTCGGTAGGATTTGTATGTGGGACACCCGCGGTACCAGCGATCTAGACATCCAAACCATGTCTATCCGTGACCAGCTTCGGTGCCGGTGTGAATAGAATGTGAAGTCCCTTTCTGTTTGGTTGTGAAGACGCCAGGCATCTTCCAGGGCGAGGTCCTCAAGCAGGTGTGTGAGGGTCTTTGGTAGGACCCCCGGGAGGTCTTGTCCTGCCCTCTTGGGCTGCGTCGTGCTCTGCGTCCTGTCCAGTCTGGAGTTTATTACTCCGTTGTAGTCACCCATTATTATCAGGTCATCATACTCCTGTCCATCAATGAGCTCTGCAAGCAGTTTGGTGAATTCAGTTTTTGAGCCGTTGGGTGCATATATGTTGCACACCAGGAGGCGTGTCAGACCCACCTCTAGCAGCACCCCCACTATTCTTCCCTCCGTATCCGCAAACGCCAGTTTGGCTGGTACTTTATCACTGATGTAGGTGACTACTCCTCTCTTTTTTTCTCCTGCCAGCGAGCAAAATAAGTTCCCTATCCCATTGGCTATTAGATGTTGTTCGTGAGATTTTTTGATGTGGACCTCTTGCAGAGCCACGATGTCCCATTTGTTCTTCCTCAGTGCGTTGAATGTCCTTCTCCGTTTCATCGGCGAGTTCAGGCCATTGATGTTGTTGGAAAAGCACTGTAGGTGTACTAGTGGCTCATACATGTTGCGTTTCCATTGTGTGACCCATGTCGCCATCTTTGTCGTCCGCTTTCCGTGTCATCGTGGTTTTCTCTGTCCCCCGGTGCTGTCCGGTGGGCCGGGTTGATCCCTCCGTCGGGGAGTTGAACCTTCGCCTCTTGTTTGCTTCATTCTGTTCCGGTTGAGTCTCCGCTCTCCCCGCTGTGGCTTTCACGAGGTTCAGGTGGAACTCCTGCGCTTTGGCCACCGTGGTCAGCCAGTACCGTTTGTCCTTGAATGTCACCATGATGCCTTCTGACTTTTCCCAACGGAACCTGATCTTCCTATTCTTCAACTCTTCCGTGAGGAAGAGATAATTTTTTCGCTTGCTGATCGAGGTTGCCGTGAACTCCTTCAGCACTATGACCTTCTGGCCTTTATATGTTGTTGGCGCTTCCCTTTGCTTTAATATTATTTCATCTCTGAGTTTTCGTCTGTGGAATTGTACCACTACATCTCTTGGTACGTTATTCCTTCTCGCGTAGGAAGAGGGGACTCTATACGCTTTCTCTATATCTCGATTTATCTCCTCCTCATCCTTGCCTGTGATGCTGACGAAAAGCGTGCTGATAACTTTCTGTATGTCTTCCCAAGTGGTCCTCCCTCAAATTCCTAAAGCGTAGCTTGTCTCCAGGAGGTCTGTTCCATCCTCTCCTGAAGTTGTTCTAGCTAGCGCCGCCTCTAGGGATTCCACTCTTCTTTGCAGCTTCCCTTGCGAGGTCTTTAACTTGTCTCCTTCTTGTTTTAAGGAGAGGATCTCCTCGCGCATCGTCGAGAGTTCTTTTTTCAGATCCACCCTGAGTTCTTGTAGTTGAGCGTCGTGCCTTGCCGCCGCCTCATCCACTTTTCGCTGGCCGCGCCTTGCTTCTCAGAGAGCCGTTGGAGCTCCTTCAGTATGTCCTTCATCGTGGTATCTTCATTATTGGCCAGCCTCTTCTGGACCCCCTTGGCATCTTTTGAAAATCTTCGGGTCGTCATTATTCCCTGCTGTTCCCCCGACCTGAGCGCCTGCTCGAATGCCCCCGCTGCCTCGGCCTTCTGCTGCGTCTTGCGACCTTGTGTGTGCGCTGCCGCTGTCTGCCTCAACCCCTATTGGCACGGCCTGCTAGAGTGGGGGAGGGGGGCTGTCCCACTCCTTGCGCCAATTGAAGCTGTGCTGGTGCACCCCCTTCTCTTCCTCCCCCAGTTGTGTTATATCTGCAGTTCCTGGGGGCCTGTGTGGTTTAGTCTTGTCTTTTTTACTGTCCACCCTGTGTTGGTTGTTTGTTGTTTGTTGGTTGATGTCCTCCTCCTCCTCTCCCAACAGGGCAGGTGTGGGGGGGGGGCAGTAGCGGCGCGCAAGGAGCCCGGTTCTGCTTCTGCGCCTCTGGATTTCCGTGACTCCCTACAGAGAGGATTCTCCCCGTCTTCCAGTGGGGAGGGGGGACACTAGAGGAGAAGATGTTGGTCGTCACTCTCCCTTCTTTCTCCTCCCCGACGCCCCTCAGCCTTGGCTCCCGATGCCGCTGCGATCCGCCCTTGGCCCGATCCTCGTCCCGGGCCTCTCTCGCCCGCGCCACTCTCCCTCGCCCCCGCGCCGGCCTCTTCTTCTGGTGCTTTCCCTTTCTGGTTCGGGGAGGGATGAGGAGAACCCGCTCTCTCTTCCGGTCCTCCTGTCCGTCCCTCCTCTCCCTCCCCGCTGCACTTCCGGTCTGCTAGTGGACTGCTTCCCCTTCCGGCTCTCTTTCGCGCCCTTTTTCGGCTTGAAGACGAGTACGGCGCTCCTTCCAAGATGGCCGCCTTCCCTCCTCTGCTGTCCTTTTCCTCGCCGCGCGCGTCACGGCGCCATCTTGTGTCCCCGACTCTTCACCCCATCCACCTCAACTAGTCCCGAGTGCTCCAGAAGCCCTCCGTAAGCCGCTTTTTTCCCTTTTCGTCCTTATTTCTCCCGGTCTTCTGTTCTCGCGCCTTCTCTTCCCCCTCCTGCCCTCTCGGGACCTTGCGCCTTCTGTTCCTTGGCCCTTGCTTTCCGCCTCCCGGTTTTTCTGTCTTGTTTTCCCCCTTACTTGTGGCGGTGACTCCGTTGCGGGGACGGGACCCCCTCCTCTTGTTTTTGTCGGGCTGGGCTGGCTGTAGTTGCGGGCTGTTGCCCGCTGCCCGCCCCGCTGCCTGCTTGCCAGTCTGGGCCCTCCACCGACCCTCTCAGCCCCTCTCTCTTGAGAGGGACGCTTCTGGGGTCAGGTGTGGCCCCTGGCTCCCACCCTCTCTCGCTGCTTGTGACAGCTGGAGGTGAGGGCTCTGATCGCCCTCTGGCCTGCGGTAGCGGTTGGCGACTTGAGGAGCCCTCAAGACGTCCGACCAGCCGCCATCTTTGCCCGACCGGAAGCCCCCTCTCGCCACTTTTTGAGGTGAGGCTTCGAAGGGGGCGAGAAGTGGGTGGCACAGAGCAGCAGCAGCGAGGTCTTCCCTCCTTCTCCTCCAGGGTCTTCCTCCTCCACTCCGTTTGGAGGTCCCCAAATGGAGAGGAAGAAGAGCCCAGAGGAGAAGGAGATGGCAAACCCTGCTGCTGCCGCCGCCCCACACTCCTCTCGCCACTCTGCAGGGTTTCATCGAGAAGCAGAAAGAACACGGCGCAGGGCAGCAGCAACGAGGCCTGCCCTCATCCAGGCTCTTCTTCCTCCTCTTCTCCCTTCTCATCTGGCAGTGCCTCCAAATCAAGGTGCAGGCCTTGAGGCAGGGGTGCGGCTTCTTCCTCCTCCTCGCTGTCATCTCCTTCGGCCTCCGCCTCCCAGGAATGACTCTAGGGTCCCTGAGGCCGAGGGAGGCATCACAAGAGGCCCTCAGCTGGGTCCCGGCATTGCCGGTTGGCGAGACCACGTCCCAGCTGAGGGAGGCATCGCAAGAGGCCCTCAGCTGGGTCCCGGCATTGCCGGCTGGCGAGACCACATCCCAGCCGAGGGAGGCTTCGTGGTCTTGGGGGCGGGGCCTAAGGAGGTGGCCTCGCGACCCCTCCGTAGCCAGCATGACCCCTGGGGTCGCGACCCCCAGGTTGAGAACCACTGTTCTAGAGATTCTTAGATCACTTTCGGGGAGGGGGGGGTGTCCTGAGTCCCTAAAGCTAGCAAATATAGATGACTGGTTGTATGGACATCCTAATATGTATCACAAATCACAGATTTGAATATAGATATACCTCAGTTATCAAAGACTTTTAATAGAGACTCTGTTACTCAAAACAAAAGTAATATAGAAAGAATAGGGATGGGTTCTCCATAAAAATGTAGAGCAGCTCAAAATATTTAAATAAACTTTTCATTTGATTTTTCCAGACACACGGCTGGCAACACGATGCCAAAAGACTGTTTATCAAGCTCTCCTTCATACTCTTCTCAATGGTGATGCTGTTAAAAAAACTTCCAAATAGATAGAACACCATGGACAGGCAAAACAAGTCTTTGCAAAAAGGAACTTCTTTGTCAGAGGCTTTGCTAATGCTTGTACTTCAAAAGCTTTTCCTACAAATAAAAGACTAATAAGTAAACAATATCCTCCCCTGTCTTTCACACCTACGCACAAATGTCTGAATTGATCCTATGCCTATACAAGTTGGTCCGAAGGATAAGAATGCCATTCAAAGTTATATAGAGATGCCTGTAGATGCCATACTGCTCTTTGTCCAATGGATTATAGGAAGCTAACTGTAGAATTAATGCACTTTGGCACCACTTTAACTGGCATAGCTCAGTGCTATGGAATCCTGGACTTGTAGTTTGGTGAGGCAATAACACACTGAAAAATAAATCTCTCTGAGTAAACAGACACTACGAAGATAGTGTAGCAATGTATCAATATAATGTATACAATGTATCAAATTGTTAAAAGAGCAGACCAATTCCAAACATGGGGAAATGCATCATTCAGTTACAAATCATCATATACAGCAGTCTTTCTCAACCAGTGTGCCGTGGCACACTAGTGTGCCGTGACAGACCTCCTGCTGTGCCGCGAGAAAAGCTCTCTGCCCCCTTCCTCCCCCCCTCCTGCCGAACTCCTGCTGCTTGCAGGAGGAGGAAGGGCCAGGCAGTGGCGAAGAAAAAGAAGAAGGGACCGGGTGCCGCCTCCTTTGGCCGCTTTCCCAGCCAGCCTCCAATCCGCCATGACTCCCGCCATGACTCTCGCCCTGAAGCCGTGGAGGAGGAGCCCCGCCCACTGAAGCCCGTTCACCGCTCATGCTCTTCCTCTGTAGGAGAGCTGAAGCTGGGGGGAGGGGGCGGGGCATGGCACAGCCTGTAGGAGAACTGAAGCTGGGGGGAGGGGGCAGGAAGGGGGCGGGGCATGGCGCAGCCTGGCTCCACCCCCTCCCCCCAGCTTCGGCACTCCTAGCAGCTGCTCCAGCCTTGAGGGAACAGTGCCAAGCCAGCATTGTGCTGCCTCTGGCACGGCTGGCTTGGCACTGCCCCCTCAAGGCTGGAGCAGCTGCTGGAGAGGTGAAGCCGGGGGTAGGGGGCAGGGCATGGCGCAGCCTGGCTCCGCCCCTCCCGGCTTCGCACTCCCAGCAGCTGCTCCCAGCAGGCCACCATCCCCAGCCGTTCTTACTGTGTTAGAGTGTCATTTTGTGTCATTTTGGTTGGTGGTGTGACCCCGGATTTTTTTAATGTTAAAAGTGGGCCGCGGCTCAAAAAAGGTTGGAGTACACTGATATACAGTATACTCCAAGTGGAAGGCATAAATGCACAGTATAGCAATCGATATATGCAAGATAAAATCCTCATAATGCAAAATACATCAGCAGATATATACAAAAAGAAGCCCCAGCAGAATATATCTTATACAGTATATAAAGGGTAAATCCCAAAGTAAATCCAGGCTCAAGGCACATATCAAGTAAGCTCTAACTAAATGAACAATAATATAGATAAATACCCAGAAAACCAGGTAAATGATGGCCAACGGAGGAGGTAACGAGGCGTGTATCGAATAGCCGCGTCAGGCTAGGCGTGCCAGATGGAGAAGCCAGGAGGCGTGTCCGCTTGACTGGTGCAGCGTCGCTAGTGTATGACGTAATGTAGTCTCCGCCTCGAAGCCACGTCAGTGGAAGGGAGCGTCGCTCGTCGATGACGTAGCGTGAATAGCGCTCAACTTAAATGTAAACTTTTACAGGGAGAAGCCCCAAAATAATATCACAAAAAGTCAAGGGTGAGCATGCCCCAAGAGCAAGTGGTATCAGCAAAGGCTGGACCTCCGTGGTCACAACAGAGCCGCTGGAACCGTAAAAACCCATTCGGAGGAAGGGGGGCCAGTGGGGGAGACGAAAAAAGCCGCGAAAGGCACCAAAGTGCCATAGCACCATCCAGCAAATGCAGATATATGGCTATATAGCCTGTAACGTGGCAAAACTAGAAAATAAAGCTGAACATCAGTAGCAGGCTAGTTCGAACTGTCCAGGCCCCAAATTGCGGGTAGGTGGAAATGGGGAAAGGGCTCAGGTGAGAAGAAGCATACGCCTACGGGTAATACCGCCGCGCTGCACCCGTTTCAGACCTCAAGGGTCCTTCTTCAGGGCGAAGGTCCACACAGACTTAACTGTGGCTTCAAATAAATCTCAAAAATCTATGTGTAGTAATCAAGTAACATCAATAATGGGTATGACCGCCATACCCATTATTGATGTTACTTGATTACTACACATAGATTTTGTGTTATTGCCTTACTGTATGCCAGTCTTCTATTGTTCTTTGTGTTATTAGGTTTGGTGAGGCACCAATACTCTTTGGCAGAGAAGCTAAAGCTCCAATTTATAGGATTCCATAGAACTGAGTGAAGGCAGTTAAAGTAGTGTCAAACTGCATTAATTCTATAGTCCAGATGCATCCTTAGGCTTAGACAATTTGTCCATCTAGCAGCATAACTCTGACTGGAAGTATCCTGGACAGAAATCTTTACCATTACATTAGCCTTTGGAGATACCAAGGAATGAAAGTGAAACTTTCTGCATGCCACTAATCTATGGTTTACTCTTAGTGAACTATGGTTTCTGTTTTTGCCCAAATTGAGCAGGCCTAACATGGTTCGATAAGATGAAAGCGAGAAATGATCATCACATTCCATAGCAGACTGGGTTCAGCTGGACATCAAGAACTCCTCCTGTTGAATGAACACAGCATTCTTCAAGAACATCGAAGCAATAATTGTTTATATCTTTAACCTTCAGGGGGACCTAAAATACAATTAAAACTAAGTTTGCTAGAAATCGGAAATTATTCCATTTTAGATAACAGATGGATGTCATCCATCAAACTATCATATTTGGTGGTGCGAGGGGGGCGGGGCAGTCAATTCCACTAATTTTCAGAGAACAAGGGCAGCCTGGAATAATTTCTGCAAGCTAAGCACCAGAAAGAAGGCTAATTGCATGTTTATCAACACTCACAAGGAAATGTTCAGAAAAATGGTCCTTTCTTGTTCATATCTTTCTGCGAATGTAGTTATGTTCCCCACCCTGTCTGGCTTTCTCCCTATTATACTACACACTGCTTGTTGATACTCCAAGAGGCATTAAAACACACATAAACACACACACACCATGCATAGGGGGATCTTTACACATTATATTAAAATAGGCCTAGGAAATTTCTACACAAACAGATAAAAGTAAAGAAATCAAACCTCTGTTTCAAGTTTCCATTTAAGGAACCAAAAAATACCACTCTGGACCTCTGCAAACGAGATGTACAGGATAAGGGAATTAAAAAATAACAGCTGGATTCCATACCACAAGACACTAAGATGGGATGGAGTGAACTTGATCTTAAAGTCAAAAGAGGAGCTGGAGAGAGAGGGGACACAAATAAGTTGGTTCTCATTTTTACAAATGAGAGAGAAATTCAAGGAGGATCTGAAGAGGGGTTTCATAGGAGAAGAAACTGAATTAGAAAGTAAAATTTTAAAAGAAGAAGTAAAACTTCAAGGGAAAATTTATGAAATCCTGTTAAGAAAGGACACAGAGAATAATCAAAGAAGAGTGTATATAGAGAAATGGTCAAGAAATTTAGGTTTCAAGATAAATAAAAAAACTTGGCGTAATATCTGGAACAGTAATGTTAAAAAATCCCTTTGCAATTCTTTTAAAGAAAACTGGATAAAAATAATATATCGGTGGTACCTCTTTCCGGAAAAAATAGCCAGAATTTATAGCAACTCCAATCCTAAATGTTGGAAGTGCGGCAACACCAATGGCACCTTTTTCCATCTCTGGTGGACATGTGACAGGGCATTTAAATACTGGACGATGGTACACAAAGAGCTCAGGAAAATAATAACATATAAGTTAGAAAAGAAGCCAGAGGTCTTCCTTTTGGGTGTGCTGAACGATTCAATCCCAGAAATGGAAAAAAATATATATTATTGGCGATAACAGCAGCTAGAATATTATTTGCCAAGAACTGGAAATCCCCAAAAATACTAACACGGAAAGAGTGGTTTATCAAGGTTATAGAAACAATCCAAATGGATTGGTTAACTGAAAGACTAAAAAATAAAAACAAAGAAGGAAAGGAGAAATCTGACTGGGGGGCGGTAAGAATATATGGTAGATCGGAATATAATATAGATCTATTGTTAGACTAATTATGAGAAACTGTTCTATGTCTCCTTACAGGCAGAAAAGAATTTGTTACGAACGGAGGGAAGCAAGGAACACAATATTGTTTTACCTCTATTCCTCATTATGCACATACTTATTTCTTTCACCCTCTTTTTGCACTGATCTATTTCTGTATTTTTCTATTTCCGAGCCAATTAGGGCTCGTTTTATCTTCGTTCTGTATGTATCTCTTTTAATTTGATGAAAACTTAATAAAGAAGTTATTACAAAAAAGTTTCCATTTAAGGAAACTTCCCATATAGTAAAGGTAAAGGTTTCCCTTGACATTAAGCCTAGTTGTGTCCAACTATGGGGATGGTGCTACCCTCAATTTCTAAGCTGAAGAGCCAGTGTTGTCTGTAGACGGTTCCTAGGTCATGTGGCTGGCATGACTGCATAGAGTGCAGTTAACTTCCCACCAAAGCGGCACCTATTGATCTACTCCCATTCACATATTTTCAAACTGCTATGTTGGCAGAAGCTGGGGCTAACAGGGGGAGCTTACCCCGCTCCCCGGATTTGAACCACCAACCTTTCATCAGCAAGTTCAGCAGCTCAGCAGTTTAACCTACTGCACCACTGGAGGCTCCTTGAAGTACACCTACATAAATTGTCGAAGGCTTTCAGATTGTTCTAGGTTTTTCGGGCTGTATGGCCATGTTCTAGAAGCATTCTCTCCTGATGTTTCACCTGCACCTGTGGCAGGCATCCTCAGAGGCTCTGAGGTCTGTTGGAAACTAGGAAAATGGGGTTTATATACCTGTGGAAAGTCCAGGGTGGGAGAAAGAACTCTTGTCTGTTGGAGGTAGGTGTGAATGTTTCAATTGGTCACCTTGATTAGCATTTGATGACCTGACAGTTTTTTTGGTGTGGCTTGTTACTGCCTGGGGGAATCCTTTATTGAGGGGTGATTAGGTGTTCCTGATAGTTTCTTGTCTAGAGTTCCCTTGTGTTTGAGTTTTCTTCTTTATTTACTGTTATAATTTTAGAGGGTTTTTTAAAATACTGCTAGCCAGATTTTATTCATTTTCATGGTTTCCTCCTTTCTGTTCAAATTGTTCACATGCTGGTGGATTTCAATGGTTTCTCTGTATAGCCTGACATGGTGGTTGTTAGAGTGGTACAGCATTTCTGTGTTCTCAAATAATATGCTCTGTCCAGATTGGCTCATCAGGTGTTATGCTATGGCTGACTTCTCTGGTTGAAGTAGTCTGCAGTGGCTTTCATGTTCCTTGATTTGTGTTTGGGCGCTGCATTTGGTGGTCCCTATGTAGACTTGTCCATAGCTGCATGGTATACATCTACATGATATTATTAGATTATGGGACATACCATGCATATAAGATTTCAGCCAAGTGGCGCCAGCAAGTTCAGCAGCACAGCAGTTTAACCCACTGCGCCATCAGGGGCTCAACTTCCCATATACTGTAAGATTATTTTTCCATTTAATAAGTATTTTTTAATTCAAAAGATAAGAAAACAATAGAAAAGTAACTGCATGATTATTTTAAATGGTATAAAATTTTAATATCAGCCATGTATTTTACCTTACCCCATTTATTTTTCATTAAATGTTGATACCTTTAGCAGTGGTTCTTAAAGCAATTATTTTTTAAAAAAATCTTATTTCAGAGAGTCTGAAAAGTCAATATGCTACAGTGTGAAGAATCAATCAGAATAAAAATCTACCTACATTTATATATCTGACACAAATTATTACTGCTGCATTCTAGCATACAGGTCTGAAGAAATTAAGAAAAATACATAAAATTTACTTAAGTTAATTTCTAAAACTTCAAATTGATTCCACAAGCTATCAAGGGTTAACTCAGTTAAATCACAACCTTCTATCCTCGACCATAATTCAGATTTAAATAATGGCATTGCTACAATACAGATTTAGGAAGCTTTTTTTTGCAAGCAAAACAAAACAAGACAAAATAGCCTCTAATCCAATTCTGTTTGAAAGGAAAGGACAACATGTTCCAAAGTCAAACCACCCATCACATAAAGATGCTGCTAACTGTTTGGTCAAGAAAAACGTTTGATAATGATTGTCACAGAAACTTCTCAAAACTAATAAAACATTCTGTCCTGGACACCAGCAACATCAAAGGAAAGAACAGATACGTAATGTGTAGAAGATGTGAAATGATAAACTGGATCCTGCTGGATTGTAAACAAACAAACAGCTAGCAAGCTTTTTTTCAAGAGTATTCAGGCAAGACATTTTCTACCATCTCTACAGCACATACACCTATTTTGTGAATTTCAATTCACCGAATATATCAAGAACAGCCTATTGAACAAAGAGAAACCCTTGCACTATGCAGAAACATTTCTTACAATTATTTTTCTCCAAACTCTCCCCAAATATGCCTCACAAGAGAATTCAGTAAGAATGACAGCAACTACAGATCTATGCACCAGTTTGCCTTGGTTCCCAAAAGTCAAATGAGCTTCCCCTACCATATTACCCAGTCTTGGGTCATATCAAGCAAGACTGGAGCAATACTGGGCACTGTTATGTGAGAGAAAATGCTCTGCGACGGTACCTCACCACTGTGGAATGTCTCCAGCTCCTGAAGCAGTGAATGAACGAGTCCCTCTCTCCTCTTTGCTCATAAATGCTCCTTCACTCAATTTGTTAGCGTACCAGCATAACAGAGGATAAATGCATCTTCCGGCTCCATCCGCTCCAAAATTGCCTTGCTGGGGCACTTAGGTAAAATGAGAAGTTGTTGCTAGTCTATACAGCTCCTTGGGTAGAAATATTACATGAGTCAGCGTTTAGCTATCGAAACCCTAAGCACAAAGGGCTTCACAGGAACCTGATTCACAACTTTCCCATTGCCCGCACCCAAATGCAGTCTAAGAGCCTTAAACGAAACATGACATCATTTTATGCAGGAACAGGACAATAGATACCACTGTGGGTAATTTTAAAATGCACACTTCACTGAGCAGCCCTCTGGACATTATTCTTTCACTTTGGAGCAAACTGCAAAGGAGTGCGCGTGGGGTGGGGTAGAGGTGGGGGGTCATCAAGCTGTTCCACTACATTTTGGTTGCTTTCTTCAGTAATTGATTCTACCTAGACAACACTAAGAAACATGCAGAGTAAGTGTGAGCTGGTGACAGAAAAATCAATGCCATATTTTCTTAGAGAATAAAGATAGGCAAACTAGTATCTTTTATTAGTCCAACATCTAGCGAACCCTTTGATACATAAAAAAATACGATATTTTGCATTGTCCATTTAAAAGCACCCTTTCGGTTTTTTACATTTGAACCAGTTTAGAGAACAAATCCATAGTCTTGATAGTAAGGATTTGGTTTAAAAGTGTGTGTCTGTAGAATGATTCACATGACAGTTATGAAAAGCCAATGCACCAGTAGTTCTTGCACAGTTTTTCCCAAACTTCCATCCTCCAGTTGTTTTGGACTTCAGCTTCCAGAAGTCTGAGCTAGTTTGGACAGCAGTCAAGAATTCTGGAGCTGAAGTCCAAAACACTTGGAAGAAGCGTTTGGGAAACATTGGTATATACAGCAGCAAATTTTTAAAAATATAGAAGCCTGCACACAAGATGCCATCAGTGTTTTGAATTTTTTTAAAATATTGGAAGCAGTTAGCTTAACTGAACTAACAACAAAATGTTATCAAACTCCTCATGAGGACAGACATAGCTGTTTGAAATGGTATCAGAACACTTCGCCCAGGTTGTTATCTGGTTAGGAATTTGTAGAACTGAAGTCAGTTCAAGATGTGTGAGTGTGCGTGTGTGTGTTATAAAAACATTTATATTCTGCTCTTCTGACCCCGCAGGGGACTCAAGGCAGAGAACAACATATACTGTATATGGCAAACATTCAATGCCGGGACATAAAACCATAAATATATACAAACATTAAAATCACGTCTATCCACATTAAAACCAGTTGCTTAAAAACCATCTCGCGACACCATTTTGCCTCATTGCAGTGCCCCAAAGGCTTGGTCCCACAGCCAGGTCGCCAATATCTTTCTGAAGGACAGGAGGAAGAGGGCTGATCTAATATTGCCAGGAAGGGAGTTCCATAACTGGGGGGGTCACTGAGAAGGCCCTGTCTCTCATCTCTACCAAACACCCCTTAGTTTCTGCAGTGGTTTGTAAAGAGTCTTAAAGTGGTTCGTAAAGGTATATGTAAAATGTCTGGTTATATTTGAATGAAACTGGGATATGATGGAAATACAGAAATAGAAATGTCTAAACTACTAACTACTAATACTAATTACATTAGCTACTTAATAGATGTTTGAAATATTAAAGACCTTTGGACTGGAGTGAAGTCTAGGAGAACAGAACAGTCATTAAATATCTAGGCTCAGCACTTTATATGGTCTTAATCTGTTTTATTGTTTATGTGTTTTAACTGCTCATATGTTTTAACTGTTTTTATAATTTGATGGGGTGTGTTTTATTGTTATGTCCATGCGGCATTGAATTTTGCCGGAGTTTGTAAGCCACCTTGAGTCCGTGGCAGAGTGAGAATGGTGGGGTAGAAATGAAGTAAATAATAAAATAATAGTTTCCATATGATCAGCTTTGATTTTAAAGTGTGCTGCCTTAAAGGGGTCTTGGTATGATCTACCAATGTGCTTTCGTGTGTTCAAGGCCTATCACTTAACACCAATAAAGTATTAATTTGAATAAGTGTTTGATTTATTTCTCACTTCCTCTGTCAAGGCAGCTTAAAATAATAATTTAAAATATACCAGGAGAACTGTGACTGTGGAACGCCTGTTAGAGAGTCAGTAGTTACTTTTTTAAAGTGTAAAGTGGGATCTATATCCTTCTAAAGCAGTTCCCGGTTAATTACAGTTGAACTAGCCTCCCCTATAGACTGGCTGGTGTATGGCCAAGCTCTGATTGGCTTTGAGGGGGTTTGGGAAACTCTTAGGCAAATTGCTTTCCCTGCTGCCAAAGTGGCTTCCTTGATCACAGAAGTACACATTTTTGATGCTCATCACCAAGACCATCACAAATAGAACTGAGGAGGAAGTATGAAGACAAGTAGCTCTACACAGAACACATGTTTGAATATTCCAGAACAAACCCAAGAAGCTGAGTTTGTTTCTCCTTCAGCCTTCCTTTCCTAACATTCAACTTACTCTGTGGGTAGGTAGCATATAATACCTATGCTTTGCCTGGTTTGCTTCTCAAGGCTATCTCTACATATTCTTCAGCAAGATGCTAACTGGGTAAAATTCTTCCATGTGATTCCATCATAAATGACTAGGAAATGGGGATGATTCCTATCATCAGGACTACATTATTCAATATTTTTCTTCTTCTTTCATTGTTGAAAGGAATACACAAACTTGTATGTAGAGGAAGGATGGACAACTGTAGACCTCTAGACTTTCTGTGTCTGAAGGGTCATAGTTGTCCACCGTGGCTGAAAAACTGCCACACACAACTTATAGAACACTTTGCTTTTGTGTAAGGAAAATGTTGTGGGATCTTTAGCTTTTAACTGAAGCCAGGCACTCATGGATACAGAAGAATGGGGAATTTTAGACTGATTTTAACTTTTAATGTTCAATAATACAGAAAGTTTTTAAGAATTATTGAACCGCTAATACTTGTTTAGTTACGGTTTTTAACTATTTGTATGTATATTTCTAAATACGGTGTGAGCTGCCTTAGGTCTGTCCTGGATAAAGACGGCATAGAAATCTCCATAATAAATAAATAAACTCTCCCTGGCTGTATCTTCTTTTTCCCATTTCTAGGGGCTGCAAGGTTCCGATATGACATGAAACATACAGTACACGTCAGGATATGAGTAGAAATACCTTCCACTCTGGAAGGGATATCTGGATCTAACCTAAAGGAGTTTTCTTCTATAGCAGGGGGCGGGCTTTGTTTATGTCTAGCATTCAGCATGCTATGGTATCTGCATACCATTTTTTAAAAAACTTGCAACTAACTCTTATATTTATCTATTGTAAAATCATTGTAATGATTCACAATTATGAGAGAGTTGGAATGTGAGGAAACATTAATTTTGGAAGAGCATTAGTATATTTAAAGGTAAGGGTGCATTTTCCTCTCAAAGTCGTTATTCATGGAATTTTGGGCGTTGGTTGTAAAGGCATGACTTTAGTTGGCTTTATTCAATATTTGCTTCCTGAATGTGAATCAATTATACATAATTGAAGGAAAGTTGTGGTCTAGCTTTCATGGTTTGCAGATATTACATTTCTGTCTTCAGTAATCATAATAAACCATAAATGAAGTATAGTCATCGAAAGATCTTTTAAAGGACATTCTGACATCGTCCCCAAAGTACAGGGCAATGTATTAATAATTCTCTGCAATGCAGTATAGTAATTATTTAACCTACACATCATATTGCAGAGTATGATGTAAAAACAAAACAAAAAAGTCTTATCTTCTGCTGATGCAGTAGAACAAAGTTTTGTACACACTTTAAAAGAATCGAGGATGCAGATTTAGAGTATGCATTTGTGTGTGTGTTTTAGTTTAAGCTGCTGATAGAACATTTGATAGAATAATGGTGAAAAATTGTCAGAATTTTTCTCATACCTAAAAGAGATAAGTCACAATTGGCAATGTTCCGTACCAATGTTCCATGTGGGCATTCTTATTGAAAGTATAAACCATTACTGAGATGGTATCACACTTTCACATCTTAAGACAGACATTTGGAGTCAGGTCTGAGTCTGAATAACCAGGGTTCAGCAAAAGATGTCTGCACAGCTAATGGGGCTGCCTTTGGAAAATGTTTGGAAAGTCCGGAAGGTTCAAAATGCTCCAGTCAGGCTGTTGACTTGGTCACATTATAACAGGCATGGGCATACTTCAGCCCTCCAGGTGTTTAGAACTGTACCTCCCACAGCCAGTAGGCTGTTAGGAATTGTGGGAGTTCCAGTCCAAAACACCTGGAGGGCCGAAGTTTGCCCATGCCTGCATTATAAGGATGTTGTAACCCCCATGCTGAAACACCGGCTGTCAATCAATTTCTGGGCAGAATCAAAGTGCCAATTGTGGCTTTTATATCCCTACATGCTTTGGGTTCAGACTATGGCCCGGGGGGGGGGGGGGTATCTATGTGAGCCTGCTAGAGCTATAAAATTATCTCTCTCATCCCCACAACCATCACAGAAATATTAAAAATCTTCTCAGTGCCTGTGCCCACATTTTAAAACTCCATTCTCCAGGAGGTCTGGTTGGTTCATTCCCTACAGTCTTTCTTTTGACACACACAAGTGTGTGTGTGTGTGTGTGTGTAAGCTTTTGGTTTTTAATATGTCACAGCAGATGGGACTTTTAATGTGAGGGAAAATAAAATACAAAGACACATAATTATAGTAGAAAGAAGTTCATCCATCAATTCCTGCCTCAAAGAAAGTCAAAAAGAAATCATCTCCTTTCCTGGATCTTCTCATCTGTATATCCTGGTAGAATCAAAAGTAGTTGGGATCCGGATTCATATGATAGCCAAAACTTGCAGACAAATATACTCTTATGCCAAGTATTGGGCTTGCAAATTTGAAACCTAGCCCTCTAGCCTAACACTTTCCTATATAGCTTTTTAACCCATTAGCTCTTAGACTAACACCAACCTCGTTTTTTCACATCTCCCTGCTCTAAACAGATGGGAAAAATAACATTAGAATTGTTTAAAAAAGTAGTATCAGTCCTTATCCCCATGCACAGCTCACGTCCATGCTATCTAAGTAGTCTTAGATATTCTCTAAATAAATGAGGGAGTAAGCAATTTGTATAGACCTGGGGCCAGTCTGTAAAACCACGGGAGGATCCCAAGTTTTCTGTCCTGGAATCCTCCAGTAGTTTTACAGACAGCTCCAAATGCTAAAAACCTCAAAAGCAAATCTAGAGGTGGGTTACTTCAAGATTAGATGCTGAAGTTAATCATCATCAATAACATTCCTAAACTCTATCTAGAAATTAGTTAGTTTTACATAAGAATGCAGATAAGATTTGTTTAACCTACCACTGCAGTCCTCTGAGCATTTATTTACTAACACTTTCCCTATATTTCATAACATTAAAAAAGAACCATGAGATAATGTAGTAAATATACATACAGTTTTGTGTGGAGGGAGAAGAATATCCTTGCTGTTATTCTTCTCCTTGTTCTGCAAGACTTTTTGGTCTTGCAGAGATTTAGTCCTCAACATTTATCTCCTTAGATGTTTTGGAGGTCAATTCTCAGAATCCTTGATCACTGGACATGCTGGGAGTCAAAACTCAAAATATCTGGATAACCAAAAGTTTCAAAGAACTTATAAAATCATCTATATCAGGGGTGCTCATTAGGTAGATCGCGATCTACTGGTAGATCGCATAGGGCATCCTGGTAGATCACAGGCAGGGCAGGAGGAAGGCTCAGTCCCACCCCGCAGGCTCCCGCCACCGCCCAGGAGCTGCCGGCCAGTTAGCGTAGTGGCGGCATGACCGGCGTCACTATGGCCCATATTGGAGCCATTCCTTCCTCATTTCCTTTCTTCCTTTCCTCCTTTCCTTCCTTTCTTCCTTTCTCCCCTCCTTCTTGCCTTGTCTTCTTTCCTTCCTGTTTCCTCCCTCCCTCCCTCATTCCTTCCTTCCTTTCCTTCCTCTCTGCCTTGAACATTTGTTGTTGGTTGTGGGGGTTCTGTGTGGGAAGTTTGCCCCAATTCGATTGTTGGTGTGGTTCAGAATGCTCTTTGATTGTAGGTGAACTATAAATCCCAGCAACTACAACTCCTAAATGACAAAATCAATTTTTTTAGTGATGGTCACTCCTTGTAGGTGTCTTGTTGCCAAATTTGGCAGTAATTCATCCAGTAGTAACAAATCAGTTTGTGTGCATCAACTGTAAAATAGAATGTGTGGAAGGGCCCTGGGTTATCTGAGGTCCTTTCCACACAGTTGAATAAAATCCCATGTTATCTGCTTTGAATCAGATTACATGGCAGTGTGGATTCAGAAAACCCAGTTCAAAGCAGTTATTGTGTTATAAGTTTCACATTTTTGTAGTGGGTAGGTCATTTTGACTTGGTTGTTTTATAAGTAGCTCACATGCTGAAAAAGCGTGAGCACCCCTGATCTACATGAACTAGCATTTTATTTTAAAACAGGTTGCCTATTCTGACTTCTCAACATCAGGACCCTCTTTGAGTGCGAAATCTCGCAGGAAGCCTGGCTGCACTTCTCTCGGCAGGAGAAAGCAATGTATTTCTTTCTCAGCAGAGAGAAGTGTGTGGCTTTGAGTTCTTGGGCTTCCTTTTGATGCTCAGTGTGGACAGCCTGTGCTCTAACATGTGAGCCTTTCCTTTGGATACTCTCCCCTTCGTGGAATAGTTGGTGAGCAGGATAATGGGAATATTTGAATAGTCCGATTTTGATGACATGCTGACCAGAGAGAAGATCCATCAGGTAACATCTCTACCTAGAAAAAACCTTCCAGGTTGTATGTGAAAATCATATTACACAAAGAGTTCCTGAACAGATCCTCCTGTAATAAAACACTAGGATCTAGAATCCATATTCTAAACATATATGTTTTCACACATGAATATGACAAGAAGACAGGTCTCTAAATGCTCAAAAACAAAAGAGACACCTATCATTAATAGTAAATAAAGGTGTCAGTGTCACACAACAATCATGAAGTTAAAGGGAAAGTGTGCAGGTTTTGTATTGTTGTACTGAGTTTACTGAGCCATTATTTATTTTTTTAAAAATAGATGAAAAACGTAAAGTTTTACACAAAGCTTTGCTCCTGCTTTCACGAATACATTTCAAGTGGCTCTATGCTTACTTCACCCCTTTCCTATCCCTCTGGGTGGGTCCCAGAAAACCTTGACAGGAAAGTTTCTAACACAAATGTAAAGCAGCAAAACACTGGGTAAGCAGAAAGGTCAAGCTGCTCTCATTACTAGCACACAGCAGGACCACTGCATGATAACCATCAGAGTTTCGCTGCAAATACAAAAACCCACATAGTTTTTTCTTGGCCTTACATCATTGTTTCTATTTTTTTAAAAAAAAAAACTTAAAAGGATGCATGAATCTTATCACAGAACCTTTATTATTTAGAGCTCAGCTCAGAATTGTAACACACAAAGAATTAGTGCAACAGCAGCAGTAACCACTATTTGAAAGAATGGGCACTTACCCGGTTAACAGAAAATCAGTATGCTTTGGGCCATATCTACACACTTTTTTCAATACTGGTTTGAAGCTGCATTGAATGGTGAGTGTAGATGGGGCCTAAGTCTTATATTTTAAAACCCAAAGTAGAAAAAGAACAGTAAAATCAACATTTTGCTATATCTAGTAGCTGTTAAAATTACAATTCACATCAGATATTCAGGTTCAGATATGTGGGTGATACCTTCACCATTTGGAGCCATGGAGAAGAAGAACTAAACAGGTTCCTAGACCACCTTAAGAGCATCCACTCAAACGTCCAATTCACCATGGAAAAAGAAAATGAAAAACAAAAACCCACTGCCATTTCTGTATGTCCTAGTCATGCACAAACCAGATCAACAATTGGGTCAAACAGTTTACAGAAAATCTACAAATATGGATCTGAGAACAAGCCACAAGAGTAAAGACAAAGATCCATCCAGAGGAAAAGTGGTCATGTCATTCATCAAGGGGACCGCTGACCACATAGGGAAGCTGATGAGGAAACACAACATACAAACAATCTACAGACCCACTAAGAAAATCCAAGAAATGCTACATTCAGCAGAGGACAAGAGGGATCCTCTCACCTCTGCAGGAGTCTACCGTATACCATGCAGGTATATGTGGACAAGTCTACATAGGGACCACCAAACGCAGTATTGCCCAAACACAAATCAAGGAACATGAAAGGCACTGCAGACTACTTCAACCAGAGAAGTCAGCCATAGCAGAGCACCTGGTGAACCAACCTGGACAGAGCATATTATTTGAGAACACAGAAATACTGGACCACTCCAACAACCACCATGTCAGGCTACACAGAGAAGCAATTGAAATTCACAAGCATGTGGACAATTTTAACAAAAAGGAGGAAACCATAAAAATGAACAAAATCTGGCTACCAGTATTTAAAAAAACTCTAAAATCATAACAGTAAATAAAATACAACACTCAAACACAAGAAACAATCTGGAACAGCTAATCACCTCTCAACAAAGGATGCCCCCAGGCAGTAAGAAGCCATACCTTGAAAACTGCTAGGCCTTTAAATGCTAATCAAGATGGCCAATTGAAACATTCACACCTACCTCCATCAGACAAGAGTTCTTTCTCCCACCCTGTACATTCCACAGATACATAAACCCCATTTTCCTAGTTTCCAACAGACTTCACAACCTCTGAGGATGCCTGCCATAGATGCAGGTGAAACATCAGGAGAGAATGCTTCTGGAACATGGCCATACAGCCCAAAAAACTTACAGCAACCCAGTAATTCACATCTATCTTATTATCCACTGTTCCCATATTACTAGGTGGCATCATTTGTGACTTGAAACTTTCTCTCATGGCCCCTATATTCCCCATCCATCTTCTCCGTGAGTGCTTAAGTCACTAGAAGGAGAAATTAATTGCTGCTGCTACAGATTCAGCACTCACTGTTCCTGCTGTTGCCTCTGCTCTGAGCAAGGCAGTTTGGTACTGACTCTTAACATGTTGCAGCCTATCTCTGGTGCTGCAATGCCATAAAATTGGTGCCTGTTCATTTGATACCTCCAGTGAAGGCAGATAGCAATGTTGGTGTCTCCTCTCACCTCAACAAATCCCAGACACTGCTTTTCTTGTCTCAGTCTTTCCAGCTTAGAGGTTGCATCTGTCAGGTTCCCTGTCACCTCCTCATCCCTGCTGTCCTCTAACACTAAGGCACTCATGACAGGAGCAAAAGCTTGCTTCCAGTAACACCAACATTTCTGAAGGACTTTCTGGGAAGGAAGCAAACTTGTTTCCACTGTTATAAAACGTATTGGGCCTCAGAAGTTGTAGAGAAGTTGAAAACAATCATTCTACATTTAGATTGCCTTCTAAGGCAGTCTCCCAAGAATGTATTAGAATACAATATTCTAGATTGTAGATGTTATCTACATTCAGAGAAGTTGTAGCCGACTTCTTCTTCGACGATCCCTCGTAGCCCGAGGATGATGGTCCTCCAAGTGTAGTGTATCGGCGGTGGGCCCGTAAGGGGCTTTGGTTTGCATGTTTTCCTGCAGTGAGGACACCAGCTTCCAGGTAGAAGGTGGTCCCAATCAGGGTTGGCATGATGCACCTTACTCTTGGCACATTTCCCCCTCTCACCCTCCATTCGTGCGCCTTAGGATTCTGCAGCACTGCTGGTCACGTCACCAAGGCAACTTGGGCTTTGAATAATAATGGATCCAAGAGTATCACCACACTATAACCCTGCTCTTTTTGTGAGTGCCCACTTTCTTCATATAGGTGGAATAGCATTCACCCTAAGGAAGTAAACATGTTCTAGCAACACCTATGTACTAAGTTTAAGTGTTAGCTCTCATCCGCTGCCACAGTTGGTTACAGATTCACAGCCTCTTCCAGATGCAAGGGAAAAAAACTGTATATCATTCAAACCTGAGTGACAGCATATTACAGACCATCATATCTGTGGTTTCATGTAAATGTTGAACATCGTGAAATATGATGAAACCAAAATGCAACTGTCATAAGGTGAAGCAGAAATCCCAGAGTACCACTTTCTAGAAATGAACTTCCAAACACAACTTAGAGACCTGCTTCAGAAAGATTAAAAATCAGCTAGAAATCTATAGAGCTCTGCTTCTTAAACTGTGGATCCTGACCTCAAATGGGGAACATTTAACTTAATGTTAGGTTCCACCAAATTTTGCAACAGTAACATTGGCTGTTTTAGACATTTACACAGTGCAGTGTTTACAGTGGGCTCTGGAGAAGATGCTTCAGCTGTATTTCATAAAAAGGAAAAATTGCCTGTTTAGCACGCCTTGCAAGCACTGGTCCTTGCAGACCGCCAATTCTCTCACACCAGAACGACTTGCAATTTCTCAAGTCGCTCCTGACACGGAAAAAAAAGGTTTGTTATCAGTAAATGATTGATTTTTATACCTATTTTATATACCTATATCCCACGTAAACATTTCCCAGGCCAAAAGGGATTGCGAATGGAAAAGTTTACAAAGTCTACTAATTACTAAAACATTTCTTTAGTAGCTTGTTCAATGTCCTTGTGGGGGAATTGGTATTAAATTAGACGGGAATATTCAGAGTTTTGTTGTGCTTTTTGTTATGTTACACATTTATAAATATGTAAATACAAATATAGGTTTTGACTTGAAATGTAGAGATGTCTTATGTAACAACTAATGCTGCATTCCTGGACCGACTTAGAAAGTAAACGTCACTGAACACAATAGGGCCAACCCCCAAGTCAATCGACTGATAATTGCTCTTCATTCTGTGTGGCTGTGCCTTCAAGTTGTCTGTAGGCCTATGGCAACTCCATAAATCTCACAGATTTTCTTAGGAAAGGAATGCCTAGAGATGATTTTTCCAATACTGTACTCCAAAATACAGCCTACACCACCTGGTATTCCTTGGCAGTCTTCTTTAACTGAGTCCAAATACACCACACATTCTTTCCTGTTACTCTTACCTCCCACTTCCTCTCCTCTTTCTTCTAGGTTGAATGTTACACAACCTTTTGATCCAGGAATGGTCATACTCTGGAAAATGCTATGTTAAACTACACTACTGAAAAATCACAAACAAAGTTACCGCCAACAAAAATAAAATTAGCAGTGTCTACTCCTAAACCATAGCAATTCAGCAACAACAATAAAAGAATATAATGTTCAATATTCTCTAATAACTTAGTAGAGCAGTCTTTGTTCCAGAAACAATATAAAAATATCTGATTATGTTTGCAAGATACTTGGAACACTGAAGATGGAAAGACTACAAATTCATCTATAATGTCTAAGCCTTTTGATTCAGTCGGATTTTATTAGTAGCATGAGCTGTCAAGGAATTCTAGTCCATCTGCTTCTTGTTAGCTTCATTCATGAAGGTTGCCTTCTACAAATGATAATTTCTGAGTAAATTTTTCCATCTACAAAAATGCAAGTGTATCTTCTATTTTATTGGCAAACAACACTAACCAAATGGGACCCTGGAAATGTAAACAGCAAATTCATGTTTTTTAGAAAGCTCTCTTATAGATCACAATCCCTCACTTTATTATTATAGGCCTAGTCCTCGCCAATGTGCATGCTTTGCTAGGGCCATAAAGGAGACAATTGTAAACATCTGGATTTCCAGTGGTTTGCAACCTTAATATATGTTGCATTGGCTGCTCCTTTTCTATTTTTTTTCATTTTTAATCATCTTTAATTTCAAATACAATAAAAGAGGGGGAACGAAGCAGGTGTAAAGAAAAGTAGGAAATTAAGTAAGTAGATAGGGGGTATAGGGGGGTGGGTTGGATGGGGTAGGGTAAAGGTTGAGGATCAGGGTAAGGTTGTAGATGGGATGGTTAAGGAGGGGAAATAGACAAGAAGGGGAGCTCGAATGGCTTCCAGTCCATTCCACAGGGAGCAATTCTTCCTTAGTCCATTTTCTTTGGAGTTCACTATCTAATAGGAGTTGTGATCATTTTCCCTTTCTTTAACATTGTAGTTAAATTGATGTTCAGATATTAATTTTTGTGTCTCCTGCAAGTATGATCTTAATGAGTGCCAGTTAGTTTGGTTAGCTTTGTTATCATCTTTTAGGATTTGCGATAAAGTGTCCATATTCATATATTCCATTGACTTGATCATCCAGTCTTCAGTTGAGGGAGGTTCTTTTTCTCTCCATTTCTGGGCTATTGTTATTCTTGCAGCCGATGATAAATAGAGGAACATCCTCTCTTCTCCCCCCCCCCATCTTGAAATCTATTATATTAAGCAAATAATATTCCGGTTTCATATAAAATGTTATCTTTATAATATTTTGTATATGTTTGTGAATTGTTATCCAGAACTTTTGATTGTTTTACACCCCCACCAAGTATGGTAGTAGGTTCCCAGTTCTCTTTCACATTTCCAGCATTGGTTGTTGTGTATTTTATAATATTTTGATAATTGCAAGGGCGTTGGATGCCAACGGTAAAACATTTTATACCAGTTTTCTATTAAATTAATAGCTCTGGTATGTTTTAATGTCTTTTTCCACACCTGTTCCCATTCTCTTATTGACCAATGTCTATTGCCCATTTTATCATGTTGTCTTTTACATGCTCCCTCTCTCTTTCCCATTCAAGTAGGTTTTGGTATAGTAATTGTATTAGTTTTTTGTCTTTATTCATAATGATGTCCCAACAAGTCTCTTTGGAGCAGAAATCATTTTTAAAAATCTTCTTTGAAACAGTCTCTTGCTTGGAAATAGTGGAACCAGCTCAACTTTTTATTTGGTTCGTTTAATTCTTCCAATTCTTAGCTGCCATTCATTGTTTTGTTTCTTGAGTAAATGTTTGTATGCGAGTCCTTTTCTAGAGTAGTATGCCAAACTGCCATGTCAAGTGCAAAACTGTAACAATTGTAGCTATTTTACCCTCAAGATGCCTATTTAGAACAGGGTGGAGAAATGGTTTGCCAGATTTATCTTTGTTATAGAAGAAAACAATTGAAGTATTGGGATAATTACTAGAGTATCAGTGGGAGTTTGCAATTCAGAAAGGAACTGACCTTTGAATCTTCTTTGCTACATTCTTGTGCTGAAGACAAAAGAGAAGAAAACTAGGACTCACAAACAGAGGAATAAAGAATATTCTTAAAAATGCACACCTTCAACTAAGATACTTACTGTAGAAGCAACAATTACAATGCATGACAGTGATACGACAAGTGTTTTGTTGTTGATGTCCCCAGATTTTGCACGAGGAACCTCTACAGCAAAACTAGTCATTTTTCTTTTCTTAAATAAAACATGCATACATCTAAATCCTACATGATTGAGCATAGAAGAAAAGTTTTTTTTCAAGTGGAACCCTCTACATTTTCCATCTTACTCTATCCCTGGGACCCACCATTGCCCTTCCCTGACTATGCCATTGCTGGGGTAATGGTGGTGGGTGAGATTGGAGACCAGGATTAGAGACTAAGGATATCTTCCACCAAGATGAGCTGGGGTACCTCAGAGTTAATGATATCGTTAGTCAGCATCTAACTATGAGGTCACAGACAGATGCTCTTCCAATCCTCTCCGTTCTCTCCCAGCAATTGAATTGGTGAGCATTCAGTGCACAGGGAGGAATATCAACATCCACAATGATTTCCCTCCCAAATACATCCAGAATTATAAAGTGGATTTACAGTTGTCACTAACACAATTATCTACCAGAGAGCCAGTAAGCATAAAGACAGCATTATTTGATCAAATGGGGCAACCAACTATCCACTGCATAACCTTTTCAAAAGTAAATACAACAAGTCAACGGCTACTATAATTTGCCCCCATGGATAAAAATAAACTTTGCAATTCAAATCCTTCACAAAGACTTTCCCCTCCTCGTGAGAATGCAATATGCATGGATCTACATCTTGGATCCTAGAAAGAAACTTTTAAAATGGATTTTCCCCCCTGAAGTGATATTTTAATGCAAATTAAACAAAGCTGGTTGGAAAACCTAAATAAAATCTGAAGTTCTTTCATTATGGTACTTGAGTTTAGAGGTCTGAAAAACTCAGAAGTCATCTCTACACTCAGATTTTGGTAACATAACCTGCCTTTCAGCTTCTCAGTCTGCATTCAGTAAAATGGGTGTTGTGGTAGCAAATAAGGGTTCAGTGCATTATATGATCTTCAGCTTCCCACTAATCTCTTCCTTGTACTCCGTGTTGGTTATCCTGAAAACATTTTACATTCTTTTGTGCATTCATTGTGAATTAAGATGAACTGAACTCCTTTGAGATCAATGATTTCAATAAAACAGAAAAGACATGCATTAACCTCTAAAGAAATGCCACATTTCTGGAAGAAATCTTCAATACTGAGATTAGGGGAGACCACCAGCTTTCCTACTAAACTGCAAATCTTTCGGCATACATTATTATATTTTCCCTGATGTAAAATTCTATAACATGCAGAAATACAAAGTGTAAACCTGTAGTAATTTCCCAAACCTAATCTATTTTGTTTTATAAGCAATAAGATGGCATTTCTATATATTCACAGTTCCAATCCATTCATGTTTCCTGGGAAATAAAATCCAAAGAGCAAAATTGGAATTACTGTCATGTCACTCTGTACAAAATTGGATTATGCAAGAGGTTATATCTTTAAAAGGTAAACCTCAAAAACAACCAGAGTTATATTTCTTTCTCTCTTTTTTGGAGCGAAATGTTTAGGACAAATACATTGATATAGGCAGAAACAGATTACAACTATGAGAATAGCATTGGTAAAAAAGTGCATAAAAGAAGACAATAAATTCAAGATAATCAGCAAGAATCAAGGGAAGTACAAGAAAAGGACTACTTACCCTACAGATGCTTCCTCCGCAACAAAACAAGCTCATTTTTTCACAGGACTGGTTGGGTAAGCCTACCCACATGCCATGAAATCAATTGTTCATTCTACAAATGGTAATTGGCTTTAGTTACCTGGACAATGTACATATAGAGATGTGGCTGCTTAGAAATCCATCTGCAAAATACCAACTGAGAGTGCACCCCCGAGATTGCTAGCAGATTCTCCTAAACAGCCCACATAAAACTGTTCTTCACTTAAAGGTGTTCGGCAAAAGATTAACAAGTGGCTAAGAGCCACCCTTCTGGTCTGGATTTTAAAGCTGCAGTTTTTGATACTACCGCTGGCAGCCAGCCATCACTGCAGGCCTCAAAAGTAGTAGAAAGCTTGGGGGGACTCACAAAAGCTTGCCAGGAAAATTCCTTGTATGCCTGCAGCTCTGCAGCAATCTTTCAGTGAAGGGCAACAGCACTGCCATCCTCAAAATTCATGTTTCATAAAGGTAAGAAAGACACCTCTCATTAAGAAACATACAGCTCTACTCTGACATAGGAAATAAAGGTGCACAAAATACAGAAAGAAAAAGGCAGAGCTGAAAAAAATGTTTTGCCTCAAACAACTGGACAAAACAGCAGCGCATGGAAAAAATTTGTTTGTTGTAAATATAGTTCCAAGTCCCCTCCTCACATAGAACAATATAAATTACAAAGACCCAGTGGTCTGAAAGGGAGATGACAAATACCACATATGAACTGCACAACTGGAGGCCCTCCAGGTGTTTGGGTCTCCAACTCCCAGAAGCCCTAACCGGCTTGTTCAATGCTCAGGAATTCTGGGAGCTGAAATTCAAAACATTTGGAAGACTACAGGTTGTGCAGGCTGGGTTTAAACTGTGAATAATTCAAATATTCTGGGACTGTGGCGCAGCTGGCTGGGAGTCAGCTGCATTAAGATCACTACTGACCAAAAGGCCATGAGTTTGAAGCCAGCCCGGGTCGGAGTGAGCTTCCAACCATTGTGTGTAGCTCACTGTCGACCTTTGCAGCCCGAAAGACAGTTGCCCCTGTTAAGTAGAAAATGTAGGTACCGTTTATGCTGAGAGGCTAATTTAACTAATTTATGATGCCATAAAATCTCCAGCAAACAAACAAGCAAAGAATAAGGAAGTACTCCATCAGTGTCTCAAATGAACAGTGAAGCGACAGCTCCCCTGGTGGCCAGAATGCCCTCATGAATCCCCTCTGTGTGTCTGTCTATATATGTTGTGTGTTTATGGCATTGAATGTTTGCCACTTATATGAACATTGTAATCCACCCTGAGTCCCCTGCGAGGTGAGAAGGGCAGAATATTAGTACTGTAAACTAAATAAATAAATAAGGCATAATCAAACCATGATTCATAATGGTTTTGTCAGCTCCGGCTGGTTCGTTTGTTTACCTAACGGACCAGGCCGTGCGCGGCATCAGATAAGGAGGGCCTTTTGGCGGGCTCTGGACTGGATCCTCCCTTTGATGTGCCAGATACTTTCCTGGCCTTTGATATGCGGAGAGTCAGATGGTCAAGCCGGCGGAAGGAGGGACTCAGCAGGGGGGCGGGCCAGGGAGGGCTTTTGAAGGACTTGATGCGCGGGAAACCTTTAGTCTATCTTTGCTTAGCCTGGAGTAAGGACCCATTAAATTATCTATCTTCCAACCCAGCTTGGAGTGAGTTTGGTTTATTGGACCCCCCCTTTCCGGAGCATTACATAAAGATAGACTCACCAACTTCTACGGCCGTGAAAGCCTTCCGACCGTAGCCACCTTCGTAGAGATGTCTCAAGTGGAGATGGACCCCTCGATGACCAACTCTCCGAGGACTTGGGTGAGGCCGGGGGCGGAGAGGACGACGGGGATGGGGACGAGACCGGAGCCCCCGCAGCGGCGGCCCAGGCGGAGGGGCCGGAGATGGGCGCGGAGGCACCACCGCTTCTAGCCTCTCCGGTGAAGGACGAGACCCGGAGTAAGGTGCCGGGGCGCCCCGGAGGCTGGAACCCCAACTGGGGAGGCGGCTTCCCCAGCACCGCCGAACTGCGGCTGGAGGTGCAGGTATTCCAGCTGACGGAAGCAGTGCAGAAGCTCCAGTCCCAGATGCAGCTGCTAATGACCAGACCAGAGGAGTTGCCGTGGGCCACGCTGGACGCGCGGCCCCGAGACCGGCCGTCGAGCCAGGCCATAGAGCGGCCCGCCAGGCCGTCAGGGAGAGTGACCTTCCGGAACCACGAAGACGACTTCGTCCCGTCCAGGGGGGCCTCCACCTTCAACCTGGGCCGGGCCGACCAGAGTCAAGAGGCGGTCGGGAGCCGGAGGGACTTGAAGGTAAAGTTCGAGGGGCCCCCCGCCAACTTTCTTACTTTATCACCAACGTGCAAAATTACATGCTGGACTATGGGGATTCATTCCCCTCGGAGGCAGCCAAGGTGCGGGCCGTGGGGGCCAACCTGAAAGAGGCCGCGGCCGATTGGCTGATACAGTTAACGGACACTCGAGCGCCGCAACTGAGGCGGCTGGACACCTTGCTGGAGGCCCTGCGAGCCCGCTTTGGGGACCCCCTAGCAGGAGAGAAGGCCAAGGCCCAACTGAGGAAGATTTACCAAGGCCAAAGGTCCGTCTCAGAGTACGCTTTAAGCTTCCGAGCCCTAGCGGGGAAGATCCGGGGCTGGTCAGAATCCACCATCCTAGAGTGCTTCAAAGCCGGCCTAAGGCAGGACATTCTGGAGTGAGCAATGCACCGGGGAAACCCCGAGACCCTAGAGGATTGGATAGCCTCGGCGGGGAGAGTAGAGTGCGACATGGAGCAGATGCCCAGGCGCCACCGAGAGGGGGGGAGGCCCCGCGGAACCGGAGCGGCCTCCTCAGGAAGGCCAGGGGCTACCCGACGGCCGTCGCCGAGACCACAGTCAGCTAGCCGGGAGGCCCAGAGAGGGAGGAGAGGAGCCTGCTTCTCGTGCGGACGAGAAGGGCACCGAGCAGCGGACTGCCGCAAAAAAGTCCCCTCGCCCAAGGCGGAGCGGGCGCCGGAGGTCAAACCGGCAACACCGGCCAAAACCCCAGGCCGAGGCAAGGCAGCAGCGGCAGCGGAGACGGCACGGGCACCCCAGCCCATACGGGAGGCTGAGGAGCCGGAGCCGGAGCCGGAGGAGAGTGACCCCGAGTGAATGGCGGGAAACGACAACGATCTGCTGTAGACGCCCGACGGCAGATCCAGATCCCTTCGGGCGGTGAGTCTGATCCCCCTGGGTGCGGCACATACAAGCTGGACATTCAGGTGTGGGGCCCCGGGGCCAGCCAACCCATAGAGACTACAGCTATGCTAGATAGCGGGTGCACCCGGTGCTTGATGTCCCCGGGATTGGCGAGACAGCTGGGGATAAAGCCTCAGGCCCTGATCGAGCAGATCCTATTCTCCCAGCTAGACGGGTCCCCGGCGAATGGCAAGCCAGCCACCCACAAGACAGGGGAAATCAGAGTCCAGTTGGGGTCCCACCGGGAAGGCCTAAAGTTCGTCATTTCGGCAATGGCACACCAACCCATCATCCTGGGAGCCCCTTGGCTGCGCAGCCAGAACCCATGGATCAACTGGGAGACAGGGGCCGTGCAGTTCAGGGACGGAGAGGCCCGGGCAAGGCTAGATGACCTTGGAGACGCGGATGCCCCAGTCCATGAGGGAGCGGGCGTGGGGGCAGCAGAGAGCCAGTCCGGCGAAGTCCCGCGAGAGTATGAGGACTTGGAGGAGGTCTTTAGTGAGTGGGAAAGTGACCAGCTGCCCCCCCACCGGAAGTCCGATTGCGCAATCGAAATTGAAAAAGGCGCCAAGCTGCCCAGCCCGAAATTATACGCCCTGTCTGAACCAGAAAGAAAGGCACTAAGAGACTTTATTGATAAAAATCTGGACAGAGGATTTATTGAGAAATCGACTAGCCCGATGGCAGCCCCCGTCCTGTTCAGGCCAAAGGCGGACGGTTCGCTGCGGCTGTGTGTAGACTACAGAGGCCTCAATGCTATTTGCACTTCCAGCCCCTATCCGCTGCCCCTGATGTCCGAGATTTTGGCCCAGCTGGGGGAGCCGCGAATCTTCACCAAACTAGACATCCGGGAGGCATTCTACCGGATCCGAGTGAAAGATGAGGACTGCTGGAAGACCGCATTCAACTGCCACCTGGGGCAGTACCAATTCCGGGTCACGCCCTTCGGACTTAAGGGCGCCCCCAAGATTTTCCAGCAATTCATCAACGAGATTTTCAGGGACCTACTCTACAAGGGAGTTCTAGTATACCTGGATGACGTGTTGATTTACTCCAAAACGGAGGCCGAGCACGTCGAGATGACCCGGGAGGTGCTACGGCGGCTGCGGGACAACCAGCTCTTTGTCAAGCTGTCCAAGTGTGAGTTCCACCGGCAAGAACTGGACTATCTAGGATACCGCATCTCCACGCGAGGCCTGGCCATGGACCCTAGTAAGGTGAGAGATGTGCTCGCGTGGGAAGCGCCGCGAACCCGGCGGCAACTACAGGGCTTTTTGGGGTTCGCCAACTTTTATAGACAGTTCATCCAAAACTTTGCTAAAATAGCGCTCCCCTTGACCGAACTGTTAAAAACCAAGGGCTTGGGGAAAACCAAGAAAGCCAAGTCCCCCGGCGCGAAGCTCAACTGGACCCCGCAGTGCCAGAAGGCCTTCGACAGCCTCAAGCGGAGCTTCACTAGCCAGCCGCTGCTGAGGCATCCCCAGCCCGACAAGCCATTCACTGTGCAGTGCGACGCCTCGGAGGCGGCCTATGGGGCGATCCTCCTGCAGTGGGACGACAACGGGACCCTGCGGCCCTGTGCATACCTGTCCAAGAAATTCACGCCGTTGGAGAAGCGGTGGCATGTGTGGGAAAAGGAGTCCTTTGCCGTGAGGGCAGCGCTGAGCCACTGGAGGCACTTCCTGGAAGGCACCGCCCTGCCCTTCGAAGTGTGGACGGACCACAAGAACTTGCAGGCGCTCCAAACCCCCCAGAGACTCAACGCCAAGCAGCTGAGGTGGGCACAGTTCTTCAGCCGTTTCAATTTCCAGCTCAAGTACCTGCTGGGCCCGAAAAACGTGTTGGCCGACACGCTTTCCAGAATGCCGGAGGCCGACTACTCGGCGCCAGAAGAAGTGGGGACCGTGTTCTCCAAGCATCAGTTGGGCCTGGTGGCCCGCACCCGGGCAGCAGACAGAGCCCCAAACCCGACGGTCCCTGGGACCCCCGAACTGCTAGCGGACTTGGCAGCAGCCTACGGAGCGGACGCCTGGCTTAAGGAGCACCGCGAGGACCTGACGGAGGCTGGTGGCATATGGTACTACAAAGACAAGTTGTATGTCCCCCGGAGTCAGAGAGCCCCGGTCCTGGCTCAAGCCCACGACTCCCCCTTGTCCGGCCACTTCGGCCTCACCAAGACTCTAAAGCTGCTGGCCCGGCAATTCTGGTGGCCAGCTATGAGGAAAGACACCAGTGACTATGTAGCTGAGTGCGAAGTGTGCGCACGAAACAAGCCCAAGACGGGCCGGCCGACCGGGCTGCTACAACCGGTAGCCAACCCGGCCGAACCCTGGAGCGAAATCGCCATGGACTTTGTCATAGATCTGCCGCCCAGCAGGGGCTACACCACCATCTGGACGGTGGTGGACCTATTCTCAAAGCAGGCCCACTTTGTCCCGCTCCGCCGGCTGCCCACGGCCCCAGAACTGGCTCGACTCTTCACCAACCACGTGTTCCGGCTCCACGGCTGCCCACGGCGTGTGGTGAGTGATAGAGGTCCCCAATTTACGTCCAGATTCTGGAAGGCGTTCCTGACGGGGTTGGGGTCCCAGCGGGCCCTGAGCACGGCGTTCCACCCGGAGACGGACGGGGCCACGGAGAGTGTTCAGCGCACCCTGCAGCAGTACCTCCGATGCTACTCGACCTACCAGCAGGACAATTGGGCCGAGCTGCTGGCCGTGGCGGAGTACAGCTACAACAACGCCGAGCACGCCTCGACGGGGGCCTCACCCTTCCGCGTTGTCTCCGGACGCGACTTTCCGCCCTTCCCAGCCGTGGCCCCGGCAGCTGACCCGGCAGCACCGCCGACGGATTGGGGAGCCAAGGTTGCGGCGGCCTGGCCGGCTATCCAGACGGCGCTGCGGCAGGCCCGGGAATCTTACAAGCTGTATGCTGACAAGAAGAGGGGACCTCAGCCGGCCTACGCGGTTGGGGACCGCGTGTTCCTCTCCACCAAACACCTTAAGTCGACTCAGCCATCTCGCAAGTTTGCGAACAAATTTGTAGGGCCTCTCAGCGTGGTGGAAGTAATTAACCCCGTGACAGTCAAATTGGACCTGCCGCACACCTGGCGCAAGGTCCACCCAGTGTTCCACGTGAGCTTACTCAAAAAAGCTGTGACTGACCGGAAGTGGTCCGCGGAGGAAGGCGCTCCGGTGCCTATCATGGTGGGGCCCCACACCCATTTTGAGATTAAAGACATTTTAGACTCACGGCGCCTCAAGGGCCGTCTTAGCTATTTAGTCAAGTGGACTGCCAAAGCCTTACACCCCGAGTGGGTGTTAGCCCCTCACGTTCGGGCCCCGAAGCTGTTGAGGGCTTTCCACGCTGCGTTCCCGGCCAAGCCAGGGCCCTGATCTCTTCCCCTTCCCGTTTGTGCTCTTCCCCTTGCAGGTTGCCGTTTTGCGGAGGGGGGCGCTATGTCAGCTCCGGCTGGTTCGTTTGTTTACCTAACGGACCAGGCCGTGCGCGCCATCAGATAAGGAGGGCCTTTTGGCGGGCTCTGACTGGATCCTCCCTTTGATGTGCCAGATACTTTCCTGGCCTTTGATATGCGGAGAGTCGGATGGTCAAGCCGGCGGAAGGAGGGACTCAGCAGGGGGGCGGGCCAGGGAGGGCTTTTGAAGGACTTGATGCGCGGGAAACCTTTAGTCTATCTTTGCTTAGCCTGGAGTAAGGACCCATTAAATGATCTATCTTCCAACCCAGCTTGGAGTGAGTTTGGTTTATTGGACCCCCCCCTTTCCGGAGCATTACAGGTTTGTTACCAACCATCACAGAACTAACCATAGTTCCTGGCATTTCAATATAACAGGGAGTTCATATTAGTTTAAAAGTAGTTGTAAAAGTCAACAACTGGGTAACAGATTCCGCAATGGGTGCACAATCAACACCCCTCCACCTACCAAATAAAAACTGTGAAAGAGGATTATGCTTATAAAAGTAATGGTTATTCTAGGGGAACGATTTATATACTGTCTGCACCTATTTTGAAATGGGGTGACAAGCATGGAGTCCCATCAATATTTTAATCTATAACTCAGTGTTACATGAACAATTATTTCCCTATTAATGCTGTCCTCCTTCCCCACCAGAGCAGTCACAAGGAGATCAGTGCACATAGTTAGCTCCCACATATCAGGAAAACTACTGCTTAAGATGCCCCCTTATGGCAGGGGTGTGTGTGAAAGCACCAGTACACAGGCAATCAGCAAATGTTTTAAAGAGAAGCACTTCGCTTTAACTCTAGTTGGAAGATGAGGGTGAAAGCAAGGCTGCATGAGTATATTCTGTACAGGACAAGAGGATTCTTTCTAAAACCAGGTGTTCAGATTGAATTTTAACCACAGCTAGCAACAGTCACACAACACTGAATCCAGGAAGAGGAGGGTGGAGTGTCTGGTTGCCATTATATCTGAATTGCACTTTAGTGCAATACTTGAAGGGCTTAGGGAATAAGACAGGCTATGTCCCTATAATCACACAATGAAAGCTCTGCACTTCAGCTTAACAAGCCATGAGTGTTCTAGATAAAATGTACCTGACAGGATTACACTGAGCATGACCGAGAGAAGAGAAGGTGTTTGAGTATCATATGCACTGAGCAAAGCATATTTTTGTTTCAAGAAAACCAGTGATGGTTTAAGAGGAGAACCAGGTGACTGTGTCACAACACAATTCAGCCCTGTATCATTACACAAGCTTCTTCCTTCAGCACTAAAAGATATTGAGTAATGACTTTGGCTTTAACTTTGCCTTTTCACAAATATAAAAAGCCACCACATTGAAAAGCCCTGTCTGGTGCAATCTGGGTGGTATAACAACAACAACAAAGACATAAAAATATAAATTAACTTCAAGGGGGTGATAGGACTGCACAAAATGTTCCAAGGGCAGGGGGCTAATTGACTCCCTGCCCTGGGAGGAGTAATTTATTATCTCCACTCCTAACTGTCACTTTCCTCTTTTCTGTTCACTTCTTATGCCTCACCTCCTATATTGGTGTGCATCTGTCCTGGAAATGGAGAAAAATCCACTGAGCAGTTTGAGGCCAGGTTCCATGGTCAATGCAATTGCCTTCCTGCTTTATAGTGTCAGTGGAGATGTACCCAAGTCTTTCTAACTTTGTCATAGGCTTTTGCAGAGAACAAAGAATACAAGTAGATATAACTTCTAAATAGACACAGTTTCCATTTCATTAAACACAGTGGAAAATTCTTCTGTCATTTAAAATCCCCCCCCCCCCCCATTTCAGATAGATCTAAAAATCTAAGAAGGCTATCTGGGTGGTATAACAAATTTATATGAGGTTTATAGCTCAGTTGTATTAGATTTGTCAGTGTTTCAATAATGCAGAAGGAAGCATATAAGCAAGAGCTCCATTCTTTTTTGCCAGCACTTTCAAAGAGAAAAACATTCTGTTTGATTGTACAGTTGTGCTATTTTCAAGAAGTCTGTTGGCCACCTTGGGCAATGAGCAGGATGAAGTAAAATCTCCAGCAAGCCTTCAGACAATCTGTTTATCTTTAATAAATGGTAACAGAGGAACTCAGATGGGATGCATTATATCTGCGTTTTGCAGGAGCCAAAATTATTGCAATAAATTCCAACTGAAACCAGCACACTGAATCTGCAGTAATATCTGAGACCAGTGAACTACATACTTTTGTTTACTACAAAGATATTTCCGAAGGCTGGAATATATAAACCAATGTATATATTACAGCATCAAATATTTTCCTTTTTGGCAAAATAGCTAAAGTAGCTCTAAGTTTAAAACTTTGAACTAGAATCCCACTTTAGTACTGAGTATCAGAGACGGCCTGCCAAGCACAATAATTAAACGTCTTCAGAATAAAGGAACCTTGCCAGAATTTGCAGATTTAGCTGAAAAATAAGCACTGACTTGTGTAGCCAACATGCAGCAAAATAAATTGAACTTTTTACCTTAGATCATTCATACATACATACAGAAACAGAACAGATGCTAATGTTTTTGTTTATGCTTATCTCTATAGAAACTAAAATATAGGAGAAAATTGAGATTTCAGAAGAAGTTTTGTCAGTTTTGATTGAGTACACTAAATCCTATCTGATCTTAGAAGCTAGCAGAATCAGCTGTGCTGCTATATGCTGTATTTCAGAGAAAGAAAATTCCTTGACTAAATCTGGATCTACACTGCCATATAATGCAATTTCAGAATACAGATTAACTGCATTGAACTGGATTACATGAGTCTACGCTGCCATATAATCCAGTTCATCTGCATTCTGAAACTGCATTATATGTCAGTGGAGATTCAACCTAAGAGGACCCTTTAAATTCATAAACTGGCAGCCAACCTGAAGATATTAAACACTTGAGTAAAGCTGTGAATCCTTACTGTAAGTAGAACACGAGGGAAACATATAACTATACTTTATCTAAGAAAAGCCATGGTGCATTCTTTATCAAAATATATTTTTTTTATAATTTGGTGTTGCAATTGATAATGGATTCAAATACAATGATTATATATCACATCTACAGTCCATAGTACATCACGTTTTGTAGAGTCTGGTATTATAAACGAGTTGTGAACTAACCTCAATCATCATCTTATATGAATCACTGAGACTATTTCCACCTCAGACTCTACAAAACATGATGTATTATGGACTTTAGATGTGATATATAATCATTGTATTTGAATCCACTATCAATTGCAACACCAAATTATAAAAAAATATTTTTTGATAAAGAATGCACTATGGCTTTTCTTAGATAAAGTATAGTTATATGTTTCCCTCGTGTTCTACTTACAGGCAACCTGAAGACACATAACACAAAAAAATGCATGTACAATATACAACGTACAATCCAATATTTACATTGTACAGAAATTAAGGAAATTGTGTGCCTGGTAAAAGATAAAGATATGTGGTCAGAGGAAAGTGCAATGGGGTGGGAGGTGGGGATGAAGGGTGTTAGCAATTTAAAAAATGTAATGAAGAGAAGAATGTATAAAAGAACATAAGAACATAAGAAGAGCCATGCTGAACCGGGCCTCAGCCCATCTAGTCCAGCATTCTGTGTCACACAGTGGCCCACTAGTTGTACACAGGGATCTCTAGCAGAAAGGAGGGCAAAACCCTCACCTGCTCCCAACCCCCCACAACCAGTACCCGGGGAAAATCCTGCCTGCCTCCATCAACACAGAGGTGGCACTTGGATGTCCATTTCAGTAACTACTGATTCCCTTGGTATCCATGAATCTGTCTAATCCTGCCTTGAAGCTGTCCAGGCTGACAGCTGTCACAACCTCCTCTGGAAGTGAGTTCCATAACCCAATGACCCTCTGGGTGAAGAAATATTTCCCTTTATTAGTCCTAACTTTCCTACCTTGGAGCTTTAGGGAGTGCCCCTAGTCCTAGTGTTGTGTGACAGAGAAAATATTTTTCTTTATTCACCTTTTCTATCCCATGCATGATTTTATACACTTCGATCAAGTCACCTCTTAAACGCCGTCTTTCAAGGCTGAAAAGACCAAGGCATTGCAACCTGATTTCATAAGGGAGCTGCTCCATCCCTTGGATCATTTTTGTTGCCCTTCTTTGTACCTTTTCCAGTTCCATTATATCCTTCTTGAGGTGCTGTGACCAGAATTGTACACAGTACTCCAGATGTGGCCTCACCATAGATTTGTAGAGAGGCAATACAACATTTGTTTTCGATTCCCTTCCTGATCATGCCAAGCATAGAATTTGCTTTTTTCACTGCTGCAGCGCACTGGGTTGACATCTTCATTGAGCTGTCCACCAAGACCCCAAGATCACTTTCCTGGTTTGTCTCAGAAAGCTTTGATCCCATCAATTGTAGGTGTATTTGGGGTTCTTTGCCCCGATGTGCATGACTTTACACTTGTTTAGGTTAAAATGCATTTGCCACTTTGTTGCCCATTCACTCAATTTCGAGAGGTCTTTCTGGAGCTCTTTACAGTCAGTTTCATTTTTAACTACCCTGAACAGTTTAGTGTCATCTGCAAACTTTGCTACCTCACAATTTACTTCTACATCCAGATCATTTATAAAAAAATTAAAAAGTAACGGTCCTAAAACTGAACCTTGGGGTACGTCACTTCTCACCTCTTTCCATCCAGAGAAGTGTCCATTTATTACCACCCTTTGTTTCCTACAGTTTAGCCAGGTTCCAATCCAGGACAAGACCTGTCCCCTGATTCCATGGCTGAAGAGCTTATTTAGGAGCCTTTGGTGAGGGACTTTGTCAAAAGCCTTTTGAAAGTCAAGGTAAACAATATCGACTGGGTCCCCTTTATCTATGTGTTTATTTACACCCTCAAAGAATTCTATCAGAGAAGGTGCAGACAAAAGAGATGTTACATGGAAATGAAGTGTGTATAAGCCTGAGCACCAAAGGAAAATAAGTGTAAAATAAGATGTTGTAATGTTAAAACAATAAAAAGGATTGGGTTTAAAAAAGAAAAATTGCAAGTTCACACAGAGTAATGTTTCTCTTGAAGTCCCTTACAGAAGCGGTCATGTTTTGAAAAACACAAAAAGTCCTTGTCTTCTCCAATCTGAAGTATCATCTCCCTTCTTTTCACCAGAGTAGCTGAGAAGTAGTATTAGGGCAAATACTGAATGATGGCAGCGAACACTAGAACATCTATTTACAGTGTTCAGGGTATTTCTTTGTGCATACCATACTTGACTTTGCCTACATTATATGTAGCCCTCCTACATCTGTGTTTTTTAAAAAAAAACCTGCTATTGAGGATTTCATCCTGGATGACTATGCAGACATAGTGGCCTGGCTGGCTGAGAAGGAGTATGTGTTAATCTTCAGTCCTGCCCAGCAAAACCAGTATAACGCATTAATATAAGTTGTACTGATGCCATTTCTCAAACGGGTGTCCACAGTCTGCTGGATTTCAGGTGCTTCACCAGAAAATATCAAATATTTGATTGATTCAACGACATCTTCAAGGGTTCATCTTCTTTGTTCTTGCAATGAGAAATGGTGACACTTTCCCCCATCTCTGGGCACGCCTTCATATTAGATGTTACAGGTAAATTTGACAGCTACTTCTAGCAATATGATCTTGTGGAAGAAACCGAAGAAAGTACTCAATATGTCACAATACGTTTTTCAAAAGAAGAAAAACGTATGTTTATTGTGTCAGGCAATCCATTTTGGAACAGTGAAAGATAAAAAGGCAAAAGAACATGAGTTGTGTTAGAAGAGTCCCTAAAAGCTGGCTTTCATGTGTGGATGTTACCTAACATCTAGGTGGAGTTTAATGCTCCCTTTCCAGGGAAAAGTTTCACTACCTTTTCATGGGAAAGGGAAGGAAATGACCTCTCCAGGGAGAAGGGAAGTAAAAAGACTTGAATACACAGCTCCAAGAAAGAAGCAGAAAGGTGAAACAAAAGGGCAGACATAATCTCTAACAAATGACTTTACAAGTATTGATGCTTCCTTGCTTCCAACTGGAATGAGAAGATGCCCAGAGGAACAAATGCTACCATAGCTGATACCCTGAAACAGATAGCAGTATTTGAGCTGCTACCTGTCCCGGCCTTATCTTGTTTGTCATCAGGCAACACTGATCTATCAATGTCTTGAACAAAACAAACAAAGAGATAAGAAAGAACATTGATTCCTTACCATCTGCATATTTATTCAAGATGCCAATTTGCCACCAACCACTTACTTTCTTTTCTCATTTTCTAAAAGTGAAATGAATTAAAGGAATACATATATAGTTTTCATCCTTGACGCTAAAGCTCCAGATAAAAGAACTGCAATTTTTTAAAATGTGGTAATATTTAAGCCTTTGTTTATCTTCTTCTCACAAAAAATGTGGTTTGAGGATCATTTTTTAATCCTGTGTGGAGTTTTGCATTTACCGAGAATGCTAATATTTCCAACTACATTACAATGAAACCACATTAACCCAAGTCTGTAATCTGAAAGAGCTGAGATTGCTGTGCAACGACTATATCCTGAAGTCTGGTTTGTCTAAGTGCTCACAAATATTTTAGTAGTTTGGCCCATCTTGGTAAAACATGCACCACTTCTATTAATACTTGATTGCACATAATACATCAAATTGGCTGCTTTCCTATTCTGTCAGCCAGCAACAATTTCCTCCTCATTCAAACCACAGAGAGCCAATTAAAAACAGTGGATCTTAACACAATTATTTCCTTACAGTAATCTCTAAATTAGTTGTTTATCAGGACCTTCCAGTTTTCTTTTCAAAGCAATTGACATTTCTTAATGTAACCATTGCCTATACCTCCAGGAACCAAACGTGTTCAAACAGTATTACCAGAAGACACTTCATACAGAATAGACAGAATTTATTTAAACCACAATTGGAGTTTTGCCGAGAATGTGTATGTGCATGTTTAATATATGGAGAAAGCTATTCATATGACAACATTCTTATTTGCTTGGTCAAAAAAAGAGGTTAAAAGTATCTTGGCATAGTCCCCAAACTATTTCCAGTAATACAGTGTTACATTTTACAATGCTGGAAGATATAAGCCTCTTTTTTTTGCTTTTCGTGAATATTATTATTTCAGACTAGAATCCGATACATGCTTGCTTGAGAATAAGTCCTATAAATTTGATCTTCGTTTATAATTACATAAATCTAATTAGTTAGCATTAGTATCACATTAATCTCACCACAATATGATGTATTGTGTACCACATCACCACAGTCATATGCACCACATCACCCCAGTCAGCAAAGGCAAACATGCACATATGTAGTTATCCAATGGTTATTCACACGTTACTTCTTGCCTACGTATGTCTTCTACATAGGGATTCTGTTAGCATGTGATAGGTCCTCAAAACCCACAATATGTGGATTTTAGGGCCCTTCCACACAGGCCCTATATCCCAGGATCTGATCCCAGGTTTTATGTTTATCCCAGATTATATGGCAGTGCGAACTCATATAATCCAGTTTAAAGCAGAAAACTTGGGATCAGATCCTGGAGTGTAGGACTGGTCTGGAAGGGCCCTTAGAGATCAGCATCAGCTACATTGAGTCACTTTTTTACAGATCCAAAATACTGCTTAGAAGAGTAAACAACGTAGTAAATGTATGGTTATTTTTAGACACTTGATAATTCCCTTTGACCTATGTATCAGCTTACATATATTTAAATCTTTGCCAAATCCATTCCCCATAGCCATCTATCAGCATGAATTCCATTCTCTTCAACAGAGTGCTTGCCTGTTAACAGAGAAAGACCAGCATGTGATACAGGTGCTACACAGTCTGATTAGAGAGTATACATTCTTAAAGCTAACTCAAACAAATATTAGTTCAGATTATGTTTGTAAATACTTAGATTAAATCACACCTCTAGTACTTAGCCACGAGATTAGTGGAGGGAATGAAATCACTTTTGGTAGCCACCTGCAGATGGAGGTGACTAAAAGTTTTGTATTATTGCTTGATTTCTCACAGAAATGCTTATCCAATAATTTTCCGTAAGCACTGTCAAACCAACTTTCTTTACTTAAAAGTAGAGGTCCTATCATTTGTATCATGAAATTATGTCAAAATGTCTGATCTGATCCACAGAAATCTCAAATAGTTGTGTACTGCTGGAAGTCAATAGTCCACATTGGCATGTCTTGCTACAATTAGCTATTTTCACCTACGTCAAATTTACGCACACAATTTTAGTTCCAGGTTTCCCCTACATATGATCCTCTATACGAAACATTAACTCATCTTCTGAGCTTTTGAAATCAAAATGTCACCATATACACCCAAGAAGGTGGTGCTTGGAAAAATGAAGAGGTTTGCAAAAGTACAAAATATTTTTTTTTTAAATGTTAAGTGGGATTGAGGTAAGAACGCTTAACAGCACAATGATGAGTCAGCATGCTAAATGGACATATATACTGTTTGATTCTTGATAGGAGCAGAGATAGAAAAGCAGGGGAAATTTGAAACTAATGGATAATCTTAATGATGGTTGCAGCACACTCCACTGTAGGATTTGTTATACCTATTGCTCAATAATTTGCATATGTACCGCTGCCAGTCTGAAAACTAGAAACTTCAGGTATTATGCCATACACAACCTGGTAACAAGTAATAGCTACTTGAATCCTCTCTTCTATGAAACCATTAAAAGTACAGGTACTTTCTTGTTTTCACTCAGGAATGCATATATATGTACGTACATACATACATTTTCTCTCACACAGAGACAAACACACACAACACATACACCACTTACCGGAGTGGAAATCATCTATCGGACAAATGGCAAGCTATTTAACCTCTGCGAAACGTGGACTATCTGCAGACATCACATGTAACTCCTGGAATGATTCCAACCTCTGAGGATGCCTGCCATAGATGCAGGCAAAACATCAAGAGAGAATGCTTCTAGAACATGGCCATACAGCCCAAAAAACCTACAACAACCCAGTGATTCCATCAGCATTGCCTCCGAAAAATCCTGCAACTCTCTTGGGAAGACAGGCGGACAAATGTCAGCATGCTGGAAGAAGCAAAGACCACCAGCATTGAAACAATGGTCTTTCCCTATCAACTCCGCTGGACCAGCCACATTGTCCAAATGCCCAATCACCATCTCCCAAAGCAGTTGCTCTACTCCAAACTCAAGAATGGAAAATGGAATGTTGAAGGACAGGAAAAGAGATTTAAAGATGGGCTCAAAGTCAACCTTAAAAACTGTGGCATAGACACCGAGAACTGGGAAGCCCTGGCCCTTGAGCACTCTAGCTGGAGGTCAGCTGTGACCAGCAGTGCTGTAGAATTTGAAGAGGCACGAATGGAGGGTGAAAGAGAGAAACATGCCAAGAGGAATGCGCATCAAGCCAACCCCAACCAGGATCGCCTTCCACCTTGAAACCGATGCCCTCACTGCCGGAGAACATGCAGGTCAAGAATAGGGCTCCACATTCATCTATGTACCCACCGCCAGAATATTGAACTTGGAGGACAATCTTACTCAGACAACGAGGGATCGCCTAAGTAAGTAATAGGCACATCTATTAACACATACATAGTCAAATGTACACACTGAATATTCTACTGAAGCCTCTTGTGTATATTTACTTAAGCACACACTTCTGAAGATGGAGAATAAACTAAATGGAAGCTGCGTGTTTTTTAAACTGTTTTGATAAATTAGAAAATTAAACCTCTCTCTCTCTCCCTTGCGCCCCAACACCACCACACATTAAACGCAAAAGCCATTAAGTTTTACAGGTTTGATTACAAGGAGCATTAGATCACAGCTGATTGGAACACTGAGCTCTTAACTGGGCACCAGCCAAGCATCACTCATGGTAACCATTGTCGGGGTTTTTCAAGGTCCATTTTAAAGAGTCATTAATATTCTCCTCAGGACTTCAATTACATTTGAAGAAGTCCAACTTGGCAACTATCCTGTTAAAGATGGCAATTCCTCTTTCAACAAACCTACTTTCTGGAACATTTTTTGGCAGTTTAAGCACCCAGAGCTCATTTTCATGCAGAAGTAGAAGCCATTGACAAAGTCTGTATTTACTTAGATATACACAGGGTTCTTAATTATCTAGGATTTATATAATGTTTTTTCTTTTTGATATCCCTTTTAAAAAGAGCACATTAAACACCATTAAAATTACCCAAATAACATCAGCCTGACAGTTAATAGTGGCTGGGTCCTTCCATGGTAGGGGATGGTAGTGCTCCAGTGTGAACTTTAAATAATTTCAAATCTCCAAACAGGTTCACTTTCTTGAATAAGCATTTAAAGTTTAGAATTAAAGCCTACTATATGGGAATGGCAACCAACACACAACTAAAGGTGTCTCCTTTCCTAGCCTGCTATCCATTGCACAGACAGCACATTCTGGAGACAAGTCCCAGCATCTGTTATTCAGCAAGTTATATGGATGAGACATATATTACTTATACAGAATGATTACTCCCACTAAAAATAACTCTATAAAGCATCAAAGATTATTTCAACAAAGCTAAGATTTCTTAAATTTAGAACACAATGTGGCAGCTTTCCATACTTAGTCCTGTAACTTCTACTTCAATTTGAGAATGCAAACTTAACAAGAGAATTAATGATCCAGAATGCTTATTTCCCTCCTAACTTCCCACTAACTTAGCCTGGCAGTAAAACAGCAACTTGCTGCCATGACTAGAGTCTGGGGGCCCTTCCACAAGGCCCTAGACCTCAGAATATCAAGGTAGAAAATCCCACAATATTTGCTTTGAACTGGGTTATCTGAGTCCACAGAAAATGTGGGATTTTCTACCTTGATATCCTGGGATGTAGAGCTGTGTGGAAGGGCCCTAGAAAGGCTGCTATGGCAGTATGGATGCAAAGGGGGAGAAAACCTAACTTGCAAAAGGGCCGGGGACAAAAACCACTGGGTTGTTTGTTTGTTTATTTTTTTAAAAAAGGACTATCCTTCTGCTGGGACAATTGTATACGTTCATATTCTGAAAACAGACTGAAGCAGACTAGAGAAAGAATGGTTGACTTTTTTGATTGATAGGAGATGTTGCCCTCTTTAGATAGCATGAAGCATCTGCTTCAGGTGTCAGGCACCAGGAGGAGGCAACAGCAAGGAGATGCTTTGCACCACTTCAGCCAGACTATAACCTTCAACTGCTGTGGAGGTCTCTCTCTCTCTCTCTCTCTCTCTCTCTCTCTCTCCCTCCCCCTCCTCTCTCCCTCCTCTCCCTCCCTCCCTCTCTCCCTCCCTCCCTCCCCTCCCTCCCCTCCCTCTCCCTCCCTCCCCCTCTCTCCCTCCCTCTCTCCCTCCCTCCCTCTCCCTCTCTCCCCTCCTCTCTCTCCCTCCCCTCCCCTCTCCTCTCTCCCTCTCCCTCTCCCTCCCTCTCCCCCCTCTCTCCCTCTCCCTCCCTCCCCCCCCCTCTCCCTCTCCCCCTCCCTCCCCCTCTCCCTCTCCTCTCTCTCCCCCTCTCCCTCTCCCTCTCCCTCTCCCCCCCCTCTCCCTCCCTCTCCTCTCCCTCTCCTCTCCCCCCCCTCCCCCCCCCCCCCCCTCCCCTCCCCCTCTCCCTCTCCCTCTCCCTCTCTCTCTCTCTCTCTCATAGGCAGTATTAAGGAAGGATTCACTTCCCAGTCCAGTCATCGCTTGTACACATAATTGTCCATCCTGACCACAGTAGTACAAGAAAATGAGTCATTCTTTCTGGAAGCTGCATTAACAGCTTGTTTTCTGAATCTACGTGTATATGCATGACTTCCACTGCCCCAAAACACAGTGAGTATGAACTCTTTACACTTCTGAATACTAGTTCATCTCTCTCCTTTTGCAATATTTCAACTTCCCTCCCAGTATTTGTTAGTAAAGTAATTCCTGAAGAGTCAGGAACTCCTGAAAATGGATTTTCCAAGGATGATTAGCAATTTTATATTGATTTTAACATTAAAGTAAGAGAAGTAGAACAAGCAGCTAGATATAGTCTCATAAACAAACATTGTATCATCCACAAGTTCTGTGCATGAGTCATCGAGATCTTGTTCAAAACAGCAAAGATGGGGTGGCAGTAAAGATGCTCACAAACATATGCTACAAGCATTGAGGTCCTGAAAAATATTCCACCAGAAATTATGATGATGCCTTAGGGTGCACGGACTGGACTTACTGAGATTTCACTCCTCATAGACATTGTGTCGTCCCAGCTGTGCCCTGGACACGGTATTGTTATGGATGTTTATTGTTATAAAGAATAAGATTGTCACTTTTCTATGATGCTTTGAATATAAATATGAACATTTAAATGCATATTTTGTGTTGAACTATTATTGTCAGAAGAGGTGGTCACCAGTGTTGGAGCCCCCAGTGGTGCAATGGGTTAAACCCTTGTTGCAGCAGGACTGCTGACCAAAAGGTTGGTGGTTTGAATCTGGGGAGTGGGGTGAGCTCCCCTCAGTCAGCTCCAGCTTCTCATGTGGGGACATGAGAGAAACTTCCCACAGGATGTTAAAACATCCAGGCATCCCCTGGGCAACGTCCTTGCAGACAGCCAATTCTGTCACACCAGAAGCGACTTGCAGTTTCTCAAATTGCTCCTGACACAAAAAACAAAAACCCACCAGTGTTATAAACAGGATATTTTTATTTTTATTTCACTTCTCTTTGCATTTCTAAATTGTCTTTTTTGTGTTAATCTTAACCTGTTGACTATTTTATCTTTACAATAATTCTTGCAGCAGTCTGAAGTGTGAATTCTAAAATGTTATCATGACTTTAAAAAAAAGTAATGATGTCTTAAATTCAATAAAATAGAATACGAATAGCTTGGATAAATTTGTCTCCTACAGCTGTTCAGGAAGAGATGGGGGGGGGCATGCTAAAATGATGCTTTACCCAGATGCCTAGCAAATTCTCCCCTCTCATACACCACCACCCCCCCCACCCCCAAAGGAGGAGATTGGAAAAGGAACAATGAAAAACTTTCCTGGCTTACCAGGAGAAAAAGAATAGCTCGTTAGTTTAGTACATCGCACAAAGTAGCCAGCTGCAAAGGAAACAGCCTGGCGATAAACCATACCAGGAAAGAAGGTCAGGATTTCCTGCTATAATGGAAGCTGATTCTCAAATAGAAACAAAAAAGGAGGGTCACGCTGCAAAAAGGTTTCCGTGCAAAGGGGCATGTCAGAAACTGATTGTGTGTGTTACAGGTCAATATTGGGCTGTTATTCGACATCATTTTCAGTTTCGATCCACTTTATACTCTACATTTTAGGCTGCAATGAAATTTACTGCAACCTTGGCACTATGTGTAGGGCAGTGTTTCCCAACCTTTTTTGAGACGCGGCACACTTTTTACATTTACAAAATCCGGGGGCACACCACCAACCAAAATGACACAAAATGACACTCTAACACAGTAATACATATAGTTAATATGTTTTTAAATATATTTATACACTCAGTGTGAAACCTGGGCCTGTTTCGATGAACACAACATAGATTTCATGGCAGGAATGGCAGAAAGACACAAACTTCCCAAACAGAACTCCCATAACTAAGAGAAAATGCTATAAGAGTTTGGTGGGCATTGACCTTGAGTTTTGGAGTTGTAGTTCACCTCCAGAGAGCACTGTGGACTCAAACAATGTTGGATCAGAACCAAACTTGGCATGAATACTCAATATGCCCAAATGTGAACACGGATGGAGTTTGGGGAAAATAGACCTTGACATTTGGGAGTTACCGTTTCTGGAGGGGGGCCTCGAAAGACCAGCAGTCCCCCTCTCACTTAGGTTGCCCCCTCCCTCTCCGCCAGGCTTGAATTGGGGTTGTGGGGAGCAGGAGCCTCACTCACCACCACCGCATCTCCTTGGGGGTCAGCGGGGCGGCCCGGGTGGGCATCTCGAGGCTGGCGAAGCAGGCAGGAAGGAAGGCGGAGGCGGGCAGAGAGCTGGAGGGAGGCCGAGAGCAGTTTCATGCGCACCGGGGAGGAGGGGGAGGAAGGAGGGGTGGGGCCGGTGCTGGACTGAACCATCCTGCATTAGGCCCGGGGGCAAGAGGAGGTCTCTACTTGGGGAAAGGGAGGCGGACCTTTCCAATGCATGGAGAGGGAGAGACCAAGTAGACAACGGGTGGGAGGGGGTTGTGTTTGTAATTTTGTGCCTTTATCGAGGTAGGTTTCTTAAGGTTTTTATACTTCAACACACTAGACTCTCCCCCCTCCCCTCCTGGAGGTTCCAATTTCCCACGGCACACCTGATGATCACTCACGGCACACTAGTGTGCCCCGGCACACTGGTTGGGAAACACTGGTGTAGGAAACATATAAAGCTTTCAGGTGGCAAACAGTCCTTCAACACAGCCATTGAAGATCTTTTTACATAGTCTAAAAGGCTTACATTGAAATGCTAAAAAAATCACTGCCATTTTTTTCAAAAAAAGATATAACTTGTTTTCTAATGGTTTGAACATAAGAAGAGAAACATTTCCAGTATGAACATTAATGCCCATCAAGTGCTCACAACTGACGTATACAAAAGCAGAGTGTGAAAATTTACTTTAGATTATTACATCTAGTTCCTTAGCCATGGTGACTAGGAAAATATGGAGTTGTGGTCCTCAAAACTTTCCTTTTCTAGGTTTTCGAGATATAGAAGTGGTTTCAGTGAGTGAAATAGACAGCCAACAGTTTTAAAGCAGATTATCTCAATAAGCAAAAACACTGGAACTGATATTAACTACATTAATTGCAGGCTGTGTTATTCTACTAGTCTATTCTTGTCATTATGCTCATAATAGCACTTCTATTCTGCTGAGAATAGGACAGTTGTGATTTGCAAATGAGTTCCTTTACAAACACATTGAAGTATTCAGCTTATGCTCTCTCAGAAACATCTAAATATTCCTGGATGCAACTGATCCTGTCTGATCATAGATGCTAAGCAGAGTTAGCCTTGATGACTACTTGGATGAAAAGCTGCCAAGGTGAGCCAGGTGCCATAGGCTATAATTCAGAGGATGCAACTGGTAAACCTTTTCTGAGTACTTGCAAAAGAAATGTGGATGTCTCAGGCCCCATCTACACTGCTATATACGAGTCTCCAAGTTACGAACAAGATAGATTCTGTAGGTTTGTTCTTAAGTTGAATTTGTATGTAATTCAGAATAGGCACATTTCTAAAATGTAACTCCAGATATAGATATAGATATATTATATGCACTTTGGATAGCATAGGGAAGGGTTTAACCCCCCCCCCCCCAGTGCTGTTTGTTTTGCGGTCTGTGCTCCTATTCAGAAAAATTCTGACCCAGTGAGAATTGGATTTTGAAAAAATTGACTTGTGGAAACAAGGATTGTTGACAAAGCTTCAATGGATACACATTTTCCCCATGATAACTCTTCCAGGAGTAAATTTCCCTTCTTAAGGGTAGATTTCTCTCACTTCCTGTTGACTCATCCCCATTCTTAACTGTGAGTCATTTGTAAGTCAGATGTTTGTAACTTGGGACTGCCTGCAATGCAGTTTCAGAATGCAGGTTAACTGCATTGAACTGAATTATATGGCAGCGTAGACTGATATAATTCACTTCAATGTAATTCCATCTGCATTATAATAGTCTACACTGACCATATGATATGGTTTAAACTCCATTATATGCAAATGTACATGGAGCCTCAGTAGGTCACAAGATGAACATGAATAAACTATGATGTGTTATTTTAAAAAGTCAATGTGACTATAAACTGTATCAATAGACATGTTTAAATATCTGAAAGGATATCATATTGAAGATGGAGCCCATATGCTTTTTGCTTCTCAAGGGAATAGGACATGGAGCAATAAATTCAAGCTACTGGAAAAGAGATTTTACCTAAACAATAGGAAAAATGTCCTAATGATAAGAGCTATTTGAAAGTGAAATCTGATTTCTTGGAGTGTGGTGACGTCTCCTTCTTGGGAGGTTTTCCAGCCATCTTTGGGGAGTGCTTTGTGCTTTCCTGCATGGCAGGGGGTTGAACAGGATGGACCTTGTGGTCTCTTTCAACTCTATGTTCTATAATTAAAGGAATCTGTTCTCCTTAGCTTGCTTTTACCTAGTGCCAGTCTTAACCTACACAGTCATTTCACATATAAATAATTCAAACACAAAGGAGCAATATGTTACATTAAATTACCATTTAATATAATTTTGTTAGTCAAAGAACAGACTTCATCCAAAACTTGACTACATTGAAAACAAATACAAGATGCAACAAGATGTCAAACTGCCTTGCTAAACCAAGTTATTTTATTAGAGAGAAAAAGGAATTTTACTGTTAATTTTAAAAATAATTTTACTAAGAGATAGAGAAAACCACTATTTGGAAACTTTTGAAGTTCTTCTCATTATAACCACTACTGCATTTTCCAATTTTGAAGTATTTTGTGTTTATACTGTATATGTATCAGCAGTATAATCTATATGCAGTAGTATACGAATATAACCATTAATGGAGATACCAAAATCCACAACGCAATGAAAGTTTTGAAAAACACGGAATCTTTGAGGTATTCTCACAAAATGACAATGATAACAGCAAAGGGACTAAAACTGATAACTGATGTTAACAGATGGCAATTAGGTAAACTTGTCAGATAGGTATTGATGTAGTATTTTTGACATTTTTGCAGCTATGTCCCCAATTTTCTCAAAAACTCTTGTGAATCATGTGGCTTGACTGAGAAACTTTTTTAATTTTATCAATATTTATCAAAGTGAAAGAGATGCCATCTCCATATTTGAGGCAGCAGGCCATTCCGCTTTGCCTAGTTTGGCAGCAAAAGGATGCAACCTAGTTTTTCTTTAATCAGAAGGTCTTTTATGTGAAATAGTAATGTGATGCTCCGGCCCTGGCTACAAGTTACTTTTTTAGTCGTCATGGTCAGTATATGCAGTTAGAGCAACAGACCCACTATGCTGATTTTGAATTATATGGATCACAAATTACCTTGAGATGACATACCCAATGTGATTTGGTATTATGGATCATTCTGTAAGGAAGAAAGGATGACTTCTTCACAGAGTTTCCACCTTGTTATTCTGCCATTCTGGTCCTGCTTTAATAGGCAAATACCTTTTCATTCAATTTCATTTTGGGGAGATAAACTGGGTTCCTATAAAGACTGGGGCTACTATATCAGTGCAGGGATGAGTCTGGTTCGGGTTTTAGTGTGAACTTTAAAGCAAGAAACCAGGATACACACTATGCAATACCACAAAAATAATAAACCAGGACTACATGTGCTATATAAGTAGTACACACTATTCCAAGCCAATATGCAAATTCCAAATTGATGGCATAGTTTTAGTTGTTTTGTCTGTCAGCTGCTTTTAGAACCGTTCTGGATGCAATTCTGTACTAACTCACCTGCAATTAAACCTCGTTGAAAGCAATATAGATTACTTCTGTATGCTATAAGATGCATAAGATTTTTAAAATTGTGTCAAAGCATATAAATATACCGGTAAATCTCATTTTGCATTCTGTTCAGGCAAGCTAAAAGTATTTTTATTCCACATGTGAGAAAGATTAATGTCCTAATTCTTCCAGAAATTTTCCACTGTCATTTTCTGTATGCATGGCGGGTCTGAAATCGAATGCTCTTGGTATCTGGACTCTTTCCATAGAGTTGGACTGTTGGAATCTGAACTCCATCCCATGAGGAAAGCCTCCATGGATAGCAGAGCCTCTCAACTTCATATCTGCCAGTGCATAGGAGAGGAATGGAATTGGAGAGGAAGGGATTCTCTCCATGCTGTGTAAACCCACATACATTACATCACACCTGAATTACAGACTCTTCCTCTTTCCCCTGTCATTGTTGTATATCATACAGAGAACCGATAATGTTCCACCGTACTAAATTTGAATCAAATCATCTCATCTAAGTGTTCTAAATAATCACATCCAAAAGCATGTGGGTGAGAATAATATATTTCAGAAGCCAAATTGGCAATAAACGAGTGGTGCTATTAATCTTTTCTTCAATATATATTCTGAGGAAAAGAAAGAACAAGATTGCTCAAGATATAAAGAATACTGACCTTCATTCCTGGACAAGGTTTCTTTACCCTCTGGTGTTTTATCTGGCATCTCAGCCAAGACCAGCTTAGTTCAACCTGAGTGACATAAAGAAAGGACGTTATTCTCATACTGAGGCCAATCTATTTGAACAGAGAAATATTTTTTCTATAATAGTTGAGGATATAATTGCAGTTTTTTAAAATGTTCCTGTAACACATGAGCAGGGTCATTTGTATTTAAAATAGGATAACACTACTAACAAATCCAAATATATGAGCACAAAGGGTTTTAAAATGTATTATATGCCTGTGTTTGGCTGAATTAGTAGCAGCTTAAATGGCTAGACAACTCTGTTGTGGATTCAACATTCCTTACCATTTTAAAACATTACTATCACATTTTAGTCTGAATAGCAAACACTGAACTTCATAATCCATTAATCAAAGGTGAATCAAAAGATTACAGAGAAAGAGCAAATTGTTTCTTGGCAAATAATGTTGATGCCTTCAACTGTTAGTTACAAAAAAACAAAACAAAACCTTGAACACTTTTCTCAGTGATCCCATTATGTTAAAGAATCTGATCATTGGATATTAATGACATTCATGGGACTATTAATGCAAAGTTTCTGTCACTCCATAATTGTTCATTTATAAGTGTGTGTGTGTGTGTGTGTGTGTGTGTGGACTCTTACTGCTGAGGGACATGAAGATCAACAACATTTAGAGGTGCGCACATTCACCTTCCTTTCTTTCAGTCATCAATTTTCTTTCTGATTAACATGCTAATAAATGAACAATTATGGAGTGACAGAAACTTTGCATGAATAGTCCCATGAATATATATATATATATATATATATATATATATATATATATATAATCTGTGAGTTTTCTGAGCTCTATGACCATGTTCCAGAAGCATTCTCCCCTTCTCTCCTCATGGAACATGGCCATACAGCCCAGATTCCAACCATGAAAATCTTTGTCGCTCTCTCCCTCTCTCTATATACACACACACACAACACATACACTTTATTTATATGCGCTCTCTCTCCAAGGGAACTCAGAGCAGATTACAGCATATACACAAACATAGGTAACATTCAATGCCTTGATACAGTGAAACAGAAATAAACAGACAAAGACAAAGGTCTCCATTTCTAAGCCTGAGGAGCCTGCATTGTCCATAGACATCTCCTGGTCATGTGGCCAGCATGAGTGCATAGACCGCCTGTTTGCCTTCCTGTCGAGGCAGTACCTATTGACCTACTATAATCTGCATGTTTTCAAACTGCTAAGTTGCCAGGAGCTGGGGATAACAGTAGGAGCTCACCCCATCCCGTAGATTTGAACTGCCAACCTTCAGGTCAGCAAGTTCAGCAGCTCAACAGTTTAACCTGTTACACCACCATGACCCCTATATTTGGAAAGCCAGACATCCCCCCTTTTAAAATAATAATAATAATCTTTACTTATACCCCGCCACCATCTCCCCCATCAGGGACTCGGGGTGGCTTACATGAGGCCAAGCCCAAACAGCAATTACAATAAAATAAAACAAAGACACAAATAACAACGCAGCAAAATACAAAACATATAAATACAATAAGCAATAAAATATAACACAGTGTTTCCCAACCAGTGTGCCGTGGCACACTAGTGTGCCGTGATGGATGTCCTGCTGTGCCGTGAAAAAAGTTCTCTGCCCCCCTTCCTTCCCCCCTCCTTCTGCCGAACTCCTGCTGCTTGGGGGGGGGGAGGAAGGCCCGGGCGGCAGCGAAGAAAAAGAAGGGGCCGGGGCGCTGCCTCCTTCGGCCGTTTCCCCAGCCAGCCGCCATGATTGCTGAAGCCGAGTGGAGGAGGAGCCTCGCCCACCGCTCATGCTCCTCCTCTGTGAGAGAGTTGAAGCTGGGGGAGGGGGCGGGGCATGGTGCGACTTGGCTCCCCCTCTCCCCCCGGCTTTGGCACTCCCAGCAGCTGCTCCAGCTTTGAGGGGATAGTGCCAAGCCAGCATTAGAACATAAGAACATAAGAAGAGCGATGCTGAATCGGGCCTCAGCCCATCTAGTCCAGCATTCTGTGTCACACAGTGGCCCACTAGTTGTACACAGGGATCTCTAGCAGAAAGGAGGGCAAAACCCTCACCTGCTCCCGACCCCCCACAACCAGTACCGGGGAAAATCCTGCCTGCCTCCATCAACACAGAGGTGGCACTTGGATGTCCATTTCAGTAGCTACTGATTCCCTTGGTATCCATGAATCTGTCTAATCCTGCCTTGAAGCTGTCCAGGCTGACCGCTGTCACAACCTCCTCTGGAAGTGAGTTCCATAACCCAATGACCCTCTGGGTGAAGAAATATTTCCCTTTATTAGTCCTAACTTTCCTACCTTGGAGCTTTAGGGAGTGCCCCCTAGTCCTAGTGTTGTGTGACAGAGAAAATATTTTTTCTCTATTCACCTTTTTTTCTCTATTCACATTTTTTCTCTATTCACCATGCATGATTTTATACACTTCGATCAAGTCACCTCTTAAACGCCGTCTTTCAAGGCTGAAAAGACCAAGGCGTTGCAACCTGATTTCGTAAGGGAGCTGCTCCATCCCTTGGATCATTCTTGTTGCCCTTTTCTGTACCTTTTCCAGTTCCGTTATATCCTTCTTGAGGTGCGGTGACCAGAATTGTACACAGTACTCCAGATGTGGCCTCACCATAGATTTGTAGAGAGGCAATACAACATTTGACGACCTATTTTCGATTCTCTTCCTGATCATGCCAAGCATAGAATTTGCTTTTTTTAACTGCTGCTGCGCACTGGGTTGACATCTTCATTGAGCTGTCCACCAAAACCCCAAGATCCCTTTCCTGGTTTGTCTCGGAAAGCTTTGACCCCATCAATTGGTAGGTGTAGTTGGGGTTCTTTGCCCCGATGTGCATGACTTTACACTTGTTTAGGTTAAAATGCATTTGCCACTTTGTTGCCCATTCACTCAATTTCGAGAGATCTTTCTGGAGCTCTTTACGATCAGTTTCATTTTTAACTACCCTGAACAATTTAGTGTCGTCTGCAAACTTTGCTACCTCAGAATTTACTCCTACATCCAGGTCATTAATGAATAAATTAAAAAGTAACGGACCCAAAACTGAACCTTGGGGTACGCCACTTCTCACCTCTTTCCACCCAGAGAAATGTCCGTTTATTACCACCCTTTGTTTCCTACAGTTTAGCCAGGTTCCAATCCAGGACAAGACCTGTCCTCTGATTCCATGGCTGAAGAGCTTATTTAGGAGCCTTTGGTGAGGGACTTTGTCAAAAGCCTTTTGAAAGTCAAGGTAAACAATATCAACTGGGTCTCCTTTATCTATGTGTTTATTTACACCCTCAAAGAATTCTATCAAGTTAGTAAGACATGATTTGCCTTTGCAGAAACCATGTTGATTTTCCTTCAGCAATGCCTGTTCTTCTATGTGCTTAGTAATTTTTTCTTTAATAATGGTTTCCATCACTTTGCCTGGAACTGAGGTTAGACTAACTGGCCTATAATTTCCTGGATCACCCCTGGATCCTTTCTTGAAGATCGGAGTTACATTTGCCTCCCTCCAGTCCTCGGGTACAGTGCCTGATCTTAGAGAAAGGTTATATATTTTGGCTAGAATTTCAGCAATTTCACACTTGAGTTCCTTAAGAACTCTGGGGTGGATGCCATCTGGCCCTGGTGATTTGTTGACATTTAGTTTAGTAAGGCATGTGAGAACATCTTCCTTGTTTATCTCTATCTGGTTTAATTCATTTAATTCCCTCCCTGAAAAAACTGACTCAGCTGCAGCATTGTGCTGGCTCTGCCACTGCTGGCTTAGCACTGCCCCCTCAAGGCTGGAGCAGCTGCTGGGAGAGCTGAAGCCAGGGGAGGGGGCAGGGCATGGCGCGGCCTGGCTCCACCCCCTCCCCCGGCTTCAGCACTCCCAGCAGCTGCTCCCAGCAGGCCACCATCCCCCAGTCGTTCTTTGCTGTGTTAGAGTGTCATTTTGTGTCATTTTGGTTGGTGGTGTGACCCCGGATTTTTTAATGTTAAAAGTGTGCCGGAGCTCAAAAAAGGTTGGGAAACACTGATATAACATACAATATCCACAATCACAATGACACTGAGCAGGCCACATGTGCAAGATAAAATGCTAAAACTCAGCCTGGATGTCCCACCGGAGCTCCGATGAGGCACGTCTCCCTCCTAATGGCGACCAACCGGAAGTCCCTTGGGGAAAGGCCAAGGGAATATATCCCTTCCCTAGTGTTACGGACTGAGGTGGCAAAGGGACGACAACCCGGGAGGGACCGGCCGATGGTGACAAAGCTGAGCCACCCTCAAGGAGGCAAGCAAGATCACCCGGCAACGGCCCCCGGGAGAGGCCTACCACCCGTGGAAGAGGACCTTTGGGTCCTCAGACATCCCTCCGGCGACCAGCACACGTGGATCGAGATTTTTTTCTTTTTCAATTTTCAAAGAAAGCAAGGGTAATCCAGGGGGTCGAGAGAAGAAGAAAACAACAGCCGGAGGCTCAAAAAGAGTTTTTTCAAAGAACACAGACTACGGACCGTAGATGGTACCCAGCTAAAATCCCCAGTCTGAGCATAAGGAAGGCACAGAATACTGGAAGACTGCCAGAGGAAGACGGGTGAGAGATATTTTGCACGCCTCTTGTAAGACTTATCTAACCTACCCTCGATACTCCTGACGTCCTGGGGCGTCCTGGTGCGAAGCAACAGCCGTTTGGGACCACGGGACCGCGGTGACTGTCCCCCCGACACTTCCTCCCTTCCTCCAACCCTCTTAGACTTCATCTGATTCCTGGGCGCACTGCAGGTACTCGCGGATCCCGCCCCCCCCCCCCGAGCGGGCCGACCGCGTGGCGAGGAGGCGTCCTTGAAAACGCGCAGTTACCAACCATCGCGAGAAAAAAAAAAAACAGTGACGAAACAAGGTGACTTTCACCTAGAACTCTCGCGAGAGCCCGAGCGAGAGCCTGAGCGCTTGAGAGTTTGAGAAACTCCCGCGTGAAGAGGAAGAGGAAAGGAAGAGGAGTAAAGGAACCTAGAGCTAGGAAAGTGCAGAAGAAGACCGCCAGAAGCCAGAAAGTAGAAACCAGAAACTAGAAACCAGAAAGACAGCATTGGAGAGACCTTACGAACTCTGTGGAGTCAGAAAAGGACGGAAGTTGTCTCTTCCTTTTTGAGTATCCTTACCACAAGCCAGGCAGGTAAGAGATCTCCAACCCTTCCGTTAAATCGCCAGAACTTAAGAACTCAAGAATAAAAACAGGGGAATATATATTGCTGTGGAGGACTAGTTGCAAAGGTATATTACAAAAGAAACAATATAATATAGAGCCATTAGAAAATGAGTACCACAAGAATAAGAGGAGGCCAAGCTCCCAGAGGGGCAATGCAAAGAGACTCTCTCCCCGAAGAGGTAAATTTTAGAGATACTCTCCTCCAAGAAATACGAAGTATAGCCCAACAACAGTGTAGACAACACCAAGAGCTACAAATGGAGATTAAAGGAATGAAGGATGTAATGCAGGAAGAATTTAAAACGCTTAAAGAAGATATGGAAAGGATGAAAGAGACAACCAGCTGCTATACAAATCGCAAGCAAAATTAGAAACGAAAATGGAGAAAGTAGACACCACAACCCAGAGACTCCAAGACCAGGTGGAAATAATGGAAAACAAAGCGCTGGAATCTCAAATAAGAATTAGAAATCTAGTGGAATCTAGAGAAGAAGACACTAGACAAATAATAATTGATCTTATTGGGGAACTGACAGAAATGGACGAGACAACCCTGAACACAGAGGTGGACAGAGTATACCGACTAAGATCGGAATACGCAAAGAAGCATAACACACCAAAGGACGTAATTGTGATTTTCACAAGAAAAACCATGAGAGATACCGTCCTCCAAAGGAGTGCACAGAGACCGGTCATCTACAAAGAAAAAAGAGTGGTGTTTATGAAGGAAGTGTCTCGCCAAACACTAACCAGAAGGAGGAAATATAACTTCCTAACGGAGATACTCAAAAGGGAAAAGATCCGCTTCAGATGGGAGAAATTGGAAGGCCTCACCGTAACATATAAGGAAACCAAACATTGGCTAAGCTCAATCGATAAGGCAAGAGCCTTCCACTATAAGTATTTTGGAGACGACAAAAGGAAAAACCAAACGAAAAGAGAACCAACCCGATCGAAACAAGAAGGAAGATCGTGGGGTGGAAGAGACAAAGATGGAGACGGAGAGGACGGTGAGATAGGAGACGAGGAGGAAGAGGAAGAGAACGACGCATTGGAAGAAATCGACCCCCCGGCACTCCAAATGCAAAGAAACCTAAAAAGACTTCGAAAATTCTCCCCTGAGAATTACCAATTGGCGGTGGTAAAGGACAGAACCCAGGAAGAGGAAACTATCGAGGATGACCCACAAGATGATGTCCCTCAGGATCTTCTCAAACAATATTAACGGGTGGAATGCCCCCGCCAAGAGGAGAAGAACGGTAGAACACCTAAAAAGCAAAAACTACGATGTGACAGCTCTGCAGGAAATACATATATCCAGCCGCCACACGAGACTGTTAGAACAACCCAAACTTGGGAAAGCATATTACCCCAAAAATTCCTTCAAGATCTACATAATCTTAACCTAATAGATGGATGGCGTCACCACAAAGGAGAGGAAAGAGACTATACACATCTCTCGGCGAGACATAAAACCTGGGCTCGCCTGGACATGGCATGGATCTCGAAAACAATGCTGACGAGAGTGAATAAAATAGAGATATTAACCAATACACTATCAGATCATAACCCATTGGAATTAAGCCTGGAGGGAGGGAAAAAAACATTTAGATGGAAGCTAAAGGATAATCTGTTAAGAAAAGAAATGGATATCAATTGGATAAGAACCCAACTAAAGGAATATTGGGAGTTAAATCAAGGTGAAGAAACAACTAAAATAACCCAATGGGAGGCGATGAAGGCGGTCCTACGCGGAAAACTAATCCAATTAAATAGTAGAAAGATAAAACAATATAAAAAGAAAGAGGAAGAAATAGTAAAAGAGCTAGGGACGAAGGAAAAGATAGCTAAACAAAGACCAGGTAATAAGAAGACTCTTAGAGACGTTAATATGTTGAAAAACAACTTCAATTACTACAAACAGAAAACATAGAGAAGCAGCTAAAGTATATAAAAGCCTCACACTATCAGAGCGCAAATAAGATAGGAAGATGGCTGTCAAAAAAATTAAGAGACAAAAAAGCACAAAATCATATAACCAAGATAATATGCAATGGCAAAATAGCCACAAAGAATGAAAACATAGAGAAGGTATTTAATAAATTTTATTACGATCTCTATAAGAGGGAAAACACACCAAAAGAATCAATAATTGAATACATTTCAAAATTAAAAATTCCCAAAATTACAGAAAAACAAAGGTCATTGTTAAATGACCCGATCACCCTATTGGAAATCACTAGGAGTATTGATAACCAAAAGATAAATAAAACACCAGGCCCAGACGGCTTCACGGCCATTTTCTATAAACGTATAAAGAGGAATTAGCACCTCAATTGTTAGATATATGCAATGGAGTAAGAGAAGGCAAAGGAATACCCCCAACATGGGAAATGGCCAATATTACGGTAATATACAAAGAAAAAGGAGAAAAAGAGAACCCAAAAAATTATAGGCCAATATCATTACTCAACCAAGATTATAAAATTTTTACCACAATCATGGCAGAGAGGATGAAAACATTTTTGAAAGATTGGGCATCACCAGATCAAAAGGGCTTCCTTCCCGGAAGACAGCTTAAAGAAAATACCAGGGCCCTAATTGATATAATAGAATATTATGGATACCATAATGAAAAAAAGGCGGCCTTACTGTTTATCGATGCCGAGAAGGCATTCGATAAAATCAGCTGGGAATACATTAAGAGTCTTACAAAAGAGTTAGATATGGGCTTTGCCTTCCGGGAAGTAATAGCAACCTTGTACCATAAACAGATAGCGAACATCATAATTAATGGACAGGTCGCTAAGAAGACATTCCAAATAAATCGGGGAGTGCGACAGGGCTGCCCTCTCTCCCCTCTCCTCTTTATACTAGTTATAGAAACGCTCGTAAGAGACATAAATAACGACAAAGAACTCAAAGGCATACAAATACTAAAAGAAAATATCAAATTACGAGTATATGCCGATGATATGGTGTGCATTATTGAGAACCCAATAACAGATGCAGTAAAATGGCTGAACAAACTTGAGGAGTTTGGAGAGAGAGCTGGCTTCAAAATAAACACAGGAAAGACAAAATTTATAAAAAAAATCTAGATATAAAGGAAAAACCCAGCTGCAATCTCTAACCTCTATCGAGATCGTAAAATAAAATTAAATATTTGGGAATCACCTTAACCCCAAACAATACACAACTCATTAGCAACAATTATGAACAACTATGGAAGGAAGTAGTAAAAGACTTAGAAAAGTGGAAACATAAAAACATCTCTATACTGGGAAGGGTAGCAACGATAAAAATGTCGGTGCTCCCAAGACTCCTCTTCCTCTTCCAGACAGTACCAATTATTAGAAACGAACTTATGTTTAAAAAAATGGGACACTGACATAAGAAAATTTATCTGGAAAAAAAAAAACCTAGAATTAGTCAAAAACAAATGTCGGATGAGAGAAAAAGAGGAGGCCTGGGACTGCCGGACATTAGATGCTACTACGAAGCTTGTAACTTAGTGGCAATCAAGGATTGGGCATTCCCGCAAAACTCCCAAATAGCAAAACTGGCCGCTAGGAATTGGCCAGCTTATAGGCAACTACTGAAAACATCAAACTCAGGCACCAAAGACTTAAAATCCCTGGAGGAGATCAAACAGGAGTTCCCAGCAATGTCATGGTTTCAGTACTATCAGGTGCATGAAAGTTTCAAACTAGATAAAAAAATAGGTTTCACAGAAGATCACCTATGGGAACCAACGGTAAAGAAAGCAAAAAAAACAATTAGCATATTCTACAAAATATTATTAAGATGGAAAATGGAGGATGAACAAGTAAAAGATTGCCAAGTAAGATGGGCGCAAGACCTGGGCCACTCTATCCAAATTAGAAAATGGGAAGAAATTTGGCAAAGAAAACTCAAATACAGCCCGGCAGTGGAAATATCTGAAAACTGGTACAAGATGCAATATCGATGGTACCTGTATCCCTCAAAATAGCGAAATTTGACAATCAGACCTCCAACATCTGTTGGAGATGTAAAAAAGAAATAGGAACTTTCATGCACCAATGGTGGTACTGTAAGAGGGTGAAGAGGTATTGGGAAAGTATTCACAAAGAAACCCAAAAGGTATTGCAGACAAAATTGGAACTTGACCCACAAGCATATTTGCTAGGTTTGACGGGGGAGGGCTTAGAGACCAACAAAGACAAATTGTTCTTTATACTAAGCACGTGTGCACGGACAACGCTGGCCAGATATTGGCGACTTAGGAAAATCCCGAACGTGGAAGAATGGACGCATAAAGTGATGGATATAATACAAATGGACTCCCTCTGGCAAAGAATGAATAATAGAAAAGGCGGAATAAACTGGACGGACTTGGGGACATATCTACAAAAGGAAGGAAATAACATCAAAATAGACCTAAATGAACTATAATAGGAGCCAAGAGAATTGGCGCACAGATACGGAAGAAGAAAAAAAAACCCAACCCAAATCTCCTGGACGATCCCCTTGGGAAGCTGGACAAATCCCCTACCTCCCCCATATCGTTCCCCACCCCCCCCCCCCCCCCCCCCTGTACCGGGTAGAAACACGTCTAGACTTGTCTCGTTACATGTCGATATGTGTGACTATCCTTCCCCTCTTTCCTTCCCTTCTGTAAAGAAAACCAAATAAAAATCTATATGGAAAAAAAAATGCTAAATCTCAGGGTGAGATAAGGAGGAGCAGATTATTTGTAAGGGAGGGCTCATAAAAGAATGGGGTGGTAAAAAGGGGGGATTTCATATAAGCATGGGAAGAGTATGCCAGGAACAAAGACGTTGAGGGGAGCAATAGTATATGGTTGTGTAACTACTCTCCGAAAGCACAACGGAAAAGCCAGGTTTTGAGGTCCTTCTTAAAGGTTTCTAAGGTGGGGGATTTCCTAATCTCTCCAGGCAATGAGTTCCAAAGTCAGGCGGCCACAGAGGAGAAGGCTCTCTTCCTGGTACCCACAAGTCATGCCTGTGATATTGTCAGGGGTGAAAGGAGGGCCTCCCCCAAAGATCGAAGAGCTTTTGCCTTTGTGCTTAATCTCTAGTATGAAAACACAACTATTGTCCTCAAGGTGATGACATGGTCTCTGCCCAATCCAGCCGATTTAAACTATACATAGTTTCAGTCACTTGAAATGGAAATATCTCTGACCTATTAACCAAACTGAAGAGGGCCCATACTTTCTGGAAAGTAAGCCCCACTGAACTAATTAGGAATTACTTCTGAACAGAAATTCACAGCATTGCAGTGAGTGGTTGCTCTTGTATTTTTAGCTACAGAACAGGGAGAGTTGAATATGTATGGATTTTCCTTTAAATCGTTAAACTATCTATTAAGTAGCATGAAACCATAGAACATAATATTCTCTTTTGCCAGTTTCCGTGACTAATATTAGAAAATGTTAAAACAATGTCAAGTAGCAATTTGCTCAAATTTCATGCCAACAATGCATTATGGGGTTTGAAAACATAATATTACCAGAAGTACTCACAACAAAACAGAAGTTACTTCCTTTAAAACCTTCACTTTGGGTAGACCATCACACAACCTCAACTGTTCAGATGCAGATGTATTTCTGATTGACCTAGAATTTAGACTGATGCATTCATATCTACTTGATATGATTCTAGACTAGGGATAAAGTAAAGGTAAAGGTTTTCCCCTGATATTAAGTCCAGTCGTGTCTGACTCTGTAGGTTGGTGCTCATTTCCATTTCTAAGCCAAAGAGCCGGCATTGTCTATAGACACCCCCAAGGTCATGTGGCCACTCCAGCATGACTGCATGAAGCACTGTTACTGGGGATATAAAGCTTTATTTATATCTGGGTGAGCCTGAAAAGGTTTATGGATTTGAAAGATTTTTTTGTGCAATTCCACACCAACATTTTATATACAGTAATAAACAGACTTCTGTAAGGGGGGGGGGGGGGGTTAGTTCTGTGAAAATGTGGTTGGGGAAGAGATTGCACAAATGAATTTTTCACAAAAAATAGTCCCAACCTTGGCAATTAACCTTTGACAGTAGACTCTCGCTTATCCAACCTTCGCTCATCCAACATTTTGTATTATCCAAAGCAGTCCGCCTCCTATCCGGATCCACAGCTGTTTCAATACATTGCAATGTTTTGGTGCTCAGTTCATAAATACTTTAATTACTACATAACCTTACTGTGTAACTGTGTATTGAACTGCTTTTTCTGTCCATTTGTTGTAAAACATGATGTTTTGGTGCTTAATTTGTAAAATCATAACGTAATTTGACATTTAATAGGTTTTTCTTTAATCTCTCCTTATTATCCAACATTTTCACTAATCCAACATTCTGCCAGCCTGTTTATGTTGGATAAGTGAGACTCTACTATATTTTAAAAATTAAGTATTAATGTGTTGAGCGAACCTTTCTCACCAGGGATGAGAAATTCTGTGAGTATTACTTAATTATACCAATTCTAGAATTTCCTAATAACAATTTTTTACTTCAGCTAGTAGTACATGAAGCAGATTTCAAGTGAAGAGATTCTGATTAAACATTAAGAATCTCCTGGTAAAACAGCTGTTCACAGTGGAAAAGCCCAGCAAGTGAACTGGTTGATATCTTTCATTTAAGTTTTAAAATAGAATTAGGATCTCACATCTTAGGGTACTTCCAGACAGCACCAAATTATGTGCTTTATTCAGGGGCAAAAAGACCCGGGACCTGAGAAGATGTACAGATACAGACCTATTGGTCCTGGGATTTCTGCCTCCGGCATCCACACTTGATGCTTTGTCGTGGGATGTAGAGGCTCCCACAATGGCCGCTGTGGGACTTTTTCTGGAAATTTTGGCAGGGTTTTTTTTTAAAAAAGCTTAGGATGGGAACACGCAAAGATGCATATCATTGTGTTGGTTCCGTTCCTGGGTTATATAAGCTGCAGGGCCATCTGTGCAGACAGGGTGTTGTTCCTGTGTTATACATGTCTGTTGCTGATTTCTCTTATTGTGAAAAGATGTACAACATTGGCTAGGGGGCTACAACTTTTTCCTGGCCAGAGAAAATGTGCCCTCCACATGCTCCATGAAGTTTCTGGCACACAAACAAAGTTTCTGTGTTCTACTCAACTTTCACCTTCTTTTTAGGAACCAGCCAATCAGGAACAAATATCTAAAACCCCGGAACAAACCCAGATTTTAAAATCCCATGATTTCCGAATACAGGGACATAATACAGGGATTTTCAGCTCAGAACCGGGATATACCCACACCTGAAAATCTTGCGGTTTTTGCTATTTGTAGCGCTTCCTCCCACATATTGAAGGAATGGTGTTTGGCCACCCTCCATTTTGCTGCAGAAGCTCCTGGCATAAAGTGTTCAGCAGACCTTGGAAATAAATAGCTCCAGGTCCCACCCTGGCCATCAGGTAGGCCATGCTTGCACTTTACCCACTCCCTGGGCCCTAGTCTACTTCATCGTACTAGCCCAGCCCTCTCATATTTGTTGAGGCCCTCTTTGGAATCTTGGCCATTGGAAGCTGAGCTACCCGATGTAATTAGTACTGAACTAGCTTTTAATTTTAAATATGTACGACTGTTATATAGTACTATGTTTATACTTTTTATAATGACTTTTTGTATGTTTTTATGTTAGTAATTGCAATGCTCTGGAAATGGGCCCGAGTCCCCTCCGAGAAATAGAGCAGTATACAAACAAAGGTTTATTATTATTATTATTATTATTATTATTCATAGCCATTTGGAAGGACGGTATACAAATCAAAACAATAAATAAATAAATAAAAATACTTTAGCTGTGGATTTCTGCATGGCAGGGTTTGAATTGTGGATCTAAGGTTCTATGTTAAGGTTCTATATATTTATAAACTTGCAGTTTCTCAAATTGCTCCTGACACGACCAAAAAAAAAAAAAGAAGCTATGGGTACTTCTGCAATGCCATGCTGCTATGAGGAAAGGCAGGGTATAAATCAAATATTGTACTTGCTAGGATCTCTGTTTGCTATGATTAAATTATAAACAAATCTAAAAATGATCCCTTATGAGGTGGAGAAAATACAGTTGATCGTTATCAATATGAGAAAAGACAGAAGGAAAAGTCAGACATAAGGAAAGTCCTAGATGCCACAATTAGTACATAATAGAGCGACATTTCTAGAACAGATTGACATTTTACATTATAAAAACTTTTAATATGATGCATTATGTTCACAACCAAAGAGGGATCTGCCCTGTCTAAAAATACTTCTTCTGTGTTCCTATATTTATCCAATTATAAATCCCAGAATACAATGGTGTTTATATTTATGCAATACAAGATACGGAGTTTTTGTGTGTGCTCATAATTGAACATAAAACAGGTTCCCGGAATAGCTCTCTGTAACAAACCCAAGTTTAATATGTCAAAAAAGATATGTACAGCTTTTTATTAACTGGCTGGCTATAAAGTCCCAGGGATTTGTCACTAGAGGGAGTTTCAATCACAGACCACACACTATTCAGCTTTTGAGAGTCTAAATGCCCTAAAGCAGTGTTTCTCAAACTCTGCTCCTCCAGATGTTTTGGACTTCAACGTCCACAATTCCTATCAACTGGTGAACTGGCTAGGATTTCCGGGAGATGAAGTGCAAAACACCCGGAGGAGTAGAGTTTGAGAAACATTACCCTAAAGGCACTAAATCCTGACCAATTTTGGAAGGTAAGTAGGGTCAGCCTTGGCTAGTACTTGGTAGGGAGACCACCAATGAATGCCAGATGCCATACGCCATATTCCAGAGGAGGAATTGGCAAAAACTCCCTTTGAGGATTCATTGCCTAAGACATGCCTATGAAATGAGTCCACTTTAACCGGAAGGTGCACACAGACCTATTCAGGTGTGGATTGCAGCATGCATATTCCACACATAAGTTAAAAACTAAGGATACCAGTAAGATTTTTTTTAAAATGTAGCTCCGTCAATAGCGATTTTTCTTGAAGAAAACACATTTACATCAATCTTGAATAAATATCAGCACAAGGGCTTGGAAATATCATTTTTAGTTATCATTCTCAGAATTCACGAGGCAGAATCACCTCTGGTCATACAAGTTGGGGGATTCTGGGAGTTATTGTTAACGACTAAGGTTACAGAAACACAACCAAAACAGCCACTCAGTGGCAGGCAGTCAAGAAAAGCAGCTGTGGAAACAATCACATCTGACCTCCTTTCCCCTTTGGGCCATGTTCTGACCAAATTTTTGTCCCCACCCCATGTGTTTATTTTCTATACATGAAGGGAGATATATATAAAACAAAATGGGTGTAGCAGACATAATTTCTAGTAGCCCAGCTGCATAACCTAATGATGTAGGCAGTTCAAATACATATGGTTATTTCAATTTCTTGTGGCTGCTTAATATAAGGTCTCATGTTAAAATGACTGAACATTCGATCAGAATGGCATATACACTGAAAATGCTGAATCTGACCAATTTCTAATACCAGTAGTTCTCAAATGACTAAACTGAAATAATTTGCACAATCAAAGTCTGTCCTTACAAACAGAGAGGGAAATGAGACACTGGAAATAAGAGGTTTGCTTTCCATTATTACTTGTGGCTATGTATGAGGCAAAGTTTGATTATACAGCAGCCTTTTAACCATTTCTCAAGATTGCCCCTGTTTTATATGATAGAGAGTAAGAAGTTGCTTAATCTTGTCTAATATGAAATGCACAATCCATAGTAGATTATAAAATGCATGATTAAAGCAGAGATGCGACAATATTCATTAGGACTGAATTTACCATCTTTTGATTGGCCTATATATTCATGTATAGAAATGTTAATAAAAAATAAACTTTAAAAGCCTGGGTCAAGCCATCCATGAGTCAGTGTGAGTACTGTAGCTTCACTCTTATTAGAAAAGGAACCATCCACTTCTCTGAGTAGATTGGTGAAAGGCAAAAACGTAGTCCCTCTCAGAAAAACCTAAAAGAAATACTGGCTCTCCCTATTCTTTCTGCCATGGCCCCACATCTGGGCTTTTTGAATGCCTGGTCAGGAAATGGCAATCATGGCAATTGGGGTGGCTGGCCCCCTGAGGTGGCACTGGCACTTTCCCCTCTTCACAGAATGACTTTCAACTTATCCATGAGTCATATCAAAATCCAGTGTTTTGACTCAAAAATTGCCCTTGGCATATCCATGAGATTGGTTTATAAATGGATATATAAAGTAATCAATTCCACAGCATTTTATTATGGAGCTAAGTAACACAAACAGGTTTATTCAATGGAAAACAGAGCGGGATGCAATGTAACCAAACTGTTTTCTCTGGGTTTACTCCAGGTAAGCAAGCACGGGATTGTAATTCCACACAAAAAGTAGAATTTTTAGTCCTAGGAGTTCTACTGCCTTTAGTTGGCTTCTCTTCCAAAACTACCGTATTTTCCAGCATATAAGACGACTGGGTGTATAAGACGACCCCCAACTTTTCCAGTTAAAATATAGTTTGGTATATACTCGCCGTATAAGATGACCCCTCTTCCAATGCACACCAAATAAAAATTTTAAAAGCATCATATTTGATTTCAATATGGTAATTTTCCTATTACTGTACCTCCCTCTCTGCCTCTCAGATCTCGCACATGCGCACCTGCACTGCTTCACTTCTTCAGGAGCGAGATCTGAGAGACAGAGGAGGAGGTACGGTAATAGGATACAAGGGCGGACCAGACAGGTAAAAAGGTGTGTTTTTCTGGGCCCAGAGCCACTCTATCTCTTTTTTCCATACCCTGGGCGCCCCGGATGCCTGCAGCTTGCTCCGCCCTTCACTTACACCTTCCCGATGAGGCGCCCCTTCACCTCACCATCGGGACCACATTAAGTACACGAATCCTGATGGATTTTCTTCTACCCTACTTGTGCAGCGTCGCCCTTAATGCTTTCACGGCCACTGCCATTTATGAGCTCCCCCACCAAATGCGGCAACCACAGATTCTCTAATCCAGATTGGAAGTTTCAGCACCCACTCTATAAGGTGACTCCCAGTGTATAAGACGACTCCTGGTGTATAAGTCGAATCCTGTGTATAAGATGACTCCCGCATATAAGACGACCCCTGACTTTTGAGAAGATTTTCTTGGGTTAAAAAGTAGTCTTATGTGCCAGAAAATACGGTATGTTGCAATACAATTGCTCATGGACCTAGAAATGCAGAGTATAAACTCCATTTGGACCCTAGAATTCATGTGTGGTCTGGGCACAATATTTCTTTCCCATTTACCAAATGCAAACAGTAGCAATTGATCTCTCAAGGTTGCTAAAAGATCAAACACAACATAAAGCTATGGGCACACTGTAAACATTCACACTCTTGAACTATTTTGATTGGTCCTTTGTCAGCCTAAGTCCCTCTGCGGAGGTAGAGAAGATCAGTATATAAAAATTTTAAATAAATAATAAATAAGGGGAAACCTTTATCTTTTATCAATTTGAGTCGGTGTGCTTACATATTCTCTAAGGGTTGATGTGTAGTTACTAGGCATGTTTTAGAATCCTAAAATGGTGAATCGTAAATCAAATGGGGGGGGGGGGGATTTTTTTTTTTATTAGTATATCAAAGACTTAAAAAAAAATTCCCAAAAATTTCGGAAATGTAACTTAATTACTTACGAAATTCGTTAGTAGTTCTAAAGTAGGCAAAGCAGGGAAACAGGACTGATACTGTTTTAAACACAGGCAAATCAACGGGCAACATTTCCCTTGGTTTCCTTGCAGGGAGATATAAAGCATTAATATATTATTATTATTAATATTATTAAAGGACAGGGTTCCTTTGCAGGGACACATATAATGCATTAATATATTATTATTATTAATATTATTAAATAAATGCCTAGGCCTACCTCTGGTTCAGGCCTTGCTAATCTGTAGAGTTCTCCTCACTCCATCTTTTTTTCCCCATTCAGTTTTACCATAGCAGTCTAGGACCTCCGTTGGAACTCTATGGCTTTTCTTGATTCTGAACTCTTCCTTCTCCTCTCCATGCTCTTTTCACTCCTGCTGCCCTTCTCTCAGCAGTTCTTATGTCCTCCTACTCTGTTCTTCTATCTAAACCCCTTCCTGGGTGTTTAAATCGCTTTTTCGTCAGTCCTCCAGCCCCTCTAGGAGTCCCGATTTCGGACTCTCTATGGTTTCGGCTCCTTTTCACTTCCTGGAGGAGGCCTTCCACTCTAATTAGGCTTCAAGCATGGAAAGGCCCCGATTTCACTGTGAGTTATGTCTGCAAAGCTATTTTGGAGGGAAAATTTTCCTGTTTAATAATCTAACGAAATATTTAATAATCTAACGAAATTTTGGGCCCAGGGGTGCATAAAGAAAGTCCACTTCCGGGATTGGCCTTGCGATCCGTATAAACTTGAAAGGCCCATTACATACGAATCACTTACGATTTCTTTTAATTTCCGTTTCATTTTTCTCATGCCTAGTAGTTACATAGGATGACTTATTAAATTATGACATCTGACCTCTCTCTCTCTCTCTCTCTCTCTCTCACACACACACACACACACACACACTCACTCAAATAATTCATGTATGCAGGCAATTATCAACAAAGTCATGCTGGTCAATCCATTTATGAAACAGACATATATTTCTCAAATGGGAATACCAGTTTAATTTTTCCAAAATAAAGAAAACACTTTCTAGTAACACAAATTAATCACCACACCCATAACAAAAACAGTAGAGTACAAAACATTTCCACTCCTCCTAAAGGGGATTTTAAAAGGTGTCACTTATGTTTGATGGTAAATGTTCTGGCACAGCAATGCCAATAGGGCTCTGTTTTCCCTTTGTTGCACTACAAGTTTGCAGGAGCTCATTCCCTTGCATTTTATTTTGTAGGTGACTTTCTTGGTTTGTATTTACGGGCCCAGAGGGCTGCCAATCGATCAAGAGTTGCAGACCCGCCCCTATCCCCAGGATTTGGGAGGGAAAGGGGATGTTTTTCCTCTCAGTCTTAACAGCTACTCTATTGGAAAGGACGTGATTTAAGGTAGCCTATTCCTTCCTACTTGGAAAAAGGCATTAAATCTTACAGCTTTGCTGGGGTAACAGACCAGCTGTTGCTGGAGAAATACAGAACAGTTTCACAGTATTTTGTGAAGGGATCATCTACAGTCCCAACAGCCTGGCTAATCGACAGGAACCTTTCCTGGTACAGGACATCTGGCTTTCCATAATGCAGCTTGGAGTCGGAAGAAGGGGCTTCACACCAGCAAGGTAAAGAAAGATTGCCCAGGGAAGGGTCATAGGATTTTCCCCAAAAGGAGAAGACCAGTATTGCCCAGTTTGCCAGCCATGTTACTGCAGACTGAGAAAGTCACCAGTTTGAAGCCTTCCAGTTTGTTAAGATTTAAGCCCAAATAAAGAACTTTGTTAAACTTATCTCAAGCCTCAAAGGACTTTATCATTGGGGAAAACCAAGGGGCCCTTCCAGCTGCACCCCGGCGTCCCGTTAGACAAACAGAGGTCACATCCTAGAAACAGCCATTCTACGGGCCCAGCGTGTGACAGCACAGTAAAAGTTGTCCAGCAGTGGAAGTATGTGGTGGAGACATGATGGATATCTGTCAGGAGTGCTTTGATTGTGTATTCTTGCATGGAAGGGGGCTGGACAGGATGGCCCTTGTGATATCTTCCAGCTCTATGATAGTATGCAAAAATTCACCTGGCCAAATTATTACTTGATCAGATCAGACTTTTGTATGGCCAAGCATCTCTCAGTTTACATAATTTAGTTTAGGGCTGGCACTTTAACCTTGTTAGATGGGATACTTTTGTCCTTGGAACTGGCCAAGTGCTCACTATAAAAAAATCCAGCAGACCTGACTTGAAATTGGCCATAGTCCATCCATCAATTTGGTAATAAACACCTGTTAGGGAAATATTGGGGGTAAAACGTCAAAGAGCCTTTCTGTTGCTCAGGATGAATTACCAAGTGTCCCAAACTGCAACTTCCTTATTGCCAGGAAATGATGTAGAAGTTTGATAATTGGATTAGGACACTACACACCAGGCTTTGAATCCCTACTCAGCCATGTAAACTCATTAGTTGGCTTTGGGCAAGTCACACACTGGGGTGTTGTGTGGTTTCTGGGCTATATGGACGTGTTCTAGCAGCATTTTCTTCTGATGTTTCACCTGCATCTATGGTTGGCATTTTCAGAGGATCCTCTGAAGGAAAAGCTGCTAGAAAACAGCCATACAGCCTGGAAATCACACAACATCCCAGTGATTCACACCATGAAAGCGTTTGACAATACAAAGTCATGCACTCTTAGCAAATGCAACCCCAGCCCACCCCACAAAAAACTGCAATAAATCTACCTTAGGGTGGACATAACTCGGAAACAATTTGAAGGCACCCAACAGGATCTGTGCTGGATTTATTTTGGGCTATGTCAGCACTTGATATTCTAATATTTTATCAAGTGCTACATAAATCTATGTATATATTACATTGAACTAATCACAACTGAACAAAGTTCCATTTAGTGCAGGAATGTACAAGTTTGAACACAGTATGTAATGTAATACTGTATTAATAAATAGTCCATGTACTCCTGCCAAAGCACTTCAGGGTAGGTCTCCTTTTCTTACGATGACTCATACATGCACCATCATTTGTTTAAAACTCGGTCACCAGGAACAGCATAGTTTTGAGCCAAAGAGCTAATTGAGGGTGTGAGAGAGGAAATACTACAGCTAGGAGGTGAGATGATCTCATAAGAAAAGTTTCACTTCATTCAGAAATCAGTTTCTCTTTGATTAGTAAATAACAAAAGATCACTGCAACAGTGGAGGAAGAACAGTCTCTCTCTCTCTCTCTCTCTCTCTCTCTATATATATATATATATACACACACACAGTATATATATATATATACATACACATACATACACACATATGATAATGTTTTCATGACATTAGCAATATGAATATGGTCTTGGACTATCTATTTTGCCTATGTTACTATGGAAAACAGATGTACTTCAGATATTGTTGGACTTCATTCCCAGTGAGGTGCTTTTCTAGAACATTTGGACGTCTGTATGATTTCTCATTGCTAATATAATATGCATCACTTCTGCAATTTGATGTATTCCTTCACAGTCAGGGCGAAAATGATGGTTTCTCAGCAGAACTTCAGTAGATCATTTGTTTCTATCCTTACTAACATGTTTCAGAAGACAGTTTAAGACTGTAAGCCACCAGATTCAGCTTCCATAGCAACTGTGGTTTATGGATGCCTTTTTGATGAATCTGCATTTTGCTAAAGCCACAGTGGTAAATGTAGACATTTTTGACATTTGGCCAAAACTGTTATTTTCCCAAGCTTCTATATAAAAGCTTCTCATCATTTAGAAAAACAAAAAATAGCTCAAGTTCCTAAACGTGGCCGGACTAAAAATACAAAAGCTTCAATTTCTAACCAGTTCAATGCATTCATGGACATGTAAGAATTAAGAAACATTTAAAAAATACTTCATTTTTGCTGACTTTTAGACTACGTAGAGAAAGAATTGTTTATATGTTTAACAAATTTTTCTCATGTTTCTCATGCTACATGCCTCTCAGATAATAGTGACAGCTCTACATTTTGTAACTGACCTAGAAGAGAGGAAAAAAGTATGGCATAGTTAAACAGAAAGGAAATGAGGGCTGATGTCCGCCATATCGGTGACATGGTGAATTTAAGCCTGAGATGTAAAAAAAAAAGCTATCCAAGGTTCTGAGTCTTGTTTTAAAATTGGGTTCAGACTGTTAAGGTTCAAATCATAAATCAGTCTGGGTTCACCATTTCACAGATGAGGAACGTAAATGTGCAGTTTCAGACTTACTCTGCATAAATAATGCACGTGGAGTCTATGCACAAAAAATAGTATTTTCTGCACACAGACACAAAATCCACATTTGTTTTCAAATGCAAACGCCAAACTGATTCTTTTCACCATTTATTCAAATAAGTCTGGATATTCCCTCTACCTCTAACACTGACATAGGAGCTACTACTGTCTTTTGGATCTACGGCTTAGTAACACCTGCATTTGTGTAACAATACAAACATATGCTTCCACTTAGCCTTTGTTGAACGAGTTATCTTGAAGGCAGCTTCAGCAATGGACAGGATGCTTAAGACAAAACAACAGATGTGCAATAATCAAAAATGCCCATTCATTTCCTTTATGTCAGCAAATACAAGTAGTCACTAATTAAGAATCTCGGTCTATTGGATACAAAAGGAAGTGTACACATTTCCCTGATCATTTGACCATAACAATAGAAAATGTCACAGGAAAAGAGCAAACTGTTTCCCTACAACTAGCAAGTAAGTCAACATCTATTAGCAATGATGTGTTCTATTAAATTGGCCTATACTTAAATAAATATACCCCTTGAGTTATATCTAATAATATAATTCTAATCAGCATTTTCAGGGTTCTTTTTTTCCCCTTTTTCTACATGGACAGACCATTTCTAACAACTTATGTGATTTTTGTCAGGACATTGTTATTTATAGATTTTTCTAGGATCCAGAAATTGTTCGAAAGTAAAAGGAAACAGAGAGCGTTAGAGAATCTGTATGTTAAAATAGCATTTGAATACATATAGAAAGTACATGACAATTAGTTTGATAAACTAATTATAGGCTTATATGCCAGTTAGTATTGCCAAGTTTCCAAAATAACAATAAGGGACAGTTAAAATTCATGACATGCAGAAATGACAATCAAGAGTTGGGTATTAACAATTTTATATTTTGCATCAATATTAAATGAAGGTATGTATTTCAGTTAACATGGGCCATATAAAATAATATGAATCAGAATCAATAGGTACAGAACAGAAAACCATTACACAGAAGTTAACAATAAAACAAGCATGAAAATGTTATTTGCTCACAGATTGCTAGTCCCATTATCTCCCCATATTAAGAAAAAAAGATTTGGTTATTTTTTTTAAAAAAATGTTTTTTCTTACAATGAGAAACTCTTTTGAGGCTTAATAATGTTGCCAGTGTGGCTCAATAATTGGCTCATTAACAATTTAGTAACTGAAAAAAACAAAAAACAAAACTGGGGGCAGAAGAGCCTTCAGCTGATTAATTTCCAAGGGTTCCTAGTAGTCAATTCTTTGAACAGTTCTACTTGAATAAAATGGGAGGAACTATGATGTTACCCATCAATTTATTGATGCAAATTAAAATGGTTTTATAACAGGCAATTATACTAATTGTTTAGAACTCAAAACTCCAATGTTATTTCACAATTCCATGAAACCTTTTGATGACAGTGGATGGATTTGTTCTGGATCTTGAACACCAATTAAAAAATCTGAATCCAGTCCAAGAACACAAGAAGATCTAGATTTTTAAATAATAAAAGCTAAAAACGAACACTAGGCAAAAATGACCACTGTTAAATCAGAGACAAGAATACTAAAGATACTGTGGCCAAATCTCATTGGCACACCATAATAGCATAAGAATAGTTGTATATGTGGTTACACTTTGTCCGAGTTCATGTAAGTGCAGTCCTTGTTAATCATTCTGCAAATACATTCACAGTGTCCTCTCACCCTTTCCCCCCTGGTTGGTGAGGAGCTAGTGAACCAGTGTGCAATAGATGAGTTCAAGGCCTTGATGCTCATTGTGAAATTCCTTGCACAAGTGTGGTGTCCAGCATAACTACATTGAAATATATTTACATTATATGCTAGATGTGTATTGGGTCTTGGTTTGCCTCTGGTACACACAATCTTTGATCTTGAGGATACAGATAGATAAGAGATGCAATGCTCTGATACTGATCCAAAATTATGGATTTGATTTGTGTGATATAATGGAATTGGTTTGCATTGTATTGGTTTATATATACCCTTGGCTTTCAACTCTAAATTGGATTTTTTTTTCAAAATTTGCAAACAAGTAACATATACTGGGGATATTTTTATTATTTTAGCCAAGGTTTAAATTTCAAAGGTAAATATACTTTATATAATTCATAGTTGCAAAGAGGTGTAAAAATGCATAATTAGATTATATCACGGAGAGCACAAAATAATATTTTATATGTGGCACTAAATATTAACTTTTAATTGTTGTACAATAAATTTAAATCTATGATGCTGAAGAATATCTATAACCAAAAAAAACCCTGAACAGGCAAAGACATTCATGACTTTCAAGGTATATATTTTAACACATTTGAATCAGATGTTTCTTCTGTAATGGGGTTTGAGGCAACATTCATGGGATTTCCAGGTTGAATCTGTCTCAGGTTGAATCTATACCTACCCAATTTTAGCAAGGTGGGTGTCATTTTGTGAAATATTGAATACAGTTTTGGAACAGGCTATTAAAGAACATGTGCAACTCTCACAAATTCAATATGAAAAGAAAGATTGTGATCAGTATAGAAAAAGCGATTACCGTAATCCAAAACTTTAGCAAAGTTTGAAACTACAGTTATGATATTTCTATCAGAACAGATGTTGTGAAAGCTTCAAATATCTCAGATCTATGAATTAAAGCTCCACTGTGGAGCTATTGTTTAACAAAACAAGCATTAAGCTTGCGTTGCAACAAATTTCTTTCTTCTATGACCCTTAGAACAGAAATATAACATTTAAAACTCAGCCAAAGTACACTTCGGCATTTTTCTAACCAGAATTCGAATGAATAATTGTGGCTAATTGGGAAACTACAAATAATTATAATTCATTTTAAATCCACTGAAATTTCCAAAACAACCACAATAAAGAATCTATTTGTATTCAAACCTTAGTTCATTGAACTGATTTTTCAAATGAAACCAAGGGACAATTGAAGATCTGGCTCCAAAACCAACTCTATTTAATGGGGAGGAAAGAGTACAGGTAGTTCTCGAGTTACAAACATCCAACTTACAAGTGACTCATAGTTAAAAACAGGGGTGAGACAACGGCTGCACCCTGTCCCACTTGCACCTTATGATAGGAAAATGAGGGAGGTTGCATAGGGCGCCATGAGCTGCACACCTTCCTTTTTGCCAGCAATTGAGATCCTAGAACACACTATTTTCCCATCATGTGCTATGGAAGACATAAACTTCATCTAAGCCACCAGAAGTCTGTTGATGAAAACAAGTGGAAGTTTAATCACTTTCATTATTAAAATATTATGACACCTGACCAAAATAGTGCATTACCAGTCATAGAATCATAAAGTTAGAAGAGACCACATGGGCCATCTAGTCCAACCCCCTGCCATGCAGGAAAAGCACATTCATTGTTTTAATTGTCAGTATATTTTCAAGACAGTACAATGTTTAATAGAGTTACTTGTTCCAGGAGGAAAACCTCAATAGTTTCAGAAAAGCAGGAAAAGTGGTTTGAATAAAAAATAGAAAATAGAAGTGTCATGCCAAGGAGCTTTTGATTGGAGTAGTTGTAAAAGGATCACCATAAGGACAGATTCAGATGACTAGAATATGATAGAATGGAGGTATCTCTCTAGAAATGTCATAATTTCAGGCCTCCCGCCACTATTTTCCCCTTCAGCAGAATAGTACTTCCGCAGTTAATACTAAGAAGGTAAAATTAATTTTTTGAAAAAATATAATTTAACTAAGACAAAAAAGGCTTTTCTCCACACAAAAATAATGTTGTGGGGGTGGCACATTCAGGGGAGTGGCATTAAACTGGCTTTTTTTTAGTCTACCTACTCCCCTTTCCTTCCTTCCTCCTTCCCTTCTGCAAGTTTTGACTTCATTGTGTATAGTGGCTGTGGAAGGCAAGGGCAATGAGCAGCAAAGAACAAAAGAGAGGGAGGAGCAGGAGGAGGAAGCCTACAGTGTTTCACCTTATGATGTATGCCCATTTACGTGAAGGACATTCATGTAAAGCTTAGACAAAACAGATGGGAACATATGTAGAGAGGCACAAGAGGAAATACACACTAGAGAGAGGAAATGAGTGAATTAGCATTGGATGAATGAAATCATGAACTGTATTTTCCATCTGCATCCAGCTAAGGTCTTTAGTATAATAATACAATGTACGTTTTAACATAGGTTAGAATTAGCAGGAATAACTCATGAAATTTTCCATATAACTGACTTATACTTCCATGTACTAAACTGAGGTGTTGATGCTAAGATACATTTTCACTCTACAGTATTTTACAAATTGTTGACAGACTAACGTGTGTCTTTTACTGATGGATCTCTTGGACACTGATCATAAAACAGTAATGGTTTATAATGACATGCTTATTCTACATGGGACAAATGGAACTGGATCCTCTCGCTCAGATTTGTACTGCCTAGATTTGTGCTATAAATTTTACCATCTACACACACACACATACTCACCACCAAAACCTAGGTCGCAGCTGACTTCCAACAATGGCCGCGATCTCTTCAGCTACTGTTTTTAAATCCATGATCAAAGCCATACATTACTAAACCCTGTTTTAGGATTACAATCATCCCTCTACTTTCTCAAGTTTCACATTCATGCTTTTAATTATTTGCAAGCTGGTGCCACCAGTCTCCATCTCCCAAAGTTGGGACTGACATGTGAACAGTCATACAGCAGTCCTCAAGACAAAGAGCATTCTCGGTGGTGGCACCAACCTTATGGAATGCCCTACCTGAGGAAGTCAGAGGCATCAGGGAACTGTCCTCTTTTCGCCGAGCCTGCAAGATGGCTCTTTTTCGCCTGGCTTTTCCAGTTGAGTAACTGTTATGCTTTCTATGTAGTTTAGCTTACTTTTAGAATTATTTTAGCGCTAGTAATGTTTTAGATTAAATCATTGCTTATCTGCTTTTACACCGTTGTTCTATAATGTCAGTTCTACGCATGTTTTTTACCTGTTGTAAACCGCTCCGAGCTTCTAGAGGGAGCGGTCTAGAAGCCGAAAGAATAAATAAATAAATAAATAAAATAAGCAGGAGGCCTGTTTGGGAGGTGGGGTATGCTGCATTTCAGTATCCCCCTTCCTTTGTCTGGGCAAAAGAGACACTGGTGATACATAAGAGGGTAAATAAATAGGGGCTAGGTCATACACTTCCCCTTGGGACCACAGCAGGTAGACCCACATCACCAGTACTGGTGGCCCATTCATTTATCTCCTAAAATGTGTGGTTTTTCCACTGTTGTAAGGAACTGAGCCCATAGCCCTAGCAAAAGTGAAGGGGCTTTGATCATATATAGGCAGTCCTCGAGTTACAAGCAAGACAGATTCTGTAGATTTGTTCTTAAGTTGAATTTGCATGTAAGTTGGAACAAGTACATTTTTAAGTGTAAAAATGTATAAAACATTTGAATAGCATAGGTTAGGGTTAACACCCCTGTAAGATTTGTTTGCTGTCTGTGCCCCTATTCAGAAGATTTCACCTCTCTTTCTGTCCCCATAACAATTGGATGTTGAACATTTTGGGTTATTGTAGAAACAAGGATTGGTGAGAAAGCTTTTTCTATGATAATTCTTCCTCAAGTGATTTTCTCTTCTTAAGGATAATTTCCTCTCACTTCCTGTTGTCGCACCCTGTTTGTAACTAAGAGTCATATGTAAGTCAGATATTTTTAACTTGGGAACTGCCTGCATACCCAAGGGATGTGAATCACACAGATCACCAGACAACACGGCAAACTATGGTTAACCAAAAATATAAATAATGTGGGGGTTTTAATCTCTAAAGAAAGAGAAGAGAATCCAGGGTAAGTTAAATGTTTTTGTTTCAATCATACCGTAGTTTAATAGAACCGCTAGCATTAGAACTGAACTAGATCAATAGCTCTGGTAAACATCAAAATCTGAAACAAGACAGAGGAATCTTGGATAAATAACTTCTAGAGGTCAGGTCTTTTTCCAGTTACAAGGGATTGCTTCTTAAGGTAAGACATAGTAATATACATTTTTAAACTGACACATCATAAGGACTCTACAGCACCATTTTTTCATAGGATCAGTTTTTATAAAATCTAAATATGTAGGGTTATTTTTTTTCTCTGCCTTTCCAGTCATTATTCAAAGCAATGCCCTGGACTAGATTTTTTTTCTTCTAAACAGTGTATTCATATACTTGGAGTGGAAATTGCTCGCATCCAGCTGCAACCGATTTCCTGTATGGTGAAATGCGGCAGGCATTCTGCTAGACAGGAACATTACAGCAGACTCCTACATATTACCAGGCTTTCAGGCTAGGAAGGTGTTCCCAGTTGGGCATTCATTTCTCAAAAATAAACAGAGCCTCTACTGATCCTTCCAGTATGTTTGGCTTAGTTCTCCATAAGAAAGCAAAAAAAAAATTGAAGAAGAAGGAAAAAGGAAAGAAAGAAAACATTAAATATTGCTATCTTTCTGGGGCCCTTTCAGACTATACAGTCATTGCACTATGATTCCACTTTAACTTAAACTGTACATGTTAATTTTTTAAACTTTTTATGGCCTTTTCTGCTGTTTTAACCTGGTGATTTATTTGTTATGCTGTTCATCATATTTAAATTATTAATAGTTTTGTCTGGAGTGGTTTTAAACCTTTACATTTTTTAACTTTATGCTACTCTGCATTTTGACAATGGAGGACATGAGAGAAATAAATAAGTAAATGTGGAAGGGGGTCTCAAAATCAAAACAGAGATGACCCAGTGCCATTTTGCCAGCCTCTGAAGCAACACAACAGGGCTTCAACAGGAAGTGCAGTGATGTCATGTGATGGGCAGCATGCCCAGCCGTAGCTGGACTGTCCCTTTAATGTCCTAGAACTCTAAAAAAGTAAGTGTGATGTGGTCCTAAGTTTCAATTCTTGGATGAGGTTTTTCTCTCACCTTAATTAAAGCTATATACCACTGAAAGGAATATGAGCACTTATTGGTGGCAGACAATATGTTGACTATAATACAGGGAATGGCATTATACGCAAAAGTTTTCCAGCAGCTCATTTCTCACACAGTGGTCCACAGTTACAAGCCACATTGAAAAAAAACAGGATGATGGAATCAGGGTGCCAGATGACTTCAAGACAACACAAGGCCAAATTAACATGAAAGCAGCATTGTTCAAAAGCATGTGTTATGATCGGTCTCTTTTGACCATGAAGGCCAGAACTGTGGATGCCAGAAGGCACACTGTATTTTTAAAAAAGTGAACAACACTAGAAAACACTGGATGCCATTTTACCGTAACTGTTTTTTCATTTCATAGCCAAGACCTCCCAAAACTCATCTCAAGTTTCCTGAATCACAGCCATTTTATAATAGTTTCCTGAATCTCATACCACTCTCAACAGATGTAATCTTGGTATATCACACTAACATTCCCATCTAGTTTCTGGCTACAGTCCACCAATAGAAAAGGATGTCAGTCTTTGATGCTTGTCAGATACCTGAAGTAAGATTTTTCAATAAGCTCTATAATAGAAAATTGTCTTCCTGCTTACCAGAACAATATTCTTCAATATTTTTCCTCTGAATTAAAGTTGCCCAAAATTTATCATGACCTAAGTGCTAATGACATTCTTTTGCTGTTGGCATTAACTGCAAGATGCAGCTAATGGTAGCAATTGTTAGTAGCATACAACAAAAACTTGCTTTAAACCATGCCAGGAAAAATGGCTCAGAGTTCAGCATGATGTTTCTGTTTACAATGGGATTCAGGAATTATGGGGGGGAAATCTAATCCTTGGTTCTATTGAAAGGAACTGTAGTTCCTCTGCTTCCAATGGGAAGGCTCACAGCTCAAGTAGCAAGCATTATGAATCTCGGGTAGCAATGGCGCAGTAAGATAATTCTCTACCCAAAAACATTCATGTTTGGCCATTGCAAGTGCTTTGGTTAGAATGTCAGCTAAATTTTCTTCTAATGGACAGTATTCTAGTCTAATTAATCCATCCTGTGTTAGTTGTTTTACATTGATATTTTAATTCAATGTATAGTGCAACTATAGACTCTGCTATAAATCAGTTGCAAACCTAAAACCCCCATCCAAATAATTATATTACCCACTTCTCATTTTTCTAAACATGTAAGAAATTCCTACCAAAGGATGTCTTATATTACTTTCTATATGATTTTTAGATTTCAAAACTGTATCATTTGTAAAACAAAAAAATGGTTATAGGTGTACAAATATGGTACTGATGCTAACAAAGACATCGATTATTCCTTTGTAAACCTGTATTTAAGGTTAATCTTCATGGGTTCACACACTTCTTGCTTAACACTTTTCTAAACATTTGCCTTATGACTCAACATCACATCTGAAGGAGGGACTGGTGGGACTTTTGGAATTAATAAAACACCATAAAGTACATGGTTCAACTGTGGACTATGATATCACAAGATGTAATGTTGGTCTCTAGTTGCAATAGTTTGAAAGGTTTGAACACATTCCTGGAGAATGAAGCCAGAAGTCATGTGCAATATGAACCCATATTTGGATTTTGCATGGCTAATTCTGTTGAAATGAAGGACTCCTGGCCCGTGAGTGAGTAGTATTGGTGGACTATGTTGAAAGTGGATCAATAAACCATGGCTACAGGTTCAATACATTATATGTTCCAAGTAATTCAATCTTGTGTATCAATTTAATAATATAATTATTATTAACTTGGGGCTTGAGATGGCTTACGTATGGGACAAAATGTCCACAGAATTGCAAAACAAAACAATCCATTAAAATGATTAAAATAAAACATAGCATAGCTTAACAAATAAAACACAATCAAATAAAACACAATTAAATAAAACAGCAGCATTTTAACTCATTCAAACAATACACAACAAAAACCAATAACCAGAATACTAAGATGAGCATGATCAGGGTATAAAGAGGACTGGACCTGGGATACTGCAAAAAAGCATAGTAAAGGGCTGGGGAATTGGAAGAAGTGCAGTACTATCTGGCAAGCTAGAGACTGGGCATTTATAATTAGGCACTAGTCATTCTCAAATGAACATCCAGGTTTTCAGATCCCTACGAAAGGAGGAAAGTGAGGGGGCTTGCCTAATCTCCCTGGGGAAGGTGTTGCAGAGTGAGGGGGCACCACCAAGAAGGTCCTCTCCCTCGTCCTTGCCAACCATTCTTGTGACAATGGTGGGAGCAAGAGGAGGGCCTACCTAGTGCATCTTAGAGCCCATGCCAGTTCATAGGGGAAGATGCAGTCACAAAGATAGGTGGGGCCTGAACCATTTAGGATTTTGTAGATTGAAAAATGTGCTGATCTCCTTTTGAGAGAGACCACCAAATTGAACGGAGTGTTAAAAGCAGAGGGAAGATTCCATTAAAAAGAAGTGTGAAAAGTGGAGTTAAAATTCTGCTGGTCTACTCAAAGAGAGGAATTCGACAGAAGAGGGGAAGATCCCATTAAAAGGCATGTTTTAAAACTGACATGGGAGGGGATATTGCCTCCTCTGGTGTACGGGACTTTAAGGAGGGTAAGGGATTCCATTGAAAGAAGAGGTTTTAAAGTGGTGTCAATCTCCTTTAATGTAAGGGGCTTTGGGGAGCGCAAGGGATCTCTTGACTTTCAGATATTGGTGTTTTCCTTGATTTTTTAAAAAGTAATTTGGGGAGGGCAGAGAAAATGATTCCCCATGTGATGGTTTTGAACACAGGCAACAACGGGCAAAAATCTGAAGAGAGAAACATTTGTGATGGGAAGGCGGAACTTGAAACGGGACAATTGGGGTCTAATAGAAAGATTCCCTTTGCTAGACAAATGGTCTCCAATGCTTCTCAAGATCCATGTGATGAGGTCCATACTTGCGTTGCCAGAAAGCCTGTTTCATGGGTATTTCTGAATCCTTGCTTGTTCAAGACAATTCTAGTAAAAGATCGTTGGCAACCACATTTCTTAAGATTTGTTTTGCACTGAACTGAATTCTGTGTGGGTTTCATGGTAGCCATCAAGAACCACATTATCATTTGTGTATCAAATAACTGTTTTGCCATTTCCACTTTTCAAGTCTCAGCTGGCAAAGAGATCTATCCAGTACTGAAAGTAAACTCAAACTGCGGTTGCACAAATCAGCTTTTAAAATTAAGATAATCATTTCATATAGAATTCCAGATTTTAAAATGTGTTAAGTATCAATCAGAGCCAAGTATTTGTGTTACGAAAGATCCCTGATATACCCTGAAACTGATATACTCCTATAAATATAACCATTTGATACCATATACATTTATATAGAAAATTTGTTACCAATCAAGCTAACTAAATGTATAATGTAATCTGAATTTGCAACCACTGGATGTCAGAAAAATTTAAAAGGCGAATCATTCAGTTCAACGGCTGCTATATATCCGTCCCTTTCAACCACAGTTGCATATCCCATAGCTGCTATTTCCAAACTTAACTTTACTACAAGCAAACCGGATTCCATTATAAATTTAGCTAGAGGCCAGGACCACAAACAGTTGTGGAAATTTGAACCACAAGTCTTAATCAGTAAAGGATGTTCACCCTGAAAAAGGAAAGACCATGCAAGAAGATGACATAACACTTTTGGTATTTTATTATAAAAACCATATCCTCCTGTTATGTTTTTTGTTGTTTGCTACATTTATAAATATTATTTTATATTTATGATGGTTATATGCTGTGAGTAAAGACAGTCACTGTAGTAACTAGGAGCTGATTTCATCTTCAGTGCTCTGCCTGGACTCCCTCTTTGCTGAAGACAGCAGCTTGGAACCTAGCATATCTTCCTTTAATGCAGAGGTGTATAGAATACAGGCCAGAATGAGACAAAACAAACTTGTGGCCCTGCAGTGGTGGTACCAGATGTTTGGGCCTTCCAACTCACCACTGAAGACAAATTTTTCTCTCCTCCTTTGCCCACTAAAAGCCAGCTTTTCAGTGTACAATGGCAGTCCCAGGACAGGGTTGGCATATTGTTGATGCGTATTTATTTATTTTATTTATAATTCACACTTTTATACCTTCGGAGGCTCTTGGCACATTTCTGGAGGTGGAGAACATGAGGATCAAACACACTATGGAGGCAGTTTCAAGAGGGGAGTTTTGCCATGCATTATATTTAAACATATTTACAAGTTTGGTTGCACCTGTGAAACAGAAACTCTGCCAGGTTCTGCAAGCATGCCAGTAAGGCATCTAATTGCTACCCTGGTGGTGCACTGCATGTTTGTGGTCTAAAGACCATATTTTTCTAAATTCAAGGGCTCATTACCATAGGGCTGCCCACCAGGTAGTGGTGGTGGTGGTGCTTTACATCCTTCTTTTCTCCCAATGATGGAACTAACAACAATATAAAACTCAGAAGGAATAAATATTGCATTAAATCTAATCAAATGGCATGTAAATTAAAACATTAAATATTAAAAACATTAAAATCCATTTGAAAATATACTGTACATGCTTTGTCCATAGCAGCTATGAAAACAACAACTGTGTAAAATCTGCAAGCTGCAGAAGCAGCTGATGGAGACCTGAACTGATGAAATCACAGAAGTGACAACTGCCTTCCCACCTCCACTCCCCAAATAACTGCAATCATTGAGGGGGGGGGGGGAGCAAGAGAGCTAGAGAGGAGGAATCCTCTTTTATACACACGTTAGTACTACTTACAAAATACTTGGTACATACACAGTATTCTCAGGAACCCAGGACTTACTCAGCAGGCAAAACCAGTGCACATTTGTCAACTACGACCCAGATGGTAGCAACCAAGGAGATTACCCTGGATACACAATACAGATGGAAGCCCCATTCTAACTTGGTTTCAACAGTCAGAACAACTGGATTCCATAATATTATGATGAGGCCTTATACAAGGACTTGGCAGTAGAAAGGATACTCTTAAAATGAATGTCAGATGTTATGGACTGAATTCAATAACCTGGGTAACTAATATCTGGAAATGTATCACTGCCACCCAAAGGCAAATCATATGCTGCATATTAAATGAAAGAAAACAAATGAATAACATTTGTTTGGTCCTGAATATACCCTAAACTATATTTACTGCAACAGAGCCTTAACTTCCCAGATAGGCTAATGTACAATGCAAGCCTAGACATGTCTACTCATAAGTAAGCTTTACTGAGTTTAGTGTAGCTTATTTCTAGCAAACAAGGAAATGACATCAACTTTAATGCTCTGTCAATGAAAAAGGAACAACCAATGCGGGATCTATGAGCATCTCTTAAATTCTATACTCTTTAGTAACCTATTTGTAGTGCTCTGGCTCTGAGTACTGTCTGGAAACATAAAGAGAGCAGGAAGGTGCCATCTCTCTCTCTCTCTGTCTCTGTCTCTGTCTGTCTCTCTCTCTGTTAGCAGCATGCTTAGTGTTTTTGCAAAGGGACCACTAAGCACATAGGATTCCTCAACATAAGAGGACAACCTGATCCTATTAGAATTCCGCTTGATCTTAGAGAAACTTCAAGGTATACAGTCACTTTACAACAACACAAAGAAGCATGAACCAGTATGTACCCTAGCAACAGGACCAGACAACTCAACCAGGTGACATGTGCTTTAGGTTAATAGTGGACATGGACTCGGAGTCATTTATGGCAGTGCTTCTCAAGCTTAATCTATATATATAAAATGTTAACATACGTGCAATGACTGATATAGACAAAGCAACTACACATCGCAGAAAAAACACAACTCGACAACCTTCCACAACATACCACGAGGTACCTATAGCGCCAAAAAACAAGGCCCTAGGTACCTCGCAACACCCCCAAAAACCGACCCCCAAAAACGGGCGGCAACGGAATTTATCCGGCCCTCTCCGCTGCCAGAGCGAAGGTGTAGAACGTTCGCACAAGCCCCTCCGGAACGATCGCACACTTCCCCAAACAGACCCACGCCGCTACCCAAGTCTCCACAACGCACTTCCCCACTCCCCTCCCCACTGTCTCTAACAACAAACACACACTCACCCCAAAACAACAGCTCAAAAACACCCCCGCTTCCCGTGCACATGGCGCCCAAACCCCACCGGAACGATCGCACACTTCCCCAAACAGACGCACGCCGCTACCCAAGTCTACCCAAAGCACTTCCCCACTCCCCTCCCCACTGTCTCTAACAACAAACACACACTCACCCCAAAACAACAGCTCAAAAACACCCCCACCTTCCTGCGCACATGGCCCCCAAACCCCCCCGGAACGACGCACACTTCCCCAAACAGACACACGCCGCTACCCAAGTCTCCCCAAAGCACTTCCCCACTCCCCTCCCCACTGTCTCTAACAACAAACACACACTCACCCCAAAACAACAACTCAAAACACTTCTTCCCGCGCACATGGCGCCCAAACCCCACTGGAACGATCGTGGCAGAGGGCTCTCCTCCGCCACCCACCGCCTCCCTTCCGCTGCCCGGGGATGGGGCGGGGGGGAAGCAGCGCCATCTCTCTCCCTGCGGCCTCCTCTTCGGCCAGCGGAAGGGCACCTCTCTCTCTCTTCCTCTCCCTGCCCTCCTTCCTTAAATCAAGACAGGACGGCGGGACGAAGAGGAGAGAGAGGTGCCCGGGAAAAGGGCAACCTTCCCCCCCCCCCTCCACTGCCAGGATACAGAAAGAACCGGCTGGAAGAGGAAGGCCCTGGCAACCACAAAGCCAGCAAGGAGGAGGAGGAGAGGGATCGATCATCCGTCCCTCGCTGCACTTTCCTGTGCCTCCTCCTCCTCGCCAGTTCCATGATCGCCAGGCCTTCCTTCCTCCGGCTGGTTCTTTCTGCATCCCGGCAAAGGAGGGAGGGATGTTGCCCTTTTCCCGGGCATCTCTTTCTCCTCCTATCCCTGCCCTCCTTCCTTAAATCAAGGGAGGACGGCGGGGCGAAGAGGAGAGAGAGGTGCCCGGGAAAAGGGCAACCCCTCTGCTGGGATACAGAAAGAACCGGCGGAGGAGAAGGCCTGGCGATCACGGAGCTGGCGAGAGGAGGAGGAGGCAGAACTGATCGCTCCCTCTCTCCTCCTCCTCCTTGCCGGCTTCATACCCACACATACATACACAGACACACACATACATACACACACACACATACACACACACACACATACACACACACACATATACCTACACATACATACACACATATACATACACACACACACACATACACACACACACATATACACACACACACACATACATACACTGACACACACACATACATACACACACATATACCTACACATACATACACACATATACATACACAGACACACACACATACATAAACACACACATATACCCAGAGTTCTTAAGGAACTCAAGTGTGAAATTGCTGAACTTCTAGCTAAGATATATAACCTTTCTCTAAGATCAGGCACTGTACCTGAGGACTGGAGGGAGGCAAATGTAACACCGATCTTCAAGAAAGGATCCAGAGGTGATCCAGGAAATTATAGACCAGTCAGTCTAACCTCAGTTCCAGGCAAAGTGATGGAAACCATTATTAAAGAAAATATTACTAGGCACATAGAAGAACAGGCATTGCTGAAAGAAAATCAACATGGTTTCTGCAAAGGCAAATCATGTCTTACTAACTTGTTAGAATTCTTTGAGGGTGTAAATAAACACATAGATAAAGGGGACCCAATTGATATTGTTTACCTTGACTTTCAAAAGGCTTTTGACAAAGTCCCCACCAAAGGCTCTAAATAAGCTCTTCAGCCATGGAATCAGGGGCAGGTCTTGTCCTGGATTGGAACCTGGCTAAACTGTAGCAAACAAGGGTGGTAATAAACGGACATTTCTCTGGGTGGAAAGAGGTGAGAAGTGGCGTACCCAAGGTTCAGTTTTGGGTCCGTTACTTTTAATTTATTCATTAATGATCTGGATGTAGGAGTGAATTCTGAGGTAGCAAAGTTTGCAGACGACACTAAATTGTTCAGGGTAGTTAAAAATGAAACTGATTGTAAAGAGCTCCAGAAAGATCTCTCGAAATTGAGTGAATGGGCAACAAAGTGGCAAATGCATTTTAACCTAAACAATAGGCATGCTAAAATTGAAACGGAAATCTAATTGAGTCGTTAGAAATTCGTTATTAATGGGACTTTTGGTGTTTTACGGATCGCTGTCGTGAACCCGGAAGTAGACTTCCTTTACGGTCCTTCAGGTCAACAATATACGTTAAGTTCGTTAGAAGTTCTAAAGTATTAATTAATTAATTATTGTAGTACTCACTTCTCCCTGTCTTGTCTTCTCCCGCTCATTTCCTTCCCGCCTTCAGTAAACTTCTTCTTTTTCCCGCATTTCTATGGGAACTGGAAGTGACTCTGCTGCTAGGCAATGCATTCTGGGAACTGTAGTCCTCCAGGCTTCCCCCTCCCTTCTCCTTCTCTTTCCTGTTGCTCTGCCTTCATGCATCGAGGCTAGAGAGAGGCGAGAGGGGGTGCGATGGCCCCTTTCCAGCTGAAATATAAGCCGACCCAGCCCTGGGTCGGCATATTTCAGCTGAAGGCAGCGCTCTCTCTGCCTCTCTCTAGCCTGGATCCAGGCTAGAGAGAAGCAGAGGGTGTGCGGGCCTCTTTTCCAGCTGAAATATAAGCCGACCCAGGGTTGGGTCGAGCATATTTCAGCTGAAAGAGGCCCGCACACCTCTTCTTCTCTCCCAGCCTGGATCCAGGCTAGAAGAAGCAGAGGCGCGCCACGCGCCTTTCCAGCTGAAATATAAGCCGACCCAGGGTTGGGAGTCTTTTCAGCTGGGAAAGAGGCCCGCACACCCTCTGCTTCTCTCTAGCCTGATCCAGGCTAGAGAGAAGCAGAGAGAGGCGCGCGGCGCGCCTTTTCCAGCTGAAATATAAGCCGACCCAGGGTTGGGTCGGCTTATATTTCAGCTGAAAAGAGGCCCGCACACCCCTCTGCTTCTCTCTAGCCTGGATCAAACACTAGAGAGAAGCGCGGAGAGAGCGCGGGCGGCGCGCCTTTCAGCTGAAATATAAGCCCGACCCAGGGTTGGGTCGGCTTATATTTCAGCTGGAAAGAGGCCTCGCACACCCTCTGCTTCTCTCTAGCCTGGATCCAGGCTAGAGAGAGGCGGAGAGGCGAGGGGAGGTGCCTTTCAGCTGAAATATAAGCCGACCCAGGGTTGGGTCGGCTTATATTTCAGCTGGAAAGGGCTCGCGGCGCCCCTCTCTCTCTAGCCTTGATTCATGCATCGAGGCTAGAGAGAGGCGAGAGGGGGTGAGCGAGGGCGCCCGGCGCGCGGGGGATCCCAGTTTGGCCCAATTCTGTCATTGGTGGAGTTCAGAATGCTCTTTGATTGAAGGTGAACTATAAATCCCAGCAACTACAACTCCCAAATGTCAAGGTCTATTTTCCCCAAACTCCATCTGCATTCACATTTGGGCATATTGAGTATTCATGCCAAGTTTGGTCCTGATCCAGGATTGTTTGGGTTCAGAGTTATCTCCCCTAAATCACTGTCAATTCCTCCCAAACCCCTCCAGTATTTTCTGTGGGTCATGGGGGTTCTGTGTGCCAAGTTTAGTCCAGGTCTGTCATTCATGGGGTCTCAGCTGTGGAAGTCAGAGCTGAATTGGTCGAAGGTACTGCAAATCCCATCATCCGTTGTCCATCCTCCCCAAACTTATTTTTTTTGTGATTAATCCCTGTGCTTTAACTTTGGTCAATTTGTAACAATGAAAATACATCCTGCATATTAGATATTTGCATTAGAATTCATAAGAGTAACAAAATTATGAAGTATCAACAAAATATGGATGGGGGTCACCACAACATGAGGAACCACTGCATTAATACATATCTCTCTCTCGGCATTACTTCACGAACGAAGATTCAGGAAGGACTCATCCCACGCTTTTTACAAGCGGGCTGATGACTAAAGAGGCCAATCTGAGATAGGCAAGTTCGGTTGCAGAAAGCACAGCAGAAAGTCTATATATTATACATATATCTTTCTGTTTAATTGCTATTAGGGAAATAAAACGTGAACAAAGGAAGGAGACAAAGGAAGAAGTAGAGAAGGGGGGAGGGAAGGAAGGAAAGAGAAAAGAAGGAATGGGGAACCAAAGAGCAAAGGAAGGAATGAAAGAGGAGGGTAGAGAAGGTCACAATTGTACTGAGAGCTAGTAGCTAGCTCTTATATTTATGTTATACATCTACAGTTTAAGGGGAATGTTCCCCCATTGATTTTTGACTGTTTTTGACTTTAGAACCAATTTAGAATTTCGTAAGTAATTAAGTTACATTTTAGCACTTTTTGCAAATTTTTTTGTAAGTATTTGATATACTAATAAAAAAAACCCCCCATTTGATTTTAGAATTGCGATTTTAGGATTCTAAACCAAGCCTACTAAACAAGTGTAAAGTCATGCACATCGGGGCAAAGAACCCCAACTACACCTACCAATTGATGGGGTCAAAGCTTTCCGAGACAAACCAGGAAAGGGATCTTGGGGTTTTGGTGGACAACTCAATGAAGATGTCAACCCAGTGCGCAGCAGCAGTGAAAAAAGCAAATTCTATGCTAGGCATGATCAGAAAGGGAATCATAAATAGGTCAGCAAATGTTGTATTACCTCTCTACAAATCTATGGTAAGGCCACATTTGGAGTACTGTGTACAATTCTGGTCTCCGCACCTTAAGAAGGATATAACAGAACTGGAAAAGGTACAGAAAAGGGCAACAAGAATGATCCAAGGGATGGAGCGGCTCCCTTATGAAACCAGGTTGCAACGCCTTGGTCTTTTCAGCCTTGAAAGACGGCGTTTAAGAGGTGACTTGATGGAAGTGTATAAAATCATGCATGGGATAGAAAAGGTGAATAAAGAAAAATTATTTTCTTTGTCACAAAACACTAGGACTAGAGGGCACTCCCTGAAGCTCCAAGGTAGGAAAATTAGGACTAATAAAGGGAAATATTTCTTCACCCAGAGGGTCATTGGGTTATGGAATTTACTTCCAGAAGAGGTTGTGACAGCTGTCAGCCTGAACAACTTCAAGGCAGGATTAGACAGATTCATGGATACCAAGTGTATCGGTAGTTACTGAAAAGGACATTCAAGTGCCACCTCGGAGTTGGTTGAGGTAGGCAGGATATCCCTGGGTACTGGTTGTGGGGGGTCAGGAGCAGGTTAGGGTTTTGCCCTCCCTTCTGCTCGAGATCCCCGAGTACAACTAGGGGCCACTGTGTGATACAGAATGCTGGACTAGATGGGCTGAGGTCCGATTCAGCATGGCTCTTCTTATGTTCTTATGTTCTTACCTACACATACATACCTACACACACATACACACATACATACACAAACACATATACAGACACAAACACATACATACACACACATACACACATACATATACAAACACATATACATACACAAACATACACATACATACACAAACACATATACAGACACAGACATAGACATACATACACAAACACATATACATACTCAGACACACACATACATACACACACATATACACACACACACACATACATACACAAACACACATACACACACACATACATACACAGACACACACATACATAAACACACACATATACCTACACATACATACACACACATACATACACGCATACATACACAAACACATGTACATACACAGACACAAACACATACATACACACACATACATACACAGACACAGACACAGACACATACATACACACACACATATACCTACACATACATACACACATATACATACACACACACACATACATACACACACACACACATATACAGACACACACATACATACACACACACACATACACACACACACATACATACAGACACACACACATACATACACACACATACATACACAAACACATATACATACACAAACACATACATACACAGACACACACACATACATACACACACATATACATACAGACACACACATACATACACAAACACATATACATCCTCAGACACACACACACATACACACACACACACACAAACACATATACATACTCAGACACACATACATACACAAACACATATACATACTCAGACACACACACACATACACACACACATACATACTCACATCTCCTAAATAGGGCACAGCAACGCATGCCGGGATCAGCTAGTGATGCAATATAAAATGAAGTGTTTCCCCATCATGTGCCAGGCCCAGGATGGTATGGGTGATATGATTATCGTATTCTCATATTGTTCTGGAAATTTACTGCCAACTGTGTAATGAGCTTCGATCCTGTTTACAAGCAAGAAGTTAACAAATGGTCCGGGTTAAAGCCAAAGAGTCCATCCAAGACACATCAACAGCAGATAAATACACCAGGGAAGCTGAGAGTCTGTCCAAAGTCAACAGGATATAGAGTCCAAGGCCAATCCAAAAAGCCAGAGTCCAAGAGTAAGTCCAAAGATCATGAATCCAAGATGGCCAACAATCCAAGGTCACAGCTCAAAAACCGATGTTGCCATCTCCTTATATACTAGGTTCTCAAGTGTTACCTACTCCTACCTCATTTATCTGCTAATCTAAAGGACCTATAAAGTTGAGGCTTCTATCTTCATAGGTCCACTTAACCCTTCCTCTGCCTTCTCAGAGAAATAAGCTTGTACTTGCTCTGCAGTCCATAGGCTCTTCTTCTAAGCTCTGCTGAGGGAGCTGCTGAGCACTGCTGGGTTCCAGCATCAACATCTCCTCACTCTTGCTATCCGAGCTATCCACAACAAACAATTAATGGCTTCTCCACCAGCATCAGCTGATCACTGCTTGAGTAGCACTGTCCCGTGGTGAATGTGAAAGTGAGGTAACTGTGATGTCTGCCACCCTACTGATCATCAGAATGAACCTCCCAAGTGCACAATGGTTCACCATATTTGGACGTCACAGAAAACTCAAGCTGGCATGAACTAGGGAAGGAGGGAGCCAAAACAGGAAAATGGGTAGTAGGAGAAGGAAGATCATTAAGAGAAGTTGAACTATTTGACCTAGGCTTTAAAAAACACACAATTAAAAAACATTGAGCATTATTATCCTTTAATTACAGGTAGGTTTAGAGCTCAAATATAGTAGGGCTGAAGCTAGAACATAGCTGCTTGCTTAATACTGTTCAGTAAGTGTAGGTGAGCTATCACTTGAACCAAGGGCCAACCATTTTCAAACTCAGATAATAGCAGTCTTCATTCACTCAACACATCAATGTATCATGCCCTTAATGAGACCTCTGACTCCCTCAGACACAATACGTTTCACACAAAGATGCCCATATAAAACACCCCTCATAAAAGTTCACCAGAAGGGCAGAAATTAGGAGTGTCCATTTCTCCCTTTTTCTGTGTTATGGTGTCATATCCTGAACCAGTCCCAGATCTACAGGTGCCAAAGTTAAGGGAAGTACAGGCATCATTCAATGACATCATCAGATTGTAAGTGCTACCATTCTTGTTTGTGCAGTAATCTGCCCTAAGAAGTATTGTATAAATTATCAGAACTGTCACTCATAATGAGCATTATGGACAAGAGCCCAAAGTTCAATGGTAGTCCCACCTACAACAGATCCACAGAACCAAATGGTAGAGTCACTGCTTATGAATACCCTATTAATTCAATTTATCTACACCTGCTGGGACTACCAATAGGATTCAGCTCAAAAATTAGTTTACAACTAAATTCAGAAAGAACATTACTTCTGGAAGTTTCTTCTCTTTAAAAGGCTAGTGTGAAAGTAATGCATTTATCACTGCAATATAATTCCAGGGAGTATGCTACCAGATGATTTAACCTTTGCTGTTTCTGCTATAATTCTTCCCAATCATCAATTTCATATGAAAGCAACAAATGACTAGTAGAATGGCTGATTTATTTAGGAAAATAAAGTTATCATCTCTTCTAGGTCCAATCCAGAGACTTTAACAGCTACTTGTCAGTCAGCATTTCAACATGTTTGCTTTTCTCACCTTTCAAACTTCAAGAGATTAAAACCACTTACCTTTACCCAACTGTTTGGTTATTGATCTTTTGTTGTTGTATGCCTTCAAGTCTTTTCTGACTTGTGCCAACCCTGCACACGCATCAGTTGCAAAATGAACTGTGATCACTCTTCTTTAATAACCAATGCCTTTTGGTGACAGATAATAACACAAGGCCTTATATATAATTTTGGACAAGCATTTTATACACCATGTTTACTTTATGGTCAGGTTCATAATGTGCTGGTCTTGAAACATCACTAGACTTCCAAGTCATATTATCTTTTACCTTTGGCCATACTGGCATGGGAATATAGTACACGCTCAAAACCCAACATCTAATGGGCCATAATTCCTCACCCTGACAGAAATAAAAAGCAATATCCCCCAAAGGTGATTGAACAGGATTCCAAAATGGTTTTTAGTCAAACATGAAAAGGTTTCTCCTAAAGCCATCACCTATGCGCAACCATCTCTCATAGGAACAATTAGACGGGTATCTTCATGAAATTCTGGCATAGTCATCCTGATCTTAGATTAGGACACCAGCATCATTAAGCAAATGTTTTAAACCCATGAAGAAGACCTAGACAAACTGAAAGGTGTTGGATATTGCACAGATAACCATCTGAGGGCAGATTACTCAGACTCGTATAATATGTCTCCAAACTTTCCTTGAGAAACATTCAATATTTTCACATTTTGAAAAATAGGAGCCATTGTTGTCCGAGTACCACCTGGAACAATATTTTAAAATAGATAGCTCACTTTGCTTAAGAAACATATCTCCCAATGCACATTCCAAATACTGAACAAAGTCCAATACTATACCTTAGAGCAGGCATGGGTAAACTTTTTTGCTGTGAGGCTGCACTGTGGGTCTAACCGAGAGGGCCTGGCCAGGAGGGAGGGCAACCGGGCACTCACTGGGTGGGATGGGCTTAGGAGGGAGAAGGCCTGTGAGAAGGTGGGGCTGGGAAGGGGTGGGGCAGGGCAGGGCCCAGGTCATCCGTAGGTCATCCTCCTGCCAGGAGGAAAACAAGACATGCAAGGACTTCTCCGATCCTCCTCCCCCAATCTTTGGGCTGTCCTCTCACCATTATGCCGGGAGGAGGGCAAGACGGGTGGCGGTCAAGAGCAGTTAATGAGCTACCGGCTTTCCGGAAAGCTTGTAAAACAGTATTATTCCGGCGTGCATTCAATGTATGAATAACCACTCCTGGTTAGAATGGAATTTTGTTAAATTGTTTTATTGCTTGTTTTTATATTTTTATGCTGCTCTGTTGGTTGTGATGTATTTTATGATGAAGTCGATATGCTGTAAACTGTCCTGAGCCAGTTGGAAAGGACGGTATACAAGTCAAAATAATAAATAAATATATAATAAATAAATTCAGAGGGCTCTCAGCTGCTGCATGCCTTCCTCCCCATCCTTTCTGCATAAGGATGTGGCAGGCCACTGTGTCCTTACACTGAGAGAACATGGAAAATGAGGAGGACCTGAGGTAAGCACCCAGGGGGCCGTATCCAGCCCCCGGGCCTTAGTTTGCCCATGCCTGCCTTACAGGCTTATAATAATGAGGTGACTGCAAGAAGAAGCTATTTGAAAGAAAAAGAAGAATGAAAAATACAACATTTGCCTGATTCTAAACACATTACCTGACATACCTCCAGAATTCTGCCTACTCCATATATCTAAAGTTCAACAAATATATGTATGATATACCTGTGTAATCATGTTCCCAGTATGCACACCTGTCTGTTTCAGCTGTATATAGTCATTCTAAACCTATTCAGTAGTTTACAGAGGAGAACCAATGAAAAAATAGAAACCTGGGTGTGACAACATCGAAGTACATTGAACATATTGAATGTAGTAACTATAGCTGAGAAAATTATTGCATTTAAATCACTGTATTTCAGAAGAAGAAACCGGCAAAAACCACCTTTCCTTGCCTAAGAAAACTTTATAAAATTCATGAAGTCATGGTTAATCAAAAGGCAACTTGATGGGACACATACTCAAGCACAGGTGCTTGCTGTATCCATACACTAAAATGTAAATATCCCAAATCACCAGATCCTGATTAAGGAAGCTAAGCAAGGTCAGGTATGGTTAGTACCTGGATGGATGGCTATCAACTAAGAGTATATGTTACATTTCAGAGGTAACAAACCAGCAAGAACCACTTAAATTGTTCTTGTATTTTTTTTATTTAAAAATCCTATGAAATTCACAGCTTCATTGTAAGTAGACCAGCAGATATCCTTGTAGCCATGGAGAGGAGAAACTATCACAGAGACCTCAAATTCTTGCATACCTGCACAGAGCTACAAAGTCTTGCAAGGAACGCCTCTGCTCCAGAGCACCGGTTGCCAAGTGTCTTCAGGTAACAAGAGATAAGGGCACTATGGGTACTTTCTGAACCCAGCTTGATTTCTTTTTGTTGTTGTTCCTGCCAGCATCTTAGAAACACTTTTTCATGGGTATGTGAAACTACATTCTTTCATTGCTCACCCCCTTGAATGAGGAAGATGCCATTTCCAAGCTGATAAAGCCCCTGAGCTCCTTGGAAGTCTCTGAGGAAGGACTAGTGCCTTGCTGCTGAAGTACAGCATCAAGCAAGAAACACCTGAAGTCTCCCGGAGGGAAGACAACTTTGGGGATGCATCTATACTGTAGAATTAATGCAGTTTGGTCCCACTTTCACTATCATGGCTCAATGCTATGGAATCCTGGGAATTGTAGTTTGGTGGAGCCCCAGCTCTCTTGGGCAGAAAAGTCTAAAGACAATGTAAAACAACAACTCCCATGCTAGAATCAAGCCACGGCAGTTAAAGTGATGTCAAACTGCATTAATTCTATAATGTAGATGCCTTCCCGCCAGCCAGGGAGCATCACAGTTGCCACTGCTGCCCACCTCTCAATATAAGTTGTCCCAAAATAATAGATGCTCCCATAACATCTTATAATTCCATATAAGATGTGTATATTTTTGAAAAATGTATGCACCCTTCACAGAGTTAAAGAGGCCGATAGCAGAGCAGTGTCAAGAAGTTACAAGAAAAAACTTGGAAGTCAGGTTTGTAACTCTGTGCTTCGACTACGCAAGCAGTGCATTCATTGTTCCACAAGGACAACCATTCCAACACCTACCGTGTTTCCCCAAAAGTAAGACAGTGTCTTACTTCCCCCCCCCCGAAAAGTCCCCCTATGTCTTACTTTCGGGGTACGTCTTATATAAACTAAGACGTACCCTGTCGCCACGCCCACACCCACGCCGCCGCAACCGGCCCCATCGGCTGCGGCACACCTCCGCGGCCGCCGCCCGAACGTCTACAGGCCAGACATTCCCGTGCAGGAACGTCTACAGGCGCTATATCGCCTGTAGACATTCCTGCGCGATGTCTGCGCCATCGCATCAGAAAGGTGCGGCGGCGCACACGCAGTCTTAGTCTCTTCCAAGTGCACCTGCCGACCCCAAAGCCACAGGCGTGCTTACTAGAAGCGGTATATATAAAGTTGTCATTTAAGATGGAGTACGTAAGTGATGAAATCATTATAACAATATTCTTCCTTCAACGTAAATACATTCAAAGAATCACCATGGGCGAGCTGCATGCGCAGTCGCTATCCACTGGCGCTACACTGTAAAATGAAGCTGTTTGGAGCCGTCGTCGGAGACTATGGCTGGAAATCCTGGGAGTTATACTTCACACATGCGCAGAAAGGTGCGCCACGGAGGCTACAAAAATGAATGCCTCTACAGCAGTGGTTCTCAACCTTCCTCATGCTGTGACCCCTTAATACAGCTCCTCATGTTGTGGTAACCCCCCAACCATAACATTATTTCCGTTGCTACTTCATAACTGTTATTTTTTGCTACTGTTGTGGATCATAATGCAAATATCTGGTATGCAGGATGTATTTTCATTCACCGGACCAAATTTGCCAGAAATACCCGATACTCCCAAAATTGAATATTGGTGGGGTTGGGGGAGGGGGGTGATTTTGTCATTTGGGGGTTGAAGTTGCTGGGATTTAAAGTTAAGAGCATTCTGAACTCCACCAACAATGTAATTCAACTAAACTTGGCAGACAGAACTTCCATGACCAACAGAAAATACTGGAGGGGTGTGGTGGGCATTGACTTTGAGTTGTAGTTCACCAACGTCCAGACAGCACTGTGGACTCAAATGATGGATCTGGAACAAACTTGGAATGAATACTCAATATGCCCAAACCAGGGCTGTAGCCAGGATTTTGATTCGGGTGTGTGTGTTTGATTGGGGGGGGGGGGCTGAGTCTGAGTGAGAGAGAATCTACCCTAGCCAGGGCCGTAGCCAGGATTTTGATTCGGGGGGAGGGGGGTGTCTGAGTTTGGTTCGAGGGGGCTGAGACTGGGTGGAAGAGGGTCTACCCTAGCAAACCTTTTGTATTGTTATCCCAATAACCCCATTAATGTGGGATATAATGAGCATGGTGATCAGATCATGATATGAATAAACATAACAGTTTAAATAATGTACCAGTAAGGCCTTCTCGCGGACCACCCTGAGAATTTCGGGGGGCTGAAGTCCCCTTAGCCCCCCCCCCCCTGGCTACATGCCTGACCCTAGCAAACCTTTTGTATCAATACCCCCATGCATATGGGATATATTGAGCATAGTGATCAGATCATGATATGAATGCATGTAACAGTTTAAATAATGTACCAGTAAGGCCTTCTTGTGGACCACCCTGAGAATTTTTGGGGGGGGCTGAGCCCAAATGTGAACACTGGTGGAGTTTGAGGAAAATAGACCTTGACATTTGGGAATTGTAGTTGCTGGGAGTTATTGTCCACCTACAATCAAAGAGCATTTTGAACCCCACCAACCATACAATTGGGTCAAACTTCCCACACAGAACCCCCAATAGAAAATACTGTTTGGTGGTGGTCTTTGGCAACCCTTTTGACACCCCCTCGTGACCCCTCCAGAGGGATCCCGACCCCCAGGTTGCGAAACATTGCTCTACAGGAAAAGTTTCCATGCACCCTTGGGGGCAGGGGATGGGGAGAAAGTGCCCCAAAAGCAACTACCAGAAGTGCAGGCTGCCTCCCCGCTCCTCCCAACAAACTGTAACAGCTCCTAGTAGCCCAAGCTTCAGCCCTTGGGGCTCTTCCTCCAGCCAAGGCGGCTCACGCCTTCCTGCTTCCCCTCGCTCACGATGAGAGACCCACCTGCCGTCGTCGTTCAAAGCGGCTGCAAGGAGAATCAATCCTCTCCCGGGGAAACAATGGGGTCCGAGCGGCTCAAGAGCGTCCTCCACTTTCCCCGCAGGAGAGACTGGGGGGGGGGGGGCGAAGAAGCCAAGGGAAGGAAGGAAGGCAGGAGGAGAGTCCGCGAAGGGCTCCGAAGAAGCCTGCGAGGAACAAAGAGACGGGAGGGGACGCTCCTCACTTCATGCTGAGTTGCTCAGAGCGGAGAGCCGTCCCGCATCCCGCCGCAGAAAGAAGCCGGGCTGGGCGCATCGGAGGGAGGGAGGGAAGCAAGCCGCCGCCTCTCCGGGTCCTGCCTCTCTGTCCCTGTGTGTGTGTCTGTGTGAGGGGAGGACTAGCCTGGGCTTGGGAAACCCCCCTTCTCCGTCTCCCCGTCGGCTCCTCCTCAGGGAGGCCCGCTTTGGCCGCCGGCTACTGCTGCTGGAACCCCCCTCCCTCCGCTCCCTTTGGCGGGAGGCAGGGAGGGAAGGAAGGAAGGGTTGGAGCCACGGGAGGGGGTTCGTTTCAAGGGAGGGGAGGGGGCCCACCAAAGCGAGGAGGGAGCTGCTGCTTTCATATAAGCGCCCTGGCCTTGAAGGGATTGCTCGGAACCCGTTGGGTATTCTTGAAAGCCAGAGTGTTGTCCAGACCCAGCCCGCTTCAGGTTTCCTTGTACAGTGTTCCCTTGCTATTAGAAAGGGTTCTTTCTAATAACTCATGGAGGGAAACAAGGTTGTGTTCTTGCACCAACCCTATTTACAATCTTCAGCAGGATGCTCCAAAGGGCTACGAGTGACGGCATATATATACGCTATCGTACTGATGGTACCTTGTTCAACTTAAGCCATCTGAGGGCTCGCACTCAAACTCTAAACTATCTAGTCCGTGAGCTGCTTTTTGCCAATGATGCTGCCCTTGTCGCCCATTCGGACAGCTGCAGAGCTGTTTGGGCTGGAAGTCAGCCAGAAGAAAATGGAAGTCCCCTACCAGCCCGCACCACAGGAAGAACACCATCATCCCCACGTCAGCATAGGCAAATCTGGGCTTAAATCCATTCAGCAGTTCACCTACCTGAGAAGCATCATCTCTTCAGACACCAAGATTAATAAAGAGATAGATCACAGATTAGCAAAGGCATATCATGCATTCGGAAGGCTTCGCAAAAGAGTCTGGAGCAACAAGCACCTGAGGCAAAGTACCAAAATCAGTGTGTACAGAGCGATCGTACTGTCAATTCTCCTTTATGGGTCTGAAACATGAGTCACCTATCGCCAACATTTACGACTCCTTGAACGCTTTCATCAGCGCTGTCTTCGCACAATCCTAAATATACACTGGACCAACTATGTGGCAAATGTTGCTGTCCTTGAGCAAGCAGGGATCACCAGCATTGAGGCCATGCTATTGAGAACACAACTGCGCTGGGCAGGGCACGTCTCTAGGATGGAGGACCACCACCTCCCAAAGATACTACTCTATGGTGAACTCACCACAGGTCAGCACAAGAGAGGCACCCCAAAAAGAGATATAAGGACTCCCTGAAACAACATCTCAGGCTTGGCCAGATTGATCACCAACAATGGTCCACCCTGGCCTCACATCGGGAGGCATGGAAACATCCACAATGCTGCGGCCTCTTTCGAATGGGTCTTGAAGAGAAATGACAACGCAGAAAGAACCACAACTTGGAAACAACATCACCCAAGGAGACTTTCTGCTGTGCTTTCTGCAACCAAACCTGCCTGTCTCAGATTAGCCTTTTTAGTCACCAATGCACTTGTAAAAAGCATGGGATGAGTCCTTCCTAAGAATCTTCATTTGCGAAGTAATGCTGAGAGAGAGGTTCCCTTTCTACTTTGCAGTTCACTTATTGCGGACTCGCTGTTTCGCAGATTAAAAAAAGTTATTTATTTTATTTCTTTACAGTATTTATATACCCTCAATCAACAACTAGCAATTATCACTACACTGTGCTACGTATATACTACCAAAAAGTAGGGAGAGAGAATTGGGAACAAATCACCAAGTCTCAAGAACAAATGACAATGTATAGTATATCTCAAATGAGTATCTTTCATTACTAACAATAATAGTTCAACACAAAATATGCATTGAAACAAATATTACATCATAGAAAATGACAACAATTCTTTTAACAATAAAGTGTTGGAGAGTAGACTCCCTGGGCATATGCACTCCATATAAAATAAATTCATAATCCGCAGCTTCATGAACTCTTATTTTATATGGAGTGCGTATACCCAGGGAGTCTACTCTCCAACACTTTGCGAAATTGTTATTTATGGTAATATTTGTAATAATTTTGATATGTTGTAATGAAAGATACTCATTTGAGATATACTATACATTGTCATTTGTTCTTGAGACTTGGTGATTCGTTCCCAATTCTCTCTCCCTACTTGTTGGTAGTATTTATATACCGCATTTCTCACCCCTGGGGGGACTCAAAGCAGTTTACACATAAAATGGCAAAATCCAATGTCTTACATTGGGCACCGATACAATTTCAATACAAACATTTACAATAGTAAAATCACAAACATAAATCATAATTAAAACAATACATCAACAAGCATTAAAACAATAAAACAGTCTTGTCAGTCGAATCGCCGTTCCAGTCAATGTCCCTCTAAACTGCTATGTACATCTGTCCAAAGGCCTGGTCCCAGAACCATGATTTTAATTTTTTTTCCCTAAAAGCCAGGAGGGAGGGAGCGGATCTTACCTAATTTGGGAGTGTGTTCCATAGGCAGGGGGCCACAGCTGATAGGGTCCTGTCTCTTGTCCCCGCCAGACACGTTTGTGCTGTTGACGGGAGCGAGAGCAGGGCCTCCCCGGATGATCTTAGATTACGAGGTGGGACGTAGGGGTGGATGCGTTCGGACAAGTAAGCTGGGCCAGAACCATATAGAAGAAATTAAAATATATATCATTGTATTTTCACTGTTTTGTGGGGTTTTGCTGCTCCTCTCTTCAGTCCTCCCTCCCTCCAGCCTTGAAGGACCTTTTCTTCCTTTCCTTCACTTTATTTTGAGTTTATAAAAACTTAAAATAGTATATAACTACTAAAATAATGTATAAATATTAAAATAAATAGAGCATCCCTACATCGCGGTTTTTCACTTATTGCGGGAGGTCCTGGAACCTAACCCCAGCAATAAGTGAGGGAACACTGTACAAACCAAATTGCTGTGGGTAGTTTCAAAAAGCATCCGAAGCCAGCCCGCTTACCCATTTTTTTGCTCTTGCAAGCTCACACACAAACACACAAGCTAGATGGATGGGAAATATATCTCCTTTCCTAGTCGCACTAAGATCTAGACTCCAACTAGTCCAACCGGCGGCAGCCAGATTGCTAACTGGAGCAACATAAAGGGAGCATACCACCCCTGTTGTGTCAGCTTCACTGGCTGCCGGTCCACTTCCGAGCACAATTCAAAATGCTGGTCTTGACCTATAAAGCCCTATACGGCTCCAGCCCGAACGTGTCTCCGTTTACGTCCCACCTCACAACTTATGATCGTCCAGAGAGGCCCTGCTCTCGGCTCCGCCAGCTTCACAAATACATTTGGAGGGGACGAGAGACAGGGCCTTCTCAGCTGTGGCCCCCCGCCTGTGGAATTCGCTCTCCAGCGAGATCAGATCGACTTCTTCTCTCCTGTCTTTCAGGAAGAAACTGAAATCATGGTTCTGGGACCAGGCCTTTGGACAACAGACACAGCAGCACTTTGGTTATGGAATTGAACTGGAATGGCTTTATGGTTTTGACAAAATGCTTTTAACTGTTTTTAACTTAACAATTGATCTATTGTTTTAAACTGTTGTTGTATTGTTGTTTGCTTGTGTGTATGGTATCGAATTGCTAGCAAGTGTAAGCCGTCCTGAGTCCCCCTCCGAGGGTTGAGAAGAACAGGAAATAAATAAATCAGTGGTTCTAAACCTGCACAATCTTTTCAATCCTCGGGGGGGGGGGGGGCTCCTTTCACTTCAACCTTCATCACAAGTGTGTCTTGGAGGGATGAGGGAGAGAGTCTTCTCCATTGTAGCCCCTCGCTACCTAGTGAGATTAGGCAAGCCCCCACCCTGGCAGCCTTTAAGAAAGACCTAAAAACCTTCTTCCAGCGTGCCTGTGACAAGTGAACACATACTGTACCTCCATGTCATGTCTGTCCCAATTACAGTTCAGTCCTCACGATGCACTTTCTTCCAACATTAATGTAGGCTCAACCCCATTGTTCGCTCCTTCTGAGCTCCCCCATCAGACACATTCTTCCCATTTACTTATCTCACCCAAGGTTTTTTCAATTTTACCTTGTGAATTTGGCCCATCCACTGTGTCTTATTTCTCTATCATGTTATTATTTTGTATTTATTTTATATTCTGTTATTTCATGTATTTTATTTTTGATGATATTATTTGTTTGTTTGTATTTTATTTTGCTGCACTCTAATTTTGGGCTTGGCCTCATGTTAGCCGCCCTGAGTCCTCTTCGGGGTGATGGTGGCAGGGTATAAAGTTTATTAATATTATTTTTAATATGTGGGCTGCGGACCACCAGTGGGCCTTGAGGACGAATATCTGGTCCGCAAGCCTTCTTCCTCTTTATTTATTTTATTTTATTATTTCCACTCCTTTCGCGCCACCTGCCACTCCGTTCCTATCGCTGACCATGGCATAGGTTCTGTATCAGAAACTAGGGCTGATGTGGTCTACCATTCTCTCCAACCTTCCAAAAAGTGTTGGCTCACAACTCCCATTAGCCCTGTCTATCTTGACCATATGTGGGGGGTTTTAATCTAACAATATCTAAAAGGACTGCATTTTGACCAGCCCTTATTGTCACAATGCTGGGACTAGGCCCGGCCCCTTTATCACACACACACAGACGATAATCGATTAACTATTTATTAAGCAATTAAGAACAGGTGAAAAGGTAAAATGTCCAAATGTGAAGAATCAAAGAGTTCAAGGTAAAAAGCAATCAAAGTTCTCGAGTAATCCAAAAAGGGCTAAAAGCAAGGTCCATAAAAACAAAGCGAATCAACAAGGTAACTTAGTCCGTGGTAAACAAGGCAAGGCAAAGTTCATGGAAGAAACAAGGTTCCAAGGTAATTCTTGGCAAGGCCGCCAGACTATGGCTTCCAGGATCTCGGTCGCTTCACTCCCTTCAGATCAGAAGTGGCCGACCAACTGAAGAAAGGTTCCCAGGGAACGAATACTTAATCTCCCCTTTGTGAGCCCAGCGCCGCTCTAGAAACCGTCTCCATTCCCTGCGGGTAGACTCGATGCTTCTCCTGCGATCAAAAACACCTTCCAGGCCGATCCGCAGCTGGCTCGCTATCTCTCTGGGAAACTTCCTCCTTTCGGTTTCCATCAACTCATCCCCCCGCTGGTTCCCAGATACATTCCTGGGAACCGTATCCTCCCGGCCTTTCATAAGTATTATCAGAATCTGAGTCCATCTGGCCTTCCTCATCCGAATAGGCATCAGGCCAGGAGTCATCCCATTGCAAACTGTCTGTAGGAGATGCAGGCCCAGCAGCCCCTTCATCCCCTCCATCTGTGTCCACAGCCATTGGGTCCAAGGCAATTGGGACCCTGGGGTGCCCCCGGCAGAACTGGGGGGCTGAACTGGAGGCTGGGTTGCTACACTTATGTAGCAAGTTATATGGTCATGTCACATTTAATCCTCAATTTGTTATGTGCTTTTATTTGGCTGGGTAAGTATATTACATTGATGGTTTCACTGACTGATTAGTCAAACAAGAATTAGGAATATAGGAAGAGCCCGGTATTTATTTATTTATTTATTTACAGTATTTATATTCCACCCTTCTCACTCCACAGGGGACTCAGGGCGGATTACAATGTACACATACATGGCAAACATTCAATGCCATAGACATACAACACATGTAGACAGACAGTCATAGGCTATTTAACTTTTTCTGGCTACCAGGTAGAGTTGTGTTGAGATTTTTAAAACAGTTTTTGATAGTTTTATGTGATTTTAATTATTTATTTTAACAATTCTATTATGAAATGTATTTTAATGTTTATATTAGCCATGGGCTCTGAGTTATGAAAATTAATTGATATCGGAAGAGATTCGTAAGAAATGGGACTTTATAGTTTTTACGCAACTCACCGGCAAACCAGGAAGTAGCCTTTCTTTTTCGACACTGGGCGGCGCCATTTCTGTATCTGGTGCGTAAGTGTCGTAAGGACATAGGATGGCTTCTTTGCCCTTAGTCAACGGTTTCTGATTGGCTAATGGAGACCAGGTGGTACCATAAAACCACCTTCTTTCCTTTAGCCAATCAGCGAGCGAGGGCCTCCTCCTCCTCTCTCGCCTATGGCAGCGAGAGAGGAGGAGGATGCCCTCGCGCCCCTCTCTCTCTAGCCCCGATCCATGGATCAGGGCGAAAGAGAGGCGAGGGGGCGAGCGAGGGCCTCCTCCTCCTCTCCCGCCTATGGCAGGGTGGCGAGAGGAGGAGGATGCCCCTCGCCCCTCGCTGCCTCTCTCAGCCCCGATCCATGGATCCATGGATCGGGCTTAAAGAGAGGCGAGGGGCGAGCGAGGGCCTCCTCCCTCTCCCGCCTATGGCAGGGTGGCGAGAGAGGAGGATGCCCCGCGCCCCTTGCTGCCTTTCACCCGCGATCCATGGATCCATGGATCGGGGCTAGAGAGAGGCAGCGAGGGGCGCGGGGGGCATCCTCCTCCTCTCTCGCCGCCCTCCCTCCTTTCCCTGCCAATAAACCGGAGTATTGGCAAGGAAAGGAGGGGGAAGCGATCGCCTCCTCCCTTCCCTCCTTTCCTTGCCAATACTCCGGTTTATTGGCAAGGAAAGGAGGGGGAAGTGAATGCTCCTCCTCCTTTCCTTGCCAATAAACCAAAGTATTGCCAAAGAAAGGAGGGAAAGAGGAAGCGACCGTCGCCTCCCCTCCTTTCCTTGCCAATAAACCAAGTATTGGCCAGGAAAAGGAGGAGGAGAAGCAAATCGCCTCCTCCTTCCCCTCCTTTCCTTGCCAATACTTCGGTTTATTGGCAAGGAAAGGAGGGGGGAGGCGATTCGCTTCCCCCCTCCTTTCCTTGCTCATCCCACGCTTTTTACAAGCACGTTGATGACTAAAAAGGCCAATCTGAGATAGGCAAGTTCAGTTGCAGAAAGCACAGCAGAAAGTCTCCTTGGGTGATGTTGTTTCCAAGTTGCAGTTCTTTCAGCGTTGTCGTTTCTTCTTCGAGACTCATTCGGCGTGTCTTCTCGAAAGAGGCCGCAGCATTGTGGATAATGCGTCTCCATGCCTCCCGATGTGAGGCCAGGGTGGACCATTGTTGGTGATCAATCTGGCTGAGCTTGAGATGTTGTTTCAGGGAGTCCTTATATTTCTTTTTTGGGGCGCCTCTCTTGCGCTGACCAGTGGCAAGTTCACCATAGAGTAGTATCTTTGGGAGGCGGTGGTCCTCCAACCTAGAGATGTGCCCTGCCCAGTGCAGCTGTGTTCTCAATAGCATGGCCTCAATGCTGGTGATCCCTGCTTGCTCAAGGACAGCAACATTCGTCACATAGTTGGTCCAGTGTATATTTAGGATTGTGCGAAGACAGCGCTGATGAAAGCGTTCGAGGAGTCGTAGGTGTTGGCGATAGGTGACTCATGTTTCAGACCCATAAAGGAGAACAGACAGTATGATAGCTCTGTACACACTGATTTTGGTACTTTGCCTCAGGTTCTTGTTGCTCCAAACTCTTTTGTGACTTCGGTTTATTGGCAAGGAAAGGGGGGGGAGGCAATTCGCTTTCCCCCCTCCTTTGGCTTAAGAATAGAGGTGAGCTGACATAATCCCATAAAATATTAAATACACACATGGAATACAGTTAGGGGAGAACTGACAAGAAGGAAAGGTGGAAGGAAGGAGAGAAGAAGGCAAGGACAGAAAGAGATAGCGTAAGGAAGGAAGGAAGGAAGGAAGGAAGGAAGGAAGGAAGGAAGGAAGGAGAAAGGGAAATAAAAAGTGAACAAAGGAAGGAAGGAGAGAGACAAAGGAGAAGTAGAGAAAGGGAGAGAGAAGGAAGGAAAGAGAAAAGGAGGGATGGAACCAAAGAGCAAAGGAAGCAATGAAAAAAAGGGGTAGAGAAGGAAGAAAGGAGGAAGAAAGGAGGGGAAGGGGGAAAATAAAGGGGGGGAGGAATACGTACTACATCTCCAGTCAATTGCACTCCAGAGGTGAAGGGAAATGTTGCCCCTTGATTTGCCTGTACTTTTAAGTGTCAGTCCTGTTTCCCTGCTTTGCCTAATTTATTTATTTATTTATTTATTTATTTCGGGCTTGTACCCCGCTCTTCTCAACCCCCAAGGGGGGACTCAGAGCGGCTTACAGTATGGCACAATTCGATGCCCACATAATAACAATATAAACCCCAAAACACTTCAACAATTAAAATACATTAAAAATACATTAAAATACAACTACATTAGCACCATACACATTCACTCTGGATTAAAACAATGTTCAGTCCATAAAAACATTGGCCATAATCACCCACTTTCATTAAAAACCAATCTAAAATGCTGCCTTGTGCTGGTGTACGAATTTAGAACTAATTAAGAATTTCGTTAGTAATTACGTTACATTTAAAACTTTTTGGGAAAAATTGTCTTTCTATTACTAATAAAAATCCCCCATTAGATTTTAGAATCACGATTTTTGGGTTCTAAACCAAGCCTAGTTTATATGTTGTAGATTTTAAATTGTAACTTGTGTTTTTATGCTGTGAGCTGCTTTGAGCCTCATTTATGAAAGGAAAGTGGGATATAAATAAATATTACAATAATAATGATAATACCAGATCATTCACCCATTTTGTTTAGTACTGTCACATCTGACTTAAGTTGTTTTCTATGGAGAAAAACAAAAACAGGTGCTTACCTAGTGTTACTCCTGTGTGGACATAACAGCTCACAACTAGTCTTTAATAGAGCTTGAGGGCCACATTCACACGTGGCTCTCAAGTTTTAAGGCTGGTTGTCAACAGTTATGCTCATTTACTCCACTCAGTTCTGTTGACTTCCCTGGGTGACTATTAGTGTAATCATTGTGAAAGATTGGTAGATCTGCTTACTTATATTGAGTCCTTAATATTCTTACCTCCAGCACACAAAGTAGAGGCTATTACAATTTACACTGTAATCTCTCGTTGAATTATCAGATTCCAAATGGCTCAAAAGTTTGCTTTTTTGACAAACGGATGCAAAAAAGCCTTCTTTTAGAAAGAAAGATACAGGATGGAACAGTACCCCATGTGTTAGGGGGCAACTTCTCTTTTGGGACAGAGCAGCGTTGTCATATTGTTAACCTTAAGCGATTTATAAGAATTGAAGTGCTTCATGACCTTTGTGTCTCTGTGAGCATTAAAATATAAGCCATCTGGAGCTGGGAAAGCCTGCAGTCTATCTATAAAAGACTGACTTAAACCACAATAGATGGACAGACTCTGTAACAAGGAAATTTGTTTGATGATGTTTGTTTTAGATTGCTGTTTTTGTTTGCTTTTGAGATATGTGTCACTTGGGGTGGATAGATATAATTGGGTTTACAGTAAAAAGATATATGTCAGAGGCCTCACAATTAAGATATAAAGTTTATAGATATGTATACATATCTATTTGGTTAACCCCTAAGTTGTGTATGAATGTCAAATTTCAAGGACAGTTTGCCACTGGAACTGTAAATACACAATACAGGATTAGTATCCCTTATAAAACTGCATGGAACCAATAGTGATTCAGATTTTGGAGTATTTGCATATGCATAATGACTTATCTTGGCAATAGAACTAAACAGCAAGTTCATTTAATTTTTGTATACAAATAAACACATAGCCCAAAGGTAATTTTACATAATATTTTAATAATTATGTGCCTGAAACAAATGTGTGTACATTGGAATATCAGGAAGCAAACTTTTCCCAACATGCTATATCCAGGCTAGTATTAAGAAACTGAAAGTAACACCCTTGGTCATGAGGATTTTTGAAAGAAGGAAAGCATGCAGCTTGGTTGTCTGCTTGAAACCAAAACATCCACCTTAATGTTTCAGTTTTAACATAGCCAACTACTGTAGCATGAGGTTTTCACCCACTGAGATTGATGGAAATTAATTCATTCATGTGTTTATGAATCACTTAATCAATTGTCATTTAATTCAGCCAGTGTATCTGTGGTTGCAGCATGACAGTGATAAACAGTGCTCCCTATGTTAAGTGATCGTGTCATTTTCAAATGTTTTGTTTTGAACTCTTTTATAAAAAAAATAGAGCTTAGAAAAAGCTGAGAAAAGTCTTTGAGAAGTAACTTTATCAAACTAATTTTTATTGTAAACGATCTTGTGAAAACGTTGCCTTGAACTTGGCACTGAAACAAATAAAATAAATTTCCAGCTCAGTGCTGTTCCTTTTGTGGAACACTTTCATATCTTGCTGAATCAGCAAACTTTTAGCTTTAGAAGCACAATATATGAGGTTTATTTAGGGCCTAAAGTTTTTTCAAACTCTTCTTTGACCCTTGTCTGAACTTGATTTTTTCCTGGAGTTCGGCCACCCTTGTAGTTCTTCTGCCAAGAATTATTCATATGAATGAATAACATTAATGGGTATTCATAGGTATTTCTTACTTTAAAAGAATGGAAGGTCTAACCCTCAATTGTTGCTACTAACCATATTTACTACTAATATTCCACACCTACTCACCATATTTATTTTAGACTAGTAGAGAGATCTTAGTGTTCTCTTAATCAAACAATCCGCTCCTTATCTGCTTTGCTTTAATCATGCTCCAGCATCGCTAACCAACAGTGGTCAAAGATTCCACTTCAGTGTGTTAAATTTTGGTCTCTGCTAGGAGGCCACAGGAATAGTTTGAAAACGTTTTGAGTTTACCATAGCATAAGAATATTCAAAGAGACCAAAGGCCTATCTAGTCCAATGTTCTGTTCACATAGTGGTCAATGAATTGTCAGTAGCATGATATGAGTACTAAATGGACCATTTTGTTTGTGCTTCTTGACAACTAACACATAGAGGCATATTGACTTTACCATTGGAAATGATATAGAGTCATCCTCAGAGAAGATGTTGGTAGATATATCTTCCATTAATGTATATGATTTATATTGGTAGATACATCTTCAGATGACCTCCAGAGAGTACTCCTGACATGCAAAAATGATGCATTGGGAGGTGTAAGGGAGAAGAGGAAGGACATTTTCGAGTATCATTTTACACAACCAGGAGACCTCTCTGGAGGGGCTTGCAATGCTGGCAAGCCCTTCAGGTAAGTTTGGAGGAGGATGGGTGCTGGGGGCGTCATCTTGCTTCTTTGGACTCTAACATACCAAAGAACTGGGATCGCTGTGAGGAGTTGACCCCTGGGATTCCAAAAGCAGTCCCCGAAGTCAATCCCTGCAGGGCCCTCACATGGAAAGATCTGGACTTTAGCTTAAGGTCTGAATCTTTCCAGGTGTTTTATTAATCCAGAGCAAACAGGGAAATCCCAGTTTTCTCTAGATTAATTAGGTTTTACCTGAAATGTCTTTTTGATACCTCAGGTAAAACCGAGACAGGTCCCCATTTTGGGCTTATCTGGAAGGGTCCCTGGAAGCCCAGGCCCCAACAAAAGGTATTTATTATTTATCGCATTTATATCCCGTCACTTCTCAACCCCCGAAGGGGGATTCAGGATGGTATTTCTGTTATTGTTACTAAGCTGAAATCTAGTGCTTTTTCTTTTCAGTATAAAACTTATTTCTCAAGATAATTATGCATTAATTTGGGGAAAGCTTCTCAGCACATGGCCTAGATCAACAGTTTTGTCACACATGGCAAATGAAGCTTGGCAGGAGCATTGGTTTTACAGTTTTGAAAGCAAAGGGCTTTTCCTATAAAACTTCTGAAACACTTTGATTAACAGCTGTTAATTTTTTAAAAGTAAAACAAAATCCAACTAGCCAGAAGTCAAGGCTTCCAGCTGTTTCCTTTTCCTCAGACAACCAGGCCAAGAGTGTCATGATGTTTTTCCAATACAAAGCTCTCATCAAAAGGTAATTCTAGTGAGAAGGTATTTCACTAAATTACATAACCCTAATGACTTGATTTTATGAGTCACTATGTTACCTCCTGTAGGGCTGGCTATAACGGTAGTCATACTAACATGAGACTGCCATATATTCTGCCAGATTACCCAAAATATTTTCTAGTCCTATACTGACACGGCTTGCCATCTTTGAAGTTGTTAGATATATTGGACAAGTATCATCGTTGTGTTATCCTCAGGATAACAGTCACAGTACTATAATTTGTTTTCATTTTCTTACAAACCTCTTCCTGCCATGAAATCTTGTTCTTCAGTGGCTCACAACCTTAGGTCCTCCAGGTATTGGGGAATTTAGCTCCCAGAATCCCTAGTCAGCTTGTCCTACTGAGTAGGTTACAATGATTTTCAAGCTGCCAGAATTTCTGAATAGTAGGACAATAATTGCTAGGGATGTGCGAAATGGCAAATATCAATTCTGTTTTTGTTCTATTTTCATTTTTGTCACCCCCAGTTCTGTTTTTTGGGAAGATTCTTCCCAAAATGGAAACTTAACTTGGGGTTCTGAATTATGAACCCTCCCCTCGTCCAATCTCCCATAATCTTCCCAAAAGGGGGGGGGATTCAAAATGGAAGCAGAACACATTCACATACCCCTATCTCATGAACCTAAAGAAACTGCTTATGAATGGCACTGACACGTTGGCTAGTGATACGTTTTTCATCTGAGCAAGACATTTCAGGAAATTATGGTATTTCATCTCTGGGGTACCTGGATGACCTAATTTTCCAAACCTATTTTCAGTTGCTTCAAACTGAAACAACTTTGACTACCCCAGTGGATGAATTTCATTCAGACTGGAAATGTAAATCCATTTAAATTTTGCTGGTTTCATGGTGATATCAAAAAATGAACACCCCCCTCCCAAAAGATGGATTCAACATAAATTCTGAAATCATATATGAATTTTATTCTATTTTTTAAATTTTATAAGGTTTCGCAATATCAAAAGAATGGCATTCCTCCTTAACCACATTGGGCTTAATTTCCAGTAGCCTGGTCAGGAAACTACACATTCCAAAGGGGATTAAGTAGCCTTTCACAAACAAAACACCTTAGGGAAACAGAAGAGGAAATGCGTGACTGCTAATACCACTCAGGCTTTTGTTCTCAGATTAACAATAGGAGTTTCACTCATTGTCTCAGAACTATACATTTATCCTCTTTAAAAATCATTTATAAAACGCACATGGTCATAACTTTTTAGGATCTCCATATTTACGTTGTATAATAAAGATCATTTAAATGTTCTGGAGCAAAGTATCATATCTGTACCTATGCAGTCTAGCACTTGCTTCTGGGGAAAAGAACATAATAATATACCATGCTTGTATGTATATCCCTGAGGAGCTTTGTCCAGCTCCCTGCCTATTGTGAAGTGGGTCCATCAAGAGGAGACAATGCCAGCTTGGAAAGTTAATTACATCAAATACGGTTTTTGAATCTCCCAAGAGAGTTCAAAGATGAGTCCCTGCCAGACATCAGTGTATAGACTAGATCTCTACACTTTACATTGAACTGTTAATATTTACTAGGGGTGTGGGAATCCATTCTGCTTTTGTTTCAAAATTCAGGTGCCCCCCATTTTGTTTTCGGGAAGATTCCAGGAGATTAAGAGGTGGGAGGGGGGGGCATTGAGAGTCTTAATTTGTTTCCATTTCAGGAAGAATCATCCCAAAAACACAAGGGGGGAAAAATTCAGAATGAAAACAGAATGGATTCTGTGCCATTTCGCACACCCCTAAATAACAACCTTTTGTGTTCTCTGAGGCTCACCTTTTGTGCAAACCTGTCTTGGAAAATAATCTTTTAACGAACTGTTTTGCATATTGCCAAAACACATTTCACCAGTCCATTCCTTTTCCAGGGCAGATTTTCCGAATGACCCCAGCTTCAGACTCACAAATGACAGCTGTTCATTTTCCTGTCATTGAATAAACTTCAACCACCTATGATGTCAGAATGTCAGTTAACAGAAGGGGCTTTCTGATCAATCTGGGAAGGATGCAGGTATTTTGAATTGCTGTCAAAGATTTTTAAAAAATGTAATGTACTGTTCTGCATGCTTCAGGTCTGATACTTTTGAGTGCTGATTCTTTAAACCTCAGTTCCTGTTGCCTTCAAATCCAGTTTGTGTGTTGATGTGGTATTCAAAGTAGCAGGGGGTGGGGATGGGGCAGGACGGACTGGACACCGGCCCTCAACCCAGTCTTTCAGCAGGTTGCTGAATCCTGACCTCATTAGTATTGTTATATACTATTCTGCTCAGAAATCTGGTGACTATATTCTCATAATCAGGGCTTAGACAAAGCTCTCCTGTAGAAATAAAATGTGATAGCAAAGTTCTGGGTATGATAGAAGCAAAGGCACTAAGACATCAAAAGTGAAGCATCAATTCCCCCATCCTGTTTAACACAGGTTAAAAAGGAGCAAATTTATTCCCCAATGAACATCCACAGGATAGCCTACACATTTTCCTATACATACAATCACAAATGTTAAAACAGATCTTTTAATTTATGATCCTGTGGTAGCATATTAGATAGATAGATAGATAGATAGATAGATAGATAGATAGTTTTAAATGCCCCAACCAAATTCGCCACTGGACCTACTGTACTTTTACAATGAGAATCTGGAAGTACTGAGTCAAGTAAATTGATATTTTATTGTATTGTAATTTTTTTAACTCAGTAAAGCATATGAGTTCATCTTTGGTAGGTTATGTGCCTTCAAATCATTTCAACTTATGTGATCTATTTCACCAAAAACCAATAGAAAATAACAGTAGCTTGTACAAAAAGAGTCTATATTCAATGTTGTATTTTTAAGTAAGAAAGAAAAGGGATAGAGGGAGGGAGGGAGATGACCTTTCTGCATGGGCGATTGCTCATATAGTGGTTTCAGACAATTACTCTAATAGTAGTTTCTGTGATAATTCAAAGGAAATACCTTAAATATATACAATAACTATAGTCTTCTCTTAGTTTCTTAGCTATTAAAAACAGATTGAAAGTATGCTTTTGTCATTTAAACCTAGTCTTTCAGTAGTAGAACTTCACAGTATAATTAATCTAATTGGTTTTAAATAGTGTGTGATTACTAGTAAAAAGTAATAAACTGAATTAGTCTCTTTATGCTTGCCAGAAACAAGCATAAATTCAAGACTGCTGATATTTTCAGGCTTCCTTTTTGTGTTAATAAAGACAATACATTTTTCCTCAAGTAACCTTTAAAATAATCTTAAGGATACTTGAAGTGAATTTTATTCTAGTCATTTACAAAGGATATTAAACTCTCTGATCTATTTTTATTTAGTTGTGGGGTTTTTTGAGGGGGGTTGTTTGTTTGCAGCTATCTAGAGATGTAGCCCACATTTTAAGATTTCTTTCTTTTTTAACTTCATTGTACTGACTGTATTGGGGTTTATCTGAAATATTTTAAAAAATGAAGTAATGATAGAAAGGTGTGATCGTCTTCAGTGCCACTTATTGCGTTCCCTACAGTGCAACTCTATGATGCTGTTCTTTCTAGGCCCTCCAATGAAAGGACAATTTCCCACCTGGGTCCTGGTAAGTAAAACCAAATATATGGGTTCCACACAATTATGGGGGACTTATGATATTTCCCTAGGTCTTCTCAACAGCCTCCTCTCGAAGTTGGGACCATGCTATGTTGTATGGTCAGTAATTACTCTAAAATTAGTTATGGTATATAGAATTGTGCAGAACTATGTTTTTTTATGTATTATCTGAAAAGTACATTTTACACACTTATTAATCCATTACTGATGTTGTGCCTCCCTGTTATTGTTTTTGAAGACATCTTCCTATCCCATTCCCAAAAATGGGGGTTGCTTGGAGTGTTACCTTCATATTGTGCTTAAGAGATGAAAGCCTGTTCCAAACTAGACAGCTATAGCACTTTAATTCCACCTTAGCTGTGGTGGCTGCAGTCTTGGCTTTGTAGTTTAGTAAGGCATTAGAAAATTTAGAATACTTCATCCAATGATAAATCTCAGGAATCAATAGGATGGAGCTACGGCAGCTAAAGTGGAGTCAAAATGCTAGAAATAAGTCAGCATGGTATATAGCCTTGACCGCTCAACTAGGGACATTTTCCTACCAGCATTATAGAACAGAGGTCAATTGTCCGATCTGTTCCTGCAAAATTCTGGGATATGTAATTTTTAGGTAAGCCAAGGAGGTCTCACTCTGAGATTTCTAAATGCTCCATCCTGAACTAAATTTTTCAGAATTCTTCAGGAGTAACTCGAATGATTGGCAGACGATGGCCTCCATTGTATAATGCTGGTGGGAAAATGTACCTAACACACTGGGAAACAGGGGCTGGAATCCCCTCTCAGCCATAGAAATATACTGATCTTAGGATTCGCTCAGCTTCAGAAGAAGGCAAGGGCAAACCTTCTTGAATAATGCTGCCAAGAAGATCACAATATGTTATCTGTAGGGTATCTATCAGCTGTACACAACTTGAAAGCACAGAACCAGCAATAACAACACTAATAATTTTATTTATTATCTGCCACTCCTTGTGGCCTGAGGCAAGTTACACATAGCTAAAAACACATAATCATTGTAAACATTCTATAAAATACACATATTAAAATGTATTTCTACTAAATACATATTAAATTACACAGAACAAAGATTAAAACACAATACACGAATTTAAAATTCATAATTAAAACCATAACAAAATGCTAGAATTCCATGATGTTGAAGAGAACTAAGCTTGAATTTCTGGTTCAGATCTCAGGGTACTGAGATCATCCCTATATTACCTTAGCAAAACCACTGTTCCCTCAGTTGCACTATACAGATGACAACATTAACTTATTGCAGCATTGTGAGATATCTGAAACATGTATATGAAACAGACCGCCCAAAGTGCCAAATATATGTGTTTCACATATAGTATTGCTTTTATAGTGTGATGCATTCAAGTCTTGTGCCATGCACTCAAAGCAAGTAATTCTTATCAGATTCTTATTTTTGTTTGCACTACTAATACATGCTTTTCCATATTCCCCAGTTTTAAGTGCTTCTCTATGAAAAGTTTACAACAAGAATTGTATATGTAGCTTCCAACTTGTTAGTTTCCAACTTGTGGCATCCCTAAGGTAATATCATTGGATTTTCTTGGCAATATTTGTTTAGAGGGAGCTTGCCTTTTCCTTCCACTGATGCTGTGACTTAACCAAGGTCACCCAGTGGGTTTCTATGACCAAATAGGAATTTGAATCCTGGTCTCCAGAGCTGTATTCCAAATCTCAAACCACTACACCATGCTTTCTCTAAGAGAATAATCTAATAATTCCTGGAGTCTTCTTGGAAATGTCCATATTTTAACTTTACTGTAGTGGATGGCTTTCACAGTGTTCAACCTTAAGACTCTCACATATAGCAGCAACTTCCCATTGTACATTGGGGGGGGGGGGGCAATGCCAGCTAGCCTGTAGAGTTTATCAACAGGTGTAGGTGTAAGACATCCTGTGATTATTCTGCATGTTTCGTTCAATGCAATCTTCACCTGCTTTTCATGGCCAGACTTATGCCAAACAGGCCAGATATACTCTGCAGTTGAGTAAGACAAGGCTAGGACTGATGTTCTTATTAATTTTGGGTCTGCATCCCATGTGCTGCCAGTAAGCTTCCACAGGATGTTATTGCATGCAGCTACTTTGTGCTTGGTATTCAAGCAGTGTTTTCTATATGCTAGTGTTCGATCTAAGATGACACCGAGAAATTTAGGATGGAAACAATGTTCAAGCTCTTGACCTTCCCAGGTGCCTTTCAATTTGCTGTTGGCTTTACAGTTGTGTAGGTGGAAAGCACACACTTGTGTCTTGACAGGGTTAAGCTTCAGGTGGTTATCTTTGCAGTAGCTGGAATCAAGGAAAAGCTTTATGAGAACTACCACTCTTGGCATCCAGGGGCGGATTTTAACGGTATGCAAAGTAAGCAGCCGCTTACAGGCATGACGTGGCCAGGGGTGCATCTGGCCCCAGCCACAGCTGCCAGGTTCAGCGCATGCCACACCATTGCTGCAGGCCAGCACGCAGGCACGACACCAGGTGGCCAGAGATGTGAAACGCACTCCAAGAGGCCAAAAATTACAGGGGAATGTTTTTGCAGCTGGAGGCGGGAGGCTCCACCCCAGCTGCAAAAGTGCGATTCGCAACTCCAACCACCTGGTGTCATGCTTCAACTAAGGCACATGCGCAGAACTAGCTGGCCACGTGCATGTGCACACCGGCACACATGCGCACCCGGCGCAAGGCCAGAGAGCGAGGGGGCGCCAAAAGAACGTTTGTGTACCATTTTAAATTACTTTTGTCCAGGCCTGTTGGCATCCCCCCAGAAACAGCAAGGGTATCCCTCTGGGCAGCTAAACCAGGAAATCCCAACTGGATGGCCACCCACAAGGGTCTTTATCCAGGGGCAAACCAGGAATGGGCAACTTGAAAGTCCCTGAATAGATTCAGAAGTGGAGTGGGCATATCAAAAGACAACCTGGCAAAATGGCACTACCTAAAGGAATCCCACACCTTGTGTGACTGTGGAGCAGAACAGACAACTCCGCATCTGTATGCTTGTCCACCATGCCCTGCCTCATGTACCGAGGAATAATTGTTGGAGGCTATAGACAATGCCATTGCTGTTGCCCATTTCTGGTCTGGTGAGGCCCAAAGATCATATTTAGGTGCTCCCGATCACCATAATGAGCACCCTGCTTAGCACTGTTCCATTTCTGGTCAAAAGATATTTAGCCGCTTGCACTCCTTCTATTTTAATCAGTTTTTATACTAATTTATGCAATGCTTTTGAAACGAAATAAATAAATAAACTTTACTGTCCCAAAGTAGTTCTTTTCTTTTCTTGAGCCTGTTACTCAGATTGCCATAGCCAAAACATTTTTCATGAAATCGCTGATTAAATGCTCTTTAAAATGTTTTTACCCTTGCTTTATTGGGTAATTGATATAATAATGAGTGGAGTTCTGCTCAATTTCCTGAGCAATGAAGTCCAAATCATTTTCTCCTCTGCCTGGCTATACATCGCTGACTTCTCTGAAAGGTGAGAAAGCACAGGCCTAATAAAAAGATTCCATTTCAACAGTCCCGATTGACAAAAAAGCCAATCGCTCCTTATCTCCACTCGCTGTGAAGTGGAATTATAGAAGGAACAGAATAATTGCTGCTAAATTAAAGTTTATTTAACAAGAGCTTTGATCTCCAGCAGTAATAGAAAAACATTTTGTGAGACTGGAGAAAATCAAGGGCAAAAGTCACCTGATTCTCCATTTTCATCCACAGCTATCCAAAGTAGTTTGTTTAGGCAGAACCAAATTATGATATGAAAAGGCACTACTTTCACACTTTTGTACACTAGTTTCCTGTACTTTTTCATTCCTACCTGTCTGGCTACTCTCATTACAATTGTACCCTCAGTTTGCTTCTGATACAATAAATAAATTTTCTGATTCTTGCTTTCACTGCTCCCACCTGTCCTCCTCCCTGCAACCATCCCTGCTTTTTCTGTTTCATTTGTAACTTCCATCCCAGAAAACATGTTCTGTGATTGTTTCTTCTCATTGTCCATCAACTATCATGCTTGCATTTCCATTCTGCCAGTGATGCTATTTTTATCTTGTTTTTGGAGGTTTTTCCTTCTCCTCCTTGCCTCATTCTGAGTTATTTCACTTCTACTCCTTGTCACGATCACGGACTTAGCGGGCCCCTTAAACACACACACAGAGACGTACTGAAGGCTAACTACTTTATTGAGTATAAAAACAGTTCCAAAGAATATATAGTCCAATAATATGCAAGGGTCCAAAAGGTAGTAAGCAAGATTGTCCAAAGGAACGTAGCAAATAGACTTGAAGCTTTGCAAGGCTCCGCAATCCAATGCGGATCAGGAAACAAGGCAGGACTCCGCAATCCAATGCGGATCAAGAAACAAGGCAAGGCAAATGCAAGGCAAGGCTTGATGACCACGGCTGAGCTTGTGGTCCCACTCCGCTTCACGCCTATTCAGGAAAGACGTGGCCGGAGAACTGAGGATGCGTTCCCACGGATCCTATACTTAATCCTTCGGCCGAGGTCCGCGACGCTCTAGGCTTCTTCGTCTCCAATCTCTGCTCACGGACCTCGGTCGGTCTAGGACCCTAGACCAAGCCCTCCTGGTAGACGCAATGTCCCGTCTCCTATCGAAGGAGCGACCTTGCCTCTCAGCAGCTGTGTCGCTATCTTCCTGAGAACTTTCCTCCCTAGCACTTTCCCACTCGGCCGTCCATGTTTTCACTTTCAAGCTCTTGGGAATTCCTCCCCCCGGGGTGTTCATAACTCCCTTCGCTGCTTCCCATCTCCACCTGGTGATCGGAATCTATGCTAGGCCCAAACAACATCTCATCCCATGCCAAGCTCTCTGTGGGCGAACGAGGCCCATCCGAAGGGCCCTGTGCTTCACCCCAATCATCTAGCTCATCCTCTGAATCCACATCTGCTGCTGCAGGCCCTAATGCTAATGGAACCCCAGGACCTATTCCCTGCCCTCCAGGCACGAACGAGAACTGCTGTGCTACACTCCTCCTTTCTTCTAGTTTGATAATTTTTTAAAAAAAATCTCCATGGACTTCACCCTCTGAGGTTTTATCTCCTTCTGTGTCTGTTTTATTGCTCAGTATTGTCCTTCTAGGTCTTTCATACCAGGCCTCATTGCTTAGCTTGATTTCTTTCTTCTTGAGTATACTCCCACTCTGCCAACTGGACTTTTCAGCATTTGTGTGATGTTGTCTTCACCAAAAAAACCTTCTGACCCTTCCTGTTGGTCCTCTGGCTCATCATAATCTTATACTTCTATCTTCTATCTTCTAGGTGTTTGTTTTATAATGTTCCATTCTTTCTGCTTTGTTGGGAAGCACTAGCCTCAGTATAGCTATTGGGGGAGTCAAAATGAGACCACACATATTCTGCTGCAAAATAAGAATTCTGTGCTCTCCAAATGATTTTTAAAAAAATACAGTAACCCATTTTCTAGCACTTAGACATACAATCTATGCAGTAAAAGCAGCAATATTTTTACTGCAATCTCTTCCCAGGATTCAGACATTGAACTCATTTGGATGACTGCTTCCATAAACACTAAGGATGGCTAGTGGCTTTGGGGATTTTTCAGTGCAAAGTAAAATTTACTAAACTTTTCCTCTTCCTGTTGGCTTTTTTATATTGAACTTTGATCTGCTCCACCTGCATCCAGTATTCACCTGCTAAATCATTTACTTCCCTTATTGCTTTGACTAAATGATGCCTTTTCTTCATCCTCTATCTACATAGCCTTCCAGATTCAACTCAAGATCATTATCATCATCTTCATGGTCTTGCCCACCTCATCCCTGCGCTGTGATCACTTCTGGCCCATGGCCATGGCTTCAGCAGATCAGTGATATCTGTCAGCCACCTGCCATTGTTTTATACCCCTTGGAACTAACTCCAAGAGGGAAATGTGAGTGCTAAGAACTCCCTGATGACACATCTGCGTCAAGGTTCTTCCCAGCAGCGACCATGAAGAGGATAGCAGATTATAAAATGGATCACATTGGAGCAGTATGAGAAAACATTATATTACCTTTTTTAAATAGCCATGCTCTAGTCTGTTAAGACAATGTTGTCTTGGACTTGCACAAAGAATGTAAAAGCAGTGTCAGAAACCAGAAACGGTTAAGAGACAGTAATACAAATAAGATATTTCACAGCATTATTATTTTGATTTAACTACTGTCCTGAGCATCTTTACTTTAGGGAGATCATTACTTTACTTTAGGGAGAAAACAACAAAAACTTCTTTAAGTACATCAGAAGCAGGAACCCAACTAGAAAAGCAGTTGGGCCACTCGACGACAATGGTCAGAAAGGGAAAATCAGCGAAGATGAGATTGCTGAGTGGCTAAATGACTTCTTTGCCTCCGTTTTCACACAGGAGGACAGACAACATATGCCTGCAGCTGAGTCAGTTTTTTCAGGGAGGGAATTAAAAGAATTAAAACAGATAGAGATAAACAAGGAGGATGTTCTCATATGCCTTACTAAACTAAATGTCAACAAATCACCAGGGCCAGACGGCATCCACCCCAGAGTTCTTAAGGAACTCAAGTGTGAAATTGCTGAACTTCTAGCTAAGATATATAACCTTTCTCTAAGATCAGGCACTGTACCCGAGGACTGGAGGGAGGCAAATGTAACACCGATCTTCAAGAAAGGATCCAGAGGTGATCCAGGAAATTATAGACCAGTCAGTCTAACCTCAGTTCCAGGCAAAGTGATGGAAACCATTATTAAAGAAAATATTACTAGGCACATAGAAGAACAGGCATTGCTGAAAGAAAATCAACATGGTTTCTGCAAAGGCAAATCATGTCTTACTAACTTGTTAGAATTCTTTGAGGGTGTAAATAAACACATAGATAAAGGGGACCCAATTGATATTGTTTACCTTGACTTTCAAAAGGCTTTTGACAAAGTCCTCACCAAAGGCTCCTAAATAAGCTCTTCAGCCATGGAATCAGAGGACAGGTCTTGTCCTGATTGGAACCTGGCTAAACTGTAGGAAACAAAGGGTGGTAATAAACGGACATTTCTCTGGGTGGTGGAAAGGTGAGAAGTGGCGTACCCAAGGTTCAGTTTTGGGTCCGTTACTTTTTAATTTATTCATTAATGATCTGGATGTAGGAGTGAATTCTGAGGTAGCAAAGTTTGCAGACGACACTGAATTGTTCAGGGTAGTTAAAAATGAAACTGATTGTAAAGAGCTCCAGAAAGACCTCTCGAAATTGAGTGAATGGGCAACAAAGTGGCAAATGCATTTTAACCTAAACAAGTGTAAAGTCATGCACATCGGGCAAAACCCCAAATACACTTATCAACTGATGGGATCAAAGCTTTCTGAGACAAACCAGGAAAGGGATCTTGGGGTTTTGGTGGACAGCTCAATGAAGATGTCAACCCAGTGCGCTGCAGCAGTGAAAAAAGCAAATTCTATGCTTGGCATGATCAGGAAGGGAATCGAAAATAGGTCAGCAAATGTTGTATTACCTCTCTACAAATCTATGGTAAGGCCACATTTGGAGTATTGTGTACAATTCTGGTCTCCGCACCTTAAGAAGGATATAACTGGTTGTGGGGGGTCGGGAGCAGGTGAGGGTTTTGCCCTCCATTCTGCTAGAGATCCCTGTGTACAACTAGTGGGCCACTGTGTGACACAGAATGCTGGACTAGATGGGCTGAGGCCCGATTCACCATGGCTCTTCTTATGTTCTTATGTTCTTATAACGGAACTGGAAAAGGTACAGAAAAGGGCAACAAGAATGATCCAAGGGATGGAGCGGCTCTCTTATGAAATCAGGTTGCAACGCCTTGGTTTTTTCAGCCTTGAAAGACGGCGTTTAAGAGGTGACTTAAACGAAATGTATAAAATCATGCATGGGATAGAAAAGGTGAATAAAGAAAAATTATTATCTTTGTCACAAAACACTAGGACTAGAGGGCACTCCCTGAAGCTCCAAGGTAGGAAAATTAGGACTAATAAAGGGAAATATTTCTTCACCCAGAGGGTCATTGGGTTATGGAATTTACTTCCAGAAGAGGTTGTGACAGCTGTCAGCCTGAACAACTTCAAGGCAGGATTAGACAGATTCATGGATACCAAGTGTATCGTTTAGTTACTGAAAAGGACATTCAAGTGCCACCTCGGAGTTGGTTGAGGTAGGCACGATTTCCCTGGGTACTGGTTGTGGGGGGTCGGGAGCAGGTCAGGGTTTTGCCCTCCCTTCTGCTCGAGACCCCCATGTACAACTGGTGGGCCACTGTGTGATACAGAATGCTGGATTAGATGGGCTGAGGTCCGATTCAGCATGGCTCTTCTTATGTTCTTATGTTCTTAGGGAGGGTCATTTAAAATTTTCAATCAGAAAATGTTAAATTGGAATCATGCAATTGTTTAGTGTGGAAGGACACGTGGTTTCCAGATCGGTTCATTCTATACTTCCTGTCTCATTTTCTAGCACTTAGACATACAATCTGTGCAATAAAAGTAGCAATATTTGATATCTGTAATATCATTTCATTTATTTTCCTACAGACCACCTAGAACAGCCTTTATCTTTATTTCTGAGTGTACTAAGGGCCCTTCCAACACAGCCCTATATTCCAGAATATCAAGGCAGAAAATCCCACAATAACTGCTTTGAACTGGGTTGTCTGAATCCACACTCAGATAATGTGGGATTTTCTGCCTTGATATTCTGAGATATAAGGATGTGTAGAAGGGCTCTAAGATGTTTTAATGCAATTGAAGCTGCTGCATGAAACTTGATGAGACACATGACATGACTCTTCCCAATCTGAAAGAAGGCAACATAAAACTTGCCTAATAACCCAAGTATAGATAAAATATAATTTTGGAACAATTATATTGTGTATTCTTTCCTCCCTTTCAGTATATGTTTCATGCTGTGTTACTCACTTGCAGAGCTTGTAATTTTTGGGATACAGTGGACAAGACAGCTCCCAGAAGCTGAGTGCTTCTGGGAGCTACAGACTATTTACAAGCTTTGAATCAAGGTAACATTGCAGAGATGGCATAATAAAATTCTGTGTGTTAGTTTGTGCCTGTGTTATCAAGTTGTCTTTTGACTTCATAAGGGTTTTTGTAGGCAATGAATGCTCAAGAGGTAGTTTGCCTTTCTCTCCATTGTCATAGCACATGATGTTCCTTGGCAGTCGTCCATCAAACTATAACCTAGGCCTGATATTACATCTTCTGAAATCAGGTGGGCCTGATGCCTTTGGGGTATTTAGGTTTGTGATAAAGACATCTGACACAAATGTAATAGATTCCCTGAACAGTATCCTCCAGGATGGCATTTTAATCACAGTTCAGCGACACATGTGATAGAGCAAATATGTATGGTTTGTGATCATGACACAATGTTTATAAAATGAAACATCCTTGTCACATCCAGGGAACAAGATTAGATCTGGCCTTTCTCTGCTGTTTAGGATAGCAGTCACTTTGGATTGCCGAAATCTATTTCTATGACAGGATATGCATAAGAAAAACAGGAAATGTTTTCTTTACATGCTGAAAAATAAATATTTATACATGTCACTGCAACATTTCAAATTAGGAACAATTCTACTACACACTGTTGTTGGGTAGATTTTGAAAAAGGAAAATGGATGTTGTCAGAGCAAGTCGTCTAAATAATGTCCCTAACAACATGAAATGCTCAATCAGTAAAATAACATTTTTTTGGTATTAATTTCATCAAATTTTACCTTTCTTAAATAGATCATGGGGAGGGTACTGTATACAAAGGCCCTGAAATAGACTCAATTCACACAGTTCATTAAAAGTAAAATAAATAAATCTTGGCAGAATTAGGAGCTTTGGGTTCACCTTCTTTTCAGCCTGGGATAAGTGATAATAGAAAAACAAAGACTGTTATTTCTGGAATGTGGAGTTCATAGTTCTCTAGAAAAACACAGTGGCCTATGAGTGAGCCAAGATAGTCAGCAGTGGCTGAAATACTACAAAATTCCATGTCCTGCAGACAAGATTTGTTCTACCAAATACAAAGGGGAGATTTAAACCCTTCTGGTTCAGTCAACTAGCTTGGTGTAAGTTTTCAAGTCAGGGCTGCATAGTTAGACATCCTGAAGGGGTGTCCCATTGAGCTCAATGTGTGCCACAATGAAACAAAATCAAAACAGAAAGTAGAAGACATGTAATGAAAAAACAAAGCATATGTAGTTACTTCTCTATTAATATATCAACTAGAATAGAAGTTTCAAATCGTTGGAATGCACTGGCATTCATTTCACTTGACATGATTGCTTTGGAGGCAAGCTGCCTTTGAGATTCTGGGAATTAAATGCAGAAAATAACTTTTCCAAGGTCTGTTCTGAACATCATATTAAATACGTTAAGACATATTACATGCACAGATAAGTCTTTATGTAAGAATGAAGAAAATCCAGGTTAAACAAATGTTTTCAATGTTATTCCTTCAATCTTTTTTCTCCATGGCAGGAAAAATATCCTTGTCAATTTCTATATTTGATAACAGGGCCAGATCAACCCTTTTTGGCGCCCTAGGCCACACATTGAAAGCCACGCCCCTGGGCCGATGCTGAGCATGTGCTGCAGCAGCCTTAGGGGCAGGGCTTCCCTCCGCCTCTTCCTCGCTCGCGCCAGGCGCCCCTCCTTCCTTGCGTGAATATTGTGGGATTTTCTGCCTTGATAATCTGGGGAAGAGGCGGAGTGGAGGGAAGCCGCGTCAGAGGCCCTAGGGGCGGGGCTTCCCTCTGCTCTCCACCTCTTCCTCCTCACTCGTGCCGGGCGCCCCTCCTTCCTTCACTCAAGGAAAGAGGGGCGCCCGGCATGAGCGAGGAGGAAGAGGCGGAGAGCAGAGGGAAGCCACATCAGAGGGCCTCTGACGCGGCTTCCCTCCGCCTCTTCCTCGCTCGCGCCGGGCGCCCCTCCTTCCTTGAGTGAAGAAAGGAGGGGTGCCCGGCACGAGTGAGGAGGAAAAGGAGGAGAGCGGAGGGAAGCCGCGTCAGAGCCGGTCTGGAACCCCTCCCCCCTCGTTGCACTCTCCTCCTTGCTCTGCTCCTCCCTCCCAGTCCCTCCTCAAGCTGCAATGTGCACAGAAGTGGAAGGAAGGTGTTGTGTTGGCATGGCGCGCACAGCGCTGTGCTTCAGGATTGCATGGCACTCCGCGCCATTTTTTTAAAAAATGTAATTAAAAAATTGGGGGGTCCGGATTTGCCGCCCCCCCATGGCTGCGTTCATAGGCCCTGGCCTAGTGTGGCCTAGTGTGGCCTTATGGATGATCCGGGCCTTTTTGATAATGCTATAAAATGCCCAGAAGTGTGGCTAACACATTGGCAATCTGAATATTTAAAACTGTCAAGCCTAGGAGACCAGTCTGTTATTATGCCAGATCCTTATTTAATGTTACAAGCATTTGAAGAAGTCTGAAAAAGTCTCATTAGTGGACAACAACTTTCCAAATCCTCCAACTTCTGCCTTTTGTTGTTGAAGGACTTTTTTATTGTAGTCCAAAATCATGTCTTTTTGTAAACTCTGACATTAGCAGCCACAAACATGCATTCACACACAGAGAGACACGAATGATTTATTTTTGTGTCAATATTAGGAACTTATAGCCTTTTATAAGTATTTACTTTTAATTGAACATGAATTAAGGGTATAAAATGATAGTTTGTTTCCAATTTGTCATCCTGGTTTGCATGTAAACTGTAACACATACAAAGTGAAGTTTGCTGAGAAACTAAAATGTACACAAGTTTGCTTAATATCAACAGAAGAGCAATTTATGCTTGGCAGTATGCTGAGACTGAAAAGTTTGAATATTTTCACACATTCAAAAAGAGTGAACAGGAAAGGAAGGAACAAGCAAGTGATCCTGAGACTTTTAGGTTCTCGTAATATCAAACTGTATTTTGATGTTAAGTTTGAACAGCGTCAAGGAATTTATAGACATATCAACATTAAGGCAGCAATCAGGTTCCCATATTTCTATGTGTAATTTTCATTGAACTAATTTCTGGGAAAAGATATGTCTCATGTTAATTAAGTACCATTATAGAATTACTTCTCTAATTAGCAGAAATACTTAGGAATTCTATACTAGCCTCATATTTTACTATTTTAAAACTTCCACCCAGTAGGATGGGTAAGAAGAAGAAGAAGACTCTAATGTTGGTGTTGTTGATGATGATGGTGTTTGTATCAGCAAGAAAGAGGAGGAGGAGAATTTTAATAACATTTGCCTATGTTAATATACAGTATATGTATAGATGTACACTTTGAAAAATATTATATAAAAATACAATGCATCTTGTCATAGCTGAAGGGGTAAATTGACCAAGCGTTGTCCAGATGCTAACAATTCCTGGGCAACTTCAAACCTTCAGTTCTTTCTTCTAATAGTCATTAGTACATGGAAACATTTACCTTCCTTCCCACCCAATTCACAACCTTCTACACTGCCATATAAGTACCAGATTATCTGCTTTGAACTGGATTATATAGCAGTATAGACTCAGACTGGTTGGACACTGCCATATAATCCAGATTATCTAAATTGATAATCCAGATTTTCTCCTTTGAACTGGATTATATGAGTTGATACTGCCATATAAACCAGTTCAAAGGAGATAATTTGGATTTTAAATAACAGTGTATATGGGGTCTCATATAATCCAGTTCAAAGCAGATGTTGTGGATTATTTGATTTGATAATCTGGATTATATGGCAGTGTAGAAAGGGCCTCAGACTCCAAATCCCCTGACCTATGCTGGATCCATGCTGCCTTATATCCCAGGATCTGATCTCAAATTATTTTCTTATCCCAGATTATCTGGCAATGACTCATATAATCCAGTTCAAAGCAGATAATCTGGGATCAGATCCTGGGATATAGGGCTCTAGAGGCAACATCCCCACTAGCTGGATGTCTTCTAAACGCCTCTTGACATTTCAATCACATCTGATTAACATTAGGGCTCAGCTGTTTCAAAGCTGGTATATTATTAGGAATGAATTTGCCTCGTAACAGTTTGGATCTCAAAATTGGCACACAAAACAGGAAAGTCTTTATGCCAGAGCTTGCTTGAGCCAATTGACCAGAAATAAAAATTACATGACAAAAAAACCCTCTTGCCTGGATATGTTGTTTATTTCCATCTGCCACAGGGAACCTTGCCTTTATTTTAAGGTTTCAATAATAATGTATTTCACAGACTTGGAGCTTTTCTTTTCTGTTTTGACAGTGTTATGATGAAGACATACAATTTGCCATTGTAGATAGGCAAAGACACTTTGCAGATTTTTAGACATTTCAAATGATAGGTTCAGGCTGAACTCAAAGCAATTAAAGGGGAGGGGATGAAAAAAGTGATCTAGAAGAAAATAAAGGATAGAGCAGTTTCTAATTAAATGTGTAAATCCATGGCATCCAAAGGAGGCACAGGCAGAAACTGGGAAGCAACACAATTTATAGAAACTCTCCTTTTCTTTTCCACTTTTCCCCTCAAAAGAGCACCAGCAGAAGTTGTTATAACAGAAGTTTTAGAGCAGAAGCATGACTGATTCCAACGTCCTGTGTCTGTCTTTCCTGATTCATTTTACATGGGGATAATGTATGCCTCTCTGTTTGGATGATGTGTTCCACATGCATAGAGAACTTGTGGCATCTCCATATGAGCACTACATACACTCTTGTAATTGGATGTTATACCGAAAGTGCTAGTTGCTTCCTCTATTAGCCACCTTGGATCCTATGCCAGAAGAAGGGCAGGGTATGAATTAATTTAAGGAAAGAAAAATAAGAAAATACTGCTCCTCTGTTCTGTCCAAAATAGACATACAGAAGTTTCTTGTCTTGGAGAATTTTTGTTTCGTGGGCTCATAGCCCAAATACAAATATACATCACTGGGAGGCAGAAACAATGGAACAAGGACAAATGTTGAGCCAGTTCAGAACCTAAAAACAACTCAACTGAAATAAGACAGTCAGTTACTGACTGTACATACCATATGAATTATTTTGCATCTGAATTGTCAAGCTTGTATCTATTGGTTTCTCCAGGAAAATTTATTATTCAAATTTTGCCATTCAAAATGGTCAGCGCCCACAGTGCGTACAGTGATTAGAAAGCTGCAGTTCAAATTTCACCAAATTCTGGTTTGGACTGCCTCACTCTCGGAAATTTTACAGCATTTTTTCAACTACAGAGACACAGCATTCTCACAAGCTTTAAATTGTGAGACCTCGGGATACATTTCAGCACACTATAGGGCCCTCGTATTTTAATCTCTTAGAGACACGGAGACAAAGAGAATGGAATTTCAAGAGGTACTCTCAGATTTCAGAGATACAAGACATTGTGCCTACAACACCGAGTGGGGGGCTAAGCTTTGTCTTCTGTTCAGGCAGTAAACAGAATAGTCCCATGCATGAAAACTGAACTGATTCTAGTTCCACTATTATGGAAACTTTCTGTATCTGGCAAATTCTGCTATTGAGAGTCTGTGCAGATTACTTTGGCAAAAATCCATCGGCCAGTTCATGCCGCTTTTTCTCAGACTTTAGTTTTAGTCGTAAATGATCTGTTGTAACATTAATGAGTGCCTGTCTGCATGTGTGCTATGTATAAGCGTTATTATAAGCACAAGCACATGCAAGATTCTATAAAGATATAAAAAGTTATCTCTGTCTCCACATGGCTTCTCAGTTGCTCACCAGATTTTTGGCTTTGGTCTGCACTGGCAAAACAAAGCCTTTCTTGTGCTCTCAATAGGACTATTTTTACAGCAGGACTGTTTTCAAAGTGCAGCCTTGTTACCCTCCCACTGTTTTAAGAAGTTACGCACTGTACTTCCTTGCCAGGCTGGAGGTGAGTGCATTGCCAGCCATATATCTGGACATCTTAATCATTACACCCTAAAATAATAGAAATTGAGAACCTTCTGATGCAAAATGATACAAGACAGTGTGATAAAGAAAAGTAAGGGAAAGCTGTTTATTGCTAATTTTTTGAAAATTGTTATCATTTGCTAGTGCACTTTTAAGGAAGGAACATCAAGCACACCCTTGTTGTTACCACCTTCCACCTGGAAACGTATGTCATTGCAAAAGACCATGCAGATCCAGAACAGGCTTCTATGGTCACTTATGAACCTGCCGCCAAGTGTCTACTCTTGGAAGACAATCACACTCAGCCTTGAGGAGGAGGAGGACAGAATTGCTGCCCAAGTGTTTGAAATGATGGAAAGTTGGAAAATAAGAAGGGTCAGCGTCCAGGTCCCCTCACCTAGAGATGTGAAGAAATAGAAGAAAAAGCAGAAAATTTCAGGGAGAAAAATGTTTCCCCCACAACTGTTTTCCCACAACTGTCTTTTAATCTCCCCCCTCCCCATCACTAAGACCATTCACCTCACATCACCTTTGATTATTGCTCATTGAATAGCATTGTAGAGCTGGAAGAGACCACGCAGGCCATCCAATTCATCCTTCTGCCATGCAGGAATATCCCCTGCAGAACATTTTATTTAAGAATGATTAATAGTAATTGAAACATAAGATATTCCTATATGTACTGACAAACCTCTTCACCAGATTATTTTTTAAAAACCTATATAGCAGCTGAGAGTCAATGTGGTGTAGAGGTTTAAGTGTTGGACTACGGTTTTGGAGACCAGACCCCATTTGGTTATGAAAACCTACTGGGCAAACTACACTTTCAGTCCCAGAAACCCCTGTGATACATTTTCTTTAGAGTCACAGTAGTTTGGAAACAATTTGAAGGCATACAACAGCAACAATAAAATGCAGCAGGAAAATGCAAGACTGTGTGGCATATGAAAGCTTTTCATTTCCAGGCCTGGGTTTCCTTTTCTCAGCCTCTTTTGTAGGAATGAATGTTTTGTGTCTGCTGATACTATGGATGACTTGAGAAGTATGTAAAGTGACTTTATTTGTTTAACTAATGTTGATGGTTTCCTCTATGTTTGTTTGTTCATTTGTTTGTTTGCCTGATCCTCACAAACTGGCAAAACCAAAGAAATTTCTTATATACAGTAGATCAGCTGTTCCTTATAACTCAAAGCCATGTAGTTGTAACAAAAACACAGATAATTAAAAAGTAAACTCAATTTCTAATTATTTTAAAATAAGCAGTACTTTTGACATATCAGTTATGACAAAGATGCCAAACAATGTTATGCAAAATATATTTTATGTTGTTAAAATGATAGTAACTTTCTTATATGTAAAGGATATTAACATTATAATTTTTCCCTTTAAAAAAACTATTTTTTCATCCAGAAAACAAAAAGAAAAATGTTTTTCTTCATGGCTTCCATATATCTGGATATTTTACATCTCTACTGCCCCACCTCCCTCGAGGGTAAAAATTAGATCCACACAGTAAACTACCTCATATCATATCATATCGTTCATTTTCCTAGCCCAGTTTGGTCCATTTTAGCCAGCATCACCTGTCTAGGGACTTCATAACATTGAGATGGAGAAAATGAGAGAAAGCAGGGGAAAGGGTAGAGTTTCATCAGACCCGGATTACCAATAAGGTCACCCTAGGCCATGGCCTAGGGGCGCAAGCCAAAAGGGGCACCGATCATGGACACCCCCCCAAATGTTGTCTCAGCCCGCCCCTGAGGGCAAAACGTCAGAAGAGCGTGCTTCTGAAAGGAACCAGGGAGAGCGTGCTTCTGGGAGGAAACCTCCAGCAAGGTCTCCCTCCCAGATGGGCGCCGGCGGAGGAGAGCACACCCGGCTGCAGGTGCCTGCCCTAGAGGAGGATGCTGTCAGTGGAGGATGCTGGCGGGGCGGCCAAAGCGGGCTGGAGGAAATGGCACCCACTTTGGCCACCCTGCTAGCATCCTCTGCCGACAGCCTTTGCAGCGGGCAAGGAAGGAAAGGCAAAGCGCAGAGAGGAGCCCCTGCAGATCCCCAGCCTCGCCGCCCACCGCTCCCATGCCTTCCTCCTCCTCCTCCTCAGATTTCGGCACAACAGGACAAAGAGTGGCAGCTCAAAGGCCATGCGCACGCCAGCAGCCCCATCTCTTCTGCCTCCGCCGAAAGGGCAGTGTCCTGGGTGAGTGGCCTCCTTTCCCACCTTTTGCTGCCTCCTCAGTGGAGAGAGAGAGAGAGAGAGAGAGAGAGAGAGAGAGAGAGAGATCCAGGGCCAGCTTTGCAGAGCGGATAGAAAGCCTTCCCCTGCTCCCCAGGGCCCGCAGCAGCACCAGCTCAGGCCCGCCAGGGAGGGAGGGAGGAGATAAGGTTTTATTTTTAGTGTGGGTCTGAGTGATGTGGGGTATGTGTTAGGGGGCGTAATTCCAAAGTGTGGCCTAGGGCGCAAAAATTTGTTAATCTGGGCCTGAGTTTCATGGGATTCTGTCTTTAAAGAAGATGAAGATTTTACTCACTCCCATCACACCAAGATCGCCTCTTCCAGTTTCTAAATCAACCATCCGCTTAATTCCCATCATATGGACAGGCGATGACTCCTCCCATTTCAAGGATACTGTTACACCCCAGCCTGTCCCAGGCCCTCAGCAAAACCAACACCATGTTAAATCCCAAGCCTCAGAGATGCCTGCAAAGCCTAAAAGCAAGATGCTGCAGGAGCCTCTAGTTCATCCAGCGTTCAAGGACAGAAGCAAGGCAGCTCCAGCCCGGGCCAATAAGGACCGAGGGAAAGGAGGAGATGGGTTAACTCCCTTCCGTCCAGGTGCCTGTGCTAACGAGTTGACATACCATTCTGATGCGGGAGGCTTGAAAAAGCCCACCTAGGTTTCGACGCACCTATGCATCGTAACGATCAAAGCCTGTGAGGCCTATTTAAGTTAGGTCTGAAAGCTGTGTGGCATCTTTCGCCAACGTTTAGCTTCAAGCCAAGTCTTCATGGAACTCTGTCTGGGCCATTGGGCCTTCTAGCCTTTGGACTCTGTTTGCCAAGTCTTTGTGCCAAGAACTTATCCATTGGATTAGCCCATTGGGGCATCAAGACTCCTTTACCTTTTTACCTGGTTTTCTTTTGGACTATTGCTTTGCAATACCCTGATGCTTGGAAGCATCTTTGGACAATAATTCTCTCTACTTTATCCATTTATTCTAAATAAAGCATTTAACCATGGCTGGTCTCAAGTGGTTTACTGAGGGGTCCTTCAGGTCTACGGTGCAACAGATACCAGCACACTTTTTAAAACAGGCATCCTTTAAGCAGGGGCGGTCTAAGGTAATTTTAAATGGTAGGCAAACATTATTTTGGTGCCCCCCCCCAAAAAACATTATTTTGCCGCCCCCCATGTAAAACAAATATACAATTATAATATCACAATACCATTAGTAGTATTATATTGTATCAATGTATATACAATATATACCATACTCATACTATATTATATCATAATTATATTATACTACATTACAATATAATTATAATATATTGACATTATAATATAATGTAACATTCTATTATATTATTATTATAAAATAATAACATTATTTATTTAAATAAAATTATCCTCTACTAAATATTTTCATTACTCCTATAAAACTAAAATAACCCAAAATAAAGTATAATAAAATATTATATATTACTATTTTGTACAATACCACTATACTGCAATATTGTTTGTAATATTACATGTAATATAAAATATATCATTATTCTATTGTTATATTATATTTGTATTATATTGTATGACAATATTAAGCAGAACTGTGTAATAATCAACAAGAAATGCAATGTAAATGCATCAAAACCAGAATATATTACCTATCACCTGACTCATAATTCATAGGAGTCTCCCATAAGTCCAAAATTAGGATCCCAATGTAAATGTAAATGTCTGAGGAACATCGGCAGGGCCAGGATGGCGCCCCCTTCCCAGATGGCGCCCCATGCGGCCAGGATGGCGCCCCCTTCCCAGATGGCGCCCTAGGCGGCCGCCTACTTGGCCTATCTTGTAGGACCGCCCCTGCCTTTAAGGCAGCACTGCCTTCAAGACCCTTCCACTGAAACAGAAGCACCTTTCTTAAGGTGGCCCTTTCCCTGGGATCATTTACTCTGAGATTTCCTACCATTGTCCCTCCAGAATTTTATTTATCTTTAAAGAAAACATCATCCCTGATTGTAGAAAGTGGTTTTAAATTAACCCTCATCTTTCCCGGAACCTTTGCATTGACAATTATAGGAAGTGTATACACAAGTAGAAGAAGCAAACCATACAATGCAAAGAAATGTCATGCAGTAAAGGCATGCAATGCAATCAGAGTGATTGCACCTCTAAGTAGAGATAATGGTAAACAAGAGAAGCCTCACAGTTATATATAAAGCATTTATCAAAAGCACATGTGTGAATACAATTCAAATATAACACAATTACATAGCTTAGAGCACATAGCATGTGGCATCAATGGGAATGTTAACAAGTGAAAACTGTTCAACACATACAATATGAAGCCTAATCAATGGTAAGCATAAATTCACATCAATTAAAGAGGCAGTGTGAGGTAATCGTTCAGCACAAGGTAATCGTTCAGCACATAGTAATTGTTCAGCACATAATAATCGTTCAACACATAGTAGTACATTTAGATAGAGCTACACATATGTATGTTCAGGGATGTGAGGAAAGGACGCAGCAATCCAGGTATATGCCTGGGGATGCGAGGCGGACAAGCCGCGGCTTCTCTGGCGTCAATAGCAAGGAAAGTTTGTTGTTAAGAAAGAGGTGGGACACCGTCGTGTATTGACGTGTTCTGGGTCTACCCTTCGAGTTGGGGGTCCAACAATGCGAGGTAGGTACTCACTCAGGAACAGGAAGGTCCGTGGGTTTGAGCCGCGGGGTCCCGGGATACAATTGGCATGTGGCCGTAAAGTGAAAGTAAAGTCACAAAGCTGCTGCAAATGAAAATCTCGTTGCATGAATGGCAGAAGGGGAGCCTTTGCCAAAATGGTGAAGCACACAGGGCAATGAAGCTTCACACCATGGGTGGAAGCCTTGCCAACGGCTTAGAGTGACTTGGCACCATAGCGTTTTGCCGTTTCGCGGGTTTCGCTTCGTCAGGGCAATTACGAGGTGGCTACACAGGGGTCAAGCAGCGGAGCGTTCCAAACACAATAATCATCAGGGCTTCACAAGTTGAAGATCCCTTCAGGCTGGAAATTCCCGTTCCTGAGTGAGTACCTACCTCGCATTGTTGGACCCCCAACTCGAAGGGTAGACCCAGGACACGTCAATACACAACGGTGTCCCACCTCTTTCTTAACAACAAACTTTCCTTGCTATTGACGCCAGAGAAGCCGCGGCTTGTCCGCCTCGCATCCCCAGGCATATACCTGGATTGCTGCGTCCTTTCCTCACATCCCTGAACATACATATGTGTAGCTCTATCTAAATGTACTACTATGTGTTGAACGATTATTATGTGCTGAACAATTACTATGTGCTGAACGATTACCTTGTGCTGAACGATTACCTCACACTGCCTCTTTAATTGATGTGCATTTATGCTTACCATTGATTAGGCTTCATATTGTATGTGTCGAACAGTTTTCACTTGTTAACATTCCCATTGATGCCACATGCTATGTGCTCTAAGCTATGTAATTGTGTTATATTTGAATTGTATTCACACATGTGCTTTTGATAAATGCTTTATATATAACTGTGAGGCTTCTCTTGTTTACCATTATCTCTACTTAGAGGTGCACTCACTCTGATTGCATTGCATGCCTTTACTGCATGACATTTCTTTGCATTGTATGGTTTGCTTCTTCTACTTGTGTATAGACATTGTGCAAGCACCCCCGCCTTGTGCTTCTTTGTAATGAATTATAGGAAGTGGTCTGCACCAAGCTTCTGTATTGGTGATCTGGGGAAACGGGCATTTCAGCTCCTCCCATACACAACATAGTCATTTTATTTACAAGTGGGCAACAAAAGTGGTCAACAGATTAACATCACATGGGGAAATTAGCCATTTTGTCTGTCTCTATGTGAAGAATTTAAAAATAAGTCAATTGCCAACCAGTTTAGGAACTGTTGGAAAAACCAACACTTTAGAAATGACAAAATACCTCACTCCCACAGTTGAAGCTTGCATCATATGAAGGGTACAGTGGATCGCCATTTCTTAAATGTGGAGAAATGTTGATTATATTGTGTGTGATGAAATCCTAGGATTTCCATTTGAATCTTCTGATGAGAGATGGCAGGAACTGAACCTGGGATCTTCTAAGTGGAAAGTATATGTTTTACCACTGCTCTAGGAATCCTTCTCCAAATCCATGAATAATGTACAAATAACCCAACATGGCAGCTTCTGGCATTCCTCCTTTCCAGCCCTGTTAAATGAGATCTTTTCTTTTCTCTTTCTAAATAGAAATGCTAGGAGTTGGAACGAGGGGGACCTCTGCATGCAAGTCACGAACTGTACTCCTGAGCTCAATTTAGAAAGTATAAATTACACCATAAAGAGGCTAATCACAGTTGAATCTAAGCTTATTGGTTAACACTGGAACCATTACTTTAACATTAGGGCTTGGTGTCAAGAGAACAGGTCAGATTTCCTGAGATGCTCAGTTTACAGTTGTCACTCCTGGCCACTAACTAAACACACACACATTCATGAGAGAAAGATCAGTTAACACACACTGACAGGGAAATGAAGCTGAGCCAAGGAAACTAGGTTTCACGTTCCTGTGGAGCCATGGACTCAGTGGGTGGCCTAGGCCTGCCTTCGACAACCTACTATATTCACCACATTTGAAAGTAGGGATAATTGCTACCTACCTCATAAGGCAGAGATCATAAAACACTTTCTGCTTGAGTGCAGTAAGACTATAAGCCATAAACAGTTCTTTGTCATTGGTCTCTACATATGCCTCTTTGCTTTCACTCAAGGATACAAATGATGGCTCCATAGCCAAATCCAATTACAAGATAAAATTCCCCAGACTTTGCCTTCTGTTAAAGAAATAGGAGATCAATATTCCTTTGATAGGTTTTATAGACTCATAAAACTTGGCCATCATTCTGTATTCCATACTTTATTAACCCTGAGAGTGCAATTATTTCCCATGGCTACTAAAGTCCTTGTATTACATAGTTCTCCTGGGACAGAAATAGTGTTAGTCTGCATCTTTCCTTCTGTCTGCCTTAAAATATGATTCGATGAATAAGGTATAAAATAGATTTAAGTGTTTCTGGAAAGAACTGCAAATGTTAGTTATGATCTATAAATCAAGAGTTGTTAAGTTGGTTGAATCCATTGACCTTTTTTTTAACTGTTAGGGGCTGTATGTTCATTTATTGCTGCATTTTCAATTATGTTTTTAATCTGTTTTATGTCTTAATTGTATTTTTTATCACAGTACTATGCATGACTCATGGTTTCACTCCTTGTTACTGACATGAAATGATCATGCATCTTTTATGCCTTCCACATGCAGAAGTTTGGGACAAGGGATTTACTCATATACTCCCTTATGTTGCTCTTCCACAGACTACTAAAAAGAGCTAGCATGGGAGGGTCCAGCCTTGAGGCCGCTGCATCACTACTTCTATGAGTCCCTTTATAGCCCACACTCTCTTTCACTGGGTGTGGTGCTTTGTGGAGATCTGCGACACCACACTGGGCCTTATGCTATTGTCCATGATATCTTCTCTCACAACCCACCCACCACCAACATGCTACAACAGAATTTGTTGGAAACAGCAACCTTCCAAGCCTCCACTAACTGTTTGTTAATGTATATACAATTGTTAGCCTGTATTCTATGTATATGTTGATTTGCCAGTTTGATTTATCTCTTTGATGTGGGAGGAGTTGTAGATGTGATTGTACTGAGCATGTGCAAACTCAGGACTCTATTTTGTGTTCAGTATGCTTTTGAACTCTGTTGAAGGTGGATATATGCTTATGGACTTCAATGAGATAAGTTTGCTTTCAGACCTCTTTGGGGGTGGATGTATCTATTTAGACTTCATTGTTATAAGTCTGCTTACCACTTCATTGGAGGTTGATATGTGTGCTCATGAACTTGAGTGAGTTCTTGGCTTTTCTTCACGAATGAAGATTCAGGAAGGACACTTCCCATGCTTTCTACAACCGCATTGATGACTAAGGAGGTTGGATGTGTCCTTTGAGCCTGTGCAATGGATTTTGCTGGTGGAGCGCAGTGTGAACAAAACTGGCCTCGCCCTTTAAACCAAAGGTTCATCTGCCGGGGCCTAGCAAGCTTGGTGGCAGCGACGTCCTTAGATCGTAGGTTTGGTTTGAGTTTCCTTCTCTTAGATGGTTGACCTTACAGGGTTAAATGAGCACCATCTGCCCGGGTTTGAAATCAGAGTTTTCCTTCTCCTAGGATGGCTGCCAAAAGGCTATAGAACCCATCCTTTGGTGCTCTTTGTCAGACACTTCGGTTGTGACCTGTCTGGCATGGGAGGCCCTACCGGTGGCTATTATGCCACCGCCAGCATAGCTCACAACTTCATTAGAGTACGCAAGCCTCTCCCCCACAACAAGGGGGCGCCAACGGAGAGGTTGAGTGAGTACAGATATACTTAAAGACTATGTGCCTGTATGGTGAATATGAACCAACAAATTTGTTAATAAACTGGATGGTTTTTTTCTCAAAAAGACTACTTTGTTTTGTCTCCTGAGTGCATGTTTTAAATAAGAGGTTTTAAGGGAATGTATATATTTTTGGGCAACTGCAAATTCTACTTCAAACAACCAACTTCTGCAAACCAGATATATTTTTGTAGCGGCCTGCCTTTATCCTTGGCCCTTTAAAGACATCGTTCCTCAATTTAACAGCTGAGATGCCTGTGGTGCTATTACATTAATGTTTTATGAATATCACTTGTCTTATGGTTTGACTTGTAAGAAGGTCACACCATTCTTGTCTTGTGGTTTTCAGGTGATCCCTATGTTCATAGAGATTCACATTTTTCCAAATGGAGGTAACATCATTTTTATATTTGCAATAAGGTTATGGTACACTGGAATTTTAAATAAAGTATGGACTTTCCAATAGAATTTACTTCAACTTCCTGCCTAAATCACTATAGTACAAGTCAGGCATTTGTAATTTTCCTGAACTGGCATTCCCACTCCCATCTCTCCATAATGATTATGGAATTTAGGATTCAGGTTTTTCCCTGTATTCCCTGAACAAAGACTCTGACTGAAGCAAAGTGTAAGAGACATATAATCCTGAGAGAAAGATTAGAAAGAGGTAGCCACATTGTGTGCATGTTAACTACTAGTTCTAAGCAAGAGACACATATGCTTAGGATTAAACATCAATTATAAGCACTCTGGTTGCACATCTGAAACCATTCTTTTCTGTTTGTTTGATCCAGCTATATGTGTACAGATGTACACTACCGGCAATTTATAACCCTATCTGAGTGCTTAACATACAATTTTCAGAAGACATGTACTATATCAATATATAACACCAGGTCTGATGCATCAGGCCAATGTCATATTAGGTCTTATATCTAAGGACCAACTACTGCTACAGGAAAGACACTTCTAATAGGGCTGGAACTACAGCCCATTTGCTTTAGCTGCCAAATGAGATTCCATTGATCAGGGCCGTAGCCAGGATTTTGATTCGGGGTCTGAGTGAGAGAGGATCTACCCTAGCAAACCTTTTGTACCATTATCCCAATACCCCCATGCATATGGGATATATTGAGCATAGTGATCAGATCATGATATGAATACACATGTTTATATAATTTCCCAGTAAGGCCTTTTTGTGGACCACCCTGAGAATTTGGGGCTGGGGGGGCTGAGCCCCTCCAGCCCCCTCCCCAGCTACATGCCTGTCATTGATCCTCTACTAACGGAGCTACAATGAAATGGGGTTTAAATGTTTTAAATCTTTAATGTGTTTAGCCGCATTTTTTGTATTTATGATGTTTTATTTTGTCTATTAAGTTTAATTAAGTTGAGTTATATTGTCTAATGTGTTTATTTTGATGTAATTGTATGGTTTCTTTCTGGCAATTGAATGTTTGCCTTATATCAGGGGTCAGGAATCTTTTTGACTCAGAGAGCCATGAAAGCAAAATATTTGAAAATTTATTTCAGTTAGAGCCATTTGGTTGAATTCAGTCTATATATATATAGACTGAATTCAAACAAATATGAGCATATATGTACATACTATGAGAAAAGGATTCCCCCGGCAGAATGATGGGACACTTCAGACCTGACTCTGCAAAAGGCATGTTCAGGACTCTAGGAAGGAAGAGAAGACAGAAGAAAGGGGGAAAGAAAGAAGGAAAGAAAGACAGGGGAAAGAAAGGAATAAACAAAGAGGAAGACGAGCCACCGCTGGGCTCCATCATCCCCGGCAAAGAGGGCACAGGGGCCCGAGAGCAGCGGGGGATGAAGAAGAGGCGGCGATGGCGGCACGAAAGTGGCAGTCACAGCGCACGTCACTCCTCCCCGTTGCATGCTGGAAAACTGAGGCCCGGGCTGCTCTGGAGAGCCAGATGTAACCATTAAAAGAGCCACACCTGGCTCCCGAGCCATAGGTTTCTGACCCCTGCTTTATATGTTGGAAACTGCCCTGAGTCCCTTTGGCTTTGTATTTCAGTGCAGGCCAAGGTCTTTAGGCACTGCACCCAGTGTGCCAATCACCACTGGGACCACCTTTACTGGCTTGTGCCAGAGTCTTTACAGTTCTTTAAATCCTCGTATTGTGTCAGCTTTTCCAGTTGTTTCTCTTTAATTCTGCTATCATCTGGGATTGTAACATTGACGATCAATATTTTGTTTTATAACATGATCGTGAGGGCAGGAATATATAATTATTATTATATAATTATTATTGCCAAAGAAAACAATGCCTTAATTTCCTTCTGGTATTAAATGGGGTTGAAAGCGTCTGCTTACTGCCTTTGATACTTTGCAGGACCGTGTCCCATCAATAGTTATAAACTGTTACTTATTACACCAATGTTATTATTTGTTACATGCTTGTAAAATGTAACATATGCCCTGAAGTAATCAGTTACAAGTAACAATGTTGCTTGCAACTTGTTATTCTAGCTTCTGGCAAACTGGGACTATAACCATTTTGGAAATCTGAAGTTTCCTCTATCCTGAAACAGTAGCAGCATATTCAATATATCAGAACAGTAGGCAATTACAGTATATAAAGCGGGAATACGTTTCTAAGTTACTGCAAAGTGTTCACAGAATCCCATTTTGGGGAGCTTTGTTCCAGGAAAAGACCGTAGAACTGCAGCCAAACTCTATGTCCATGTGACTAGTTTTCTCATACTCCTTTAAAAAAATCATAAGGATATGCCAAACATCTTTAAAGATTCCATTTTTTTTACTATGGTGATAGCAGTTAATAGTAAAATTCTCATGATTTTCAATGAACGCTTTCCTCTTGTATTCCTTCAAGTTATTTCTGACTTACAGCAATGTTAAGGTGACGCTAACCACAGTGTTTTCCCTGGCAAGATTTCTTCAGGGGGTGATTTGCTTCCTCTGGGTCTGAGAATATGCAGCTTGCTCATATCTAGTTGGTTTCCATGGCTGAGGAGGGATTCCAATCTCCAAGAGTCTTAGTCCAGGACTAGAAGATAGTCTATATGCTGCATGTTAATATAATCTAAATGCTATAATTGTTGCATGTAGGTTCAACAACTCCTAAAATATATGAGATACTGAATTATATTTTTGCCTTATTTTTCTCCTTGCATTTCTTACTTTCTAATGAATAGAGCTTCCAGACAAGGCTTTACCTACATCAGGTATAGACATGAATGATAAAAGGGTTGCCAGGGCCCCTTTCACACAGCTGAATAAAATCCCACATTTTCTGTTTTGAACTGGAATAAATGCAAGCTGGTGGACATGGCCCAATGTGTCCATTACGGACGGAATACTGTTTATAACTTATGTGAATGTATATGATGTATTTTAATGCTAATTGTATTTTAATGTATTTTAATGCTAACTGTATTTTAATGTATTTTAATTCTAACTGTTTTTGGTTTTCTATTATATGTATATTATGTTTTTGGCATCGAATTGTTGCTGTTGTTAGGCCGCTCTGAGTCCCTCCTCGGGGGTTGAGAAGAGCGGAGTAGAAATGGTGGAAATAAATAAATAAATAAATGGCAGCGTGGACTCAGATAACCCAGTTCAAAGCAGATAATTTGGGATTTTCTGCCTTGATATTCTGGGTTATAGGGCTGTGTGGAAGGGCCCCAGAGATAGCATCTTCTTGTAGTCAATCTGGCCTTTTAATTTCCAATCCTGAAAGCAACAACAGATGATTTGCAGGAAAAGATGGACTAGTTGCACAGTGTCTCTGGGTGACTCTGAATGAAACTGAATTGTTGTAGAACTATTAAAACAGATGTATACTCTGACTAAACTGCTAAGCCATATGTTTCCTTGAAAGGGTGGTCTGATGTTTTCCTTAACTTCATTTCCTTAACTTACAAAGCAGTCATTCATCTTCTGTTCATTTTGATGTTTTCTGTATTTTCAAGAATAGGATGTAGTCTTTTTAAAAATTCGTTCATTTCTAAAAGCATGTGTGTGCATGTGAATGAACTTATGGTATCTATTAATATTTTTTTCTGAAGACCAAAAAAGGATAACGGGATTACATTAACATTCAGCTGGCTTTAAAAAAAATACACTGTTGACAACTGTCCAGTTAATATTCTGAATGACTTCCATACAAATGGAAACATGTAATCTTGATTAAAAATCCAGATGCATGACATAACTTTCTCTGCAAAGATTTTAGTATGATTTGAAGCTAAAATCATACTAGCATGTTGACAAAGGAAGCAAATTGGCACAAAAACCACACCTAACATGGCAGAGTTTTGTTCTATGTGTATCGAATTTACATAAAATGCTGAGATGTTTGGGTGGCACAAATGCTCTTGTAGTCAGTTGCAGAAGGCAAAATTAAATATACCTATTGAGCAAGATTTTTTTATATATAGATTTTCTCCGTTTTCATCTTCAGGGATAGTTTTCTCTTTTCAAATATTAAAATATCAATTATAGCAAAAATTTGCCTTGTAGACAACATTGCCTGGTCCAGTTTCTCATTCAACTGTAAGCCAACAAGACTATTTGTTTGGTTTTAATGCAGCTCTATGAAACTTGTATTCCTACAAAGATTCTTAAACCATAGTCATAGTAATATCATCCTTGACATCTTCAATGTTGCTCATGAATGCTTGTTTTTTTAATTTGCTTAATTTATATTGCACCTTCCTCCCCCGCCCCCCAATGGGACTCAAAGCAGCTTTAATGAGTCCCTTTATGGAGAGAGGGCAGGTTATAAATAAAGTGATGATAATAATATATATTAATAAATCTTTATTTGTATCCTGCCCTATCTCCTCAAGGGGAATCAGGGCAGATTCCAACATAACAATAGCAAACTTTCAATGCTTTTGTAAAACAGACAAATACTGACATAAAATCCCAGAGAAACCTTGCATATGAAAATAACATTAAAGCCTAACCAAATTAAAGCCTAACACCAGTAAATTATTTATTTATTTATTTGATCTTGGTATACTGCTCCTCCCCATAGGCTCGGGGCGGTTTACACACAATCAATCTAAAATACACATAAAATGCACATAAAATACCCATATATACCTAAAATACTTAAAAATACATATAAAGCATTTGGTTAAATGCCCAAGATGACCTAGCCCATTTGGCTAGGGTTAAATCCATGCACTGATTAGCCCAACAACCCAACTACTTTGACACTGCCCCGTATCTGGCTCGCCCGCTCCTACCTCACCTTAGGATTGCCCTAACTAGAGCAAGGTCGAGCAATTCGAGTCTATGGTGAGGGCCGGCAGATATGCTGCCATACCCTATAAGGACAGAGTCTGTGCCTGCGGCCTACCAGAAGTCGAGGATCTAGTCCACATTCTGTTGATCTGTCCCATTTATGCAGAGGAGAGGGAGAAATACCTTAGCTATTTACTATCTAAAAGGACATTTTGGCCCTCTACCTTTAAAATTAACTTCCTCCTCTCGGACTCAAACCTTCAAACAGTGTATAAGGTAGCTGCTTACTTATTTAGAGCATTCAAAAAGAGACAGCGGTATATGGAGTCTATTGGAGTCAACTGTGCGGGGGATGAGTTCCAGTAGCCGGCACGGAACAGCCCGCGGTACAGTGGTAATAAGCGTCTCATCAACTGATCACCGGGCCTCTTAAGTATCCTATGGTAATAGTTCCCCTTCCTATGACAATTGCAAGAAGCTTAGCTTTTAATGTGTTACATTGTATTTGCCTTGCACATTCGGTACTGATTTTATCTTTTATCTTGTATATACTACTACTGCTGTTGGAGCTTTTATTTGAAATGACCTGACGGTTACTCAATAAACGTGACTGATTGACTGGTTAAATTAACCTAATTAATTAAACCTAACATCAATAAATTAAGCTACACATATTATTATTACAATGTATGTTTTAACAAAACAGCTAAAATAATATGTAATACAAAGGCATTACACATCAAATCCCATTAAAACATTACTTTTAAGATATTCATTTTTAAAAAGCACTTATTACCCGATATTTTCATGTATTAGAAATTGTAGTAAAAACACTGATTCAAAAACCTGGATTGACTTATCCACAAGTCAGTGTAAACACTGTCTCTTAAAAGGAACCATTTCCTTCAATGAGAAGACTTGCAAAGGGTGAAACCTTTGTCTATCCTGAGAGAACCTAAAAGAAACACTAACTCCTCTATTTGTCCACCACGACACTATTTTTAAAAGGCCTGGGTGGAAAAATTGTGGTCTTGAAGCGATGCTAGTGCTTTCCTCTCTCTGTAAAATAATATATCCATAGGTCATATCAAAATTCAGCCACTCTGAAGATTTGTCTCATGTCCTCACTTGAAAAGTCTGTTAAAGTAATGAGATGGAGAAAGAAAAAATAACAAGAACTGATTAACACCCAGTAGAAGGGATATAGAGTAAAGAGTCTCAGGATTTTCAAGGAGAATGTATTACAGTAATCCAAATGGGGTATAATCAGGGCCTGTATTACTATGGCCAGATCTGATATCTTCAGGAACAGGCACAGCTGACACATTAGTCTTAATTGTACAAATGCACTCCTGGCTACTACTGAAACCTGACTGTCTTCTTCCAGGTCCAAGAATATGTCTAAACTACAAATCTGTGGTTTCAGGGGATAGGATAGGATAAACCTGTCCAGCACAGTTAAATCCCCATTTCCTGATCTGGTTTCTGACCCCTGTATTGTCTGGATTGTGTTCCATTTTATTTGTCCTCATCCAGTCCATTACTGATGACAGGCACTTGCTTACTACCAAGGCAGCTTCCTTGACATTAGATGGAAAATAAAATAGAGTTGGGTGTCATCCAGATACTGGAATTCAACTCACCTCTTGGCAGTTGGAGCCCAAAAACATCTAGGGTACCAATGTTCTAATGCACCCATCATCCATCTTGGCCAAGATATTGATTGCTGTTAGAGCTGTCCCAAGCCATGCTTTTTCCAAGGAAAAAAACCATTACAAGACAATTCCCTACAAGAAAACCAATCAGACCAGCAGTTGGTCCTGAGTCCCCGTTGGGGAGATGGTGGTGGGGTACAAATAAAGATTATGATGATGATGATGATGATGATTATTATTATTATTGGATCTTATGTCTATACTGGATATGATTCTCCTCAACAACTGTGCACTGTGGACTATAACTTGCAAGGAGCAGAGCAGGACATGCGGCACACACTACTCTGTCCTCCAAGATGTTAACAGAAACATTCCCTTGTCTCAGAATCTGCTGCCAAATGCAGTCACTACAGTTTATCTAGGGCCAGCCTTGACTGTAGGCTGGCCCTAGATAAACTGCTGTGAAAAACTGGTAGGAAGCTGGGTGAGATTTCCTGGTGAAAATTTATTTATCTTGACTTTCTTCCAGGGTAGAATGCAAGGAGACTTACATCAGGTTAAGAAGAAATATACCTAAAAGCTATCTAATGCAAAGATTTTAAAAGTACTAAATGAACAGTTTTACTTAAAATCACTAAATTGAAACAATTAAAATATTAATATTAATTTTATTTCTTATCCTCCTCTCCTCATGGCCCTATCAGATAAAAACATAGTATACCCCATTCAAAGTATCACACACTCATAATAACTTAAATGTCAAAGATTTCCCTAAAGAAAAATGTCTTTGATTGCAGGTAGACAGTAATTCATCCAAACATTTGGGGGTAGAAAATTCCACAAGTGGGAATAGCAATTGATAAAGTTATCTCCCTCATGTGATGGTGGTAGGACAGAGATAAATCCTCATCTTAAAGAGCTTAAAGTGATTGGGGCTCACAAGAACTCAACTATGAGAAAAATGGCCACATTTGTGTTGTTGGAGGTTTTCATGGTTGGAATCACTGCGTTGCTGTGAGGTTTTCCTGGGCTGTATGGTCATGTACCAGAAGCATTCTTTCCTGACGTTTTGTCCACATCTATTGCAGGCATCCTCAGAGGTTGTGAGGTCTGTTGGAAACTAGGCACAGATTTATAAAGTCCACTTGCCTAGTTTCCAACAGATTTCACAACCCTTGTGGATGCCTGCCATAGATGAGGTTGAAATGTCAGGAGAGAATGCCTCTGGAACATAACCATACAGCCCAGAAAACTCACAGCAATCCATGGGCACATTTGTTTGTGCCTGTTTCTTCCTGAATATAGAAGGAGGAAGGAGGAAGAGTGCCCTTAAAACAGCTTTCTCTTTCAGCACCATGTGTGATTCCCAACATAATATGGAAGGTAGAAATGTTATTCAAACCAAACAAAAGGGGTTTGGGCAGCATGTAGGTCTTATCAGCCCTAACCAATATTGCCAATGGATTAAGCTGATGGTCCCTAACTTCTAGTGTTTCTTGGTAATGTTCCAGGAGAGAGAAACATTGCCTGGTTGCCAAAGCAATTGCAAGGCTACTGTCCTTTCCCAATAGCTATGGGCAGATTGGGTGGATATTGTCTACACATAAGACAAGTACAGTGACCAATCTTGATAAAATAGTGAAGAGTAGAGACATCACACTGGTAATGAAGATCCACATAGTTAAAGCAAAGGTATTCTCCGTAGTAACCTATGGATGGGAGAGCTGGACCATAAGGAAAGCTGAATGAAGGAAGATAGATGCCTTTGAACTGTGGTGCTGGAGGAAAATTCTGAGAGTGCCTTGGACCGCCAGTAGATCCAACCAGTCAATACTTCAGGAAATAAAGCCCGACTGCTCATTAGAGGGAAGGACATTAGAGTCAAAATTGAAGTACTTTTGCCACATAATGAAAAGACCAGAAAGCTTGGAGAAGAAATGATGCTGGGGAAAATAGAAGGAAAAAGGAAGAGGGGCTGACCAAGGGCAAGATGGATGGATGGTATCCTTGAAGTGACTGGCTTGACTTTGAAGGAGCTGGTGGTGGCCATGGTTGACAGGGAGCTCTGGTGTGGTCTGGTCCATGAGGTCACGATGAGTCGGGAGTGACTGAACGAATATACAACAACAAACAAAGACCCATGGAACTACTGGTAAAAATGGAACGATTTGTCTGCGGGGGTTGTGAAAATGGCTGTGAAGTTTGGGCTGATATTTTGATCCAGTCTTTCTTAAGAGGCTATTCTGTGTCCCATCCCCACATCATTCAGGCTGTTTTTGGTCTAGATTTCAGTGGCTCTTTTGTTCAAAATCAAGTGCCTGCAGTTTTAGCCTTTGTTTTGCATTCAATTTTTTAAAACTCTGTAAATGGAAATAGTTATGGCAATCTTCACATTTTTTCCAGGACAAAAGGATGTTAATTTGGCTGGTGAATGGAAAAAATATCTAGACTAATGAAGGAAAAAGCAGAACCATCTGTTTTGTTGGGCTAGGTTCAGTCAATAGGAATGCCTGGAAGACATCTTCTGGCCCATCACCAGTAGGCCTCTGCATAGTAGTAAAGGGTAAGTGCTCCAGAGGAGTCCAGGGCACACCCACAATTTGAAGAAAAACAATTCTGAAAATAGATTATAACTGTATGAGCAATGGTTTACTGGAGAATCCAGCAACAGATTTTGGAACTCATGCAATTTCTACCTCCTTCTCATCTGCCTCTTCCTCATCAAAAATAACACTGTCATTGCCTTTCAAACTCAGACAACCAGTCATAACATAATCAAGCCAATGTTTAAAGCCTAATAGGCTGGAACCTACTGAGGCTGGATCTACACTATCTCATCATCCAGTTTCTTAATCCTGATGATCTGCTTTGAATTATATGAGTCTACACTGCCATATAATCCAGTTCAAAGCAGATCATCTGGCAGTGTAGATGGGGCCTGAGTCTCACTATGATTGTGAAGATCAACAAAAGGTACCTTCATCCTACATGCATATGTTGGTATTGTTTCTTCCAAATAATTGTAATGATTATAGTTTACTAAGGCCCCTTCCACACAGCTGAATAAAAGCCCACATTATCTGCTTTGAACAATATTTTGTTTGAACTGGGTATCTGAGTCCACACTACCATATATTCATATGGCAGTTTGGACTCAGATAACCCAGTTCAAACCAAATATTGTGGGATTTTCTGGGATATAGAGCTGTGTGGAGGGAAATGACTGTTGTCCTTTTGGGTCTTCTGATGTGCATTAAGGATACCTGACTGTAATATGACTTGCTTTCCAAGCCCATCAGAGCTGTGCAGATGGATCCTTTTATGCCATTAATACTGAGGGGTTGTATAGGTGCTTGGCAGGTTTGCTCACAAATCCCCAGGGAATCTGTGATTCCTTCTTTTTCCTGCTGGTCCTCTCACAGACACACAGGAGCATTTACTATTCTTCCAGGCAACTGCATGTGATTCAGAGGTTACTTCCCCCCACATCCTACCCCACACAAGCCACCGCCTGACAACATGTGGAAATGCTTCCCTTTTGTTCCAATCCAAGTCAAAATAATGACCACATAATCCCTGCTGGTAATAATTTCGACCAGGAAATAGTTGAACAAAGAGACATTTAATTTTTATATGTTGAGTTTATAAGAACTGACACACATATGCATACATTTAGTAAATCATAGAGTTGGAAGAGACCTCATGGGCCATCCAGTCCAACCCCCTGCCAAGAAGCAGGAAAATTGCATTCAAGCACCCCCGACAGATGGCCATCCAGCCACTGCTTAAAAGCCTCCAAAGAAGGAGCATCCACCACACTCTGGGGCAGAGAGTTCCACTGCTGAAAAGTTCTTCCTAATGTTTGGGTGGAATCTCCTTTCCTGTAGTTTGAGGCTATTGTTCTGTATCCTAGTCTCCAAAGCAGCAGAAAACAAGCCTGCTCCCTCCTCCCTATGACCTCCCCTCACATATTTATACATGGCCATCATGTCTCCTCTCACCCTTCTCTTCTGCAGGCTAAATATGTGCAGCTCTTTAAATCGCTCCTCTTAGGGCTTGTTCTCCAGACCCTTGATCATTTTAGTCGCCCTCCATTGGACATATTTCAGCTTGTCCACATCTCTCTTAAATTGAGGTGCCCAGGATTGGACACAGTATTCCAGATGTGGTCTGATCAAGGCAGAATAGAGGGGTATCATGACTTCCCTGGATCTACACACTACTATTTATGTGGGCCAAAATCCCACATCACATTGTTAAAATGAAATGAAACTTTATTTATAGCTTGCCCTATCTCCCTGAAGCGATTCAAAGCAGTTAACAACAAAATACACAATGGCAAACATCCAATGCTAACAGTAATATGTAAACAAATCAATAAACATGTTGGCTCATGTTTAACTTGTTCAAGATCTTTTTCACACATACTGCTGTTGAACTTGGTATCCCCCACATTTACTACACAATGAAATAATTAGTCCTCTACATTTCCTAGTTAAACCTTTGCAAATATGATTATGAGTATTAATAATTATAATTATTCACTAATTTGATTAATATGTTCTTCCTAGCAACTTCTAGGTCCTCCTCTGCAAATCTAAGCCCTCCACTGCAATTTCTATCAGAAAACACAGAGAGAACACGTAACTAAGCATTTATGGATCCGCCAGTCAGAACTTCTAGCTGACTATAGACCCCTCAAAGCAGAGTGAGCACTTAGGTGACTATTTTTAAAAGACTTTCCTCAAAGACCCATGAAAGAGTGAGCAGGGGCTTTAGGTAAAATAAACTAGTATTTTTAAATGTTGGTGTTTTCTCTCCACACTTTCATACAAAAGGGGGTCCTTGCCCTGTTCAGCCCCCGAACAAAACTACCATGAAAGTGGAGGGCCAATTGTAATGGCTATATAAAGGGGGTAATTCTGGGACTTTTAAAACTCAATTTGTTTAGCCTGAGATATGAACTTTCCGGTAAAATTCCATTAGCATTGGAAGGCTATGTTGCTGATACAGGCTTGAGCCAAACACAGCTAACATCTATCGATCTAATTGAATGAACGAGTTAAACATTATCCTTGTGCCAAGAAGCATTCTTGCACTATGTCATACTGCAGAAAAACGAACCAAGTCCTGCAGAGAAATATTTCAGCTCTCACTAGTGGTTTCTTTTCTCTCCTGTGCCAAACCAAAGCAAAAAGCCATCACATGCTCTTTGCACTCATGGTTCTCCTCAGGAACTGACATGAAAGCACTCAAGCTGATTGTGTTTTTCATTAGTTTACTTGTAAAGTCAAGCCAATCTCCAGACAGTGTCTCCAAGATGCACACTGTTGAAATGCTAATCTGGCAGCAAATTCATTCAACAAGATCTGGAACTCCTTACCAATTAGAGGCAGAAGCTGATAGGATATCAAATCCGCTAGAGGATAACAAGGAAGAACTCTTTCCAAATGAGAAAGTTCTAAATTTTGCTAACATTTGAGAGTTTTGGCATATGATCTGTCTTTCATATGATACTGTTGAGGTACTTCAGGAAAATGCTGAACTTTTATATAAAACAACAAATTTTAGAGCAGCTATTTACAGCATTAAATAGCTGTAAATAGCTGTTTATATATGTTTATATATCAATACAGGGTTTTTAAAAATGAAGGACCCAGTCAGGCATGTAGCTGAGGGGGGGGGGCTTGAGGGGCTTCAGCTCCCCCCCCCCCAATTCTCAGGGTGGTCCGCGAGAAGGCCTTACTGGTACATGGCATGGTGGCGTCCTTGTCCACACCTGGGCCCTTGGTGCACTCTCTTTCCTTTTCGGTGCCCCTGGTTTCAGCCTTCAGTGCCAGGAGAGGAAGGGGTGTGTGCCAACAGCTCAGGCACCAGAGGATGCCGCCACACCACAGACCATTCGGAGGCTGCAATAGGCCTTCGCGTCTGTGCATTGAAGTCTTGCCACACTCGTGGCTGGGAGTGGAGTGTGTTGAGCCCATCAGCTGCCTTCTGAGACTCTCAATTAAGAAAGATACTGAGGTACTTAAAGAGTTGGAACTGTGTGACAAAACCTACTATCGGTCAATAAATTTCCTTTTGACTGTGTTAGCTACTCTACCAGTAACAAAAAAGTGGGCTATTCCACATACATAGAATACACAGTGAAAAGGAACAGCGTAGTAGCTAATACATAAACAAATATAGCTTCAGTGAATGGTCAATTATAAAGGCAATGATTGAGACGTCTCTAGTTCATACAAATATATTATATAAGGTGAGTATAAGCATACAATATACGAACATCATAAGGTAAGTACCAACTAAATATATACAATCGTAGTAGCGGTGAACAAGCTCATACAAAGGTGAACGGAGACGCCAAGGCTCAGCGGAGGAGAGTTCCATGGATGATGACTGAAAGGCACAGTCCCGGATGCCTTCCCAACAGAAGAAAATATACAAAATAATTCAAATGTTCGGGTATATACCCAATACTCAACCATATATCTTTTTGGGAGGTCACGCTGTGGAACGCCTCCTTGGGCTGACTTGCTCCTGAATGGATACAATCTCATGCCCCGCCATCTATTCGTTCTTCTGAGGATTTGTTTCTCCCGTACTGCTGTTGTTTTTAATTGTTTTTAACTGCTTATTGCCTCAGGGCCCTTCGGGCGTGGCCTAAATGGCGAATAAAAATCTTAAATACAATCTCGCGCGTCTTGTGAGTGGCGAAGCACAAGGCATGGAACAACAGGAGCACCACAGATGGGAACAGTATCCGAGCAGTAATCATTTGATGCCCCACCCTTTCAAGTGGTAAGAGCATCCTGCCTGGGTGGTTTGTGGTGGCAGAGATATATAGCAATTTCAAATCAAGTCCATCTAAACACCCTCATATCAAATTATGGGGACCAGGTCACATGTCCATGGTTGAAGTTGTGGATCCCAGTCACCCCCTCAACACCTATTGGAGGAGAAGGGGAGAACCAGTTAATCAGTTGAAACCTTAGATTTGAATTGATTGACTGGCCAAGATTGGCTGGGAATACCTGGATGTTTGGCTGGGTATTTTCACTCTGTTAAGCATAGGAGTATTTATGTCAGGCAGCTCAAGTCCTTGGGCATTCAGTGCTTGGATAAAAGGTCATCTTCAACTTGAAAAGTTGTAGATTGTGCTTCTGTTCAATTGAATGTGGTTTTGGCATGCCACTGTGGCCCTTCTACACTGTCCTTATATTCCAGGATCTGATCCCAGATTATATTCTTATCCCAGGGCCCTTCCATCCAGCTCTATATTCCAGAATATTAAGGCAGAATACCCCACAATAGCTGTTTTGAACTGGGTTATCTGAGTCAACACTCAGATAATGTGGGATTTCCTGCCTTGATATTTTGGGATATGGAAGGGCCCCCAGATTATATGGCAGTGGATGAAAAACACTGAGGCTATGCCCCATGCAATGGTCTTAGGTCAGAGCCTAACATTTCAATGTTAATAATATAATCCAGTTCAAAGCAGATAACCTGGGACCAGATCCTGGGATATAAGGAAAGTGTAGAAGGGGCCTATATTCATTCTTCTTAAAATGACATTTTAAAAAGAACATGAAAATGTGCCCCTAAATTCAGCAATTATGCAAGGCCATAATGCCAAAATGTTTTCATTGGTGGAGTACTTGCAAATAAATAATATCATCACTCAGTTCATTAAAACTCCAATCCTATGTTACATTACCTGGCCTAAACTGGCTGGATTTTTGGAACCTTTGTTCAAAAGTCGATTTTTCTAAGTCCTGAACATAATGAGCCTCTATGGTCATCATGTAAAAAAAGAGCAGGGACAAAATGTGTAATAGTTGCAAAATAGCAGTGAGTTCTAATTTTTGTTTCAGGTATTTTAATACATGTATGTTTCAATATAAGATTTTATGGTTGCATTTTAACTGCCATGTTAGCTGCTTTGAGTCCCCCTGTGGGGGTGAGAAGAGTGGGGTAGAAATGACATAAATAAATAAAAATAAATATGGTATGTTATAATATGTAATTTTATAGATGTATTTATTTAACTATGTTGTACTTCACCTTGAGTTGAAAAGAGAGGTGGGTAATAAAAATATATTATTATTATTATCATTTACCTCCAATTCTGTGTCACTTGCTAAGTATAGATCTGGAAAAAAAACAGTTATTCTGTGCTTGTCATAATAGAACAGTCGACAATCTATGAGAAATGCTGAGCTTTGAATTTTCTCATCTGTTGGGTGGGAAGTGCAGCTGCATTTTGCTCCACACTTTATAAAGCCCTTAGATCAGATGCCATATGTCTGACCTAGGCTTCCTGCTAGGAAAATGGCCCTGCAAGAGCTAAATATGGAAGCCACGCAGAGTAATTCCCATGGGACAGCCTTCAATTGCCAAATGTGATATTAATTATTTATTTATGTAAATACTTATATCCCATTCTCTATCTAGGGTGAAAACCAACATAATGAATTTAAACAGTGTAAAAATAGAAAGTCTAAAAATATGGATATAATCTATCTAGGGAGTCAAGAAGGTGTAGGTGCCATAATTATGATGCCTTCCATCTCCATTTAGCGGGCAGTAGCCACTGCATGCAACAAAGGTCTGTAGCTTTGTCCACTGTGAAGAGGCTTGCTATTTATTTCAGTGTTCTCTATTGTGACAGACAGAAGCAAGGTGCCAGTCACAATTCCCCTTATATCAGTGGGAATCAGATCAACAGCCAAGCACTTTCTGCTCCACAGAGGAACAGACCTCCATGTTGTGGCAGCTGCTGAACAGTAAATAGAAATTGGGAGATTTTTTTATGGTCCTTGTGTATCCCCCAAACTAAGAACTACATTTTATTATTTATTTGTTCTGTCGTTTCCGACTCTTTGTGAGCTCATGGACCAACCCACGCCAGAGCTCTATGTCGGCCGGGGCCATCCCCAGCTCTTTCAAGATCAAGCCAGTCACTTTGACCATAACATCCATCCATCTTGCCCTTGGTCTGCCCCTACTCCTTTTCCCTTCCATTTTCCTTCCATTATTTTCTCCAAGCTTTCCTGTCTTCTCATTATGTGGCCAAAGTACTTCATCTTTGCCTTTAATATCTGTCCCTCCAGTGAGCAGTTAGGCATTATTTCCTGGGGCCCTTCCACATAGCCCTGTATCCCAGAATATCAAGGCAGAAAATCTCACAATATCTGCTTTGAGTTGGGTTATCTGAGTCCACACTCATATAATGTGAGGTTTTCTACCCTGATATTCTGGGATAAAGGGCTGTGTGGAAGGACCCCTGGAGTATGGACTGGTTTGATCTTTTTGTGGTCCGAGGCACTCAGGAGCTACATAGAGATTATCAATATAAAATTATTACAAATACCTAACTATAGGTTATATATCCTGCCTAACAAGATGCTGACCTATATGCACATGTGGGTTTCTGTAATACTGGATAGGCTTTGGTGAACAACAATATTTTCATTGGATACAGGAATAATAGCAACTCTAATTGGATCTTCAAGAAGATGTTCCATAACTGACGTATTACAACAGACAAGGACCTCTGCCATGTTTTCTCATAGGATATTGTCCTACTTGACAGAACATTGAAAGAAGTATAAAGCCCTAGACGGTTCTGGTTCAGCTTATCTATCCAAACGTGTCTCTCCCTATGAACCCACTAGGGATTTAAGATCATCAGGGGAGGCCCTTCTCTCGATCCCGCCGGCTTCACAAGCATGTCTGGTGAGGATGAGGGACAGGGCATTCTCTGTAGTGGCCCCAAGGCTGTGGAACTCCCTGTCCAGTGGTATCAGATCAGCTCCCTCCCTCCCTACCAAAAAAATTTGAAAACTTGCCTCTTTGTGCAAGCATTTGGAGCTTCAGCTTAATTAGTTAACTGACTTTGAATTGGCCTAAGAATGATAATGACAACGGAATGGATAATGGACTAAATATGATGACACAGTTTTCTTTAATTTGTAAAAACTTTTATTTTTATTGTTTTTGATGTTTTTAGATATTGTAATGAGATGTTTTATCCTATTGATGTATGTTTTTAAACGGCATCGAATTGTGCCAATTGTTCGCCGCCCTGAGTCGCTTTCGGGCTGATATGGGCAGGGTATAAATGAGATAAATAATAAATAAATAAATATCTCCAGATTTGGATTCTTGGACAAATATAAGCATGGAGAAACAGTCCTTGTGGTGTGAAGGTCCCAAGCTATTTAGAGCTAAAATTATGGCATATTTAATATTCTAATATTATACATCAGAATAATTAGACATGAGCAGAGCAAAACATTCAAAACTTTACTTTAGGAAGTACAATTCTCACAACCCTGAGTGGGAAACTCTGGGACTTGCACTACAAAATAAATAATATTTCCAAACCCTGCTTTGAAGTATTGCAATTTTCTAGGGATGGTGCTACTGGAATGCATAGCACTTCACTGAGTAATGTAAGCTAAAGTTGGGTGCCTGACTCAATAACCTTATATTTTGTATTTTAAAAAGAGGTAAAGAGATTGAAGTAGAGGAAAGGACAAAAAGGGCCAAGTGAAATCAAATGCATCATCATCATCATCATCAGTTTCTCACTTGTTAATCGCCCTCCATTAAAATGCTCCAGGCGATTTACATAAAACAATTGCATTTAAAAAATACACAATACCAAATAGACTGCATTAAGTTAAGTTGGACTGATGATCAAAGAATGTGATCTGCATTCTGATCCAAAGCCCTATGTTTTAGAATTAATACTGAGATTTGGACCTCAAAGCAAAAGTGGTCTGTGATGCGCTGTCGGATTTATTTTAAAATAAAAAAAGAAAAGCAGAAATCTGGAAGATGCTTATCAAAGCAGGCTTAGTCAAAATATCCCCCATTGTTTGGCTGTTTAATTGTATTCATTACTTACTACTATTTACTGTACATGATAGCTACTCTAAATCTACAGTGATTCTCACAAGGTTTTTTTGTGCAAATTGTAAGCAAGCATATATTCTCTTTTTGGCAAATGCACATGTTTCCACCCTAATGCCAAGGAATGTTATCCCAGCTGTACTATTTATTCACATTGCTATCACATTTTGTAGAGAAAGAAGGTGGTCTCAAAGAGTCTGGAGGTCAGTTGACTTTGGATTTCACGAGAGAAAATTGCTTACATATGCAACCCACAACCCACTTGCATACTGTCATTTTGGCAGAGTCCGAGAAGGACACAGCCAGAACAGACATCATCCCATCTTGTAGATTTAGATACCTGTCAGCTTGTGAAAACTGTGATATGGACAATATGCCTGGAGGCTTGAGACCTACCATTTGTTCTTTAAGCCTGTCTGCTTCCCAGGCCTGACTGGACCTTGGAAATAGGGATGGATACACCCTTCAGAGAAATATAGTTTCTGCTGCCCTTAGACCAGGGGTGCTCACACTTTTTCAGCATGCGAGCTACTTATAAAACAACCAAGTCAAGATGATCTACCTACCCACTACTAAATGTGAAACATATAACACAATATCTGATTTGAACTGGGTTTTCTGAGTCCACACTGCCATATAATCTGATTCAAAGCAGATAACATGGGATTTTATTCAACTGTGTGGAAAGGACCTCAGATAACCCAGGGCCGGCAGCACTTGGGCGGCGTCGAGAGCCTGCGGGGCAGGACTGAGCCTTCTTCCCGCCCTGCCTGCGATCTACCAAGACACCCGATGCGATCTACCAGTAGATCGTGATCTACCTAATGAGCAGCCCTGCCTTAGACAAACAGTATTGTGATCCTTGTTGCTGTTGCTATTAATGAAGCCAGGACTCTATGTGCCTGGATAATTATTGGACAGTAATTCACGTTCCACTTTCATCTGAAAAAGATGTTAACTCCTAGCTCTTGAAAATTTTGGATTGTTAAGAGGCCTCACCAGACAGATGGGGCGCCTCTTCGGGCCTCACCAACCGGATGGGGCGCTCCTGCCATGCGCGCACACACCCTGCGTGCATGCGTGCTCCTGCTGCTGGCTTCTGCTCTCCTGGTGCTTCTTTTGCCTGTGGGGCATTGCAGGGAGAAGGAAGCACGAGACGGGGCCTCTAGAGGGAGCGCCCTGTCTCTCTCTCTCGTCCATTGCCAGCGAGACAGGCAGGGCGGAGTTCCTTGAGGTCCGAAACGGGTGCAGCGCGGAGGTATTACCCGTAGGCGTTTGCTTCTTCTCACCTTCTCCTCACCTGAGTCCTTTTCCTCCCTCCACCTACCTGCATATTGGGGACCGGGGCAGCTCGAACTAGCCTGCCACTGTTATCCAGCTTTATTTTCAAGTTTGGCCACGCCATAGGCTATCTAGCCGCATATCTGCATTCGCTGAGTGGTGCCACGGTGCCTAGGTGCTTTTTGCGGCTTTTTTTCGTCTCCCCCACTACCCCCCTTCTTCTAAGTGGGTTTCCCGTTCCCAGCGGCTCTGAGGTGACTACGGAGGCTCCACACTGCTGTTACTATTTTGCTCTTGGGGCTAGCTCACCCTTACACTTTTGTGATATTAATTTGGGGCTTCTCCCTGCATAAACTTTATATTTAGTTGAGCGCTACTCTCGTTACATCATTCACTAGCGACGCTCTTTCCCACTGACGGGACTTTGAGGCGGAGACTAATACACATCATACACCAGTGACGCTGCTACAGCCTAGCGGGCACGCCTCCTGGCTTCTCCATCTGGCGCGCCCAGCTTTGACGCGGCTACGCCACACACGCCTCGCTACCTCCTCCGTAGACCATCTACTACCTGGTTTCTGGGTATTCATTTCTATTACTGCTATTGAGCTAATGCTGATGTATTTTGAGCCTGGATTTATTTTGGGATTCACCCTTGGATATTGTAATAGATACATGCTGCTGGGGCTTCTTTCTGTATGCATTTGCTGATGTATTTTGCACCATGAATGTTTTACCTTGCATATACCAATTGTGATATTGTACCAATTGTGATATTGTGCCTTTGTGTTTTCCACTTGGAGTATACTGTATATGATGACTTGTATTTGAACAATGTATTTTTCCATGTTTTGGAATTGGTTTGCTCTTTTAATGAATTGATACATTATATTCAATATATTGATACATTGTTATACTACCATTGTAGTGCCTGTTTATTCAGAGATAATTGCTTTTCAGTGTGTTTTTGCCTTACTGTATGCCAGTACCGATTGTGCCTTGTGTTACTTATGTTTTCTCCTTCCTGCAATGCCCCGCAGGCGGAAGAAGTGCTGCGCGGGCAGAAAACAGCAGCAAAAGCACGTGCGGTGGCAAGAGCGCGCTGCGGCAGGAGCACGCAGGAGCACATGGCGGCGGGGGCAGGTAGATCTTTTGGACTTGGTTGCTTTAAGAGTAGCTTGCAAGCTGAAAAAGTGTGAGCACCCCTGGTTTAGATCTTTCCCAGCCTGGCTTTTTATTATCTATTGGGCCTTCCACGCTGCCCCTTTATCTAAGGATCTGATTCCAGATTATCGGTGTATCCCAGGTTATCTGGCAGTGGGGACTCATACTTTCGAGTTTAAAGCAGATAATCTGGGATCAGATCCTGGGATAAAGGGCAGTGTGGAAGGGCCCTATATGTTAAAATATTTTTATCTTTTCCTTTGGAGATCTCAAACAATATCAACAGTTTAAAGCAATTGCAGATTTTAAAAAACAGAGGAGCAAATGCATGTGGAATTGTTGTTCATGCGTTCAAGTCATTTCTGACTTATGGCAACTTTTATCATGGGGCTTTCTTGGCAAGATTTGTTCAGAGTGGTTTGCCTTTATCTTCCTCTGAGTCTGAGAATGTGTAACTTGCCCAGGACCCCTCGTGGATTTCCATGATGGATTAAGGGTTTGAACTCTAGCTTCTCAGTGTCCCAGTCCATCGCTCTAACCCTACGCCATTCTGATCCTCAGAGATACAGGATGTCTGAATCCAATTATTCAAGCTAACTGCTGATGTGTCTGACAAAAAAGACAGATCCACATGTAATCATTCAAGGACATCGGGATGAAAGAAATGTTGAAGGAACTGGAAAAGACATATCCTGAGATTGCCTTTAAGGCACAAAAACAGCAACAGTGGGGCAGGAAATGTCGTACACAATTGCATGTTTCCCCCACTCAGATTGCATCTATTCAAATAACAAAAGAAATCTAATTTTGCCACAGGAAACAATAGGAAAACAGGAACAGTTCTGGATAATCTAAGGGGAAGGCACATTCACTCTTCAGAAGAATTTCAAACTTGATAGCCTTTAAAAACTTGATAGCATATTGTTTTGTGTTCTTCATTCCTCAAACAGTGGGAAATCCAGGACAGCCTGCACAAGGCAGATTTCCTTTGGACAAGAGAGCACAGAATACTTCAGCATCTTTGCCAGGATGAAGTTACTTACAAATATACACACAGAGGAAATATGAGAGAGGTGCAGAAGTAAACACAAGGACTATATTAGTTTTATAGCAACAGCCATTCATCTCTCAAACCAAGGTTTTTCATCTGCTATTTCTTCTAGTCTATATACTCTGGCAGGTAAAACTGGATTTTTACATAACTTGAAAGTGAAGAAATTGAAACTGTTTCATATCTAATCTTGGAAACTACAGTTAGAAAATCAATGAAAGTGAGATTAGAGTGTTAGAACAAAGATACCGATGAGCAAATTAGTAACAGAGACCTGGAATTGTAAAGTACATGCTGGTCAAAAAGGTGTAGGATGTTGGAAATAAAAGTAGATGGGAACAGGTTGAGTCTCCCTTATCTTGAAATCCAAAATCTGAAATGCTCCAAAACCAAATTGTTTTTGCTGCCAGCAGTCCACTTTTGCCTATGGAGAAAGGGTGCTAGTCACACATACAGTGCTGAGTTCTTCCTCCATAAGCCCTGATGGGGGAAAGAAAAGAGGGGGAAAGATATTGTATATTCCTGCACGGCAGATGGCTATACTTTGTGAGCTCTTCTAAATCCATGATTTTATGATTCTGTGTTTACACATGGCCCCTGTAAAAAGCAGATTCCCAAACACATTCACATTCATCTTCTGCCTGACCAATACTGAACACAGTACGGCAGGTGTCCTGGAAATGAATGTGGGATGACCTTTTTGGCTACTGCCTGTATCCAATCCAAAGAGAATGAATAGAAAACTCATGGGTAGGATGCAAAGGGGGGGGGTCCCTCCCTTTTTGGCTACTTTGAAAGAAGAGTCAAAAGTGTGTTGATAAGCTGGCAATGTGCCTAGGACACCTGCTTTTCTTGTGTAAGTAAAGTGCTTCCCATCCCTTGCCCCTCAATCTTTCCCTTCTCAGGGTTCCTTGGGGGCAGGGCCGTAGCCAGGATTTTGTTTCGGGGGGGGGGGCTGAGTTTGGTCCGGGGGGGCTGAGACTGGGTGGAAGAGGGTCTACCCTAGCAAACCTTTTGTATTGTTATCCCAATAACCCCATTAATGTGGGATATAATGAGCATGGTGATCAGATCATGACATGAATAAACATAACAGTTTAAATAATGTACCAGTAAGGCCTTTTCGCGGACCACCCTGAGAATTTCGGGGTGAAGCCCCCTTAGCCCCCCCTGGCTACATGCCTGCTTGGGGGGAAACTCAGCTGGCACTGGATAGATGACTAGTCACCATTCTTCCCATCTCTCATTCACTATATACATTTTTTTCAAATTAAATAAAACAACAACTGTAGTTCCATGTGTTTCAGGTAAAAGAGACCCAGGCCAGATCCAAACAACCCTTTATCCCAGGATCATTCGTGTCTACACCCATCCCAGAAAGCGCACACTCTCTGAAGTTGGTGTCCAGATGCTCTCACAGGAATGGCCTGTGAGAACATCTGGAAACCCTCCCCCCTCACAGCCCCCAAATTCCTTTGTAAAGTAAAGAAAACTTACCCGGCCTTCAGTAGGCTGTAGCTGGAACTCTCCTGGCATGTAGAAATGACATGCCAGAAGAATGGAGAGGGAAAAGCAATCCCCCGCTCTCCTGGTGTGTCATTTCTACACACCAGGAGAGCTCCAGCTACACAGTCTACTGGAGGCCGGGTAAGTTTTCCTTACTTTTCAAAGGGGTTTTCCTTACTTTTCAAAGGGGACTACAGTATTCTGCAGTCCAGAACCAGAAATAGTGTATTTATCCCACGCCTTCCAATAAGGCCTGGAATAAACTCACTATCTAATTAATCCACTGCAAACTAGGGTTTTCCTAGTTTGCGATAAATTAATTCAGGATTGTCCAGGACATCATCTGGACAGCCCCTTCTTTATTGTGGGAGTTACCACAATAAAGGGGCTGTCTGGATGCACCATCAGCCTATATTTTGAGATTTGAGGGAGATTAATGAATTATTGGCCTTAAACCAGGGTTCCTCAAACTAAAGCCCGGGTATGCCCCCCCCCCCCAAGGTCATTTACTCGGCCCTCACTCAGGGTCAACCTAAGCCTGAAATGACTTGAAAGCACACAGCAGCAACAGCAATCCTATCTCATCAGACAACAGCAGGCCCAACTTTCCAGTGAAATACTAATAAGTTTATATTTGTTAAAATTGTTCTTTATTTTAATTATTGTATTGTTTTTAAGTGTTTTTGCACTACAAATAAAATAGGTGCAGTGTGCATAGGTATTCATTCGTGTTTTTAAAAAATTATAATTCGGCTCTCCAACAGTTTGTGGGACTGTGATCCGGCCCCCTGTTTAAAAATTTTGAGGACCCCTGCTTTAAACAAATAACAAGAGAAATCATAGCCAGAATGAGAAAATAATCCTAAATCGGGAATTGATTTGATTTTTTCCCCTATCTCACCTTTCTGTCAGCATGGCATTCAAGGTGGCATTTTTAAAAACAAAATACTATTTTAAAAACACATAACACACAATGTAATAAACATGGATTTAAATACAATGGGTTTTTTTAGCTTTTAAAAGTATTAAATAGACATTAAAACATCATAACATAAAAATATTACACCCTCAATTAAAAGGTCAGTTTGCAACTATGTCTTAAAAACCAAATCTTCCCTGAATAAAAAGGTCTTTAACTGTCAAAGGAAACCTCCCAACTGGACATCCCAAGGAAGGGAGTTCCACAATTTGGGAGCAACCACCGAAAAGCTTTTCTCCTGCATCATCACTATATGTGTCTGTGATGATGGTAAGACTGAAGGAATGCCTTCCCCTGCAGATCATAGGCCATTGGGAGACTCATATAGGGAGATGATTTTCAAATAATCTGTACCCAAGCTGTGTAGGACAGTGAAATGCAAGGCAAGCACTTTGGCTTTTATTTTAGCTAAACCCATCACATTTGGAAATAGTAGCACTATGTGGCATAAAGCAAGGAAGGAACAAGAAGGGTTTCAATCTAATATCTGATGAAATGCTAACTAGGGTGTATCGTGTATGATTTTTGGAGAGAGGAATGAAGCTATGGCATTGTGCACAAATACTGAGAATGAAGACAGTGTGTTCTTTGGGAATATTAGATTTCAGCTCTCTCGAATGATAAGGACAAGAGACAAGAAGGAGAAAGTGGGGAGGAGGGAGAGAAGGAGGGAGGGAAAAAGAGGGAGAGAAGGAAAAAGAGTAATGAAATGATTAGGATTCAGTATTCAGCCAGGGTGTCCTTGTGATCATGCTGGAGTACTATTTACCATCGGCCCAGAGACTTTCAATAGCCGAATTAAAGAGAACGAGAACAATGCAGATGGAGTGGCTCCTTGTTGCCAGCTCCAATTAAGGCCAAGTATATCTATTTGCTTGACCTACATTAAGTGGGATTTGCACTTGACAACAGGCAACAGGATGACTATCTGCTTGGGTTAGTTCATTACCGGAAATCAGCAATGACTGCTTTGACATGAACTTTTAAAGTGTGTCAAAAGAAGAAAGTGGAGGTAAGGAGCGTAAGACAGTGGAAATGTTTTAGTTTTTGTCCCCATAAAACAATTCTGTGCTGAATGTGGATTACTTATAGTAGCATGCTGACTAATCTAACATATCTAGTGAGATTTGCCTCTGAGTAAACAAATATTTATGATTAGCAGAACCTGGAAAAGTTGAATTTTTATTGTAGTTACTTAAGGCCCCTCTCAGCATTACCAAAAAAAGGTTTTCCAAGTTTTGGGGCTCCAGAGCATTGAATGAGAAGTACCTTTTCCATTGCCGGTGGTTGGAATATAAACACTAAATAGATTTCCATCATTTATTTGATTTTTAAAAAATCTCCCTTTGTCTTTCTAGCCTATGTTAATACCACTCAGACAGGCACTAAAACTATGCAAGAAACACAAAAGTGTTTTTGTGTCATGTGCATGCAAAAATGCACTCAGGAACATGTTGTCCCTCACTTTGGTTCTTCATTCTACAAGGCAGGCCATAACACGCAACTATTTCTCTTTCTGTCTGGTTTCCCCCATCTTCTTTGCACCATCTCCCCTTAATCACTAATCACAAAAACTGGAAAGGAGAAAAAAAATCCCTAATTCTCTCCCATCATCATATTGTCCTTCTCTTCTGACCACCCCCCAGTCAACCCATTTGTTGAATAACCTTTGACATCTTGCTTCCCTTCCCCCTTAACCCATTCTTCTTGTCAGAATTCATGCTTGGGTTGATTTTCTGAATTCGGCACAGGTTGGATAGGGCAGATGCTTTCCCCATGCCTTGATTCTGCTGACCAGTGTAGCTGGGCCTGTTCTGCCATGCCCACTCACCCGCTCCTTCCTCACACTGATTTATATCATTGTTGAATAGCTTTGGGAATAGCAGGAGTAGTGGACAAGGAGACCAAATTCTTCCCTTTTCAGCAGTATTGTGTCTGCTGAGTCTTTCAAATAATAGCAACAGCAATGGAGGTAGGGGAAAGAAAGAAGAAAACCCTGATGAAAAGAACAGAGGAGCTAAGGAGAAACCATTGTGTAAGTGATCATAGTGAGTGAATGCGCTGGCCGTCACACTGCTGTGAACAAAATGCCCAAAGGCAGGAGAGGGATTACTTGAAGACATTGTGAAAAAGACTCCAGGTTTCACATTGATAAGCCTCTATACAAACAGAGGAGGTTGACTGTTCTCCATGCAATTACAACTGGCTTTGCCAGCCCCCTTTTCACTCTACCTGAGCCCCCAGCTGGTTTCATGTCCACGACATATGTTGAAACAAGTAGAGTGTTTACTAATTCTGCAACCAACTTTTCCAAAGGATCCAAAGCTTGACATTGTTGAGATTGAAATAATGTTGTGGGATGAGGGTGAAATAACTATTAAGGAATTGGAAGATGAAACTGTGATGCTGAGCACACAATGTAATGGACTTAAGTGTAATAGGTTTAAGTCTCAGCTAATGTGGGTCTTAATCTGGTAAAAATATTCCTCCTGCAATGTGAGAATAATGATACTGACCCATATTATCATTCATAGTAAGGATTACTGTGATAATGCCTGGGATCTAAACAGCTACTCTAAAGCCACTCCAACCTGCAGGTCTAATCCAATGCATCAGTTGTTTTACATATTAAGCATCCAAAGGATGTTATTCCTTTCCCAAATGTCTCCAACCTCTGAGATTTCCCCAGTCACTCATCCACCAAGATTACCTATAGTCTCTCAAAGATGAACCCAGTGAGATGTGGGAAACCCCCTATTATCTCTGACCTTCCAATGCCACTTGGCTTCCCAGTAGGCTCCCTGCCAATATCTCCAATCTAACATTGCTGATTTCCTGTCCCACATTCTCACTTGCACCATGTCTAAGGATTTGGAAATGCTAGAATAAATTATTCACTCTAATTTCTTTAAGCATTGGATTACCCATGCTATACCCCAAACTTATTTTTACCCTTTCCCCATGTTAACCAATCATGAAATATCTGGACTTGTTAGAGTCATAGTCATACAGTCTTTACAGTGATACATAATTTGCCACCTTATGCTCAAAGTAGTTGATAACAACATGTTATGTAAACATTTAAACATAAATCTGAAAACATAAGACTTGCAGATAATTAATGAATATGGGCTGTTGTAGGTTTTTCAGGCTGTATGGCCATGTTCTAGAATCATTCCCTCTTGATGTTTCGCCTGCATCTGTGGCAGGCATCCTCAGAGTTAATGAGGTCACTACCTCTGAGGATGGCTGCCACAGAAGCAGATGAAGCATCAGGAGAGAATGCTTCTAGAACATGGCCATACAGCCAAAAAAACCCTACAAAAACCCAGTGATTCTGGCCATAAAAGCCTTCGACAATACAAGATATCCTCTCTAATGCAAAGGGCCATCATTATGAACGTTAATGCAATTTGGGGGAGGAGAGCCTAAACATCTGGTCTAATTTTATTACAAAGTCTTAATCAATGACAACAGAGTAGACTTTATACAGTTATAATAATTACTAGTATTTTTTTGGAACAAATAGTTATGAAAGTTCTATTGAATGCTAATGAAAGATGATAAACAGAACTCTTGTGATTGCTAAGATGTTGTAATTATTGTAATTATGTGTTATTATACCTACCTTTGTAGTGTTATCTTCTGGAGTTGTTAACTGAGCTGTCTTTCAACATAGGTATGGAGCACTTAAGTGAAATGACATGTACAGTGTAATTTGTGTGCTCCAGAACAAGAATCCTAGGCCATGTTTACTCTGGGGTGTTTTCTTGGTGAGAATTTGGTTGCTGGTAGTGTTAAGGTGACCACATCTTTGGGCTCATTTACACTGCACATTTTATACAGTTTGGGTTAGTTTCAAAGTGTGGTGGCCAAACAGCAAACTCACACAAAAGCATATGAAAGAAAGTCCTCAATGTGTATTAATGCTCTGTGGTTTGCATAATCACCATCCAGGCCTCATATGGGTTCCAGGATTTCCTGTGTAATTATTATCTACAGCAAAACCAGTTTCTTCAATACTGCTTTGAAACTTCATTAAACGGATCAGTGTAGACAGGGGCCTTTGTCCACAGTTGAGTTAATCAAAAGGTATGATCTCACAGGACTCTATGAAACCTTCCATTTAATTATATGTTTTTGAGTTTTACATTTAAAACAAAGTCAATGAAGGAGGAGGATGGTTTTGGAAAGACTAAGTAGTAGTTGTTCTTACAACATAAGTCCAATTTGAGTATACTTTGAATCAACCTCTTCCAGTAGTCATTAGAATACTGTATATAGAGAATTACAGTACTAATAACAGGACAGATTTGTGTGGAAATTGTTTGCTTATGAATTGTGCTTTCTCAAAATGTGTGCATGAAATTAATATTCTGCATGAGAAATGGAAAATGTATCCCTCCCCATCATTATCCAAATGTGTGGGTCAGCTCCAAACTCCTCTAACCCTTGTTGACTTCAAGATATAAATAATAATAACAATGTTTTATTTATATTCCACCCTTCTCACCCTGAAGGGGACTCAGGGCAGATAGCAGTACACATACGCGGCAAACATTCAATGCCCCTTTGTATAGACAATACACAGACAGACAGAACAGAACAGAAGGAGGTGCCATGGAAGGTTGGGCTTGAGTCCAGAGGGTGCTGTTGCTCTATCCTTTATGTGACAAAGAGCCGTCAGGACTTCCTCCTTCTTTTGGTCGCCTAGCATTTTCTCATCTTCTTTCTTTATGGCGTTGTAAAACACCTCCCCCGCTTTTAGCAGTACCTAATTTCTCTAATCACAGCTAAAGCTGTTTTCAAATTGCTTAGGTAAACAATGAACTAGGCTGACAGTTGGCAGCTCATGCCAACCCGGGGCTTCCAACTTGCAACTTTTTGGTTGATAGATCTTATAATTGCTGATGATTAACCAGCTATGCTAAACCTCCAGCCCAAGATACAAATTCAATGATGCCTGACTTACTGGGTAGGGAGGTTCCGGCAGCTGGTGCATGCCACCAGCCACCCTCTCCTTGGGAGTTCTCCTTCCCAGGTTCCACCATGTCCTGCGCATGTTGGTGTGCAGCCAATCAGAGGCTCACTCAAGCCTGCATCCTGATTGTCTGCATGCTGGCCCAGCTATGATCTGCCAGCAAGGATAAAAGTAGGGATGGGCTAGCACTGGGCAGTCAATAATCCAGCATTTTCAAAGATATCACTCAAAGAGGCGGTACAATTGCCACCCTGGTCTAGTTGGATGCACCTATGCCTATAGCTAGGAGCCACCAACCCTATGGTTGTGTAGGGCCTTGCAGGGCAGGTGGATGTGGTCATCCCCCCTTTTGTGGCATGGGCCCTGGATCCGCTTTGCATATCTCCCCCCTTTATAAGTGTGCGTATGGGAGAGAGTGTCCTGGTGGTGTAGGAGTGCGGTAGTACCAATGTCAGGCTGGAATTCGTCGGCTCACTGCCTACGACCGCTATTGTTGTGAAGCAGCATCGGTCAGCAATGGGATCTCTGATATTTGATCCAGGACTTATTCATGCTGCCAATCCTGTTTTCATTTTAACCACTAAAGAAGTTGTGGCCTTTGGTTATTCCATTTCCTTACATTTGTCTTTTTTTTTTGCGGGTTCTCAGCAGGAGGAGGATGGTTACCCCTGCCCACGCAAAGAGTCATATACGTAAGAGTACAGAGTAAACCATTTCCCCTTTCACTCCTTAAAAGTTTGATTTCACTGAGATCAGCATTTTGTTCACATGCTACATGCTTGCTTTTTCAGCACTGTCATTACTGTGGTTTCAGTAATGATGGGGAAGGCTGGAAGGGAGGTTTGGAAGCACTTTCCTTCTTTAACAACATGTCAAAATACCAATAAAACCAACTACTTTAAAAAACTTCAGACATGGACATTTCTGCTGATCTTATTGTGATCTCCTTCTATCATTGGTTTAAAATTTATTTTTATTTTCCTTTTTGGTGTTTGTGTATGTTTCTTGTCCATCAGTCTGTTCTGTATTCCTACTGACTTTTTCTTATTACACATTATTAGTTAGCAGACATATATCCCATTGTGCATTACTGTATTAGATATTTTAGAATTCTGGCTTTTACTGTGCACTTCAGAATTCTCAAAAGATGTTTTATAGTTCTACAGAAATTCAGCTAAATGTTATGCTAAAAAATAAAGTTATTATGAAATCAGCTGATCGTGTGGTCAACCCATGTATGACATAAGTGCTGCCAGAAAATAGTAGAGAAAGAGACACAGCTCTTGTTGGGGTTTCCTTTGCCATCCACACAATTGGTGCCATCACTCACTCTGTTTAAGATTGGATGTCTCTTGTTTACACGTGTCAGGAGCAGAAATGTTATTAACAGTTCATTTTATTTATTTTATTTATTTATTTTTCGGGCTTCTATGCCGCCGACTCCCTGAGGCTCGCGGCGGCTTACAGGAGCCGAAAGGCATAGTAAAAACAGGCAATAAAACAGTTAAAACAGCTTCAACATTTGAACAGTAGCACAGCTCAACAATAAGCAGCCCGTCGTGGTGGTAGCTTAACAGAGAAATATAATTACCCGATTTTTCTGGGTTGAATTTGGCATACTTCATCCATCAGGTCTACTGACTCCATCATTAGTCTACTAAATCAATGTACGTTTTATCCCCTTCCATAGCCCCCAATGGCACAGTGGGTTAAACCCCTGTGTCGGCATGACTGAAGACTGACAGATCAGAGGTTCAAATCCGGTAAGAGCATGGATGAACTCCCTCTGTCAGCTCCAGCTCCCCATGCGGGGACATGAGAGAAGCCACCCACAAGGATGATGAAACATTAGAACATCTGGGCAACGTCCTTGCAGGCAGCCAATTCTCTCACACCAGAAGCGACTTGCAATTTCTCAAGTCACTCCTGACATGAAAGAAATTCCTTCCATCAAAGAAACAACCCTAGAAGGCCATGATCTGATGCAAGGTTGGCACAGCTAGCTTTGGAGAGGAAAATCCAAAACAGAAAGGAATTTTAAGAACCATTTTATAAGATCGGCCCTTATCCAAACCTGGAACAAATACAAAGAAAGATTTTGCAACCAAACCCTGCTATGGTTCTCCCCAAATGAGGCAACCCACATGAGAGAGTTACCAAGAGAAAAATGGCTGACTTATAAACAGTTACTCAAAAGAAACAGACAGGAATTCTCTCTGAAGCCACAAGAAGATCTAAAAATAAATGACCCAACCATGTCTTGGTTTTAGTACTGACAGATTAAAAGAAAACTTTTTGATAGGAGAATATGCTTTGAAAATGTAGCAACCCAGCCTCCAGTTCAGCCGGGGGTCCGGCGCCGCCCCGGGGGTCCCAATTGCTTTGGACCCGATTGCCATGGATACAGGTGGAGCGGATGGAGGGGCGGATGGGCCTGCATCTCCTACAGACAGTTTGCAATGGGACGACACCTGGCCTGAGGCCTATTCGGACGGAGAAGGTCAGGATGACTCAGATTCTGATAACGCATATGAAAGACCGGGAGGGCATGGTTCCCAGGAACGTATCTGGGAACCCGCGGGGGCTGAGTTGATGGAAACCGAAGGGGAGGAAGCTTCTCAGGAAGATAGCGGGCCAGCTGCGGCTCGGCCTGGAAGGTGTTTTGATCGCAGGAAAAGCATCGAGTCCAACCGTAAGGAATAGAGATGAAGCCTAGAGCGGCGCTGGTCTCACAAGGGGGGGGGGATTAAGTATACGTTCCTGGGAACAGTTCCTCAGTTGGTCGGCCACTTCTGATTTGAAGGGAGTGAAGCGACCGAGTTCCCTGAAGCCATAGTTTGGCTGCCTTGCCTTGGACCTTGTATTTTCATGGACTTTGCCTTGCTGTGCTTCCACGGATTCCCTTGCCTTGATAGATTTCGCTTAGATGTTATGGACCTTTGCTTTTGATACACTCCACGCTTTTGGCTTTTTGTATTCTACTTGCTTTTTACTTTGGACTATTTGGACAATTACCCTTTTCACCTGTTCTTAATTGCTTAATAAATAGTTAATTGATCATTGTCTCTGTGTGTGTGATTAAGGGGCCATGTCTAGACCCAGCATTGTGACAGTTGGCCGACCAACTCCACGAACCCCTTTTCACACCACGGGTCGATCGAGATGCCGGCGGCGAGCTCGCGGGATGGCGCAGCTAAGCACCGCCGAAGTCCAGGCACTACAACAAGAGCTGATGGATCTCCGGGCCAGAGTGGGACAGAACCCCACCATCGGGGTCCCGGCGAGATTCAACGGAGACCCAGCCTCGGTCAATGTATTTACAGGACAATGTGAGATGTATCTGGAGCTCCGCCAAACCGAGTTTACCATGGAGAGGGCCAAAGTAGGTTTTGTTTACAACCTACTGGAAGGAACGGTGGCGTCCTGGGCAACTACGCTGTTGCAAGCGAATGCGGCACAAGTGGCCTCTGTGGCTCTGTTCCTCCAAGCCATTCGGGATACTTGGGGGGCTCCGGTGAACACGGAGTTGGCCGAGAGGAGGCTTGATCGACTGACACAGAAAGACATTACCCTGGCCCAATACATTTCCTTGTTCCGAGTGCTAGCCTCCCAAGTGACCTGGAACGATACGGCTTTGCGTTACCAGTTCATGAAAGGCTTGTCGGTGGAAGTTCAACAGGAGATCCTCCGGGGGGCCACGTGCCCCACCAACTTGGAGGAGGCGATCACGTTGAGCCTGCGAATGGAGGCGGGGATCCACACAGTGAAGGCAGTGGGACCGAGGGTCCGGGGAACGGCCGGTCGCCCGCAGAGAGCCGGTGGCGAGTTGTCCTGGGTTCCGTCCGTTCGCACCCGCGCCTCCGCCCCTGGATGAGCCCGAGCCCATGCAACTGGGTCATGTCCTACCAAAAGTAGATGCCGCCGAAAAGGCCAGATGCCAGCGGTTCAATCTGTGCTGGTATTGCGGCGGATCCGGCCACTTTTCCCACGAATGCCTGCAGAAGCCAAAAGGCAAGACACCGCGGGCTTCCGCGGCGTGGGAGGAACCCCAAGAGGTCGAAGAAGCCCTTAATGTGGCGGGAGAAGAGACCGGCCGGGTTTAAGAGGGTTGGCTAACTCAGTCGCCAACCTTCCCCCAGAACCCCAGACTGGACAATTGTTCTTGATCATGGTGGCTTTGTGGTCGGCTGAGAAAGGGCCGATTATGGTGCACGCCATGGTAGACTCAGGAGCCACGAACAACTTCATTGACACAGACTATGCCAATTCCTTGGGATTACAATTACATGACTTACAGGAGCCCAGATCAGTGCAGACCATCGATGGGCGGCCGTTAAAAGCAGGGTCAGTGAGGCACTACACTTCCCCCACCAAGATGTGGACGAGTGCGCATAAAGAGGACATTTCATTTCTTGTGACCAAGTTGTCAGACTTTCCGGTGATTCTGGGGGTGGTGTGGTTGACGCTGCACGACCCCCAGATCTCGTGGGCCAGGCAGGAGTTGCGGTTCTCGTCAGAACACTGCCAGAGACACTGCATGTCTGCTCGCGTGTGCCAAGCTCAAGAGGTGGAGTGGGTGGTCACGCTGCCCAAAAAGTATGCAGCTTTTTGGGATGTTTTCAGTGAGGAGGCCGAGCGCCTGCCCCCCCACCGGCCCTATGACTGCGCCCTTGAACTGGAGGCCAGAGCGCCTATCCCCCGCGGAAGACTCTACCCTCTCTCAGAGCCCGAGCAAAAGGCCCTCTGAGAGTTTCTGGACAAGAACCTGTGAAAGGGATTCATCCGGCCCTCTCAGTCCCCGGCCGGCGCACCCATCCTGTTCGTCAAGAAGAAGTCAGGGGAATTGCAATGACTATTGAGAGCTCAACAAAATCACGATCCGAAACCGCTATCCCCTGCCATTGATCCCCGAGCTGTTGGAAAGGATGAGAGGAGCCAAGGTCTACACCAAATTAGACCTCCGGGGGGCTTACAATTTGGTGCGGATCAGGCAAGGTGACGAATGGAAGACGGCTTTCCAGACCAAGTGGGGAAGTTTCGAATACCGCCACTTTGGACTATTTGGACAATTACCCTTTTCACCTGTCCTTAATTGCTTAATAAATAGTTAATTGATTATCGTCTGTGTGTGTGTGATTAAGGGGCCGGGCCTAGACCCAGCATTGTGACAAAAAAGGAGAAATTTTGGGATATAATACAAAAAATAGAGACTAAATTAACAAAAAGAATCTATCAACAACTACTAACAAGGTCAACAGAAGAAGAACAGGTAAAAGAGGTCATGACAAAGTGGGCCAGATTTTTAGGGAGATCAATAAGTATGCCAAAGTGGGAAGAGATGTGGATGAAAAAATTAAAGCTAACATACTCTACAGAATTCAAAGAAAGCTGGTACAAACTATTCTACAGATGGTACTTCACACCAGTAAAAATAGCAAAAATTAGTAAAGGTAAAACGAGTAACAAATGCTGGAAATGTGGGGGGAAAGCAGGCACCTTCATACACCTATGGTGGAAGTCAATAAAGTAAAATCCTTCTGGCAGCTGATCCGCAAATAGATAGAACTAATTTTAAAACCGGAATATTTTTTATTGGGAATAACAGATTTTGAAATTGAGAAAAACACAAACAGAATCTTTATTTACCTAATAACGGCAGCTAGGATCAAGCTAGCACAACTATGGAAAAACAAACAAAATACCGACAATTGAAAATTGGTCACTGAAAGTATGGGATATAATGAATATGGATCTGCTCACGCAATAATAACATACAAAGACAAAAAACAAATTGGGAAAAATGTATTGAATTTATTAGAAAGGACAACACAGATATTTATGTCCAAGAGACATACAAGGTGCTGGTTCTAAACTTTAAGGCCTTGCATGGTCAAGGACCGGCATATCTACGGGAACTCCTCTCTCCGTGTCGACCCTTGTGATGGCTTTGATCAGACCATCAGAATCTATTACGGGTCCTAGGCCCTAAGGATGCCCATTTGACATCAACCCGGTGTAGAGCTTTTTCGGTTATCACCCCATCACTTTGGAACGCCCTCTCTCCTTACATCAGAGGGCGTTTGGCTGAGAAACTGGTTAGATTGTTAATTGTTTTTAGATGTTTTTAGATGCTAATTGTTTTTAGATGTTTTTAGATGTTAGAAACTTTTAGATGTTTTTAGATGTTTCAGGTATTTAGTTGTGTGTTTTTACCGTAAATCGGCCAGAGCCATCTGGGATGGGTGATTAATAAATCCCTAAATAAATAAAGAAAGAAAGAAAACAGAAAAAAATTCAATGGCTAAGGATTTTTTAAAAATCCAAACGGAAAAATGTCAGAAAACCTATTGAAAAGAGATATCAGCACAACTCAGAGAACCCTGGAAGTCACAAATATATATGTGTGTGTGTGTGTATATTCCCCACACTCCTTTCTTCTCTCTCTCTCTCTTTTCTTTCCTACTTTCCTTCACAAATTGTCCCACACTTTAGTTGTAACCTTTAAATCCTTATTTTTTTTAATTTACTTAATTCTTCTGTGCACCATTCTATTGGAGAAAATGTATTCCTAATTAAAATAATTTGAAAAAAAAAGAAACAACCCATCCTACAGTTCAAAACACATACATATAACTATTTTTGGATTCCTCAGGATCTTCAATGTGAGGTTTAGATCTTTAGATTGTCAGATCTTGTTTCAGATTTTGGGAGGTGAATTGAAATGGTGGCTTCCATGTTAATCCACGTTGAATCAGCCTGTCTGATTTGAATCTCTTGTAAAGGGTGCAATTGAAGGAGTTATTCTCATGATCACATTGTTTGCTTTCAGACTAAATGTTGCTTTCTTATTTCAACACATTTTAATATGTTGAATCAGGCTGTCTGATTTGAATCTCTTATAAAGGGTGCAATTGAAGGGGTTCTTTTCATGATCACATTGTTTGCTTTCAGACTAAACGTTGCTTTCTTATTTCAACACATTTTAATATGTTTCCCCAATATTGGACATATTCTATATTAAATGAAAAAGGAAAAATTAAAGGTGATATTTTCTTCAGCTAAGGATCAATATTTTGTTGATTAAATTGTGATTCAGTCAACAGTTACCAAATTCCTTCAGGATCTTCTGAACCACATCTTCATTTAGAGTTTACAATAGAAAAAATTGCACTGATCATTAAAATTAAGCAGCCTGAAAAACTTTAAATGGTTGTCTCCTGGGAAAGACATGAAGCAGCTGCCTCCTCTTCCTGGGGGAATTGTTTCTTCTTTCCCAAGTCAGCTGCCCAGGCCTCCACAAGCATCTGTCATGTTCCAATCAAAGGGGAAGCTAGTTAGACAACACAGACATTCCCTGAATATGTCTGTTGTTTCTTGCCTAGATAGCAGCTTTGGGGCCCACTTTTGTGTTACTAAGAGACATCAGCTTTTCAGGCATTCATGAAATCTGGAGGATAATGAATTTTGGAAATAATATGATTGCTACTTTTGGGGCCCTGTCTGCTTAGGCTTTCCACTCCCTCTGCAAGCTCAAGCGATGCCTGAATAGAGAATGATTAAGTGTGAAATTGGCCTAAGCAGCTGTTTTCTGCTAAGAGCTCCTTGAAACCTCCCACTGCTGTAGGCAGCAGAAGGAGCCACGGGGTTTTTCATTCAAAAGAACAATGTGGCATACAGTAGCCAACGCCAGCATCCTTAGGCCTTTCTTTAATACCAGAGAGCAGCTGAGCATTCATATCTAGGTTTCTGTTGGACATTCTGGCTCCCTCAGCATGATTCTGGAGCCGTCTTTGCAACTAGTCTAGAAATAACAGCAACCCAAAACTGAGGACCTCAACATGTTTTAATGTAAAGATGGACTGAGTTTTGATGTTATTCCTTTGGATTACATCTCCTGGAATCCTATGCATGATCAGTCCCAACTCCTAGGGAATTCAGCTATTCAAAATTATGAAATTACTACTTTGCATTATTTATTTATTTATTATTTCAACTTGTATACCGCCACTCCCGGAAGGCTCAGAGCGGTTTTCAACACTATCAGAAACAATATACATAAACACAATTTAACAACATAATTTAAAACTATAGAACTCCGATCAGCAGAAACCGAATGCTTGCCAGAAAATGAATGTTTTGCACGCCTTCCGGAAAGATGGTAAGCTTCGGGTAGCTCGTGTTTCTACTGGCAAAGCATTCCATAAACTTGGAGCCACGATCGTGAAAGCTCTGCGCCTGGTGGGAAAAGTGGGTAAAGGTGGGAAAAGTGAGATCTACAGGGCCTTGTTTTATGACCTCTCAAGTCACCTGGATAGCCCCTGAAGACTTCAGACCTCACCCAAAAATACTGATTTGTGAGTTTTTATGTGATTTGGTTGTAAGGAAATGGGATGGTTTTCATTCATGGCTTGCAAGTGACCTCCAAAGCTCCTAAACTGACCAAAGCCCTTAAAATACTCCAAAATAAGAAGTTCCAGAGTGCTGGTTAAGCCCATGTAGGGAGTGCAGGGCTGAAACATGGTTCCCCCTTCAAAATCATTTGGTCATACTTTATTTAAAGCATAAAGATTACCACTTGCAAACGTTTTGGCAGCAATTTTCAATGTTTTGACCAATAACGTTTTTATCCATTGATGGCACTGTATTATATATTTTGACATTTTAAGTATTATTTTTTAAAATCTGATACAAGATGTTCAGAGGAAGACGAAATTGTAATCAGGAATATGACATGTAGTCTTAAGTCAGGTCAGACCAACCGCAGAGGGTCCATTGCTAGTTATCAGATGAGGACAGAGAGGCGGGGGGGGGAGGGGTTGCCATCCTCAGACGAGACAATTTTAATTCCAGGACGATTCCGACGGAGAACATCCCTGGTATAGAGTGTGCTGGCCTGGTGTGGGACCTTAGTGAGAGTGTGGCCTTCCTGCTGGTGTACCGTGCACCCAACGCACCAGCGGGGGAGTCTACCTAAGCTGCTGGAGATGGTTGCGGAGTGGGCATTGAGGTTCCCTAAGCTTATTGTCTTGGGGGACTTCAATGTCCACGCTGACACCACCTCGACAGCGACCGTGGACCTGGTGTCTACCATGGAGGCGCTAGGACTCTCACTCTGTAAGACCGGTCCCACGCACCAGGCCGGACACACCCTGGATTTGATCTTCGCCACCGGAATCTGCGTGATCCCAACCTCTGTTACAGAGGTTCCATGGTCGGATCACAGTGTCCTGGAAGTCCGTCTGGAAATGGCCTCTCCTCCTAGTAAGGGTGCCGAACCCATTTTGGTTTGCCCGAAGAGACTTATGGAACCCATTAGGTTCCTGAATGCTCTAAGGGATTGGGAACCCCCCAGCGACTCAGTCGATGTGCAGGTGGAATTCTGGATTACTAGTCTTTCCACAGCCCTGACGAGATCGCCCCAGGCACCCTCTCATCCCCGGAGTAATCGCCGCCTTGGTTCACCGAGGAGTTGCGGTCGATGAAACGGAGGAAGAGACAGCTAGAGGACGTGTGGCGGAGTCTCCGTGACGGAGCATCGAAATCAGCTTATAAACAGTTTAAAGAGGTTTATGAGCAAGCTATCAAGGAAGCAAAAAAGTGTACTATTCTTCCTTGATAGAGTCAGCAAGTTCACGCCCAGCTCAATTATTTAAGATAATTCGATCTCTGACAACAATTCCAGGGGGGGATTGGCTCCAACAGCTGAGGCTTTTCAGAACTATTTCGCTGACAAGATTTCGACTCTCCGCCGGGATATCCCTGCCACTCTTGATACAGTTGATGAACTCGAGACTCCGCCGCCACTCAACAGGCCCACCTTCACCCGTTTCCAACTGCTGGATGCAGCAGCTGTCGATAAGTTACTCCCTGCAGCTAGACCAACTACCTGCTCCCTCGACCCGTGTCCCTCCTGGCTGGTTAGATCTTGCCGGGAGGGGCTACGAGGCCCCCTGGGCACGATCATAAATAGCTCCCTTGAGCAAGGAGTCTTCCCAGGGGGATTAAAAGAGGCAATGGTAAGACCGCTGCTGAAAAAGCCGAATTTAGATCTTTCGGCTCCCTCCAATTACAGGCCTGTTTCCAACTTGCCTTTTTTAGGCAAGGTAATTGAGAGGGTAGCAGCGGATCAGCTCCAGCGGTTCTTAGACGACACAGCTGGACTAGATCCCTTCCAGTCCGGCTTCCGTATTGGGCATGGGACGGAGACCGTGCTTGTCGCCATTACAGACCAACTTCGCCGCCAGCTGGACCAGGGTGGGTCGGCCCTGCTTGTCTTGTTAGGTCTGACAGCAGCGTTTGACACTGTAGATCGCACACTGTTGACCCACCGTTTAGCCGTGTCTGGGGTTAGGGGGACTGCCCTTAAATGGGTGGCCTCCTTCCTCCAGGACCGGGGACAACGTGTGGAGGGGGGCGGGGAGGTCTCCGGGAGGCTCCCACTTAATTGTGGGGTCCCCCAGGGGCCATCCTCTCTCCCTTATTATTCAACGTTTACATGCGCCCCCTGGCCCAGCTGGTTCGCGACCTTGGTCTGGAGTGTTATCAGTACGCGGATGACACCCAGCTTCTGCTGAGAATGGACGGCAGGCCGGACACCATACCCGATTGTTCCCATCAATGCCTGGAAGCCGTGACTGACTGGCTGGCTGCGTGCCAGCCAGCTGAAGGTGAATCCGTCGAAGACAGAGATCTTGTGGCCTGGTCGACCTGGGCTGGATGAGTGCCGGTTGCCTACCCTGGATGGCGAGCGACTAAGCCCATCATCCATTGTTAAGAGCCTAGGTGTTCAACTCGACCCCCTGCTGACCATGGAGGCTCAGGTGTCCTCGGTCAGCAGGGTGGCGTTCTTCCACCTACGACAGGCTAAGCGACTGGCCCCCTACCTGTCCAGGGACGACCTGGCCACGGTGATCCAAGCGACGGTCATCTCGAGGCTGGACTACTGTAACGCCCTCTACGTTGGCCTTCCCTTGTCGACAATCCGGAAACTCAAGCTAGTGCAGAATGCTGCTGCTCGCTTGCTAGCGGAACGCCAGTAAGGAGCACATCACCCCCATCCTTCGGCAACTGCACTGGCTCCCCATTGAGTACCGGATCGCTTTCAAGGTGTTGGTGTTGACCTTTAAGGCCTTGCACGGCCTAGGGCCTGCGTATCTGAGGGACCGCCTTGCCCCGTATATTCCTCCGAGACCACTCCGTTCAGAAGAACAAAATCTGCTTCTGATACCATCAATCCGCTCCTGCCATCTGTCTTCAACTAGGCAAAGAGCCTTTTCAGTGGTAGCCCCAGTGCTCTGGAACTCTCTCCCAGAGGAAACTCGAACCATCTCAGCACTGATTCCCTTCCGGAGGGCTTGTAAAACTGCCCTATTTAGATCAGCCTTTGACTAGGCCCCTCGGCCGGCTGTTCCTAACATAATTACCTTGCCTACTGGGGTCCCGGACCTAAGGCACTTCCTGTATTTCCTCTATATGGTGTTGTGACATGTAGTTTTAAATGTTTTAATGTTTTATTGTAGGGCCGCATGGCTGTTCCATGCTGCCCGTTTTATATGTTGTAACCCGCCCCGAGCCTGCAGGGAGGGGCGGAATATAAAACCAAATAATAAATAAATAAATAAAGGGAAATTGTTGTTCCCATGTCAGATTGAGTCACACTGGCAAAAAATAGCTGGAATCTGGAATTTTGATATCTCCCCCCCTTGCTTTTTCTGCTACTTTGAGATGTATGAACTGGTGACACTAGAACTCTTGATCTTAAATATTTGGGGGAGTTCGTGTAGTTTATCAAGGTTTGAGGCCCACATAAAATCCCATAGGTGCTATAAGACCAACCTCTCATGAACAGCCATTGAAAATCACACATATAACCATAGCAATGTGTTAGGGGAAAATGATCCATTGGTTCACTATTAACACAATGTATATAGCTCAGAGTCAAAAGACTAATAAAATGAACACAGTGAAGTTAGGTATTCTAGCTATTTATAACATAGTGTACATATACATTTGTGTCTTTCTCAGCAGTTTTGAAAACTTAAATTTCCTAAAAATAATGTTTTGCATTCTTCATATAAATATGTCAAGCTGTTTAGCTGGGAATGGAGCAATCTCTCATGACCTGGCAAACCCTATTTTAGCTGAAGGAGAAGTGTGGTATTTTGATGTCCTTAGTTCATTTCTTTCATGATGGAATGTTATTTCAGTTTTATGGTAGCCAGTAGGAAAGCAGGCAACTTTCTTAATGAAAGATGGCTGTACAGTCAAAGGGGTGTCACACCTTTCATACTTGGTTCTCTCAAGCTTGGATGAAGGCTTAGAGGGTATGCTTATCAAGTTTGCAGATGACACTAAATTAGGATAGATAGCTAATACTCCAAAGGACAGGAATAGAATTCAGAATGCGCTAATAGATTAGAGAGCTGGACCAAAGCTGACAAAATGAATTTCAACAAGGAGAAATGTAGGATACTTCACTTAGGCAGAAAAAATGGAATGAAAAGATACAGGATAGGTGACGCCTGACTCAAAAACAGGACATGTGAAAAAGATCTTTGAGTCTTAGTAGACAACAAGTTCAACATGAGCCAACAGTGTGATGCAGCAGCTTAAAAAAGCCAATGGGATTTTGTAGTATAGTGTCTAAATCAAAAGGAGTATAGTATCTAAATCGAAGGAAGTAATGGTGCCCATCTATTCTGTTTTGGTCAGCCTACACCTGGAATGCTGTGTTCAATTCTGGGCACTACAATTTAAGAGAGATATTGACAAGCTGGAAGGTGTCCAGAGGAAGGAAACTAAAATGATCAAAGGTCTGGAGAACAAGTCCTTTGAGGAGCATCTTAAAGAGCTGGGTATGCAGAAAAGAAGGTTGAGAGGAGACATGATCGACTTATATAAATATGAGAAAGGATATCGTAAGGAAGAGGGAGCAGGCTTGTTTTCTACTGTCCTGGAAACTGGGACTTGGAGCAATGGGTTCAAATTACAGGAAAGGAGCCCTCCACCTGAACATTAGGAAGACCTTCCTGACTATAAGAGCTGTTCAACAGTGAAACTCTCTGCATCAGAGTGTGGTAGAGGCTCCTTTCTTGGAGGCATTTAAACAGAAGCTGGGTGCCCATCTATCAAGGGTGCTTTGATTATGCTTTTCCTTCATGGCAGGGGATTGGACTAGATGACCCATGCGGTCTCTTCCAACTCTATGATTCTGTGATTCTATTATTCTAAGCAAACTCATTCAATTCTTCTTTAAGATGTATGACTGTCAGCAAACTTAGCAAATGTTTCAAGTGGAAAAATTGTTCTGTTTTTGTTGCACAATTACAGAAAAATTAGCACAGGCACAAGCAACATCTAATGGAATAAGGATTGTAATTATTTATAATTAAATTGTAATGATCCACACTTTGTGGGTTGGTTTGTGGAATACAACATGATGAACAATACTATATGCAAGCAGAAACAATTATGGGATTTGAAGCTGCATTAGAATGAAAATAAATTTGTTGCAAGCAGTAGACCTGTTGCACTAGCTTAATGCTTATCTGTGTTATGGATCAGAAACAGGACTGGGGGTCTAGCAATAACTCTGAGTATATGTTTTGTGGCAAATACAAACTTTATTATCAGTGAGCTATGGATTAACAAACAGATCAGAACATGTTTGCAATTCTAACTGATTTAAATTTACAAGTGGAAAGGTGCTGCCAGATCAGACTATTCCATGACCTGAGAGTACAAGGTCAAAATGTGAGAGAATTTCTGTGATATTGTCAGAAGCAATCCTAGGTGATGTTCTAGAGCAGTGCTGTCCAACTTCTAACCGGCCAAGGGCCGGATTCCAGATCACTGATGACCTGGGGGCTGCCGGCCCCTCCCCTGGCCACGCCCCGGCCATGCCCCGGCCCCGGCTGCCAGGAAGCTTTGGGAGAGAGAGAGGAGCCACGGGGCACCCCCCTCCCTTCCAAGGCATCCTAGCCGCAGATGAAGCTGGCGGTTTCGCCGGCTTCAGCTGCTGCCGTGATGCCATGGAAGGGAGAGAGGTGCCGCGGAGGGACCCCCTCCCTTCTAAGGCATCGCGGCAGCCGCAGAAGCCGGCGCCAGCTTCAGCCACTGCTCCAATGCCTTGCAAGGGAGGGAGGCGCCGCGGGGGACCCCCCTCCCTTCCAAGGCATCGCGGCAGCCGCGGAAGCCTGCGCTGGCTTCAGCCGCTGCTGCGATGCCTTGCAAGGGAGGGAGGCGCCACCGGGGGACCCCCTCCCTTGCAAAGCATCACGGCAGCCGCAGAAGCCGGCGCCGGCTTCAGCCGCTGCAGCGATGCCTTGCAAGGGAGGGAGGCGCCGCTGGGACCCCTCCGTTGCAAGGCATTGCGGCAGCCGCGGAAGCCGGCGCCGGCTTCAGCCACTGCCGCGATGCCTTGCAAGGGAGGGAGTGCCCCCGGGGACCCCCTCCCTTGTAAGGCATCGCGGCAGCCGCGGAAGCCGGCGCCGGCTTCAGCCACTGCTGCGATGCCTTGCAAGGGAGGGAGGCACCACGGGGGACCCCCTCTCCCTTCCAAGGCTAAGTTTATATTTGTTAACATTGTTCTTTATTTTAATTATTGTATTATTCTTAAGTGGTTTTTGCACTACAAATAAGATATGTGCAGTGTGCACAGGAATTCATTCATGTTTTTTCCCCAAATTATAATCCGGTCCTTCAACAGTTTGAGGAACTGTGACCTGGCTCTCTATTTAAAAAGTTGGAAGACCCCTGTTCTAGAGCAGTGGTTCTCAACCTATGGGTCCCCCAGGTGTTTTGGCTTTCAACTCCCAGAAATCCTAACAGCTGGTAAACTGGCTGGGATTTCTGGGAGTTGTAGGTCAAAACACCTGGGGACCCACAGATTTAGAACCACTGCTCTAGGATACCTTGTTAATACTGTTAGCTACAATTGTACAGAATATGCCAAGATCAGACCCCCCCCCCCCCTCTCTGTCAATCTACACTGGCATGTATGCAGGTTGAAACTGCACTGTATGGTCAGTGTGTCTCAACTGCATCATATGAATCTACACTGATCATATAAGGGTGTTTCAAACTGCATTATATGCAATGTAGATGCCTCGCCTGTCTCTTTTGAAGACAAAAGTCTCCCCATGAGGTTCCTCCCCTTCTTTGAAGATAAGAGAAAAGCTGGGAGGCAGAAAACCAAAGAAAAATGTCAACTTGTGGGTCAAGCCTATGCATGTTATCTGAAAAGTAGATGTCACTGATTTCGAAGTGTAAATGGAGAAAAGATAGAATTTAGTGGTGCTTCCTTTGAATAGACATTAGATAAGAATGTGTATCTGGTGTTTGTGCGTTTTCCCTGTTCTAAAGCATTACTATTAGCAATGGTCTGTCATAGACAAAATATATATTAAGTGAATGTTGTCACTCACTTCCTTGTGACTCATAGCTCAGCTGAGCGGAACCAAAATGACCAGCTTCCTTCCTATTGGTCATTATAACGTGCCATCAGTCACATAGCCAGAATCGGGTAATTCCTTAAAACAGAGCCTATAAGTGTTGTTCCTTTGACTATTTATATTGGTGGAAGTGTGAGTGGTTATTATAAACAGATGACTTCACCATTTTCGTTTGAGGTTCCTTTAAAGTTTCCACTCAATAAAGCCATCCATACAAAGTGATATCATAAACTTTGATAATAAAAATTGATGTCCCTTACATCATAGTAAAAAATATACTTTGAAAATATTATACTTCTTCCTGATTGTAAAGATAGCACAGTTGGAAAAGCAGCAATTCAAATGTACCAAATAATTTTGTTTTACAGGTTTAAAACCTGTTCTTTTATAATGTCCCAGAGAATTGTTAAATTTGTGAAATCACACCAGCATAACTTAGCCAAAGAAATAGAATAGAATAGAATAGAGAATAGAATAGAATTTAATATTTGTTTTTTTAAAAAAATATATTTAATAGGGTTTTTCATGAACAATAAAAGTGGGAGAACAATTCTAGGAACAGGACAGTAGGAAAGATAGAAAGAGGAGAGGCCGGGGGAGGAGAGGGGGAGAGGGGTGTCCTGGGTAGTGCGAGGGGGAGGTGCACAAGGGGGAAGCGAGTGGAACTGGGTGCTCTGGAGGATGGGGGTGAAGTCGGCTGCGGGTAGTCTTGGAGAGGGGAGGAGTTAACGTGTGTCCCTTCTTCATTGCTACCAGCCATGTGTTCCTGTTTAGTTATAATCCTTCTTCCGCTGACCGTGGTCTCGGAGCTTATGCTGTATCAGTTTTGGCTGGTGGTGCCGCTCTTGATTGTTCCTCCCCTATCGTTTCTCCGGGCCGTTAAAAAATCCTTGACCGGCGACCAGGCTGTTCGTTTGAGCGGGTGGCCACCCTCCTCATTCAGAAGGAAGGTGAGTTTGTCCATGCTCATGATTTCCCCTATCTTGGTCAGCCAGTCCTCGGTGGTAGGGATCTCTGCGGTCTTCCATTTCCGTGCATACACTATCCTCGCTGCTGTTGACAGGTATGTGAAAAGTCTCTGCGTTCTCCTCCGGCAGTTCTTCTGTCGTCGTCAGGCCCAGCAAATATGCTTCTGGTTTAAACTCGATGGGGCAACCCAGGATCTTTTGAGTCGCCAAGTGGATCTTCTTCCAGAAGTTCACTGCACTCCGACAGGTCCACCACATATGGTAGAAGGTGCCCGTCTGGGAGCCACACTTCCAGCATTTATTTTGTGTTTTCCCATTACATGAGACCCAATTTGTGTGGCGTCATGTACCAGCGGTTGAAAATCTTATGACAATTTTCCTTTAGCTCCATCGCATACGTATATTTTATTCTCTTCCTCCACACCTTTTCCCATTCGTGGAGCGCAATTGGCCGGCCGATGTTGTTGGCCCATTTTATCATGCAGTCCTTCACCACTTCTGTTTCGGTGGACCACTCCAGCAGCCTGGAGTACAGTTTGGTAATTTGCTTTTTGCGGCTCTTTAGCAGGGATCTCCACAGTTCTTCCTTCTCCTCAAATCCTACGAGTTCGTCCTGTTTGAAGCGCTCCTTAATTTGGTGAAGGTGGAGCCACGTCAGCTTGTTGAAGTTGGCCCTGATCTGGTCCAGCGGCTTTAGATGCCTTTTCCCCCCTACATTGGTGGTGAGGTCTGAATAAGTGGGCCATGTATTCCTCCCAGAAGCCTTTTCTGGCTCGCTTCCAGGAGAGACCCAGAGGGGGTGTAGCGATAAAACCTTCTTTTATACTTCTGCCAGACTCTCATTAAGGCTGCTCTTAATGGATGCCTCCTCAGGCACTTCCCCTCTTTGTGGTGGTGTACCATAAGAAGTTGTGCCAGCCCGACTGCAGATCGAAGCCCTCCAAGGCTAGCAGTTCATCTCTTTTCAGATCCATCCAATCCGCCAGAAAGGACAGGCTGCAGGCCTCGAAGTATAGCTTCATGTCTGGGAGGCCCAGGCCCCCTCTTTCCTTGCTATCTATTAGCGTGGAGTATTTAATCCTTGCTTTGCTCCCCTTCCATACGAATCTCAAGAGATCCCTTTTCCAGATGTCAAATGTTCGGCTCGTTTGTATGACCGGGATGTTCTGAAACAGATAGAGCAGTCTTGGGAGCACGTTCATTTTAACTGCCGCTATTCTCCCCATGAAGGAAAGGCCTGCCTGCTTCCAGCTCTCCAAATCTGCCTGCACCTTTGTCCATAGAGTCTCGTAGTTATTTTTTATCAGCTGGGAATTTTGGGCTGTCAGATGTATCCCCAAGTATTTGATGGACTTCGCGACTTGTATGCCAGTCTGACCTTCCAGCCTCTCTTGCCGGGCCTTGGGCATGTTTTTTGTCAAGATTTTCGTTTTGGTCTTATTTATCTTCAGCCCCGCTAGCTTGCCGAATTCCTCTATGTCTGTTAGCCATGCCTGCAGATTGGTCACCGGTTCCTCTACGAAGCAGATCAGGTCGTCTGCGAAGGCCCTAACTTTGAACTCATGTTGTCCCACTGTCGGGCTGCGTAGCTGCCGGTTTGTCCTGAGTTTCCTCAACAGGATTTCTATCGAGAGCACGAAGATCAGGGGCGATAACGGGCATCCCTGTCTCGTTCCTTTTTGGATGTCAAATTTCTCTGTTGGTTGCCCGTTGATCCAGATGTTCGCTTTCTGCCTTTGGTAGATCGCCCCAATGGCCTTCATGAAGGGCTCGCCCATTTCCAGTTCCGACATCAGTAGCTGAAAGAAGCTCCAGTTTAGATTATCAAAGGCTTTTTCAGCGTCCAGAGCGAGAAAGGCCACTTCCTTTTTGGGATGCGCCGTAGTACTCAAGAAGGTCCATGACCACTCTCACATTGTCTCTGGTCTGTCTGCCTGGCAGGAAGCCGTTCTGGTCCGGCCCCACCCACTCATGCAACCAGGCTTTCAGACGTTCTGCAAGAATGCTGGCTAAGATCTTATAATCGTTATTGAGAAGGGAGATGGGTCTGTAGTTGGCTACATTCGTGGCATCTGATCCCTCCTTATGGATTAGAGTGATGTTGGCCTCTCTCCACGATTCAGGAATCACCCCTTCAGTCAGCACTCTGTTGAAAATCTTTTGCAGAAAGGGCGCTGTTTAATTGATCAGTGTCTTGTAGAACCTCGCGGTCAGCCCGTCTGGGCCTGGCGCCTTGTTGGTTCCCAGGCTCTTGATCGCCTTCCTGACCTCCTCTTCCGAGATTTCCGCATTTAGGGAGAGATTGTGGTGGTCTGGGACTCTCCCTACTTTCTGCTCCCTCAGGTAGCGTAGTATGTCCTCCTTTTCCGCCTGATCTCTGGAGTAGAGGTTGGTGAAGAAGCCTTGAAATTCTTTCGAGATATCTTCATCTCTTGAGGACAATTTGTCACCGCATCTAATCCTGGTGATAAATCCCGCTTGCCGCTTCTTCCTTATCCTCCTCGCTAGCCATTGACCTGGTTTGTTGGCATTTTGGAAGATCTTTTGTTTCAAGAATTTCAAGTCTTTGGACATCTGCTCCAACTCTAGATAGTGTTTCTGCTGCTTCAGAGCAGCTAAGCTATGGACCAACTCCCGGTTCCTCGGAGACACCTTTAGTTTCGCTTCTTCCGCCCTGATTTTCCCCTGCAGCTCTTCCATCTCCCTCTCTGCGGATTTTATTTTTGAGTGCATTGTGCTGGATAAGGTGACCTCTTAGCACTGCCTTGTAGGCATCCCAAATGATTTCTGGCGGAGTTTCTTGGACATCGTTATGTTTAAAGTAGTCGGCTGTCGCTGCCCTATATCGTTTGATGTCCTCTTCTCTTTTCAGGAGGTTATTGTTGAGCCTCCATCTTCTTGGGGAGGGCTTGTGGTTCAGCAGCATCTCCAGCGGGCAATGGTCGGAGATATCTCTTGGGAGTATGGTGATCTGCGAGATCTTTGTGACCAGGGAGTTGGAGACCCAGATCATGTCGATTCTCGACCAGCTCTGGTGCCTGTGGGAGTAGAACGTGTAATCTCTCTCCCCACAATTGTTGGTACGCCAGGCGTCCTGTAGTCCCAAAGCGTCTCTAAGTTGCAGGAACATCTTTGGGAGCATGCCTCTTGTGGTCGGACTCGGGCCTGATGACTTTTTCACTCCCGGCGTCCTGTCAAGCCGTGCTTCAAGCACTCCGTTGAAATCCCCCATCAGAATTAAGCTGTCAAACCGTAGCTCTTCGATGCGGTTCTGTAGTTCCTTTACAAATTGCGACTTGGGGCCATTTGGCGCATAGATGCTACAAAATAGCAGCCTCTGGAGACCCACCTTGACCATCACTCCTACCATTCTGCCCTCTTCATCCTTGAAAGCCAACTCCGCTGGATGTTTGTCGGTCGCGTAGATGGCCACTCCATTTCGTTTCTTTTCATTTAGTGAATGGAAAAGGGTGCCGATGCGATTGTTTTCCAGGTGGTGTGCATGTGATTTCTTGACGTGCACCTCCTGGAGCGCCACCACATCATACCTCTTCTTCCGTAGAGAGTTAAATAGCCGTTTCCGTTTGGGGGCCGAGTTCAGTCCATTGGTGTTGTTTGAGAAGCAAGAGATCTGGATGTGGAGTTCACTCATCTTGCATCTCTATTGTGTGGTCCGGTTCGCCGCATCCTATCTCCGGAGCTCGTGGGTCATCCTCTTTACCTTTGCCGTGTGGATCTCGTCTGGGTGGGGGCAACTCCTGTTCTGGGGAGCTGAAGCGTCGTTTCTTCGCGGGGTCGCTTTGGGTGGGTTGCATAGGTGCCCTTTGCCGCCGGTCTGATTTTAGTTTTTCCATGAAAGCTTTGGCCTTGTCGACGGAGGTCAGCCAGAACCTTTGACCCTCATGTGTGACCATCACGCCCTCCGTTTTCTCCCATCTGAAGCGAATTCCTCTGTTTTTTAATTCCTCTGTCAGGAAGTGGTAGTTCCTTCTTTTGCTGACAGATGACGCTGTAAACTCCTTTAGTATGGTCACTCTGCTCCCCTTGTAGACCGAGTCCACTGATTTCTTTTCCCTCAGAATCTCATCTCTGACCCTCCGCCGTTCGAAACGGACCACCACATCCCGTGGTGTCTTGTTTTTCCTAGAGTATGCCGTGTTGACCCGGAATACTCTGCCAATCTCTTGTGTGGTTTCAGCCTCTCCTTTTTTTAAAATGGTAGCTGTCAAGCTGCAAACTATTTTCTGCAGGTCCTCGCTGGGTTCTTCAACTATGTTCCTGAAGCGCAACCACGTTTCCAGCTCGGTCTGCTCCAATCTTTCTTGGAGCTGCTCAAGTCGTGCACTTCTGCTTTCTACTTTTTCCAGCCTGACCTTCATTTGGTCTTGAGCGACTGCTAGTTTCTCTTCATCGTGCTTTATCTCTCCAATTTCGTCATGGATGCGGGATAGCTCCTTGGAAAGGTCCGACTTAATGCTCTGCAACTGATCTTGAACCGATCTGTGCTGAGATTCTTGCCTGACAGCCAGCTGCTCCATTTGTTTCTGAGCCTGTTCCTGTCTTTCAGCTATCCTTTGGACTTCTCTTAGGATGTCTTTAAGCGTCGTCTCTTCCGCCAACCCCTGCTTCTTAGTCGCTCCAGAGGTGGTTTTGACGACCCTTGAGTTGGCCATATCTGCGCTTGGTTCCCCCCTTGCTCTGTTCCTGGCGTGTGGGGGGGAGCGTGGTGATCCCTCTGTCTTCGCTCCTGTACTGCGGCGCGCAAGAGGGGGGAAGGGGGGGCGCCTGGGCGCCCAGGACGTGGGGGTTCCGGCTGCGTGGAGGTTTCCTGGTTTTGTGGCAGGCGTTTGACGCAGAGTCGAGAAGAAAAGCAAGAGGAGGGAGCGGAGAGAAAAGAAAAAAAAACCTTTCTGGGCTGAGGCTTTGTTACACTTCAAGATGAGATGGTGAGAAGGAGAAGCCCAGCAACCATCTATTATACTCTGTTAGCACTGAACAGGGTCTAAGCCCTGACAGAGGGAAACCAAAGGTAGCCAAGGAATAAAAGGGGGCGTCCAGAAACAATTTTCCCTGACCCACTTCTACTTGTCACAGGGTACTGGAACTGCCAATGTGGAGGGTTTTTTGTTTTTGTTTTCCCCTTCAAAATGGCGCTCCCGCCAAAATCAAAGGGCTTGTCTTTTTCTAGTGCTGGAAAGGGATGTCCGCCATCTTGGCTCCCTTGAGGGATCAGAAAGAACTGCTCCTGGCTGGGATGATTTTTGTTTGTTTGTTTTTTATTTTCCGTCCTCCTTTCCCTCCTGCTTGGCCCCTCTCCCAGGGATCCGTCCCTCTCTTCGCTGTCCCCCTTGACTCTTCCCCCCTCCTCTTCCTCCTCAAAATGGCGTTCCCGCCAAGCTGCTCCCGTCGTCTTCCTTTCTGCCTTCTAGGCTCTGGCCGCCATCTTGGATCCCCTGAGGAGATCCAAAGTTGCCCCGACAGCCTCCGTTGCCCCCAAGTTTACACGTCTTTTTGGGGGGGATCTGGCCCTCTCTCTGTGGGCCTTTATCCCTGCTGGGGGGGGGGAGGGTGGAGGAGGGCGCTCCCGGAGCCGCCTGGCTCCCTGGGGCTGCAGGAGCGCGCCGCTCTCTCCCGCTGTGGTGTGGCTTCCCTCCTGACGCGTCGCCCGGAGTGAGTCCTCTTCTTTCCTCTTCCCCCCTGCCCTCGGCTTACCGGTCTGGGGGGGGAGGGGGGCCGGGCTGGGCTGACCATGCTGGCGGGTCGCCGCCCGCTTCTTGCCCCTTGGCCCGTTCTTCGATGCGGCGGTGCTCCGGACTCACACGACCCTCCCCTCTTGAAGAGGGGGGGGTCCCTGGAGTCAGCGGGGCCCGCCTGGCAGCCTCACGCTCCCGCCGGACACCCCTGTGTCCGGGGGGGGGGGCGTGAATCGCCCTCCGGCCACTGGGGGAGGAGGCGCTCTGGGAGCCCTCAGAGCGCCCGACCGGTCGCCATCTTTGCCCGACCGGAACTCAGAATTTAATATTTGTTAATCGCCCTCCATCATAGATGCTCGGGGCGATTTACAGCAACAGAACAACAACATATACAAAAAACACAGAGGGAAGAACAAAAGGGTGGGGAGGGAGGGAGGAAATAGGGAAGTGACCAGCCTAGTCTTTTCTGGAGTAAGCAGAAATGACCAGCCTAGTCTTTTAAAAGGCAAAATGTATTTATTATCCTTTCCTTTATTATGGACCAAGATGTGAGATATTTGCAAGAATTACCTTTTAAAAGGTAAAATGACCAGCCTAGTCTTTTAAAAGGCAAATGTATTTATTATCCTTTCCTTTATTATGGACCAAAATGTGAGATATTTGCAAGAAAATTATTTACAAACCTTTCTTTCTCTTTTTAAGAGCCCCATACATGCTAACCATTTATTGCAGTTTGAAATCAGTATTAAAGAAAGTGGTTTTCATAGGAAATACTGGAACCAGTTTGAGGTCCAGATGATGATTCCAGAGCACTGGTGGGCATTAAGAGATTTCTCTGGCATGCTTTCAAGAGAGTTTATTTAGCCACTACATTTTGAAGCTAGCATAGACATTCCAGGCTTCTATAGTGTGTTTACTTTTAAGGTAAAGGTAAAATTTCCCCTTGACTTTAAGTCCAGTCGTGTCTGACTCTGGGAGGTGGTGCTCACCTCAATTTCTAAGCCAAAGAGCAGGCATTGTCTGTAGACAACTCCAAGAGCATGTGGCCAGTATGACTGCATGGAGTGCCGTTAACTTCCTGCTGAAGCAGTACCTATTGATCTACTCACATTTGCATGTTTTCGAACTGCTAGGTTGGCAGAAGCTCACCCTGCTCGCTGGATTTGAACTGCTGACCTTTCGGTCAGCAAGTTCAGCAGCTCAGTGGTTTAATCTGCTGCACCACCGAGGTTTTAGAACACAGATTGGTCGTTCACCTCCAGTCCCATCAGCCATTAGCCCTCCTTTCGGCTTTGAGCTAGCTGTGTCATCACATCTGGAATTAGTTGCACTTATCCTCTGTTCCTCCCCTGTAGAATTTTGACCATCTTCCAAAATTGGAGTCCCATCTTCCAATGATATATCAACATATATCTGGTTGCACTGATTCATTTAGTTATCATGGCAAGAGTACTGGGGTGGGTTGCCATTACCTTCCCCAGAGATCATATTTAGTCTGACGACTCTCCCATGATCTTCCCTCCTTGGGTGTCCCTTCACAGTTTCTCCCGTGGCGTCATTGATGTGCTCAAGCTCCAGTACTGCAATAAGGTAATGATCCTTTCCAGGAGAATGGTAAGTAAGTATAGATGTGCCTTAGAAGAGCAATAAAATCTGTACTTGCCAAAGCAAACTGCTGCAGCCTTTCCCAGCTTGTGCATTCTTCCTCATTGATAACATTTGCTACCTTGACTATAATTGGATTTTGCTTTTATCTCTGAAATTTTGGAGGTTAGTAAGACAGATGGGTATGAAGGAGGGGTGGAAGAGAGTGTCTTTGCAAGTAATGTGGCACTTACCAAAGTAGTGTGAATCTACTTTAAATCCAGTTGCTGCCATATGCAGAATTCTGGGGTTTGTAGTTTAGGGAGGAACCTTTTAACACAGTGGTTCCCAACCTTTGGGCCTCCAGGTGTTTTGGACTTTAGCTCCCACAGTTCCTAACAGCTAGTAAGCTGGCTGGGATTTCTGAGAGTTGAAGTCCAAGACACTTGGACGCCCAAAGGTTGGGAACCACTGTTTTAAAAAGTTCCTTCCTAAACTACAAACCCCAGAATTCTGCAGACAACAGCAACCAGATTTTAAGTGGATTGATTCTCTAATGTGATGAAGTAGTTAGTAATATTTTTGTCACTGATCTCTACATTTCCTGGTGTGTTATTTTTGTAAACTCTACCTTGTGATTATGTTATTCCGCATAAGAATGATACATAGAATAGACAGTAATCTCACTATGGGAAACCTACAACAATAAAAAATGACAACAAACTGTTCAAGCTTTAAAAATTGTAGAGCAAAGTTTGAGAGGGGGAAAAGCCATGCATATATGCAGGAGGTGTTCTCTGCGAACAAGACAAACCGGTTCTTTGTTCCATTCTGCATCCCCTTTGCCTCTTTCTCCAAAGGACATGTTTCCAGCCAATCAGTGAAAATGGAGACATAGTCCCTTATTCATACACCACAGCCACATGGGGGAAATGTTAGAAAATACAAGGAAGGTCCAGTATTAAATTATAGGGAAGGCTGGGGAATTTGTTAAGCCAGTTCCCCTGAAAGCTGAGATCTCAAAAAACAAACAAACACTGTTTTCTTATCCAATGATGTGTTCATCCCTTTGGTCTCCCCTCTTCCTCTCCCCTTTTTGGGTTAAAAAAATCTTCCAAGAACATTCAGTCTCTGGGGCTCTCTGGAGTAATTAAACATTTTGTGCACTGTTTCATCCCAAGCCAAACGGTTGGCATCTCCAAAAACCATTACTTGCCAGTCTTTCTCTGGTGCCAAATAATACAAAATCCATCAACCTGAATAAATGTAAAACACTGAATTAGCCCTTGAGTTCCCAAGTAACCTAAGCAGATTGATGGTTTAAGGAGAGTTGTTGATATAGTAGCTGATAATAGCTGTGTTGTCGGCCACACAGACCTCATTTATTTGAAGTAGAGCCTCTCTTCAAGAGCACTTCAATCTGTCTGCCCATTTTTTTCAACCTCATGACCATGAACTGTTATGGATGGCATCCTGTTGCAGCCACAATTTTAAGCTTAACTGATAATGCAAAGGTAACATTTTGGAAGGGCAGGAAAATTGCACACAGCCCAAGCTTTGTAAACAGAGGGCAAATATTTATAGATTGATCTCTAAGTAACTTGCAGCTGATCTATAGTAGATATTTGTCATTTAATGATAGCTTTTTATTTATTTTTAAAGGTCTGTGGGATAGATTTGTGAGCCAGCCTTGCTATTCAGTTTCACCTCTGAAAATTCAGAGGCAGGGAGGTAGGATTTTTAGGATCCCTTGTTTGTTGGTATCAGATGTGAATCGGCATTTCTAGATGCAATTTATGCCATTATAAGGTTTATGTTATGCAGTAGGAAATTTGCTCTCTCCCTCAATCCATCCACTTTTGCCACACTGGAGCTACAATTAGTTATAGAGCTATAATGCCACTTGAATTCCCATCAGTCCATCCTCTGGGATGCTGGGATTTGTAGTTTGGTAAGGCACTAGAGCAGGGATGCTCAGAACGGTGATCGCAATCACCAGGGTGATCTTCAGGCCTCATCCTGGTGATCTTCAGGCCCCTGACCAGGTTTTTTGCTGTTGGTCCTCTTCACGCGCCCCTGCACGCTGCAAAGAAGTCCTCCGTCGTTGCTCCTCCCCGCTCCCTGCTCGCGCGCCGCCTCCAAAAGCTCCAGAGTTCAAGAGGCAGAATGGGCCCCCTCTTTTGGATTCCTCCTCCTCCCTCCTTCCTTCTCCAGCCACCCAGAGTCGTAGGAGACCAAAGGGGGTCCATACCTTGCTGAGTATTAAATGGCCTTGCAGTTCAAAAGCCTCTCTTCTTACTTTCTGGCTGATAGTATGTGTGGTAATATGGCAGTGTGGGAGAAATGGGGTGGTTGGATGTATTTTTATGCTCTGTTTTATATTGTTGTTATTAAATTGAAATGTTGATGTTTTATAACTTCATTTTATGTAAACGGCCCCTGGAAGGAGTGGTACATAAAAATGAATAATAAATATAAATAAATAAATAAGAAAATAGTTATACGTTTTACATTTCTGGGCAGGTGATCTTTGGGACGTGGTTTTTTAATCAGTAGCTCCCATGCTGAAAAAGTGTGAGCACCCCTGCACTAGAGCTTGCTAGCTGAGAATTCCCTCCTTAAACTGTAGGTTTCCATAGCATGCAACCACTACTACTTTTAAAAAAAAGATGCTGCAAACATGAAGTTTGCCTATTGTTTCAGAAGAGTTAAAGACATCCAGGGATTCTCAGACATGTACTAGATGTGCCTTACTATAACACCTAGGCTCAACACTCAATTTATTTTGAAATGTACAGTTTGAAAACCTGTGCAAAAGCAAGGGGTTCTTACTGTGGAATTCTTCAGAGATGCATATGCTGTGGTGCATACTTTGATTAGATTAAAGGGCATTGTTTAGTATAGCTACAAAGACATGTGAATGCACATCTGTTTGCCATACCGGGACCCGGCCACATAAACATGTTTTTATGGACTGAACATTGTTTTAATCCAGAGTGAATGTGTATGGTGCTAATGTAGTTGTATTTTAATGTATTTTAATGTATTTTAATTGTTGAAGGGTTTTATATTGTTATTATGTGGGCATCAAATTGTGCCGTACTGTAAGCCGCTCTGAGTCCCCCCTTGGGGGTTGAGAAGAGCGGGGTAAAATCCCGAAATAATAATAAACCCCCCAGATTCCTTTGAATTGGCCAGTGAACAGCCCTGACTAGAAAAATTACCAGTCCTCAAGCATTCTCAGCTCTCAGCCATGGCATCCAGGTCAAACACTACTAGAACTGCATTTGACGATACCTTCTGTTTTAAAGATTGCACCACACTATTATGTAAAGGCAGCTGATTGGAAAACTCTGATTTGATTTTATTTTATTTTGTTAAACTGTCCGGACCAAACGTTTACTCCCTTTGTGTTAATCTGTCCTGGCTCCAGTCTCTGAGCAATCAAGCTCTTTGTTCTCTTTGTTTTAAACTCCATAATTGACTTAGGGTTTGAATAAGCAATGTTCATTCATTTTCACATGCACATCTCTCATGTTGTTGTATTTCAGTTCTGAGAATATTTGCTTTTTTACTATCATTCTGTCTGACTTTTCCATAGTACTACTCTGGTTAACCATCATACATTTCCCATGTTTCTTGTTTTCCAAGCAAGTGGGAATTCTAAATGTATTTCTGCATTTGTCCAGAGAGACCCATTACCTTGTAAATCCAAAGGGAAATCTGTACTCCCTGGAAAACAATGCTCTACTGAATCAGAAGCCAGGTTCCATGCTTAATCCTCTGTTAAACATTTCCAGTGCTTTGCAAAAGATTGTGATTTTTGCAAGTCTGACTTGATTGCAAATGAATACAGAACACTGAGAAATGGCTACCAAAAAGTCTAAACTGAACATACATTTATTGAATGTCACTGGCATTTCAGAAGTCCAAGTGATAACAATCTCAGTTCCCAACCTTTTTTTGACCCGGGACCACTGTTGCCATGGACCACTCTCCAACATTAGTACCAAAAGGGTTATGAATCCATTTGTGGTCAACTTTAGATTCATTTTGGTTATTTGGGGTGCGGATTCAGAAAATTGCATTGGATAGACCACATCAGTTCCAGTTCCTGATACAGAACATATGCCATCCTGTAGTTGCCATCTGCTCACCCACAGAAAACTGTATTTAATAAACTAGAGCTGATGTGGTCTATCCAATGCAATTTTCTGAATCAGCACCACCAGTAACCCCAGAAACAGGGCTAAAAACGAAGACAGCAAGGGGCTCCTGCTTCCAGGCACCACATGGAATGGCTCTGCTCAGAGGGAGAGAGGAGGTAGAGAAGCAGCAGTCAGGAGGCTTGTTGTCGTGCCTTTTGTGGGTAGTCAGACTCTCCCTTCCCAACATCCCTGTTGCTTTGGCACTATAAGAGGGTTTCATGAGCCCAGTTGCTCTCATTGCAATGGTGTGGTAATGGAGAGGCCACGGACCATATTTTAGTTCTTGAGGACCACTGGTGGTCTACTGACCACAGGTTGGGAACCACTGGTCTAAATATATGGTGTTTGCCTTCAAGTCTGAAGGTCATATGCACAAATGTGAATCTGCTTATTTTATATATTAAGATATTTACATGTGCACATAATCACATATATGAACCAGCACATAACTGAGTGATTTTTTAAAAAACCAAACAAACCCCTCTTCTGCCAGATGTCCCCTGTTTACCTTCCATCTTGTTCCAATACAGCGGAATCCTGTGAGGATGGCAGGGAACCCAATACCAAGACCAACAGATCTGTGTGACAACCTGCAGTCAGGTCCTGGGTCCAGGTCCCCCCCCCCCCATTTAAAACTCGGATTTTGGTTCTGTCTGGAAGCGCCCATAGTTTACCTATGTCTGGAAAGCCATACATCCCACAGTACTAATCTACAGAACATCTCAAAAAAGGAGTATCATGTGAGAATAAAAGTAACACCCCAAATATGAAGGGGTTAGATCAATCCTTCTAATGTTAGCAGTCCTCTCAAATTTTACAGCTGATATCTCTATTTTGTTTCACACCAGCCTTGTAGTTGGCACTGGGCATAGGGAGACATGGATCTGTCATTCTAAATGTAAATCTGCAACATCCTCCAAGACGTAATTCCAGCTCATCAGTTCTCCAAGGTTTAAATCAACATATATTCCAGTTCCCATCAAAAAGACAAACCCACTGGGATTGGACAAGTGTTTGTAATTGAGAAATAATAAGCAACGGACTACATGACACAATCAAGCACAAAAGCGACTTGTATACAAAAGGATAGTCAGTTTTTTGACACAATTGAGAACAAGGAAATGGGGCTTGTATAAATAATTATCTGTTATTTGCTTGGAAGTATTAAGGATGACTTACTGGAATTTAATGCAGTTTGTTGCCAAACAAAACAATAATGAAAGTGCAAGAAATGGTTACAGAAAAACAATACCCCAGACATTCTAGGGCAGTCTTGCAGAATACAAATAAATGAGTCTGAGAGCAAATCAAGGCTGAACTTTAATTAGAAGGAAAAATACTTTGGGTTTATCATGAGACAACATAGAAAAGACAATAATGACGAAAGGTGGAAGATAGTAAGATGACAAGATAGCTGATGGACTGATTTGATCCAGAAAGCCACTGCCTTGGGTTTGCAAGACCTGAGCAGCCTCACCATATGATGAAACAAAACTGACAACAGATTTATAAAAACTGTGTCAGCACGTCCTATGACTTACTAAATTTAGTATAACTGGCCACCTGCTGATTATGCCCAAGCAGGATCCCAATAAACCTATTTATGCTGTGTGCTTTAGTACTTCAGTACACAAAATAAATAAATTGTTGTCAAAAGACCGGCCTGCTCCAGTTTCTTAGCTGATGGCTTGTGTCCAGATTGGTGAGCCACAAACTTGCAGGCTTGTTCTTTACTTGCAAAGAGCATATGCATTTCAAACAGAGTAATTATGCCATCTAGTGGTCGAATAATTATATCATAATTACATTTTGACAGTGCATTTATTATATGTGTTGTCTAAAAAGCTTTCATGGCCAGAATCACTGGGTTGCTGTGAGTTTTCCAGGCTGTATAGCCATGTTCTAGAAGCATTCTCTCCTGATGTTTCACCCATGTGGCAGGCATCCTCAGAGCTTGTGAGATCTGTTGGAAACTTGGCACACTTGCCTTAAACAGACAAGAGTTCTTTCTCCCACACTGGACACTAAACCTCATTTGCCTTGCTTCCAACCGACCTCACAAACTCTGAGGATGCCTGCCATAGATGTGGCAAAACATCAGGAGAGAATGCTTCAGGAACATGGCCATACAGCCTGGAAAACTCACAACAACCTATTTGTTATAGGATAGTGGTTTGAGCACTGGGCTATGACCTTGTAGAGTTCAACTACCTGCTAGGCCTGGAAATTCACTGGGCGATCTTTGGCAAGTCACTCTCTCAAAAACCCTATGATAGGGTTTCCATAAGTCATAAATGACTTGAAGATAAACAACAGCAACAATATGGCTTCATTGGTGATCATTTAAACAGTTATTTCTTTTGCAGAAAATATTTCAAAATCTCTCTCATTTAAAAGAAATGTTTGATAGCTATCCTTCCAAAAGCATAATAAATGTTCTTGAATATAAAGCAAACTTTATAATATCAGTTGATCAGAATGTAGCCAATCAGAATTTTTATACTGATTCACAGGAAATCGTAATAATGATCACACCAAATTTAAAAAATGTAGGCTTGAAAATCATGTAATTGTTTCCAGAGCTGGATCTACACTGTCATATAATGCTGGGTGAACTGTGTTATATGGTCGGTGTAAACATTTCCTCCTTGTTGCAGAAAACCTGGGCTTAGTTTGTACAACTGGTAGAATCAGGTAGCAAAGTTTTTCTTAGGCAATACTATGTAGTACTTCAGACTGCAGTGGTAGAAAACCTGAATGTCTGATTCGTATTTTTAAAAGACCTCCCTCTTTATGGCAGATTACAAAGTGTATGAGGGTGAATCCTTTCCCTTAATATATGGGAGACAAATTGCAACTCACAGGTGGCATGTACCCCTCTGAGTCCCAAAGCGAGCCCCTAGGCCCCTTGAAGTCCCCAGACTCTTCCATTTTAAAAAAGGTTAGGGATCAAAAGGGTCAGGGATCAAAATGACTTCAAAATGCCTTGCTTGCAGAACTCCTTGAATATTGTTCTACCTTCAATATGACAAACGTTTCAAGTATTTAAACATAACTATCCCTCTCTTAACATCCTTTTTTCTCCAAGCAAAGCATACCCAGCTCCCTCAACCTCTCCTTAAAATGATTCTAGGTATGCTTCTGGCCCAGGTATAGTCAACATATAGAGTTCACTATTATCCATTGTTTCAGGTATCCATGGAAGTAGCAGCCGGGGAGGTCTGAGAATACATTCCATGTGAATATGAGGACCATAATATACCTAATGGAATCAGGGTGGCTGTGAAATCACAGCTACTTTCTGATATTAAACCCAACTCATAGGTTCACCTGAAATCATGGGTATGCTTCTGGTCGCTACAAGAAGCACTGCCTGAATATCAAGCAAAAAGTGGGTGCTAGAACAATATCATATGAAAGCTGACTGGCACAACCTGGGGATCACAACCAGACACAGTAAAGACATTTGCCCTTGCACTATGCTACTCTGCTGCTGAGTATGCATGCCCAGTGTGGAACACATCTCATGACGTTAAAACAGTGGACGTGGCTTTTAATGAGACATGCCACATTATCACAGAGTGTCTGTGCCCTACACCACTGGAAAAATTACACTGTTTGGCCGGTATTGCACCACCTGACATCTGCCAGGAAGTAGCAACCAATAGTGAAAGGACCAAGGTAGTGACATCTCAGGCCCATCCCCTGTTTGGGTATCAGCCAGCATGCCAATGACTTAAATCAATAAATAGTTTTCTAAGATCTACAGAGACACTTGCTGGAACACCTCAGCAAGCGAGAGTCCAAAAGTGGCAGGCTACAACCCAGAACCTCAATCAATGGCTGATACCAAATGAGAGACTTCTTCCTGGGCACACAGAAAACTGGGCTATTTGGAAGGCGCTGAACAGACTGTGCTCTGGCAACACGAGATGCAGCGCCAACCTTAAGAAATGGGGCTACAAGGTGGAATCCACTACATGCGAGTGTGAAGAGCAAACCACAGACCACCTACTACAATGCAACCCGAGCCCTGCCACATGCACAATGGAGGATCTTCTTAGAGCAACACCAGAGGCACTCCAATTGGTCAGCTCCTGGTCAAACAACATTTAATCAAATACCAAGTTTGCAAACTTTGTGGGGTTTTTTTTAATGCACTACAACTGTTTGGTTCACTCCTTACACGATAAAGAAATATGGGTATGCTGCCTGTCTCTACATTATATCAGATATATGGTTACTGAAAATTCAACCTCTTCCTTTCAGCGGGGATAAAAATAATACTGCCTCATAAATTATTTTGCAAATGGCAAATACGTTTTTACTTCACCATGATTAATGTTACGGAAGGTGAGACATTTATCATTATGGTTTCAATCGAATCTGGCATCTACATCTTGCTCCTTGTAGCTAGGTGTATTATGGAATTGTGTCATGCTTGTTATTTTAGTTAACGATATTTAGTTTAAACCCAGGTTTCCTTATCACAGCATTTGTGCATTCTCCCCTCTTCAGCAAGCCTATTACAGAGGAGGATTACCACTACAGAGAAATGTGGCACCCGAGGAGCTTTTCTTTTCATGCCTGCTTACAGAAATCCTTCCAAAATGGTTGCCTTTTGTCCAAAGATTATATGGAGTTTATTCTTATAGATTAAAGGGGGAAATACATGCACAGCAATGTCGTATCCCTGCCCTCCCCACCACCCCAATATATTTTGTGCATTGAAAGCTTGGCCGCTCTCCTTCATCCATCACAGCAGGAGTATCCATGACAACAGAGCCTAAAGGTGAACCTGGACAAAAGCGTGAGTCTCCTTTGCTATGCCCCAAACAAGGAGGGGAGGAAAGCAAAAATGCATTATTAGCCATGACAAAAGATAGATTGTGTGAAAGAACATTTATGTCTCTTAGTGTGACTTCTATATTCAAATAGTTTGGGCATGTGAGGTATTTGGTGCTTTTCTTCTATATCAGGGCTGTCAAACTGGCGGCCCGGGGGCAGTACATGGCCCCCCCAGCCTGTTGGACACGGCCCCCCTATGCCCCCGGCCGCCATTTTTTAATTTTTTTTTTTTAAAAAATCTAATTTTTTTTGAAAAAAATGGCGGCTGGGGGGGGGGGAGGGGGAGGCGAGGCAGGGAGGAGGAAGAGGGCTAGCTCTTCCTCCCTGCACCGCCCCTCCGTCCCTCTCCCGCCGAAAGGAGCAGTAGGCAGTGCCAAGGGCAGCGTGTCACGCCAGGCCTCTGACGCGCTGCTCTTGGCGCCACCTTCTGCTCCTTTTCGCCGGCTCCCCTCCCTAGGATGGGCGGGAGATGGGCAAAGGAGCAGTAGGCGGCGCAAGGGCAGCAGCATCACGCCAGGCCTCTGACGCGCTGCCCTTGGCGCCACCTTTCTGCTCTTTTTCGCAGCACACCCTCCCTAGGAAGGGCGGGGAGACGGTGAAAAGGAGCAGTAGGCGGTCCCAAGGGCAGCGCATCAGAGGCCTGGCATGACGCGCTGCCCTTGCGCTGCCCTTGGCGCCGCCCCCGCCCCGCCCCCACGTGTGGCCCCGCCCCCACGCGTGGCCCCGCCCCCTGCTCACTGATCACCTACGGCCCCCGAGGTGATCAGTGACACTTCTTCCGGCCCTTGGGTCGGAAGAAGTTGGACAGCACTGTTCTATATGATGTGGCCTCAATTTTGGCCCAGAACTGCTTCTACTGTTAGGCAGTTGAGGAAGCAACATCTCCTCAAGCAGCTGGTGCATAAGAAAAAAAAGATGCCCCTTTTCTCCTTTGCAGGCTGTCCTTCTCCTTTTGTTTTTTGTGGCAGGACAGAGCTTTGTATGCCTCGATATAATCTTCCTGGCTCTTGTGTTACATGTCTAATAACTTTTGAAGGAAATAATTCAGAATCATGGCCACCTTAGATGATGCATATTTTATTATCCTATAGTTCCTCCTCAATGTAGAAACCTTAGCTTTCCAAATCCAATGTGAAAACTGGGATAGACCACCTACGTTTACTCCATGGTCTTATTTAAACATAAGATCATGGGCTCATCATAGGTCATTCCCGGGAAGTCCTCACTTCTGGAAGATGCTTTGGCTGAAGGGTAAGGTGAAATGTGAAGAAGAGATTATAATGACAGTGAAAAGTATTTATAACCCCATTTGGCTATATAGGTACAGTCCCAATCCAAATCCTGACAGCGTTCTCTATGGTGAGAAGACTGAAACTACAGTTATTCTTTCATGGTTACAACCCCATTTGCAACTCTACCTGAGAAAATTACAGGTGGGATAGGCAAGGTGGGCATCCACATGATCATTTCTCTTCATGGGTACAGTGTAGGAACCCCTGGATTTTTCTAGCAGATATAACATTATTTATTTACTTACTATATTTCTATCCCGCTCTTCTCACCCCAAGGGGGACTTACAAATAAGGCAAGATATAGCATAAACATGGTATATACTTAATCTGGCCAATGCTAATTTGAGGTGGGATGAGAATTTTTGAAGTATTCAACCAAATTTACAAATTTCTTCTTAACTGAAATGGAAATACTTGAGATTTTTATACGGCAGTGCAGACTCATATAATCCAGTTCAAAACAGATAATCTGGATTCAGAAACTGGATTATATGGCAATGTAGATCCAGCCAAAGAGGCCTTTGAATAGATTTTTAATGAAGGGTAAAATAGGTTCCCCCCCCCTCAATTGTTGTTTTTTCAATGTTTTAAACTGTTTGTAATTCAGAGTTTTAAAATCTGACAATGTGTCTGTTTCTACACACATGTGTTTTCTCTGTTTTGAAAAATGTTAGCTGTATATAATCAATGACTTAAGGCTTTTCCTTGCAAGAAATATTGGACATAGATATATTACATGGTAGATAAATGGATAAATAGATAGAGGGTACAGATAGACTCCTTTTATTATTTCAGCTAGCAGGATATTCAGAAATTCTGATCCCAATTAGAGTGTGAGCCAAATGCGATCTCTCACACAAATGCTTATGAGCATGCTGTCAAGGAGGCGAAAAAAGTTCACTATGCCTCCTCGATAGCATCTGCAGATTCACGCCCGGCTCAATTGTTCAGGATAATTCAGCAACTGACGATGGTCCCTACCATCCTAAACAACGATAATCGGGCCCTTTCTGCCGAGGGTTTTCAGAATCACTTTGCAGACAAGATTGCGTTGTTCGCCGGGACCTCCCTGCTACAGTTGATACAGTACAGGAGCTTGAGACTCCGTGGCCCTCCGCCGGATCCATCTTCGACCGGTTTCGGCCACTGGACGCAGAGGATGTTGACAAGATTGTCGCAGCTCTTCGACCGACCACCTGCTCCCTCAACCCGTGCCCGTCCGCGCTGATTCGAGCTTGCGTGGAGGGGCTACGAGGCCCTCTGTTGAATATAGTCAACTGCTCCCTTGAGCAAGGAGCTTTTCCAGAGGAGTTGAAAGACGCGGTGGTCACTCCATTGCTGAAGAAGCCCGGGTTAGACCCCGCGGCTCCCTCCAATTACCGCCCAGTGTCCAATCTTCCGTACCTGGGCAAAGTAATTGAGAGGGCAGCAATGGACCAGCTGTAGGCATTCCTGGATGATGCAACCTGGCTAGACCCCTTCCAGTCCGGCTTCTGTTCGGGCCATGGGACAGAGACCGTCCTGGTCTCCATCACAGACCTACTCCGCTGCCACTTGGACCGAGGCGGATCGGCGCTGCTCGTGTTATTGGACCTCACGGCAGCGTTTGATACTGTCGATTACCAACTTTTGACACACCGCCTGGCGGTAGCGGGGGTAAGGGGGACAGCCCTCAACTGGCTGTCCTCCTTCCTCCAAAACCGCCTGCAGCGAGTGAAGTGGGGAGGGGTGGTCTCCGAGGGCTCCCCTCTACTTTGCGGGGTCCCTCAGGGGGCCATTCTCTCCCCGCTGTTATTTAACATCTATATGCGACCACTCACCCAATTGGTGCGGAGTTTTGGGCTGGAGTGTCATCAGTGCGCTGATGATACCCAGCTCATTCTGAGGATGGACCCCGGGGTGGTCTCTGTACCCGATAATTTCCATCTCTGCCTTGAAGCCGTAACTGGATGGCTGCGAGCCAGTAAGTTGAAGGTGAACCCGGCGAAGACGGAGATCTTGTGGCTAGGCCGCCCGGAGGGGGTAGAGACCCAGCTGCCGACGTTCGATGGTGCGGCCCTCTGCCCGCAACCATCTGTCAAAAGTTTGGGGGTCCGGCTGGATGCTCAGCTGTCGATGGAGGCGCAGATTGGCTGCGCCTGCAAGACAGCCTTCTTCCATCTGCGTCTGGCAAAACGCCTGGCTCCTTACCTCTCCCGCTGCGACCTGGCCACGGTGATCCAAGCCACGGTAATCTCGAGGCTTGATTACTGTAATGCGCTGTACATTGGCCTACCCTTGTCGGCAATCCGGAAACTTAAGCTGGTGCAGAACGCTGCAGCCCGCCTGCTCTCAGGAGCCTTAAGATCCGATCACGTGACTCCACTCTTGCGCGAACTGCACTGGCTTCCAATTGAATTCCGGGTCGTCTTCAAGGTGTTAGTTTTAACTTTCAAGTCCTTATATGGTTTGGGGCCAGTGTACCTGAGGGAGCGGCTTACCCCTTATGTGCCCAGGAGATCACTGCGCTCAGAGGGGCTCAACTTATTGGATGTGCCCAGTGTTAGGGTCAGTAGACTGGACACCACCCGTCGGAGGGCATTCACCATAGTGGCACCAACTCTGTGGAACAGCCTTCCTGAAGAGACACGGGCCACTCGAGCCCTTCTGCCGTTCCGCAGAGCAGTAAAAACGTGGTTGTTCAGAAAGGCATTCAGCCCATAGCTGACTGCTGTCTAACGCACCCGCTATCCTGCTGCTAGCCTGCCACTGTACTGCAGCTCGGTCTGCAATTTGTTTAGTCGGGGGATTGGAATTGTTTTAATGTAATTTAATGTATTTTAATGTATTTATGTGTTTTATGTTTTTATTTTGCCATTCTTGTGAACCGCTCTGGGCTCCAGAGAGAGCGGTATATCAAATCGAACTTAATAAATAATAAAATAAATGGTTGCTTTGGTATAACGAGGTAGCAAAGACTATATTCTAAGTAAAATACAGGTGGTTATATCATGACTAACCATATGGAGTACATCCTGACTACATTTCTAAAGATATGGAATCCTTACCTATCTTATTTTGGGTAGCCTGTGTGTGTGTGTGTGTGTGTGTGTGTGTGTGTGTGTGTGTATCCTGATTTCTTTTTCTCCTAACTTAGTAAAATAGGAGGTGTAAATTAGTATTTCTCCAAATCAAGTGCAATGCAAGCTAATCAGTTCCACTGATTTCAATGAGAGATAAAGCATAAACTTGTAAACTCCCTCCTGTTGAAATCAATGTGAAACTTAATCTCAGTTGGATTGCAGAGCCATGGTAGCACAATGGATTAAACCCTTGTGCCGGCTGAACTGCTGACCTGAAAGCTGGCGGTTCGAATCTGCGACACAGGGTGAGCTCCCATCTGTCAACTCTAGCTTCCCTTGCAGGGACATGAGAGAAGAAGCCTCCCACAGGATGGTAAAACATCTGGGCATCCCCTGGGCAACATCCTTGCAGATGGCTAATTCTTTCACACTAGAAACGACTTGCAGTTTCTCAAGTCGCTTCTGACATGATTTAAAAAGTTGGATTGTGGCCACATACAAAGCCCCAGAAAAACCATTAGACTGAATGATTAATTTGTATCCTTTGTCCCCTCCACAGAATCTCCCTGTGCTCAAAGGATTACCAAATCATCTATATTTTGTCTGGTGTTGTGTAACCATTAAACAAAAGCCTTAATTTTTCAAATAACGGGTCTTCCTAAATATCTTGAAAGAAGCCAGCCAGTATTGTAATTATGGTGTCTCTGTATTGTACTACTTACTTGTTTCTTGAATACATCCTGACCTTTGGCAAAGTTAAACCAAAGAATCCACTTGTCATAGAAGCCACTGCTGAAAAATATGATGGATTACCTGCACTCAGCTGGTTTTTTTCTTCCTTAATGCCTTCAGTGCAAAATCTTCGAGTCATTCCCAGCTTGCATGTTGTTCTGATAGCACCATCAAGTCAAAATCATGTTTTATACCTTTTTAGGCTACAGCTGTTCAAAACATGGAGGGTTCAGGTAACTAGAGCACCCCCCTCCCAAAAGTAACATTTGCACACTCTACTGTTATAGTGTAAATACTGAGTTTAGAAGAGATTGGCAGTGAATGATATGTATGTTTTTATGGATTGCCTTCTCCTAGTATAGGTCTCAAGGTAGAATTGGTGTGTGACTATGAACATCCTGATTCAAAAATCAGTTTACTGCAACATGATCTAGAGTTTCTGATTAAGACTAAGGAGGACCTGGATTCAAACCTCCTATTAACAATGAAACTCAAATGGGAATCTCACATGGTTATTCTGATCAGAATTAAAAGATCAAATAGTAGAGGTTGGTGTAAATTGTGAATGGGATCCACAATTAAATCTTAGTAATGGAAACCCAGTGTACAGTGTATCTGCAGGAAGAAAATTGCTCTCCTGCCAGAAAAACCCTCTTCTGTAAGAGCAGTGTTTCCCAACCGCTGTGCCGTGAGCGATCATCAGGTGTGCCATGGGAAAACCTCCAATATACCCTTTCTTCCCCCTCCTGCCAAACTCCTGCTGCTGCTGCTTGCGGGGGGAGGAGGAAGAGGAAGGGCCGGGTGGCGGCAAAGAACAAAGAAGGGGCCAGGACGCGGCCTCCTTCAGCCATTTCCCCTCCGTGTGCGCCAGCCAGCCTCCAATCGAGGGAGGGAGGAGGGAAGGGTGATGTCACTCAGGCCCCGCCCCCTTCCCAGTGGTCACCATTTGAGGAGGAAGAAAGCCCGGCAGAGAGGCTGAGGTGAGCGGAGGGAGGGTCGGAAAGGGGTGGAGTATCCCCCTCCCCATGAGGAAGAGGCCCGCCCATCATTATTTGAGTCCAGAGTGCTCTCTGGATGTAGGTGAACTACAACTCTCAAAGGCCAAGGTCTATTTCCCCCAAACTCCATGTGTGTTCAGGGGCGGTCTTTCCATTAGGCCGAGTAAGCGGCCGCGTAGGGCGACGCCTCCTGGAAGGAGCGCCGCCGCGCCGGCCACCCCGCCCTGCACCGCCCCGCCACCGCGCCGCCGGGTGGAGGTGGGCTCGAGAGCCAGTGCTGCCTGCACCGTGTCTCCGCAGCCAGCGGCGCAGCCATGCGGGACGCACCCATGCAGCTGTGCGCATGCACGGCTGGCGGGACGCCGCGCACGCGGGCGGCGTCCAAAAGCCACCGGGGGGGGGCAAAATAATCTTCGCTTACCATGATGGGAGAGGTAAGACCACCCCTGTGTGTGTTCATAGTTGGACATACTGAATATTCCTGCCAAGTGTGGTCCAGATCCATCATTATTTGAGTCCACAGTGCTCACTAGGTGTAGGTGAAATCATAGACATCAAGTCTGTGGATAAGATGGCCATAATGTATTATACACTCAGACCTAAACATGATTTTCTGAGCCATTTTGGGAGATTTCGTGCCTTTCCTCCCACCAATCTTCAGACCATTTTCTTTCTTTTTCTAAAAAGTTTGTTGTTACTATTTAGTAATGTTTATTGAAGTGCTTTTGCACTTTGATCTCAGTTTCTAGCAAACAAAGTAGGTGAAGCCAAAGAGAAGAAACTGGGAGGACTAATGAGATTGCGATACTTTAAAGCATCTGGAAAAAGATGACAGAAGATTAATCAGGACTGTTGGTGCTAAACCAAGATAGTTAAAGGGGAAAATGTTGAGAAGAAAAGATCGATCCTTCCATGCTTCCATTTCATACTCTTTGAAACCACATAGTGATACTTCAAAACTGAAAATATTTCAACTCTATTCAGAATGTAAGGCAGAGAAAGTGATTCACCAAACAAATATAAATCAATATTTATATGTAGAGATAATGTCATGCACAGCAACGAGCTGACTGTACTATTTTACCACATAAACATGATTCAAATCAAAAAAACATCCAGATATAGAGAAAGAATTATAATATCATCCAGAACAGAGTGTGTGGAAATTAAAGTGATGAAGACTATTTAAATCCCATGGTATGTTTGCCCTTGGAATAAATAATCCTATTCATCAATATCTGCTCTAGTCCAGTTTACTTTATTCTGATTGCTTACTCTTATTAGCCAATGCACCTGTTGCCATTATTAGTGCTTTGAAGGTGTCAGGATATGAATTGCACAAGATACAAGCTAAACAATATTGCTGAAGGGTGTATAGGTCATGCATTAATTCAGGGATGTTACAAGCTTCTCTGAACTGCATTTAGCTTCAACTGTACAGTGATGCATGCTACATGTCAACCTAGTTAAGACACGAAGAGAACTTAAAAAGGTATTACTGTATTTATAATTATTTCAGTTCCTAGAATCCCCTCAGATATTACAGTTAATACTGCTTGGGGGATTTGAGGAGCAAAAACTCTAGAAAAACTTTCCCAAAATCAGAAACAGAACCAATGATATGTAACTAGGTCTCTAAATTCTCTGTCTGATATAGACATTCATGAATTTAAGAATGTCTGTTTAGAGGATATACTGAGAAATATTTATATGGGTCCAATGCATACTCAAGGAAAATGAGCTTCTTTGAGAATACTCTTCCCAGCTGGTCCATGTTTATACAACCACCATGATGTCATCCAGTGGCTTCCGTGTCAAATCTGGCACCGTGGCATCTTTACTGGGGTATCCAACCGGCAGCAACATAAGAAGCTTTTCATTTGTTGGGCGTCCAAGCAATAATCTGAGGCGGGGGCCACAATTCAGGGGAGTAGTAGTTACTGTCACGAGACCCACAGAGAGAGAGAGAGAGAGAGAGAGAGAGAGAGAGAGAGAGAGAGAGAGAGAGAGAGAGAGAGAGAGAGATTGAAATCATAGGGAAATAGTGAACAAAGAATCTCCTTCACCTCCTTGCCCGTACTTTTATAAACTTCTGAGGTGCCTAGGCATCTCAGATTTTCATTATACATACTGAAATATATTTACCTGTCTGAAATATCTCCCTCCCCCTCTCTCTGTGCATGTGTGTGTGTGTGTGTATACAAACACACACAGTCACAAATATAATACACACACACATCCTGGGTAGTCAACATAATTGAAAAGCCTAAGTTTTCATAAGTTTCATAAATTACACCAAATATTACTTTAGGCTGGACAATCTTGAACCACACATTTCCATTGCATATTTGAACATATGTTTATCTTCCGGTTCCAATTCAAGGTGCAGACTCTTACCTACAAAGCCCTGAACGGTTTGGGACCCGCCTACCTGCGCGACCGCATCTCCATCTACGAACCCACACGCTCTCTTCGATCTTCCAGAGAGGCACTCCTCTCGCTCCCGCCTCCATCGCAAGCGCAACTTGTGGGGACGAGGGACAGGGCCTTCTCTGTAGTGGCCCCTTGGCTCTGGAATTCACTCCCCAGATATCAGGCAAACCCCCACCCTGGCAATCTTTAGGAGGAGTCTGAAAACTTGACTGTTCCAGTGTGCCTTCAATGATTGAATGTAAGATAATTCCTGACCAAACTCTACATATAAGGTCCTCAGAAGCACTTTATTTCCTGGTTTGTGCAACTAAATCTTACCTTATTCCCCGGATCCCCTGTCCTGATATATTTAATTGCCCTACCACCCAGTGGTTTTAAAAAAAATTACCTTGAATTCGGCCCTGCCCACTGTGCTCATGTTTAGTGTTTTAATATTCTGATTTTATAGTGTTGCACTGTTTATTTATATTGGTTTTGTATTTTATGTATTTTTTCTCCTTGGTGTTCTTGTGTTATCTTGTGATATATTGTGTTACTGTACTGAAGGGTGTGGCCTCCTGTAAGCCGCCCCGAGTCCCCTTGGAGAGATGGTGGCGGGGTATAAAGTTATTATTATTATTATTGGCTGGAAATTTGCAGCATGGGAGATTTTATGTCCACCTTACTTTAAATGTGTACTATCACAAACTGTTCTTTAATCATGATCTATATCAGTCACTAATACTGATTTATTTTTAAGATGCTGCTTCTGTTTAACACTTACTCTATGCTTTAGTATCACATGTTCAATCCTTTTTTAATATAATACATGTGCATGAAGTTAACAGTGTTCATGTTTAAAATGATAATGATAATCTGGGATGAAAAATGCATTATTCCAGCAGCTATGTTTGCATTCTATAAAAGTTTATGCCATAATAATCTCTATTTCTTTTTAAGATGCTCCAAGACCAGCTATGGAGAGTAATCTCTAGATCAGGCGTGCGCAAACTTTGGCCCTTCAGGTGCTTGGACTTCAACGCCCACAATTCCTAACAGCCAGTAAAGTTGGCTGGGATTTCTGGGAGTTGAAGTCCAAAACACCTGGAGGGCCAAAGTTTGCCCATGCCTGCACTAGATACTATTGTCTTCTTTCCTCACTATTGACTATCAGAGCTTCTAGTTCAACATCTGGAGAGTCACATGAGTCCTACTTCTTTACAAGACACTGTTCTTATTATGTATAGTTCTCGTTTTGATGTTTTTTCTCTTATGTAAGGCAAGGGTGAGAAATATGCGTCCGCCACTGTTGCCAGACTACACCTCCAATCAATTGTAACCATCCCTATCAATTGTGGAAGATGATGAGAATTACCATCTTATAACAGTTGTAGTATGGTTGCCTGCATATTCCACCAAAGAAATAGCAAAATTTCTGCTGCAAGATATTCTGCCATCACAGTTGTGTTGATCCATATGCTTACTAGCATGAAAGTACTAGAGTTCTCCTTAGTCTCTTGAGTTTATGGAATAGTTCTTTCTAGAGAACAGTTTACAGTAAGGGAGACACTTCATTCCCTAGAAGCTACTCTTTTGAATACTGCCAGATATTGATTTATGTTTCATCTTGGTCTACTCTTGTTTATACATCCAAATTGCAAGCATACCTGGAGCGCAGCGAGGAGAATGCCACAGGCAATAGAAACACTGATCTCATTGTAGTAATGAGTTTTCTTTTTTCCATCTGGAAGCATTCCATGCACCTGCTTGAAAATAAGGATCAGGTAGGGAGCTGTATCCAAGTATTCTTTGATCCAGTTTGTCCTAGGAAAACATTTTTTAAAACAAAGTTATTCAAGCAGTAGACTCATATTACAGTATGACCCCTACATCCACACAGTACACATTCCCGGACATCATGTGGATATATGAAACTGAAAATAATAGTGCATCCTATTATTTTCAATAGAGCAAGCTATGATGGTCCCGAGAAGACAGCATAGCTTGAGCAGAGGCATTAAGTGACTACGTGAAACTGAATAACTGAAAAGAAAATATGAAAATACCATCTTTCCTTGATTCAAAGATGCCATGGATGGTACCAAAACAGACAAAAGCATTCATTTAAATAAATATATAAAAATGCACCTGTGAGTCTCAAACATACTACAGTTTTTTAAGATGCTTATGTGAAGAAATGAATATGTCTTAGAATATTAAAAATACAATATGCAACAATGCATCTGATTTTTTTAAAAAAAATTCAGCTAGTTTGAATTATTCCATCAAAATGAAAGCTATGAAGGAGCTCCATCTGCCGCCTTTCTAAGCAAATGTATGTGTGTGTGTGTGTGTGTGTGTGTGTGTGTGTGTGTTTGTGGTCAGAGTCTGGGTCAGACTACTCACATTACATTTCCTTCTATGCTTTTATTGTTGTTAGTTGCCATAGGAGGGGATTTTTCCTCCTCCAACAAAAACAGGATTTGAGATATTTTTATAGTTATCGTCCCATCTCGATGTTAAATGAGATCTTTCAGACCTTCTGGCTCAGCTTCAGAGCAAAGCAATGTGTTGGAAACAGGATTTGTTAAATCCATACAGCTAAGTAGGCTAGTTTCTTTTAAGATATGACAGATTAGTCAAAGTTCTTTGCCTATGGAGAAATTTCAACCAAATGTTTTTTAAAATGTCTTTCAGTGTTAACCTATATTTATTTACACTCTGATATGTTATTAGTTTGACAGTAATCATAATCATAGTTGCTATTGTTGTTGCCCTTTATATACTACTCTTTGGTGCTTTATAAGAAAGTGAACAAAAAACCACAGTTCCCTGCCTTCAAACTTATGATCTTAAAACAAGGTGATGGCTGTTGGGAGGAGATTAACTAACTAACTAACTACCGTATTTTTCGCACCATAAGGCGCACCTGCTGATAAGACGCACCTTGATTTTTGAGGAGGAAAATTGGAAAAAAAATTGGGGGCTGGCTACACTAATATGGAGGGGGGGAGACACTAACATGGAGGGGGGGCGCTGGAGCAGAGGGGGCGGCGATGTACTTACGCTATATTCGCGCCCCGGCAGCTCCCCGCGCGGCTTCCTGCGCATGCCCATACTCGCTGCTGTGTCGCCGCAGCCAGCCGGGCGGCGCGGAGGAACGGGGGCGGAAGAGGGGACTCGTGGGGCGGGCTCGCCACTCACGGACCCGAGGAGGAGGGGGGAGGCCACGAGGGCGGCCCCCACGGCGACGCAGCGGCAGCCGTAGCAGCAGCCGCAGCAGCAGCGGAAGGGCCCGAAGCCAGAGGCGCATCTTCGTGACGTCACGAAGATGCGCCTCTGCCGAGGAGGAAGGGGAGGCGGCCGCGCTGTAAGGAGGCTCGAAAGACAGGCCGCAGGGAGGGAGGGAAGGAGGAAGAGTCTCCTCCCTCCGGCCTCTTTTCCGGGCGTTCTTACAGGGCGCGTCGCCTCCCCCCCTTCTCTCGCAGAGGCGCGACGACGTGATGTCACATCGCCGCCTCTGTCGAGGGAGGAAGGCCTCGCCGGCCGCGCGCTTACAGCGTTCTTACAGCGCACGGCTGGCGAGGCCTTCCTCCCCCGGCCCGGCCGACGAAGAGGCCTTCCTCCTCGGCCCGCTGCAAGAAATTTGTCACTGGTCGCGCCTCTCCCGAGGAGGAAGGGGAGGCGGCCGCGCGCTGTAAGGAGGCTCGAAAGACAGGCCGCAGGGAGGGAGGGAACTACTACCAGCCCCTCCCAAGTGACCCCACTAGGTCCTACCTCAACTCCATCAGAAACATAGTGTCTCAAGCTGAACTGATGGGTCATATCAGCAATGACTTAGCCAAATTTCTTATCAATCTCTACCCTAAGATCCCCGAATTTTACCATCTCCCTAAGACTCACAAAAACACCACACCGGTACCAGGCAGACCCATCATTGCCAGCACCGGTGGACTCCTTCAACCCCTCGCAATCTTTCTAGACCGCCTCCTACAGCCTGTAGTTCAAATCCGACAGGTCTACTTACAAGACACCAGACACCTAATTTCTAAGATTGAGGGCTTTCAGTTAGAGGACGGTGATACTTTCATTGTGGCTGATGTCCAATCTTTATATACTAACGTCCCCCTGGACTCGGCCAGAACCGTTCTCTTAGACACTTTTGACGAACTGCAAAACTCTGCCCATGATATTCCACCTACCGAGTTCCTTATGGATCTCACAGACTGTGTTTTCGAGTATAACTATTTCAAGTTTGGTTCCCAGTTCTACCTGCAGACAGGGGGCGTGGCCATGGGCAGCCCCCTAGGCCCCACCGTCGCAAACTTATATATAAACTACTTAGAGTGTAAATATATGTATAATTCGGACCATGCCGCAATTACAGACAATATCAAGTTCTATGGCCGTTATATCGATGACGTCATCCTGATCATATCTAACAAGGCCACCCCACACCAGATCATCTCCTGGATGAACTCGTGGGAAGACTGTATTAAATTTACATATAACTCTAATAACCTTAGCGTCGATTATCTGGACATAACCATCTTTGCCCATAATAATCTTGTCAAAGTTAAATGTTTTCATAAACCTACTGAAAAAAACTCCTTGTTACATCATGGGAGCTTTCACAGTCATTCTCTCAAAACTAATTTACCTTACGGGCAGCTGTTACGTTTGAAGCGTAATTCAACTGAGCCTGATGATTACCAAACTGAAGTTGGGGTTGCTTCGCAATAAACTTACTAGCAGGGGTTATCCTAATAAAGTCATCACCTCAGCTGAGAGGCGAGCAGCTCTGGTTACTCGCGAGTCGCTCCTCACTAAAAAGAACAGGACACCCCTCGATAGGGTAGTTTGGCCTCTCACCCTGACTAGTCACTCCACCGCGATTCGGAAAATAGTCACCAAATATTGGCCTTTGGTCTGTGACACTCCTGGGTTATCCAATGTACCTATGATTGCACATAAACGCAGTAAAAACATCAAAGACATCATTGTACATTCTAGTATGCATACCCCGCATAAGAAGAGTACCCTCACCCCTAAAACGCATAGGTGTGGGACTTGCGCCCAGTGCAGATTTGTGTACCCTGAAAAGGAAATCTTTAACCCAGGGACTGGCCGGAGTTTTATTTTCCAGGAGTTTTTTACATGCAAAACTGATTCCTGTGTGTATGGGATTTGTTGTCCTTGTGGGAAGATTTATTTGGGTGAGACTAAAAGAAATCTGAATATTAGGATCTCGGAACATCGGTCCAAAATTAGAAATTTGTCTGAGGATTCTCCTCTTTATGTGCATTTTAAAACCATGCAGCATGGACCTGATGACCTCCTGTTCTTCAGTGTTAAACGGGTCCAGCCCCCCCCCCCCCCATGGCAATCTGGACATGCATCTGCGTAGGACAGAAACTCAGTATATTCATACCCTGTGTACAGAAATTCCAATAGGACTTAATGACAAAATTACCATAGCTGAACTCCTGCGGTAGATTTCCATTACTCTGCATCTAATTACTTCGCATCGGATTGCCTTCACCTGGTCCTTGGTTGCGCTTATAAGCGAACCAAGCAACACTATGTACTTGCTTCGGCCATTGGTCATTACGTAGAAGTATGCATTTGCCTCTATGAATTAGGTATGTCTTTAGATATTATTGTTATATTTGCACCATTATTATCATGTATTATGTATGTATGAGTTGCTTTCGAGTGTGTATATTTGCCAAGCCGTTTTACTCATAGTTTATTATCTACAGACCTTGCTCTTGCCCCAGGATGGGATTGAGTTGCTTTGCCTTCCAATATTGGCCTTGAGAAAGACCCTGTTTTAGGGGGTCGAAACGGGAGTTGGGACCATTGTACAGCGTATCCCCGTCGGCCCAGTTATACATCCGGGCGACCCAGCTATCATCACTACACATCCTATTTGCCTGACTGAATACGGCCTGGGTTCCAGCCAGCGAACAACTCCTTACTACAGCATTCCTCCGGACCTTTGACACGGCTTGCTAAGCCCACCCGCTACATGTTGGGACACAGCCCCGCTGGGCTTGTGTATCTCCTCCCCTTGTTTACTTACCTTGAAACCCTGTCCTCTTCAATGATCCTCTGAACTTTCCCTTCTATACCCGAAGTTACCTGGACATTGATTCGCGCCATTGGCGTATGGGGTAGGAGCCCACAACGGGCATGCAATATATGTATTTGTAACTGTTTATATATGTGTATTAACACTTTTGAAATTTCTTATCAAACTTGCTATTTTGTTGATTGACCACACTTAGTGTGTTACGTTGCCTTTAGCAACTCCCCCTCTGTTTGTATACCTTGAATGCTAGGACCATGGTCTTGTAGAGAACTCTGTGTTCAACCGGCAGCCAATGTAAGCGCTGCAGAGACGGCGTTATATGGCACCTCATTGATGCTTTTTGTGAGGAGTCTAGCAGCTGCATTTTGCACAATTTGGATCTTGCGAATTGCTGCTCAAGGTAAGTCCACATACAAAGCATTGCAGTAATCCAGCCTCGACGTAACCGTGGCATGGATTACCGTAGCCAGGGCCTCTGTTGGTAAGTAAGGTGCCAACTGCCTCGCTTGGCGTAGATGAAAGAAGGCCCTTTTACTAGTGGAGGCAAGCTGACACTGCCTCTTCTCTCCTTCCAAGTGCAGGGCAGTGGCCACTAGGACTGAGACTATGACTATGAATTGTTACTGAATATGGAAGAGTGGTCAACCCATATCTCTAGGTTATGAATCTGTAAAGGTAATACAGACTGCCTGCCATACATCATAATAGGGTCAACAGTTTGAAGTCACAAGTTGGGGTGAACTCCAAACTGCCAGTCCAAGCTTCTGCCTACCTAGCAGTTCGAAAGCATGCAATGCGAGCAGATAAATAGGAACTGCCTCGGCGAGAAGGTAAAAGAGCGACCCTTGCAGACATGCAGACATGAGATGTTTACAGATAGCAGGCTCCTTCAGCATGGAAAATGGAACAAGAGTACACACACACCCCAGGGCCAGAAGCTGAGCAGTGCCTCCAGATGCCAGAGATGGAAAAGGGGAAGACCTTTACCGTATCTGTATATTTTATGTTATTGCTCATGTAAAATGGCATTGAATGTTTTCCTTACATGCATACTGTAATCTGCTCTGCGTTCCTCCAGAGAGATAAAGCGGAATATAAATAAAATGTATTAAAATACAAAATCACAAGCAGATAAACATTAAACATAAAATATATTTCCAGAATAAAAGTGTTTATTATGAACTAGGTGACAATATATTTATAGCAGATCATGCAAGCTGGGGTTCTCCGCCAATTCACCAAACAATTCAGTAATAGTTATCTTTTAAGCATTATAACCTGGAGCAATCAGTGCAATTGGTACCTCAGTCTTTTCAAGTCATTAACCCATTTGTCTCCCATTCTTTTCTTGTAGTTTATTTCTTCCTCTTCTTCAATTATCTCCCGGATCTTATGCTTTATTTCAATATCTTGCACGACCACAAAGGTCCAAGGCTCAGTATGAGCTCCACTGGGAGAAGTTCCTTCAATGAAATAAAAAGAAATGTTCAGACCAAAGAAAGCTGATGTTCAAAAGGATAAAAGAAAAGGGTCTTCAACCTTTAGAAACTCATGAGATTTCAGTTTATTTCCCTAGACTCCACATACACACACATATACACTGATTCGTGTAGCAAAGGGAAAACCCAGTTCCTGCCACAAAGAATAATGAAATGCAGCAGCTTTGTGACACATAACACAACCTCATATTATTTTGCTTCAAGCTATCTATCTAGTATACTTTCTTTGGCTATATGTCTTATTTTTTGTGATCATACTACACTGTTTCTTAAGCTATCTGGGAGCCTTCTTCCCATGCATTGCCACAGTAATGAGAAACAATGGCCTATATGAAAGGAGAGCAAGGCTACAATTCTCTGTTTCAACATTATCCCAGTTTCATCATTACCCTACAATTTGCACCGTCCAACACCACTTTTGCAAGATGCATCCCATCACTCTAATGTGAGAACATGCATGCAGTTTGGTAAAAACAATCCTCCTCAGCCTAGTGCCTCCCAGACTACATTCCCCATAACCTCCAGGACTATGCTGCTCTAGATTATGGGAATTTGGTTGAAAACATGTGGTTGACTCACCAGTTTTGACAAGGCTGATGTTGAAAGTTGGGAGATGGCACTTTAAGGAGCACTATAACTGAAACTAGTTGTGAATTGCATTACAAAGTGTTGGCTCATTAACGTCTTCGTTACATTTACTCCAAGCAGGGATCACCAGCATTGAGGCCATGCTATTGAGAACACAGCTGCGCTGGGCAGGGTACGTCTCTAGGATGGAGGACCACCGCCTCCCAAAGATACTACTCTATGGTGAACTTGTCACAGGTCAGCACAAGAGAGGCGCCTCTAAAAAGAGATATAAGGACTCCCTGAAACAACATCTCAGGCTCGGCCAGATTGATCACCAACAATGGTCCACCCTGGCCTCACATCGGGAGGCATGGAGACGCACTATCCACAATGCTGCAGCCCCTTTCGAGAAGACACGCCGAATGGGTCTCGAAGGGAAACGACAACGCAGAAAGAACCGCAACTTGGAAACAACATCACCCAAGGAGACTTTCGGCTGTGCTTTCTGCAACTGAACTTGCCTATCTCAGATTAGCCTTTTTAGTCATCAACGTGCTTGTAAAAAGCATGGGATGAGTCCTTCCTAATAATCTTCATTTGTGAAGTAATGCCGAGAGAGACATTTACTCCTATTACAAGTATGATTTGACTTTTATACGGTTGACACATTTGCAGCTGAAGTAATGCCAGAATGGATGCCCAAACATTAAGCTCAACAATCCCTAGCCTTTGACATAAACTCCAACATTTCCTAAATGAAGAGTAGGACATATGTGGCCAAGACTGTGGACAAGATTGCAAAACACACAAGAAGAACACACAAGCCAGGGGGCACTGCAGTTTGCTTGTCCTTGAGACTAAAGGGAAAAGCAAAAATCAGCCTCCTTCTCTCTTTTCGACTCCACTGTGCTAATTAAATGCAAATGTTTATCCTTTGAACTGTTTTCAGCAACAAAAGTCACTTAAGGACAAAGGGGGCAAGTGGAAGGAGGAAAAACTGGGACAATTGAAAAAGTGGGATGACAAAGGATTGCTTTATATTCTCGTGTATAAGATGACTTCATGTATAAATGGGGGCAAAATTGTGGATTTTGATGTGGCCTGTGGATACATCAAGGGAAAGAGGAAAGTGTAAACAAAGCTTAAGGGGGCCACCCACCCTTGTATACTGGCATTTTCCCAAGCAGGAATTCAAAAAGGCCAGCAGACATATTGAAAGGGACAGTCCTTTTTAAAAAGCTTCTCCTGGAACAGACTGCGCTCTCAGCTTTCATTACTCTCCTCAGATAATTTTAGTGAGAGTTAAGGTACAGAACTTGACCTATGGATACATTGATCCAGCTTTTGTGGATTAATTTTTTTACGAATGTTTTGGGCTTTATACATGAGCATACACAGTAATTAGAACTGCCCCTGTTAGACTGGGGCAGCTGAAGGATATGTTTTGGCTCTCCAAATGTTGTGAACTTCAACTCCCAGATGTCCAGCTTTTCTAGAGGAACAAAAGTTCAGGCATTCGCAAGGAATCCAATGTACCTGCTGTTTTAATGATATTGTCTATGACTTCCCTTGGAACAGGTTCATCACTTATAAACCTGACAGATCGCCTCTTATTGAGAAGTTCATAAAAATCCTTTGATCTCTTAACCATGTCCTCTTCAGAGTAGCGCTCAAACGAAAAGGGAGTGTGAGTGATGTCCTCTGGTTCTTGCCATTCATCATCATCTGTGTGGAAAGGGACAGAAGCAAAGAGGACAGTGACACACTTTATTAAAAGAGAAAGATGTCTGGAACATATTTGAATAATAATAATAATAATAATAATTTCTTACCCACCCCTCCTTGTGGCTCGAGGCTGGATACAAGATAGCTAAAACACATAATCACCTTAAAACATTTTATAAAATACACATAAAAGTAAAGGTTTCCCCTTGACATTAAGTCTAGTCGAGTCCAACTTTGGGGGGTAGTACTCAAGTCAAAGAGCCGGCGATGTCCGTAGATGCCTCCATGGTCATATGGCCAGCATGAGTACAAAGAGCGCTATTACTTTCCCACTGGGGCGGTACCTATTGATCTCACATTTGCATGCTTTTGAACTGCTAGATTGGCAGAAGCTGGAGCTAACAGCAGGAGCTCATCCCGCTCCCCGAATTTGACCCACTTACATTCTGGTCAGCAAGTTCAGCTGTACCACCAGGGGCTTCCTAACACACATATTAAAACATATTTCTAACAACAAATAGTAAACATAAGACACAAGTTTAAAATTCATGATTAATATTGGCTGGGTAGGCCTGCCAAAAGAGATAGGTCATCCTATGTGTTCTAAATCCTAATAGCTCATTTGGCTGTTGAATTCTTCTGACAGGTCATTCCAAAGTCTTGGGACGGCCGATGAAAAGGTCATCTGGGTGACGGTAGCCAGTCGGGGTCTGGCTAGTTGGAGCAGGCGCCCCATGCCCAGCATCAGCACTTTCCCCATCCCATGGGGGAAAGCGTCATCGCCTGGCTTACCTGCGTGTTGGCCCCATTGTTGTCAATGATAACATGGGAAGCCTAAGAGGCCAAAAGTAGCTGTGCATTGTCTGATAGGATCTGGCAAGCTCCATCCTCCCAGTGTCCTGGAACCTCCCTAGCATGCTGAAAAAGTCTAATGTACTGAGGTCCTACAAAAATTGAAAAATATTCTGGTCCTGATTTGAAAGTGTTATTTCCTGTGTAACGGTGTGGTTGTTACTTGGAAAGTAGCAGTTATATTCCAATAGATTTGTTTTTGTGGCTTCAACAAACTATGTTAAATTGGTTGCGACTGGATGAGATATTTATTGAAAAACTATAGCAAAATGTACTGCAGGAGGTCTCACAAAAACAACGTTTTTGCAGTTTAATAAAACTTTCCCATGCCTTTATGATAGAATTAATTGGGAAACAACATTTATAACCCAGGAAGAAAAAAAAGTTCCATAGTGTTCTTATTGCACTATTATATACTAGCAGTCCTCTGACTTACATTCGACTCTCAGTTACAAATGGGAGGTGAGACAACAGAAAGTGAGAGAAAATCTACCCTTCAGAAGGTAAATTAACTCCTGGAAGAGTTATCATAGGCAGGTTCCAATCCAATAAGTCTTTATTGGCATATACTGTATACAGACTTCATTCAAGAACCTTGCCACTGAGAGGCAACGGTTATAATATTGGCAGTTTAAAAGCATAATTACTTTGTCTGGGTCTGTATGGTTTTTCATAGAATCTATAACTTGTAGTAGCAAACTAGATCTTAGTTCCTTGTAGAATGGGCAGTGCAGAAGAATATGCGGGATAGATTCTAGCTGTCCTGTACTACAAAGACAAAGCCTCTTGTCGCTCAGTAGACCATTGAGTCTTCCTCTATGGAGCAAAGATGGCATAATATTAAACCTAGCCAGCATATAGTGTCACAACACAGACGCCTTAAAGGGCCAGACCAAGCAGTATTTAAAGTAGAGTTTATTCAAAAAGATAACAAAGTCCCAAAAACACTCAGTACTTTAGTGCAATGGATAAAGTAACTCAAAAATAGAGACCAATTGGTCCAAAAACTTCAAAGCGCAGAAAACCCGGGTTAAACTGGCAGAATTCCCAAGACACAATGAAACAAGGAAAAAAGGCACACAAAAAACAAAAGGAAAGAATATGAAGAGCGAAGAAGTGTCAAATGGAGTCCGAAGTTGTCACATGGGAAAGCAGCCAATGCGTAGCTTCTGGCCTCAGTGGAAGCAAAGCATCAGAAGCGAATCCAGTCCGGGTTGGGAAGGGAGAAGTCAGCGATGTTGAAGTAACAAACTGGGTCATACACGAAGCAGGCAACAGGAGCTCATGCATGGAAAGTAACGCACTAAGTAGCCCCCAAAAGAACACAACCCCCTCTAACCACAGCCATACTGTACCCAACTGCATGTTGATATTGTAGCAGCCAAACTCACATCGGAATGTAGCACAGTAAACCACTGTGCTACATTCGTGAAACGGGCAGGAGAAGCTAATACATGGAAACCAGCACAAACATAACCCAAAGGAAAACCTCCCACAAACCCAACCCATACTATACCAAGTCCATGATGATAGTGTAGGTTCCAAACTCGAGTCCACGGGAATCAGGAATCACAGAACAAGACACTGGCACCAACAACTTTTTGCCAACTGCAAAGTGCTTCAAACCTCAGCCCTCCTTTTATTTACAGATCTTCATCAGAGCTTGAATGAGCCAACACCCTCTCATTAACTTCCACACCTGTGCTCACAGCTTCATGTGAAGCTCTTTGCCTCCCTCTCCAATCCCTCCCTCTCCTGTCAAGACTTAACTCTCCCCAAGATGCAGTCCGATCCTCTGAGCCCCAATTCTCATCCCCAGAAAACCCCACAAAAGTATCACTGCTTGTGGGTTCTTCACAGATATCTTGCACTTCCCTCACTTTAGTCCAGTCCATGCTGCCAGACCCATCCTCCGAATCCCCATCCCCACTTTCCATAACAAACTCCTCATCGTCAGACCACTCATCCCCAGAAAAGCCCTCAAATGATTCCTCATCTGTAGGCTCTGTAAGTATTTGCCGAATCTTCTTCCTTTGTTGCTCATCATCCGATCCCTGCTCCCGAATAACCCGTTTGCCTCTCCTAACGACCACACTCCTGTTTGCAGTGTTTGCAGCATTACTCTTGCTTGCAACGTTACTCAGAGGCTCACCGGGAATATGGCGCAGCTGGCTGCATAAGATCTCTACTGACCAGAAGGTCATGAGTTCGAGGCCTGCCTGGGTCAGGGTGAGTGCTCGACCAATTGCGTAGCTCGTTGTCGACCTTTGCAACCCGAAAGACAGTTGCATCTGTCAACTAGGAAATTTAGGTACCACTTGAGTGGGGAGACTTAATTCAACTGATTTACAAAGCCATAAAAATATCCAGGAAAGACACACAAAAGGAGTGAAGGAATGTGACAGCTCCTCCTGGTGGCCAGAAAAGCTGGAATGTTAAATTTCCTCTGTGTCTGTCTGTCTTACATGTTATATGTCAAATGTATGTCAAATGGCATTGAATGTTTGCCTGTATATGTGCATTGTGATCCGCCCTGAGTCCTCTGCGGGGTGAGAAGGGCGGAATATAAATGATGTAAATAAATAAATAAATACTACAACATATAGGCTCTCCTGTATGTGGGATTAGTGAGTGCTGCAATATAAAGAGCTGGGTTTTCCTGTATGAATGGAATTGCAATGTTCATAGGTGAACAGGATTTATTAGCCAAGCTCAGCAGTTGTTTATAGCAACCTCTTCTTAATGAGGGTAAATATCTCAATGAAAGTTAGCACATTCAAGAAGTTACTAGCAGAGCCCAATTCCCAGATCTTTGATAAGACCTTTGTACACCATTTTGAGTGGTGGAGTTCACTCAAGGTGAGTTGGGTCAGATAGTTACTGGGGCTTTGTGAATATATAACCAAATTGTATGATGTTTTGCCAGATAGTGGCCTCTATAGAGTATTGGCCAGATTCTAAGTATAGAACTGCGTACAGGATGCAGTTTGGGACGCCAAATAATTTGTGCAGGAATTTCGAGGGGAATGGCACTGCTATTAGTGGTTAGCCAAATGGGAACTCCATAGAATAGTTGTGCTCTCGCCTTTACTTGAAAAACTTGCAGAGCTGGGAGAATGTATTAGTTGCCCCTGGAGTGGTAAAACCTCATGATGACACTGGGGAATCCAATTGCCACAGGGACAATTGGATTCAGAGTTGAAATCGTCTGAAAAGAGGCAATGGCAACGAAAGAAATTCCCCCACCTCATCTGCATGATAAAACTTCTCATATCTTGATACTAGTATGTTCAGTATTTCACTACCACCACAAGTGTTTAGAGTCCCCCTTTGGGGGTAGAGAAGGGTGGGTTATAAATGAAATAAATACATAAATAGTAGCAAAACATAGAACAAGATGAAGTTCATATTAAAGGGTTAGAACTAGAGAGAGCATCATTTTTATAGGAATCTGATCACATGCAGTGAATTTCTGCCTTGAGAATATAAATGAATGCATCTGAAACTTTAAAATGAATGCAAAGCTATGCAATCATGAGTTACCACTTTCACATTCTTTGGCAGTGCTGGTATCTTATGGTCTCATAGCATTCACAAAATTAAAATTATGCAAACTGTATTCATGAGTTATTTTAGACAGTGGGTAGAATATTCAATATTTGGAAATTTTAAAGACAATATTTTCATGTAAATGATTCACCAAATTACATCCCTTGTTTGATGAAGAAATAATGTTATCAGGGAATTTTTTTGACTGTTAGGAATGTCAGAATTTTGACCTTGGACTCCTTATAAAATCAATGAGAGCTGTCCAGCTTTGTTAATGTTCTTTTTAGTGCCATTGCAAAATCAGTAAAACGTTAGGGAGATATATTTATTAATGTGTAAGCTAAAGCAAAGAAATTGAAATGTCTTATGGGAAACAGAGGAACATACAATGAGATAATGTAAGTGCTGGCTGCCATTAATAAAACTAAAGACCAATTTTCTATGTTGTGTTTTGACTCAATATAAACTAAAATGTAAACCTTTCACATTTTAATATTTGGTTTTACAAAATCTAACAGAGTCCAACAGAGACAGACAGCACAATCCTATGCACGTTTACCTGGAAATAAGTTCCATTAAGGCAAATTGTGCTTATTTCCAGATATACTGTATATACTAGGATTGTATATTGTATTTCTATCCATTCAAAGACAGTTGAATCAATTGTTTAGGCTACTATTCTGGGAATAACTCCCACTGAAATCAGTGAAACATACTTCTGAGTGCTCATGCATGAGATTCTGTTGCAATACATGCAATTATACTGGTGTATGGCCATGATTTTTTCGTGATAGCAAAATTATGCTTGTAGAACTTCTTTGTAGAAGACATTAACTAGATCTGCACAAATACAGACACAAATCAATATGGAACGAATATGCCTCTGTCATTAAAAGGGTGGAGGATACACAGGTTAGTTAGCTTAAAACTTTATTGTGTGTCTTAATCGAAACAAAAGCATAGGAGGGTAAAATCTCCCTCTTAACTTTGCACACTTACAACAAAGTTGAGTGCTAGGGTGGCCTCAACTGCACACTCGAATAGCAAATACTTTGTTGTTAACTGCTGTCAAACTGACTTTGTCTTACAGTGAATGAGACTTCCAAGTTGCCAAGACTTGGGTCTTGGAGACTTAGGGCTGTGGCTTCTTTGACTGATTCCATCCATCAACAAGGTAGCCTTCCCTTTCCCCTATTGCCTTACCAAGCATTGATTAGTCACATCTTCTCATGATATATCCAAACTACAATAGTATCTGCTTAATTATTTTAGCTTCTAAGGAGATTTTAGGTTTGACTTTTATTTTTGTTGCAATTGAAGGAAGCCAAGAAGAAAGTGAGAAAGTGGGTAGAGGGTAGAGAGACTGGAACATATTAAAGGCAGCTGAAAAACTGGAGTGGGAGGATCAATTGGGACTGTTCATGCCAGATTGGGGCAGTTAAAGGGTATGATCTTATTGAAATATTGATCACCCTCATGTGGTTATTAAATGGTGCCTTGACTACTTTACTGTTTAGGGTTCATTATGATAAAAATACCTTTTTCTTAATGGTATATGAGTGAAACATTTGTAACTTAAACAAAACAAAACTTTCAGTACTTTCAGTGGTGATAATCACAACACTAAAACAGTAAGTTCTGTGCTCTTTCCCTTTAGTAAAATATAAATTTTCTGGTGGTGCTATTTAAAAAGTCCTCCTTTTGGTTGCAAGCAGAAATGACAGAAAAAACCACCCACCTGTAGGAGCTTTAATTTTTCCAGTCTGCAATCTAATTCCATTATAAGCAAGTCTAGTGAATCTACCCAAGCAGTTCAGTGAACTGGAATATCACAGACAGTTGGGTCACAGGCATGTTATTTTCTCTAGATGAATGCTTTATCTCTTCTTTCTTCCTTTGCTTTAACTCTGTGAGAACAAGCAGATCTCAATACTGGTGCAGAAATGCAATTTTATTCTTTCTCTCACTATATGGATGGTAAATATACCAAGTATAGCTCTGGTTTATATCCGTCCCTTGAGATATTATTTCTGTCCCGAGGCTCTTATTTCATTGTCCCAATATCTCACATAGAATGTACACATAATTTGGTTATTCCATGATTATCAGTGTGGTATTATGCTTGGGAATATTCAATATACCAAGGCGATTTCAGTTCATATAAACTGTTTTGTTTGTCCACAAAATCTAGTGGGGCTGGTCACCAGACCTGCTTATTCCACCCTTTTGGAGTGTTGTGATAAAATAGGAAACATTGTATGCCACCTTGAGCTCCTTTGTGGGAAGTACAGTATGAAGAAAGAATGAAGGGCCCTTCCAGACTGCAATACAACCCAGAATATCAAGGGGGGAAAAATCCCACAATATCTGCTTTGAATTGGGTTATCTGAGCCCACACTGCCATATATTCCAGTTCAAAGCTGTGTGGAAGGGGCCTTATAGAGTTCCAAGCAGAGTTAGGCCCAGGGGGCTTCCACACAACTTTTTAACCTGAGAAAATTTGCATTTTTAAAATGTGAATGTTCCTGGGTCCCCCTCCACACACACCTGGTCACTCTAACACCCAAGCCCCCAAACTCACTTTTAAAAGCTAGGAGAAAGGGGGAGGATAAAAATCGCTTCCCCCTTCCCCCCTTTCCTGTCGCATCATTTCTACATGCCAGGAGAGCTCCAGTACCCCTCTAATAATAAGTTCTTTTACGGTACTTTTAAAAGGGCTTAGGGGGACTTTTGGGGAGGGGGTTGGTGTCCTCGCAGTTTTCAGGGCTAACCAGGATTTGTGTTTCTCAGGGACGTCATCTAGACAGCCCTCTTTTAATTGCGGGAACTCCTGCGTTAAAGGAGCTGTCTGGATGCACCCCCAGAGTTAGGAAGGTCAGGCAATTAGTGGAAGAAGGGCATGGGATGGGACTAAATATGACATTGTCACACTGAACAGACCAGAAGGATTCAATCTTGTCATCCATACCTTACTGGGACCAGTTGTTTCTCATACTAACCACTCTCCAAAACGAAGTGAAACTAGAAGTGGCTGGATATCCATCCAGTTCTGGCTTTGTAAAACACTTTTTGTGGTGTAAAAGAAAGGGAGAACTGCATCTGGCTTTAAGAGTGAGTTGCCACACCAGGAGTTTTCTGCTTTCAATGGTATGATGGGTGCAGGATGCTTTGCAGCTCTCCCCTGGCACAGAGCATTTACAATTAGCAAAAATCAAGAAGACAGAAATCCTGGCATCCATGTTTTCATCTATTCCCCTTCCATAGTAACAGGAAAAAGGAGTTTCTTGCCCAATACCCTCTCAAATCTAGCAGCAGCTATTAATCTGTGCAGGGGGCTATGGGAGGAAAGTGAAATGCAACCTGCTGAAGAAGCTATCTTTTTCCTGCATGGGCAATTTTTATGCTTCTTGAATTTGAAGATACTGAATATGGAGGGATGGTAAACAAGAGAGAACCAAGGAACTGGGACATAACCTCTAACAAAGACAACACTTTAATTTGGCCTAAAACTGGCAAGTTTCCCCTGTATAACATCTAACATTTTTTGCAAATGTAAAAGAGATTTCTTGAGAAATTCAATGTTCTGTCTCAGAAAGAGGCCAATAGCCTTGCACACAACAGAGGTAGCTTGGATCTCAAGGAAAGTTACTTTGGTGTTGCTAATCAAGCTGAAATGTTATTACCTGGTTTTTATTGTCCTTTGTTCCTAGTCCCCATGTGACCACTAAAGGCAGTGGCTGCTGATGATACATCTATGACTCTAACATCTTCACTTTTCTTCTCAAGGAGCCCCTGGTGGCACAATAGGTTAAACTAGTTCGAATCTGGGGTGTGGAGTGAGCTCCCGTCTATCAGCTCCAGCTTCCCATGTGGGAACAGAGACCGAAGCCTCCCACAGGATGGTAAAACATCTGGGCATCCCCTGAGAAAATGTCCTTGCAGACTGCAGTTTCTCAAGTTGCTCCTGACATGAAAAAAAGAAGCTTTTCTTCTGCTGTATGATTTTAAAATATATCTTCCGGTGGTGAAGAAGCCAGTACAGTTTTGAAAGCTTACATGATGTATTTTGTGTTCTTTAGTTGATTAAATGAAGATATACCTATTTTATGGGCTTGGGATTTTGTTCTATTTTAAATCCTATTGTCTTCTGACAGTAGAACCACCATATCAATGTAAAGAGACACTATTCAGCAATTGATTCAGTAGGTTTATTCTAGTTGGGAGAAAGCCAACAAGATTCCAGCTCTTGAAAATCACACTGTCTTGGGAAAAGGCTTATAGGAAGCCAGTGACTACTGGGATTGATGTCACCCAGTGCAATATCCCATGACATTACCTCATATAGACCTTATCCCATACCAGACTATAGCACAATACTGTAGCTTAAAGAATTGACAAAATAAACAATTATTTTATTAAAAAAGAAATATATTTGTGCTGAAATACTAAACATTTTTTATAGATAGTCATCTTGCTATCATGCTCTCACATGGTGCCATCCAGTGTGGTTTGCACCTCCTGCATGCCTTCAGTGATACCACTGTAGCAAAAAGATTGGACAATCTGTCCAACTCAAGCAGGTAGCTGTCAAGAGCAAGGAAAAGCACCAGGGAAGGCCTGAGCAAGCTGGTTTTATGCATTCACCTTATGTTGCACAGTTTTACTGCATATAAGATATTGCTCTGCATTATTTTAATATCCACAAACTGCAGTCATATGCATAAAAGAGCATATTCTCACAGCAGCATTAGGTTAACCATTTTTATTACCTTAGAGATTAACAGGTGTGTGACTGGCAGAGATCCAGGACTTTAAATGAGTGAAGCACAAAAAGAAAATTATATTTTCTTAATAAGTAGCAAAGTAGGAATAGCTATAGAGCCACAGAAAGCTTTTTGGTTTATTCTATTCAGTAGACCATACATATAACTACTGAGATACAATATTTCTTCATTATTTATTTATTTAAAACATTTATATTCAACCCTCCTCATCCCGAAGGGGACTCAGGGCGAAGCACAGCGGCAAACATTCAATGGCGGGACAAGAATTCATTATATGCATACATAAACATTACAAACATTTATCTCAATATTAAAATACACCATTTAAAACCGGTGTATCATCTGCGTCAAATCTAGTTGGCCTGGTTAAGTTTCTTAACGCTGCTTTATTGCACTGTCCTGAAAACTTGGTCCCACAGCCAAGTTTTTACCATCCTTCTGAAGGACAGGAGAGAGAGGGCCAATCTGATCTCACCAGGAAGGGAGTTCCATAGCTGGGGGCAATCGCCGAGAAGGCCCTGTCTCTCATTCCCATAAATCATGCCTATGATAATGACGGGATGGAGAGCAAGGCTCCCCGGAGGATCTTAATCTCCATGATGGTTCATATGGGGAGATGCATTTGGACAGGTAAATTAGGCCGGGGCTATTTAGGGCTTTATAGGCCAAAGCCAGCACTTTGAATTGTGCCTGGTAGCAAACTGGCAGCCAGTGGAGCTGGTGTAACATGGGAATTGTATGCTCCCTGTATGCCGCCCCAGTCATTAACCTGGCTGCCTTTCGTTGGACTATTTGAAGCTTCCGAGCTGTCTTCAAAGGCAACTCCATGTAGAGAGCGTTGCAGTAGTCTATCCTGGATGTAACGAAAGCATGGACCACCCCTATATCTACCAGATTAGTACCCACCATTTTATTTATTCATTTCCAACAAATTGTAAAATCCCTAGGCATTTCTAGGTCCTCCAGTATCACTCTACAGCAGAGTTTCTCAACCTGAGGGTCGGGACCCCTGGGAGGGGGGCGTGAGGGGGTGTCAGACGGGTTGCCAAAGACCATCAGAAAACACTGAATTTTCTGTTGGTCATGAGGGTTCTGTGTGGAAAGTTTTGGCCCAATTCTATCATCAGTGGGGTTCAGAATGCTCTTTAATTGTTGGTGAACTATAAATCCCAGCAACTACAACTTCCAAATGTCAAGGTCTCTTTTCCCCCAAACTCCACCAATGTTCACATTTGTGCCAAGTTTGTTCAAGATCCATCATTGTTTGAGTCCACAGTGCTTTCTGGATGTAGGTGAATTATAACTCCAAAACTCAAGGTCAATGCCCACCAAACCCTTCCAATGTTTTCTCTTAGTCGTGTGAGTTCTGTGTGCCAAATTTGGTTCAATTCCATTGTTGGTGGAATTCAGAATACTCTTTGATTGTAGGTGAACTATACATCTCAGCAACTACAACTCCCGAATAAGAAAATTAACCTCCCACCCCACCATTTTTCATATTTGGGCATATCGGGGATTTGTGCCAAATTTGGTCCAGTGAATGAAAATATATTCTACATATCAGATATTTACATTATGATTCATAACAGTAGCAAAAATACAGTTATGAAGTAGCAATGAAAATTATGTTATGGTTGGGGGGGGGGATCACCACAACATGACGAACTGTGTTAAGGGGCTGTGGCATTAGGAAGGTTGAGAAACACTTCTCTATAGCGCTCTTGACTGTAGGTCCTTGATTTCGATAGGATTTGTTGTTATGCACAGTTTCACATGTTCACACAAATTTCAGGAAACTATCTCCCACAGATAAAAGGAGTGTACTGCAGTTCTACTATATTCTTGCTTTAAAACATTGTCCTTCTAAAAACTATTCTAATCTAAGGGTAAATATTTTAAAGGCATATTTGTGATTTGATTGTTTCAATAAAAAGCCTGAAGCCCCTTCTACACTTCCATATAATTCAGATTATCAAATCAGAAAATCCACATTATCTGGTTTGAACTGGATTATATGAGTCTACACTGCTATATAATCCAGTTTAAATCAGATAATGTGGATTATCTGCCTTGATATTTTGGATTATGTGGCAGTGTAGAAGGGCCCTGAAAAGTGAATTGGAAAAAGAAAGCAGATAGTATATCATTGGAAACAGCGTTTTCTTTAGCATTGCCCACATTCCCAGATTTCAAAATTTGCTTGCTTGCTTTTTGTTCTGGACACAACAGGGATAATTACTATTGCTGTTTAAAATCTATTTACTGTACGTCCATCACTGTGAAATACTTGCATGAAGTATGAAACCGACATATTCTCCATCTGGCATGCACATAGGATATATTAGACTGATTTAGTGGCATTTTTCAAACCAGAAAGCATAAACTTTTGTGGTTAAAAAAAACAATTATAGGAAAACCCCAATGCAGTTAAAACTGGCCATAAACAAAATGTTGCTCTTGATTCAGAATCCATTTGATCAGTACTAAATACCTTTTTAATTTGTGTGCCACAACAAGATGCTAGCTACTGTGAATAATACAGTTTCAGCTACAGGTCTATATGGTGGGTGCTCCCAATCTAGGATTCCCCAAGGTCACCAAAATATCATTTCATAAAATGGTGTAATAGAATTAATTCCTTTACATAAAATGGAAAAACCAAGGTTTGCCTCTTGGTGTAAATTGTATCTTGTTAATAAGATATATCCATGTAAATTGTACTATACTTGAGGAGTGATTTTTTTTAGGGGACATGCACAGCAGTCACATCCAACTCATGGCAACATAGTAGAGTTGTACATGTGGAAGCATTGCACAGTAAAACACTTGCAATCAGTGTTTTGCCTCTATGTATTGTTTTTTCTATTGTATTTTACAGCTGTTGACAGACACAAACTTCACAAAACTTCACAACACCGTATAAAAACTTTGTACTGTGTTGATATTTGGTACAGGGACAGTGTAATGTAACTCTGCCAAGCAGACATTGATGTTATGATGAAGCTATGCTTCCTCACCATCACTAATTGTTACTTGCTTCCTTATCCACTTCAAGAGATGGATTCCAAGTATTTACAACTCATCAACAACACCCTAACATGTTTGAAAAGGCCATGCTTTTCCTTTCCTCCCCAGACTAGAAAAACAAGAGCATACAAATGCCAAACCCTCTTCTCTTTTTTTACATACCTTCTTCCTCAGGGTGAAGGTCAGTGCTGTCTTTTAAATCATCATCCACCCATGGACGAGACTCCGCTTTCTTATTTGTTTGCCTTGGCTCATTCTTGGAACTTGTCCTTCTGCCTTTGACTATTATTCCAATCAAGACACAGATAATTGCCACAAAGACTGGAGTTAGAGAGGAGAATGCCATAGTCATAGGACTTCCAATAGAGGACTATGCCAGACACATTCCCTGGAAATATGTTTCCCTTTTAAAAATACTCGAGAGTAAATGTGAGATTAATAGACATAAAAGGGGCGGAACAATTTGTGGGTTTTTTTTCTTCAAAAATCAATGTTCAGTTCTTAGTTGCTCTCAGCCAGAAACCTTTCACACACAACACTTGCTCTTCAACCTCCAGCAATTTCTGGATTATTTCCAAAGTGTAGGTCAGCTTATTTTATCACTGAGCTATTGCACAATATGAATCAATGCTGGTGCTCAGTAACTTTTCAGTGTATCAGAATTTCAAATTAGAGCATGAGTTGAACAGATTAAAGTATGACCCTATATCCACAGAAGTTATATTCCTTAACTTACTGTGGAAACCATAGACAATTGTGACCAACAAAATTTCCACCAGAAGTTTCCATTGAATCATTCTAGAAAATCTAAAAAATTCCTGAGAGGTATCTTCTCTAGAAATGTATCAAGTAGCTTGTTGTCGACCTTTGCAGCCCGAAAGACAATTGCATCTGTCAAGTAGGAAATTTAGGTACCACTTTGTGGGGAGGCTAATTTAACTGATTTACAAGGCCATAAAATCTCCAGGAAGTATGCAAAGAATGAAAGAATGTGACTGCTCCCCCTGGTGGCCAGACGCTGGAATGTTAAATAGCCTCTAAAGTGTCTGTCTATACATGTTGTGTGTCTATGGCATTGAATGTTTGCCTGTATATGTACATTGTCATCCGTCCTGAGTTCCCTGCGGGGTGAAAAGGGTGGAATATAAATGATGTAAATAAATAAAATAAATAAGTACTCCAATGCCAAATACTGGCATAGAGTTATCTGGAGGACCCATAAAAGACCTAGAGGTAATACATTTTATTGGATGCCGGTAAATGAGGGCCCATCCACATAGTACATTTATCCCAGGAGCTCCCAATTCAAAATGGAGAGTGGCTATATGATATCAACTGAAAACGCAGGAGAAATCACTACAAAGCAAAAAAAAAGTGAGATAAAGAAGTGCAGGAATATCCCGATTCTCGCAGATTTGGATCTTCAAATCTCTATGTGTCCCTGCACTCAGAAAAAACAGAATTTTTTATGTTAGTTTGTTCCCAGGTAATAAATATCGGTTCCTCATTGCTTCTACTGTATAAACATGGGGAATGTTGATTACACAGCAAAAACTTTATTTGTATGTTCCAAACTTTGATAAATGGGTGGACAACGATGTCCCTCTTGCCACGACAAAGTTTTTACCCTGTAATCAACTTTTGCTAGGCTTTTATGATAGAACCAGTGAGGAACCAACATATATATTCTGGGAACAAAACTTGTGTGAACAATGTGCATATTCGCCTCAGTGTATTCACTTTTTAAAAGCCACTGGAATTTTCAGTGGACGTCCCACAGCAGCCATCTTGCAGGCTTCTAATTCCTGGAACACAGCAGTAAGTCTGAACGTTGCAGGCACAAATCCTGGGACATACAGGTCTGTGTGCGGACCAGCTTTCAAGTCCCCCCTTTTTTTGCCCCCATAGAAAATTTGCTATTTGGTGTTGTCTGGATTGCTTGTGCGAACTCATTGCCAGTAAATGTAGCAAAGTGGATCAGACAAGTCAGGACACTATGAATCACCCATTAATAATATCTCTAATCTAATCTCAAACATTTCGATACTTTTAAAAAAGTGTTATGCTTGTGAACGTAAGTAGGATTCAGTCTAATGACTTCCTTGCGAGGTCACTTCTTTTTGCATTCCTGTCTACCAAGACCATCACAGCCCTTCAAAATGCACTGGTGCTAAAATACGAAGTTACAAGTTCTGCTCATAGTATATTACAGAAATAAATAGACCCATAGTGTACAACTGATCTTGGTGTTTATTGCCCTAAAACTAAAAAAGATAGTTGAACAAACTGCAATTGTCACAGCTAGATCTGTATCTATTGTCTAGTTAGTATTTACTACCTATTGAACAATCATATGTCTTGCTTTTCCTCCCTTGAGGTAAAGGTGGAGTACAAGACAGTTCAACTCTTCCTTATTTTGTCCCCAAAACCATACTGGTCCTTGTTCAACTCAATTTATAGTCTCACTTCCGCAGGCAAAATTCCTTAACTACAAAATTCCTTAATTCCAAAACTAATAAATTGTCCTATTTGAGCAATATCAATGTTTTGGTATAGCTCTATTCAATCTGTCTTTTAAACTATTAAATAAAATTACTGAATTTAAAAGTAATAACTTTGTGGAACTTTCTTGAACCCAAGATGGTTGAACTTCACTCTGCATAATGGGAAGCAGGTTGGTCCTGATTTGAAACATATTTGGTATTTGAATCCAGTGTTCAATGGAATATACTTATCAGCCCATCACATATAAAGTAAATTTTCATGGTAGGCTTGATCCTTCCAGCATGTCTGTCTGTTATGATCAACGATATTATTTACCCTGTGTAGTTAATTGCCAGCTATACAGTCATTATAAATAGAATATATATTGTACTATAAACTCTTATGTATGCCTTCTCTGGCATTTTATTACATAGATGTGAAATATGTAAATGTTTCGGTAAATTGATCTTTACATTTTAGACGAAGGGATAGATCCAAATTTATTATGAAATGAACTGGACTTATGCTAGTTATAGCTAATCAAAATGCATTTTCCCAACATGTCAATTTTATATATAACATCTGGATTGCACCCATTTTCTTACCCAAGTATTTTCTATTTTCTTCTATACACATAATAAAAGTGAAAATGTGTATCTGTGTATGTGCCAAAATGTCCCATTTACAGACAGCCTCTCATAAGAACATAAGAACATAAGAAGAGCCGTGCTGAATCGGACCTCAGCCCATCTAGTCCAGCATTCTGTATCACACAGTGGCCCACCAGTTGTACACGGGGATCTCGAGCAGAAGGGAGGGCAAAACCCTGACCTGCTCCCGACCCCCCACAACCAGTACCCAGGGAAATCCTGCCTACCTCAACCAACTCCGAGGTGGCACTTGAATGTCCTTTTCAGTAACTACCGATACACTTGGTATCCATGAATCTGTCTAATCCTGCCTTGAAGTTGTTCAGGCTGACAGCTGTCACAACCTCTTTTGGAAGTGAGTTCCATAACCCAATGACCCTCTGGGTGAAGAAATATTTCCCTTTATTAGTCCTAATTTTCCTACCTTGGAGCTTCAGGGAGTGCCCTCTAGTCCTAGTGTTTTGTGACAAAGAAAATAGTTTTTCTTTATTCACCTTTTCTATCCCATGCATGATTTTATACACTTCGATCAAGTCACCTCTTAAACGCCGTCTTTCAAGGCTGAAAAGACCAAGGCGTTGCAACCTGGTTTCATAAGGGAGCTGCTCCATCCCTTGGATCATTCTTGTTGCCCTTTTCTGTACCTTTTCCAGTTCCGTTATATCCTTCTTAAGGTGCGGAGACCAGAATTGACACAGTACTCCAAATGTGGCCTTACCATCGATTTGTAGAGAGGTAATACAACATTTGCTGACCTATTTTCGATTCCCTTCCTGATCATGCACAAGCATAGAATTTGCTTTTTCACTGCTGCAGCGCACTGGGTTGACATCTTCATTGAGCTGTCCACCAAAACCCCAAGATCCCTTTCCTGGTTTGTCTCGGAAAGCTTTGACCCCATCAATTGGTAGGTGTAGTTGGGGTTCTTTGCCCCGATGTGCATGACTTTACACTTGTTTAGGTTAAAATGCATTTGCCACTTTGTTGCCCATTCACTCAATTTCGAGAGATCTTTCTGGAGCTCTTTACAATCAGTTTCATTTTTAACTACCCTGAACAATTTAGTGTCGTCTGCAAACTTTGCTACCTCAGAATTTACTCCTACATCCAGGTAATTAATGAATAAATTAAAAAGTAACGGACCCAAAACTGAACCTTGGGGTACGCCACTTCTCACCTCTTTCCACCCAGAGAAATGTCCGTTTATTACCACCCTTTGTTTCCTACAGTTTAGCCAGGTTCCAATCCAGGACAAGACCTGTCCTCTGATTCCATGGCTGAAGAGCTTATTTAGGAGCCTTTGGTGAGGGACTTTGTCAAAAGCCTTTTGAAAGTCAAGGTAAACAATATCAATTGGGTCCCCTTTATCTATGTGTTTATTTACACCCTCAAAGAATTCTAACAAGTTAGTAAGACATGATTTGCCTTTGCAGAAACCATGTTGATTTTCTTTCAGCAATGCCTGTTCTCCTATGTGCCTAGTAATTTTTTCTTTAATAATGGTTTCCATCACTTTGCCTGGAACTGAGGTTAAACTGACTGGTCTATAATTTCCTGGATCACCTCTGGATCCTTTCTTGAAGATCGGTGTTACATTTGCCTCCCTCCAGTCCTCGGGTACAGTGCCTGATCTTAGAGAAAGGTTATATATCTCACCTCCACAAACAGCATTAACCCATCATGCTGGGCAGCCATCCAAAGCACTCCCTCCAAGCAAATTTCAGGTTATAATGGGTGCCATGAACATGTCTCCTAACCCCTGGCAATCTCCCCCTCAAACACCATCCTGCCCACCACCCAAGGAATGCTTTTATTTGGGGACCATCTCTTCCTAGATGTTCTGTTTTTCCTCCAGAATGGACACCCCAGGGTTCCTTCCCTCTCCAAATTTGCATGACCCCACCCACTGCCTCTCACTAAACCCTTTCCTACCCATCCTTATAGCACACAGTGAACAAGAATTCATCAGCAACAACTGAACATACTGCAGGGGTTTGTGGGAATTGATCTTAATTTTGGGTGTTGTAATTCACCAGCATTCAGCAATACACTTGGCACACAGCGACCACACTTGGCACAAAGAGCCCCCATGGCCAACAAAAAAATAATGGAGGTCTTTGGGGGAAAATTCTCCTTGATTTGGGGAAGTTGTAGTTCACCTACATCCAGAGAGTACTATGTACCTAAACTTTGATGGATCTGGACCAAACTTGGCACACATACCTGGTATGTCCAAATTTAATGACTGGGGGGGGGGTTGGGAAAACGTACCTTCCTTTCTGGGAGTTGCAGTTCACCTACAATCAGAGAAATTGGAGGGGTTGGAGGAGACTGACTCACCATAGTGGGAGTTGTAGTTTACCCTATAGCAAGAGAGGACATTGAACCCCACTAGAGCAAATGTGCCCAACATAACAAACTTTAAGTATCTAGAGCAACTTGCCCAACATTACAGACTTTAAGTACTGATGGAGTTTTTTGGGGTTAACCTTGCATGTTGTCAGTTGTAGTTCACCCATAAACAAATAACCTGGCCAACAACAGGTACCTGAGCTAGTAAGATATAAAAATGGGGAAGTAGCATGTGACCCATAGTTGATACATATAAAGTACGATTGGCCAGTTCAAGCATATGTTTTTTTTAATGACATTTCATTTAGTTCATTTGTCATGAATTAGGAGAACAGCTACAGTTGGTATTTTAATCAAGACTTCAAAGCTATTCTTTGTCTCTTCATATTTTATATATTCAGAATCAAATCTTTTATTTCATGTACAGGGGCTTTTAGTTCATGTTGCTAACTTTCTGCCTTTTTAAAAACCTGTCTCTGGAAAACTAATTCATAAATATTAACCTCAGGAGTGAATAAAAAACTCATATGAATTAAAAATGCCAAAGGCATTGCAGTAATGCTTTGCATTAAGATGCTAGTAGACACCATATGGAATTTAACAAAGGCAATGGATTTATGATTAGCCCAAAGGGAGCATTTGGGTTAATTAAACAAATTCAAAAGTCTATAACCAAGAGACCTAAAAATTTAACTTCCCAGATGGCTCCTCTCTGTAGGACTGATCTCTGTTCTGTCTTTCAAAAAAGAAAAGAGAAGGAGAAGAAACATTGCCTCTTCTCCAGGTCTTGGTCAATGGCTTTGAAGTAGAACGGATATAAAAGCATGCAGAAATCATCCGTAACTGAGTGCTCTGAGCATTATTCTACCGTTGCTCAGTTATGGATGGCTTCATCATGTTATTATATCCATTCTTCCTCAAAGTAATTTTCCAAGAGCTGTTCATCTACTGTTCAGAGTTCTGACCAACGTAAGTCACAGTTATTATAAGTAAGAGCCTCCCTCTTACTTTTGCTATCCTTAGGTCAACTAGGATGCAGATCTCAAAAGCTCAGACTACAGCCCTTTGAGCGGCACAATTTTGTATTGATCACATCTTCAGAGTCTTTGTCCAACACTCAGGCCGCTACAGTATGCTGCCTCTAGCTTACATTCTGTTTTATATTTATAGTCTCTTTCACAATTCCCAAAGAACTTGTAATTTCATGCAAAGCCATTAGAGGGTGTGAAAACTATTGTAACAAATCACATTTTCAGCTCTGCATGTTTAATAGGTATGCACAATTTCATGCACACCACCAACTTCACAAGTGTGATAATTTCTGAGGCTTTGTCTCGTGATAAGTCTTCAAGAGGTGAAGAATAAGTGATCACAAAAACACCTTACATGTTACCGACATAAATAAGCCTTTCTTCAGATCCATTGTACATATTTAGTACAAGGAACATTACTAGACCATGTAGAAAACCTGGTTGTGATGTTGACTACACTAAAACATCAAGGTGGAGCACATTTTAAGAACTGCTTATATATATGTGGTTTGTTCTGCTTGATATGGCCTTGTGGCTAATGCAATAAACTCTATATATACAGTGTGTGTGTGTGTGCGTGTGTGTGTATATCTATCTATCTATCTATCTATCTATCTATCTATATATATATATATATGAAACATAAATGAATTTTGTGTTTAGACTTGGGTCCTATCTCCAAGATATCTCCTAATCCACTTTTATGTTAAGCCGCTTTGAGTCTCCTGCAGAAGAGATCATCATCATCATCTTTATTTATATCCGGCCCCCTCTCCCCAAAGTGACTTCGGATAAAGCGGGGTATAAATAATGATGATGATGTACATAAATGCAAATATATTTATTCCAAAATCTGAAAGCATCTGAAATCCAAAACACATATTTGCCCACATGTTTTGGATATGGGATACTCACAGTGCTATTTAGGTCTACATGCGTGATAAGAGAGAAGGGGGACTCTGCAGTCTTTGATGAATTTGAGAGAAAGAAGCAAACAGCTGCCTTTTGGGAAGTCTCTCTTGGGAGGGCTGCACCCACTGCGGTGTTGGTGTAGGACAGTAGATTTCATTGTCGAAGACCACTTAGACCACTGTTTCTCAACCTGGGGGGAGGGGGTGTCACAAGGGGGGTTTCAGAAAGGTCCTCAAAGACCATCAGAAAATACATATTTCTGATGGTCGTAGGAATCCAAATCCCTCCAGCATTTTCTGTTGGTCATGGGCGTTCTATGTGGGAAGTTGGCCCAAATCTATCGGTGGTGTTCAAGGGCTCTTTGATTGTAGGTGAACTATAAATCCCAGCAACTACAACCCCGAAATGTCCAGGTCTATTTTCCCCAAACTCCACCAGTGTTTAAATTTAGGCATATCAGGTATTGCTGCCAAATTTGGTCAAGTGAATGAAAATACAACCTGCATATCAGATATTTGCATTACATTTCACAACAGTAGCAAACTTACAGTTATAAAGTAGCAATTAAAATAATGTTATGCTTGGGGGGGGGTCACCACAACATGAGGAACTGTATTAAGGGGTCACGGCATTAGAGAAGTTGAGAAATACTGACTTAGACTCTGTGTTTTCATCTATGCTCAGCCTTTAGATTTGGAAACTACATAGTAACCAATGATCTCTTTCAAAAGGATCCACACCTGGCTAAGCACTGTGCCCCTAGAACTTCTGACTTCCTGGGGGGAAACGGGAATGAAGGAAAGATTGATTTGCTATTTTGTGCAGTAATCTGTGGGAATTAAGGGAATGCAGCTCTCCATGCACCGCTGAACAATAAGGCAATGCAATCTGCTCTGAAGTCAAAATACACAGAGCGTTCTTGTGCTACCAATGCCTTGGCATCTGCCTTCCTCTATTTATAGCTGTCATCTGTAATCAGTGCAGCACTGTCTAAATGAATATGAAATGAAGATAAAATACTTACAATTCATGGGGCTAATCCTCCTCTCACACAGCTGAACCACAAAAGCTGCACTAAAAATCAATAGAGCAGATATAAGAGGACAATTGGATGTAGCATGTCCTTTGAAACCAGAAGGAACTGGTGGTGTCCATGCCAATAGGGTGACAAATGAGCTGTAGGTTTTAGTTTGAACGATAAAGGAGCTGTCTCCAAAATAGGTCTAGTAGCATAGATAGCTCATTCTGGATCTGATGTACAACCTTATCACATCAAGGTTGGGATTCGCCACACATTATGGCAAATTCATGAGGTCTCGGTGACTCTCATCACCCGACTTGCTGGTCCCATCCCATAGGGGGAAGTGTCTTGCACCTGGCTTCCCAACTTCCCCCACCCCCATGTTGCAAAGGCAACAATGGGAAGCCACTCAAGTTGCCGTGGTGGCAGTGTATGCTGCTTCCTTTTTTTCTTTTGCCATAGCATATTCTTAGGCAATGAATATTCAGAGGTGATTTTGTCAGTTCCTCCCTCTGAAATGTAGCCTACAGCACCTGGAGATTATTACACTTTTTTAAAAAAAAAATAGTCTGTAGGAAACAATAGAATTGCTAAAAAGCAAAAATCCTGCACTGTAATATTGTTGAGGAGGCAGCTGGCAAGGCAAGGCAGAAAAAATGAAAGAGGGAAAGCAAAAAAAGAGAAGGGATTGGAACAAAGTTTATGAAAAGCTGCTTACTCCACATATTCTGGCCACATTTACCATTAGTAATAGTTTCCTCCATGACTTTCAAAAGATATCTGCAGTAGGAATGTACTAGGGGTTCCTCCTCACCTGTGATCTGAACTGAGAATAGGGAATCCCACATTTGAAAGGCCACAAGTTTGTTTTGTAATTTCAAAAACAAAATGAAGGAAATTGCACATGTTTAGGAAAACTGTTTTTCCAAAAGATTTTCCCATTATCACACCACGGATGCAATTTTCCTTTAATACAAACTGTAATAATTCCCCAAACATTAATTCATTTTAAAAACTGCCCTTAAAAAAGATAGAAACTTTGTTAAAGATCCAATATACATAAATGTTTTTTATGATTTTATCAGACCTTTTGCGCAGTGGATGAAACAGAATTCAGTTCTTCATACTATTGTCCCAATAATTCAGGATAAATTTACTGATTTCAGAAAGGATGGATACACTGTAAGTGTAAGGTCATCCCTTGTTTATTTTGCTTCTAGTGTGCTCATGAGACAATGTATAACTCACAATGGTAGATTATTGTGCAGATATAGCTTGGGCCTGTATGGACTTGTTTTTTATGAACATGGTTCCCACCTCCTGCTTCTGTGTATCTATTCTCTATCAAAATTGCCTGACTATCAGGATATTGCCATCAGCTACGGCTAATCAATGCAAGATTATCTTCTCAGTCCGGAAAGATAAACTACCTCATTCCCACCCCTTGGTCATTTTGGTATGCTTATCACTATTTCAGAATCGATTTGTTTAGGTAATTAATAGATAGAAGAAATTTGCTTGCTAATCACTCACATCTATTTTATGCCTCTAAACCGAATAATGTACAACATCATGTGAAACATGCTAGGGAGGGCTTATATCAAACAGGTGCCTAAAATGTTACCCCATGAGAAGGCAAGAAAGCAAATGCAAAGGCTGTATGCGGTTCTTCTATCTTCCACACTGAAGTCTTCATAATCTGCTTTTGTTATCATAAATCATAGCAAAGTCTCTAAGGCAGTTTCTTAAGTGTGTAGAAGGTAAACTGCTTATTTATTGCTATTTGTATAAAAAAGCAAGCCAAGCCATGCAGAGCTGTAAGGGGCACCCAGAATTTAGATCACCAATCTGTCTCTCTCGGCAGCCTGCTCACATTGGAAAAATGGAAGGCCAGCTTGGCTAAAAGACATCATGACATTCTTCTGTTCTGATTGGCTCAACAGGCAGGGCTCATAGGGAAACCCTGTACGGGCACGCGGCTGCCTTTCCATGCTCCACATGTAGCCGAAAGAAACTGAAAGCGGTCATTTTCAGCAGCCACATGGTCTGTTGAGGCTGGAAAAAATGGGGGTGGAGCCTGTGCCATTATGGCTGGCCAAAAGGGCCGAACCAGCTGGAGCCCATTTGTAAAAATGAAAATGTACACAACCCTACTGCATACCAAATTATGTCGATGTTCAAGTCCCATTACATACAATGGCTTAGTAAAATTGTGTCCCTTATATAAAACTGCAACATTAATGTTTGCTATTTTTGGAATTTTTTGGAATATATTCAGATAGTAGATTGTTGAATCTATAGATAAAGAATCCATGAATACAGAGGGCCAACTGCATTTTTATCATAGGAAAAATGCTGAACTGAGAAGAAAAGCAAGATATTAATGAATAAATGAATGAACAGATGCACATATGACTTCCTCCTATATCAGGAGAAAGGTGGGATAAAATAAATAAAAATAAACAAATATGTAACAAATACGTTAATGTGTAGATTTATAGCAGAGGCTAACTTTTACTGAATGTATATTTTGAAAATGATTTAATAAAAATTTACAGATAGAAAGCACTAATGACTGCATTAATTACACACACAAATAAGTCTGTTCAGTGTCTCTTGCTGTCATTTTTGTTCCACAGCCAAAGGCTAAAAAGTCAAGAACTGGAGTGGGCACAGTAATTTTCTCCACTGAAATGCAAAGCCATTTTTCAAAAACTATTTTAAGGCTTGGAAGGAGAGGGATAAGTCCAGCCTGAAATAGTGCTTAGCTAGGGCTACTTGCACTTAATCTTAATGATTTTCCACGGAGCTGCCTGTCTGAGTTTTCTGCCCAATCAGCATGCTGGCCAAGGGATAAATTATGTTGCGGGATAAAAGGGGGTGAGGGAAAGGGCTTAGTTAACATTAAAGAGAAATAACAGAAATTCTTGCAAATGAGAATTCACATAAAATGTCCAGCTCATTTTTTCCTATTGTCTTCATTAAAAAGTGGTGAGCGCAGAGCCTGTAACCTGTGTCTGGGTCAGGTCACCTTCCTCCTGCTCAGCCACGATCACCCTACAGCTCTTTCTCTTCAAAAACGCTGAGGCAAAGGTTTGAAATATGAACATCAAAGCTCGACACCCCTCCTGTAATCAGATCGGGATTCTATCTGCAGCCTGTTACTTTCCAAGAGATTTTACTGAGTGGAATATAACCGAAGTCACTCGGCAGCATTCTGAATCAAAGCCAGCTGACATGGGCCACCCAAGGGACTTGGCGATCCGTCCTTCAAAATGCCTTTCAACATGTAATCAATCTATGGCTTTCCTTCTTGGCACAAATTCTTTTATTCTTTTCAGAAGCATTTCCCGCTCCCCCCCCCATCCCTCCCCCTGGACCCCATAATAGCACCTTAGAGTGGCTTTAAAAATGGCTTTCAGGATACTTTATACTGGCTTTAAGTGCGTTGAAATGAAAGGACTCGGATGGGCACAAACTTGGCTATAGGACAGGTCTGCATCATTTGTTACACACAAGCCCATGAGCTACAATACACTCCAAGACCCACAAATCCCTCATGTAACATGGTAACAGAGTGACAAGATTGGTCTATTCTATCTGGATCATTGTCTTTTCAGGAGCCATGCTGGTGCAATGGGTTAAGCCCTTGTGCCAGCTGAACTACTGACCTGAAGTTTGGTCATTCAAATCTGCAATATGGGGTTTGCTTCCATTTATCAGTTCCGGCTTCCCATATGGGGACATGAGAGAAGCCTCCACATGATGGTAACACGTCCGGGCATCCCCTGGACAATGTCTCTGCAGACAGCTAATTCTCACACACCAGAAGTGACTTGCAGTATATTCTCAATTCGCTTCTAACACAATTTTTAAAAAACTGTAAATAACCCAAAAATTACAGGAATTTATTCTTAATGGTTAAATTATAACAAAATGGGCATCTTGCATGTCACCTCCTCTAATTAAATATGTTGCACATATGGTGTACTGTCTCTACTTAATTGTATTTAACACACTCTTTGTTTTTACATACTAATTGCTTTTGGTAAGAACACTACTTAACACTTGAGGATTGGAGATATAACACGATGGCAAAATTAGAGGCCATTCCGTAAGGATTGCTGTAAAATAGCATATCTTGATGTCTTTTCAAATGAACAGGGAAAAGAGTGAGTGAGCTTGATTGTATTTTCAATCAACTTTCTCAAAAGCTAAAATACAACATAACCTCTCTTCTCAAAAGCTGGATGATATTCATGCTTGTAAGCTGAAATAAAACCATTATGCCATACAGTGGAAAAGGACCACAAGAGCTATCTATGCCAACCGCCTGACCTGCAGGAATACACAACAAAAGCATTTCTGAAAAATGGCCATCCAACTTTTACTTTTTTAAAAAAAATATGAAATATGAAAATTCACTACTTTCTAAGGTAATCCTTCCCTGGAATATACTTAGGGTTTGGTCGCCGGGCCCCATGTGGATGCTCAAATTCTTTTATATACAATAATATAGCAACATTGATGTCATTTTATAAAATGGAAAAGTAGATATTAGCTTTTTGAATTGGGTGGTGATTTATTATTTTCAAGACATGGATGGTTTAGCTTTGAATATGGTTTTAATCAGCTTTTATGGATTTTAACTGGGAATTTTGTAATACCATTGATATTTAATTCTGTTTTAATATTTGTAGATTTTTAATTGCATTGAAATGCTCTCAATTCAAGCAGCTTAGAGATTCCTTCTACACTGATATAGTAAAGGTAAAGGTTTCCCCTGACATTAAATCTAGTCATGTTCAACTCCATCACTCCATTCTAAGCCAAAGAGCCGGCATTGTCCGTAGACGACTCCAAAGTCATGTGGCCAGCTTGTGTTATGAATACGTCTACACTGCTATATAATCCAGTTCAAAGTAGATAATCTGTTTTTTATATGGCAGTGTAGAAGGGGCCTGAGTCTCCTTTGTGGAGACAAAAAACCCAATTGGTATTACTGACCAGAGCAGATCCTCTATATCAGTGGTTCCCAGCCTGTGATCTGTGAACTACCAGTGGTCTGCAAGAACAAAAATATGGTCCAGGTCTCACCATTACTACACCGTTGCCTCAAAACCATGCAGCAACAAGAGCGACTGCTCTCACGAAACCCTCTTATAGTGCCAAGGCAACTGGGATATTGAGAGGGGAGAGGCTGACTACCCATGAAAGATTACTACTACCACATCAGCTCTAGATTATTAAATATTCTGTGACGACTACTGGATGGTATATGTTCTGTATCAGAAACTAGAGCTGATGTGGTCTATCCAATGCAATTTTCTGAATCAGCACCCCAAATAACCAAATATAAAGTTGGCCAAAAACTGATTCGTAACCCTTTGGTGCTAATGTTGGAGAGTGGCCCCTGGTCAAAAAAAGTTTGGGAACCACTGCTCTATATTAATGAAATGTACCTCTCAGTTGATTAAGCATTAAACAATTTATTCAGTTGAAGCTCTACATTTGGGAAAGTATGCTAAAGGACAGGGAGGAGCAAAGTGCCGTCCACCAGATGCCACTGGATTGAGTTAGCACTTTTTTCTGTTTGACCAAAAAGAGGGTGAGAATGGATGACCTGTGGGGATCCCATATTAAACTAAAAGTATAGACAGGAGAAAGCTGTTTTCTCAATCTGTCAAGGCAATTAGGAAAAGCACAGAGATTTATGGAAGAACTGATAAGACACTTCTTGTGTCTGATACAAAACAGTTAGGGAGGGAGGTTATCATTATTTACAAGTATTTGATAATTCCTTGTTATGTGGATTATTCTTGATGGATATACATTGTTATTTGGATTATTCTTGATGAATTTACATCTACAGGGTTTGGTCTCAGGGACCGATGTGGATTATTGTGAGGTGGATTATTTCTGTTATGTGGATTATTCCTGATAAATTATGTAATGTTGCTTTTCGACAGAACTTTTATGTAAATATAAAAGGTTATAAATTCCTGTTTACATCACTGTACGTTAGAAGGAAAAAACTGCACCTTGGGCCTTTATTCCCTCCATTCTGCAGGATGCTAAAATTCAAGGCTGATTGATGTCCCATATTTGGAAGCTTTTTCATTTGAAAATTTGCTGTAGCAATTGTATTTCCCATCACACCTTAATACAAGGACTGATGGAAGCTGCTGTTCAATGACAACTCAAGGAGTGTACCATGGTCTTGATTGTAAAGACAAACATGTTGTAAGACTCACTGATGGGATAGAAATCCCTCCAGCACTATGTGAGAGAAACGAAGACAGGTCATCACAACTTTTTTGATTCTGCCTTGCAAGACAGGTGTATTGTAATGACACCTGGAATCTTTTAAGATGAATAGCATGAGCTAACAGCATTACAAAAGCCATTAAGGAGAGATCACATATCTAGGGATGCAGAGGCTTAGCACACACTGTACAAGCTGTTCCTTTGCCAGGACTCCTCATTTATCATCCAAAAGAGGAGAAAAATTCAATTGGAATTAATTTTCTCTTTGCTTTCTACTGGTTGGTCGCAGCACAAAAGCCAGCAGGGAACCTTTGAGGGAATAACTACCACCCTGGGCTTTTCATCTGTGCCCATTTTGAAAACTTACCAAACAAGCAATTACTTTTCTATAGCAAGTTAAGAGACAGTGTAGTATAGGGGCCAAAGGGATGAGCCAACAATCCTGGAGTGAACTGTAATTCACCTCTGCTCTGGAATAGTTTAAAAGCAATAATCAAATCAGTGAGAACTCTCACGCAGGGGCCCTATCTTGTTAATGACAGAGGCTCTTTTAAATCATGGGTGCAGGAGTGTTTCAGTTTCCCTCCCACCCTTTCCTTGAAATTAGGGCTTAAGATGCTAAAAAGAGGCACATCAAGAGGGTTCTTGATTCAGTTTAAATCACATTACATAATGGATGCTGGAGGAGAAAATCCTGGACCTCTGATTCACACAGTGCATTTAGAGTGCCATTATTAAGCAAAGGCTGGGTTCATTGAGAAATGGAGCTAGCAGGAAAGGATGCTGCACTATGTTTGGATAATGTTATTAAAAGGCAATTTTCTTCATTAAGATAATATGTTTCCATGCAAACCATTGAGCATTTGACCAGTGAACAAAATGTATTTGTTATTTTGCCTCCAAAGACTTTTCAAAAATGAGAAATCCACTTGGTTACTTCAGTACTCAAAACTTGAAGGAACAGAAAATAGCCAGGACTACATTATTGCCCTTGAGCCCATTGTAGCTGCATCATCTAGCTTTTCCCTGGAATCATGAGAATTTTCAGGATCAACGTTTTTGTTTCCCATTGGAAACAGATTGTTAGAAACTTAGAGCCCTTTTTGCAGTATTTGATTTATTTGTAATAAAGGCAAGAAAGCTTAATTTGTAGAAAGAAACAGTCTTCCTTCCATAGCTAATCCACTCTGTTTGAATTCTTCTAAAGAGTCCTGCAAGCCAAGATGTTTTCTGCCTTCAGCTTACTGTATATGAGTTCATCTTCTCTCTTTCATTCCACATCTGATTTTTCTTCTACAAAGATGCTTTTTTTTTCTTCTATGACCGAGCCCTTGACTAAATAGCATATTTCTTCATCTGTTGTTTTATTTAATAACATTTAAGATCAGGAACCTGTAACCAAGGTTTCTAAGATCTCCACTTCCATGATGTTACATAATTTTACTTTCTTGAAATTAACATTTAAGAGACAAAAACTTGGACAGAAAAAAAATCAGAAGTCAACCAATAATAACTATTTATTTTTATTTTTATTATTTTTCATTTTTCACTTTTCACTATATATATAGTCTGTGCTCCAAGGAGAAGAAAAACAGAAGGTGCATCTATGAACTCATCCTTGTTTCTCAACCCTGCTGGACCAAGATCATTTGCTTCCTTCCTGAGCCCCTTCCTAACAAACAACAGCCACCCCTCAAAGGGCTTGATGGATGCCAAGGCTGAGGGAGAACACAGGACTGTCCAAGCAAAGCTCTATGTTTCACCTAGGGTTCTAGAATCCCTAGCCAGCAGGTCTAATGGCCAGGAATTCTGGGAGGACCACAAGTTTAACACCACTAAATAAGATGAAAATTATATTGGTACTATCAGAATGTGCCCATGTTGTGTTAAAAGTAGCATGGAGAGTGGGGGGTGAGGACCACATCATGCAAAGAAGTATTAAATCACCTTCAACATGTGCTGCACTTTGGCCACATTGTCTGATCACCCACTCTCTCAGCTCAGAAAGCATAATGTCAGTGGACAGCAAAAGAGATTTAAAGGCTTAAAGCTAACCTAAAAATGTGGAATAGACACCAAGAACTGGGAAGCCCTGGCCCTCAAGCACTCTAAGTGGAAATCAGTTGTTACTAATAGCGCTATGGATTTTGAAGAGGCATGAATAGAGGGCAAAAGGGAGAAACATGCCAAGATGAAAATGCATCAAGCAAATCCTTGTCAGGACTGTCTTCCATCTGGAAATCTATGTCCTTATTGCAATAGACCATGCAGATCCAGAATAGGTCTCTACAGAGACTAACGAACCCATCGCCAAGACTCTACCCTTGAAAGACAATCATACCTGGTCATGAGTTATAGCCTATAGCCTATGATGATGATGATGATGACACTCCCAAATCTCTATTCCTGCATGCACATAGTTATTTAAATTAAATCACCTCATATATATATATATATATATATATAGAGAGAGAGAGAGAGAGAGAGAGAGAGAGAGAGAGAGAGAGAGAGGAGAGATTTAGACTGAAGAGAGGAGCGTAACTGGACTGAAACAAATTAGGAAACAGTCAGGAAATATCACCTCGGGGTGTCATTTCCCCCACATCATCTGCCTTCCCACACAAAAACACATACACATATCATTCAGATGGTGGCCCTACATTGTTCCTGGTGGTGCAGTGAATTCTCTGCATAAGTTTTCACTTTTTAGCAGCAACAGCATTTTTTAAGCATTCAGTCCAGTCTCCTGCCTTTGAAACTCCCATTTCATGCTTGACTAGAGCCAAATAGCCCAAGTCATTTGGTAGTATTAGCCTGACCTCTCTGTTCTTGCTTCTGTTCCTTTCCCCTCCCAAATCCTTCTTAACTCTCCCCCGAAGGCAATCTGGTCATTGACAGTGTCTCTAAATCCTAACATGCTGTGTTTCAAATTGTGAAATTAGTTACAGGAAACAAAAGCTCCATTACAGTTTCTTCAGAATTGTCTCATTTGTTCTATGGAGCTTTGAGGTTCAGGACATTTCTGAATGGTCTGAAAAGCAACTCTGGACCTGTCTACACTGATAGGGAAAATTCTGTTTTGCACTACTTTTTCCGGTCTTTGCTGACTCTTTAGTGATCCCATCAATCTCATGGTGAGATCACTATAACTAGTTACACATTTTTGCTACCAAACTTATCTCACTATTAGGGAGCAGTTCACATTTCCAATCTTTTGCATTATTTACAGTCACACAGATGTGGTTGCTTTGCTCTTCCTCCATCATCATGCATGCAAGTTTAAACATTTTATTTTAAGAGATAGTGTACTAATACTAATATACTGTTATGTAAGTATCTTCACACATGCATCTTTTTTTAAAAAAAAATCAGCTTGGGAAAGAACCACTTCCTGGCAGGAATGATGCCATCCCATCAAATATTCCCCTATGAACTTCTCATAACTCTACAGTAAAGTGACACAACCTGGAAAATTGATCACAAAAATTATGCGACTTCTATAGAACTGTGGGAAAAGACAAGGTCTTTAGAACCATATTAAATCCTAAATGATGCAAATGAGTAATCAAAGATATATATTAGGAGTGCAGCATCTATGATGGGATTACTATTTTTTTCTACAGTGTAGGTAACTCATCTGTGAGCACGCTTAGTTGTAACTATTCATGATCACTATTTAATTGTGATATTAACATTGTCACCACCATCATAACTCACCCTCCTCCTCACACCGCCATCACCTACTTTACTAGGCATCATCTGCATGGGAGAAGGAGGGCTATTCTGCTGATGGTGACAGCACCGTTGAATGATGTTTCTGTCGGGCTACGTCAGGCCATGTGAAGTTAGTTAAGTATAAGCTAATACAGGTCTCTGGCTAGAGTAGGAAACGTTTGCATTTTTGGAATACAAGTCACAGAATCCCACTCCTCAGTCCAGCTGTGCCTAAAGAGTTCCTTTCTCTAATAAATGCATGCAGAGATTGTCTTAGATGAGCCTCTGTTGTTTCTCTTCTGAATGAAAGCAGTAGTGACAGTGTCAAGGAAATTCTTGTTGGTGGTATCTACTTGTGGAACTCTATCCCCAAGTAGACCCACTATGACTGGTCTGAAATAATTCAACAGCAGAAGAGGAGGGTGAGTTATGATGGTGGCAACAATGTTAGTATCACAACATCTTTAGATTTCCTCAAGCCTTTACGCTCTCAGTTTTCTCTGTGATGTTTTCTGTTTTAGTCAGTCTTTATTTTTTTCTCAATATCTGCTGAAGGTATTTTAATTGATTTGTATGCATAAGCATATGCATGTATCAATAAAAACCAATAGATTTTATGGAGGGCTAAAGCAGATCTTAACATGGGATTAAGAAGTGGATAAATGGATGACAGATAGAACAGCCCAATATTTTTTTCTTGGAATCTTAGTTTTAGGCCTGTTCCTGGAATTATTTAAGGCACTGATTCAAAAAATTGCATTGAAGGGGGCACATCACCTATAGTTTCTTAGATATAATTATCATGGTTTCCTATGGGCAAGCAGTTGGAAACTGGTATATAGCATATGTTCTGTATCTCAAAAACTAGAGTTGATTGGGGAAAATAGGTGCCATTTTTTGAATTGATAGGTCAAATACCTGTATATCCAGAAAAAGGGCTAACATTGGCCAATGTACTGTTTTTCTTCTCCCTGCCCTTTACATTTACCTCCTCGATATGATTTTATTTTTGATGGCACCTTACCCGGGTCCAAATACCTTGAAGGCACCAGATCTTAGAAGCTAAGCTGTGGTTAGTACTTTGATTGGAGGGTGCCAATGAATACTAAACTGGTGTGGGCTATATTTCGGAGGAACAAACTGGCAAAACGACCTCTGGTTATTCCTCATATAAGAAAACCTTATGAAATTCATTTGCACCACAGTCAACAGGCTTTATTGAAAGGGACTCTTCCTCCCCCACCATCTCCAACCTCAACACAGCAGAGCTGTAGGAAGAGGGCTGAAAGCAGCTTGACAAATGAAAGGAGGCAGCAGTGACAATAGCTGCTCGCAACATCTCTATCAGTCTCCTCTTTTCAATGAGAAACAAACCCCGTCTGTGGTGTCTTTTATTCTCAGTGCTGCATTGTGGCAAAGTCGGGTGACCAAAGGCAGAGTCAAGCTCTTATCTAGCATTCCTAGGTTGAAAGAAATCACATAATAAGTAAATGGGACTGTGGGAAAAGCCACTGAACCTGCCCAAGTTTGGTGTGCAATGCAAATATTTTTTTAAAATCTCAGAATGATGCCTGATCCAGGGGGAAATGATAGGATCAAACCCAGTCACACTTGATCAATCCTTTGTGAATTCAACATTACCAATCAATGGCTTCCCAATAGCCTATAAAAAGTGAAAAAGAGATATCTTGCGTGTGAGTGTAAGAGAGAGAGAGAGAGAGAGAGAGAGAGAGGGGCATTAATCCGCATGATAATTGACACCATCTGGAGCAAGAACATTTCCAACTTGCAAGAAAAGAAATTCTGCCTAAACGTTCAGAGGATGGTAAGAGCTATTTGATAATCCAATATGCTGCCTCAAAGTGTGGTGGAATCTCCTTTTCTGGAAGTCTTTAAATAGATGATGGATGACAATCTATTAGGAATGCTTTTCTTGTGTGTTCCTACATGGCAGAGGATTGATTTGGATAGCCTTTGTGATCCCTTCCAACTATATTATTCTCTGAACTGTCAGCAAGCAAAGGTATGGCTATAGTCTCATTTTAAATATCTAGGGACAAATCACACTATACCATATTAGTTCTATGATTCCACTTTAACTGCCATAGCTGCAGCCAGTGAGATTCTGGGGTTTGTGATTTGGTGGAGCTTTAGAGCGCTCTGGCTGAGAATTTTAAATAGCCCTCTCTAAACTCCAAATTCCCAAATTTCAGGCAAGTGATTCTTCAACAGTACAAGCAGCATTTCCAGGCCTGCAGTGTGGATGCACTAGGTAAAGAGGAACAGAGTGTGTGTGTTGGGGGAAGGCAAACTGGGATATGCTTCTATGGGTTGCCTCCTCTTCCTCTGGGCTTCCTTTCACTCTTCGCCTTGCCCAGATTGAAGTCAGGAAGGGAGAGAATGAATCAGCCAAGGAATCATGGGGATTGTGGTTTCATGGGGCATCTGCACCGTATGTCAGAAAAGGCTAAGGAACTTATAAAATTACAACTCCCATGACTGGTGGCAGGGGAACCGTTGAAAGTGGCAGCCTCCTCAAGCAGCCTGAAATGCATTGGGGGAGGAATTCATGCGGTCGTGAGCAGTATGTTGTGCAGGTGTAGTATAGTAGTTTGAATGTTACACTAAGACAGTGGAAGTTGTTGTATGCCTTCAAGTTATTTCCAACTTAAGGCAACTCTAACAGAAACTCATATATAAAGTTTTCTGGGGATGAAAATGTGTGACCCACCACCTAAGGAATTGAATACTTGTCTTCAGATTTATAGTCCAGTACTGAAATCCCTATATCATTCTGTGATAAAAGATAAAGGTTTCCCCTTGACATTAAGTCTAGTCATGTCCAACTCTGGGGAGGGGGTACTCATCTATTTTTCTAAGCCAAAGAGCTGGCGTTGTCCATAGACACCTCCTACGTCATGTGGCCAACATGACTTCATGGAGTGCCATTACCTTCTCACAGAAGTGGTACCTATTGATCTACTCACACTTGTATGTTTTTGAGCTGCTAGGTTGGCAGAAGCTGGAGCTAACAATGGGAGCTCACCCCGCTCCCCGGATTCAAACCACTGACCTTTTGGTCAGCGAGTTCAGCAGTTTAGCAGTTTAACCTGCTGCACCATCAGGGGACCACATCATTCTGGGATGCTATGGTCCAAATTCTTGCTCAGCATGAATCTCAGTGATTGACCCTGGGCAATACACTTAGACCTTTATCCTAAAAGGAAGGGAATGGCAAACCCCTCTGAATAACTGTTGCCAAGAAAACCCCATGATAGTCTCACCATAAGTTAGAAACATATTGAAGGCATATAACACATGGTTTACATTGGCAGAAATTAGAATTGGGTAGTTCTGTAACATCCAAAGTTGCAGGGGAAGTAGCAAAGTGACTGATGCACAATGGAACTGATGCACAATAAAATTGGGGGCAACATAAGGAACAGAGTCAAGATCTGTACAGAGGAGCTACGAGTACTCTCTAATTCCCATCAAGCTAGACTGTGTGCCTTCCAGTGAAGAGGGGGTCCTGTTTCATCACCAGGGTTGAAGTCAGGTTTATCCCGCAACCCTGAAATGGAAAGTGGTAGCATCTCATCTTATGCTCATATTTGGACTCTTCTCTATGAAAAGTCTGCATTCTGGCAATGGTGGCTGATGGCCAATTTAGTGGGATGGTAAATTCACAACAGGTGCTAGCCTGCACTTCAGAAGAGCTAGCTAAGTTGTTGAACACTACCCCCCCCCACACACACACACACACAAGTTCAGCTCATTTAAATTGGAACTGAAACCCAGAACAGATGCATTGCCCTACAGACATGGGAACTGCCATCAGCTGCTGCTCTGCTCCAGCACTGAACTCCAGTCTCTCCCCTTATCCCTGCTGAACTATGTGGCCAATGAAGCCAAGATTTCTTGAGAGGATCCAAGGTGACTCTTGGCCTTATTTTTCCTAAACAGCAACTAATATAGGAAAAATCTGTCAGAGTAATTACAGTGTTTTCATCTCCTCTTTCAGTGTAAAGCAACTAACTAGAGTCTTACCCATTTACACCAGTCTTGTGTCAAAAAACCAAAACAAAAACTGAAGTGGTGAACTAGGAAAGAGAGACAAAATCAGTTATTTAAAAATGGAAACCAATGAAAATAAGTTTCTTTAATAATACTGTATTTTTATTAATGTAGTACCTATGTATAAGGCTGACTCTACCATCAGACAAATTAAGGCGGTTTCATCGAGCAGCATATTCTGGATACAAAAATATGGTAAATTGTTCCTTGTTTAATTTTGCTCCTTTTCTACTTTACTGCCTGTAATTGAATTTCTGCATTAAGTACCCAAAATAATTTTATAGTCTTTAGATATCATATATAATGATTTAGATTTGTTGTGGTAAGTACCATAACCAATTTGCTCACCCTCAGACTACAAAATGCCTACGTAGTTGTGTTAACAATCACGTTTTGCTATCCCAGTGTTTAACAAAACTCTGGAGTATAAAAATCACAAATAAAAAATACCAGACAGCTGTTCATCCTCCGTGATATGTTACTGAGGATTTACTAGCTACAGATTGTATGTCCTTAGAGAAATTTAGCTTATGTTGAACAGCTTCAAAGTGATTCAAAAGTAAATGTTAATTTAGAATATTTAGCTTAATCCACAGTGCTTTTTCCTGTGTGTCTCTCCACAATTAAAAGATAACGTACTGTGTTTCCCTCCAGAAAAGTGCCTTAAAGACTTTTCATATTACCAACAAGCATTTCTAGCATTATTTATGCCATAATATAAACTAGCTTTCTCCATAGATCTTGGGGCCAATTTATTTTCTGAGTTGAGGCTGACCAGAGCAACAACAAACTTTTAGCAGAGGTGCCCAGGTTATCAGATCATTTGCAAAAGGTTACACGAGAACTGGACTCCTCAATCCCTGGAGCAAGATAATTCACAGGCAAAGGTGTATGTACATCACTTGAACTATCCACCTCCTGATTGCTCACACCATCCTTCAAGCCTGGGTGTTGTGTCCTGTTGGTAGCTCTGCTCCTCTAACAGGAAGGGCCATTTGCTCGGAGGAAGTTAAATGGCCTCTGTCAGCTTTATCTCTCATCAGAAGATATTGCAGACTTATTGCTTTCTGAGATGCAGCTTTCCTCAGTGGCCCACTGTGCTCTATGGCTTCTTTTCATAGTCAAAACACAAATGCTTCTTCTGACTCTTCCTCTGCCCCAAACTCACATAGCGGGCATTTTGTATTCTCTTGCGTTTGGTTCCATGATCCCTCATGATACTCAAATCTCATTATATACAATGGCGTGGTCATTTTGAGACCCTAACAGAAAATGGCAAAATGTATTTATCACATAAACTGAGGGTACAGTTGTATTTAAAAATACAAAGGTTTAAAAAACTTGTCATTATATTAAATGTCCTTTGACCATTAGCTGACCACTCAGACTGCCTCTGGTGTTGCTATAAGAAGGTCCTCCATTGTGCATGTGGCAGGGTTCAGGTTGCATTGTAATAGGTGGTCTGTGGTTTGCTCTTCTCCACACTTACATGTCATGTACTCCACCTTGTAGCCCCATTTCTTAAGATTGGCTCAGTATCTTGTGGTGCCAGAGGGCAGTCTGTTCAGCACCTTCCAAGTCACCCAGTCTTCTGTGTGTCAAGGAGGAAGTCTCTCATTCGGTATCAACCATGGGTTGATGTTCTGAGTTTCAGCCTGCCACTTTTGGACTCTCGCTTGCTGAGGTGTTCCTGCAAGTATCTCTGTAGATCTTAGAAAACTATTTCTTGATTTAAGGAATTGGCGTGCTGCCTGATATCCGAACAGGGGATGGGTCAGAGATGTCACTGCCTTGGTCTTTTCATTGTTGGCTGCTACTTCCCAGTGGATGTCAGGTGATGCAAAACCAGCTAAACAATATAATTTCTCCAGTGGTGTAGGGCGTAAACATCCTGTGATAATGCGACATGTCTCATTAAGAGCCACATCCACTGTTTTAACATGGTGAGATGTGTTCCACACAGGCAATGCATATTCAGCAGCAGAGTAGCAAAGTACAAGGGCAGATGTCTTCACTGTGTTTGGCTGTGATCCCCAGGCTGTGCCATTCAGCTTTCATATGATATTATTTCTAGCTCCCACTTTTTGATTGATAGTCGAGCAGTGCTTCTTGTAAGTCAGAGCATGGCCCAGGGTAACTCTCGAATATTTTGGTGTGCTGCAATGTTCCAGTGGGATTCCTTCTCAGGTAATCTTCAGAGCCTGAGATGCTTGTATGATCTTAAGTGAAAAGCACACGTCTGTGTTTTAGATTGATTAGGAATCCATGGAAGATGTTTATATATATTTGACAATAGATTCAATGCTGAATGCAGCAACTTGCAGCATTCAATCTATTATCAAATATATTTAAACTAGGCCTGTTTTTGAACGTCAGATACATCCGAAATTCGGATGTAATTCGGATGTTTTTGACTTTTGAAGCGATTATGAAGAGAGTTAAGGAAACGGGAAGTGGATTTGCCATTTCAAAGTCTCCGTCGCCATATTCGGATATGGCTCGTATGTCATTTCTGCCCTTCTCTATTTTTGACCCATTGTGTTTAAAATGTTTTAAATGTTTATTAATATGTTAAATGTGTTCAGTATTTTGTACCAGTGTGGCTAGTTTTGTCTGTAGTAGCGGTCAAAAACAGAGGGAAAGGGAATCCCCCAAGTTTTGACTGTCCCTTCTGCAGATTTCCACGCATTGCGCCATTAACAAAGCCATTCCGAATTTTGGAAGTACATCCAAATCAATTTCAAAAAAACCTGCTGAAAACTTCAGAAGTCTATCAGATACGAGGCGCCAGTGCCCCCTACATCCTAAGCGAGTTTTGAAGCCGTTTTTCCGTGATAAAACAGGGGAAAAAATTTAAACATCCTCAATGGAGTGTTTACTTTTTTTAGTCAGGACTAGACTGACAACTGTACCCAGAGAACATTTCTCTCAGTCACCCTCAGACAGTGGAATGACCAGTAGAAGAGATTTGGAACATCTGTTCTAGAGCAGTGGTTCCCAACCTTTGTCCTCCAGGTGTTTTGGACTTCAGTTCTCACAATTCCCAGAAGCTGCTAAGCTGAATGCGATTTCTGGGAGTTGAAGTTCAAAACACCAGGAGGATCAAAGTTTGGGAACCACTGTTCTAGGGGCTGTAACACATATGGCTGGATCATAAAATCAGAGTTGGAAAGGACTGTGAGACTCATCTAATCCGATACGCTGCCAGGCGGAAATACAGAAATAAGGTCCTTCTAAAGATACGGTCATCCTATTTCTGCTGAAAAGAAGAAGAATCCAACATCTTCCAAGGCATTCCATTCCATTGTGAAAGAGGTCTAACAGTAAAGAAGTTATTTGTAATGGTTGAAGTGGAATCTCTTTTCTAGGATTATTAATATTAATATGTGTGCTTATAGTCAAGACTGTTAGTGTTATATTTATTGCAGTATTTAACTTAACCTTTTAGCATTATTGCTTACCTAGAACTTTATGAAGGTTGGATATAAAATTATAGGATCAAACAACCTGTAACACCCACAAGACCCTTGTGCTACTTAAAACATGCAGTTCCACCTTTAGAATTCTGAAATGGGCAAGAAGGAGTCAGGGCTCAAACAATCCACAAGCTAGATAGACTCATAGAATCAGATGAAAGAGATTCCCATGTAAGAGGCTTTATGTTTTCAGTTGCACCTATTGACAACATTGGATCTCCTTTCCCATAATTTTTCATGGTCAAATAATTCGTAAAACAATAAAAAGTAAATGAGATGTTGTGGAGTTAATGCTGATTTACTCCTGCGTGAATTGAGCAACAAGCAAACAACTGGCCCTTTGCATGCAACGAACAGAGACAAACCCCTATTGAAAAGAGTCATACCGTACAAGAGGACTATTGTCTTGAATGGGAAAATGATGTTATTTGGTCAACAAGTCAGTCAGTTAATTTACACATTGGCTGAAGAGCCATTACAAAGACAAAACAGTGCTTGAGAAATCAAAACAAACAATGTTCAAAGGATCTACAATGTTTTGTCTGCTCAAAATCGGACAGATCTAAATGGGAAAGTTTCCTCACGAATATTTTGTCCTTCTTTCTAAAGGACAGTTTTATATGACAAATGTCCTACTTGCTTCAGATATCTATGCTATATTCTACTTTTGTTTATGGATTGTGGGGGGCAGGAGGGATTAAAATGTTGGTTATCTTCAAATTCTAAAATCCATATTAATAACATTATCAAACCAGCTATTCTTGTTATCCCAATTTATTCATTATTTTGTCTTTCTGGTTAGCTTAATAAAGGTATTATCACATCATGGGTTTTTGAATTAACTCTGCCCAGTGAATCAACACCAATTTTATCATCAGTTTCTTTTAGTTTTGTCCCACCATACGCAGCAGTAACATACGTGACAGTCAGGATTGCTTACTATTAACTTCGGTTGATATTCCAGCTGCGTCCCTTCCTAGATTTGGAGGACCTGAAGATGGTAGTGCACGCACTGGGCTACCCTTGTACCAAGTTCAGAAACTCCAGCTGGTTCAAAATACAGCAGCCAGATTGGTTCCAGGAACATCTAGGAGTGAGCCTATTACACATATCCTAAAGTCGCTCCACTGGTTGCCAATTAGTTTCCAGGCAAAGTACAAAGTGTTGGTTTTCACTTTTAAAGTCCTACATGGTTTCGGTCCAGGTTACCTAAAGCAGTGTTTCCCAACCTTTTTTGAGCCGCAGCACACTTTTTACATTTGCAAAATCCTGGGGCACACCACCAACCAAAATGACACTCTAACACAGTAATACATATGGTTAATATGTTTTAAATATATATATTTATACACTCAGTATGAAACCTGGGCCTGTTTTGATGAACTCAACATAGAAATCCTGGCAGGAATGGCAGAAAGACACAAACTTCCCACACAGAACTCCCATAACCAAGAGAAAATGCTATAAGAGTTTGGTGGGCATTGACCTTGAGTTTTGGAGTTGTAGTTCACCTATATCCAGAGGGCACTGTGGACTGAAAAAATGTTGGATCAGGACCAAACTTGGCATGAATACTCAATATGCCCAAATGTGTACACAGATGGAGTTCAGGGGAAATAGACCTTGACATTTGGAAGTTGTAGTTGCTGGGATTTATAGTTCCCCTACAATCAAAGAGCATTCTGAACCCCACCAATGATAGAACTGGGCCAAACTTCACACACAGAACCCCCAGGAGGCAAGAGGACGTCTCTACTTGGGGAAAGGGAGGCGGGCCTTCCCAATGCATGGAGAGGGAGGGAACAAACAGACAACAGGAAGGGGGGGTGTTTGTAATTTTGTACCTTTATTGAGGTAGGTTTCTTAGGGTTTTTATACTTCAATACACTAGACTCTTCCCCCCCCCCCTTTCCTGGAGGTTCCAATTTCCCACGGTACACCTGATGATCGCTCATGGCACACTAGTGTGCCCCTGCACACTGGTTGGGAAACACTGACCTAAAGGTATGACCTTCTCTCATACAATCCGTCCTGCACACTGAGGTCTTCTGGTGGGGCACCTCCTCTTCCAGCTTGCCAGAACCCAACTGGCAACCACCACCCAAAGGACCTTTTCATCGGCTTCCTCGAGACTGTGGAACGACCTGCTGGAACAGCTCCGACAGCTAAATATGCTGTTGGAGTTTTAAAGCCATGTAAAGACCGACCTCTTCCGACAGGCCTACCCAGACAATATTTAAGCATTAATTTTAAATGTGTACCTTTTGTTTATGTGTATTTTATTATGTATTTTATAGAGATACATATTGGTGTGTAGCTTTTCTAGAGGTACGTTTTAATATGTGTATTTGTGGTGTTTTTGCAGTTTTTATGTGTTATAATTGTTCTGTAGCATGGCAAGAGGAGAAGCGGGTAAGAAATAAAATTATTATTATTAAAAACAATTAGAAGAAGGTAGAAAAAAGATGTCTCTGACTACGTTCCAGTTTCTGGTCACCATAAAAAATTGACTCTAGAAATGGCTCCCAAGGCATCAGAACTTTACTTTACTTTTTCCTCTAATCCTTTTTTCAGGACCTTCATGGACACCCAAATCTCTGGAAGCTGACGTCCCATTATACACATTGGCATGATGAAGTGTATATTCGCATGGCAAAATGTAATTGTATACAATGACAAAATCAAGCTTTGTTTTTATAATTTTGGAAAAAAATATTTCAAATCTGGGGATAGTTGAATCTGTGGGTGCAGGATCCATGTATACGGAGGGGCAACTGCATGCTCAAATGGTTCTTCTGGAAATGTTCATCCCAGTCCTACTTACAATTTAAAGAGATGGGTTTGTTTAGTTTGGGGAAGACATGACTGAGAGGTGATATGATGGCCATCTTTAAACAGTTATCATGTAGAAGTTGTTTATTGTTGCACAGTAAGGAGTGATGTGACTGCCATCTTTAAATATTTGTCATGTAGAAGTCAGAACAAACTTGATCACTGCTGCTTCAGAAACAAGAATATGAATGAAAGGATTCAAGTCAAGGGAGGATGTAGACTGCAGAAAATTTTCCCCAAAGTAAGAACTATTCAGAAGTGGCATACACAGCCATGGAGTAGTGCTTGGATGACCATCGTTCAAGAGAGTTTTAGCTGTATGTTCCTGAATGGTAGAGAATTGGACCAAATGACCTTTGTGATCCCTTTCAACTCTCTGATTCTGTGCTGATGCGATTCTCATAAGCCCATTTTTTTTAAATAGTGAGAACCTGAACAAGCAGAAAAGATGAATATTTCAAGATTGATGAATGTTTTCAACAGAGGAAAAGATAATTCAGTTATGGAAGTCATTGCCTCGGGCTGCTGAGAGGCAAGCAACTTATCATGTTGCAAAGGGAAACAGGCAATTAATATGCTGAAGAATATCTACATCTAATAATTAACACTAATAAAGATTCACAAACAACACAAAGCATTATGCTTCGGTGCTTTTTCAAGCTGTTGAAGAAAGAATTTTAGGAGACAGCTAATGAGTGGCAGATAATAGAGTGGTTATTGCTCTCTTTTTTTTTTACTACACCGGAAAACTGCCATGATTGGAATATTTAAGACCAAGATGGCTCTAAAACCCTTACTGCTAAAGGAAAGCATTCTCTGCTCAATAAATCTTTACTAGACAGAGACAACGACAATGAGGAAAATCATTCTTGCCCTTCCTCTGCCACGCTAATTGCAGAGCTGTATATTCAGGCTCTTCAGGAAGTATGAATTATGTCTTTAACAGATGGAAGCACGGTGATTATTTAATGGTAAAAGGAAATGTATCTAGGTAAATAAGAAAAGTTTGAAAGTGTAATGCAAAATAGAATCATGCTTGACAACTAATAGTGATTGAAGACAAATAAAATATGAATGCTTGTCAATCATCCCAGTGTCTTTGTTAGCCACAGAAGGCAGAAAAAGATTTGCATGTTAAAAAATGCTAGGCCAAATTCAAGAGAGCACTCTGGAACTCATAACATTACTGTTGAAAGGGAAGAGTAACCATACTGTGATATCAGATACTAGGATTTTTTTTTTCATGTCAGAAGCGACTTGAGAAACTGCAAGTCACTTCTGGTGTGAGAGAATTGGCCGTCTGCAAGGATGTTGCCCAGGGAATGCCTGGATGATTGATGTTTTATTATCCTGTGTGAGGCTTCTCAAATGTCCCCGCATGAGAAGCTAGAGCTCAACAGACAGGAGCAAATCCCGCTCCTCGGATTCGAACCACCAACCTATCTGTCGACCAGTCCTACTGGCACATGGGTTTAACCCATTGTGCCACCAGGAGCTCCTACCTACTAGGATGCAAGGAGGTGTTGAAATGAGTGTGCAACTGCAACAACATATGGCGCACATACAATAACTCAGGCACATCCATGTTTTCAGGAGGCTTTATTTACTGTATTTCTAACCCGCCCTTCTCAACCCCCGGGGGATGGATAACATTAGCAAAAATGTTCTTAAAGAGTCAACGTGCCATCTCCTCCCAGATGTCTGATAAAATAATCCTACAAAACCATGAAGGCAATTCCCATTCCATTCCAAAACCAGGCATAAAACCTGACTGAAATAGATTTAGAAAATGGGTGCAGAAAAGAGGATTTCTCCCATCTCCAAGAGCAGGTTCAAGAACTAAACTCCCCTTCAATACTTGCTTCTGCCTATATAGTTATTAGACACATTCCCTTTCTCTCCTGATATTATCTGGATGTTTTTAAAAATTAAATTGCACCTAAAAGACAATTGTCCATTCCTTAAGTCTATGGATCAACTGCATTAATATGTCAGGAAAACAAAGGAAAGAAATGCCTCACTTAATAGTAAAACATCATGGAGGGGATTCATTATTAAAATTTAGAAAATGTAAGTGGTAACTTTAGAATGCAATTCATCTCAAGTTTAGAGAGGAAAATTACTATCTAGAATAAAATGTCTTTGAGATTTTATAATGATCCAGCTATAGAAGTAGCTGTCGTATTACCAGAAAGATTATGGTTCACTGGGTAGAGTAAGACAAGCAGATGAAATATGGAGAGGAAGCCTTTTCAGAATTAGAAATCCATGGCAAGAGGAAGGGAAATCACAAAAGGTATATCAGGAATTCATGCAATCGCTTGGGGAAAGGGTATTAAGAAAGCTTTTAAAGCATTTCTTATCAACATTTTCTTCAGAAAATTACAGTGCAGTATAATTTTGTCAGCTTCCATTTGCCAGTTTGCCATCATATGGCAGAAATATAGCTATGAGGTTCTCAGACAAATAAAGAAGGAACACCTGAGGGAGGTAAAATATGAAGTAGCAGACAGGGCCCGATTGCGACCTTTAGAGGTCCTAAGCACTTAAAAGATTTTGGTGCTCCCATATATATCTAATTTAAAATATAATCAATAATAAACCCATAAAATATGTTTTTATTTTTGAAATGGAACAAAAGTTACAGTAAGATGGAAAATAATGTTTATTTTTGCATACTTCCATTTATATTTATATTTGAAAAGTTCTCTCCTACTTTTTTCTGATTGCAGAATATTTTATTGTGGAAGCCCTGGTTTAGCTGCATCATTTGCATTTTTGTGACATGTGATCCATGGTAATTCTGGCAATGGCATTTCTAAGGCCTCTTGCCCTTGATGCCTCAAGCATGCACTTATTTTGTTTAAAGCTTAATCCAGCCCTTGTAGTGGAATGCTTATTAGGGTCCATACTTCCACAGGTTAGGTTACCTGCATAGCCAGACCTACAGGTATAAATAGCTTCCCAGAACCAAAGGATGCAATGCCAGGTATGCCAAGGTAGTAAGTAACCACTCAACGGATACTGAAAGTAAACCTATGACTGTGGGGATATGGTAAAGTGTAGTATTGCTGTTATGAGATGGGAGCTAAAAAGTTGGGTTTTACTGGATAGAACAGACAGACTAATGTTTGTGTTGAGATCAGGTAGCATGGTCAAAGAGCTATGAATGCTCAGATATTACCCAAGCTTCTGAGTTTGCTTATCATAAATATCAAGTGGCTTCATGGTGCAGATATAGCAAGATTTGTACTGGAAGGCAGCTACTGAGCATTATCCTTGCCTTAAGTTGCTGTGGCCCAGTTATCCTCATGGATACAGCACCAGAGATGTCAAGGAAGATTGAAATGAGCCTGGGAGAGGCTGAATAAAGCCATCTTAGCCAAAGTCTCCTGTTTGTCCATAATTAACCACTAGAGGTCATAGTAAGGCATTTATTGCATTGGTCATCTGAATATGAATTGTCTGATGAGTGCAGCAAAATGTATTTCTGCTTAAAACTATTGTCATAAAGAATGGGCTTCTGCATTAGTTGACACTTCAACTAAGGAGTGACCAGTCAGAGGGTTAGTTTGTCTTTGTGAGAGAACTTGCAAAGTTTAGAGTGGTTAAGTCAACACAGACATTGCTATAACCTCTGCTTTAAGAAGGCATACCTTATCCAGTTCAAGGAGATTCCATGTCAAATCAAGTTTGTTGTTGTGTTTGATTTAGTGTAGGGTAGACCGCCGGGTATGGATTCTTTACATCACCTTTTCTTATAACCAGTAGGGAGTCTATTTTCTCAAAATAAAAGATAATAGCTAGGTTCATATGACTGTGTTTTTGTTTAGCTACAACCTCTTATTTTGGAATGACTGATCTGGGGACAATGTGGCTAGAAGTATTCATAAGCAGGTCTCTGTGACGATAGTTTTTAAGTATTTCTCCATAGAAGAAACAAGCTACAAGTCCTTTTTGCTTAGCCAAAATAAAGTTTTAAGAGTTAGAAAAGGATCTTCATCTCCTAATGCATGCATGGAAAAGATGGTACACAGAATGATCTAGGGTTATTTTAAAAACCTACCATTTAACATCTTTTGCCCTTTCCCTATAATCTTATTACATATCACAAGGTAATGATGGTAGGGAAAATATGATTCCAGAAACCACTAACATTTTATTACCTGGATAAATGCCTTCTGCAAAGATAAAGGCAGGAAAAAGCACATTACTTGAAGACTTTCTTATTTCTTTGAAGTAGCGTTTCAGATTTTTTTTTTTAGGAATCACACTTTATTAGTATTAATAAATATTCTTTAAAAGCACATTAAAGATATTTACATAGGTATAATGCTAAAATGACTTGTTACTTGTACAGATATCTGTAACAATAAAATATTGGTAGTCATTTCTCTTAACTACCGGTATCTATCTGCTGCTGAACTACTTTGTACTTCCCATAAAGATGTAATATTAATTTTATAATAACCAAATTACAAAGCAATTGATATGAAAAGAAAATGTAGCAGGCTCTACAGAATATTCATTCTAAAGGCCCTTCTGTTAAGGCAGATTTTAATTGTCCCACATACTGTGGTTAACCCCCCTCAGGGGTAGTCCCCCCCTTGGGGGTAGAGAAGAGCGGGGTAGAAATGTTGGAAATAATAAATTAACCTAATGCTAATTAGAAATGAGGAAAGCAGTTATCACTGCATAACCCTATTTTCAGCATACAAGTATATAACCGTAAGCCTTTAAAACAGAGTTATTTACACCAAAGACACAGATATGTCTCTGAACCATATGGAATACCTTAAATATTAGTGATATTTGTACCTATTTCTAAACCTTTTTGCAGAAATAGTATTTTCTAACCAATGTTCTCCTAGTTTTTGTTGATCAGCTTGCTCCAGGGGCAAAACAAGAATGAGTAATTTGGAAGTCCTTGAACAGATTCAGAAGTGGAGTGGGCAAATCAAAAGACAACCCGGCGAAATGGAACTATCTAGAAGAATCCTCCACCTTGTGCCACTGAGGAGCAGAACAAACAACTCCGCATCTGTATGCTTGCCCACAATGCCCTGCCTCATGTACAGAGGAAGAACTATTTAAAGCTACAGACAATGCAGTCGCTGTTGCCCATTTTGGGCTAAAAATATTTGTTATTGTTTATTCATTCAGTCGCTTCTGACCCTTGGTGACCTCATGGACCATCCCACACCAGAGCTCCCTGTCAGCCGTCACCTCCCCCAGCTCCTTCAGAGTCAAGCCAGTCACTTCGAGGATACCATCCATCCATCTTGCCATTGGTTGATCCCTCTTCATTTTTCCTTCCGTTTTCCCCAGCATAACTGTCTTCTCTCAGCTTTCATGTCTTCTCATGATGTGGCCAAAGTACTTCATCTTTGCCTCTACTTTCCTTCCCTCCAATGAGCAGTCGGGCTTTATTTCGTGAAGTATGGACTGGTTGGATCTTCTCATGGTCCAAGGCACTCTCAGAACATTCCTCCAACGCCACAATTCAAAAGCATCTACAGTATCTTCCTTTGCTCAGCCTTCCTTAAGGTCCAGCTCTCACATCCGTAGTTCACTATGGGGAATACCATTGCTTTGACTATGCGGATCTTCGTTGCCAGTGTGATGTCTCTACTCTTCATTATTTAACAAGATTGGACATTGCTCTCCTCCCAAGAAGTAAATGTCTTCTGATTTCCTGGCTGCAAAAAAAATCAGCTCCCTTTATTTTATCACTTTTTAAACTTACTTATTTATGCAATTGTTTTGAAATGAAATAAATAAAGCTTCTTTGTCACAGAGGTTTATGAACTGCAGCCTCCATCAAACCTATCTAGCACAGGCAATAGTAAGAGATGCAGGCTTACAATTTCTGGAAGACTATAAGCCCTCTATCCCAACAATAAGATTTTCAATTAGGCTGGCAACCAAGATGGGCTACAGCCCAGCTCCAGTGGCATTATACTGTCTCAATTTGACCCCCCAAAAGCACATTCACCCATTTTAATCCAGACTCAAATTTGTCTAAAAAGCCATAGACTTTCCCCCTTCCATTAAGTCAACCCAAGCAGAGAATCTTAGACTTTTGGAAATGGAAGCTGATGGTGGGAAGAGTTCTACATTTTAAATAATATGGATGCCCACATTGGAACAGAACACACATTGTAAAACGTGACTGCAAAATAAAAGGTTTCTTTTAAATTTAAATTTGCATTAAAGCCTAAAAGATGCATTTTCATTTTGAAAATAGAGGGATGTCATATGATCCAGCACTACCAGGAATGAGATAAGGATGAACTGTTTGTTTTGCAGGTGTGGTGAATCAGTCCTATTTATTTCTTTTTCAAGAGTCTCCGGTGGCGCAATGGATTAAACCCTTGTGCTGGCAGGACTGCTGATTGACAGGTCAGTGGTTCAAATCTGAATTGAGCTCCTTCTGTCAGCTCCAGCTCCTCAAGCCTCTCACAAGGATGGTAAAACATCAAATATCCAGGCATTCCCTGGGCAATGGCCTTGCAGGCAACCAATTCTCTCTTGCAATTTCTCAAGTCGCTCCTGACATGAAAAAAAATATTTTGCAAACTTCAGCCAGTCTGCAATCCTTGATATACTATATACTATGCAGATCAGAAGCAACTGGCACTTTCGAATCCAAACATTGTGTTTAGCTGAAATGTGCGTGGGAGAAATGAGTATGTTTGAAAAGTCAGCATAGAAAAAGACACACATTTAACATGTAGATAGGGCACCGCTAAAATAAGCTTAAGGATTTTTCAGTATAAAATGTGCTTCTACAAGCTTAAACTAATTTCCATAAAAATGCAACCCAATGTGACCGGTTACAGATGTACGCTGTAAAGAAGGGAGGTTACACAAGATATGGAGTTTATTGATGTGTCGATATTAAAATCATGAAGATGCAAACTTTGCATGGGACACACCTAGCACCTTTCATTCATGGAGGACAAAAGTGTAGGACAATAAAGGAACGGAAGACAATTACCAAATCATTCCATTTGTTGAAGGTAATATAGCACTTTGCTTTGTGCTCAGAATGGGGACAGAAATAAAACACATGGCCTGAGAGAAGTGATCTAGATGTACTGGATCCTCTTTGCTTTTGTTCTTGCATGTAACACAATACTAGTTCTATGATTCCACTTTCAATGCCATGGTTCCATACTACAATTTGCAATTTAGGAAGGACATTTTGTGTCCTATAATGTCCTCTAGTTGTCTATATCCCAGGATTCCATAAGATTTGGCCACAGTGGTTAAAGTGGGTCCATAGAATTATAACTGTGTCGTGTGGAAGCACCTTTGTAGGCATCATTTTTGCTATTTCACCATAAATGTATTAAAAATAATACTATGATGAAACTGATAGATTAAAGTTTAAAAAAAAGTAAGACCCTAGTTCAAAATCCTTACTTAGCAATGAATCCTGTAACTAGGACTGATAGGAGCTGCAGTCCATGGAAGGTTACATATTTCCCATCTCTTTCAAGTGATTTACATATAGATATGCTATGTGTGAAATAGAACAGACCCAAAAACCAATCAGTTATAAACTATATTGACAAATTCATCAAAGCAACCCATCCCAGCCCTTTATTCAAAGGAATAGCAACTATATGAGGGGGGATATTGAAATATTGGAAGAAAGAGCCCCTTCTGACTGGACCCAACTTTGTCTGTTAAGTGTAAGTGGCAGTAAGGCAGGATCAAGATAACAGACATCCATCAGATTCATTTAGCATCTTAAAATAGCAACAGCAGGATTAGCACACTGGCTTGTTATTCCGGTTTAGCTCAGTAACCTGAGATCTCTTGCTGGTGGATAAAATGTAAAGCATCTCCTGTCCTTAACATTAGCCTTATATGTGCAGCAGTCCTACAAGAGTTAAAAATAACCCAAACCATTATATTATGGTTGATAGGCTTTTTCTTTTTTGTCTTATGGCTAAAACTCCTCTGGGAAAAATTCAGGCAGGTCAGTCCACAGAGACTGGATCACATTAAACAGCTGCACAGCAAGAAATGACAGGCTATTGTTCTAAGCCAAATCCAACCTTAGTCCTACCTAGAAGAAGCCCTGTTAAAATCCACATGGATTGCAGTAGTTGAAATGGCCCAGTGGGTTAAATTGCTGAGCTGCTAAACTTGTTGACTGAAAGGTCGCAGGTTCGAATCTGGGGAGTGGCATGAGCTTCTGCTGTCAGCCCCAGCTTCTGTCAACCTAGCAGTTAGAAAACATGCAAATGTAAGTAGATCAATAGGTACCGCTCCGGCAGGAAGGTATTGGCCCTCCTTGCAGCCATGCTGGCCACATGACCTTGGAGGTGTCTACGGACAATGCTGGCTCTTCAGCATAGAAATGGAGATGAGCACCAACCCCCAGAGTCTGATACGACTGGGCTTAATGTCAGGGGAAAACTTTTACCTTACCTAATAAAAAGCCTTACTTTCATGTCTCTACAGCATTTCATCAATTGATTTTCAAGTTTTCATGAAGTGTCCCTTATTTTTGTGAAATATTCCCTATTTTTACGTACCTGTCCCTTATTTTTATATCAAAAAGTGGTAACCCTAGCTGCGGGGCCACCACCGAGAAGGCCCTTTCCCTCGTTCCCACAAGCTGCGCCTGAGACGACGATGGAAGCAAGAGGAGAGCCGCTCTGGATGATCTTAGGGTACAAACTAGTTTGTAGGGGGTGATGCAATTGTAAAGATATGAAAGAGGTGTGAGCCTACTGACCCCAGAATTCCCACCTTACATCGCTCAAAAGTGCTATAGAAGTATAGCCATCCAGAAGTTACTAATCCACAACCTTCATTATTCCTGTCCACTATCCATTAGAGTTGACATTGATGGGAACTGCAATCCAACAAACACAAGATTACATGTTTCATATCCTTGTTCTGTGTTCAAACATACATCCATAGGCATTTGGTTGTGCTAAGTGAAACCAAACTGATAAAGAACGTACTCTTAGGAGTCTGCTTCATTTCAATGATGTGAAAAGACCATGTGCTGAGATGCTTTGCTGTGCTTGTTTAATTCTGATCATAAACTACTAGAAAAAGTCAAATTCAGACTGAAGAAGTACCATCTAGAAAAGCAAGGACAGCTTGTCCCTGAACTCCTACATCAACCTGCACACAGTTTGTTAAAGGGTGCTAATAGTTCTTGATTGCTTCATTACTCAACCATGAGGAGTCTGTCAGTTTCCTTGGCCCAGCTGATGGGAAAGTTCCATTCATTTTTCCATTTCTCAACTATTTCTATGTATAGCAGGCTAATAGTGCCTTGTTATTATAGCATGACTGCACTACTGATAAATCGCCTTGCAGGATAAGATCCTTGAAAATATAATGGACTGCGCAAAAATAGAGAAAGTCCTAGGGAGGGCTCAGGGTAGCCATTTTGTGTTTCTTCCAAGGTCATATATTATATGTCCGATTTGAGCAATTTAGTTTATTGCAGGGGAAAAAACATGATTATCAATGTATAGTGTAGTGCAAAGGCATTCCCCAAATGCCCCCATTTCTTTGGACCTCTTCCCCCTATGTGATCCTTTATGTTTTGACACTACTCCAGTTATCTCCCCCGAGTTTTTAAACATGTTATATGTACATGTGGCTCACCCTGTCGTTTCTGTTTTAGATTCACCTATGTCGTTATGTTTTCAAAGATGTATTTATTTTATTGTGTTTATTGCTTTTATTGTGTTTATTGTTTTCTGATGTTTTGGGTATTTTTTGTGATTTGTTGTTCGGGCACGGCCCCATGTAAGCCACTCCGAGTTCCTTTTGGGGAGATGGATTTGGGTTCTAAATAAAGTATTATTATTAATATTATTCCATGGAAAAAACCATTTCCAGGCAAATGTCTACACTTTCAAATGAGAAATACAGATCTTCATATTTGTCATTCTGTTTATATAAACAACACATACATTGCAGGGGTTATTAAAGCACAGTACGTGAAATGCATTGACAGGATTTAGATGATTTTCCTCACAACATTTACTTTAACTGGGGGAGTTTGCTAGCTACTACCATTTATCAATTATTATTGTTTGTATTATTCATTTCACAGTTACCTGTCCGGGAAAAACATAATGGATGTGTGCTAAGACCTGAAGTTTTCAAGCAAAATTTGTGTGTGTGTGTCTGGAGAGAGAGAGAGAGAGAATTTATTTAATTATCTATTTACCACATTTATATACCGCCTTTCTCAGCCCAGAGGCGACTCAGGGCGGTTCACAGTTAGCAACAATTTGATGCCTCAACAATTATAAGCAAATAAAACAATAATAAGAATACAATTAAAATCATATAGCAAAAATATAAAAATATATTTTAAAAGTACAAAGCCATAAAAACATTGTTGTGAGCGTCTCCTTGTCAAAGTCGTTATTCAATTGCATTGTCAAGTCGTTCCATGATTTCGTATAATTATGCTGTGTTTGGGAAGGCCTGCTCAAAAAGCTAAGTTTTCACCTTTCTTCGAAAAGTGAGGAGGGAGGGGGCCGATCTAATATCCACAGTCCTGCCTTAGTGGTATCAAAGATAACATTTTATTAGGTTATTGCTACTTCTGGAGCATTAACAATAATTATTCATTACATTATTCATTATGCTATTAAAGTACAATAGAGATTCACCAGCTAGAAATAAATTAAGTTCTGACTGCAAATTTCATAAACTGTAATCAGAATTAACTTCTGGAGTCCTTTTTTGACAAGGCTACTCCAAGAAAATATATAATGGGTCCTTGATATCCATTAGGGTATAGTTCAAGGACCCTTCATGGATACTAAAATCAATGGATGCTGAAGTCCTATTTATATACAATGGAGTAGTAAAATGGTGAGCCTTTTATAAATGGCAAAATCAAGGTTTGCTTTATGGTTTTCTTTTAAAAATATATTTTCAAGCCATGGATGGTTGAATCTGTGGAATAAGCAAAGACCACCAGCATTGAAATGATGATTCTCCTTCATCAACTTAGCTGGATTGGCCACATTGTCTAAATGTCCAATCATTGTTTCCCAAAGCAGCTGATTTATTCTCAACTTAAGAATGGAAAATAAAATGTCAGTAGACAACAAAAGAGATTTAAAGATGGGCGCAAAGCTAACTTAAGAAAATGTGGAATAAACGTTAAGAACTGGGAAGCTCTGGCACTCAATTGTTCTAATACTGTCCCCAACAGTGCTGTGGATTTAGAAAAGGTACAAATAGAGGGAGAAAAGGAGAATGATGTATCAAGCAAACCCTTGTCTTGTCTGCCTTCCACCTGGAAAGCTATCTCCTCAATATGAAAGATCATGTGGATTCAGAATAGATCTTCACAGTCATTTATGGACCCACCTCCAAGACTCTCTCTCTGAAAGACAATCATACTCGGCCACAAGTGATAGCCTATTATGATGGCTTCATTAATGGCAGAAGAAAGCATCTTGTTTAACACTTGAAAGCAGAGGCTTTGTTGATGGAAGAATAATTGGGAGGCTCAGGTGCAAATGGATGGGAGGCTATCTATCCCTCCAGCATCTGCCATCTAAGGCCATTGATTCATTCTGCTTAATGATAGAAATGACCCTGCATTGGGTCTATAGGCGTGTAAACCGAAGAAAAATAAGAAGACCTGGCATTTTATATTGTGATCAATCAGTTCACAGATTCCTCCGGGGGTACCAGAATAACAGCCTCAAGACCTCACATAAAAGTATCATCGAAACAATGAATTGAAAACTGTTGTATCTGTTAATACTTGCATAAAACACCTTCCTGTGTGTTGTGAGATGTAGAACTAGTTTTAAGGAAAGCCACTTGAGGATCCTTCTGCTCTCAAGGAGGATAGGATTGCCTGGCGTACATTACAAGAATGCTCTTGGAGGTTTAGGATGGTTTTCCATTTATGTTTAATAAACAATACGCCCAAATTTTGTGATGTGGGCCCTTTATAAGGACAGAAATATATATAGATCAGGTAATTGATGGATGTGGACAATATGTCAATGTTGCAAAGAAATACAAGGGAAGGTTAAATGAAATCAATACTTTCACTAATGTGTAAGTAGAACAGAAGTTCAAATTGTTTAGGAAGCATGAAACAAGGGGAAAGAACAAAAAAAACAACCTGTTCATTTTTTTAAAGGAAATTGCCAAGTTAATCTGTTGCTGCACAAAAAGGAGAAATGGAAGGTCAGGATTCTAGGAACACGTTTAAGACCGATTACTCCACTCAGCTACTGAAGGATAGCCCAGAATGAACTTAATATCACAATGTACGATATGAAAATAATAATTAACAGATAAAAACACTGTTTGCTTGACAAATGCGAAGCCAGCTTTTTAAGGTGTGGAATATATGTATACACAATATAGCAAAAAGTAGAAGTGGGCTAAGACGGATTTGCTTATTAATGGGTAGTTTTTATAATGGGATGGGAGGCTATGTGTATGTAAAGGTAAAGGTAAAAGTTTCCCCGACATTAAGTCTAGTTGTGTCCAAATCTGGGGGATGCTCATCTCTATTTCTAAGTCGAAGAGTTGAAGTTGTCCATAGACACCCCCAAGGTCATGTAAACAGGATGACTGCATGGAGTGCTGTTACCTTCCCACCGAAGCAATACCTATTGATCTACTCACAGTAGCTTTTTTTCAAACTGCTAGGTTTTCAGGAGCTGGGTTAACAACAGGAGCTCATCCTGCTCCCTGCATTCGAACTACCAAGCTTTTCGTCAGCAAGTTCAGCAGCTCAGTGGTTTAACCTTCTGCACCACCAGAGTGTATGTGTATGTAAGACTTCACTATATATGTGTGTGTGTGTTACTTATATCGCACTATGCTTTGCGTTGTTTGTTGTTAGACGTTTTCCATATTTTTAGTTATGCATATATTTATAGGCAATATTTAATATATTTGATTTTTTAAAGAAGAGATTCTAACATAAAAATCAGTTAGATTTTTATGTTAGAATCAGCCCACTACTTTAGATGCAATACCGGGTATTATTATACCTTCAGGTTATTAAACATATTTATACAATTATGGAAATAAAATATTATACCGTAGGACATAATAGGATACAGAAAGATGCAAATCATGACCTGCTCTACCATTAAGCAAAGTGCATCTGTCTTCATCTTTTCATTCTGTAGATTCTCACAACTGAATAAACAAGCACAAAATGACCGGAGGCTTCAATATCTCTCAGCATTGCATTCTAAGAAGTGAAACGATACCTTACAAAAGCTTGTGCTAAATAAGAATCAGTTAATCCTCAGACAGGCATGTAGCCGGGGGTGGGTGGGTGGGGGGTGTTTGAGGGTCTTCACCCCACCACCCCCAATTCTCAGGGTGGTCCGTGAGAAGGCCTTACTGGTACATTATTTTAATTGTTATGTTTATTCATGTCATGATCTGATCACCATGCTCAATATATCCCATATAGGATAACGATACAAAAGGTTTGCTAGGATAGATCCTCTCTCACTCAGCCCCCCCAGCCCCACACACACACACTTTGAATCAAAATCCTGGCTATGGGCCTGTCCTCAGAGTGCTACTGGATTTCCCCCCCCCCCCCACACACACACACACTCCCTTTGCCTTTCTTCTTTTCACCTTGTCAAAATGTAAACTATGGGGGAATTTGCACCCCGAGTCTAAACCAGCAGTTCTACTTATTTCATGGCTCCAAGTATGATACATCATTTGCAGCAAAACTGCAGCAAAGAAAACTATTTTAAATGCAGCAAACCTTTCTCTCTGCTCCAGCTCCCAAGAGGGACCTGAAGGTCTGCATTCAAAAGCCTCTTTATTGACTAACATCCTGGTAAAGAAATTCCCGAAGGAGAGTAAAAGCATTCCTTTGACTTAATCAGCTGCCAGTTGTAGCCTTGACAGGGAAACAAAGAGAAACAGAGTCAAAATGAGACAAACAAAAATAGTTATTGTTTTTGTAAATTTGGATCAAAATTGGAAAAAGAAAAGCAGATTTTCCCTATTATCCCAGGTTATTAGAACAACAAATTGCTCTCCTATATTTACAAATGTCAAAGATTCCAGAAGTGAAAAGCCACAGCAGCTGATTTACAGAGCAGCTTTTTGCATCAATGACTGATCGATGTCTTAGCCCAGGGCTGCCCAACTGGCGGCCCGGGGGCCGTATACAGCCCCCAGCCCTTCCCTCCGGCCCCCTAAGCTTTTTAATAAAAAATAAAAATTGAAAAATAAAATAAATAATAATAATAAAAAATACCTACTTCCGGGTTCGGAGCAAGTATCGCGAGAATACGCAATCCATACGGGATTTCGCTGTCAACGCGAGATCACGCCGGCGTTGACAGCGAAATCCCGTGTGGATTGCGTATTCTTGCGATACTCTTCGGCTACTCTACTACTGGATCGCTGAGGCCCACAGATGCGATTAGGACCTTCTTCGACTCAGTCGGTCGTCGCCTCTCTCGTCGTCCGGGTACACCTCGATCCTGCGCGTTTGGAAAAGGTAGGCCGAAGCAGGGGCTCCTCAGGGGCTCCTCATTCCCTCCCTCCATCTCCCCTCATGTATTAAATATAAAATTAAATATATTTAAAGATGAAATAAGGGGAGATGGGATACATTAAAATAAGAGGGGAGGGGAGGATGGAATTAAATATATTTAATATTAAATAAAAATAAGGGAGAGGAGAGGTCGCTGGGGGAGAGGGCGGAGTCAGGGCGGGGAGGGGGCAGAGCCAGGGGTGGGGGCAGACCCTACGGCCCCCCAGGCCATCAGTGACCGGAATTCAGGCCCCTGGGCCGGTAAAAGTTGGACAGCCCTGTCTTAGCCCAAAGAGGAGAAGCAGATTCAAGCCTGAGAAGCAAACGAGAAGGTGAAGAAGTAAGCCAATATAACTGACAGATTGGAGTCAATGTCACTGCTGAGGACAAAGAGAGAACGGTTGAGGGTTGCGTTCGGCAGGAAAAGCCTGACATCCCGACAGCTTTAGTATTACAGTATAACAATTCACCAGCCCTGGCAATTGCTAAAATGCATACCAACAACAAGACCCTTACAATTTGAAGGCATGTGTCTTGCAGTATAATAGTACGTTCTATTGTCCTTCAATCTGGTCTTTTACAGCAACACTGCAAACAAGATATTCGAAGAAAAGCCCTAAATCTTGGCTCAGGCTTTTTAAAAGAGTGCAAACACAAAGAAGCCATGTTCAAACAAAGCCCTGTGTCTAATTATCTAGGAAATGCAAGAAAGGAAAGCTCCATTGATTCTGTCTTTGTGGAGCAGAACACAAGTATTTATATTACTTTAACATGACTTGACTTTCATTACCTGTATGAATAAGTAATATATGGATTCTTAGTGAAATGTATATTTATGACTCAAGACTTCTCACTGCTTAATTATTAAAAGGCATACATAGAGATGTAAAAAAAAACATCCAGGCACATATTTTGGGCTTAACTCAAGATAAGATTTTGGTTTTTAAAGCGTCTTCACAGCCCTTGTACAAGGAGGAAAAAACAAAATGTCATTTCTTCCTATTCTGTGGTGTGCTTCAACTTTTCAAACAAACAGAGACCAAAGCAAACACAGCCCCATTTTTTCATTACAGCTATGCCTCGTATGGAAAAGAAAATCACTGTTGCCATAGACAACTACTTCTGACAGCATTCTCTTTAATTCTGTTGGTAAACCATCCTCTGTCAACAGATTCTACCTTCAAAGTATTTACAATGCAGAGAATCGCTGCAAAAATGTAATAAGGCCACTTATTCAAATGAACCTAAAACAAACATCTGAAATGCATCTCTGTACATGCAACTGGATCTTGTACACTGAAGAATGAATATGTTACATACTGAGATGAGAACGAAGTACAGCACATGTGATTCAAGGCTCTTGAGCAGTGTTTCTCAACCTAGGGGTCGGGACCCCTGGCAGAGGTTCACGTGCGTGTGTCAGAGGGGTTGCCAAAGAGCATCGGAAAACACAGTATTTTCTGTTGGTCATGGGGGACTTCTGTGTAGGAAGTTTGGCCCCATCGTATCTTTAGTGGGGCTCAGAATGCTCTTCGGTTGTAGGTGAACTATAAATCCCAGCAACTACAACTCCCAAATGTCAAGGTGTATTTCCCCCAAACTCCACCAGTGTTCACATTTGGACATATTGAGTATTTGTGCTAAGTTTGGTCCAGATCCATCATTGTTTGAATCCATAGTGCTCTCTGGATGTAGGCGAACTACAACTCCAAAATACAAGGTCAATGCCCACCAGACCCTTTCAGTTTTTCTGTTGCTCGTGGAAATTCTGTGTGCCAAGACTTGTTCAATTCCATTGTTGGTGGAGTTCAGAATGCTCTTTGATTGAAGGTTAACTATAAATCCCAGTAACTACAACTGCCAAATGACAATACCAATCCCCCCAACCCCACCATTATTCAAATTTGGGCGTATCGGGTATTTGTTCCAAATTTAGTCCAGTGAATGAAAATACATCCTGCATATCAGATATTTACATTCATAACAGTAGCAAAATTACAGTTTTGAAGTAGCAAAAATGTTATAATTAGGGGTCACTACAACATAAGCAGCTGTATTAATTGGTCACGGCATTAGGAAGGTTGAGAACCACTTCTCTTGAGGGTGGCAAACACCTCCACAAAGAGTCCAGGAGGGGGATGGTGCAAAACACCTTTCACACATATGCTCTTCTAAACCTACTCTACTTGCCCCACATTTATTAGTTACATTTATATCCAGACCCCATATACTTCTCCCCACTTCATCCCCACAACAACCCTGCAAGGCAGGACATATGAAGAGTCCCTGGCCATATATTATCCCATGGTTTTCCTGAGGCCCGGATTAAGGAAGTTTGCCGCCCTAGGCCAGCCTCGTCCTCTGCGCCCCGCCCCCCTACCTTCAGTCAAGGAAGGAGGGCGGGGAGAGGAGGGGAAAGAGGCGGAGGGACCCCTGCCGCGCGTGCAGTGGGAAGGCGCCTCTTTCTCCTCCTCACCCCACCCTCCTCCCTTGATTGAAGGAAGGAGGGCGGGGAGAGGAGGGGAAAGAGGCGGAGGAACCCCTGCCGCGCATGCGTGTGCGGCGGGAGGCGCCTCTTTCCCCTTCTCTCCCCGCCCTCCTTCCTTCAATCAAGGGAGGGCGGGGTGAGGAGAAAGAGGGGGAGGGATGCCTGCCGCGCATGTGGTGGGAGGGCGCCTCTTTCTCCTCCTCACCCCGCCCTCCTCCCTTGACTGAAGGAAAGAGGGCGGGGAGAGGAGGAGAAAGTGGCGGAGGGACCCCTGCCGTGCATGCGCGTGCGGCAGGAGGGCGCCTCTTTCTCCTCCTCACCCCGCCCTCCTCCCTTGATTGAAGGAAGGAGAGCGGGCAGAGGAGGGGAAGGGGGCGCCTCCCGCCGCACGCACATGCACACTTTTTTTTGAATTTTTTAAAAAAACTTTTTGGGGGGACCGGATCTGCTGCCCCCCCAAAGCCACCACCCGAGGCCATGGCCTAGGGTGGCCGTATGGGTAATCCGGGCCTGGTTTTCCTGGATCATTGGAGATTGGCACCTGAACTTTTCAAGTCCCAATTCTCACTGTATGAACCTGCCCAGGCCCTGAGATCTTCAGGAGAGACTATTCTCTTGGTCCCACCTCCATCACTACACGGTTGGTGGGAATGAGAGAGGGGGCTTTCTCGGTGACTGCCCTTCACTGGAAGGATAAAACCTTTTTATTTAGGAAGGCTTTTAAACAAGGTTTTTAAGATCAAGCCAGGGGATGCTGTGGTTTTAGCTAAGAATAGATTTTAATAGGTTTTAATTGTTTATTTTTTAATTTTGTTAATATTTAATTATATTTTAATGTTTGCATATTTCTAGGTTTCAATTTTTTGTGTGTCAGAAGTGACTTGTGAAACTGCAAGTCACTTCTGGTATGAGAGAATTGGCCATTTGCAAGGACATTGCCCAGAGGACGCACGGATGTTTTATGTACCATCCTGTGGGGGGCTTCTCTCATGTCCCTGCATGAAATGCTGGAGCTGACAAGTGGGAGCTCACCCCATCTTGTGGATTCAAACCACCAACCTTCAGGTCAGCAGTTCAGCCAGCACAAGGTTTAAAATTGTATTGTGCTGATTTTACTGTAAGCTGTTTTGCAGAGAGAGAAAGCAAGGTATAAATCATCACCACCACCATCATCATCTAACTATAACACCATATTTTTTTTAATTCTTAATATACACAGGTTTCCAGCTTGGGTATATTCCCAGAATATATCCTGAGGCTGGAAACTCATGTTTTAACAGTGGCCAGAAATGCATTTACACAGTTAAAACGTGCACCGGTTTTGCTCGTTCTTTGAGATATTGCCTGGCCATTGTGACATATGCCTTAGTTACAACAGCTCCATTGACTTCTAGCCAGTTCCTGGACATAATTCAAAATGCTGGCTATGATCTACAAAAACCTATCGGGCTCAAGTCCAAATTATATGAATAATTATATCTCCCTATATGGTCGTATGGAGCCCTCGGTGGCGCAGTGGTTAATCCGCCTAGCTACTTTACTTGCTGACTGAAAGGTTGGCAGTTCAAATCAGGGGAACAGGGTGAGCTCCCACTGTTCGCTCCAGCTCCTGCCAACCTAACAGTTCGAAAACATGCAAATGTGAGATCAATATCTACTCTATGGGTGAAGGTAATGGTGCTCCATCCAGTCATGTTGGCCACATGACCTTGGGAGGAGTCTACAGACGCCAGCTCTTCGTCTTAGAAATTGAGACGATCACCACCCCACAGAGTTGGACACGACTAGACTTAATATCAAAGGGAAATCTTTACCTTTACCTTTTATGATTGTGTAGAGATCTTTTGTGGAGGCAATTTTCTGTATCCCACAACCTTCTCAGAAACTTCTGAGGGAACAGGGGAAGGGACCTACTTGGTGGCTGCTTTGAAGTCCTGAAATTCCCTTCCTAGAAAAGTTAGATTGGCAACCTTCTTATTATCCTTTTATAGGCAAAGAAAGGCCTTTTAGTTTTGGCAGGCCTTTGAGGATTGGTTTCTTAAGAAAAAGGTACTTTTGTGTCTTGTAGTTCTTCTTTGTAATGGTGATACCTTTAAATGTATCGATGTTGTTGTTTATTTGTTCAATTGCTTCTGACCCTTGGTGACCTCAGGGACCATTCCACGCCAGAGCTCCCTGCCAGCCGTCACCTCTCCCAGCACCTTCGGGGTCAAGCCAGTCACTTTTAGGGTACCATCCATCTATCTTGCCCTTGGTCAGGCCCTCTTACCTTTTCCTTCCATTTTCCCCAACATCATTGTCTTCTCTAAGTTTTCCTGTCTTCTCATAACGTAGCCAAAGTACTTCATCTTTGCCTCTACTATCCTTTCCTCCAATGAGCAGCCGGGCTTTATTTCCTGTAGTATGGACTGTTTGGATCTTCTCGTGGTCCGAGGCACTCTCAAAACTTTCCTCCAACACCACAGTTCAAAAGCATCTATCTTCCTTCGCTCAGCCTTCCCTGTGGTCCAGCTCTCACATCCGTAGGTTACTATGGGGAATACCAGTGCTTTTACTATGCAGGTCTTTGTTGCCAGTGTAATGTCTCTACTCTTCACCATTTTATCGAGATTGCTCTCCTCCCAAGAAGTAAACGTCTTCTGATTTCCTGGCTGCAGTTTGCATCTGCAGTAATCTTTGCACCTAGAAATACAAAGTCTGTCACTGCCTCCATGTTTTCTCCTTCTATTTGCCAGTTATCAATCAGTCTTTTTGCCAGAATCTTGGGGTTTTTTTTAAATGTTTAGCTGCAACCCAGCTTTTGCACTTTCTTCTTTCACCTTGATTAGAAGGCTCCTCAGCTCAAAGTGGTATCATTTGCATATCTAAGGTTGTTAATGTTTTTTCCAGCAATTTTAACCCCAGCCTTGCATTCATCAAGCCCCGCACATCACATTATGTGTTCTGCATATAAGCTGAATAGGTTGGGCGAGAGTATACAACCCTGCCATACGCCTTTCCCAATCCTGAACCAGCCTGCTGTTCCATGGTCAGTTCTTACTGTTGCTACTTGGTCATTATACAGATTCCTCAGGGGAGAGACAAGTTTAGCTGTACCTGTTCTACATTTGTAAGCTCCCTTGAATCCCAGACTGGGGCTCAACAATTAAGTCTGGGGGGGAGGGGAGATATAATAGTCACAAAAAGATAGTTCAAGTTGTATGGTGCTAACATCTATAGTCCCTTTGGCCTTGCTCTGAATCCCACCCATCTGGCAACACTCCTACAAACCCAGTATTCGAAACCATGTATGGGGAATACAGAAGAGTATTCAAAGCCCTTGTGTTTGGCTGATTTCAAAAGAAAAAGCCAGAAGTGTGCATTCATTTCTAGCCAAGATGAAGCTTAATGGCACTCCTATTTTCAGAAGGCAAATGAAGTTACACTTCATCCTAACATGACTGCTCATGCCGGTTTTTCCCATCTAAAGAGCCAAGCCTTGAGAATGTCTTCCTTGCCGTTACAGTTAAAGAGCTTTGCTATTGAACTGTCACTCAGCTTCTGGAGAACACCCACACAGCATAAAAGAGGTGAATCTCAATGAGATCTCTGCTATCACCAGAAGTAATTCTGCAAGATCGCTGACATTAACACTGCTGCTCAAGGAAAGGATCCAACCCTCCCTAATTCCAGGAGTAAAACCAGCCAAGAAACAATTAAAAATTCAATTCTGCTTGGAGACACACTGTAGCAGGACAAAGGAATTTTCAGCATGTGCAGCCTGTAGGAGCGTGAGCCACAACACTGGCTGTTTTATGCTCACACATGATCCTGGAAGGCAAAGGAAACACATACTGCCTTTTAGCTCACAGCCTCCAAATCTGCAGAGGATGGGAATCTTTGCTACAATCAGCTCCATAAAAGGGTGCTGCTTTTCAGTGCAACTTTGCTATGCAGTTTGGGGTGCGCAAGAAAACTTAAACTGGCCTGACGTTGCTTATGACTTTTTATAGTCCTGCTTTATGTTGTGCCACTGCCATGATTCAAAGTTTGAGATCATTAAAAATGAAATTACCGGCCTTGCTGGAAGCATTGTTTTCTTTCGCTGCCAGTTTTTAATAGGCAGCAAGCACTTTCTAATTATTCAGACACTTGGAAGCTCGCTCTGCTTTCATGTGATGGACTTGACTTCCTGGGCTGCCTGACAGTCTGGCTTCCGTTTATGAAAAGACCCAGACCTCTTAGAAAAACAGGAAAGCTACCTAAAGACAAGAGATGTTGCCCATCACTATGGCAACAGGCTTCTCACTTTGGCCCCTTTTCATCCCTTGACTTCAAAAAAGGTGATAATGCAGACTTCTACAATGAGTCTCACGTGATAAAGAAAAAAGATCTGCTATGCTTCAAATTATGGGGGAAAGTTAAAGCTCCCACCACCATCACGAAGGGCAAATACACCAGTTTTGAGTGGAAAAGTTATAGGAGTGAGGAGGGGATACAGAACCCGCAAGATGGTGTGTGTTTGTATGTTTATTCCAAATGTATCTTTCAACCCTCATAAGCTGGCATCTGGAAACCTAAAAGGGGGGCATTGAGGGGAAATAGCTGAAAAAATACTCTAAAGCAAGGATGGGCAACTTGGGGTGGGGAGCAGATTGACCCCCTAAGAAAACCTGGAGGGCTGCACACACAACCCATTTCGCCCACCCCTGCAACAATAAATAAGTAAAATAAAACATTTTGCCTCCAGGTTTGAAAGCCCTTTTTAAAATATATTTTTATTTGAGAAACAATTACAGTTATATAGACATATACTATACATTTTCTCCCTTTTTTATTTTCTTTCGCCCCTGTACTCCCCTTCTACAGAGCCATCTCTTCTTCCAAAGTCCCACCAAAAGTTCAATTCTTCATTTGAGGTAAATTACCATCTTCTTCTTTTTCCAATACTTTTTCTATTATTTTTTTCTGCAAATACTTTCAAAGTCATTTTTCCCATAATCCCTTCTTTAATATTAAGTTTGATGTTAGCATATCATTCAATGCCATTTCCATACTTCTTTATAACTTTATAACTATTGTCTTCCAATTGTTGATGTCTCATGTACTACCTGTGATTTATTGCTTTTATGTAACCGTTGCGTTTTTACACAATTTTAATCTTGCCGAATGACTGTTATCTCGGCTGTATGTAAACCGCCCTGAGCCTGCTGGAAGGAGCGGTATACAAGATCGAGGAAATAAATAAATTCATTACTCTGCATTTTAATTTCTCCTTTCCAATATTTTGCAAATAATCTAACTGCTGTTAATAGCATATCTATTAATTTTCCCCTTATCTTTCCCATCCTCTTTTAATTAAAATTAATATTTCTATTAGATTCCTTCTAATTTTTATATTCATAACATGTTATAACCAAGTCCCAAAAATCTTTTACGTATTTACAATTCCGCCACATATGCATGTAGGTTCCAATTTCCTGGCACCCTCTCCAACATTTTTCATTATTGTTCTTATTGAGATCATTATTCATCATATTTAACCATCTTGGTGTTAAATACCACTTGAAAGCCCTCTTTTTAACCAAGGGAAGGGGATGAAAATTATTTCTTTTTCACTTCCTATTTAAAAAATGGTCTCTCTTGGGTTGAGAGGGTTGCCCTAGCTTCTGTATTGTTATCCCAAAACCATGGTGATATAAAATGCCTCCAGTTTAAATAATGTCCAGTTTTGGGCAAAATGATTAACTTGGAGGGCATTCAAATAGAGGTCAATTGGGGTCCTTCTGGAGAAACATAGATAAGAAAATTGCAAAACATTTTTCCCCACTCTGGTGTGGTGTCCACAAAACAATCCTAGGGACATGTGCACTCCATATTTCACTTACTCACTCTCGCTCTCTCTCTCTCTCTCACTCACACACACATACACATATATAGAGACCACCCTCACTTAGGTCTAGGTAGAAAAGTTATTTGTCTTTCTTCTTCCTTCAAAATAGAGAAAATGTTATCTGCTGTTAATATGCTGCCATTTTATTTTTCAAAGTTATAGAGATTACCTTTTCACTTTTCTCTGGCTGTTGAATGAAGGCACTACAACGGACAAAAATATCAATTGGGAATTTAGAAGAAAGGTACAGTATTTCTTAAATAATACTATCACTTTCATCTCCTAGGTTTGGAAAACATTTTCATGATTCCAGTCTGGAAGTCAGAAAGATGCTAATACAGACAGTTAAGACAACTTGTTGTTCTTGTTAGGAATGATACTACTTGTGGCAAGAGAAAAAAACTGCACTGTTTGCTTCCACTTTTGAAATACATAGACTGAGATGTTTGTAACTCTTCCATTATTTAAAAAAATGTTTTCCACATACCTGTTCCATACATTTTTCTCTCGAAGGGGACACAAATAGGGATGTCATACAAACAAACAAAAAATCCTGGAGTATATCATCCTTTAAACAGTTGCACACAGGTGGCTAACATTTGTGTTTTTAAAAAATACACTTGGTGTTCTTGTATGTATAGGAATGAGATGCTTTCTTTTTCCTAGAGTTTCTTCTGTTAACCATTGAGTTCCAACATTTTTTCAGTGAAATTCTCATATTAAAATGATTAGTAGGTTTTTAAAAAATAATAACAAATGTCCCTTACACTCGATAGAATATTCATCTCAATGTGGGATCAGCTGTTAGCAAAACAATTACAAAAATGGAATATTTTCCCTAATGATAACAGGAAACTTTCTGACAGCTGTCCTATTCTCTCTTAAATTAAATCTGTAGAAGAAGCCACCATTAAGTGTTAAAATACAATAAGATATACACTATGGAGATGTTTGCCTTCCCACACAGGTTGGCCTACAGTTCCCAGCTGCTCCATCTAACATGGCTGGTTGAAAGACACCATGGGAATTGTAGTCAAAATGTTTTAAAGCAAAGCACTCATCTTTGAGTCCCCCCAGGGGTGAGAAAGGCAGTATGTAAATACTGTAAATACATAAATCTTTCAAGACAAACGTTCTGCCACTTCTGATAGAGGGACGTCTTGGCAGCATTTATACCACAGTTGGGAAACTGTGTGTCCCCCAGATGCCAATTTCTCCCCAGGCTCAACATATCCACTGCTTCTCCCCACAGTAACACCCAAACCTCCATCTTCCTCTGCCATCCTTCCCAAAACAGCAACAGAATTTGAAACAAATTGGGTATTGGGTCCCCTGGAATTGAGTCCCCTGGTAGCGCAGTGGGTTAAACTGCTGAGCTGCTGAACTTGCTGAACGAAAGGTTGGCGGTTCAAATCCAGGGAAGAGAGCGAGCTCCTGCTGTTCGGCCCAGCTTCTGCCAACTTAGCAATTTGAAAATATGCAAATGTAAGTAGATCAATAGGTATTGCTTCTGTGGGAAGGTAACGACACACCATGCAGTCATGCTGGCCACATGACCTTGGAGGTGTCTACGGACAACGCCAGCTCTTCGGCTTAGAAATGGAGATGAGCACCACCCCCCAAAGTCGAACACAACTAGACTTAATGTCAGGAGAAATCTGTACCTTTACCCTGTTCTGGTGTGCTTGTGGTGGTATTTTTGCATGTTTTCATGAGAGTTGGGGAGGAACTTTGCAGTGACTTGGGCATCACAAGAGAGGTCTTGGGTCTTCATGCAGCCCGTGGTCCATAATTTTCTGACTGGGAATTTAAATAGTGGAATCATTCCCCCTGAAAAGTGTTTGCTGAGTGTCTTTTGCTAACATAGTTTAAAGCAATGATTTCAAAGTCACTTTTAGCTACCGGCTCTCTGATCATTGCCAAATGCATACATAAAACAAAAGCCCCAATCTGTTGCATTTATTTGAGTAAATATCTGGTAAATAAAGTTCATTGATAAAACGTTACAAAATTAAATACATTTTAAAAAGCTTGCCAGTATACATAAAGTTCACATACATGTATTTTTTTTCTTTTAAAAAATAAAATTATGTTCAGAGCACCCTTGATATAAAATGCCAGACTAGCATCTACCAGCAGATGGTAGCGTGTGAAACATTTGAGTGAAGAACGGCTTCCTGAAGAGACAGGGATCCTGCTTGTAACAAGAATGCCAACCCCATTCAATCCCCAGCCTGCCAGGTCTGATGCTAAAGCTGGAAAAATGCCCTAAAGCCAAAATCACGTAACATTGAAGCCCTCCTGCAGCAGAGAAGCTGTCTATAGTTCTCAAAAAGCATTCCAGGTCAATTGGGAGACCTCCAGAGCAGGTTCTGGGGCACATGGGAAGCTGTAGATGGAAGAAGGGTTAACCGCTACATTCCACTGATAAAACTATTCCCATCAGCAGAATTACCCTGTTGAGTGCAGGGCAGAGCTTGGAAGTAATTAATTACAAGCAACTTAGTTGCCTGAAGGAAATTACTTATTGTTAAAGAAATGAGAACAGAGCACCTTTCAAAAGTAGTACAATGAGATGCCTTGGCAACGTTCTCTCCGATGCTTCCAACAGTTATTTTTGCAGCTATTTTGACAGGAATATTTCAAACTTTATGCCATTCCTTTAACAAGGCTTAGACTTTTTTAAAAAAAAAAAGAGCAAAAGAAAGCAATGAAAAAGCAAAAAGCAATGCAACAAGTATCTTTCAAAACACAAGTAACAGTCATGAATTATTTTAAACATTACAACAAAGTAATAGGAGCAAATTGCCTTCGAAAAGGAACTTTCCAAGCTCAGAAACAGGCCATTTTGTAATATTCTTGGAGAGGAAATTGAATTGGGGCAAGACAGCATTAATCCTTTCACACTTTCCCTAAGAACCTCTCCTCTAAATGGCATTAATCCTCTCACTACTGCATCAGACCCTTCAGAAATAGGATAATACAATCCTAACAGAGCATGAGGTGAAGAGGAGATGACCTGGCCAAGCATGACATCAATAAAATAAGTGTAAAGGCTACAAAATCAAGCCCTTGAAATCCCCCCCAGCTTGTATTGTGAATGAGGATATTCACTCAAATGCTTTATATATACTTAGAAATAGTGGAAGCACCCACTTTCAGTAGATGGGATCTCTCCCCCACCCCAACCCTGTTGCTACAATTTCAATTAAATTGTTATCTAGACCATGTTTTCCTTCCATTCATGTGAATTAATAGTAACACTCACTCGACACTGTATGTACACAATCACAATAACTTTAACATCCATGAGTCTGGTATACAGCTCAATGTTGATGATCCAACTGGTTTGAAGGAAGCAGCTTCGCCTAGTAGTCCCTTACAGAATTCATCAAGTAGGTTACTACCTGGGACAGCTAAGGACTCCCACCTGGTTTGATCAATCTCAAGCAGTAAAAGCATCATCCATAATGTCAATATCCATGATTTTTAAAAAATGACAATTAAAAAAAGACTTAAAAACAGGTGTGGTCAAATTCAATAAAACGTCAGAACTCAACCAAAAAGTTAAGAATAAATTGCTCAACTAGAAGTTGTTCTATTCAAAAAAATGTCCCAGTTTCATGGCCACGTCTCTCAAGAGGGCACCATTTTCAGTTATATACTCTTCTTTTGAGGAGGACTCAGTTTTCTCATTCCTTTTATCCGAGTTAGTAGTTCTTTGATAAAATCCTACAGAAAACAAAAACAGAAGAGAGATTGATTGATTTACTATATTTCTACCTTGCTCTTCTCACCTCAGAGGGGACTCAGAGCGGCTTACAAATCATAGCAAAATTCAATGCTGCATTATACATACAAGTAAACAAATATGACATCTCAAACTATAAAACAGTTAAAACATATAAATGCAATAAAACAGATTAAAACATATTGTCTATTAGGAATAACACTGAGAATGCAGAGTTCATGCTTTGCTTTCCATACTTCACTGTTACACTAATGACTGCCATTTCTCAAGTGGGGGAAAGCACTGAGAAGCTTTTTCACTAATGTATATGTCACAACACAACTGTCAAAATCAGTGACTTTGAAGAGATACACTTGCCCTTCAAAGTCACTGGAATTTGACAGTTATGTTATTGTTACTGTTATAATAATGTTTTAAATGTTTTAAATGGCTATTTTATAATTTAATGTTTTAATTAATGTTGAATTTGTGTTATATTGGGAACATTGGGGAACAAATGTTTGAAATAAATAAATAAATAAATAATTGCCAATAAAACTGTACAATCAGGGGCCCACAAAAAGACTGTGGGGAAATGTATTTCCTCCACGGCAACTCTCTTGGACAAAGGATATGGCTGTTTAACTCTTACTGGGGAGACACATACCTTTCTTAGCTCGTACCCCAAGAGAACCCCCCTCCTCAGAGAATCATTTCTACCCCCAAAATAAAAGGCATCTCTTAATGCTAAAATCTGCTTGTGTAAGTTGTTTCCTCCTTTGACCTTTCTGGATAAGATCATATTATTTCAGCAACTAGATTGAAAAGTCAAAAAACTGTGATGAAATCATGAATGGGGGAAAACCATGAATGTAATCAAATAGGGTTCTAAAACCATCTGTAGAAGAAACAGAAACCTCAGAAATGTGAGTTAATAATAATAGCAGCAACAACAACAACAACACTTTATACCCTGCCCTATCTCCCCAAGGGGACTCAATTAAGCTTGTGCTGAATTTCTAGCCAACTCAATATATTCATCTCATGGAAATGTGTTTTGAAACACGTGCCTCGCCTACTATCAGAGACAGCTTATGGCCCCATTCTGGGCTCCATCAGAATAAATCAAGCACTGCTACATACATTTCCTGTTCAAACATTAATGGCACCTTCATCATTAAACGCTATTTGCTTTGCTATGAAGTTTTCAGAGTGTTTCTATTTCTAGCTTGGTAACTGGAAAAAGAACAGAGGACGTATTAATAGTACAAAGGCACTCGTCAGTTACAATCCCTAAACAGTCCTAGAGGCATGTAAAGTCGGGACCTCTCTTTCTAGGCAATACATTCATGCGGTTTCCTAAACATCTCAAAGATGTCCATAGGGAAACTATGACAAGGACAGTCACTACTTGTTAATTCAAATGGCAGTGCTTACAACTGCACAGAAGGGCTGAGATCCTCCGTTGAACAGGAATAGTTTACTGCTCCATTCATGTAAATTGTATGCCCCTGCTCACCTCAGACAAATCTCCACAGAGCTGCTGTTGCTATTGTTTACTGCTGGGGAAAGGAGGAGGCAATTCAGAGAAGGAAGAAGCAGCTGGTCTTAGCCCAAGGGAGAGAAATGAAGGCCTGCTCACAGATGAAATGCATGCTCACTTCCCAACCCTTCTCTTCAGAGTTCAAATCAGCCACATCTTCATCCTCTGAATTGCCTCCCTGCCCCTTGCATTCTCCACTGATAAACAGAAATCCCTCCCGAAACTTGAAAGCACCTGAGGACCAGTTGGATGAATCTAAAAAACCTAGAGAATGGATGCCAAACAGCAGCATAAACCTTAGAGTAGAGAAAACAGCATATACGTAGTTTAGATTAAATACATATAAAAGCAAACATTAAGTGGTAATATATTGGCATTTGCAAGCTTTGATAAACAGGCTGATTTTCCTTTTTTATGAAGTACAGCTGAAGCATTTTTGTACAGTCCACTATAAACACTGCATGTTGTTGCTAGCAGAATCATGTAATATCTAAACAGCCATTAGATGGCGTTGAGAAACCTTTTAGTGATGCCAAATATTTTGCGACCCCCATTTTCAGTTATGTGACCCCATTTGGCGTTGGGACCTAGAATATAAGAAACTGTGTTTTACATTAGCATTAGGAACCACAAAGCATCTCCAAGTCCCATGACCTCTTGCAAGCACATTAAGATACACTGTTAGTTGCCAAGCAGAAACATATGGAGTACTAGATGACTCTCATCCCAATTCAGAGAAAGACTCCAATAGCTACTTCTTAATATTGTTCTCACATTAATCAACCTCTGTAAAGCACAGGAGCCTACTGCTTTTGTATGTATCCTCATAGAGAGATCCAGAGGATGTTCCCGTTGCTCCTGTTTTTTCATTCATCTACTGTCATATTTCCTTATGGAATGTACCAGAAGTTTATTGTGCATGCAAACAGCTTGCAAAGTATACCTCTCTCCCACAATAGTGCCACTTCCCTAGAAAGTATTTTAAAATGTTGGCACCCAACCATAAGCTGACTTTTGAGATAAGGCAGCCTCAACCTCAAAATACACCGAGGCATTCATTTCTCTCAGACCACTATTCAGGAAGGGAGGGCCTTTCTTTCTCCTCAAATAGCCGAAAAAACATTTAATCCTAAGAGCCTGGTGCCATGAAAATAGCAGACAAAAAGCTGGAAGTTATGCATGTTTGCTTAGCGCTGTATTAAAGCTGGTGTATCAAGTGGCCACTGTTTTACAACACATGGAAGACGTCCAAACATATTGCATTTAGCAGCTGCACAACCCAGCTGAGTAACAAATAAACTGTCTTAGTCAGACCTATCTAACGCTGTGTTGTTTCCAATGGCTGGCTGGAGATCTCCTGGTGTTTAGAAAGGAAGATTTCTTTTGATCCCAATCTGGAGATTCTGGGAACCCTTCCTGTGATTCTTTACCTTATAATATTTTGTTTCACGGCAACATAGATCCAATTGTTAGTCTCAATGAGAAGAGGCTCACTGGATAGTGGGAAATTGATAAATAAATTATATCGATTCAGTCGGAGACTTATGTTAGATTTAGGCCACAGGTTGCAGCAGTTAAAACAAATCTCATACATTTCCACTTGACAGATTTCATTGTCAGAACCTCCATGTTAACGTGACATTAAATGAAGAAACATCTGCATCATTTAAAGAACTTCCACATTACCTTTCCATGCCTATTTTGATTGTAGGCATTTTCCAAACATAGCATCTGCATGCATAGGCCAAACTATTGCAAACAGACAACAGCTAGCTTCTTAAATGCACCTTTAAAGCTAGCATTATTTTGCACAGAGGCTATGTTTGTAGCTTAATGATCTATGTTTACCAGACTATGCTCACTAAATAAGGCCCTAAACTCCACAGTGATTCAGTATGCAAGCAACTATATACTGCAGGATGAATAAAACAAAGATGAAGCACACACAAATCTATATTTCCCTACACCTTACTCTTTATGAAACAACACCACCAAGTAGTCCCTGGATTTTCTTCTTGCCACACAGAAACCTAAAGGTACCTTTAATTTTATCATGTCTAGTTTTTAAAGCAATATGATGATGATTCTGAGCATTAGAGGGGTTTTTTTTTATTTCACCAGTATTTTAAAAGAGCAACATACCTATATTTTTGCTTTTGAAACAGATCAAAACGCCAAGAATATTTGTGCTTGAAATGTAGTCCCACTTACAGACAGGGTAAATCACAACTAGGTCTGAATATCAGTTACAGAGCCACATGCAAAAAACAAAAAATAAAAAACTGGCCAGGATCTTTTGCAAGTGATAAGCACAGCATCGGACACCACTTAACTTAAACACCAAGCAATGTACCCAGTAATCAAAGCTTCCATGCATTTTAGAGTAATTGAAATTCATTTTTAGACATCAGATTAATCAAGTCAACTGCTTTACTTACTTGTAATAACAATTTAAAGTTATGTTTTAACCTGTCCCTAAATACTGACATTTCCCTAGCATAAGGGAAAGTTTCAAGTCTATTATTAAACAAATATTCTAACAAAATTAAGAATTTATTCTCACCCCTATGACATACACCCAAAACCTAAAAAGGGGGGGGGAGATAAATTAAGTGTATATCACATGTCCCAGAAGACAATAACTTATGCACTCATATCCTAAAGACACAGATTCCATCTGATCTTGGAAACCAAGCTGGGTCAACCCTGGGTGGTAACTGAATAGGGGACTGTTAACAAATACCTGGTCCCACAAGCTATATTTCAAAGGAAGAAATTGGCAAAAATACCTCCGAGTATTTCTTACATAAGACAACTCTATGAAATTCATGGGGTCGGCATAAATTAATGGGTGACTTGAAGACATGTACACATATAAGCATAAACACAGGTTATTAGAGAAGTACAATTTCTTCTTTTAATGTTATTGCTGACAAGCAAAATTGAAATCCATAAGTATCTAAATTGCTGATCATTCAAGCATTTTTATTTTTTTCAAGACATTCCTGTAAATATGATTGCTTAGAACACATAAAATATATCAAGCTTCTAACTTCATCGAAAATTTGCTTACCTCTGTAGGTTTGTAACAATCTACAAGTGCTTCCTAGAAATAAAATGATAAGAGCATCAGTTGTTATATGAACAGCCTTTCCTTCTTTTTCTCCATTTTTCTCATATCAGAGGATTGGGTACTCTTGACTAGCCATGGCACCTGCTACCAGATGATGGCAGTACTTCATATGTTGTTGTGTGCCTTAAAATTGTTTCCAACTTATAGCAACCTTGGGGCAAACCTATCATGATGCTTTCTTAGGCTAAGAGTGGGTGACTTGCTCAAGATCACCCACTGGGTTTTCATGGCTGAGCAGAGATTCAAACCCTATTCTCCAGAGTTACCATCTAATTCTCAAACTACTACACCATGCTGTCACTAGTGTACATCAAACAGGCTTCTCTCGTGCATGAAAACCACAGTATTCAGCATTATTGAATCTACTTTGCAGAAATAATTACCAGTTATTCAAAAGCTACACGTAAGTTATGAATACAGAGGAAAATAGAAATGCTCAAACACTTGCTTCCATGACTTGCTAAGAACATTTCACTGCCAGTTAGCCAGTTTGCATTTATTACGGTCGAGGGGAAGGGAGCTCCAATGAAGGAACCACCCCATACTAGGAATGCTATCTTTTGCATCACTTGCTAAAGCCCTCAAATAATTCCTGCATCATTCTGTGGTATAAGAACTTTAATTTTTAATATCCTAAACTGCAGTACTAATTATTTATTGGCATCCTTTCCAAAGCTTGTTTTAGGCTTCTGAGTTAGACAGAATTGTTCAAATAAACGTATCAGCTGATCTTTTAATTCTGTTTGTAAGTCCCTGAGATCTCCTGATACAAAACAAGGTATAAATATTAATATATATTAATATATAAAATAACTAAATAAGTGAATAAATTGTCCACTCTCGCAACTAACTTGTAATTTGATGGCTCTCTCCTCTTCATTAGCAGCATCAAGAAGGTCATCAATGTCAATTTCTACATCTGGCATCTCTTCTTCCTGCAAAAAGAGAAAGTTAAAATATTAAACTCAATTTCATTTTAGCCAGGTTCAAACATGATATAGTAGGGTGTTTTCTTCTTCCTCTTTCTCTCCCATGCACAAAGAAACACAACACAGCCTTCCTTCTCTCAGCCTCGTTCTGCCACCTGATAGTTTTAGGTCCAGCCGAGGCCTGTATTGTATTGCTACAGTAGCAGCCTTTGCACAAAACTCCTGCCAGGACATATAATGGTGTATGAGAGTATAACAGTATAAAAATTTCAGGTGATGCTGGACATTTTTTGTGATGAAACAGCTGAAAAGAAATCTCCCCCAGGTCTTCAAGTTAACCTCAGGGAATATTATAGAACAATAACTTCCTAACAATAGTAAACATCTGCTAAATGTTCCCAGAATGTTGTGAAGAGCAGTCAATCAAGCATGAAATATGAATTTGCCATCCCCAGGCCACATTCTGTCATCTTGCAGCTGGGAAGCAATGCATTATGGACAGAAACTCTAACATATTGGAAGGGCTATGTGTGTATGTGTGCGTGTGAGTGAGTGAGAGAAAGAGAGGATATTTTAATGCAGCAAATTATATCAACATTCAAAATACATACTAAGACAGCCAAGGGTGCAAAATACAATACAAACGTTTCTGACATTCCTAGGATTCTTCATCAGACATGTGTTAATCTTGGGGGGGGGGTGATTATGGAAATTTACGAAGGTTAAATGAAAAGTAATGCCTCTACGGCAGGTACTGGCTTATTCAGTATACTCTCCTCTACAGTTCCATTTTGGTGGGAAGACTTAGCATTGAACGGTTGTGTTGTTAAAGTGCAAACTTAAGCAACATACAGTCATTGAATTCTTGACAGCAGAAGGTAAAGTGTCCAAACTTAAGCAACAGCCGGCCCTGCGCCTTTGTTAGGCAGTCATGCGTGGAGCTTTTTTGAATTCTTTGAGCCAGCAGAAGGTGCTCACCCGCACTGGAGGAGATTTTTTTCTTCAGATTCTTCAGAGAATGCAAGCTGTTTATGGTGATTGTGTTGATGTCAGTGCTGTGTGTCATTGGGCGAGAAAGTTTAAAGATGTTGAGGTGGGAACATCTGACTTGCGTGGAAAAAAAAGAGTTGGACATCCTGTGACAGCAACCTCTGAGTTTTACAAGCAAAAGATTGACAGATTGATTCAGGACGATTGTCATATCACTCAGAAATCGGCATTTCACAAGAATGTGTGGGTCACATTATTGCTTTGCTTGGCTATCAGAAGATATGTACACGATGGGTACCCAGGATGCTGACAACTGAAATGAAAGCGCACAGACTTCTTCTGTGATAGCTTCAGAAAACTTGTTCATAATTGGCAGAAATGTATCCAACTATCTGGTGATTAAGTGGAAAAGTGAATAGTGGTAGTTAAAGAGCACATTCTGAGGATTATTTCTGTGTTTGATTTATTAAAATATTCTCACCCAAACCCAAGTAACAAAGGTGGAGGCATTACTTTTCATTCAACCCCTGTAAATAGCTGGGCAATCTAGAAATTGGAAATGTGTGTTCATATTTGGGGGGAGGGGGGGGAATGAAGTATACTTATATATAGGCCATAATGACCATTCTCAAGCAGATGGATCCAAGTCAAACACTGTGTTATCTCTTTCCTCTGAAAAATGATCAAGTCAAACATTCTGTGATATCTCTTTCCTCTGAAACACTACTGCTTTTAGTTAAATTGCTGACCTGTTAAATCGCTGATAAAAAAACAAAGTGAAAATCACATTAAAAGAGCATCTAAATTAGAGGAAATGTTCCATTTGATTCTTCTGTGTTCGGGAAACTTCCCCTTTAGGTAGCTCTGTGGATGTGAGTTCAGTCCCAATTGTCTTAAGAGACAATACAATCCCTACAGGCACACAGACATAAAGAGTTCATACAAGTGCTCTGAGATCATACCTGTTAAGAAATGGGCTGACCAATCTGTTTAAACAGAAGCTTTATTTGATGTATTATGTGCTTTCAAATAGATTCTGGCCTAAGGTAACCTATGATATCCCAGTTTTGTGGAAAAGGTGGGGAGTAAACATCATCATCAATATCATCATCTGAGGAGAGTTATGTTTTGCAAAGTAGCACCAAGATTTTTCTACCTTTTTGGTTGAAAGTATTGATTTTGAATTTGTTTTATGGTTAACATGGCTATTCCTGCATTTCTATATTTTTTTAAAAAATCTGTAGCTGTTTCCTTATAGAGCCCTGGTTTCCAACCTTTGGTCCTGCAGTGGTTTTAGGCTTCAACTCCCAGAAATTCCAAACATCTTACCAGCTGTTAGGAATTGTGGGAGCTGAAACCCAAAACACTTGGAAGGCCAAAGGTCGGGCAATGTTTCTCAATCTCTGCTCCTCCAGATGTTTTTGGACTTCCACTCCCACAATTCCCAACAGTTGGTAAGCTGACTGGGATTTCTGGGAGCTGATGTCCAAAATGCCTGGAGAAACACTGGACTAGAGAATGTAGACTTCCCCCATCCACCATTTTGAATATGAGAAGGTCATTAACTAAACAAATTAATCTCAGTTAAATTCATTAGATACCTGTAGGGAACAACAAGTAACATAAACACCTTGTCTGGCAAAGTCTTTGGTGATAAATCACTCATGGTTTAAGGTAGAGCAGAGATAAATGTTAGCTGCATAAACTACAAAAGAAGAGCTAAGGTTCCTTTCACACAGCTGAATAAAATCCTGCATGTTCTCCTTTGAACTAGGATATATGGCAGTGTGGACTCTGATGACCCAGTTCAAAGTACATATTGTGTGATTTTCTGACTTGATATTCTGGGTTATATGGCTATGTGGAAGGGCCCTAAGAAAGCCAGACAGAACATATGTAATAGATCACATCTCAGTAAACCATACAGCAGTGTAGCAATTTGTGGTCTTCCTGGACAACAATTCCAATCATCCTATGCAATTTGCTACACTGACTTGGCTTAATGGAAGCTGAAATCCAATGACGTTTAAAGAACATAACATAAGAACATAAGAAGAGCCATGCTGAATCGGACCTCAGCCCATCTAGTCCAGCATTCTGTATCACACAGTGGCCCACCAGTTGGACACGGGGATCTCGAGCAGAAGGGAGGGCAAAACCCTGACCTGCTCCCGACCCCCCACAACCAGTACCCGGGGAAGATCCTGCCTACCTCAACCAACTCCGAGGTGGCACTTGAATGTCCTTTTCAGTAACTACCGATACACTTGGTATCCATGAATCTGTCTAATCCTGCCTTGAAGTTGTTAAGGCTGACCGCTGTCACAACCTCCTCTGGAAGTGAGTTCCATAACCCAATGACCCTCTGGGTGAAGAAATATTTCCCTTTATTAGTCCTAATTTTTCCTACCTTGGAGCTTCAGGGAGTGCCCTCTAGTCCTAGTGTTTTGTGACAAAGAAAATAGTTTTTCTTTATTCACCTTTTCTATCCCATGCATGATTTTATACACTTCGATCAAGTCACCTCTTAAACGCCGTCTTTCAAGGCTGAAAAGACCAAGGCGTTGCAACCTGGTTTCATAAGGGAGCTGCTCCATCCCTTGGATCATTCTTGTTGCCCTTTTCTGTACCTTTTCCAGTTCCGTTATATCCTTCTTAAGGTGCGGAGACCAGAATTGTACACAGTACTCCAAATGTGGCCTTACCATCGATTTGTAGAGAGGTAATACAACATTTGCTGACCTATTTTCGATTCCCTTCCTGATCATGCCAAGCATAGAATTTGCTTTTTCACTGCTGCAGCGCACTGGGTTGACATCTTCATTGAGCTGTCCACCAAAACCCCAAGATCCCTTTCCTGGTTTGTCTCGGAAAGCTTTGACCCCATCAATTGGTAGGTGTAGTTGGGGTTCTTTGCCCCGATGTGCATGACTTTACACTTGTTTAGGTTAAAATGCATTTGCCACTTTGTTGCCCATTCACTCAATTTCGAGAGATCTTTCTGGAGCTCTTTACAATCAGTTTCATTTTTAACTACCCTGAACAATTTAGTGTCGTCTGCAAACTTTGCTACCTCAGAATTCACTCCTACGTCCAGATCATTAATGAATAAATTAAAAAGTAACGGACCCAAAACTGAACCTTGGGGTACGCCACTTCTCACCTCTTTCCACCCAGAGAAATGTCCGTTTATTACCACCCTTTGTTTCCTACAGTTTAGCCAGGTTCCAATCCAGGACAAGACCTGTCCTCTGATTCCGTGGCTGAAGAGCTTATTTAGGAGCCTTTGGTGAGGGACTTTGTCAAAGGCCTTTTGAAAGTCAAGGTAAACAATATCAATTGGGTCCCCTTTATCTATGTGTTTATTTACACCCTCAAAGAATTCTAACAAGTTAGTAAGACATGATTTGCCTTTGCAGAAACCATGTTGATTTTCCTTCAGCAATGCCTGTTCTTCTATGTGCCTAGTAATTTTTTCTTTAATAATGGTTTCCATCACTTTGCCTGGAACTGAGGTTAAACTGACTGGTCTATAATTTCCTGGATCACCTCTGGATCCTTTCTTGAAGATCGGTGTTACATTTGCCTCCCTCCAGTCCTCGGGTACAGTGCCTGATCTTAGAGAAAGGTTATATATCTTAGCTAGAAGTTCAGCAATTTCACACTTGAGTTCCTTAAGAACCCTGGGGTGGATGCCGTCTGGACCTGGTGATTTGTTGACATTTAGTTTAGTAAGGCATATGAGAACATCCTCCTTGTTTATCTCTATCTGTTTTAATTCTTTTACTTCCCTCCCTGAAAAAACTGACTCAGCTGCAGGCATATGTTGTCTGTCCTCCTGTGTGAAACGGAGGCAAAGAAGTCATTTAGCCGCTCAGCAATCTCCTTGTCTTCGCTGATTTTCCCTTTCTGACCATTGTCGTCGAGTGGCCCAACTGCTTTTCTAGTTGGGTTCCTGCTTCTGATGTACTTAAATAAGTTTTTTTGTTGTTTTTTTTTTTAATATTCTTTGCTATGTGTGCCTCAAAATCTCTCTTGGCTTTCCTGACTGTTGCTTTGCATTTAGTTTGCCAGAGCTTGTGTTCCTTTCTGTTCTCCTCGGTAGGAAGAGCCTTCCATTTCTTAAATGAGTTTTTCTTCCTTCCAATCACATCTTTTACTTCTAAAGGCCCAAAAGTTGGCTATAGTTGTGATAAATAACATATATTTCTAGATTCAAGTTTGAATTTTGAGAAATCATATTTCTCCATGTGTGTGGTACATACATGCATACCACATGTTGCTCCAACCCAACAGGAATCAACCCTTACACTGCTGTCATCTCTACCTACCAGCATCCAGCATTTAAGAGGCACTACAGAGACTTAGAGGTTCTTTAACTGTCTCAAAACTCTTAGGTGAATAATGTTATTTGTCTTAGACTCACTCTTGGGTGCAATCTAGCTGCTGCTATTAAACAAACACTGTTTATATCACTCAGCCTTAGGGTCAAGGCTCATATCAATCCTTGGTGTGCTACAAAGCAAAAACTCTCAAATGTTTGGGTATTTTTAATAAGTAAAAAAAATGTGTGTTGTGTCCTCAGAGGCCAATCCAGTAACATCCTTGTCCCTCCTCAATGCTTAGAATAAGAGTCAATCTTCTTGCAAAATGAAAGTATGATGTTTGCCTAGAGGCTCGTTTATTTTATTTAATATTTTATGAGAAAGTGCTACTAATTGCAGTTCACATTGTGCCATTCTCTCAATGTCATTTTCAAAGGGGCAGCCCTGCTATAGCGTTGCTAGAAACAGGGAATCAAAGAAAATGTTCTTATTGCAAGAAGTAGTACCAAATGTGTTTATTAATTGTTACTGGAGTCGCATTTTCAAAATCTTTCAATAAGTATGAGTTTACAAAACAGCTCAAGTAGAAACCTTTTCACATTGTTTAGGTACTTAATTAAATGCTACTAGAAAGCTACTACCTGGAAATGTAATTGCTCCAGGCAATATACTAAGCCAATAGGAAGGTGTGTCACTGAACACACAGCCATATAACCCAGAATATCAAGGCAGATAATCCACAATAGCAGCTTTGAACTGGATTATCTGAGTCCACAATGCCATATAATCTAGTTCAATGTGGATTTTATACAGCTGTCTGGAAAGGGCCTCAGTCCTACACAGTCTCACCAGTAGAATTTAAAGTGGTGGCAAAAAAAGCCAATAGGTTTTTGGCCTGTGTCTAGATCCAGGGAAGTCATGGTACCCCTCTATTCCACCTTGGTCAGACCACACCTGGAATACTGTGTCCAATTCTGGGCACCACTATTTAAGGGAGATGTTGACAAGCTGGAATGCTTCCAGAGGCGGGTGACTAAAATAATCAAGGGTCTGGAGAACAAGCCAGAGGAGCAACTTAAAGAGCTGGGTATGTTTAACTTGCAGAAGAGAAGAAGACATGATGGCCATGTGAAGGGATGTGTCATAGGGAGGAGGGAGCACACTTGTTTTCTGCTGCCCTGGAGACTAGGACACGGAACAATGGCTTCAAACTACAGGAAAGGAGATTCCACCTGAATATGAGAAAGAACTTCTTAATAGTGAGAGCTGTTCAGCAGTGGAACTCTCTGCCCTGGAGTATTTTGGAGGCTTTTAAATAGAGGCTGGATGGCCATCTGTCAGGGGTGCTTTGAATGCGATTTTCCTGCTTCTTGGCAGGGGGTTACACTGGATGAGCCACAAGTTCTTTTCCAACTTTATGATTCCGTCCTACACAGTCTCACCAGTGGAGTTGCCACCCCCCTCCAAAAAAATTATTGTCCTTAGTAACTGTCCAGAGCACAGTATATCTGCGCTCTGGACAGCTGGAAATGTTCTCTGACCAGTACTATATAGTGTCATGTAATCACTGTGCTATACTAATATTGCTCCACAATGCAGAAAGCGCCTCAGATCCACAAATTCTGCATCTATGACTTCTACCATACGCAGCTTGAAAATATTTGGGATAGGGAGAATTGTTAATGTTGCCATTTTATATACATCATTGTACATAATGGGATTTGAGCATCCACAGATGTTGCTATCAATAGAGAGTCCTGGAACCAAACCCCAGTGAATACCAAGGGACTACAATACATACATATATATAAATCAGTTATCAAACATTAATTATATATGGTACTATGACTTTTTCTATCCTCCTAACCTATACTCCTAATCTATTTGATATAAAGAAATCAGAGCAACTAGTTGGTAATTGGTTCAGAAAACTCACTTTCAATTTTAAACTTTTCAACTGAATGACAGCTTCTGTCTCTAGTGTTAGAGCACGCTGACAAGTCTTCTATAATTTTAAGTACAAAGCACAGAGCAGTTCAATAGTGAAAGAGAGCACACAACAAAGGTAGGTAACAAAGTATCAAAAATGGATACAAGATCAATTTCATGTCTTTAAACACATGAAATTGATCAATATCCATCTTTTTTTAGAGTGCTCTTTGAAGTCTTCTATAATGACACACTTCCATGTTACAAGCATCTTTTTTTAGAGTGTGGTGATATTCAGAGGCAAATATAGACATTTGTTTAGCAAAGAATGTTTTTTTTTCTGTTTCTCATTGTTCTTTGATTATTTTTCTGTTTGAGATTGCAACACTGGCAAGGCAGTTAATACCAACTCTTTCTGTTTCAACTGGGCATGACTACAAGATTTTACACATACTGGATTGGATCCAAAGGACCGGAATTATTTCCCACCCAAGTCATATGGATCCGACTATGCACTTTACACACAGCTTCATTCAAAGAAACTGCGGGTTTTGGTATAGCTGATCTATCCCAGCAACAATGTATAGTAAAAAAGATGGATTTTCCCTGGGAATAGCATGGCCCTGTTCTTGAAGAAAAAGGAAATACAGGGAAAGCTCCCTTTTCTTTGCCCAAAGATGGCTTTTCCCTGACCTCTGCCAGCTACAAACCACTCTTGGCTAGTAATGCAAGAAGAGCTTATAGCTCACCAAGCTGCTGCCTGCACTTTCCCTGCTTTGACAGCCAATCTCCTTGGGGATCAGCACAGTTGAAAAACTAATTACTGCTACTCTACTGCAGCAAAATGACTGCAATTATGACTGGAGTTTTAAATTATCTGACTATCACATGAGGTGGGCTTTCATGAAATACTTTGTAGCAATGGCTTTTAAAAAAATAGTTCCTGCAAACAAGAATATGTTCCTAGCAAATTTAATTGTCAAAGGAATGAAACAGTGTCTATTAATTTATTGCTATATATGGACTGATTTGATTTGCACCCCTTGTATATTGTATATTAAGTTAAAATAAAACAGTGAACATGGTATGGAGTACAGATGTTTCAAAAACATTAAACCTTCACGTTTCTATGTTTCAGCTTGCCTGAGTTTTAACTATTCCCCAGCATCATGTCATCCCTGCCACCTCAAAAAAGCTTGGAAAGATCTGGAAACATCAACAAAGCATTGTTAAAGGAACTAGTCATGTTGCAAAAAGGAACACGACTAAAGTTGGGATGAAAAGATCTTTATGCCTGATAAAAGAATTTTCATTCTTAGACATGACCTGAAAAAAAGTTTGGAAAACCCTCGCAAAAATCAGGTGTTTCTCTCAATGAAGTCAAAGCAATCAGGACTTCTTCACTATATGACAAAATAAAGGACAGTAAAACTTAAACTTTATTTAAACAACTTTTTTTAAAAAAATGTAATTCTATTATGTTAATAGGGTTTACTGTTCTTTGTCTGAATCCCCACATGGCCAAGAAGGATGGTTGGCCTCTGCCTACAATGAGACCCCTTCAAACCAACTGAACTACAATAGAAACAAGATCTGATACAAGATGTAGACCCTGACTCTAATTTTCTGTTCTTCTCCTGTACATTTTTGTTAGTGTGTGTTCAGTAGTTAGAGATCTTGATGTAAGGAACAAACAGACCAATGGCTTGGAGAAAGAAACTAAGTTTTATTGTAGGAGCTCCATTCTAATAGAAAAAGTTACTCAGGGTGTTACTTTAACCCAGGGCTCTTCCAGACAGGTCCTATATCCCAGGATCTGATCCCAGGTTTTCTGCTTTAAACTGGATTATATGAATCCCCACTGCAAGATAATCTGGGATAAGCAGAAAACCTGGGATTAGATCTTGGGATATAGGGCCCCTAGAGACATCTTGGAGAATCAAGAAAGGACTCGTGGAAAGAAAAGAAGAGGAGGAGGAGGACGATGACAATGAGGAATATCCCTAGGATTATCAGTTTATATCTCAGAGAGGTCAGGATAGGGAGACGTAGAAGGAGGATGCTTCAGGTCACTGAAACTATCTAACCCAGTGGTTCTCAACCTGTGGGTGCCCAGATGTTTTGGCCTTCAACTCCCAGAAATCCTAACAGATGGTAAACTGGCTGGGATTTCTGGGAGTTGTAGGCCAAAACACCTGGGGACCCACAGGTTGAGAACCACTGATCTAACCCTATTATTACTAGCCCACTGAGAGGCATTCTTCACTTTTCAATGCTAAGTGTGGTTGCATTTCCAGCATTTTTAAAGCCAGTAGAGTTTTGAAATCTTGCACGAGGAATTTTGTACATTTTGATTGGCTAATAAAGGTATTGCTCTTTGTGACTTTTGGACTCCTGCATTGCTAACACAGCTATTCCTGAATATGTTTATGGCAGTAGTTTCTCAGAGAGACTGGGATTCTTCATATCACTAACAAATTGAAAAGGAACTCCATCTAATAAAAGCAAAAGGCATGTCTGTAAGATAAGAAAATAATATTCAGATAGCAAGCACGGCTTATTTTCATTCAGCCTCTGACAAAATCTAACAATAACATTTGAACTGGATGAAAGTCCTTTTTAATGAATTTCTGGAATAAGTCATAGCCATGAGCCCCATCAACATACTACTATCTGGCCTAAACAGACCCACTGCTGTTTTAATGACTAGTTAAAGGCTCCCAACCCCCAACCTTGGCTGGTAATGCCTAGACACGCCTCAAAACAATCAATCAATCTGGATGACAGGAACTTGGACAACAGTCCCACTGGAGCACAAAGAAAACCAGAAGCAATGCTGAGCCATTGTTCATCGGCCTAGAAGGGATTACATTTGTATCCACAGGTACAGAAATTTCCACCAGCATCACCTTAACACAACTGAGTCTTGTATAAAACAAACACAAATCGAATAATAATAATAATAATAACATCCCACCTCTCCTTGTGGCTCAAGGCAGGACACAACATAATAAAACAAAACAGTTTTAAAATACATATAACAAGGATGAGCTTCTGCTGCAACAAAACGTAACATTGAAACTCCAAAAAAGTGGAATTCAAACACATGTGTGAATAAAATTTATTGCTGGGTCTTACATAAACATTGTGATATCAATTAAATGTGAAGCGACCATTAAGATGTTTATTTTTATCCACAATAACACAAAAGAAACAAAGTGGTTTTTACTGTTCTTTATTTATTTACTTATTACTATTTTTATATCCCGCCCTTCTCACCCTGAAAGGTACTCAGAGCGGCTCACATGTAGGCAACAATTTGATGCCGCATAAACATTGTTCTGAGGAAGCCCCAGTACTATTCATGTGGAATCCTGGTAAACAGGGGGAAACAACCATAGACAAATCTGGCCTAGAGATTGTCAGATTAAGGATAATAAATAATATTTTTATTGTACCCCACCACCATATCCCCAAAAGGACTTTGGCGGCTAACAAAGCACTATAAAGTGCCGCACATAAAATGGAAAACATTTACATAGTCAAAATGATAAAAATAATCATCTTACAGTTTACAAAATAATTGTTGTAAGCTTCATGTCTCATGATATTCCCACCCTTGTATCTACCCATCCCCAATTAATTACACTGGTTCTCCATGTTTCTAGCATCCTAATTTCTGCCTATCTATTGACCAAAATCCATGATAAATAAGGAGATTTCTCTTTTCCTCCTTCATACATTCATTCTCCCACACACCCATTTTTTCTTTGGTAGACCCTTCCCCACACACAGCCCCGAACCCATGAAAGGAAAGCTGGAGCACAGGCAGTTCAGCCCTGATTGATCAACTAGAGAGGGCAGAGTAGTATAGAGTTTGGGGGTTGGTCTGGGACTCTGAGAGACCAGGACCGGAATCCTTGCTCAACTATGGACCTTGGGCAAGTTACACTCTCTCAACCTCAGAGGAAGGCAATGACAAACCTTCTCTGAGGAAATCATGCAAAGAAAACCCTCTAATATTGGGGGGGGGGATAAGTACGAAATAATAAATAATAAATAATAATATTGGCACCATAAGTTGGGATCCACTTGAAGACACATCACATTCAACCATATCTATTCAACCATATCATTAACTTAGTGACACAACCCTGATTTGTCCTACATTTTATTCTTCAGTGCAAAAGCACCTATGGAACCTCTCTAGGGCTAAACTTTTGTGGCCGGATGTTAGAAGAACTCTGAAGATGAGTTTCCCATCAGGGGTGAAGTGCATTGCTTGCACACTGTCATCACCTTCATTTTAAAAAGGCAAATTAAGGGACAGCTGGTGGTGCCATTAGTGTCCTCGCAAGTCGGCAGGATATGGTAGCAGTGAGAAGACTAAGTCAAAGAGGCTGTAATTGGCTCTGGTACCACCCAGCGAGACGAGGAATGTTGCAAGAGAACAGACTAGAGGAGAGCTGACTCCAGTGAGCTCTTTTTTGGTTCACCAATACCCTGCAGAGCCCTTTATAGCAACATCTGAGTACTTGTATTGGATGGGATGAAGAGAGCAGAACATTTGTTTAAAAATAAATTCTGAGAAAATAACTTGTCTAACCAATTAAACTAAAACCCCTTCTAATGTACCAGGGGAAGTTGTTTTGTTACATACTGTTCTGTCAGGTTTTGGCTCGGTTCAAGTTTACCATGTGGTGAACCAGACAGAACAGATGGTCAATAAGCTCTATTAAACTGCTAAGGCCATCTACCTTCAAAACACACACAAATGTGAAATTTGAGCTTGGAAATATTCTACCACAGACATATTACCATTCCACCAATCCTTTTTCTAGAATCAGTAATATTAAAACTGCAGTAGCAGCCACTTCCTCAAGATTCAAATATTGAAAAGTTCACCAAGCAGCAATTTTGCAAACCTTTCAGCCAAGAAATTAACATCTGAACATACATATGGGCCAAACACCAAAGAGCTTTCGAATACTCATTTTCCAGAGGACGGATCAAGAATTTACACATTCATCTTGCAGCACAAGTATTCACTATGAAAGCAAGAAATAAAATGCAAATCTGAACAGAGTTATGAGTTTGACAAGTACAACTTGGAATTAAAATATCACAAATAATGATGCTACCTGGAAAATGTCATTTGAGGGACATAATACGGGCATATTTTTTTTAGGTTTTACGCTATAGATTTGAAGTTAATGCTTACATCTTCATGTTGGCTATAACAAACTCATCACATGGTGATTGTCACTTCCAAAACATACCACTTGAAAAGGGTAATTGCAGAGACTGGAGCCATATTCTAACATTAAAGATTTTTTCTTAAATCAAAAAATGAAATGAAAGCAGTAACATGTTTCTTCTAACAGCATAACAAGAAATGCCAATGCGTTAAGGGCTCTTTTAAATGCTGATGAGTTCAGGATTTTAAAAATAATGACAATAACCTTCAAGCACCAACAACATGATAAGACCTTTATATTGTTTCTCAGTTTTCACTACCTTAAATCAGAAGTTGCCACTGCCAAATGAAGCCACTATGGATGCAAAAAGTTATGTTGATAGTTCCTTTGTCATATTTGGCATGCATAGGCCAGTATCTTCACTAATAATTCTTCTGACAGCAGACTTAGTAGTCATATGACCATTTATTTAGCAGCAAAAAATAATCACCCACAAATAAGGTGTGGGTAGCATATCAGCAGCTTGCCACCCACTGCCTGCCGATATACTACCGAGCCCAATTTAAAGTGCTGGTGCTGGCCTATAAAGCCCCCAATGGTTCTGGTCCAACTGATCTGTCCAAACACATCTCCTCCTATGAGATTACTAGAACTTTAAGATCATCTGGGAAGGCTCTGCTTTCAGCCCCATCTTCACAAGCGCAATTGATGGAGACAAGAGACAGGGCCTTCTCAGTGGTGGCTCCTTGGCTGTGGGACTACCTCCCCAGCAATATTATACAGGCTCCATCCCTTCTGGTTTTCAGAAAAAGACCTAAAGACTTGGCTTTGCACACAAGCATTCAAAGAAGTTACTACTGGTTTCGACACGGTCTGAATTAAGGATTTGAGCAAGGTTATTGGATAAATGGAACTATGCACCTTATATGTTTTTAATCTGTATACTTTTTATGTGTTTTATTGATTAACTGTTAATCATTTTACTGTGGGATATGTTTTTACTGTTTATTGTTGGTTTTTACTGGCATTGAATTCTTGCTGGAGCTGTAAGCTGTCTTGAGTCCCCTTGGGTGACAAAAGGCGGGGTACAAATGAAGTACATATACATAAATACCGTAACTAAAGTAGTAATTCTCTACCTAGGTATGTAGGGACATACAGGTAGTCCTTGTGTTAGGAACAAAATAGATTATTTAGGTTTGTTCTTAAGTAGAATTTGTACATAAGTCAGAACAGGTATGTTTTTAAGTGATAACTCCGAACAACTTTTCCCCATTTTGGACAGCTTAGAGAAGAGTTAACACCTCTTTAACATTTGTTTTACTGTCTGTGCCCCTTTTCAGATTTCAACTCACTTTCTGTCCCTGGATTTTGACATTTTCTAGTTGTCATGGAAACAAGGACGGGTGATAAAGCTTCAGTGCAGACACCTTGCCCCCCTGACAACTCTTCCAGAAGTTAATTTCCCTTCCTAGGGGTATATTGCCTGTAACTCCCTGTTGTCACCCCTGTATGTAATTAGCAGTCATATGTAAGTTGGATGTTTGTAACTCGGGGACTGGCTGTATTAATTTGCTAATTGAAAGAGAAGTAAATACTCCATCTTCTCAGGATCAAAAAGTCAGAAGAAAAGTAAGTATTATCAGTGGCCACCAGAAAACACAGGACATTGGGAATGCCAGCTTATTGAGGTGAGGGGGAGCATGAAACAGGAGCATGAAATGAATGAAAATGTCTTCAGATCTCAAATAGCAGAGGAATGCCATGAAAAGGTCTGTTTCAATTACCAGAAAGTTGCAGGGCAGGGTTTTTTCTTTTTGGCTTAATCTTTATCGCTTAATTTGTCATTCTGCTTTCTACACCATGATTATTGTGCTCTTAAGGTGATATCAAACAATCAGCTGCTTTTAAGTTCAATCCAAAGCATTATTCAGGCATTCCACCTCTCCCAGCAGTGGATTTTTGGTGGTAAGGGAAAAAAGAAGCAACAATGGGAACACTAAGAAGACCTACAAATGAAAGATGGTGCCTAGACCTCCATAATATTCTTTGAAAGGCATAGGGTGACTGTACAGGAAATATTCTTCTATATGCCCTTAAGCTATCACACAATTTGTTCTTCTTCCTCTGATTGACAAGATCGGGTGTCACCACTTCTGTCAGATTCATAGCACAGGACAGTTAAAATGCATAAAAAGGTCTTGCTTATTCAACAAGACAATTGAAATTGTGTTGTGACAGATCAGATTATCCAATACTATAATGTATCTGTGTAAAAGAAGGCTAATTCGATGAGACGAGCCTAAAAGAACTCTGTACTGGCCATATACAAATGAGTAACATGAATGAATGCAAAATAGGAAGGTTGAAAGTGAGGGACTGGACTTTAAAGTGTAAAAGAAAGCAATGTATACAGACCCACAATCCACTGTTAGCATGAATGCAATTAGAAGTGATAGATTTCTTTCATGCTTGTCAGCCTTTGAGTGAAATTTTGGTTTCTTGTGACACAAATGACTGCTTTTAGTCAATGTATGTATCTAGAGGCAACTGCAGAAGATGTTGATCCAGGAATATTATACTTGTCTCCACAGGAGCAATGCCAGTGGTTTCATTTACCCATATCTGCCAAAATGCACGATCTCTAAGCATTTTAAAGTCCTCCAGATAATTCTATGGTATGATTCCTCCAGCATGACTCCATGGTACGTTTCCACTCCAGCATGTTTCCACTAGAAGTCATTCTTTCAATAGGGTTTGCAATTAACCTGTAATTTTGCATATCTATGGCAAGTCCCGGAACATATCCTCCACCTCCACAGTTACAGGGATTGTACTGCAGAGTCCAGTTATAAAATTGAGAGAGTAAATACAGTAGCAATAGATCTATCTTGTGTAGCAATACAGAATCAGCATAAGCCTGCACTTAAATCATATAAGCAACATGCAAAAGGTATCAAAACATATAATTATTAGGGATAGCAAGTAGAGGACGCTCCCTCTATGTTCAATTATCACAACTCTTATGGTTTAACAAACATATGGAAACAATAACACAGCATCGATACATCAATAGTCCCGCGTGCACTCCTCTCTTTCAGGAGCACACAGTAATGCAAAGCTGCCCTTTCAGTACAGCTTCGTTGTTGTAAGGGGCTAGTAAGCTCAATCAATGGTCTTTAGGAGTCAATACTCACTGTCCTGTAGATTCTAATTCTCAAATGAGAAAGAAGTAAGCCCCAGCTTTCCCGAAATCAAAACCTGGCAGGCGGTTTTTGCAGCCGCTCGTAAATGCCACAGTCACTGGGAAGCGCCGTAAAGCATACCAGTTTCGTCGCGTAGGAAGTCTTTTGCGACTATGGTGCCTGTTTTGGCAGCGTATATCCACTGGATGAGCAAACGATGGGTAAGAAGGGTAGATGCATCGGGTGATAATCAATAGAAGGGAAGTAAGGAACACAATTCAGGGTGACACCGAGGGAGGGTCCAGAGAAGACTTGAAGATGGTAACTCAACGCCTACGGGTAAATATACATGGTCCCAATCCCGTTTTGACCATCTTAACCCCGCCCTGAGAAAGGAGAGACGAAACAGATTGGGACCAGGCAAGCAAAACCTGCAGACAGAGGGCCAATCCATAGGTAGCAGAGAGGTGGAGCAAGATGATAGACAGGAAGTGCTGGAGGGGAGTGAGGAAACAGAGTGGGATTTTAATTTGTGGATTTTAACCTACACTTTATTGGTGTGGTCTTGTATGAATTTTATTATATATACTTTAATGCTATTGTTTTTTATCACTCTGTTTTTATCCTGTTATAACCCGTCTCAAACCTCAAGGAGAGGTGGGTAATAAATTCACTAGTAGTAGTACTAGTACTACTACTATTATTTAATAGATTATTAGATTGAATGTTCACAAAGTAACTAAGTTTGCACTGGTACTCCCCCAAAGTTACTTTTTTCAAACTGCTGAGATTTTATGGGCTCATGATACACCAGTATTTTCCAACCAGTGTGCCGTGGCACACTAGTGTGCCGTGAGCGATCCGCAGGTGTGCCATGGGAAATTGGAACCTCCAATACCCTTTCTTCCCCCTCCTGCCCACGGTGCTCTCTGGGTGTAGGTGAACTACAACTTCCAAACTCAAGGTCAATTCCCAAGCAAACCCTTTCAGTACTTTCTGTTGGTAATGAGAGTTCAATATGCCAAGTTTGGTTCAATTCCATTGTTGCAAGAGTTCAGGATGCTCTTTGATTGCGTGTTAACTATAAATCCCAGAAACTGTAACTCCCAAATGTCAAGGTCTATTTTTCCCAAACTCCATCTGTGTTCACATTTGGGCATATCGAGTATTCATGCCAAGTTTGGTCCTGATCCAACATTGTTTGAGTCCACAGTGCTCTCTGGATATAGGTGAACTATAACTCCAAAACTCAAGGTCAATGCCCACCAAACTCTTATAGCATTTTCTCTAGGTTATGGGAGTTCTGTGTAGGAAGTTTGTGTCTTTCTGCCATTCCTGCCAGGATATCTATGTTGTGTTCATCCAAACAGGCCCAGGTTTCACACTGTGTGTATAAATACATTTATAAGCATATTAACTATATGTATTACTGTGTTAGAGTGTCATTTTGTGTCATTTTGGTTGGTGGTGTGCCCCAGGATTTTGGAAATGTAAAAAGTGTGCTGCGGCTCAAAAAAGGTTGGGAAACACTGTGATACACAAACACTTGGAATGCTTCCAGGCAAAGCTTTCACTTTGCTGCTGCACTGCCTCAAACATGTAACTCTACAGGAAGTCCAGAAGACCATATAACCCACATACAACAACACTGTAAGAATGAGAAACTGAGCCCCCTTTCACACAGCTGAATGAAATTCCCACATTTTCTGCTTTAAGCTGGAATATATGGCAGTGTGGACTCACATAACCCAGTTCAAAGCACATATTGTGGGATTTTCTGTCTTGATATTCTGGGTTATATGACTGTATAGAAGGGCCCCAAGGGAGTAGAGTTTGGAAATTGTTGTAAGCTTCCATCTTGAGATAAATCCTTCTTGTTCAAATATTTACAGATATAGAACACTATAGGTAGTCATGCGATTGATTGGGATTGATGTAGCATGGGGACACAAGAGTTGTGTCATCCTTCTTGTAAGTTTTTGATACCAGTAAGTTATGTGCTGTGAAGTCACAGTTTTTAGAATATTTTAGCAAATGGTTTCAAAGTTTTCACAAGGAAGTCACTATGAAGAGAAAACCATGCATGCTTACATATATTCATGTTAGGAACGACTGCATATGGTTCTAATTTAACACATTAGAATCTTGTGCTTATATTTAAGATATCCAAAAATAGAATTTTGTGCTGGTTTAATAGTTAGGGTTTTCAAAAAAAATTGTAACCAATGTGGTTTATCTTTACAACCTTCAGATAACTTATTTCTTTTTATTTATATCTGAAGTGCAAATAATACAAGTATACATTAAATTTTACCAGATGCTACTACAAATGTCTTCAATGTTTGGTAAAAGAACTGTGTTTAATTTATTTAAACATATCACCTCTCGAAGATGTTGATTTTTGCTCCAGAAGCCAATTGCTTTTCATCCTGTTGTCAAGACTCACAAGTCACACTTGTTTAATCTAAATTAAATCTTGTTTGTGTTAAATGAGAACCCAAGGGTCATGAAATCTTAAGTCAGGCATCATGAATGTTTTAGACATGGGTCTAGGGATTCTTATTAACTTTCTAGTTTTATTGCTAGACATAAAGAACGTTCCTGAAAATTTTCCCAAACAGCATTACAGAGATGAGTGCGAATTAACACTTAGTGCTTCCTAGATTTTTTTCACTTGCAAGTTTTATTAATGCAAGTAAGCACAACCAGTGAATTTTTCTTCAAAATAAATAAATAAATAAACAAACAAGACATTGTACACTCATCCAAAAAAAAGGGTTGCCATTTTCCAAGTCCCAAAATCCAGGTTACCTAATCTACATATTATTGTTATCAGCATTATTTTTAACACAATTTTTACTAGGGTTAGAATCCAAAGAAAGTCACAAACAAAAAATACATTTAAAAAAATACAAAAGCATTGAAAACAACACAGGCCCCACCAGGCCCATAGCCAGGATTTTGATTTAGGGGGGACAGGACGGGGGACTGAGTCTGAGAGGATCTACCCTAGCAAACCTTTTGTATCATTAACCCAATACCCCCATGCATATGAGATATATTGAGCATGGTGATCAGATCATGATATGAATAAACATAACAGTTTAAATAATGTACCAGTAAGGCCTTCTCGCGGATCACCCTGAGAATTTCAGGGGGAGGGCTGAAACCCCTCAACCCCCCACCCCCAACCCCCGGCTACAGGCCTTGGCCCCACCGTTCTTTAAAATTTTTGTTCTAAATTACTTGTTAATCATGAGACCCAAGCACTAAACTCTAAAATATAAAGCAAATGCCTGCAGAACATGTTTCCTTATCCGTCAAGGTCTTGTGCTATTTCCAGTCTTATTACCAAGCAACACAATTTTTTAAAAACTAAGAAGAACAATGGAGGGGGGAATGGGGAGACAGGTTTTGGTTGCAATACTTTCACAAAGACCCAAGACAAATTATTAATGGATCACAACTTACCAGTTCTTCACACATCAATGGGAAATAGAATATAGCCCCCTTACTCTTTGACGCAATATTTTTTTTAAAAAATCCCTCCTGGGAGTGTTCGAAACCTCTCTTAATCCTCCAGTACTACAATTATGGTATGCCTCTTTCCTAAGTATAGTCAAAATATAGGATTTGCTATTATCTGTGGTTTCAGCTATTCATTGGGTCTTGGAACATATACCCAGTGGACACAAGGGCCCTACTGTAGATGAAAAATGGAAACTAATCTAAATATTTAGAAATACCATAGATGAAAATGAAAACTAATGGAAATATTTAGAAAGGCCGATACTACTATATCAGTTTCCTCCAGGAAATAATTGCCTAAAAATTGCTTGAATTCTTCCAGTCAGTCTTAAGATCTGCCTCATCTCCCTTCCTGGGTGCTGCCCATATGCTCTGAAGTATTGACTGTTGGCAGGCGTATAAGGCTCTGCTGTGTTCATTCCACAGAACTCAAGCTGTCCATTCTTTCTGTGGTTTCCTATGCCTTTACTAAATGTCTCATCTGTCTTGGAGGAGGTGAGGGGAACAGGAATCATCTCCTAAAATATGTATCCATGTTAGCCAATAGGGAAGTGTGTGTGTGTATAAGCTGATACAGACCCAAAAACTATAGCTGAATGAAGACCTACTGAAAATACTTGCATTAATGGAAAGCAGGAATGCAAAGCTGTGAGTCATGTGTTATCCCTTGTGATTTTAGTGAAGCCTTTGGGACCTAAACTGTTTCTCCCCAAACTCTAGTTTGCTCCTCTACTCTGTCACTGTAAACACTAGGTTTTTCCTACTGAAAAGTACCATTCATTGAAGGAAAAAAAACTTTACAGTTTAACAAGTTGTTTCAAGAAACATCCAACACTGTAACAGCCAGGAGAAGAAAGCCATCAAGAGATGGCCAGAAGAGATGTATTATCACTTCCAGGCACTTAGAATGGTGACTGAAATGGCATGTTGTACCCTTTGACAGCTCCAAAAATGCTGGAATTTGTTAGGCTTCTGAAGTTTCCTCTCCTATGATCATAGGCTATCCCTTTTGGCTGAGTATGATTGTCTTCGAAGAGTAGAGTCTTGGTGGTGATTCTGTAAATGACAGTAGAGATCACTCTTCCACCAAATACAGAGTAGTACAAGATAAGGCAAGGTTTCCCCAGGAAAACCAGAAAATTGTTGAGGCTACAGAGGATTTGGGGAATTATAACTCTGCATCTGGGCACATCTGCCCTAAAGTATTACTCAAGAAAGCAACTTGCTGAAGAACCATGTTAAATTTTATCCTCAGTCTGGAATCAGCGAGAGTTCCTTGAGAATCAAACTATCTTTTGATTTGGCAAGACAATTCCATGAGTTATGCTGTCCTAAAAGCAGTACAAATTAGGGTTTTGCTTTGTTTTGTTTTCTGAGATCACAGAAGTGTCAAGAATTCTTCATCTTGCCAATATTTCCTGCAGATAAAACATAAGACTGGTGGAACAGTTGAAACATGGTTCCATGCACACCATCTGTCATTTTCTCCTCCCTATACTGGAGTTGCAGAAAATGTGTACTCTTATTTATTTATGTACAAGATTTGGGATGTACTTGAGTTATATCAAGAGATGTACTCTTGATACATACTTAACATTAATTTGGTATATGCTTTGCAAAATTTGAGCCCCTGATACCTGAACATTAAGGAAATAAAAATATCTACACAAGAAACAGTGATTTACTGGCTCTACTGGTTTATCTGGGCAAACAGCCAGATATCCTAAACAAAAATATAAGAGACAGAGCAGGTCAAAGAAAATAGCCAAGAGCCTAAAGAGATGAATGGAGAACCACATCTATTTCAATTCATAGTATGGGCCTGTCTAGACTGTAGACAACACTCATTCCCTCTGGGCTAGCTATCCCCTATCCACAATGAAAGCAGGAAACAAGCGTAGGTCCTTTTTTATCTTTCAACATATATTTACCTTGCAAAAAAAGGGCTGGCAGAGGAACATGCTGCAGTTGCAGTTCTCTCGTGAAGAGGAGGCTCCTGGGGAATCAATTAGAGAGCAGGCTAACTCATTAGGCATTCTGGGAAACCCAGACTAGGCCGCCAAAGGGAAAATTGGAGAGGGTTTCTTTACCATTAATGGTTTGTAGAACAGGGAATTTCAGCTGCTGTTGTTTGTTACCTGGTTATCTGACAAACAACACCTGCAGAACAACAGCTACATAACTATCAAAGGCAGGGGAGAATTCTCCATTTTTACTTAGGGAGCTCTAATCCATCACAGAAATTATCTCTCACACACATACACTACTTTTTTTCAGATAGATGAGCCTTACCATTTCATTTCAGGCTACATTAAACAATGCATACTACCACTCTTGGCAAAAGGTGGGAAGAAAATAAAGCACACCTTAACTGGTGACAAGGGTTACTTTTAACATTTTAAAAAACTATATTTCAAAATTGCAAACCAAACACACACATTTTTTGGCATGGCAATCCAATCTTCCCCACAAAATAGGATAGTGGCTGAAAACCGACCTCCACAGATTTGCCATCTTTCTTTGACCTTGTCTTGGATAGAAACCCTGTTGATTGCCACCAAAACATGCTGGCTTTGTGGGGGAAGGAGGGGGGAGGGAGAGGGAGGGAGAGATCTGGGACGGCATCTCTCAGCTACAACAGAGTTGCACTTCTCATTTTAAGAAGACAGTTCTTAAAAGTCAATTAAAGTGGATGCAGCCCAGGCTTCCCATTCACCTCATCTTCCTCGACCCCTCAATGGGCATGAAGATGTGACCCCATGTTGTATTCACTGCCTGTCTTCAGCACTAGGTCAGCATAGTGCATTATAGCAAAGTGTTTGCATACAAAATAATTATAACTCAAGAAAGTATGACATGATCCAGCTTATATCTGATATTATGGAAATAATTTCTTTACATTATGAATATTATCTAATTCTGAGATTCCATTCTGGCCAATTAAACAGAGTTTGATGCATCTTCACAGAGGTGTAATTAGGAATTTTGGAACCAACTAGCAGATTTGTCTTTTACTAAAGAAATGAAGCAATGTTGCCGGTAAAAATAAAGGCCAAACGCCTAAATGATCTTATGGCACTCGATCCTGTCTCATTTTGAAAACTAAGCAAGGTCATCCCTGGTTAGTATTTGAATGGTGGACCAAAAAAGGAATTCCAGACTTTGTAGGCTATATTTCAGAGGAAGGCAAAGGCAAACGTCCTCTGAGTATGAAATTCATGGCACATGCAAGTTGAAGGCACATGCACACAAAAGTATAAAGGCAAGGTATAAGAAACAAAGCTAAGAATTTGGGTTGACTGGTATGTGATGCTTGACTGTATTTTCAAGCATCCTTCACCACTGGCCATTGCTTGCTGAAGCTCGTGAGTGGAAGTCTGGCAAAATCTAAAGGTCACAAGTTGAGAAGTGTTAACTTGAATATACAGGAGTTGTCATGTCTAGAATCCAGGACCGATGAGAAGTAACAGAGATTCTTCAATTATGATTTAACTCATCACAATGCTTCAAAGGTTATCAAATAAGGACGAAGAAAGTGTGGCCCACATGAGGTCCCAGGATCCGAATTTAGTCCTGTTATTAACCCAAAAATCCCCTACATACCCTTCAAAATAATCTTTGGTGCAACTTTCAGATAGAAATCATCCAATGCATGAACATCCAACTGCTAATGTACTTTTGTTCACAAAGAAACTTTCTTCTCTTAGCAGCTCCCAGAAACTAACTCCAGAGGGTATGCTAGCACTCCATATGAGGTTTTCAGGATGAATACAAAACAGTAGATCACTCAACTCTCAATTTCACTAATGAACATGTCTCAAACGTAAGACCTGTGGGATGAATCTGGCCCGTCATGTCATTTTGTGTGGTTCTCCAGGTGCTGGACTACAACTCCTATATTCCTCATCATTAGACACCATGACTAGAGCTGACGGGAATTGTGATACAGTACCATATGGAAAGTTGCAATTTGTTCTGTTTAGTCAGGATAATGGAGTTTGAATTGTGTTACAAGGATTGTAGCTATGATGTCTGACTTTCAAATATATTTTAACCTTTCCCCAACCTCAGGATCACCAATGCTGTTGGGCTGCAATTTCCATTGTCCCCAGTTTGCATGGCAGATAATAAAAGTGATGGTAGTTGTTGTTCAACAACATTTGGGGACACAATTTGAGTAAAAAATAAAGAGCACTGACCATTATATAAAAATATACTTGGCCCTTTGGATCTACAGATACTCTGCCCATGAATTCAATGGCCTTTGGAAGGCAACCAAAATGATGATGTGTTCCTTGATGAAAATGAGTTTGACACCCAAGTGCTAATGGAAGCCGTTATATCAGAAGATGCCATTAACTGGAATCTTCCCACTGAGTGCATGTTGGTTTGGGCTCCAGTTCACATCAGTTTGTAACATCTCCTAAAAGTTGTGTGAAATTAAGTTGTATTTTTATGTGTGTACATTTTCCTAATTAATGAATTTTGTATCTACTTGCACAAGCATTTCCCCTAAAAGAATGCATTTTGGGGTACATTCTTTCTTAATATACAAATCTGGAGGTGGGTTTCTGAGTTGTAAACCAGATCAGCATATATACAAAGGCTTGGGAATGATGGGAATCTAATACAAATCTATTTCAGACATGTAGCCCAGAAATCAAGAAACTCTACTGCAGGTATGAACAACTGTGCTTCTTTCGGTGGTTTCCAATTACATCATTCATAATATCACAGAGTTTGCTATGTGAGCTAATGCGGGGGAAGGGGGCCCAACACATCAAAAAGACCACAGCTGGCCATGTCTGCTCTATTGAAATCTATTATTTTATAGAATTTATTGAATCACATGTTCATAAAGGAAATGGACAAGCTTCACTGATAACTCAGGAAATGGAATAACTTCCTTCAAGCAGTTCTACCGAAGCATTACCACTTTAATAATTGAACTTAAGACATAATGAACTATGCAAAAGAAAGCTTCTAGACCTCAGATACCTTACTTGTCAAAAATATTTTTGGCTCTTAAACAAAATCAGGTTTTCAACAGCATACGGTTCAGTTATTGCCAATTATTAAGTCATTTGCCTGTAAACAGCAGATGCTCCATGAAATTTAAATTTTAAAATGTAAGATAGATTTATTTATTCATTCATTTATTTATTTATTTATTTAGAGAGAGATAACACACTTTTTGGAGGGAAAATTAAACACACAGGGCTGCTTGACTTCACTGAAGGTTTAGCCTGTTTGCCATTAGCAGAGTCTATTTTTAAATGATAAAACAATTTCACAACAATCAACTAAGTTTTCTGTTTTGATACTTACAAACATCTATGACATAAATCCAGTTAGCAAAGTAGATTAAACTGAGCCAACTGAACGCACACAAGAATTTTCATCTTCCTCCTGATTCAATGAGTCTCCTGTAGGCTTGGATTTCTTTGAAACATGATAGCACTATGATTCCACCAACTCCATGCTTCCTCTCTAGATAATCATGATTTTTTTTCTGTTTATGGAGGAGAATTACAAATTCTCAGCCAGTGAACTCTGCTGGTGCCACCAAAGACTACAAATCTCTGGGAACCATTGGTTATAGTCACAGTAGTTAAGGTGGAATTGCAATGTTATAACTGTGTAACATAAAATGAACATAGACAACATACACCCAGCTCTATCCCCACTGATCATGAGCCACCATTAAATCACATTTACTGCCTTTAAATCTGAGATATTTTTCAGGCAAGCGTGGAACGTAGTTGTATTTTAACAACATACAGAGTGCAGAAAGCTGTATTTTGCTGCAGAAAAAAATCTACAGGACCAAATAGGCAGCTGTTAAGCCTATAATCTGAAGCATACCTAGAAATAGGTTTACAGCATAAAAGAGGATGAACCCATTTTTTCTATTATAGAACTACAATTACCCTATTAACATTTAAATCAAAAGCAAAGCTTATAGTTACCACAAAGTAATCCTTTTGAAACAGATTGATAAGAGGATTTTCACTAGGAGGCACTGATTGTGCTTTCATTCGCTGGAAATCCTGTGCACAAAGCTAAAATTTGAAATCCTTCTATTAGCAATCTACTCAGGCCTTCAGGGAATTATTTTTTTTTAAAAAAAAACTTGATAATGAGCTGCAGTACAGCAAGATCTGTGATTGTATGGGAATGGTGGCAATGAGAAACATTCAATCTATTGCACACTTACCCAGAGAGCTATAGTTCTGGTGGAAGGATTCCATAAAATCATGCTAAAAGGGCTTAGAAAAATGTCTAGAGGTTTATTTATTTAGTGTCAAATGCATTGCATAAATAAGTATAAAACTGATAAAATAAAGAAAATACAAGAGGCTAAATAATTTTAGACCAAAGATGGGCAACAGTGACTGCATTGTCTGTAGCTTTAAACAATTCTTCCCCTGTGCATGAGGCAGGGCATTGTGAACAAGCATACAGATGTGGAATTGTTTGTTCTGCTCCACAGGCGCACAAGGTGGAGGATTATTCTAGGTAGTGCCCATTTTTCCAGGTTGTCTTTTGATCTGTCCACTCCACTTCTGAGTCTGTTCAGGGACTTCCAAGTTGCCCATTCTTGCTTTGCCCCAGGAGGAAGACCCTTGTGGGGGACCATCAATTGAGATTTCTTGGTTTAGCTGCCCAGAGGGATACTCTTGCTATTGCTAGGGATCGTTAAGAGGAGTGGTGGTTCTCATTGATCTTTTGCTTGATTTGAGTCTACTGGGAGGAAGCCGACAGCCATGCAGTGGATGGCTTTCATAGTTTTCAACCTTATTTTTCTAGCAGTTAGCAGCAACTTCTCATCACACATCAGTGGGGGCAATGGCAGATAGCTTGTAGAGTCTTTCAGCAGGTGTGGGTTTGAGACATCCTGTGATTATTCTGCATGTTTCGTTCAGTGCTATACTCACCTGCTTGCATGGGCAGACTTGTGCCAAACAGGGCAGGATTACTTAGCAGTTCAATAAGACAAGGGCTGGGCTGATGTTCTTATTAATTCCCTATTATTTTTAGGTCCTCCAGCACAATTCCATGGTCAGCCTTCAGTGGATGCATACCATAAAATCATGGTGAAGAAAACTAAAAAGTGCCTGGAGATTTCACCTCCCTAGCATTTCCAGGCCCTCAAGCATAACTCTATGGTCAACATCAGTCAGAACCATACCATGAAAATACACTACAGGACTTAGCCACATTTTACAATTAAAACACTGTAATAGCATTAAAATGCAATTGAATCATCATATTAAAAACAATTGGGGAAAGTGAAAGCTGCAGAAAGCTGCATATACATTTGGAGGTGGGGGAGGGGGTAGTGACCCATTATTATATTTTTAACAGACTGCACATCAAACTACCACCCTCACTGTTAGCAAAGGTGGCTAAATTAGTGACAACAGGAGTGCAAGGAAGCCTTTTGTAGCTCAAATGAACTGTAAAGTTAACTGTAGTGAATAGTGGTATAAGTTGGATATACTTCTTTAGTCTTAAGGAGATGCTAAACTGAGGACTCACCTGAAGACTGGGTATTCCTGCAGAGTCCTGAAGACTTGCCTTACAATGCTATCTTTTGTGCTACTCCTCCATAAAACATTACAGGAATAGCCTCTGTTTTGGCATACCTGATGCAATATTGCTTGTTATACCTGCTTAGGATACTAGTAGAGCTTTCATATCTCAGGTGACTGAACCTAAAAGGGAAATACAGTGATACCTTGAATTAAGAGTTTGATTTGTTCTGTGATTGAGCTCTTAACTCAATTCTCTCTTTTCTGAACGCAAAATTTCCCATTGAAATGCTATTAATCCATCCTTGACACACACGGCCAATTATTTTTGTTGTATGTTTTTAAATAAGAAAATGTACTATATAAATAACAAATAATATATAAATGCACATTCACATGGAACAATAAAAAGAAAGATCAAACTTTAAAATGGTAGAAGCACAAAGTGAAGAGGCAGAAGCATCATTTTCTTCATACTGTACTCATTCCAGCCTCCCACCTTCTCTTATTCTCTCTCCCTCTTAATGAAGTCAAACATCCCAGAAATAAAAACCTCACAAAATCAACTAACCCAAAATTCCTCAAAGTGGACAACAAGAGCAAGAGCGCCCTGAGTCTTCCTTCGGGGATAAGAAGGGCGGGGTAAAAGTATAGCAAATAAAGTAAATAAATAAATAAAGCAGACCGCAATCTCCCAATGCAGACATGGGCACGAGGCAAGGAGGCTGCTCCCTTGAAGCCCTAAAACCCTGTACTCTTGTGCTAGCACTCCCACTTCTGCTAGCTCTTAAGTCAAAATGCTGCTCGTATTGTCCAAGTGAAACAAAGGCTGAGCGATGGCTCTTAGCTCAAAATATTCTTAAGCTGAGATGCTCTTAGGTTGAGATTCCACTATAGAAGGTGAGGCTCGATACAAATGTGCAAAACTTCCAAATCTTTGCCTTTTATAAAGTTACTAAACCTGGTGGTACTACTTTTGGCGGGGGAGGGGGGGCACACCGTGCTGGTATCATAATTGCTTACTCACATCTGTTGAGAAATTGTTTATTTTTTTGTTTGTTTGTTTGTTTGGACTTATCCGTCGCCACTCCCGTCCGGCTCGGGGCGACTTACAACATTAAAAACAGAGTTAAAACAGCACATATAAACAATAAAATCAGAACAACAACATATCGACCTTATGCACAAGAAGCAGGATTATACGGCATTCTTTATCCGCAGTGGGGTACCTGCAAATTAATGGCCAAATGCCTACTGGAATAGCAGAGTCTTACAGGCTTTACGGAAGGCCAGTAGACTAGGGAGGGCACGGGCTTCTGGAGGGAGGGAGTTCCATAGTGTTGGAGCTATGATGTGGAAAGCTCTCCTCCTTGTTGAAGTCAGATGGAATCTCTTGCAGCCCGGGATTTCTAGAAGGTTATGAGACTCTGAACGCAGTGTTCTGGAGGGGCAATATAGGGAGAGGTACACTGGCCCCAGACCATTCAAGGCCTTGAAGGTCAACACCAGCACTTTGAAATTGTTGGTATGTTTCTGTTTGGACTTTCCCCTAGCTCAGTGGTTCTCAACTTGTGGATCCCCAGGTGTTTTGTCCTACAACTCCCAGAAATCCCAGCCAGTTTACCAGCTGCCTGGATTTCTGGGAGTTGAAGGCCAAAACATCTGGGAACCCACAGGTTGAAAATCACTGCCCTAGACTGGAGCACAAGTAAACTCTGTTAAACTAGTTTGCAATAACTTGGTTCAGAACCAAGAGATTAGCCTGACCTACTCTGCAATTGTCTCTGTATCGCTAGAGTTAAGAGTGCAGTTTCACCCAAATACTGTGCCTATTTCTGAAACACAGTAACATATGACGTACAACAAATGTCTGATTTGAGGAGGTTATTTTTGTTTGAGGTAGGTGTCACTAGCAAAACAAGAGATTAAACAGCATTACATCAGATGATCAACACTTACAATCAAAACATACGGGAAATTCATTGGATGGAAAATAAGTGTTTTTCTTATGGATGCTATCTTAAAGAGCAACCTTAAGAGATTTGTGTCCCATTTGTCATGTTCCAGAATTAGATCTTTCAAACACTCAGCCAGTAAATGTGTGATCTTCAACAGTATGTGCAGGTTGCACCTAGTTTTAGAAAGTTCCAAAATACTATGATTTAGAAACAAAATTGCATACAGCAATATAAGCATTACCAAGTTTTCATCATTAACAGGAAAAAAGGAAGGAAGTGAAAGGAATCTAGCAGAATATTTTTTTTTAAAAACCTGCTTCTTAATATTTAAAAATAATCACCGGGAGAGGTCATCCAGAGTTTTGGAATTCGGTGCCATCTCTACGCAGATGACGCCCAACTCTACTACTCTTTTCCACCTAATCCCAATGAAGCCCCTTGGGTGTTGGATGAATGCTTGGCTGCTGTGACAGTCTGGATGAGGACGAATAAGCTGAGAGGTCCTCCAGGTTGATCGTAAGCCAGATTGAGGTATAGGGTGGCAACCTGTGCTCGATAGGGTTGCACTCCCCCTGAAGTCACAGGTCCGCAGCTTGGGTGTCCTCCAAGACTCATCGCTAACGGTTGAAGTGCAGGCATCAGTGGTGGCTGGGAGGGCCTTCACACAATTGAAGCTCATGCGCCAGCTGAGACCGTACCTCGTGAAGTCGGATTTGGCTATGGTGGTCCACGCCTTAGTTACCTCCAGATTGGATTATTGCAATGCGCTCTACATGGTGCTGCCCTTGAAGACGGCCCAGAAATTTCAATTGGTCCAATGAGCGGCAGCCAGGTTACTAACTGGAGCGCATTACAGGGAGCGGTTAACCCCATTTAAAAAAGCTCCACTGGCTGCTGTTTATTTTCCAGTCCCAATTCAAGGTGCAGGTTCTTACCTACAAAGCCCTGAATGGTTTGAGACCCGTCTACCTGCATGACCGCATCTCTGTTTACGAATCTACATGATCTCTCCTATCTTCCAGAGAGGCCCGTCTCTCGCTCCCACCCCCATCGCAAGTGCGACTTGTGGGGACGAGGGAGAGGGCCTTCTCTGTGGTGGCCCCCTGGCTCTGGAACTCGCTCCCCAGAGATATTAGGCAAGCCCCCACCCTGGCAGTCTTCAGGAAGAGGTTGAAAACTTGGCTGTTCCAGTGTGCCTTCAATGAATGAATGAACAATAATTTCCTGACCTGATCAATTCCTGAAAAATTGCTCTCGGAAGCACTTTTATTTTCCCAGTTAGTGCAATCAAACCCTACTTTATCCTCCAGATCCCCTTCTCAGATACATTACACTGCTGTCTCACCAGTGTTTTTAATTTTTTAATCTATTGGAACCGGCCCTGCTCGCAGTCATTGATTTCTGTGTTTAAATGTTGCAATTTTATATTGTTGATGTGTTATTTATAATGTTTTTTGTAGTGTATTTTTATTTCCTTATATTTTATTCCTGTGTTCTGTTTATATTGATGTATTGTATTGCTGGGCTTGGCTTCATGTAAGCCGCCCCAAGTCCCCTTGGGGAGATGGTGGCAGGGTATAAGTTATTATTATTATTATTATTATTATTATTACAGCATGAACTTTCATAGGTTTCAGTTCAGCTGCTCAGACACATTGATAGAGGTAATATTAAAGCACTAAGTTACATGGCAGTTACATAGTTGTAGGACTAGGGACAGAACACAATAAGATGATGGAAATAAGATATATGACCAGAATCATAACTCACACTTTTCCAATTCCACACCTACAGACATGTGCATTTTGCAGGTTTCACTTTGGCAGGTGTGATTATTCACAGATTTGATTACTACGAGTGTTTTTGCTTGGAATTTCTTGGTCCTACACTGTGAATCTATACCATTGTAGTGTGGCTCATTGAAGAACCAACAGGTTTCCAAAGAGAACACTTCTCTAGGCATTTTTATGTCCTCAGTGTGATTCTTCACTCAGGTTTTGGCAGACACTGACAGAGTGTTATGCTAGAGCAGTGGTTCTCAACCTGAGGTCTCCAGATGCTTTTGGATTTCAACTCCCAAAGATCCGAACAGATGGTAAACTGGCTGGGATTTCTGGGAGTTGTAGCCCAAAAATATCTGGGGACCCCAGGTTGAGAACCACTGTGCTAGATAATCTAGGAATTCCTAGAGAGGTGTACTCTCAAGTAAAAATAATTTTATCTGTGACTTTTTTCAGTCTTCTGGCAGCTCTGCACAATCAACCCCAGTGAGTGTGGAGAGCTGGCAGTAAATAATGTATGCCCGTTATTTTTATATTAACTTCTTATTTGCAGCTAAGGGAAAAAATTGATATTATGATAAAATAAATTAGTTAATTTAGTTTTATGCCCCAGAATATGCACCTATATCTCCCCCCCCCCCTCTCTTTTTTTAATGCTGCAATACATTAACACGGCTATATCTTTGACAAGTGTTCTTCAAAGATCTTGGTATTTTCCCTTTTAGTGGCTATAATGCTAGAAGCATGTGTCTCTCTAAGCAAACAACTTAGTGAAATACTACTGACTCTCTTTTTTCTTACTTCCAGGCAGACAAGAGGATTACCAGCGTCATTTTTTTGTTTGTTGTCTTAATGGATGCTGAATGCTTAGGGTTTGAATACCCCTAGCAAACAGGCATCACCCCCAGCTTCCCTTGTCTACAGTTCTTAATATTCTGGAAATCAAAATTTTCTATTTCTTTGGAGAATTCTGATTTGTATTTATTTTGTGCTGTATACCACTGTGGTGTCACAAAAGCAGCTTCAATAATGAAATCTTTTTTAAACTTTCTGCATTTTATTTTTGTTATGCACATCTGTATTCTACTTTGGTTGAGTGCCCTTTGGAGTTCAGGGGCTCATTTTGCATACATCAAAAGACCTTACAGTCAATTAGCCCAGACAGAATGTTTTATTATAATCCCTGAATATACTACTTTAACTAGATGCAAGACAAAAATGTAGAGAAGAGGACTGAAAATATGACCCACTTCACTCATAACATGAAATAGCATTATAACCCACCTCAATTTGTCACAATTTTCCTTAATAGCATGCAATCTGTTCCAATTTACACTTTGCCTGGAACCTATAAGATTACATTCAACAGAATCGGGGGGTTTTTCATACTGATCTCAGTGTTAGCTATTTAAAGAAGCCCTTTACCACAAAGACTGAATGCAACCCAAAAGTCATGACTACTTTTGCATTGTTCGCAATTTCCTTTATTTAACCAGGTGGCTCAGTTGCCACACCCTGCTTATATAATAATTCAAAAGCAACTTTTAAAAGTCAAAACCACCTTAATACATGTATATGTTAATGAAATAGGTGTGTTTATGAGTACTGCTACTTCAACAGAACATTTGGCACCAGAGGCAACTTGGATAGGGAAAGGTTGCTACACCCCAAAAAAGAAATGCAATACGTTTTGGCAAACTTTTTATCCAAGGCCAATAACATATACGTGACATGACACAACCAGGTCAGGTAAACATCATATAAGTAAATAAAACATTTTGATCCTTCTAGACACAATTTAAAGGCTTCTTTCGGAATGGATCCAAGGACAATTTCTATGATTTCCACTTTGCTGGCCAAACTTATAGAATTTACGGAACTTTGCTTTTTATGTTTTGTATTTTTTTACATATTAGGTATAGGTGGTGAGGCAGGCTTAACTGTTTTCCCTTTCTTCCGATATTCATGCATGCTCACAAAAGAACTGATTTATAGAGTACAACCTCTACTTAAGAGCATCCCAACTTAAGAGCCCTTTGATTTGAGAGCTGTTTCTTGGCCCTGGTTTTGCTTTGACATACAAGAAGCATTTTGAGTTAAGAGCTATCGACAGAGGGAGTGCTAGCACGAGAGTACAGGGCTTTAGGGCTTCAAGGGAGCAAACTCTGTGCGTCGTGCTCTTGTTGACTTTGGAAAATTGCTGTCTGCTTTGCTCTTGTCTGCTTTGAGGAACTTTGGGTTAGTTGATTTTGTATGCCCCCCCCCCCTCGGATGTTTGACTTCATGAACAGAGAGCGGGAGATGGAGCAAGAGAGGAAGGGAGGCTGGCATGAGTACAGTATGAATAAAATTATGCTTATGCCTCTTCACTTTGTGCTTTTGCTTCCTTGCCACAACATTGCACTTCTACAATTTTAAAGCTGATCTTTCTTTTTTTATTGTTCCATGTGAATGTGCATTTCTATATTATTTGTTATTTATAAAGTACACTTTCTTATTCCAAAACACAACAAATAATTCGGGGGACATTGCAATGGGAAATTTGCTTTGAGATAAGACCATTTTGAGTCATATCTCAAAGCAAATTTGAAACATATTAAACTCTTAAGTCAAAGTATCACTGTATAGGCATATAAATATACAGTTATTGTAGGTTCAGTTAGATAAAAATTCCATTCTTTTTCAGATCAAGCTGTAGACATATGACTGCAAACCGATGACCACAGTCTGTGTTTCTCCTGCCCTCCTTCTCCATCCTTCCTATGCCAATATTTCTTTTTAGAAAAACAAAAAAAAAAACCCTTTGAGCTATATAATAGGATTAGGAAAAAGAAGGGCTGGTAACCATTACTTTTTTTTGTAAAAAGCAGTTCATTAACAGCGATTTTGTCTACTGATGTATGTCTGCACTTTATACCCATCTAAAGAGTACCACAAATGCCTATCTTTGAGAAATTCTGCTAATACATATCTTTGAGAAGGAACCTAAGAATGTAAGTCAGTCTTACTCCAGAAGTGTTCTACAATTATTGTGCTAATCCCTTTTATAGCAGTAGCTGAAATTTATCAGGTCAGGCTCAAGTATAGTAAGTGTTAATTACCAGCATGCCAAAGCAGATTTGAAATGTGGTGTTTAATACATCCAGTGTGTTGGCTTAAGCACCTGTTAAAACAGATGTTGACTTTTTACTATCATTATTAAAACTTATTACAAACCAAAAATTTATAAATATCTCCTTTTGACATCTCAGATGTTGCTCTCCCCAAAAAGGTTGAAAATATTTGGGAATTTCCAAAAGGTTTGCTTAGGACAGGTTACTAGTTTTCCAGGTGACATTATCAACTGTGAATGTAGGCATTATGGTCCTAAAATCCCCTAAGGGCATAACTGCCCACCTCTAACCAAAAGATAATGAAGCACTCCGACACCTTGAATGGCCAAATCTCCAGGTGATCTGAACAGAGTTATTTAAAACAGCAAATGGATAAACACATCTACGCAACAAGCGTACCCATAACCATCACTGCAAGACATCACTGCAATACAGCATGCTCCCTGCCTCCATCAGTATCCAGCACATTATCAGGACAGATCATGAACTAACATGGAGAGGATAAATATTTGGCATGTCAGTGGCCTGTATGAACCACCTTCAAATGCTGCAAAAGGCCTATAATGTACTTGCTTTCTTCAACCTCCAAATAAGAATTGCTGGTAACTATAGCAACCAGCTCATTTCCGACATGCACACAGCATATATTTAGGTGGGATCATCCACTGAAGCAGGTAGAGATAAATAGAAATATTACTGTTTTAGCCACTGACTACCATGAATGGAGCTATAAGGTACTGAGAAATCCTGAGAAGTTCAATTGTGGTTCAGGACATAAAATGATGGCTTTATGTAAACTTGAGTAATATAAACCAGATATATGGCACTGATGAATAATAATCCTGTGTGCATGCACAAAAGTAGAGGAAACTAAGTAGCATCATATTACAAAGCTTTACTAAGATGAAACCATTCATTTGAAACCCCTCTGAATTCAATGAAATCTGCTTGCAAATAAGGTGTGCTTATGATGAAAGTATTTGAGAGATAAAAGAAAGCCTTTCCTACACTGCAACCCAGGCCCTTCTATAACAGGGGTAGGGTCGGTGGTCCAAGAGCCATGGAGTACCAGAAATCTCCCCAAAACTACATCAAAGTGGCTGGAAACACACTTCTGGTTCTTCATAAATTGGTATCTATATATCTATCTATCCATCTCAAACAAAGCATGGAGAAGGAGCTGACCTATCAAAGAAGCTGCGGTAAGGTTTCAGGAAGGGCATCTCTGAGCTCCCCTCTTTTGACCAGAAAAGGGGCTGTTCCAGGAGTCTGGAGAGGTCAAAGGTTCATGAAACAGCTTTTGGGATACAATTTTCTCAATGCTTTTTTTTTTACAAAGGCTAATAGTACATATATTCAGTTAAACAACTACTGAAATATAGGTCTCCCTACCACATAAAGCTCCAAAAGCACATTTATGTTTAGATGCATACATTTGCTTAAGATGTCTAAGGGCCCTTCCAGACAGGCTCTATATCCCAGGATCTGATACCAGGTTTTTGGCTTTAAACTGGATTACATGGATTACTGCCAAATTATCTGAGATAAACAGAAAACCTGGGATCAGATCCTGGGATATAGGGTATCTGCATTTTGCTGTTGGTGTGTGCCTTCAAGTTGTTTTCTAACCTATGGTGATCTGTAGGTGAAGCTGTGGGGGTTTTTTTTTTTTTGGCAAATTTGTCTTTTGCTGAGGTTAAAAGAGTACGACTTGCCCAAGGTCATTCAGTGGATTCCATGGCTAAGTGGGTATTCAAATCTTGATATCCAGAATCTTAGACCAACACTCAAACAACTATACCATATTGGCTCCCCATATTTGCATTATCACACAGTGCAAATTGATTTTTTAAGCTTCAGATTCAATAGTTCACACCAGAAAGTGGAGACAAACTATAACCCAGCTATGCAGAACAGGGCAGACTATATGATAGGATGGATTTAGGTTAAGGAACTTGGAATTGGGGTCTTGGAAGGTGGGCACTCCTTTTTTGTACCCATAGCACCTCCTACAGTCATCTGGAAATGCTACATGGACAACCCTGCTAAATTGGGGGGAGCTGGTGAAAGGGACTCCCTAAAAATCAAATGTAGTCACCTTCCATGAGGATTTTCTGCCAATAGCAATCAATTTGGGGTTTCCAATATATGGAACAATTCCACACTTGCGACTTATGGTTAAGTCACACTATAAAAATGCAGGGTTCTGTAACAAGTCTCCAATAACTGGCCATATTTGCAAGTTATATATATGGGTCTCTGTCATCAGGATACACACGTGCAAACTGTGTAGCAAAAATGATGAATTTTCTTATGGATTTTCTTATGGAAGAATCTATGAATATCCCAGAATATGATATCCTGGTATATGTTGAACCAAGAACTATTGTGAGGTATGTCATCTACCATAATTAGGAACAGTATACAGCTGTTGTCCAGACATGTCCACCATCTACATGAACTTACTGGGAGTTTCTGATCATGAGTATAAATCACACTATCTTCTCAATGTTCTTGAAGTGCAGCTCTCATTATTCTTTACAATTGCCTATCACAACAAGGTCTGTTAAGAGCTGCCGTTCCACATTATTTGGAGATAATTCCCACTCCTGGACTAACCATGCAAGAAAACATTTCAAAGTTCTCTCTTTTTCAGTTATTTCAAAATGTGGCTGGATTTTTTTTATGGAAGTACAATAATTCTTACAAGAAACAGGATAATGGTTTCCACATCTTTCTAATCAACAGAGCACTCTAAGTACACTCCAATACCATCCCATTCTGAACCAGTGCTGCTCAGAATAAGTCTCACACTTCACCCCTGGCAATCCAAAATGATAATATTTAAACATTGGTGTTTCCCCTGCAGCATTCCATATAAATGAGTGGTTCTCAACCTGCGAGTCCCAGGATGTTTTGGCCTTCTACTCCCAGAAATCTTAACAGCTGGTAAACTGGCTGGGATTTTTGGGAGTTGTAGGCCCAAACACCTGGGGCCCCACAGGTTGAGAACCATTGGTATAGGTCAGGGCTGTCCAACTGGCGGCCCCGGGGCCGGATCCGGCCCCGTAGCCTGTTGGACACGGCCCCACCTATGCCCTCAGCCGCCATTTTTTAAAAATTTTAAAAAATTGATTCTTTTTTTAAAAAATGGTGGCCGGGGGGGAGGGGGAGGCAGGGCAGGGAGGGGGAAGAGAGCTAGCTCCTCCTTTTCGGTGCCCCCCCCTACCTAGGGCAGGGGAGCCGCCGAAAAAGGGCAGAAGGCGGCGCCAAGAGCAGCGCGTCACAGGCCTGGCGTGACGCGCTGCTCTTGGCACCGCCTACTCCTCCTTTCGGCGGCTCCCTCGGCCTAGGAAGGGAGGCGCCGAAAAGGAGGAGTAGGCGTGCCAGGGGCAGCGCGTCACGCCAGGCCTGTGACGCGCTGCCGTTGGCCGCCTTCTGCCCCCGGCCCGAGAGAGGGACGGAGAAGCGATCCAGGCAGGGAGGAGGAGCCAGCTCTCTTCCTCCTGCCTGGATCGCCCCTTCTCCCTCTCTCGGCGCCGCCATTGCGAGGCAGTTTGCAGCGGCGCCGAGAGAGGATGGAGGGGCGATCAGGCAGGAGGAAGACAGCTGGCTCCTCCTCCCTGCCTGGATCGCCCCTTCTCCCTCTCTCGGCGCTGCCATTGCGAGGCAGTTTGCAGCGGCGGCGCCGAGAGAGGGACGGAGCGGGCGAACCAGGCAGGAGGAAGACAGCTGGCTCCTCCTCCCTGCCTGGATCGCCCCTTCTCCTCTCTCTCAGCGCCGCCGTTGCGAGGCAGTTTGCAGCGGCGGTGCCGAGAAAGGGACAAGGCGGCGGTACAGGGAGGAGGGGCCAGCTATCTTCCTCCTGCCTGGATCGCCCCTTCTCCCTTTCTCGGCGCCGCCACTGCGAACTGCCTCGCAACGGCGGCACCGAGAGAGGGACGGAGGGGGCGATCCAGGCAGGAGGAAGACAGCTGACTCCTCCTCCTTCGCCCCTCCTCCTTCCCCGCACCGTGGCGCGTCTGCGGGAAGGAGGAGGGCAAAAGAGGAGGAAGTCAGCTGGCCCCGCCCCGCTCCGCCCCCGCTATCGGCCCCGCCCCTGCTCACTGATCACCTGCGGCCCCCAGGTGATCAGTGACACTCTTCCGGCCCAAGGGCCGGAAGAAGTTGGACAGCACTGGTATAGGTGCAGCTACTATTGTGAGGGATGTTAGGAAATATAATCCACAAACCTTTGAAGAATATATATTTGCCCAGCTCATCAATTTGGTTCTCTGCCTTAAATATAAATGTTTCTTGGCCAGAGTCACTAAATTGCTTATTTCTAGAACATCAGGACGGAGGAGAACTTACTGTGATATTTCCATTTACTCAGAAAACTAAGGGAGAAAATGACTCTTAAAATCTTTCCTTGCTTTGTTGGCTGATGGTATCTTGGTATAATACTTCCTGTATAACATAGATCAAAATATTGGGAAATTTATTTCTATATGCTTTTACTGCAATATCATCTTTCTTATCAGAAAAAAATGTTCTCAAGTCTGGTAGATCTATCTTTGTTTATCTTTCTACAAACTGGTGTGTTGGATTATATCCCATTTGCAATTAGAGTAAGGCTATCTTACAATGAGTGAATTCGAATGGCATCAGTCCCAAAGCATAAAAACTGAACCACAGAATCTGCTGCACCCACTTAAAAGTCATATGGTTGCTAAGGTTGGACACAAAGACTGAAATTAAGCTAAGTTATAGACAAGAAAGCCTCAACTAGTACGATCTCTCTGCTCTGCCATTCACACAGAAGGAAGAATTCAGTTACAAACATACACATAATTAAACCTTCTGGTGTGTTGTGTGCCTGCAAGTTGTTTCCAAATTTATGGCAATCCTAAAGTGAATCTATCGCGAGGTATATTTGGCAAGATTTGTTCAAATTCGCTTTTATCTTCATTGGACATGAAGAGAACGTGACTTCCCCAAGATTACCAAATGGGCTTCCATGGCTGCACAGGGATTCGAACCCTGATTCCCAGAGATATAGGTCAGTGCTCAAACTACTATACCACACTGGCTCACATACACTGTAGAAAAATGGCTTTATCAGTGTGAGATCATGGCAATCATAAATAAATATGTCCTTTTCTTTTATACAAACCTACATAGAAACAGTAGTTGGGGTTAAGTTTGGTATGATTTTTCAACTGCTGGTGGGACAGATTTCTCTCTATAAAACACATCAGCCTGTCTCTGCTACAAAAGCTGGTTTTCTGGGCAGATATATCTGCCTCAGTCTCATTCTCCTACTTTGGGTTGGCTGTGTGCTTCATTAATGGTTAGGGCTCTTTAATACTACACAATGTGATTCTACTTAAACTGTGAAGAGTGCATCCTGTAGAATCCTAGGGCTTGTAATTTGATGAAATACTAGAGGAGCTTGCTGGCTAAGCATTTTAATGCCTCTCCCTAAACTTCAAATCTCAGAATTCTACTAAATGGAACTGTTGTTATTAAAGTGTAATCAATCATAGCACTATAACTGTGCAATGTGGATGAAAGGACTCTTAGGCACCAGCTATTCTATTACACAAGGACTGGCTGGACTGGTATTAACTACAAGAGACAGTCAGGGCCAGTTTTGCAAGAGTGGGAGATGACATAAGAAACAACATTGAGAGGCTGCTTCTATACAACTACTCAAACAGATAAGGGAACCAGAGAACATTTTTTCTAGTGTGTGCAATGGCAACATAATAACAATCATGGTAACTGGTTAGAAAAGAACAAACCAGTGTTGTTACAAGGTCTGCACAGAAGGCAGCCTTATATGAGTCAGAGTGCTGGCCCATTTAGCCCAGCATTGGAAACTCTTAACTGGCAACAAATCACTGGGCCACCTGCATCTGACTAGGGACCTATCTACATTGACTATTTAATGCAGATTCAAACCAGTATTGAAGAAAGCGGCTTTGCTATGCAGATAAATTACACAGGAAATCCTGGAACCAGATTGAAACCTGGATGGTGATTACACAAACAAAAGAGCACTAATGCACATCAAGGACTTTCTTTTACATACATGCTTTTGTGGAAGTTTGTTACCTGGCCACAGAAGACTGAAGCTAGCTTTGGACTACATTAAATGGTCAATGTAGAGGAGTTCTTGAAAATCCCGAATCTCTCAGCCAAGTACTAACCAGGCCAAGTACTCGTAGCCAAGTACTTCCTACCGTGTTTCCCCGAAAGTATGACACCCCCGATTGTAAGACGTATCGGGGGTGTCAGGGGGGTCGGCTAATGTAAGCCGTACCCCGTCCCGCCTCCTCCCGCCTCCTCCTCCTCCGCTTCCCCCGCCATTGCTTGCCTCCGCCGCTGCTGCTTGCGCCGCCGCCTCCCCCGCCGCCGCCTCCCTCCGCTCCAGTGCCGCCTCCCCCCCGCCGCCTCCCCGCCGCCACTTGCCACTGCCGCCGCCTCCCTCCGCCTCCGGTGCCGCCTCCCCGCCGCCGCCTCCCCCGCCGCCACTTGCCGCTGCCGCCGCCTCCCTCCGCCTCGGTGCCGCTTGCCTCGGTTCTGCTTGCCTCCGGTGCGCTTGCCTCCGCGCCGCTTGGCACCGCCTCCATAAGCGGCCCCACGCCTGCGCCAGGCGGCTGCGCGGGCACACTCAGGCCTTCTGCCCATGCGAATGTCTGCGCATGGGCGAAAGGTACTGCGCGTCTGGCGCTTGAAGGCGCTGGCGCTTGGAAGCAGCTGGCGCGCAGCTGCGTCGCGCTCAGGCCTTCTGCCCATGCGCGAATGTCTGCGCATGGGCAGAAGGCCTGGAGCGCGCCCGCTGCTGCGTCAGCAGCGCCTGCGTCAGCAGCGCCGTCAGACGCGCTCAGTACCTTCGCCCATGCGCGAACATTCGCGCATGGGCAGAAGGCTTGGAGTGCGCCAGCGCGCAGTCGCGCCTGGCGCAGGCGTGGGGGCCTATGGAGGCGGTGCCAAGCGGCAGCGGAGGCAAGCGGCGGCGAGGCAAGCGGCACCGAGGCAAGCGGAACCGAGGCAAGCGGCACCGAGGCGGAGGGAGGGCAAGTGGCGGCGGGGAGGCGGCGGCAGCAGCACAAGTGGCGGCGGGGGACTGGAGGCGGAGGAGGAGGCAAGCGGGCGGAGGAGGAGGAGGCGGCCAGGGAAAGGCTTAATTTCGGGCACGGTAATGTAAGCCGTACCCGAAAGTAAGCCGTAGGGGATTTGGGGTTCAAAAGAAAGTAAGACGCTGTCTTACTTTGGGAAACTCTAGCTTCCAGACTCATTCGCACATCACAAACGCATCCACTGTTGACAATAATTACAATATAACCAGTTCTGACACAGAAGTGGGTATCACAGTTGGTTTTTTTATATAGCAGAAGAAAAGTACATTCATGAGATTCAAGAGAGAAGCATATTTAGGAAATACCATGCAATTTAGGTGGTATCTCTTGCAATACATCAATGTACTGAGGTTGTGCTCTCCTCTCACTGAGCAGAGCCAAACCAGCCCCTTGGTTTTCCAAAGAGTTGGGAGTGATGTAGCAAGTAAGACTGAGACTAGAGCAATGCTGACAGAAAACTCCCAAGTGAATCTGAACAAGCACGGCCCTAGGGCATATTTTAAAGCCTACTTCGTGGCAGTGGAGGCAACAGAGACATTGTTTATTGCTGCCACCATTGTATCTGCAAAGAATCACCCAGCAGAGCTGTTTTGAGTGGTCAGAGGGCTATTACATATTGGCCCCCAAGGAGAAAATACTGATCATTCAACAGCCTGCTGTGAAGAATTTGCACTGCACTTTCCAGGTAAAATTGCTCAGACCGTTCCAATTTGGTTATTGGTAAGTTCCAGTGGGTGTAACTGTGGTTCCTGCTTGTCCAGTGTTGATGAATACCTTTCAAATTGTGTAGCCTCAGGATGTGAACAAGATCCTTGGAGAGATGAGAGCTACCACATGTATTCTAGCTCCTTGCCCCTACTAGCTGATCAAACAGGCCAGAGGAGGACTGGTAGAGTGGGTGAAGGGGGTGGTCAATGCCTCCTTGGAACAAGGCAAAGTTCCAACTTGCCTAAAGGAGGCAGTTATGAGACCAGACCCTGAGATCTCTGGAGAGGCCCTTCTCTTGGTCCCACCTTCATCTCAATCTCAGTTGGTCGGCCTTCTTTCTCGGTGGCTGCTCCTCAACTCTGGAACTCCCTTCCCAGGGAAGTCAGAATGCCCCCCTCCCTGTCCTTCCAGCAGCAGGCTAAAATCTTTTTTATTCCGACAGGCTTTTAAAAAGGTTGCTAAGATCAAGTCAGGGGGTCTCCCACAAGAATGCTAAAAACATCAAAACATCCTAGTGTCTCCTGGGCAACATCCTTGCAGACAGCAAATTCTCTCATACGATCAGCGACTTGCAGTCTCTCAAGTCACTCCTGACATGAAAAAAAAATTGAAATGCTTTTAATGTGAGCCACTTTGAGTCTCCTTTGTGGAGAGAAACTCACTCCTGTATGATAAGACAATGAAGTAGACTAGGTATGTATTCAACCACTTCTGTTCTGAATAACTATAACAAACTTGTTGACATATAAACTTTATTTGACTGTGTTTCAACAATACAGAGACTGTTTTATTGTGGCTAGGGCTCTATTTGAAGGTGATGCTGATGCAATTTCTCATTATTTTAATCATGCATTGAGTTTTTAAACACATATGTGGATTCGCTATTTTTTTCTTTTCCTGTAATAAGATCACATTATTTCTAGAGGAACAACTCATTCTGAAATCACTTCCTTCTGTTTTAGTGTATCCATTACTGTAATGAAAGCTAAAAGGTTCCTTAAATAATGATTTATTCATGTTCTAAATATAGCTATTTGACTTGCATGAGGTTTCAAGATTTTTATAGCAATGCACACAATAAAAAGCCAAAAAGGCTTTAAAAATATTTCAGATATGATCCATTCCCAAAAGAGTTTGGGTGAAATCTCATTTATAGTTTGAAGCATCATATTGTTTGCAAACTTTCTTGCATATTACCTGGATATAAAGTCAGCCTGTTTAAAGTATGGGCCTTCAGGAGCCACTGAACTGTCTCTTAAGGTGTTCAGCAGACAACTTGAGAACAGATTGGTCCAAGCAAATTATGATCCTACTGCAATTGACTAGGAGAAGTGGCATGTGCTGGTGTTTGGGAAGAGCAAAGTAAACCAGCCACAACATCAGTATCTAACAGGACTGGCCCAACCATTTGGCAGAGGAGATAGCTTATCAATATTTGATTGTTGTGAATTTGGTCAATATGATCTCTCTAGGAATCTCTAGATTCTCCACTGAAACTTGATGGTCAATGTCCCACAGGAGTTGATCACTAAGTTACACTGGAGGATCTAGAGATTCCTAGGAAGTAAGAAAGTTTGCTCAGGTGAAAAAATGCATTTTACTGACAGCTTTTTACAGGGGTGGGTGGACTGTGTTTCTAATCCTCTCATACATAGATGTCTTCTGTAATTATTTCTTATTCTAATGAGATTTGACATTCAGAAAAATGAAACAATATAAATAAGAAGCATATCTGCCCTGTAACTATACAGTGACATTCTATAGATAGCCATGTAGCCGGGGGCTTGAGGGCTTCAGCCCCCCAAATTATCAGGGTGTTCCATGAGAAGGCCTTACTGGTACATGGCATGGTGGCTCCTTGTCCACGCCTGGGCCCTCAGCTCACTCTCTTTCATTTTTGGTGCCCCTGGTTTCGGCCTTTGGTGCTGGGAGAGAAAGGGGAGTGCACTGACAGTCCAGGCGCCAAAGAGGATGCCACCATACCACAGACCATTCAGAGGCCACAACAGGCCGTGAACTCGGCAGGCCTTCGCGCCTGTGCATTGAAGTCTCGCCGCACTCGTGGCTGGGGGGGGGGAGTGCGCCGAGCCCGTTGGTTGCCTTCTGGGACTATCTAGATCCAGGTAAACAACAACGCCCATTTGAAAAATGGCAATCATTCCCCAATGCCTGTCTCTATGCACAGTTGGGCACATTGGCTCTATGTGCCAAATTTAGTCCAGATCCAGTGTTAGCTTGGTTCAATGCCCTCTGGATAGTCTTGATACTTTGCCCCTATCAATTTTTGTTCAGGAAAAAAGCCTTGATATGACATCTGCCATAAACCATGCTAAGTCACTGTTAAAGTCTTTAGAAATTTTGGAAGCAGATGCAAAAGATCATTTTGTAAAACTCTTTGACTTAGCAAGAACAACATCTGAAAAAATATTTTAAAGCAACTTGATTATTCCAAGGCAAAATTCAAGACAGGTGCATCCAGCAAATCCAGGAACTAATTCTGTAGAACAGGGCTGTCCAACTTCTACCGACCCAAGGGCCAGTAGAAGGTCACTGATCACCTGGGGGGCCAAAGGGTCTGCCTCTGCCCCCAGCCCCGCCCCTCCCCGGCCCCGCCCTTCCTCACCCCCGCCCCGCCTCTTCCTCCTAGGAAGGGAAAGGGAATCGCCGAAGGAGAAGTAGGCGGTCCCAGGGCTCTGACGCGCCGGCCTTTGCACCGCCTACTGCTCCTTTTCAGCGGTTCCCCCTCCCTTCCTAGGGTTTTCCCCGCTTCTGACGCTGGCGTGACGCTTTGGGAGGGAGGGCTCTGCCCTCCCTCCCAAAGCATCACGCCAGTGTCAGAAGCGGCGCATACACACTTTTTTTTGGATTTTTTTCCCGGGAATTTTTATTTTTTATTTTTTCTAATAATATTTTTATTCGGAGGAGAGGAGGGCTGCAGCCAAGGGGCTGGCGGGCCGTGTGCGGGCCGCGGGCCGCCTGTTGGGCAGGCCCGCTGTAGAAGATTATTCCAGAGTTGCGGTGTTCATACCATGTGTCGATTTACTCATACAGAACATTACTGAAAGGTTCATGTCAAATGAAGACATTTTAACCAGTTTCCATGTTCTCCTCCCTGGGTTTTCAGGTCTAGACAAAGTTCACCGTATGGAACAACTGTCAGAATACTTTGAAAATGATGAAGCACTTGCTTCCATCAAGGCTGAATACATAATATGATGTAATATTACACCATCAATTAAGAAAGATACTGAGGTACTTATAGTGTTGGAATTGTGTGACAAAACCTACTATCGGTCAATAAATTTCCTTTTGACTGTGTTAGCTATTCTACCAGTAACGACATGCAGTGTGGAAAGATTGTTTTCAACTATGAAGAGAGTGAAAAGTGTATCTAGAAGTTTAATGACAGACTAGAGACTTAGTGGACTAGCAATGATTTCCATCCATTGGAACATCACTACCAAACCAGAAAAAGTAATTGACAAAATGGCCGGGGCGAAAAAAAGAAGACTGTTGCTGTAAAGTAAAAAAAAAAGTCAAAAAGTATTATAAACGTTTTGTTAATGAAAGCCCTTTCACACTATACAATTATAGCATTATGATTCCACATTAACTGCCATGATAGAATCCTATGGGACCCTGGGGCTTGATGTTTGGTCAGGCTCTCTGGTAGTAAGTATCCCTCTCGAAACTGCAAATACCACAATTTCATAGGATCGAAACAAGGTAGTCCTGCAACTGTAGAATGCCTTAAAGAAAGTCCAGACTGCCTTCAAGAAACATGTGGTTGCTGGACTGTGAATAGCTAAAACCTAGACCCAAACCCAAGTTGTGACTCCTCTCCACCCACATTCTCTTTTATGAGAAGGCTGCCAGTTCATGCCTAGTTGCAACTCAAAGGCTAGTTATTTAAGCCTATGTTTTAATGGCAGCATTTCTCAACCCTGGAGAGGTTGCGAGGGAGTGACAGAGGAGTTACCAAAGCCCATCAGAAAACACAGTATTTTGTGTTGGTTATGGAGGTTCTGTGTGGGAAGTTTGGCCTAATTCTATCATTGATGAGGTTCAGAATGCTCTTTTATTGTAGGTGCACTATAAATCCCAGCAAATCTATTTTCACAAAACTCCACCAGTGTTCACATTTTGGCATTTTGAGTATTTGTGCAAGTTTGGTCCAGACCCATATTTGTTTGAGTCCACAGTGCTCTCTGAATTTAGGTGAACTACAAATTGAAAACTCATTGCCCACCAAATCCTTCCAGTATTTTCTGCTGGTCATGGGAGTTCTGTGTGCCAAGTTTGGTTCAATTCCATCACTGGTGGAGTTCAAAATGCTCTCTGATTGTAGGTGAACTATAAATCCCAGCAACTACAACACCCAAATGACAAAATTAATTCCACCATGCTCCCGGCAACCCCATCACGGCATTAGGAAGGTTGAGAACCATTGTTTAATGGTGAAAGTAAAGACCAGGACATCCAGAAGAACAGCCTCTATCCATGAGTCTGTGCACTAAAAAGGAATCCTTCATCTCCCATCTGTGCTTGGTTGGAGTGTGTCCAAGATTCTTGCCTGCATTCACACTCTAGACTGCCAACCTCCGTTCTCACATACCTTCTACAGGCTGACAAAGACATTTGGTCTGACAAACCCTTTATCTTCTAAAATAATTCTTCTGTAAGCTTTAATCAGTTTTCTGCACATCCCTTTCCATCCTGCAGTTTAATAGTGTACATTTTTAACAGTTATTTGAATCTACTTAATGCACTTCAAGAGAAAAAAAGTTGGGTAATGTCTCAAGTAAAATAAATTACTTTAACATTTCATTGGTCCAATGCCACATTTCCCTCCACATTATTCCATGTAAATTATGCCCCAACATGTGCCTTGTCTGGGGAAAGCAACAACATGGCCCCCACTTTTTGGAACTTGTCTTCTTGCTCTCCCTGCTACATAAAAATAGAAAGTAAAATCCAAGTTCAAATGCCTGCACATCGCAATTGTGGTCTGCAAAGAAGGAACTGCCCCCACCACATAAGACAATTCAGTGAGGACTCGGTGCATTCACTGGTCACGGAATGCTGATGCACTTTTGACAGGTGAAAAACTGGAAGCTGAGTGATAAGGGACATAAATAGCTATGGACAGAAGGAGAGAGAAAGATCCTAAAAGAGTACAAAGAACCATTGTTTGGAAATGTCATTTCCCAATTCATATTGGTAAGCTCTATCAAGATGTATCCACCTCCAAAATCGGAATATTTATTTGACTCTAACGGTTCTATTCTAAGGATCTGTTGTTTGGTGAGGTACTTAAAATTCATTGTTTCAATCCCTCCCTCCCTAACTATTTTTCAGGTGCCTTGAGTGCCTGCTTACATCACAGAATTAAATTGATTTAATACTCAACATTTTTATTCTCAGAGTATTTTGGAAACTGAATTGCAATGGAGTTAGAGCTCTCTCTAACCAAATATAAATCCAGTAGGACTGAACCATGACCACTAAAGTGGCATACAACTGATATGTGTAAAGACACATTACGTATCTGTACTGAAAGGAGTGAAAGCAAACCATAACAATCAATTGAGAAAGGAAAATTTTAATGTATCTGGGACTGGATACCTGTTCCCAACAGTAAAACATCTAACAGAAATAAGTATTCTTACATTTAATTTCTATTTGTGTGCGTGCGTGCGTGTGTGTATGTGTGTGTACACATACACATACATCTGGGCCCAGAGATATGTGAGAACAGCAGGCATTTATGAAGGCAATAGATTACCCAGACCCATTTTAGTCTGGTTTCTGACTAGGGTGCTATGCCAAAACAGCCTGAGGTGCCCCAACTGGCAACCTAATCAGACAAGGGGAATACTGCCCTGTTGATCTTCCTGCTTCTTTCAGTAGTTTTTAATATCACCGTGCATGATAATCTATCAGATAGTCTCTGTGGGACTGCAGTAGGAACCACTCTTGTGGTGCTTCTGCTTTTATATACAAGGCCAGCTCCAGAGCATGGTATTGGGGTTTCCCATTTTCTAGCCTGTGCTACTTAAAATTTACATGAAGTCTCTGGATGAAGTCATTAGGAGTGCCACCAGAATGCTGATGATACTCAGTATTACTTCTCCTTGTCATTGGAGCCAGCTGGGCTGTGTAAAAGCTGGACCCGTGCCTAGATGCTGTAATGGCTGGATAAGGGCCAATAAACGGAAGCTGAATCCTTATAAGACAGAGGCTCTGTGAATTGGTGATGCTCAGGGTAAATGATCTGCCCTGGCTGGGGTTACAGTTGTTCAAAGGAGCAGGGGACAGCGTAGGAACACTTCATTCTGCCTCTGAAGGTGCAGGTGATCTCTGTGACTCAGAATGCCTGAAACCACAAAGAATACCTGAGACACAAAATACAACCTCTCTTGAATAGGAGCAACATACGTAAATTAATACATATAAACTAGTCACTTCTTGATTAGACAACAAGTTGAGTATCCCATGTCCAGAATTCCAAAATCCAAAATTGGATGGCTGCGACAGTGATACTTTTGCTCTCTGATAGTTCAGTGAAGATATTTTGTTTCATGAACAAAATCATTAAATACTTTGTGTATAAAATATCCTTGGGCTATGTGTACGTATAATAAGGTATACAGTATAAGAAACATCAATGAATTTTGTGTTTAGACTTGGGTCCCATCTCCAAGACATCTCATTATGTATTTGCAAGCATGCCAAAATCCATCCCCAAATAATCCTAAATATGCAACACTTCTGGTCTCAAGCACTTCAGATGAAGGATACTCTACTTATATTGCAATGCATTGTGTCCAAGGCTGCTTTTGAAGATGACTTAGAAAATGAAGTAAGGGCAAAGTGCAGCAGCTAGCCTGCTAACAAGAACATTGCATAGGCATAATACAACACTTGTTTTAAAATATTTGTGCTGAATGCCAATACAATTCTATTCTGATCTTAAGTGATGACACAAGTTTGGGATCTCAATATTTGTTGTCGAGCAGAAAAAGTTATATGCAGTGGTCCTTTGGTATCTGCTGGAGTCTGACTCCAGGACCCCCTACAGATCCTAATATATATATATGGTCAAGTCCCATCATATATAATGGTGTATTAAAATAGTGTCTCTTACAAAAAAAATAGCAAAATCAAGATCTGCTTTTTGGATTTTGCATGGGCGAGGTGGAGAATATTTTCAAACTGGCCATGGTGAATCCACAGATGTAGAATCTGTGGATATTGTGGACCAAGTGTGCAACAGTTCTTCGGTGTAGTTTCATTGTTTACTATAGACCAGGGCTGTCCAACTTCTACCGGCCCAGGGGCCTGAATTCCAGACACTGATGACCTGGGGGCCGAAGGGTCTTGCCCCGGCTCCGCCCCTCCCCAGCTCCACCTCCTCCCCCTCATAAGAGGCATCCATACAATCAAATATAATCTTTTACTAAGGGGAAATGCAGGGAGGCAGGGCCGGATTACCCATAAGGCCACCCGAGGCACTTGACTCGAGCTGCAGATTTTGGGGGCGGCATTTCCGGGCCTGAAGAGGCCCTGAAATGAGTCTCCCGCCGCCCCTAAGGAGATTCAGGCGGTTTTTCGCCGCCGCCCTCCTCCCGCTCGTGTTTGGGGCACGGGCGAGCGGGGCGGCGAAAACCGCCTGAGTCTCCTTAGCGCCGCCTCTTGCTCCTCCTGGGTTCCCCCCTCCCTCCCTTCCTTCATTCACTTGAGTGAACAAAGTAAGGGAGGGGGGAATCCAGGAGGAGCAAGAGGCAGGGCAAAGGGGCGCCACGTCAGGGCCAGGCCGCTGACGCGGCGCCCCTTCGCCCCGCCTCTTGCTCCTTCTCCTTTCCCCCTCCCTTCCTTCGTTCACTCAAGTGAACGAAGGAAGGGAGGGGGAACCCAGGAGGAGCAAGAGGCGGCGCTAAGGGGCGCCGCGTCACAGCCAGGCCTCTGACGCGCCCTTCGCCCCGCCTCTTACTCCTCCTCGGTTCCCCCCCCTCCCTTCCTTCACTTGAGTGAACGAAGGGAGGGAGGGGGAAGGAGAAGGAGCAAGAGGCGGCGCAAAGGGGCGCCACGTCAGGGCCAGGCCGCTGACCCGGCGCCCCTTCGCCCCACCTCTTGCTCCTCCTCAGTTCCCCCCTCCTTCCTTCCTTCACTGCTAAGGAAGGAAGGAGGACACAATTACATAATAATAACATAAAGGTTAGGCTACCTTCCCAAAACAGGGTATCAGAGGCGAGAGGCAGCACGAGAAGGAAGCCACACGGGATTTCGCTCTCAATGCAGGTGTGATCCCGCGTTGAGAGCGAGAGCTTGGGGGTTCGTGTGGCTTCCGTAGTCTCGCGATACTTGCTCCGGAACCTGGAAGTGGGTAATTTTTTTAAATATTATTATTTATTTTTTTAATTAAAAAGCTTAGGGGGCATAGGGAAGGGGCTGGGGGGCTGTATATGGCCCCTGGGCCGCCAGTTGGACAGCCCTGCTATAGACTGAAAGACTGTGCTGAGAAAGTATATATATGACTTGCCAAAGAGCAATCAACTTGAATTGTGCCCCCTGACCTAGTCTCAGGCTAAATCAAGCGCCCAATTGCATTCAGAAGCCACAGGTTAAATTGGTTTGCATGCAGATTGATGGTACTTCTGAATGTTCAAGAGCTGGTTTTTTTAAAGTAGTAGTTAAACTTTGCACATAAACACAAACCCAAATTAGAGGAAGAGGTCCTATCTTTTCCATTTTTGCTGTTTTTCCGGTCCCCAGTCACAGGCGCACTACATATTAAGAATAGGCACATTTTGTTACAGGAGCTGTCAGCACATGTGCAACATTTGAGCTGTCCTGTCCTTAAAAAGAAACTTTCTTCCTTATCAGAAAGCAGGAACTTCCTTGAGAATGGGACACTAAAGATACAACTGTCCTCCAAAACTCAAAACGGTACTTTCCACATTATAATTCCAAGAGCCCAGAAAAACAAAGGCACAAAAACTATTTGGCTGGCATTATTGTCCTCTCTCTCTCTCTCTCTCTCTCTCCCTCTCTCTCTCTCCCTCTCCCTCTCCCTCTCCCTCTCATAATTTGCCACCATGCCATGCTCTTTTCTCTATATTCACTTGTTGACTGCTTGTCAAGGGAAAGGATCTGTCAAATGGAAGGATAGAAACTGGAAGAGCTAGAAAACTGAATGCCATGAGATGGGACCAAATAGTGAAAATAGTGAGGGGCAGAGGATGACAAATAGGGATTGATGAAAGATTACAGCTTCCTGTAATATTCCACATTTATATCTCAGCCTATATCCAAAGGTTTGTTTTTGCCTTCCCCCTGTAGTTGCCCAAGATCACCTAGGATTTCCATGACCAAGCCAGGATTCCAATTCTGATTGCCAGTATCCTAATCCAATGCTCAAACATTATGGCCCCTTCCACACAGATGTACATATAAAATCCACATTGAACTGGATTATATGGCAGTGTGGACCTAGATTCTAAGCAGATATTGTGGATTATCCGCCTTGATATTCTGGGTTATATGGCTGTGTGGAAGGGCCCTGTGAGTGGCTCTCATTTCTAACATACCTTATTTTACTGTATAATAGTCGCACCCCTTTTTTGACAAATAGGAAGGGGTGGCTATTCTGCAGTGACTATGGGATTTCCCTAGACTGGCAGCCAAGGGAAGCCCTACAGCTGCAAAGGGGGCAGGCATGTGGGGAAATGAAGTGAAACTTCACTCCCCCTTATGCCTACCTTCTCTTGGTGCTACAGGGCCTCCCTTGGGAGTTTTGGGATTGCAAAATCAGTATATTATATGATGAAATACAATATTTAAGTCTAAAGCAGGGTGCACATATTATATTGATACCAGGAAAGTTGCCTTCGGACTGAGAAAGGCAGCATAGAAATGCAGTAAATAAATAAAAGCAATCAAGCAGAGTGGGATGGCCTTTTAGAAAGATCTATTCCTGCCCACTATTTTCATTCATTCACGCACTGAACCCTCAGGGTGGAGTAGGAAATAAACATTCCCCTTTTCCTTTTCATTCTGCTTGTAAGGTATTTACAGAACTTGCTGCGAGCTCTGTAACTTTGCTGACCACCTCTGACCAAAAAACAGGAAGACAGGGGGGGGGGGACTTTGTTACATTTCCACTGAAAAGACAACAGACAAGTTGAGGATGGAAAGGAAATCTCAGCAAACATGCTATCATTGTGACAGCACTTCTCCCTAACATACATTCTCTATGCATGGGATTTGGGATGCAGTTCCAGTAAATGAGCTGTTCTCTCAGACAGAGGTTAAGCGCTTTCAAGAAAACTGGGACTCCTGAGATGCAGAGACAAGATGCAGAAAGATGCTGCATTAACAGCATCAGATAAAGTATTACACAGTTTCACAGAAGCCACAGGTTCAGAAAGGAAGGAAAAATGGGGGTTGGGTTCATGGTGCTTGGTGGGCACTTCTCTAGCTTTTTCGAGATTAAGATCAATCCCTACTCTCAAGCTGCTATTTGATCCACATACCTCTGTGCCCCTCTCCTCTTAAGTAAAATAACAGCTTTGTAGTCTAGTATCAACTTTTTGGGCAGAAGAGAATGGTTCAGAGATGAAAATATGGGTTGTTTTTTTTTTAAAAAAAAAGAACTGTAGTCTTGATCCAGATTGGCCACTGTTCTTTCATTGTTCAAGACGTGGTTTGCTTCAACCTGACATTGGCTGGATCTATTCTACTACATTAGGTCCATGCCAGAATTTGGGGGGGAGTTAACCCCAACCTTACTCTATGCACCCTAAAAACCTTAACCAAAGGGCAAAGAAACCACTTGAGTCAGCAACTGCTGAAGGGAAGCAAAAGAAAATCATAGTTTCCTTGATAGATACAGAAATATATCACTGAACCCTGGCTATAAATTATGTAACTTAAGAGTGAAGACACCAAAGCTCTCCTGATATTTTTGACCTACAATTCCCACCTCTAGCTAGCCCGGTTAACTGTGTGGGATGAGGAAAGTGGTACTTCAAAATACATCTGTAGGATTGTAGTCAACTACAAGAAGCAGCATGGTTTTTCTCTCTCTGTCTTTCTGTGTGTGTGTGTGTGTGTGTGTGTGTGTGTGTGTGTGTGTGTGTGTGTGTAAGGAGCGACTTGTGAAACTGCAAGTCGCTTCAGGTATGGGAGAAATGTCTGTCTGCAAGGACGTTGTCCAGGATATTTTACTATCCTGTGGGAGTCTTCTCTCATGTCCCCACATGGGAAACTGGAGCTGACAGACAGGAGCTCGCCCCACTCCCAGGATTCAAACCGCTGACCTGTCAGCAATCCTGCAGGCACAAGGGTTTAACCCATGGTGCCACCGGGGGCTCATGCGGGGACATGAGAGAAGCCTCCCACAGGATGGTAAAACATCTGGGCGTTCCCTGGGCAATATTCTTACAGACAGCCAATTCTCTCACACCAGAAGCAGTTTCTCAAGTTGCTCCTGACATGAAAAAAGCAGCATTGTGTAATGGTTTGAACACTGGACTATGGCTATGTTCAGCCATGGAAACCCACTGGGTGACCTTGGGCAAGTCACATTCCCTCTGTCTGAGAGGAAGCCTCCCCCTGAACAAATCTTGTAGAGGAACTCCCACTTTAAGGTCCCTATATGTTGGAAAATAACTTGAAGCCAAGCAAACAACAACAACGGTCATCTATCCCTGATTTAGCAACCGCCAAGACAGAAAGATGGCAGCAGTTTCTCCCATATCATAACTATTTCAAAGAGCATTTGTGTCTATATATTGGTTTGTTCACAGGGACAGACTTATGAGTCTTCTGACACTTTAAGGTTTTTTTAAAAAAAAATCTAATCCTTCTTAAGCAAATCTCCCTCTCTGTAGATGAGAACCCTCTTCATCAGATATATGATCCAATATGACCTCTCCTCCAAGACAAAGTATGCTATGATAAAACATGTTGGCCTCTGAAAAGCCAGAAGGCTGACTACTAGTTGTAACAAAATTGGAAGAAGAAGGCCAGACACTTAGTTTATATAAGACGCCCGAAAATAAGACGTAGGGGGACTTTTTTGGGGGAAAAGAAAGTAAGACGCTGTCTTACTTTCGGGGAAACACGGTAGTTGTAACAAAATTGGAAGAGGAAGGCCAGAGTCCACAAGGGTGCATTGAAAACCTGCAGAAGTGTTTGTTCTTCTAGCTCAGTGTTTCTCAACCTGGGGGTCGGGACCCCTGGGGGGGTCGCAAGGGGGTATCAAAGGGGTCGCCAAAGACCATCAGAAAACACAGTATTTTCTGTTGGTCAAGGGGGTTCTGTGTGGGACGTTTGGCCCAAATATATTGTTGCTGAGTTCAGAATGCTCTTTGACTGTAGGTGAACTATAAATCCCAGCAACTACAACTTCCAAATGTCAAGGTCTATTTTCTCCAAACTCCACCAGTGTCTACATTTAGACATATTGGGTATTCATGCCTTGTTTGGTCCAGATCCATCGTTGTTTGAGTCTACAGTGCTCTCTGGGTGTAGGTGAACTACAACTCCAAATCTCAAGTTCAATGGCCATCAAACCCTTCTGGTATTTTCTGTTCGTCATGGGAGTTCTGTGTGCCAAGTTTGGTGAAGTTCAGAATGCTCTTTCATTGTAGGTGAACTATAAATCCCAGCAACTACAACTCCCAAATGACAAAATCACCCCTCCCCCCAACCCCACTAATTAGTATTCTAATTTTTGTGTATCGTGTATTTGTGCCAAATTTGGTTCAGTAATTGAAAATACATCCTGCATATCAGATATTGACATGACAATTCATAACAGTAGCAAAATGAGTTATGAAGCAGCAACGAAAATAATGTTGTGGTTGGGGGTCACCACAGCATGAGGAACTGTGTTAAGGGGTCATGTCATTAGGAAGGTTGAGAAGCACTGTTCTAGCTGCTCTTTGCTTAAAACTGTCACTAACCTGATGAACTTGAGGCTTGTTTTGTCTCCAGGGACAGACAACTCATCATCTTCTATTTCAGAATAATTTTATTCTTCCCCCTCCCTCCAATGCATGTGCTTATATATTTTGCCCTGGAATGCTTTGGAGACACCTTGTTGGCAACAGATATTGATCAAAGCATTTAATAAAGAATAGATCATTCTGGTTTTACGAATTCATCAAATGACAATTTGGCCTTAAACTCAGTAATAATCAGCACAAAGGCAAAGGACCACAATGGAAATCCAATACTTCAGCTCCCTGAATAAATAGCACCAGAATCTAGTCAATGTTCGTTTTCTCATTCACCGTCATGTGCACAGAGCCATCAGTCACTGCTTTTCTAAACAGGAAGATTCCCAGCATGTAAGAATGTAAGCCGGAGCCCCATTTAATGTGCTTCTGCACAAGCCTCGACACATTTTGCCACATTTTACCGAACTCCCCACAGAAAAAGACAGCAGTCTTGCTAGAAAAAAAAGACTGCTCACTGTGTTACACTGTGTTAAATGAATGAACGCGCACACACCTCCTGCTTGGGTTTTGATCTCTTCTCTATAGGCACTAAGTTGGCTCAAGACAAGATTAGGATAGGCAACAGTCAAGATTTTAAAATATATCTCATCATCCCTAGCCGAGCCTCTCTCTTAATAGCAACATTCAGCATTACCGGCTCTTCCCCATTTACACAGCATTATTTAAATGCAGAAAGATAGAGAGAGAAAGTCCACTTCATAAACCATGCTTAGCCCCAGACTGTAGCATTATGCTTAATGTAAACCTCCAAGTTAAAGTGCGGCTGGAAGAAAGATCCACAGCACAGGGTGTCTGAAAGGAAATATCTCATGGTGCTTGTGAATTTTGAAGCCAGGCAGATTATCATAGAGGAAACATATGCCAAGGAAACATTTGAAACTACTGTATGTGAGAGGGTCTTAGCATGTGGGATTCACCATTTTAGCCAAACTGGTATGGAGGCAGAGCCCCATCATTGGAGCTAACCTCAGAGAGAGACCCCTACAAGTCTTGTTTATGGGTTCCTCCAGGGCAGAATGGGGTGGCACTGGCTGGCCCTTGTGGTCTCTCCCGACCCTGTGTGTGTTGGAGGAACACAAGAGCCATTCCCCAACATCCAGGGAGCCATAGAGACAGGCTGGGCTTCTCGGAGAAGCTGCAACCTGCCTTTGGAGAAAGGTCTCAGCAAAGTGGGGACCTACCATAACGATGACAAGCCCTTACATGTCTGGAGGGAGAGACCAGAAATGGGAAGAAAAGCGGCATGGAGAATGGCATTTAAAAAGGCACCTTCTCACATGGACAGGCACACTCCCCTTCTCCATAAAGGAGGGTCTCCATACTCAGTTGTCATTTCAAACAGCCCTACCATTGAGTTGCTGTGAGTTTTTTGGGCTGTTTGAGCTTCCTGTCTGGGGAAATCCTTTGTTGGGAGATGTTAGTTGGCCCTGATAGTTTCTTGTCTGGAATCCCCTTGATTTTGAGTGTTGTTCTTTATTTAATGTCCTGCTTTTAGAGTTTTGTAATACTAGTAGATCTAAAACTAATCACCTCCCATCAAAGGATTCCTCTAGGCAGGAAGCAGCCAGGCTTTGAAGCTGCAAGGACATTCAATGCTAATCAAGCTGGTCGATTGCAACATTCACACTTGCCTCAAGTAGAGAGCTCTTTCTCCCACCCTGGACATTCCACAGATATATAAACCCCAATTGCCTTGTTTCCAACAGACCTCACAACCTCTGAGGATGCCTGCCATAGATGTGGGTGAAACGTTAGGAGAGAATGCTTCTGGAACATGGCCGTACAGCCTGGAAAACTCACAGCAACCCAGTGATTCTGGCCATGAAAGCTTTTGACAACACAGCCCTACCATTTATTATTATTATTAATAATAATAGTAATTACCCACCTCTCCTCATGGCTCTAATTAGAGTACAATATAGTTAACAATATGTAAATAAATCATAAGCCCATTTATTACAAAACACAGAGCAAAAGATGAAAACTGCCAGACTAACACCTATAAAAGGCATTGGAGGAGGCGGGAGGGTGTCTCAGGTAACATACAAAGGGCCAGGTTTGAAAGACAGACAGAGAGACAGAGACAGAGAGAAGGTTGCATCAAAAGGAATCTGGAAGGCAAAATAAACTAGAAAGAGAAGGTGCAAATACAGATGATGTTGCCGAGGAGAAGCCCAGCTAGCTCGCAGTGGTCCTTCAGGTGTCTAGTTACCTCATCACACTAGGTTGCTGCCTCCTGCAGAATTGTGGGGTTTGTAGTTTAGGGAGCAGCCTTTAACAGCCTCCCTAAACTACAAACCCCAGAATTCTGCAGGAGGCAGAAACCGGATTTAAAGTGGATGTATTCTCTAGTGTGATGAAGGACTCCAACTCCCAGAATCCCAAGCCAGCATGCATGAAGCTGAAGACCAAGGTTGGGCTAGAAGAGGCATGGATAAACTTGGGCCCTCCGGGTGCTTTGGACTTCGACTCCCACCATTCCTAACAGCCCTGGGGCCCTTTCCTTTTTAGGCTGTGAGGAATGGTGGGAGTCGAAGTCCAAAACACCCGGAGGGAGGGAGGGAGGGCCCGAGTTGGTCCATGCCTGGTCTGGAATGCTTCTTTCCGAGCAGAAGCCCTGCAAGCCGACCCCACTTGGAAGGGCAGGGCAGGGCGGGAAGCTCCGGGCTCCCGGGAGCTGCCGTTGGGCGAGGCAGCGGAGGCGGCGATCCCGTGGAAGCGGGTCCGGGGAGTGCAGGCGCCTACCTCGCAGCCGTAGAGCTGCCCGAGCTGCTCGACGATCCACTCCTCCAGCACCAGCCTCTTCCGCAGCTCCTTGCGGTCGTACTTGACGGTCACTTTGCCCTGCTGGTGCCGGCGGGGCTGCGGCGGGGGCGCCGAGGAGGGGCACACCACCGCCGACACCGACGCCTCTTCCCGGGACGCCCCGCCGCTCCCTCGAGGGCTCTGGAAGAAAACCCGGTTGCCGCCTCCTCCGCCGCCGCCTCCTCCGGGAGCAGCCCCGGCGGGCCCCGACTCGCTGGCCTCGGCCACCACCGACATGGCGCCCCTTCCTTCTCCTTCTTCCTTCTTCCCTTCCTCTCCTTTCCTCTTCCCTGGGAAGAGCCCTGGAGGAGCGGAGGCTGGGGGCGCCTAGGGCCGCTCCGGCACCTGCGCGCCGCCACCTCGCCTTGCCCTCCGCCGCCGGCTCAGCCCGGGAAAAGGGGCGGCGCTTGGGCGGCGCGAGGAGGAAAGGGGGCGGGGCCTGCGCCTCTTTAAAGAGCACCCCCCCCCCCTCCAGCCCTCCTCCCTGATTCGAATCTCCGGCAGGGTTTCCCCCGCTCTGCTCGCCCAAATCTTGTCTGCGCCTTGTTCCCCGGCGTCCCATTCTTTGCGGGTAGTTTTTGTTTGTTTGTTTGAAGACAGGTCCACTGGTCCACAGTTTGGCGGTCAACCTGGACTCAGCGCTGACGCTGGATGCGCAGGTGTCGGGGGTGGTCGGGAGGGCTTTTGCACAATTAAAACTCTTGCGCCAACTGCGACCATACCTCGTGAAGGCTGACTTGACTATGGTGGTCCACGCCAAGTTACCTCTGGGTTGGATTACTGCAGTGCACTCTACGTGGGGCTACCCTTGAAGACGGCCCGGAAACTACAACTGGTACAACGTTTGGCAGCCAGATTAATAACGGGGGCAAATTACAGGGAGCGGTCAACTAACTTTATTTCTTATGAGTCGCCCTCCACCAAAGGTGCTCTGGGCGACTTACACAATTAAAATAAACAGATTACATAGTCACTGCTTGTTAGTAACAATCATAGGCTCTTCTGAAAAGCCATGTCTTAAGTGCCCCTAAAAATGTATGTAGATCAGGAGTGGCTCTTTGGTCTGGCGGTAGGGAGTTCCACAAGATTGGGGCTACAATGGAGAAGGGTCTCTGTCTTGTGGACTCCAAACGGACCTCTCTAGGGCCAGGGACATAGAGAAGATTCTCATGAGCTGACCGTGGCAGTCTCTGGTGGTGGAGTGGCATTAAACGGTCTCTGACCTCAAAAGGCCTTCAATGCTAGGGCCAGGGTCTTATAGAAGACTCTGTATTCAACCGGCAGCCAATACAAGTGCTGCAGGGACGGCATTATATGGCACCTCATTGATGTTTTTGTGAGGAGTCTAGCGGCTGCATTTTGCACAATTTGGATCTTGCAAATTGCTGCTCAAGGTAAACCCACATACAATGAATTGCAGTAATCCAGCCTCGACGTAACAGCGCCTCTGTTGGTAAATAAGGCGCCAACTGCCTTGCTTGGCATAGATCAGTGCTGTCCAACTTCTACGGGGTCCAGGGCCGGATAAAAGGTCACTGATGACCTAGGGGGGCGCTCGGCCCCGCCCCAGGTCCCGCCCCAGGCCCCGCCCCCAACCCCAGGCCCCGCCCCCTCCTAAAACGGCCGAAAAAGGGCAGAAGGCGACGCCAAGAGCAGCGCGTCACAGGCCTGGCGTGACGCGCTGCCCCTTGGCACCGCCTACTCCTCCTTTTTCGGCGCCCCCCTAGGGCGGGGGGGCGAAAAGGAGGAGTAGGCGGCGCCAAGGCAGCGCGTCATGCCAGGCCTGTGACGCGCTGCTCTTGACGCCGCCTTCTGCCCGCCGGCTCCCCGCCTTAGGTAGGGAGGGGGGCGCGAGGAGAGTAGGCGGCGCCAAGAGCAGAGCGTCACAGGCCTGGCGTGACGGCGCTGCTCTTGGCGCCGCCCTCTCTTTTCGCGCGCCCCCTCCGCCCTAGGAAGAGAGGGGCGCGAGGAGGAGTAGGCGGTGCCAGGAGCAGCGCGTCACGCCAGGCCTGTGACGCGCTGCTGTTGGCGCCCGCCTTCTGCCCTTTCGGCGGCTCCCCGCCCTAGGTAGGGAGGGGGGGCGCCAAAAAGGAGGAGGAGCTAGCTCTCTTCCTCCTCCCTGCCCCGCCTCCCCCTACCCCCCCCCCAGCCGCCATTTTTTTTTAAAAAATCGATTTTTTTTTTTTTTCAAATTTAAAAATGGCGGCTGAGGGCATAGGTGGGGCCGTGTCCAACAGGCTACGGGGCCGGATCCGGCCCTGGGGCCGCCAGTTGGACAGCCCTGGCATAGATGAAAGAAGGCCCTTTTACTAGTGGAGGCAATCTGGGCTTCCATCGTCATTTTGGAATCCAGGATAACACCAAGACTCTTCACAGTGGGGGATGGAGCTAATGGTTCCCCTGCAAAAGATGGTAATGGATCGACCAATTCTGATGGGCGGCCAGGCCACAAGATTTCAGTTTTTGCTGAATTTACTTTCAATTTATGGGCACGTAGCCATCTTGTCACCGCTCCAAGACACCGGGTGAAGTTATCTGGTACTGAAGTTGTTCCAGGTTCTAGTTTTAAGAGAAGCTGGGTGTCATCAGTGTATTGGAAACATTCTAATCCAAATCTCCGGATTAGCTTGGGGAGAGGTCAAACATAGATGTTAAAATAGCATTGGCGATAGAATAGCGCCTTGGGGCACTCCACAGTCGAGAGGTAAATTAACCTCCCTGCATAAAGTGGTACCTAAATTTCCTACTTGACAGATGCAACTGTCTTTCGAGCTGTATAGGTCAACAGCAAACTAGACTATTAATGGTTGAGAGCTTACTCCAACCCGGCCTGGCTTCGAATTCATGACCTCTCGGTCAATAGTGATTTAATTCAGCTGACTACTAACTAGCTGCGCCACAGCTCGGTTCTAACAGCATGGCTGTTAGGAATTGTGGGAGCTGAAGTCCAAAACACCTGTAGGGCCAAATTTGCCCATGGCTGCTCTACACTTAATTGAATGCAATTTAATGCTGCTTTAACTGTCCATGCTGTGGAATTGTGAGAGCTGGGGTTTGAAGAGATACCACCATCACTTCCCTTCGGAGAATTATAATTAAAACATTATTAAACACAGCACATAAAATAACACTACATATCACATAAAGACATAGCCATTGTCCATAAACAGTCCTGGATCACTGCACTTTCAACTTTCACTTTAAGTTTAATTATTCCTATGATGGGCCAAACACTGGTTCGGTCCATCATAGGACACTTGAATATATGACAGTGTGAATATAAGTACCATGCTGTCATCCGCCTGCTCCGTCGTTGAGGTCTTCTGATTGTGCTTGGTCTGGAACCTCACCTGCGGCCCCTCCTGGGAGTGCATGACTCCAGTGGTTGTGCCTGCAGGTTCATTGAAGCACGCAAGCCCCCACCACCACCACCACCAACACAAGGTGACAATCCATCGAGGGGGATCATCAACGCTGCTGTACTGGCCATGTTGTCCAAATGCCCGATCATCGTCTCCGAAAGCAGTTACTCTACTCCAAACTCAAGAACGGGCAATGGAATGTTGGTGGACAGGAAAAGAGATTTAATGATCAGCTTAAAGCCAACCTTAAAAACTGTGGCATAGACACCGAGAACTGGGAAGCCCTGGTCCTTGAGCGCTCTAACAGGAGGTCAGCTGTGACCAGCAGTGCTGTGGAATTAGAAGAGGCACAAATGGAAGGCAAAAGGAAGAAACGTTTCAAGAGGAAGGCTCATCAAGCCAACCCTGACCGGCACCACCTTTCACCTGGAAACCGATGTCCTCACTGCGGGAGAACATGCGGCTCACAACCACCTATGGACCCACTGCCAAGACACCACATCTGGAAGACCATCATCCTCGAGCTACAAGGGATCGCCTAATGAAATGATAAGTTATATTACAGTGTAGACTCAGATAACCCAGTTCAAAGCTGATATTGTGGGACTTTCTGCCTTGATATTCTGGATTTTATAGTTGCGTGGAAGGGCCCCCAGTCCCACCAAATAAGAATAACAGGATAGCACTGAGCTGTCTCATCATTTGGTGGGTCTTCCCACCAAGTATAGGGGGTACTGCATTCAGAGAAGTGGGTTCATATCCCCAAAAGCTCATGCAAAACCAATTGGTCTTAAAGGTGCTGCCATGTTTCTTTTCTTTTTCTCTTCCCTTTCTTTCCCCCTCCTTAGGTTGACACTGTCAGGCCCCGAAACATGAGTGGATAATTACAATTTCCTCTTCCGGCAGTGGCAGTAAGCAAAGATGCTACACCTGTGAATAATGCATTATTCAGAGAGCGAGAAGGCAGTGGAAAAGGATACTGCTAACTCTGTCGGGAAAGCGAATGGAGCATCTAGCTTTGTGTTTCAACAGAGGCCCCGTCTACACTGTCATATAATAATGCAGGTTGAAACAGCATTATATGATCATTATAGACTTGCATAACACATTTGTATAATGCACTGAACTGCATTATACAAGTCTACACTGAGCATATAATTCAGTTTCAAGCTGCATTATATGCAGTGTAGATGGAGCCTGAGACAAACCTTCGGGTCACTCCAACCCAGGGCCGTTGCCAGGATTTTGATTCGGGGGGGGCTGAGTTTGGTGCGGGGGGGCTGAGACTGGGTGGAAGAGGGTCTACCCTAGCAAACCTTTTGTATTGTTATCCCAATAACCCCATTAATGTGGGATATAATGAGCATAGTGATCAGATCATGATATGAATAAACATAACAGTTTAAATAATGTACCAGTAAGGCCTTTTCGCGGACCACCCTGAGAATTTCGGGGGGGGCTGAAGCCCCCTTAGCCCCCCCCCCCTGGCTACATGCCTGCCAACCTATTACATTTTACTCTGGTTCCCCAAGGTCTCAGGCAGAGGTACTTCCCAAACCTTTCCCTGAGGCAGATTTGGGATCTTATACCTCCAAAGTATTATTCTAAGACTATATTATTCCCCTCTCCCAATTGATGTAGTGCTTTAAAAATAGGATACAAGGGTGCATATTCCTTGCTGAAGAATGCTGGGTTTGTTTGCCTCTCCAGTAGCAAGTATGGATGCTAATGATAGAATTGGGTCAAAGGGATTCTGGATTAAGAATACTGTTCCAAGACCAAAACTACTGGTAATGGAATATAAATCAGGGTGCGTATGAACCATAAAATGACACTTACTTACTTAGGTGATCCCTCGTTGTCTCAATAATACTGTTCTCCACATGCGGTGTCCTGGGCGGTGGGTACATAGGTGACTGTGGAGTCCAATTCTTGACCCGCATGTTCTTCCATAGTGAGGGCATCTGTTTCCAGACAGAAGGCGGTTCCGGTCGGGGTTGGCTTGACATGCCTTCCTCTTGGCACGTTTCTCTCTTTTTGCCCTCCATTCGTGCTTCTTCAAATTCCAGATAGAGCGCTCAAAGGCCAGGGCTTCCCAATGCCATAGCATTGGTTGGCTTTGAGCCCATTTTTAAATCTCTTTTCCTGTCCTCCAACACTCCATTTTCTGTTCTTGAGTTCGGAGTAGAGTATTCTGCTTTAGGAGATGGTGATTGGGCATTCGGACAACGTGGCCAGTCCAGCGGAGTTGATGGCAGAGAACCATTGCTTCAATGCTGGTGGTCTTTGCTTCTTCCAGCACACTGACATTTATCTGCCTGTCTTCCCAAGACATTTGCAGGATTTTTCAGCGGCACTGATGGAACAATTCCAGGAGTTAAGTGTGACTTCTATAGACAGTCCACGTTCCACAGGCATATAACAGGGTTGGGAGGACAATAGCTTTATAAACAAGCACCTTGGTCTCCCTACGGATGTCCCGGTCCTCAAACACTCTGTGCTTCATTCAGAAAAATGCTGTGCTCGCAGAACAAAGGCGGCGGTGTTTTTCAGTGTCAATGTTGACTTTTGTGGAGAGGTGGCTGCCAAGGTCCTGGAACTGGTCAACACTTCCTAATGTTACACCATTAAGCTGTATTTCTCACATTGCAGATGGGTTGGTTGTTGACTGTACAGAGGTTGATTTTGTTCCCTGCATTTTGAGAGAGGTAGAGGGCAGTTTGCAAGGATTCTTGCAAGGATTTTCCCAGTGGAGATTAGAAGGGAGATACCTCGATAGTTGACAAGTGTGTGTAATATGCTAGTCCAGTCATTGTTAAGTGGTGAGAGCCTGCATCCCTTGGGAGATTTTGTGGATTCCATGTTGGAAGGACTGATAACAGAAGCAGTTTTTCTGCTCTCAACAAAACATCCTTGCTAGTATGTAGCTGGATGATGCTCTCTCAAGGCAAAACTACACAGTATGTTGGCTATGTTTATATTTTTGTTGAAACATAGTTGGATGAACCAGCATTCTGACTCGCATCCATTGGCAATGCTAGCTAGGGGATTCTGGGAACTGTAATCCAAAAGAGCAACTTGTTCATGGTGTACATTCCAATGTGTTCCTTCCCTAAATAAACCTTTCCATATTTAGAAGTCTTAATAGACCACAAGCTAAATATGGGTCAGTAGCCCAAAAAGGCAATGCAATTCTAGACAGCATCAATGGAATAGAGTGTCCTGACTGTAAAATGCCACTCTGCTCTGTTTTGGTCAGACCTCATCTGGAAGATTGTGTTCAATTCTGGGCACCACGGTTCAAGAGAGATATTGGCAAGCTGAGTCAAGCTCCAGAGAAGTCCAGCCAAGATGATCAAAAGTCTAGAAATCTGGCTGGATGTGTTTAAGCTTGATAAAGAGAAGACAAAGAGAGGACGTGGTAGCTATATTTTCGTAACAGAATGAGTGTCACATAGAAAATGGAGACTGGTGTTTTATTTATTTATTTATTTATTTTATTTTATTTACCCTGCTCTATCTCACCTCGAAGGGAACTCAGAGTGCCTTCCAAGCAGTATGTGTTGTCACTCGCAGAGAGGGGTAACAAAATACAGTAAATTGCTCATGCTCATGTCTTCATAACCCCTTCAGATCTATTAATGGAAAGCTGAGAGAACGCATCAGCTAATGAGCTAATGAGCTAAATGGGAAGAAACAAAACCAGAGTAGACCAAGTGAACATTGGACACCCCACAGATACAACCACATTCAGTGCTACCTAATGGCTAAACTATACATATAATTACACTATCAACACAGGTCTCATATTCTTTCTTCTCAACCTGATAAGAAACGCTGGGAAAGCAGAACCTCGCCTTCCCCCATTCCTCCAGGTGCAGCCGCTAACGAGCTGACATATTTGCCTGCCGAGGGGGGCCTGGGAAAGTCAGGCCCACAAACTGTTCCTGAGAAAGTATTACGCCAAAGTCAGCACCTCCGAGACCAAAACAATGGGGGGCCTATTTAAGTTGGTTCCCGTTGGTGCTCGGCATCTCGCACCAACGTTAAGCTTCCATTGCCAAGTTCCACGGAACTCAAGTTCAGGACCAGGCCGTAGCGCCTCCACGTCACGGTACTCAAGTATCCAGCCAAGCCCTCGTTTGCCAAGGATTTGTTCCGGATTTAAGCCCATTGGTTTCAAGACTATTTCTTCATTTATTGGATCTTTGAACCCTTTAAGAATTATTGCGCTGCAATACTTGGATGCTGGGAGCATCAGTGGACTATATTTTTTATCTCTTTCCTTCTCTACCTATTCTAAATAAAGCATTTAATCACGGCTGCTTTGTGGTGGTTTACTGAGGGATCCCCCAGGTCTAGGCTGCAACAGGTGGGCCACGATGATGAAAATCTGATCTGTGAGCCTCCTCTGAGGCAGAGGGAATGTGACTTGCCCAGTGGTTTCCCATGGCTGAGGATAGACATAATCCAGTGTGCAAACCATTACACCAGTGGTTCTTAACCTGTGGGCTGCAGACCACCAGTGGGCTGCGAGGATAAAAATCTGGTCCACAAGCGTCCTTCCTCTTATTTTATTTTTTATTTTATTTTATTTCTGCTCCTTTCATGCCACCTGATACTCCTGTCGCTGACCATGACATATATTCTGTATCAGAAACTAGAGCTGATGTGGTCTATCCAATGCAATTTTCTGAATCAGCACCCCAAACCAAATCTAAAGTTGACTAAAAACCGATTCGTAACCTTTTGGTACTAATATTGGAGAGTGGTCCTTAGTCAAGTGGTCCCTGGTCAAAAAAAAGGTTGGGAACCACTGCCACAGCAGATCCTGCCTGATCTTAAGTTAAGGAGGATCAGTCCTGGTTAATACTTGGGTGGAAGACTGCCAATAAATGGGATATATTCAAAGGAAGGAATGATCAAAACCATCTGAGTATTCCTTGCCCGAGAAAATCCTATGAAATTCACAGTATTCCCATAAATTGACAAGCAAATGTTAGGCACAAGCACATACAATATCACTAAGCAGGCTTTGTTGGCTAAAAAAGGTAAAGTTTAGGAATTCACAAAACGATACATCTGTCGCATAAGAGAAGCTACTGGAAAGATATGCTTCACTGAGATTAGTAGAAGTGGCACCTTTATTTCAATAGTGCCAGGACAAGATAACTTTGCAGTATATCTGTGCCTCATGCCAGTAGAAAATTCCATAACAGTACAGAACCATGCCAGCTTCATTTCTGCTCTAGACACTCACAAGTGAATAATGAAAAGCCTGTGGACACAGACCATGAAACACATTGAGTGAGACCACTCTGTCATTGTTAAAATTAGCCTTTAAATAGATGAAATTTTATCCACAATTCAGATCAGGCGAGACACTGTGTTAACAAAAATGGCATGTAATAATGAGGCTTATGGCTAAGAAAATTAGAAATATAACCCAGAAACAGCATTAAGAACTGGGCTTGCTTTAAAGCCTCTGGTTAATTTTGATAAGCATAATGCAGACATTTGGAGGAAAACAAATCCTTCATGCCATATCATGTTTGCTCATCTGAACATTGTAGACAGTTCTGCAAATCCACCATTGATGAAGGCAAGCAGGGGCTGATGGAGAAGAATGCCATGTTTCACAGTCAGCCATGGACTGCCCAATTGTTTTGTGGTGTAATTGCTGCTGTGATGATTAGAGGTGGCATCGGGTATTTTGAACCATTCTGATGCATTCAAACAAGTATAGTGGAATAATTGTGCAGTTCTGATATGAAATCAATAGTTCCAACACTATCCTGTTCTTGCCAAGCCTGGTCTTTTGCTAATTTTGTTTATTTACCGGGAAAATACATTATTTCCCTTTTTTTCTCTGATGTGATTGTAAACTCAGAACCTATAAGGCAACAGGAAATGAGGTTTTAAGTGGGTTGTTGTAGGTTTTTTAGGCTGTATGACCATGTTCTAGAAGCATTCTCTCCTGACATTTTGCCTGCATCTATGGCAGGCATCCTCAGAGGTGGTGAGATCTGTTGGAAACTAGGAAAATTGGATTTATATAACTGTGGAAAGTCCAGGGTGGGAGAAATAACTCTTGTCTGTTGGAGCTAGGTGTGAATGTTTCAATTGGCCACCTTGACCTATTGGTTTTAAGTGGCTGTACTTTCTAATAAATAATGTTGTCTTTGGGCCCAATCCTTTTGTTAGAACAGGTGAGGATGAAATCAGGAGCTCTGTGCACTTGTATTCCAAGGCATTTTTCATGCTTTGCCATTCCTATTTATAATCACAATAGTGCTAATAGGAGAGCACCACCAAAATGTGGTGCAAGTAAATGTTCTGCAGTCTTTGTCTGCAAAGCATCGCCATAAAGGTAGTGGTTGTTGTTAACGTTAACTATGATAGCCTACATATAAAATATGTACAAATCACCATCAACTGCCCTGCTCAGGTCTTGCAAACTTCTTTGAATGAGTTTGTACACGTGTAATGTGGATTTCCATTTTTATTACTGAATTCTACCTTGCCAAATGCTGTTTTCGTGTCTGTTGAGTCATGTCTTTTCATGTTTGCTTGGTTGCATGCTGCAAGTGGCTTCTGGTGTGAGAGAATCGGCCATCTACGAAGACGCTGCCCAGGGGACACCCGGATGTGTTACTACCCTGCGGAGAGGCTTCTCTCATGTTCCCCTCGTGGACATGAGCCTCATGGATGTGGCTCTTAATGAGACATGCTGCATTATCACAGGATGTCTGAGTCCTACACCCCTGGAGAAATTACACTGTTTAGCCAGTATTGCACTACCTGACATCCACCGGGAAGTAGCAACCAATAATGAAAAGACCAAGGCAGTGACATCTCCAGCTCAGCCCCTGTTCGGATATCAGTCAGCATGCCAATGACTTAAATCAAAAACTAGTTTTCTAAGATCTACAGAAATACTTGCAGGAACACCTCAGCAAATGAGAGTCCAAAAGTGGCAGGCTAAAACCTGGAACCTCAAACCATGGCTGATACCAAATGAGAGACTCCCTCCTGGGCATACAGAAGACTGGGTGACTTGGAAAGTACTGAACAGACTGTGCTCTGGCACCACAAGATGCAGAGCCAACCTTAAGAAATGGGGCCACAAAGTGGCGTCCACAACATGCGAGTGCAGATAAGAGCAAACCACTGACCCCCTGCTACAGTGCAGTCTGAGCCCTGCCACATGCACAATGCAGGACCTTCTTAGAATAACACCAGAGCCACTCCAAGTGGCCAGCTACTGGTGCAAGGACATTTAATGTAAGGTCATTTTTTAAAATAAAAAAAACTTTGTGTTTTTAGAATACATTACAACTGTACCCTTGGTTCGCTCCTGATACGATAAATAAATAATTGTCTTCTCATCATATAGCCAAAGTATGTCAGTCTCCGGCCCCTTTTACACTGCTATATAAAATCCAGATTATCTGATTTGAACTGAATTATATGGCAGTGTAGATTCATATCATTGAGTTCAAAGCAGATAATGTGGATTATCTCATTTGATAATTTGGATTATATGACAATGTTGAAGGGGCCTTATGTTAGCGGTTGTGGGTAGACAATCTCTCGTCTATAGAACTTTCAGTTGGTTTCTCTTGACTGCAAACTTTTATGTTTTCTTCACCTGACTTAACTAGTTCTATTCTTAGAAAATAGTGCCTGCTGTGGGAAATGCAGATAGAATACCAGCCAAGAGGAAACAGGGTGGAAGCAATAATTTACATTTAAAAGGCTTCTTACAGATAACAGAGTAGTTGTTGCAAATCATGAAAGTGTGACAGGCAAGTGATATGTGGTCCCTGATCCCTATTTTGCATCTACTAAACAACAACAACAACACATACACACAACCCAGACACACACTACTTTTTTCCAATTTTCCAGGCAACTCTTCACTCTAGCACAAACATAAACAGTTCCAATTGTTGTAAATTGAATAGTGCCCCCGCCCCAACCAGAATTCCCACCAAGACCATCCTGTAGTTTCTAAACCAAACATTCAGCTATTTTTTTTAAAACATTCATCTTCCCCTCCACTTATAGGGTTACAGGGATAAATTGGCTTTCACCCACTTGCAGTTTGTTGTTGCAAGTGAATTCAGCTATGGACAGCAGAAGGTATAGTTATTGGTGCCAATCAGAACTGAACAGCCGTCTAGATACTGCTGAACTGGGATTCACACTGTCCCTAGAGAGTCATAAGCAGTTTTATGGCAAAGTGCAGAGCAGGGTTGAGAATCATGGGGGCCGCTAGATGAATGCATCACCCAAGGATATTCTTGAGGGTCTTGGGATGCTCCCAGAAAAAAATGCTAAACATTTTTTGGTTCAATGACCTGCATGGAAGTCAAAATCTGTTGATGCTCAAGTCTCATTATATAACAAAATGATGTTCCTTATATAGACAGTGACAAAATTCAGATTTGCTTTCTGGTATCCCATCAGGATTCCATATCCACAGATCCTGCAACCATGGATTCAACTATCCATGGTTTGAAATATTTTTGTGTGTGTATGTATGTGTGTGTATATATACATATTAAAACACACATACACACACACAGAGAGAGAGAGAGAGAGAGAGAGAGAGAGAGAGAGACTGACTGACTGACTGACTGACTGACTGACTTTATTATTTCTGAGTCGCCCTCCATGTTAGTGCTCCGAGCGACTTACACACAACAAATTCCACAATTAAAATAGAGTATTTAAAACTAGATTAAAATATTCAGTGGTTAAATGCAGGGGCCAGAGAGAGAGAGAGAGAGATTTCAAGCCATGGATAGTTGAATCCATGATTGCAGAATCTGTGGATATGGAATCCTGATGGGACTGTTCTTATAGACCTCTAGATCTATGGATCCCTACGTTTGATCCTCATGTTTGGAGTTCATTTCCAGAAGGCCTAGCCAACATAGTTATGCTCAGGAATTCTGGGTATTGAAGTGCAAAACTTCTGAGGAACCAAAGATTAAGAACGACTGCAACATAATAAAATATGCCCCCATAACTGATTTTAGCAGAAAAACTTTTTTCAAAGGGCTTTTTTAAAAATCTCACTCAGGCTGCATAGCTTGCTCACTCCTAGCTTAGAGTGAGAATCTGTCCATTGTTGGCTGTCCAACAAACTCTGGTATGGGCCAATGCTTATATGTCTTCCCCAATAGCCCAACATGCATTTAACCAGGTATTTCACTGTGATTCCTGAAGTTCCTGACTATTTTGTTGTCTCTTCGCTCGTTAGGTCCTGAGGATGGTTTGAGGGGTGGCCAAGCAATCAGTAGGCCTATTAAACCAACTACTGAATGGTAGTTCAGTAGTTGGTCTTCATATAGTAGATGTAATACATGTTAAAATACACTAAGAAACTTTAGCTAGAACTAGCAATTACTACGTATCAGCTCAAACTTCTAATGCTTGCCAAACTATAAACCTCAGGATTTCATAGGATGTTGCCACCGTGGTTAAAGTGGAATCATAATCTGTGCAATTGTGAAAGGATCCTCGGTAATTTATGAACAAGTTGAAAATCCCTTGCCTCCGTGCAGAAGCTGATACCTAATTGCTAGTTCTAGCTAAAGAAGACAATTTTTCTTAGTATATTTAACGTGTATTGCATCTACTACATAAGGTAGTTCGTTTAATAATAGGTCTACTTTAGTTGGGACTCAGATTTATGACAGATCCTTTGGAACAGTAATTCCTAAAGTGTGTTTTGTGGATCCCTTGGGGCTCCACAAAGCATCCTGAGGAGCTCCACAAAGCACACTGAGGGGCTCTCCGGTTTTCTCCTCTACCCCTTCCTTCCCTTCCTCCCCCCCCCCAGTTTTTCCTTCTCTTTCCTACTCCTTTCCCTCCCCGCCTCCTTCATCACCAAAAGCCTTTTTTCCTCACTTCCCTTGCCACCAAAGTCTTTTCCCATCTCTCTCACCCCAAAAGCTTTTTCCTTGCCTCCCTTGCTACACCAACCCTTTTTTCCTCACCACCAGAACTCTATCCTCCCCCTCCTCCTCATTATTATTACAAAGACTCGGTGGTCACATATTGGGAGTACTTTGATTGTGCTTTTCCTGCCTGGCAGAAGGGGGTTGAACTGGATGGCCCCTGGGGTCTTCCACTGTTCAGTTAATGTTAAGTTTATGTTGGTCAAAAGGTTTGTCCATGCCTGATAGACAGACAGACAGACAGACAAACAGACAGACAGACAGACAGACAGATATGAGCCCCTGGTGGCACAGCGGGTTAAACTGTTGAGCTGCTGAGCTTACTGACTGAAAGGTCATAGGCTCGAATCTGGGGAGCGGCATGAGCTTCCTCTGTCAGCCTCAGCTCCTGCCAACCTAGCAATTCAAAAACATGCAAATTTGTATGGCAACGAGAGAAGGAAAATACTTGTGTATGTACACATACATGTGTGTTGCACAACTGCAAACAACCAATTAGTACAATAGCACTACAAAATGAATTTAAAAAATTCCATCTTTCGTCAGTTCTTTTCAGAGTGCCCATTCACTCCCCATAGATTTAAAATCTCTTACATCTTGGAAGTAATACTGGCATAAATGCAGGTGTCAAGACTGCTCTTTCCATCTTGCTCCTTAAATCGAAGGGTTAACACACTTCTCTTTAAAGACAGCACCGAGGCTCAAGGGCAGGACAAAAATCAATATTACCAGAGCCTATGAGACTTTAATTGTCCATCACAGCTGCACTGTTTTTTTAAGAACACCTCCTTGCATTATTGATTCCTCACCTTCTCCCTATAAAAATAAAAGATATCCAGATCCTTATAAATGAAACAAAAACATCTGCTACAGCCATGCATACAGATGGCACCATGAACAGATTTTCACTTAACTTCTTATTTTCATAGTGAGAGAAGAAAAAGAAAATTTACATGTTTGTGCCAATTGGCGGCGAAATCTCAGAAAAGAAGTCTGAAGAAGCTTATTTTTACATGTAAAAAAGTATCCTGCCGTTTCTTGTAATGCACCCCAATATGACATCTGTTTAAGAGCCACCCTGACAAACTTAACAGCCTGATGAAAGAAAATGCTTTACATTCAGTACTATGCAACTGAATAGATTGTCAGAAATATGTTAGATTTACATTTTGTGCAGCGTAAGCACAGAATCCTAGACAGTAATACACTGATCTTATACACATTTAAGTAAAGAGACCTCCCCTGAATAGAGCTGACTTCTAAGCAAGCACACATAGAATTGGCTTGTGAAGCCTAAGTTTGTGAGGCTGTTGCCCCAATTATGTTGAACAAAAACAGACCAGAGATGCACTGATCAAATAGATGTTCAGCCAGGCTTTAGCACAGCTGGTTAATCACCAGCAGCAACAGATCACACCAATCAAAAGGTTTGTAATTTGAAGCCCAGGTCAGGGTGAGCACCCAATCTTCAGCTCCACTCACTGTCCATGTAAGCAGTTCAAAAACAGCTGTGAGCTGTGAGTAGAGAAATTAGGCATTGCTTAAGCGGGGAGGTATTTTACGGCACCATAAAAAGGAAATACCAGAAAATGCCGGTAATCAAAGAAAGGAGGAAGTCTATGATCAGGAGTTCTTCATCATAGAGGATGGAGCGACAGCACACACACACACACCCCCACACACCCCATGGCTGGAATCGAGCACAACCTCCAGAAGTTGGGGGGAAAGCCAACATATACCTCTATCTGTTGTCTGTTCTGTTTGTTTAATGGCTTTGAATGTTTGTCGTGTATGTGTTCTGTGATCCATCCTGAGTCCCCTTCAGGCTGAGATGGGTGGAATATAAATGCTGTAAAAACCAAACAAAAATGTGTACCACTGCACACGCTTGTGCGTGTATCTGTCTCTCTATTCATTGTCCTTGTCTGTTGCTGTAACTGACTGCCCCCTGCAAAGCACTGTCCTTCAAAACTACTAAGGGCTTGGGGCGTTTCCACACAGCTGAATAAAATCCCACATTTTGTGCTTTGAACTGGAATATATGGCAGTGTGGACACAGATAACCCAGTTCAAAGCACATATTGTAGGATTTTCTGCCTTGATATTCTGTGTTATATGGTTGTGTGGAAGGGCCCTTAGTGGCAATCCTGGACCAGAATGACTTTTGCATTTCTGTGGAGATGTCGCCTCTCGAGGCCTGGGCACACTTAACCTCCCTGAACAAACCACACAGCTTTGAGGTACAACACAGTTTTATTGTGCAGGAAATAAGGAAAGCGTGAAGGCTAGTACAAAGCCTTAAAGTAGCAGCAATCAGGAACAGCAGGCAAGTATAATCCTGCGGCGGGGATTCCAAGCCGGATGCGCAGGAAGAGTCTCCAAACAGATTCCCTCCGAATCAGCAAACGGGCGGCTTGGGAAGCAAGGACGTTTAGCAACAGAGTCTTTTCAGGAACAAGGCTTGAGCAAGACGCACACAGAGTTCGAGGATCCCAGGCAGCTCGTTGCAAAGGGCGGAGGTAGCTTAAGGTAGGCTGTTCACGGCCGGTGCTTCAAAGTAGCATCTTCCTTGAGCAAAAGTTGATCTGAGATGAATCCTATGGTGAGGGACTCACAAGTATAGGATTCTGTGACCAGTTCCAAAAGGCCGAACATCAAGCCCAGTGATTAATGAGAAACTATATGTTTATTGTTACCTAAGGTCCATCGGAATGTGCCTGCCAATTACCGGGCACAGATGCGCTTGTGGGGAGTAGTTTATGGCTCCTCCGAAGCGCCTTTCAAAAAGGGAGGCTAGTTTTGGTAACCTTGGAGGTAGTTATCTAGGCATTCCGTACCAGTTTCACACAAGAATGCAGAGAGGCCCTGCTGGGACCTGGGAAGCATCAAGTTGACTGTTTAACTACTTAATAGCCCTGCTGGCCCAATGTAGACCCAAGCAAATAGGCGGCCTGAAGGTGCTGTGGTGTGACAGGAGAACAATCTACTCATTCTGGTTCAAATGCGTTTGGGGAAGGGCTGTCTCAAACATTTTGCTGACCAAGTTGGAGTGGCAAAGAGTATTCCTCCAAACACAGTGCCCCAGGACATCCATATTATCTTGATATAGGACAGTGCTGTCCAACGTCTAACTGGCCAAGGGCCGGACTTGAGGTCACTGATGACCTGGGGGGCTGTTCGGCCCCGCCCCCAGGCCCCGCCCCAGGCCTCAGGCCCCAGGCCCCAGCCCCGCCCCCCCGCCCCAGCCCCCCTCCTAAACTGTCATTCTCCTCCTCCTCCTCTTTCTCCGGCGCCGCGGCGCATGGGACACCAGCGGCACTGGGAAGGAGGAGGAGGCCCACCTCCTCGCACCCTCCCGCCCTTCCCGGCACAGCCGGTGTCCCGTGCGCTGCGGCGCCAGGGAAAAAGGAGGAGGAGGGAGATTTCTCCCTCCTCCTCCTCCTCTTCCCCAGGAAAGAGGATCGGGGGCGCCGGCGCCCGGGAAAGAGGAGAGGAGGAGAAGGCAATCAGCTGACTGCCTTCTCCTTGTCCTCTTTTCCCCAGCGCGCCTTGCCCGGATCCCCAGGATCCGGCGCCTGGGATCGCTGGGAAAAGAGGGACAAGGAGAAGGCAATCAGCTGACTGCCTTCTCCTTGTCCTTGTCCCCTCTTTCCAGCGCGGCGCCCAGGATCCCGGGCGCCGGCGGAGGAAAAGAGGAGGAGGGAGCGTCCTCCTCCTTCTCTTTCCGGGCGTCGCTGCCTTCCCCCTGTGCCGCAGCGCCGGTGGAAGAGGAGGAGGAGGAGGGAGAACTCTCTCTCCTCCTCCTCCTCTTTCCCGGGCGCCGTGGCGCACGGAACAGCAGCGGCGCCTGGGAAAGAGGAGGAGGAGGAGGGAGAACTCTCCCCTCCTCCTCCTCCTCTTTCCCCCCGCCCACCCCCTTTGCCCGGATCCCGGGCGCCCGGCGCGACGGGGGAAAGAGGGATGAAGGAGAAGGCTGTCAGCTGACGGCCTTCTCCTTCGTCCTCATCTTTCCCCCGCCCGCGCCCTTGCCCCGATCCCGAGTGCCAGGCGCGGGAGGAGGAGGAGGGGCGAAGGAGGAAGAAGGCAGCCAGCTGACTTCCTCCTCGCCTCCTCCTCCCCGCGGACGCGCCACGGCTCCAATCGCGAGCCGCGGTGCAGGAGGGAAGGAGGAAGGGCGAAGGAGGAGGAGCCAGCTCACTTCCTCCTCCCTGCCCCCTCCCCCTCCCCCGGTCGCCATTTTTTAATAAAAAATTTGAATTTTTTTAAAAAAAATGGCGGCCGGGGGCATAGTGGGGGGCCGTGTCCAACAGGCTGGGGGGCCGTGTACGGCCCCCGGGCCGCCAGTTGGACAGCCCTGATATAGGAGGCAGAAAATTGCTCAAGCCTTCTGCATGCAAGACTTTTCATGGTATCCCAAGTCCATTCCCTGAGACAGCTATCTCATTTTGCTTTGGACATCATTTATATGAAATTCCACAGCAATTGGCACATGACTGCATGATATGCTTCCAGAAATTTAGAAACCTCCCCATTGGCTTTTAAAAAACAGCTGCATTGGAGACTAGGGCCCCCTCCACACAGTTGTATAAAATCCACATTGAACCTGATTATATGACAGTGTGGACTCGGATAACCCAGTTCAAAGCAGATATTGTGGATTATTTGCCTTGATATTCTGGTTTATATGGCTGTGTGGAAGGCCCTATATCATAGGACCCAGTTTAGACTTGTGCTTGGCTCAAGTATTTTCATTTCATCCATTGCTCTTGATCAGCATATCCTCTGATCTCCGAACAGTACAGCATGATAGACTCTAATTTTGCCACACAGCAGGTGGAGGTAGATGTTGAGCCAAGAAATGAAAGCTGTCACAACAGAACCGTAGATTGTGAAAAGAGATGAGGGAATTTTCTGGACAGGGCGACCTGGCAATGCATGGGACCTTGGAAATTAGTTTCCATAACTCAAAACTGTCTCCTTTTTTCTTTTACATGCTTTATGCTTGTCCAGTGTATTTTTAATGCAGCTGCATATTTATTCGTTCAGCATTTCTTTGTCAGATTAAAAAACTTAGCTGATGACAGCATATATAATCAAGATTCTGGAAATTTAATTGTAGCCCCAATGGTGCAATGGGTTAAACCCTGTGTCGGCAGGACTGTAGACTGACAGGTCAGCAGTTTAAATCCGGGAGAGTGGGTAGAGCTTCCTCTGTCAGGTCCAGCTTCCCATGCGGGGACATAAGAGAAGCCTCCCACAAGGATGGTAAACATCAAAAACATCCCCCCCAGCAACATCCTTGCAGACGGCCAATTCTCTCACACAAGAAGTCACTCCTGACACGAATAAAAATAGAGAACATAAGATGCTATTTCTTTGTCAGTGGAAACAGAGGACAGAGAGAACATGCATCTCTTTAGCAGATTGGATTAAAAGCCTTGTTTTATTATAAAATATTGGCTTTAAATTCAGATGTATGCTAAATATATTAGTAGTTTGGCAGAAGAAAAGCAAAATAACCCTTGGGTTGCTGTGTGTTTTCCGGACTGCATGGCCATGTTCCAGAAGCATTCCTCCTGACGTTTTGCCTGCATTTATGGCAGGCATCCTCAGAGGTTATGAGGTCTGACCCTTGACCCTTAACCATCAGAGTTCTGTGATACTTTTCCAGAGAATAAAACACTTGCACACAGGGATGATAGCATCTTATTAGCAATCTACAGGCATTTCAGTGTAACTTATGCATATTACTTTTGGACTTCTATGCCACTAAACTCCGTGAGGCTGTTATATGATGGCGGGGCATTTGCCCTTCTAAAACTGGGTCGGATATGTACCTGGATTGATACCAGAGATTATGCATACCGTGACCTCCAATATGATGATATGATCCCACAAACACTCGAGGGCCTTGAAAAAGATCTTATCTGATCGAAACGAGTGTGGAGTTCCGAGTATAGCGCATCCTCGTCGGCCCCAACTCGGATTTATTAAGAGTGTGGATCTGGAGCGGTTTGAATCTTGCAGCAGCCTTTATAATCCTTCCATGTGGATATATAGATACAAGGTCTTTTATGGAGTGGCCGCCTTTCTGAATTATCCGAATACTTACCTGGTTCACCCTTTGGGACACTTATAGGTTATGATTTGAGCACAGATTGGATACACGCCGCGAGACACAAATGCTTGTTGCCCGGATTGCTGCCCGGATTACTTTCCTTGAACACCCTGTGTATATATTTATCTCCTTAAAACTCTTTCCCCAATACACCCATTGTGGATATATATTCATCTATTATGTACTACAGCCAATAAGAAGGATAAAGGACACCCTGGGTCGAAATATCCCAGGATATTTCTATTACAACACAGAACCCTTGATTTTTCCCTGAACGCCCTGTCCATTGGAACATTCCCTATTGCATCAACCCTTTATTTATTTATTTATTTCCGGCATTTTACCCCGTTCTTCTCAACCCCCGAGGGAGGACTCAGAGCGGCTTCCAAAAAGGCACAATTCGATGCCAACACAGTAAAACACATAGAACACAGTATAAAACCCCCCAAAACATTACACATTAAAATACAATTACATCAACATATCATACACCTTTAGACCTTCTCGATACGGATTGTTTACCCCAGAAGATTGTATTGTTGGGAAAGCAAACGGAGACTTGATTCTTGGACTCAAAGAGCCGCGTTTGTTACGTGCGCCGACCTGGGTGACCGGTAGGATGTATATTAAACATGTAAATGTGTGATTTGTGTGATTTAGCTAATAGATGTTATATTTTGGCATACACTCCTTGATTGAGCATACTTTTATTTTACCTCAGGTAGATTAACTAAGAGTTGTTTGCAACTAACCCTTAGTACTCACATTCAAGCTTATCTGACCTGCAGCAGGGAGTTCCACAGTTGCTGCATGCCCACTTGGGCCAAATGAGATGGAAAATGTGACCAAACCCCAGCTGCTGGGCTAATTCCTTCTCTCCTTCACTTGCTTTCCCTCCAACTCAAACATTGTAACCCATTCCCCAAGAGAAACCTTGGAAATTGCAACATCGTCACTTCCATAGCAATACATAGTGTCCCTTTTGCTGCCTCATAGCCACTAACTATGAAATACTATAACTATGAAATAAACCTCCCCAGGGACTGCAGAGCACCGTAGATCCCACCAGGGATGCCCCTAAGGCACCCCGGGGCCGCCAAAGCTAAGTCCCCACTAACACAGATTTTTCCCTTCTATACCTTTCCCGCCCAGAGCAATCATTTTTGGTTCAAGTATTATATTTTTCAGTTTTTCTCATGCTGCAGCAGGTAGCATTGAGAAGCCGGCTCATTGACCCAGTTTCCACGGTCAAGAGGGTAATTAGAACGTTCCCACAGAGGCGCTTGGTTCCCAGGGAAGAGGCCTGTGTTTCCCCAGGTTTTTCTTTGAATGCCTGGGCATGGAGCTGGCAGGGCATCAGCAGGACGGACCCTGAGGAAGCGGCAGTGGCCTGGGATGTGTAGTCCTCCTAAGTACCGTGTGATCTGTGGTTCCATCAAGTACCAAGGGTCTTTTCTCGTGCTGGACTCAAGGATCTTTTTCTCACAACCTTCCTAGACTACAGTATATTTTGGACTTCTGCTCATATGCTTCTACCCACTGGAGCCCCTTCACTCAAAGGGGATGTTTTCCTTAAACTTCAAGGCTCAGAACTTTTCCTAAATATTCCTTGGACTCTCTTTTATGAAATAAGATGGATGAAATAAACTATTAATGATGGGCCAAGCAAGATGATATCACCTTTCCCCTAAAAATTCACTGTATCTCCCCTGCATGCCTCTCCCCACCATGCATGTATTTTGAAAAAAGGCTAGGACCTGAAACCTTCCAGGAAATAGCCAAAAGCCGCACTGCTGACCAAACTGTATGACTCAACATGGAAAAACTTCCAGAAAACTTTTGCATGTCTAGAAGAGATTGTTAGCCCTTTCTTGGTCTATCCCAAAGGCAAACTGCTAACGATTACTATGATCTATGGGACGTTAACTTCAGAGATTTTCTGCCTATCAAAGGACTATAGATCACCTGGCAGAACTTATTGTTTACCATAAAGGCTATATCTCCTGAGGATCAAAAACTCAGGAATTGGCCACAATACAACTATTTACCATCCATGACCTTTTTAATGAAACACCCCACAGATGTCATGGCCGGCAGGAAATGACAGATTTCAGACCCTGTGTTGATACAATCAGAAAATATTTACTGAAAGCTTAGAGATGTGTAGAACACCAGGAGTTCTTGTCTCACCAATCAAAACTTCATTAACATATCATAATCTCATTACTAAAGTTCCGACCTCATTGTTCTTCATTTCTCCCACCTCTCGTCCCTCATTGGCCCAAACAACGAGGCGAGGAAACTCTCCCATTAGCCAAAATGGAGGCGGCGCTGGCTCATCATTGGCCAGGGGAAGCCGGCCAACATTCTGCCCCTCTGTAGCACAGCAGTTCTCGTTTGTACCTGGGGGACAGGGGCCAGGACCGGGGGTCCCATTGGCATTAGGGCCTGCAGCAGCAGAGCTAGATTCTGAAGAGGATTTAGAAGGGTTACCAGAAGGAGAGTTTCCCATCACTGGGCCTCCTTCGCCCACAGAAAGTTTGGCATGGGAAGAAGGTTGGCTTGACCCTTACGAAGAGACAGATAACCAGGTGCAAATGGAAAGCAGTGATAGCGAAACTTATGAACGGCTGGGTGGGAGAGGTTCACAGGATCCTGTGAGTGAAAACATGGAAGAGAGCGGCTGGGAAGATTCTAGGGAGGAGAGCTCTCATGGAGATAGAGACCCAGGTGCTGGGAGACAAGGCCGAACCTTTGATAGGAGACGAAGCATCGAGACTAGCAGGAGGGGATGGTTCCACAGCCTAGACAGGCCGAGGTCTGTCAGCAGAGATTGGAGACGACAAGCTTCAGCGTCGGGGACCTCGGCCGAAAGATTAAGTATAGGATCCGTGGGAACGAATCCCCAGTACTCGGCCACGTCTCTTCTGAGTAGACGTGAAGTGAAGCTGGTCCACGGAGCTAAGTTGGCTAGAGGCCTACCAAGTCTTGCCTTGCATCGTGTCCCTTGCCTTGTTCCTGTATCCGCTTTGCTGTGCGGAGTTTTGCCAAGTCTTTTGGATTATTTACCAAGCTGCTTTTGGACTATTGACTGCTTACTGCCTTTGGATTTGCTTTTGCTATTTTTATGGACAATATTCCTTTTGAACTGTTTTTATATTCAATAAAGTAGTTAGCCTTCAGTCCGTCTCTGTGTGTGTGATTAAGGGGCCGGTCAAGTCCGTGCATCGTGACACCCTCAGCTGTTGCAAAGGTTCTAACCAATCAGAACGAAGCGCGGGAACGGGGGCGGACGGGAGATTTGAATCTGACAGCTCTGAAAATGTATAAAATGGTTTGAAATTTTGAAATAAAACATGTCAGCCTTGCGGACATCAGGAACTTTGCGGCTTGTCATCCTTTCTCAGCTGGGATAGAACTCTCTCATTGGCACACTTCCGGATCTTGTTGAAATACTCTCTCGGGGATCTAGGGGTTTTTCTGGCATTTCAGATCACTCACCAAGGTTTTCCTTCAAGGACCCTCGCCTTAGAAGAACCTAGGGTCACAGCCCCCCTGGGCAGGACCACCCTAAATTTAGGTTCGATTTCACATACATAGATCTCTTTTGGGATGGGACACAGGACTATTTTCTTGCCCTCCCGTGATTATCCATAAAGATCTGGCTACACTTAGCTCCTGGGGAAATAAAATATGGCATGTTCTCATTTGAAGGCACTCTCATTGTTCTCCTTCCTGAGCAAGCTATGATCACCTGCTTCTCTATCATCTGAATAATGTACCCCCACTTTCCCCTTCCCCAACAATACTCAACAACACCATTGACTCTTCCTGTAATTTTGTCAGTTGTCAGAAAGTGAGTGGACTAGAACTTGTACAGGCAAAGCAACAATAATGAGAAAGCTAGCCTTTGCCAACCAACATGTCCTCCAGGTGTGTTTGACTACAATGTGTATTGTAATCCAGAGCATTTGAAGAGCAACAGGCTGTGCAAAGGCTGGACTATACAGTCAAAATCCATGTAACATTGCAAAGAAGAACCAGGCTTAAGCAAAAGAATGACAAAAAGAAGACAACAAATTTATGAATTATCTTGGTTTATGTACAAATTGAAAACTGGTCATAAAATGTTACTGTTTCCCAGATATACAGACAAATAATTTCCAACAGCCTTGTTCAGTCTTACTTTGAAAAGCAAGTTAATTTCTGGCTGTAGGTTTTTGGAGTATTTTTTAAGCTGTAAGTTTCTATTTTTATTACATATTCAATATATTGGTTTATCTACCTTGAGATTTCAGGATTTAGCTGAATAGAACAGATAAGGGCCCAATGAACAGATTGTAAGATTATTTTCTTATTTATTATCTGCCTTTTAACAAGGTGATAGATTAATTAACTGATAACTGGAACACGTCAAAAGAATATTGTTTAAACTTTTCCTTAAGTATGAAAAAGTTACCACCTATTGTTTAGGAAGAGAAACACTATCTTGATAGGATTAATTTACTTTCTAAAAATCAAAAGATAGCATGATATCTTTAGATATGTGAATCTCTCTGGTTATTAATGAATCAATGGAAGCTGACAGGGCCGCCAACTGATCAGAAAGATGCATCACCTGCTCTTGTACCTTTAACAGCAGAGACATTAAGCAAGTCAAGCTTCTACACAGTGAATTTAGGAAAGCCTGAAAAAAGGAAACACCCAAATTATTAAATACATTTTTGTGTGTTTGTATGTGTATATATACAAACACACAAAATTCATATCTGTCATATTATAAGCACAGCATGATTAATAATAAACATAATATTAAAGATACAGTACTCCAAACTCAGGATGTCTCTGTTAGACTTGCTGGAAATTACGGATCCGTTGTAAGAACTTTGTGTGTACATCTGAAATACAGCAACTTAAAGCAACCACAGATAGTGAGATCCAGGCCGCGGATAGTGAGACTTGAAGTGCAGATACTAAGTCCCAATAAGCGGATACTGGTACCTGCTGCAGGCCGCCCTGTGGGTCTATACAACTGACAAGACGAAGAAGCTGAAAACCAATATTCCCAAATAAATGTCGCCAAGTTGAAGAAGAAGCCACAAAGGTGTTTTATTCAATCAGAGGAAAGTGAAGCCAGCTTGCGGTAATCTACAAAAAAGTTGAGATGCCATAACATTGCAAAGCAGACATTTTTATACAGTACAGTCCTTTGACATTCCCGCTCCCACCTCAGCTGCACTTGGCTTTGCCACGATATGTTTGACGTCACAGAACAGCTGAGGGAAGATTCCCTGCAGAGGTGGGATTATGGTGCCTGCTGGCCAATAGGAGAGCTTTCCCCACTTCAAATACAGATTCCCACTCTCCAATGGCTGACAAGGGGCAGGAGAATCCAGGAGACAAAGGAAAGATTATGAGTCCTGAGGGGATTACCAGGCCTCTGTTGAGGGACAAACAAAAGGGGCCACCTGGTCTCATGCATTCTATTGTAAGGATAATAGCAATATGAGTCCCCAGCTAATGGGTCCAGCACCTTGGGCACTGCTGTCCAGTGAGTCCAAAAGCAGAAATACTGTCCATGCTGATAGGATTAAGTGGATTGTTCCACTTAATGTCATTGTTGGAGAACGGGGGATGACCTCCTGGCATACTGGTAGTCCTGCCTTGTGATAAATGGTGGAAATATCCGGGTGACTGAGGCAAAGGACAAGCAGCCCTGTGAATGGATCATGTCATACTTTGCCCAGTTGGGGGTCTATGGGACCAGTAGGAATGAACTGGCCCGAAGGTGATGAGTGACTGAGTCCTTCTATAGATGATGGGTGATTGATGCTCAAGAAAACAGCTGGATGGACTCTCCGAGTTTGGAGATGTGGGTAAAAGGTTGTCACTAAGATTTGGTAGGTGGTATGCTTCTCCAAAAAGGATTTTAAATCAAGACATAAAATATAATATAGTAAAGGGTTCATGGATGCCATGGAAAATCATGTGGATGGATAGCTGGACATCCATGGGAAGAGAAGTCATACACAAGAGATACGTAGATACCGGGGGAAACCCTGTGAGTGGGTAGGTCTTGGTATCCACAAGGGAGGTTAGAGGTGACACACGGTTATTGGGGGAGCCGGGGGAAAGGACTTGAGGAGCTTCACCCCCCACCCAAATTGTCAGGGTGGTCTGTGAGAAGGCCTTACTGGTACATTATTTAAACTGTTATGTTTATTCATATCATTATCTGATCACCATGCTCAGTATATCCCATATGCATGGGGGATATTGGGATAACGATACAAAAGGTTTGTTAGAGTACATCCTCTCTCACTCAGACTCACCCCCCCCCCCCCAAATCAAAATCCTGGCTACGGGCCTGGGCAAAGGTTAGGTGAATGCAAGGGAAATGGGAGGGAATGTTCTGCTCCTTTGACCATGTGGGCCCATGGGTCATGTGACCCAAGTGGCCGCTGGACCAGCTGTGGAATGTGGAAGTGGGTGAGAAAAGGACATCAGAGAGCAAAAGTAGAGACTGAGAGATAGAAATTAAGGGTAACCAGGTTTATTTAGGGGTTAAAGACAATATAACTAATCAGGAAGGGGAAAATGTGATGAAAAAGTATCTGGGGCGGTTGTAATTGCTGTTGGGCTTCTTGTTGGGAATCAAGAGCTGTTAGGCTCAAAAAATAACCCTCTTTGGAGGTGATTCCACCAAAAATATAGCAGAGTGCCGAATGCACGATTCATAAGCAACAGAAACTTACATGCAGTGAGCCAGGATTGATTTCCATTTAAGAGGATTGAACAGGATTGCAAATCCACAAGTCATAGGATCAAAATAACATATTTATTATAAATAGAGAAATCCAATCAGGATAGGAAAGGTTACTTGGAGCTAACTAGCTTTACTAAGCTATCCACTAAGGGAAAAGAAAAAGGAAAAATAACAAAAGTTACTATCTATTACATCTTGCCTTAGACAAAGGCAAGATGCTTCCTCATTCTAGTGAAGCAAAAGGAGAACTGGCCAAAATGGAGATAGCCGCATGGCCAGCCTAAAACAATAGGACAAAAGCCTTGTAAACAGGAAGTTACCTTTTTCTAAAGGGATCACATTTCCTAGGTACTCAAAGGGGTGGAGTTTAGCATGCAGGGTGAATGGAGCAACCCCCCTTCTAAAACCCCTTCTTGAGGTAAGCTTGCTATAAGAAATGGGTGAAGGAATCCCTCACTTTAACCTATCTATGCTAACTCTCCTCATTGAGGACTGGGGACTTGTGTAGTCAGGGATGAAACCCAACACTTCTCCATGCGTCTGTATGGCCAATCCATGGAACTTCGGCTGCAATGTCAAGTTTATCAATTTAATATTTTGACCTGGGGGGCAGGGGTGTGTGTGTGTGTGTGTGTGTGTGAATGCTTGACAACACATTCACATCTTCTGCCTAATACACAACACAAGTAAAGTCACATCACAGTTTCCCCATGACCTAGGACTCATGTGATTCCCTTGAGTCAGTCACAGCTTCTTAGCCTAGCTTACTTCTCAGGGTTCTATATAAGAGTAATGTATATTGCTCCTAAGTACAATATTATACATTACTCCTAATACCTTTGGCCCCTAGAAATACATTGAATGTAATTAGTTAAGAGAAATATTGTTGGAAAAAACATGGTTGTCATTTAAAACAACATGCATTCCAATGGCCTTCTAGAATATGCACTAAGCTACAATGCTATACACATTTACCTAGAGGCAAGTCCCACTGACACACACAGAGAATTAATCATTCAAAAGGAGGATCCTGGAGATTAAAAAAGCCAGTAAAACTAATTATTAAAACAAGTTTTCTGAAACTTTCAAAACAAACATCAATCAAAGGTCAAAGGGAAAAAACAAAAACAATACAGGAATGCTCTTTTGCAATAGCTAATCCTAAATTAAGAAAATTAGAAATGTATGTGCCTTTGTTAGAAAAATAGATCAAGAGAGCATTGAGCATCTGGTGCACAGTTCTGGAGGTTCTCTCATTCAAAATGAAGGTTGTAATTCAAAAGGGATCACTTTGGGGGCATGGTAGAAAATTGTTTTACTGGTTTTCTTCTCTCCAGTTTGAAGTCTTTTTAACTGCCATAGCTCAATGCCTTCCCTCCCAGAAAGTGATGGGGCCTCACTGAACTACAAATCCTAGAATTTTATTGCATTGAACCATGGTGGTTAAAGAGCTGTCAAACTGCACTAATTCTACAGTGTAGATGCATTCTTCAGCAGAAGCCCTTCTTAGTGGTCAAGGCTCTCCACATATCTTGCTTTTTAGAGTGTTTATTCCTTTTTCTTTACCCAAAAAAAGCAATTTGGAGACACATTCATTCAAAAAAACAGTTTGCTTTTGCCTGAGTCCACTGAGAAGAACAACATTCCAGCCCTTCTTCACATTTTCTTCATGAATTAATTGTGTGTAAACTGTTTTTGGACTCTGAACTCAGTTTACACCTATTGAAATAAGATGATGATGATGATGATGATGATGATGATGATGAAGAAAAGTGGGAGAAGAAACCAAGATGTTTTAAATGAAGACGCAGGTTCGCAGCTTGGGAGTGATCCTGGACTCATCGCTGAGCCTGGAACCCCAGGTCTCGGCAGTGGCCGGGAGAGCTTTTGCACAGTTAAGACTCGTGGCGCCAGCTGCGCCCGTTCTTGGGAAGGCTGATCTGGCTACGGTCGTCCACGCTCTGGTCACATCCCGAATAGATTACTGCAACGCACTCTACGTGAAGACAGTTCGGAAGCTACAACTAGTCCAACGGGCGGCAGCCAGATTACTAACCGGAGCTACATACAGGGAGCATACCACCCCCCTGTTGTGTCAGCTCCATTGGCTGCCTGTCCAATTCCGAGCTCAATTCAAAGTGCTGGTTTTGACCTTTAAAGCTCTATACGGTTCTGGCCCAGCTTACTTGTCCAAACGCATCGGCCTCTATGTCCCACCTCGTAATTTAAGATCATCCGGGGGGGCCCTGCTCTCGCTCCCGCCAACCTCTCAAATGCGGTTGGCGGGGACCAAGAGGGAGGGCCTTCTCGGTGGTGGCCCCATCTGTGGAACGCACTCCCTATTGATATTCGATCAGCTTCATCCCTCCTAACATTCAGAAAAAGAGTGAAATCCTGGCTTTGGGACCAAGCGTTTGCACCCTAGCACAACACGGCACTTTAGACTGGTCAGTTGGCAAATTGGTGGTTAAGATCTAAGACTTTGGATGGAACATTGGTTTAATGGTGATGAATGTATATGATGTTTTTAATATTAACTGTATTTTAATGTATTGAATTCTAGGTGTATTTTAATGTATTTTAATTTTAACTGTGTTTTACTATGTATTGTGTGGAATTGAATTGTTGCCGTCTGTTAGGCCGCACTGAGTCCCCCCTCGGGGGTTGAGAAGTAGCGGGGTATAAACACTGGAAATAAATAAATAAATAAATGCAACTGTAGAAGAAAGCTATTGATATTAACAAGGGCCATCCCTGCTAACATGAGACAGTGAAATGATATAGCATTATTGGCTGATAACACTATGTAACAAAATCTGAAAAAATGTTCTGTTTCTGGTTTGAAAGTGCTCTTTCCTGTAGAATTGTGCAGTACTTACTTTGAAAGTAGTTGTTATACTCCAGAAACTTATCTCTTTTTTGTATGGCCACAAACTATGTTGAATTGGTTGAGACTCTATCAGATACTCATTGAAAAGCTATAGCAAAATGTGCTGCAAAATAAAGTTTTCCACCTTTTTATGATAGAACCATTTTGGAAATGACATTTATAACCCAGGGACAAAAAATGTGTTACATTGTGTGATGATTGGGACTCCTATATGGTTCAGTATAGCATAGTGATTCTTCTGCATGCAGCAGAACTCTGCGACAGCAGCTCGTTCATCATCCCCAGACTTACTGTACAGCTACTGCAGAGGCTTATCCCACCCTAATGTTGTATCTGAAGCTGGTGGAAGGGCAAGATACAGTATGTGTTTGCAAATTTTCCTATCGGCAGCCTCAAATGAGTACATCCTCTATAGATTATATCATTTAGTGTTGACAAAGGAGACACTTCTCTTCATCAGTCACAGTGAGGGAGAACCTGCAGTAAAAAAAAACACTACTCCATCCCAGATTTTGGAATCAACCTCTGAAACAACACAAAGGACCTCATCACATTGATGAGATCTTGTGGAGAGATTTGCCAGCCTTTGTGGTGAATTGGCAGGGCAGCTGGCCAACCCTGGCACCCTGCGTCCTGCTTCGCCAGCAGTAATACTTCTTCATTACATGAAGCAAAGCATCACTGTGTGGCTTTCCTCCACACTGGCCCCGTGGTTTCCAGTGGAACATGGGAAGCCTTCAGTGTTTTGGGTACAGTGACATAGAACGTTTGCACCCCAGATCATTAATGGAGCCCTACTGGAAGTGAGTTTACGTCATGTGATAGGCAGCATGGGGCTCCATCAATCAGCTGTGCTGCAAACATCCTAGATTTCTTGCAGCTGATCATGTGATGAAGTCCCAAAAGGTATATGCTAGCATACGTTCAAGTCTTTTTTTCCCCATGTCAGCATTGACTTGAGAAACTGCAAGTCATTTCTGGTGTGATACTATTGGATATCTGCAAAGACATTGCCCAAGGCAGTGTTTTTCAACCTTTTTTGAGCCGTGGCACATTTTTTACATTTACAAAATCCTGGGGCACACCACCAACCAAAATGACACAAAATGACACTCTAACACAGTAATACATATAGCTAATATGTTTTTAAATGTATTTATACACTCAGTGTGAAACCTGGGCCTGTTTCAATGAACACAACATAGATATCCTGGCAGGAATGGCAGAAAGACACACACGAAGGTCTAGCTCAACAGCTGGGAGCTATAGTTCACCTGCAATCAAATAACATTCTGAACTCCACCAATGATGGAATGGAATCAAACTTCCCACACAGAACTACCATAACCAAGAGAAAATACTATAAGAGTTTGGTGGGCATTGACCTTGAATTTTGGAGTTGTAGTTCACCTATATCCAGAGAGCACTGTGGAGGGGAGGGAGGAAGACGTGGGGCAAGTCTGTGCAGTAGCGCCCGCATGGGTCACGTCTTCCTCCCTGCCCCCTCCCGCAGAAGTGGCAGCGTGAGCAAAGTGAGGCAAAGCAAGCAGAGCAAGGCTTGGATGAAGGGAGCCCGAGTGGAGAAGAAAAAGTGTTCGGCAGGAGGGGGAAGAAAGATTATTGGAGGTTCCAATTTCCCACGGCACACCTGATGATCGCTCACGGCACACTAGTGTGCCACGGCACACTGGTTGGGAAACACTGGCCCAAGGGACGCATGGATGTTTGATTTTTTTTACCATCCTTGTGAGAAGCATCTCTCATGTCCCCGCATGCAGAATTGGAGCTGACAGAGGGAGCTCAATCTGCTCTCCCCAGATTCAAACCACTGACTTATCCGTCAACAGTCCTGCTGACATAAAGGTTTAACGGTACCCATTGTGCCACCAGTTCAAGCTATACCTGCATAATCCACCAACAAGATGTCAGCTAACATGTGCAGACCAAAGACAAAGGCTGTCTAAAGAAGAGATAAGGAACACTGCTCAGGCAGAAATCCTAAGCCATAATTTTAAGCACATTAGTTAAAGGTAAAGGTTTCCCCTGACATTAAGTCTAGTTGTGTCCAACTCTGGGGGTTGATGCTCATTTCTATTTCTAAGCTGAAGAGTCATTGTTGTCCATAGACACCTTCTAGGTCATGTGGCCAGCATGGCTGCATTACCTTCCCACCAGAGCAGTACCTATTGATCTACTCACATTTGCATGTTTTCAAACTGCTAGGTTGGCAGAAGCTGGGGCTAACAGCAGGAGCTCACCCCGCTCCCCAGATTCGAACTGCCAACCTTTCAGTCATCGAGATCAGCAGCTCAGTGTCATTAAGGGGTCCCTTTAAACACAGTACTTGGCTATTATTGCAAAGTTAATATGATTTTTGCAAAGTTGATGATTTTCAAACATCATGCTCAGTCTGTTGGCAAAATTGTATAGTGTAGCATTTGAGTCTTTTTCTGCAGAACCAGCTAACAATATCAACAAACAGCATAAGAAGGGTGGAAAGACCATTTTCAATTAATATACACAATGTCCATCAAGCACATCTAAAGGTGCACACATTGCACATTGCTTCAATAGAGCAGTGGTGGCAAAAAGCCCCATATCCCTTTTCTTGTGCTTAGTACTATTCTCATGTCCAAAATTGTCTCAAATGTTTTGTAATCTGCTTTCTCTTGCTCTTTTCCAAATGTTGGGAGAACATTTCACTCACCCAAGTCCCATTTCAAAAATTAACACAGACATAGAAGGTACAGCTGGCTTACAGAAGCTCCCCCAACTAAAGAAGCATGGAAATTAATATCAGTTCTGCATCCTGTAATCCTTTGCTCAATGGCAAGTTCATTTTGGGGCACAAATTCACAAATCTGATGCTTTTAACAAGCATATTTTTTTTACAAATCTGCAAATAAGGCGATAATCAGTTAATAATACCAATTAATCTATCTCATGTTTGGAGCTCTCATTAATAAACAAATTCAAATGATGTTTTTAGCGTTTCCTTTGTGGAGAAATTAATTGCCTTTAGGTAGAAATGAACGAAGCTGGAATATAAAGAAGAATGCTGGAATCAATCCGAATGGGTTCTTTTAAGATTAGATCTTTTCTCTCATTGCTTTGCTTTTAACTTCTGAGATAAGCAAGTAAATTGCACTATAGTCTAAGAGTTTCCTAAAACTAAAGATGTTCCAGGGATATACTACACGGCATGTAATTATTACTAGCAATCGGGACTACAAACTGTGTGTCTTCAGATATATGCATGCAAATAAAGGGATCCAGCTCACTCTGCACCCCCCAACACCGCAGTTCGTTTGAATCTAGCACAGTCTGTTAGTCGTTGGAAATTCTGGATTTTACCACCCAGCAACAAGATCAGCCTATTAAGAGACTTGTTCTTGCCTGAAGACATGGGCGGTGGAAAATAACAAGATAGAGCATGAAGGAAAAACAGCCCTCCCTACCTAGAAGCAATAACATAAGCATTTGAACATGGATAAGGAAAGAAAGGAGATTTTAGGGGGAATCTGTTGCATGCATTTGGGATACACAGAGGAATTACACAAGAGCTCTACAATAATCTTTCTTTCTTCTTGTGCTTGTTCTCATCCACACATATCTGTGATCTCACATGTACACACACATTAACAATGGATAGATATGAAGAAGGGTTCTTCGTGCACAGTATCTCCACTAAATGAAAATTTGTTTGCCCAAGTGGAAAGAACTGGTTGCAGGAGAACTATTCACACAGTAAGTGACAAAAGCTTTATTTATTGCAAAAAGAGGATAATATTAAGTCAGTACAATCAATTGCCTTAGCACAGCCTTCCCAAGCTTAGTGCCCTCCAGTTGTATTACACAACAATTCCCATCATCTAACTACAGCATGATCACCAGGAGTTGTAGTTTCTAAAACTCTGAATGGTAACAGATTGGGCAAGACATGAGTTCTTCCTTCCAATAATAGACCTAGAGAAAGATGGAAGTGGGAAATGAGCAATTCCAATAAGGAGTGAAAGGAATTCTAGGGAAATAGTTGCAGGATGGGCGAGTTAGGTTACTGAAATCAGCTATCCGCCACCAGGAGCAGGGTAGGTCTGTTGCCCGGCAAGCCATGTGTAAGGACTCACCCGTCCTAAGCAGGCCGAATCCTGCTTGGAAGTCTGGATCCCTGTTTGGAAATTGCTAGCCTCCATTTTAGTAAGGAAGTTTCAGCTAGCAGCCATCAGGAGAAGGTCAGAGCTAGAGAAAGGGGGTGTGGCCTTAGAGTCACTCTGCTCAGATACAGTTTCTTCCCTGTGATTGGCTGAGTGCCAGAGGGGAGGAGTTGAGCTGACTAGGAGAAGGATTCCTGTCAGAAAGATTTTAGTCTTGTAGGAGGCTTCAGATGAGAAGCATCTGAGCCTCGGGAGTCTTGTCTTGTGAGAGGCTTCAGATAAGACGCATCTGAGCCTTCTCTGTCTTGTGCCAGGCTGTAGATAAGAAACATCTGAGCCTGAGGAGTCTTGAGCGAGGTTTTTGGGGGAGTATCATCAGAGCCTCTGCAATAGAGACTGACAGTCTAATCTATAGCTAACCACCACAAGGGAATAGGCTGGACTAACGGGGGTCAAGACCTAGCACTGACAGCTCTTAGGGCCAGGAGAGATTCCAGTGGTGACGCTTTAGTTTAGAGCCAGAAGGACTGACTGGGAATAGTCAGTTAGATCACCTTGTCGTCTCTTGTGATAGGGAGGCAAGTGGGGCTCTGAGACTGTGGTGCTAATCTAGTTATTAGCTTCTGTTAACAAGACTCAGGGAACTGTCTATGGTATAGAAGTTCCAGTTAGTTACATCAGCTACCCTCTAGTTTAATTATTAGTTGGGGAGTTGGGGAGACAAGTCTTAGTACTGTCTGTGGAACTGAATTTAAGATCCAAGAAGAAGCACTAGCCTTTATATAGAAACCACTACGCACCAGCACATTGTTTAGATTCAGTTAACCATCACGCTAATAATTAACTATTCGTTTTTGGAACCGTACGCTCCTGTTGCCTCACTGAAAAACCAATACGATCTGCGCCTATTTGTTAGCCTGTTTGGTAGTTAATAAATTCCTTTATTAACTTTCACATGCCTCCATCTTTCTGTCTTTTCAGTTTTTCTCACAGTGGCTGATTTGGTGTAAAGGGAGCCTAATTAAACATCTTAGTTAATAAAGTAAATCCTGATTCCATATCAGGTTGGTGGCAGTAATTACCGGGAGTGTTAATAATATAATCTGCAGTGTCAAGTCGTGATGCCATGCTACTTTGAAAGCTAGGAAAAACATAAGGTTTTAAGGCAATAACAGAGGTTTATTCATCTGGCCAGATGAATGACAGAACAGCATAGTCTCTGAAAGAACTCACATACTCGTATAGAAAAGTGAAGCACATTTTATAAAGTGGAAGCTATTAATCCTTCCACTCCCTCCCCTGGTTGGTCAGGAGATGTGCTTTTTAGGATCCACCTTCTCATTGGCTGAGACTTCCTCCTGACATTGCAGACCAGGGTGGAGATGAAGAGAGATCAGCTGGGATTGGTGGGATTCAAAATTAAAAGTTTGTTGCTGTGCCCATCTCTGAGGCTGTGGGTCCCAGAGATGGAAAGAATTGACATTTTGCACTAATGGACTTTAGAAGTTTGGAATAAGAGACCCACATAAACACAACGGAGCTTTAACACTGTTTTTACTAGTTGGAAACGGGAAAAGCAATGAAATGGGTAAACAAAGTCCTTGATGAATCCTGGGTTTTGGAGGTTGCTGCCAATGTCTCTCAAGCTCCTTTTACACTATTCTTATATCCCAAGATCTGATCCCAGGTTATCTGCTTTGAACTGGATTATATGAGTCTCCACTGCCAGATAATCTGGGATAAGAAGATAATCTGGATCAGATCCTGGGATATAGGGCAGTGTAGAAGGGGCCTCAGTAGGGAGTGCACTGGAAGAATCAGAGTTATTTCCCAAAACAGCCACCTACTCCAAAGTCACATAAGCACTACATAATATAAGTTATGATAATTGATAACCTTGGGTCTAATGGACCTCGTCTGGTCTGCTGTACAGCAAGGACTCAGTTGCAGAAACAGAATGGTGACATATTGGAGCTGGCAGTTCAATAATGCAAAGTTTTGCAACAGTGAAGAAGTTAGGAAAAAACAAAAGGCACGCAGTGGGCAGAGAGAAAGAGCCGTGTCTGTTTCATTAATTAAATAAATGTATGATTGTGTGTGTGTGTGAATGCATAGGTGTCTCTTGGGGTGACAGGCTTAAGGGAAATTTATCTTTTTATTTTTATTTTTATTTATATTTTTATTTCTCTTGAGGCTGCGGGGGTAGGGCTTGGGAGGTGAGGGAAAAGTCAATAATCACAGCCTAATCTTGGCTCCAGGGATTTCCTCAGAATCACAAAAGAAGAGTTGATGAGATTAAGGTGTTAGGGCTTCCAGGATGTTCGGTTTTCCAAGCACATTGTATATCAAGTTTCTTTGGCTGCCCAGGAATATATGGTTTCACCCTAACATGTGTGTATATATGTAAGTCTTCTCCCCTGTTTATTAATAAAGCATAAGCCTGAATCAAGACATAAGAGAAACCTAAAATGTTTTGTCAATGCAAACCTCAGTCTATAAGGAGTGTGGGGCTATTGTCTTCTTTGGATGGCCATTGCCTATGACCGGGGGGGGGGGGGGGGAGGGGGTAGGTATGAATCCTCCCAGAAATGTTTGGTACTGGGCTGAGGCTGAGATAGCTAAGATTTGTAAATATATATTATAAATTTATAGTGATTATTATTAGAAGAGGGGGGGTTCTATAACCGGTACAGTTATTTTAAAAAGTATGTGGATGTCCCATAGGAGGAGGAGGGTGGATATGTAAAGAGAGGGTTTACCAGCAAATAGGGGACAGGGCTTCTGCCTCTTAAATAATTGTGTAGAAGAGGCATTTCATCAGGTGTGGCTTTTCATGCAGAAAACACCCACTGGATCTCCCCTCTTTTACACAACCATTAAAGACAGGTGCTAAGAGCCACATGCATATTCCACGGGAGCTGGGAAAGAGGTCTGGGACCAATTGGAAAATGGGAAAAAGCTGTTTCTTTAAAAAAGGCATGTTACCCTAACTACATGTGTTCACAGTTTCCCCCCAATAATCATTCACAGCTTTTTATAAATTTTCCAATTTATGGGACAAATATAGCAATCTTTGTATTGTAAAAGGCTTTCATGGCCAGAATCACTGGGTCACTGTGAATTTTTCAGGCTGTATGGCCATGTCCAGTACCATTCTCTCCTGACATTTCACCTGCATCTATGGCAGGCATCCTCAGAAATTTGTTCAGAGGTCTCTTCTGAGGGTGTCTTCTGAGGGTGTTTGCCATAGATACAAGTGAAGCGTCAAGAGATAATGCTACTGGGACATAGCCATACAGCCCAAAAACCTCACAGCGAGCCAATAACAATCTTTGTTTTTGGAACAACTATTTTATTCCCAAGACACAGAAGACAAGGAGATACACTCACTGAAGAAAGCCTATGGATTCCCAGGAACAGCCCCCAAATCTGATGTGATATAACAGTGGTCATGAAATGTTGCATTAGTAGTCTTATACGGTGTAAATGTCCTCTGCTAGTATAATTAATGTCATGAGTGGAAACATAATCTTCTCACAGTTGAAACAAGAGACCCTCATAAACACAATGGAACTTTAGCACTGTTTTTGCTTATTGAGAAAACAATGTAAGCCTTAGTTAGTGATTTTGTGATTACATGAAATTTAAAATTTTACATTATAAATGCTTAAGAAGTTGTTTATAGCCACTCAGTCAGCCTGGGTAACAAATTCCTCACCTTGGCAAATGATCAGTTAGTTGTTCAGGCTACAGCCTGCAAAAGAAAATGTGATCAAGAATCTTTTCCATTGAGTTGTTACTTCCCCAGCCTGGATCATGTATCCATTTTACAGCTGAGTGACCTACAGAATTATTCTGAAACCTTTTTAAAGATACAGTTTAGTATAAGAAAGACACCACTAGCTGTAAGAAAGGGGGTGGGGGAGAAACAAAAGAAATGCCCCAAGCAGCTTTTAAAGAGAAGAATGGCACTTTTGTTTACCATTGTAGAATATCTTATGCCCCAAACTGCTTGATGAAAGAGACTTAAGTAACAAGTCATAACGCATGCTGATACATGCTGCAAGCTTTCCTGAGTTAAATATTTTAGGGCCTGGGGCAAACAGATGCACATTGTTTCAAAATCGAGTTTTCAAGTTCTTGGGAGAGGTGCAGGTGTGTTTTAGAGAAAGAGTGTGGCAATGGGTGAGTGAGAGCCAGGGAGATGCTCTGTTTGCTTTATCCTGTTAACCTTTTGACAACAAGGATAAAGGTAAAGGTTTTCCACTGACATTAAGTCTAGTTGAGCCTGACTCTGTGGGGTGGTGCTCATCTCCATTGTCCGTAGACACCTCCTAGGTCATGCGGCCAGCATGACCGCATGGAGTGCCATTACCTTCCCACCAAAGTTGTACCTATTGATCTACTCGCCAAATCTGGGACTAATGTCTGGAGCTCACCCCATCTGCAGATTCGAACCACCAACCTTCTGATCAGCAAGTCTGCTGCTTAGCTGTTTAACCTGCTGCACCACTGTGGTCCCTGACAAAAAAGGATGCTTTGTTCAAATGTCAGCATTTCATTCCTTGTGTAAATGAATACCTGAAAGTGTGATTAATTTAGATCAGGGATTCTCAAACTGTTTTCCGCAGAGCCCTAGGACTATCTGGGTGATAGTGAGAGGCTCTGTGGCACCATGTTGCTTCTTGCTGCCTCCCCTTTCCTCCTCCTGAGAAATGCAGGGAAATTAAAGTTTTGAGCTGCCGGAAACAGCAGCAGCAGAGGCCTCCAGGGGTACACAGACCCTTTCTCTCCCGTCCCCGTCCCCCTCTCTGACCGCCCAGGGTCTTTTCCTTGCCACCCAGACCTTTTACCTTTCTTGCCAGCCAGACTTTTTTCCTTGCTGCCCAGAACCTCCCCCCCCCCCCCCCACACACACACAGCTTTCTTTGCTTCCAAAACCCTATTTCCCTCCCACCGCTCAGAGGGTGCTTTGATTGTGTTTTTTCAGTGAGAGCCTCTGGGGTTTCTGTTGTTGTTATTATTATTATCATTATATTTACAAAGACTGGATGGCCATCTGTTGGGGGTGCTTTGATTGTGTTCTTCCTGCATGGCAGAAGGGGGTTGGAATGGATGGCCTCTTGGGTTTATGCAATAATAATAATAATAATAATAATCTATATAAATAAAAATGTAATGTTCATTTGTGGGATTAACATAACTCAAAATCCACCGGATGAATTGACACCAAATTTGGGCACAAGACACTTACTAACCCACGGAGTGACCATCACTGAAAAAATGGATTTTGTCATTTGGGATTTGTAGTTGCTGAGATTTACAGTTCACCTAAAATCAAGAAGCATTCTGAACTCCACCAATGATGGAATTGAACCAAACTTGGCACACAGGACTCCCATGACCAACAAAAAACTCTAGAAGGATTTGGTGGGCACTGAGCTTGAGTTTTGGAGTTGTAGTTCACCTACAACCAGAGATGACTGTGGACTCAAACAATGAAGGATCTTTCCAGACTAAAGTTGGCAAGCATACTCCATATGCCCAAACATAAACACAGATGGAGTTTAGGGGAAGAAGACCTTGACATTAGGGAGTTGCAGTTATTGGGATTTATAGTTCACCTACAATCAATGAGCATTTTGAACCCCACCACGATACATTTGGGCAAAACTTGCCACACAGAAGCCCCATAATCAACAGAAAATACTGAGTTTTCTGGTGGTCTTTGACAACCCTTCTGACACCCCTTCATGACCTCCCTCCAGTGGTCCTGAACCCCAGGTTGAGAAATGCTGCCTTAAGCCCATACAGTCCAACTTCCTTCACCAGGGAAAGAAAACATAAACTCCTCCTGACAAAGAGGCATCCATAGATATAGCTAGATATATATTATTCACACACATATGTATATGACAGATATAGTATCATAGATTTGAAAGAGACCCCTAAAGAAGGACAATTATAAGTTGCATCAACACTGACCAAGAAACAACAAGAAATACTGTTTACCCACAAGTATAAAGAAAATTTACTGGATGGCATGGATATATTTGGTATGAAAAAGTCAAGGTGGAAAAAAATTTTAAAAACCATTTTGTCAGATCTGCTCTTATAAGAATTTGGGAAAAATATATAGAATTGTTTATTTCAAAACACCTCTTTGGATTTCACCCATAGAAGCCAACCAGAGAAGATTGCTAGGCTAGAAAGAATGGCCAACATATGAAGACCTAACAATGAAAAGAGAAGGGAAAAGACAGCTTAAATCAAAGGAAGAGTTACAGGATCAATATAAAAATGTAACATGGCTTCAATTTCTACAAATAAAGGAATACTATAAAAAAGATGAACAGAAAGGATTTGCTGAAAAAGAAGACTTCTGGAAAACTTTATTAATAAATGGAAAAAACAATAACAAAAATATATTCCAAATTATTGGAATGGTCCACTGAGATGGAGCTAGTAAACAATGTATGGTCAAGTGGGCCAGAAACATTGGAAGACCAATAAATTTAAGAGAATGGGAACAAATGTGGAAGGTGAAAGTAAAATATACCTACGCAATGGATTTAAAAGAAAATTGGTATAAGATGTTCTTCAGGTGGTATATGACACCCCAGAAACTAGGTTTAATGTACAAAGAAACTTAAAACAAATGTTGGAAATGTGAAGCACAAACCGGAACTTTTTTCCATATGTGGTGGACTTGTTCCAGAGCGAAGAAGTATTGGAAATCAATACAGGATAGTATTCAAAGTATTCTACATATTGCTATGGAATTAAAACCAGAATATTTCCTATTAGGAATAACGGAAGAAGATTTAATACCAGATAAGAATATGGACAAATTATTCACTTATATGACTACAGCAGCGAGAATAGTTTATGAAAAAAAATGGAAATGTAAAGAAATACCAACAAAAGAAGACTGGAAGAATAAAGTCTGGGAAATAATGGACATGGACACCTTTACCTTCTATCTGAAAGATTCAGAGGGAAAAGCGTTAATAAGGACAGATTGGACACTATTTAAGGATTATATGAAGACCTGGCAAAATCCCTAAAAATTACATGGAGTAATAAGAAGAAGAAGAAGAATACAAAGAAGAAGAAAAGTAAGAAAGAAGTGACTATGGATGTAAATGCTATAAAGAAACTGAATTAGTAAATAAAACCAACCAATGAAGAAAGATGGAAGTCAACAAAAGCCCCATTTTCTATCTTTTCTCACTACCCTACCCCTTCTTTTTCCTTCCAAGTTCCCTTACCAATCCCCAACCCGAGTCACTTATCTCTTTTCCCTTTCCCTGTACCATTATATTCCGCCCCAATTACCTGTGCCTTTCCTTCCTCAAATCCTTTTTCTTTCTTTTATATATATTTGTATTAAAAACTCTAATGAATAAAAATAAATAAATTACATATATTAGAAATCAACACTTTCTCATTACTTTATTTTCCAGATCACCAGACTGGGCTACAGCAACGTGTGGCAGGGGACAGCTAATAATAATGATGACGATGATGACGACGACGACGATGATGATGATGATAATGATAATTGTTATTACAAAGGCTGCATGATCATCTGTTGGGGTGCCTTGATTGTGCTTTTCCTGCGTGGCAGAAGGGGGTTGGACTGAATGGCCCTGGGGGTCTTCCACTGAAATACTGTGAAGTTTATGTTGGTTGAAGTTGTTCTTCATTTTAAATATTGTATTGTTCTTTCTTTCTTTTTTTTCTTTTCTTTTTTTTTTGTATTATATAAAATAATTCACACAAACACTCTCCATCCATCTGCCACCTGCCTGGTCCATGTCTTTTATATATACATTATATATTGTAATATAATATATAGACATTTCTTGGAGCTCCACAAGAAATTTTTGCTTCAAAAAGGGCTCTCTGGCTGAAAAAGTTTTAGAATCCCTGGTTTAGATTGTTCAAAAGGTTCCTTGCTATTATTTCTCTTTCACCCTCCAGCGAATTTGGGGATCATGCCCACAGAGTTTAGCATCGCAAAGATTGGCAAAAAGTTCAATAGCTTATTGTCTACACACACATACCCACACTTTTTAATGCTTTTATGGCATCATGCAAAGACATTTTTGGTACTCACTGGGCCTCAACTTAAGACACAAGCATCATACTGTACTGTGAATTATGTAAATCTAAAAACAGGCAGAGTTTGGGGTCCGTTCAGAAGTGTAGAGGTAAAAGTAATGTGGGCATGCTGTCTGTCCAAATACAGCCGCATCTCATAATTCATAATTTTGGGGGCTAATTTTTTATTACAAAATGAGAAATTATTTCCCCAAGTTAAGAAAAATTCATGGCAGAAGCAGCATGTGGTATCTGTCTCAAGAAGGACTGTATCTCTTTTGGTCACAGGTCAAATCAACTCCTCTTCAATGACTTCTGTTGCCTTCCTTCCTTTAGTCCTAGATCAGCAGTTAGGGTTGCCAGAGTGGAAACTGGAGAAGACCTCTGTACCTTTAATTACTGTGTAGCAAACAAAATTAAAAAAGATGTCTCTTGTCATGTAACCAGCTAAGAGTAACACTTATACAGTACACAGGACATCTCCAGTCTTAACTCCAGCAATCCTGTTAGTAGAAGGGGGTGAGGAGAGAGAAATCAGGAAGCTACCATCCCCTAGTGTAGCCATTCTGCACCAAATTTCCATTCAATTCTTGTTTGTCACTATGATACAAAAATCCCAGCTAAATGCTTCCCAGCAGAGGATTACACACAATCCTATAAGTTGTTTTTTTCCCCACTGCTGCAGTTAAAATAAGTCCTTATTTTCACCTGAATAAAAGGAATAATAGCATTCAGTTTGAAAGAGCCAAGGGCTACTGGAAACCATATGGTGAAGATCATGCACTAATGTTGTTTATTCGTTCAGTCGCTTCCAACTCTTCGTCACCTCATGGACCATCCCACGCCAGAGCGCCCTGTCGGCCGTGGCCACCCTCAGCTCCTTCAAGGTCAAGCCAGTCACTTCGAGAAAACTATCCATCCATATTGTCCTTGGACAATCCCTCTTGAATGTGTTTGTTTGTTTGTTTAAAATGTATATATCCTGTGCTTCTATGGCTAACAGGCATTCCCAATAAGACTTAAATTAGAAGTGTAAGATGACTTCCATACCGGAACATAGAGAAGAAGCTGGAGAATTGGAGAATTGTATTAAAGGGTTTTTAACTTTCATTGGGTAAATTACAAAACTGTGACTAATAATGTATCACATTACACTTTAAAGAGTTGGCATCCCACTTTAAATTCTGTGGCTGCCGTTTGCAGAATTCTGGGGTTTGTAGTTTACTGAGGCCTTCTCTGGATTGGAATTTTAAAGTTTGAAACTGCAAAACCTGGGATTCAACAAGAGGGAGCCAAAGAATGTAATGTGGGATAGCAACTTTTTAATAGTGTAGTGTGATAACCTACTAAAAACCAGTGGGTATGATTATTTATTTATTTATTTACAGTATTTATATACTGCCTTCCTCATGCCTGGGGGGACTCAAAGAGGTTTACACATAAATAATGGCAAAATTCAATGTCTTACGTTGCGCACCAATATGATGCCAATACAAACCATTACAATAGTAAAACCATAATTAAACATAAAACATAATTAAAACAACACATCAACAAGCATTAAAACAATAAACTGGATTTTACAATACCCAGGTTACAGTAAGTGTGTAAGTATAAGGTGTTATATGGTTTCACCAATTTGGTACTGAAAATGTGTACTTTTTGCATGTTCAAAAGTTGAAGACCTGGCCCTAAAAATGAAACTGAAGAATAATTCTGGATGTTAAACTTAATGCTCAACATAGCTCTTTGTATTTCACCAAGCTCCCAATTACCTCAAGAGCTTGTAAAATGCATTATAAATAGCCATGCACTCCAGGCAATTCTCAAAACTGTAGTCCCAAAAAGGTATATTTTAAAATCTCCAGTTATGTCTCCCATTTTCAAGGAGTCATAATATTTCTTTACCATTCCCGGACAAGCTAGGATGCAACATTCCTGATTCCGGGGAGGGATCGCTTCATCACAGAGTACAAAATCCTGTAATTTTGTCTCACATCTGGATATTAGATCATTATCTACCCTTGGGGTTGGCATAATCCCCTCGCTATGCAGCATTACACCATGGTAATTTAACACCCTGTTCTAAAACGGGGTATACTGGTGTAGTGAACTTTATTATTAAGGAACAAATGAATTTACCCAAAATGGATTAATTAAATTAATATATACGCTGAGTAGAGGTTATTTAATAACTTAGTCCTCATGTGTATAGGTAATTTCTCTTCCTTAATAAATACATCAAGGTTGTCTAGTTGTATCTTAATTGTCGTGTAGTATCAGCATGGTCCCCCAGTAGTTTTCTATATGACAAAAGCTGTCCTGAGTGACAAAAATGCACACTATTGCAGCAAAGCTCACTTACCTTTCTTTATCTTCACGAGCTGCCTCACTTCCCAAGAAGTTTGTAGCTCATAATTCGTCCTTTAAATGTGTTCTGTACCAACAGCCCATGGAAGAAAAATTGTTGATTTCCACCCCACTGAGAGCTACTATGAGGAGTAAAGCCAAGAGAAAGAGGAAATCTCTCCGACTATTTATAGAGGGCCAAATTGGAAAACTGCATAATAAATTATTCACTGGTCTCTAGCCAGTTGCCAGGGCTTCCTAAAAGAACCATTGCCACGGGAATGTCAAGTTGGCAGCCTTACCTCCACAAGACAGAAATAGTTTATAAATTGTTGAAAGTAGTATGCGAAGAACACGTTGCTTATGTTAAGTCCAGTCCTCCAATTGACTGCCTTGGCTAAACAGGTTTGCAGGGTTTTGTGGTGTTTGGAGAAATCTTCCTGCAAATCATATTCAATTATTTTATTTATTTATTTATGGTATCTGTACCCCGTAGCTTCTCACCCCCGCAGGGGGATTCAGCACAGCTTACATTTGCAGCACTACAGGCTGCACCACCACAATACAATTTAAAAATATACCATATAATCAACATCATTAAAAAGCATTAAAAACATTAAAACATTACATTAAAAACCACTACATACAACAATAATTAATTAAAGCCATCAAGCGGAACACATTGTCAGTCCGGTCAAGTCCAAAGTGTCAATCCAGTCAAATCCAAAGGTACAATTTACATCTGCTGCCCAAAGGCCTGGTCCCAGAACCACGACTTTTTTCTAAAAGCGAGGAGAGATGGAGTCGATCTTATTTCGTTTGGGAGTGCGTTCCATAGGCGAGGGGCCACCACTGAGAAGGCCCTGTCTCTTGTCCCCACCAACTGCATTTGCGATGCTGGCGGAAGTGAGAGCAGGGCCTCCCCAGATGATCTTAGACTGTGAGATGGGAAATAGAGGTATATGCGTTCGGACGAGTAAGCTGGGCCAGAACCGTATAGAGCATTATAGGTCAATGTCAGCACTTTGAATTGGGCTCGGAGATGGACAGGCAACCAGTGGAGCTGACACAGCAGGGGGGGATGGTATGCTCCTTGTATGTCGCCCCAGTTAGCATTCTGGCTGCTGCCCGTTGGACCAACTGAAGTTTCCGAACCATTTTCAAAGGCAGCCCCATGTAGAGTGTGTTGCAGTAGTCTATTCGGGATGTAACCAGAGCATGGACCACTGTGGCCAAGTCAGACTTCCCAATTACGGATGACAACAAGGGAAAACAAATGTGTGAGTGTAACAAGGGCTTATATAATCCATTTTTTTAACTTTCATAGTCATATCTACTTCTACATTGGCATCTTAATAAAGTAGATATTGTTTCTGGCATTTTTATACCAGACCAGAGGCAGAAATAACATGGAAAGAACACCACACACAAAAAAGCAGCTCAGCCTTTTTAATATTTTTAATTCAAAAATAGTATGACTGAAACAACTAGAATAAGACAAAGAAGTACCTCTTTACAAAGTTTTTAAAAATAACTAACCAGATTCTGCTTTTCTTCCTTCTCCTCTGAGTGTGATTTCTTTTATCAGTATAGGCACTGGGAAGATGGTGAAAGAGGGCTGGAAAAAGTAAAGCTTTTGTTGGCAGGATGCAGCAGTGAGTCTGTCACAACCAATGGAATAAAACTTGAGTTTAGAAAGAACGGGATTCTGCTTAAGCCAACTGTAGTAGTTAGCCATGTGTGTCTGCCCACAACTGGCAAGATAAACAGCAATTGCCTCCAGAATTCCTCCTTACGGATCGTACATTAATAGCAACACAAAAAGCATAAAGCAAATAAAACTGCATTGATAGCTACTCCCTAGCATGAAACCAGTAAAATTGAAATCCAGGATACATTTTGGAAGTTGCCTTCAGGTAACTATAGGTAACTCCATGTTTTTTAAATCTTTTTATGTAAGGCTTACCTGACCTAGTTGTTTCATTCATATTGCTTTTGAATATGAACATGTCCCAATTCTTTCCATGATATTTCTGCCTCTGGTCCAGCATAAAAATGCCAGAAACAATATCTACTTTATTAAGATGACTTTTTTTTTTCATGTCAGGAGTGACTTGAGAAACTGCAAGTTGCTTCTGGTGTGAGAATTGCCCATCTGCAAGGACGTTGCCCAGGGGACACCCAGATGTTTTACCATCCTGGGGGAGGCTTCTCTCATGTCTTGGCATGAGAAGCTGGAGCTGACAGATGGGAGCTCACCCAGCTTCCTGGATTTGAACCGCCGACCTTTTGGTCCATAGCCCTGCAGCACAAGGATGTAACTCATTGTGCAACTGAAAGCTCCATGTAGAAGTAGATATGAATTTGAAAGTCGAAAGTGGGATGATATAAGCCCTTGTTACACCCTTGTTGTCATCTCTAATTGAACATGATTTGCAGGAAGATTTTTCCAAACACCACAAAACTCCGTAAACCTATTTAGCCAAGGCAGTCAATTGGAGGTCTGGACTTATCATAAGCAAAAATGTTCTTCTCATACTACTTTCAACACTTTATAAACTATTTCTGCCCTGTTGAGGTAAGGAACGGGCTAAATAGTCAGACTAAATTAGACTCATCAAGGAATATTCGAATAGATTTAGATTATAATCCGATCTTGGAACACTGGGTTAGAAAATTAATTCGTTAAATTGCATTATAGAAATGGGAAGATTCATTCATTGGATACCATTTGAAATATCCCAATTCACTGAATTTAATTAATTGATGAATTAACCAGTCTTCAAAACAATCCATGGGGTTTAAACAGAACGGCATGCAGGTTGACCTCTAGTGGCACAATGTATTATTGGGTCCTTTAAAACCTGCTCTTATTGTCACTTTAAGGTTGCATTCCCCCAACTCAGAACTGCCTGCATATGCCAAAAATATAACTGGTCCTTGGGTTTAAGCAAAGGACAAAAGTCAATGTGAAATCAAAATTACCATCCACCGGCAAACACACCATAACCATAGTTCAAGGAGGCTAATGGTAAGCTGGAATATGTTCCGAGAAAGGCAACCAAGATCATAAAAGGTCTGGAAGCCAAGCCCTAGCCTGGAGTAAAGAAGACTGAAAGATGGCATGATCACCAGTTCTAAATATTTAAATGATGTCAGGTAGAAGTTGGAAGAATGTATCCTATTATTCCAAAGGCCACAACATAAAACAACAGATTCAAATTACAAGAAAAATATTAGGAAGAAATTCCTAAAGGTAATAGCTATTCGTTGGTGGAATAAACTACCCTTGAGGCAGTGGACTCTTCTTCTTTGGGGGTCTTTTAAAAGATTACCATCGTCCAAGAAGGCCTTAGTTGTGTATTCCTACATAGCAGGGGTCTGGACTAGATAGCCATTGCAATCACTTTCAACTGTGTGATGCCATGAAATTCCTTTAGATAAAAAGAGCAGAACTACTCAGTCACCATTATTTTGTAATGTTTTTTTTCCACTGCTAATGAGATAGCAGTAATGTAATTCTTTGGCAACTGTCAGCTGAACAAGACCACTGAGTCATTTTTGTTTCATGGGAAATGTAGGCGTGTTTCCATGAGATAAGCCCAGAGACATTTCTTTCCTTCCAAATTATTCAAGGGGTGGTGGTGGCTGTAGCTGCATGTTGTCAATTAAAGCATATTGTTATATGTTCTAAGTTACAAATAGAGCATAATATTAAATGACCAAAACCACCCCATTTTACAACAAAATAATTAAAGTCTTTCTGGCCACAATTCAGAGAACTGATTAATATTATACATCTAGCACAGAGGATTTGATTATTAACTCCTCTTCCTAATCCACTCTATGCTGTTTGGGAAGGTGTTTTTTGTTTGTTTGTTTATTTGTTTTCCACTCCAGGAAATTGATACCTTCTAAGGCATAACTGTTAGTAAACTAAATGTACCAGGTTCCATATGATCTCAGAAGCTAAGAAAGGTCAGCTCTGGTTAGTAGTAGGATAGGAAGCCACCAATGCATATCAGGCGTTGTAGGCTATAGTTCAGAGGTAGAAACTGAGGAAGCTACCTTTCAGTATTCATTGGCAAAGGAAACCCCACAAAATTAGTGGGGCCACCATAAGTCAACAGGTGACTTGAAGACACATGCATACCCAGCTTCCAAAGCAGTTTATATTGCACTGATAGGTTTAGCAGAGGTGATTATTTATTGACCAAAGACAAAAGTTCAAAAGTTCTTCAAAGATACACCAAAATCTTTAAGTATAGTTAAAGCAACTGTTCAATGTTGATACTAAAAGATTTGTGTTTTGAAGCAAGCTCTGCCTCATGGTAACCTGGAAATTGAAAATTCAAATTTGGGGAAAGAAAAAGATGGTTTACATGTTTATATCCCATCTTTAGTTTGAATGGAAATAGCTTGTTTTCTCAAAGTATTTAAAAGAAATATATTCCTTGATTGACACACCTAGTAGTAGTTACCAAAGGCTAATGGGCCAAGTTGGAGAGAGTGCCTCAACCTGTTATTGTGGGATAAGATGCTGGCCCCATTGCTTCAACCATGGACTATCAGAGAGATGCCAAAAGTTCTACTTTTCTATTGAAGTTTTGTATACTGCCAGGACATCTAAATTTTACTATTTGAAAAGTTTTCATTTTTGTGGTATGTGTACAACATATATACTGATTTTTGTAGTAATAAAGCATATAGTTTATGGCAGGAATCAAATAAAATTACTCTAATCTAGGGTAGATTCATCAATCATTGAATGGTGAATCAATGCATAAGTAGATCCACTTGCTTTAATATTTCTACTTTCATTGGAACCTATAATAGGTTTTAGGATTCTTTGTATCATGATCTCGGGAAGCCTCAAATAGTCAGGGCTCCTGCATGTACATCTACTTCATATTTATATATGTCTGTATTTCATACAGTTGTATGTTCCCTCTGCTCCAGGAGTAGCTTCACAAAGGTAAGACAGATATTGGATATCAGTATCATCTTTATAATAAATTCTTGTTTGCAAGTATATAAGAAGGGCATCATGAGTTCCTTCAGGAGATAGTTGATCAGATTCCCAGAGATAGCAATTTTGCCCCAAGGAGTTTCATCTTGAGTCAGCACACAACTTTCACCAACTTTCTGTTTTTGTCTAGATACAAAGAACACATACTTGCTTTCAACTATATCTCACTAGTGTTTCCTACAACCTATGAGTGTGTTACATCCTGCAGACTAGAATAAAATACCAGGATATTAAGGATTGCTAAAGTGCTTTCACAGAAAACACCATCACTGGACAATATTTGAGGAAGCTCCTCGTACATATGAGGAGTTGAATTTTTAAAATTGAGTTAATTTTGTTTTGGGGTTTTTTTTTCTCCAGTCAACATCTATTTTAGTATCTCAAACAAGATTTTTGTGATTCAGAAGGTTGCATGTTGGATTACCAACACCAGTGGAGCTAATGAAAGTTATTTTCAGAAGTTCTCTACTCTCTTGTGGCTTCTTAAAGGAAATGAATTGCTTTCTGTTTCATTGCACATTTGACTGCAACAATTGTCATTACATGGATAGTATATGTATTATACAAATACTGAAATGCAAAAAAAAGTAATTTTGAGGATATTTCCTGTATTTCATGAGCAAGTTCTGAAGGAAAAAAAATAGAAATATTTCTGAAAACTTGGCTTTTCAAACAAGCTTTTGATAATGGCTAGGATAACTGCTAACAAGATGACCAAACATAAGAACATAAGAAGAGCCATGCTGAATCGGACCTCAGCCCATCTAGTCCAGCATTCTGTATCACACAGTGGCCCACCAGTTGTACACGGGGATCTCGAGCAGAAGGGAGAGCAAAACCCTGACCTGCTCCCGACCCCCACAACCAGTACCCAAGGAAATCCTGCCTACCTCAACCAACTCCGAGGTGGCACTTGAATGTCCTTTTCAGTAACTGCCGATACACTTGGTATCCATGAATCTGTCTAATCCTGCCTTTAAGTTGTTCAGGCTGACAGCTGTCTGACCTCTTCTGGAAGTGAGTTCCATAACCCAATGACCCTCTGGGTGAAGAAATATTTCCCTTTATTAGTCCTAATTTTCCTACCTTGGAGCTTCAGGGAGTGCCCAAACAATATTGATACCAACTATGGCACTTAACTGCCATTTTTCCCAATGTGCCAGAAACGCCTACCATATTTGTGCCATATGACTATTCTATTTGCTTAGTTTCCTGGAGAATTGTCACAGTCCATCAATTTCATCAACACTGAATAGCATGATGCTGTCTTTCAAATGCCAAGAATAAGAATTTATGTTTTATAGCAGATTACAAAATATTACATAATATCTCCAAGTGCTGAACAATCACAAATGATTAAATTAGTGGCAACTATCTTGAACTTTCTAGCCAGTTCATCTGTGGTAGTTGAATCAAACTTGTATTCCAGGAAACATGTCACAGCATGGATTGTTATGGCATCCATATTACATTTGCAGTTATTCAATAAGAGTTGGGTTTTTCCTTTCAATGCATTCCTGCTAATACTCCCAATTTTTTTGGATGCAAAATTGGCATTGACCATTCTCCTCCTTAAATCTAAAAGGCTATACTGGCTTACCTGGAAGAAAACCACATTGAACTTACATCAGTGGGGTTGCAATGAAAGTGTATGTTGGTTTTGTAATCCTGTACACATCATCCACTGTTTTGTAAAACACCTTGAAGCTTATTTTTCCAATGAGAAAATTGTGAAGTGATTAAGTGCATAAGACTTCAGATCTGAATACACAACATACTGAAAATTGTGTTTTCAGGATCTGCAATCCATACCTCATATCTATCCTGAACAGAATGGTCCTGTGATTTTCAGAAATGATTCTAGCCTACTTGACCAACATCTGCATGGGAGGTGTTCTTTTGTTATGGATCAGCAGCGGCCCATTTGTCCCTGCCTCCTGTTGTAACATTCACTTGGCAGTGTCAACATCCACCCTCTCGGCAGGTGCTTGCAGACCTTTGGTAGCAGGCTGCAGCAGTCTACACCAAATCATGGGTGAATTTCTCTTTAAAGCAACTGACAAATTGAAAGATAAACCCTATAAATAAATTGTTTATTCCTCTTGCAATTTGCTTTTTGAAAGGATTTGAAGGATTTCTCCTGGCATCAATTCCTCAGTGTATTCATCTTCTGTACCACGTGGTGTATACCTAATGCTGTGCAGTCAATTATGCAGTATCTGGGCAGAGAAAGTCAGCTCTCTTTCCTTCTCTCTCTCTCCCCCCCTCACACAGTGTCTCTCCCTCTCTGTCCATCTTTCCATCTCTTTCCCCACATCTCTTTATCCGTCTCATAGAAATATATACAGTAGTGGCACTGATAAGCACTGGTATGCCCTGCATACCATTGTAAAACACACAGTGCAACAGAAGATATGAAAAGGAGTTTCATGTATCTCATTTCCACTCAAGGCCAAAGACAGCTATGGAAAACAATTCATACTGATAGGAAAGCCCTGTTGCCTGACAGCATTTCATATGAATGAATGATATCCACTTGTGGGCACTTATTGTTTCTGAAGCCATTTCCAAAATGGGAAGGGATAACTCTCCATGGCCACAATGCATTTTGTTGTTGTTAACTGCCATCAAATAGACTTCAACTTACCATGGCCCCATTAATGAAAAAAGTGATTATTTAATTTTTCTGTTAATTGGCATGATTTAAGCTAAACTCAAATGTAACTAACATTAAGAAAAATGGAAGAGAAGTCTTGTTGTTCTAGTGAACGGACTGGGTTTCAGTGGCATACTGTCAAAGTGGTAGAGTTGAAAATCAAAGGGGGCTGCCTTCTTTTGCGTTACTCCTAACACTCTTCCTCCTCTTGAAACATAAACCTTGACTCCGTTGTCTGAGTGAATGGTATTAGCTTACGATGAACCTGCACTTGCTTATTCCTAGTTTAAGTTGAGCATCCCTTATCCAAAATTCCAAAATGGTCAACATGCATGACTGAGATAGTGACACATTTGCTTTCTGATGGTTCAGTGTGCACAAACTTTGTTTCATGCAAAAAATTATTTAAAATATTGTATAAAGTTGCCCTCAAGCTAGGTTTATATAAACATCATTGAAACTTGGCCGTTGTAAAGGGCCAGTTTTTTTAAACTTTTGCAGGTTCCTCCTTCCCTAGGAAGGCAAGCAGGGGAAGGGCCGATAAGCCAAGGGGAAGCCCAGCCCCTTCTGTGGGCCACAAGGACGCTCTATGTGTGCTGCATCCAGCCCATGGGCCATATGCTGTGCAGGCCTGACTGCAATCACACAAATTAAAACTTTGCAGCTGCCAGTGAGGGAGACAAATGCTTGTTTATAGAGTCATAAAATCATCTTTGTTTGGCAGGTTTGGGACCCAACATTTGAGTTATCCATCCTAATACGTACTCTCAAAATCTCCATATATTTTTCAAATAGAGTTAAAGCTCTTGAGGGAAAGGGGTCTATTCTATTTTATTTTGCCTGAAAATAATATATTTGCAACCATAATTGATCTATTGGTTTGATTTGTTCTAATTCTATGTGTTTAACCTTGAAATGAAAGTCATTTATTCTCTATATATATTCCTTTTGCTTTCTACCTCTTAAATTGGTGATATTTCTCTTCCTGTTTAAAAAGAACCAGGAAAGGTCAAAGGGATAATGGGAGCAGGTGCTAAAATGTATCTGAACCATGTATTAAATATTCCTTTCATAAATGTTTATTACTTTATATTGGCCTAATTGGAAACTATCACAATATAGGAATAACCTCTTCACAATATACATATAGCCAAACGTGATACTATTTATGAATCTTCAAGTTTTCCCTCATATGGTCCCCATTATTTTCCTTTTATCTGATTGTTTGTGATTTTGCTTTTTTATAGAATCATAGAGTTGGAAGAGACCTCGTGGGCCATCCAGTCCAACCCCCTGCCAAGAAGCAGGAAAATCACATTCAACGCGCCCCCGACAGATGGCCATCCAACCTCTGTTTAAAAGCCTTCAAAGAAGGAGCCTCCACCACACTCTGGGGCAGAGAGTTCCACTGCTGAACAGCTCTCACAGTTAAAGTTCTTCCTCATGTTACGGAATCTCCTTTTTTTCAATTTTTAAAAAAATCACATGCCTGAAAGGTCATCTTTCCTGAAATTCAAGGTCTGTGTTTGACTATTTCCTTATTTTCCTTGTCCCACAATTGTGAAATCTAAGATTTGTTGTCATTTCACCCAAAATACCAACTACAAGTACTTTGATTCCAGTGACTACCTCCTCCTTGTTAGGATCAAGTCCAGCATGTACTGTTTATTCATATTGTCTACTAGCCAAAGATCACCATAAAGTGACATTTTAAAACATAGCACAAATAACTAAAACAACAAAAGGCTAAAATAGCATCTACATAATAAATGTGAGATTATATTGTCGTTCTTTTGAGAAAATGTTAAAACAATTGGCTGATATGTCATGCTTGAATATTTTTACCTAAATAACCTTGTTAAACATTTATCCTCCATTCTCATTTTCCTTGGATGCCCTTGGGTGAAACCTTGTTTTTAGACAGAGGAACAAACCATTTATATAACTACTGGCCTCATTTACAATAACAGAGAATTCATACAACACAACAACAAAGAATGCAGCAGCAATTAACAATGAATTACTTGGGGAAATAAGATAGATAACTATAATGTATCTGATAATTAACATTATGAATAGGCACAAACACAAAAACCCTGGACTACCTTGGTAAGTTGTAAGGTGCTGCCATCTTCTGAATAAAATTTAAAATTGCTCTCTAAATAGCAGGAACAAATATGCCTGCACTGGTACATGAGGAGAAAAGCATCTACAGTGCGGCAATGTTTTTATTATGACTGACCATAGAACCATAGAGTTGGAAGAGACCTCGTGGGCCATCCAGTCTAACCCCCTGCCAAGAAGCAGGAAAATCACATTCAAAGCACCAAAATGCCACAAAAGTATGCAAGCCTTGAGGTTATATTGATCCCTTCAGCAAGTTAAGCATTATATGTACAAAAGTTTAAAAAAAACACTAGAAGAAACCGAAAATTCAGAAATTGGAGGAAATTTTGTGGACATAATGTTATCTGCTTTAGCAGAATTCGTGATTGAATTATTTGGAACAAAATACAACAGCCCCCTGGGTATAACAACACATATATTTAAAGTTTTGCTACAGGGATTAATGCAGATTTATAGCAGAATATGAAAATGGCCGTGAGTTTAATTTTCCCCACTTATTCCTCAATATTTATGATATCTATAGCATATTGATACAGTTTTACAGTCTTTTTGTGACAATTTTAGGCCAAATCTATACATCTTAAAATTCCAAAATATATTGTTGAAGGCTTTCATGGCTGGAATCACTGGGTTGCTGTGAGTTTTCCAGGCTGTACGGCCATGTTCCAGAAGAAATTATCTCCAGATGTTTCACCCACATCTATGGCAGGCATCCTCAGAGGTTGTGAGGAGGATGCCTGCCATAGATGCGGGCAAAACACCAGGAGAGAATTGTTCTGGAACACGGCCATACAGCCCAGAAAGCTCATAGCAACCCAATTTGTTCCTGCTATTTATTCCTGCTATTTATTCATTAATGATCTGGATGTAGGAGTGAATTCTGAGGTAGCAAAGTTTGCGGACGACATTCAATTGTTCAGGGTAGTTAAAAATGAAACTGATTGTAAAGAGCTCCAGAAAGATCTCTCGAAATTGAGTGAATGGGCAACAAAGTGGCAAATGCATTTTAACCTAAACAAGTGTAAAGTCATGCACATCGGGCAAAGAACCCCAACTACACCTACCAATTGATGGGGTCAAAGCTTTCGAGACAAACCAGGAAAGGGATCTTGGGGTTTTGATGGACAGCTCAATGAAGATGTCAACCCAGTGCGCAGCAGCAGTGAAAAAAGCAAATTCTATGCTTGGCATGATCAGAAAGGGAATCGAAAATAGGTCAGCAAATGTTGTATTACCTCTCTACAAATCTATGGTAAGGCCTCATTTGGAGTACTGTGTACAGTTCTGGTCTCCGCACCTTAAGAATGATATAATGTAACTGGAAAAGGTACAGAAAAGGGCAACAAGAATGATCCAAGGGATGGAGCGGCATCCTTATGAAATCAGGTTGCAACGCCTTGGTCTTTTCAGCCTTGAAAGACGGCATCTAAGAGGTGACTTGATCGAAGTGTATAAAATCATGCATGGGATAGAAAAGGTGAATAAAGAAAAATTATTTTCTTTGTCACAAAACACTAGGACTAGAGGGCACTCCCTGAAGCTCCAAGGTAGGAAAATTAGGACAAATAAAGGGAAATATTTCTTCACCCAGAGGACATTGGGTTATGGAATTTACTTCCAGAAGAGGTTGTGACAGCTGTCAGCCTGAACAACTTCAAGGCAGGATTAGACAGATTCATGGATACCAAGTGTATCGGTAGTTACTGAAAAGGACATTCAAGTGCCACCTCGGAGTTGGTTGAGGTAGGCAGGATTTCCCTGGGTACTGGTTGTGGGGGGTCGGGAGCAGGTCAGGGTTTTGCCCTCCCTTCTGCTTGAGATCCCCGTGTACAACTGGGGGCCACTGTGTGATACAGAATGCTGGACTAGATGGGCTGAGGTCCGATTCAGCATGGCTCTTCTTATGTTCTTATGTTCAATTCCAAAATACTCAGGGAGAATTTAAAACAAACCACTCAAATATTTTCCACCTAGCTTGCATTCTTCAGCACACAAACAAACAGGTTTTTCATTTTTTATGAAATTTAATCAGAATGCCAGTGCTTATAAATGGACTCCACTTTTTCAGGCTGAACTACTGAATCAGGGAGATATTGGGGTGAAAGGGTGGGAACTAGCCTCTGAAACCCAGTGGATGATCTTGGGCAAGTCATACTCTCTCAGTCTCAGAGGCAAACCTTTAAAGATATCCTGCAGTGCCAAGATAAAGGGGTTGCTCTAAGTGAGATTCCACTTGAAGACACATCATAACAATACAAACAAATTGAGCTGTGACCTACATAAGACTGTATCCCAGCTCCACTGCTACTATCTTTGCTCCAGTTTGCTCCAACTTGAAAACATTTTGGAAAGCTACAGGGGAGCAACATTATGTAGCCACAGTTTGCATGTTTTTACCGTTTCGATTTATATGCTTAATCAGTTAGCCTTGTTTTGCCCACCTGCTCTTGCATAAAGTGACACTGGTAGAGAAGGGGGAGATGAAATACTCACCTATGGATGTATGCAATACATGTATGTGGATAACAAAAAAGAGGAGAGCAATACTACGTTTCCAGTGCTAATAGAAACAGGGTGTTACCCTTCCATAGTGGGAGCAATCTGCTGACCTTAGTAGCCAAATAACACCCCCCCCCCCCCAAACTGAAGCATGATCTCAATTTGGGGGTCAAATGACTCATTTTTAAAAACAGTTTCTTCCCTCCAAAAAACAGAGTAAACTGGAAATGTTTTCTAACTGCCTTAAAGTGTTCAAGTCAGAAGGAACGGAACCTTATGTGTTTCAACAGAGGTGGGATGGAGGCAAGAACACATTGTAGTTTGTTTCTTTTAAGTTTTGTATTAATTTAAATTATTTTAAATTTGCTCTATGACTTCAGTGGTTTTTACATTATGTAGTTTATGATTTTAACCTTTGTTTTGTACTCTGCCTTAGGTCTCATCCTAGGAAGGTGACATATTAATATTAATAATTTATCCTGTGTATGTTGATTTACAACTTTCCATATCCACAGAAGATATATTTCCAAACTTTGCATGGATACACAAAACTGTGGATAATAGGGAACCTGCATAAAGTGAAGGATTTCTGAACCAGGAATGCCATAAAGCAGTGCTTGAAGACCTAGAAACTGCCTATAGAGGCCATATTTTCTTAGAATTGAATAAATGAAACCAAGGCTATAGGTCCCCATAATATGGCGGTACAGACATGGTGGTCCATCTAATTTATCCTTGCTCCTCTGCCATCTATCTACACACACACACATACACACACACACACTGCCAGGTAGCCAACAATCTGCCTGATTTAATAGGGGTGGACGATGCCCCTATTAAAACAGCTCCACTAGTTGCCGATAAATTTTCAGTCCCAATTCAAAGTGAAGTTTATTACCTACAAAGCCCTACATGGTTTGGGTCCTGCCTTCCTTTGCAACCAGAAACTACATTCATCCAGCTTCTGTCAATCCCAATGGGTGACTTCAGGATGTGGTAGAATAATAATAATATAATAACTTTATTTTTATATCTCACCACCACCTCCCCAAAGGGACTTGGGGAGGCTTACAAGTGGGACCAAGCCCAACACCACCATGTTTACTAGAACTAAAAACACTTTTAACTAAAAACACATTAAAAATAGACATATAAAAATCTGATCAAAACAATTAAAAACAGCAAAATATAAAAACAGCCATTAAAATGAAACAAAACAAACCTCCATAACCATAACCAGGGATAAAGTGAGCAAGTTCAGAAATTGGAGAAGATTTATAGGGCTAGAGGCAGGGTAAAGTGCTGAGTGTAAAGTGTAATGGTCAGTTTGGGCTTAACATTGATAGACAGGGGCCTAACTATTATGAAATGCACAGTGGTATTGACTTTATATTTTGATTCAAAACAAATTGAAACGGAATCCAGAATTTGTTGTCTGTATTTTATGTTGATGTGTTTGATTATGTTATATCCTGCCTGGAGCCAGGAAGAGAGGTGGGTTACAAATAATATTATTATTATTATTAGAATATTGACATACAGTAATTAAAAACAAATAAAGACAAATAAAAGGAAACGACAAACATTTCCTGTATTATTTTTAAAAGCTTTTTTAAAAGAAAAAAGAAAAAGAGATCCAGTACCCTGAGAGTCTATTATTATTTCTTTGGGGTTTTTTTAACCAGTTGCCTGAGAGTTCTAGTTAACTGCATCTAGTATTATTTCTTAGGTAGTTTACTGGTTACCCGAGAACTCCAATGAACTGAGAGTCTACAAGTATTTTTATTGGATTTTTCTGCTGGTTGCTTGAGAGTTCTGGTTAACTGAGAGTCTTGTATTATTTCTTTGGGGGTTTTTGTACTTGTTTAAAAGTTTTGGTTAACGCATTGTTGCTGGTTGCTTGCGAATTTGGGTTAACTGAGAGTATTATACTCTCTTCAATTTCTTTTACTGCTTGCCTGAGAGTTCTAGCTAACTGCGAATCATCTACTACCATTTTGCCGTTGACTTGAGAGTTCCGGTCAATGGAGGTTCACGCCTGAGTAAGGCTTAGGATTGGAGTAAAGATACAAGAAAGGAGAAAACCATGAAAATGAACAAAATCAAAATTAAAATTACTAAACAAAATTTAAAAAACTAAAATCATAACAGTAAAACACTCAAACACAGGGAAACTCCAGAGAGGAAACGATCAGGGACAGCTAATCACCTCACAACAAAAGATTCCCCCAGGCAGTAACAAGCCACACCAAAAAACTGCCAGGCCATCAAATGCTAACCAAGGTGGCCAGTTGACACATTCACACCTTACTCCAACAGACAAGAGTTCTTTCTCCCACCCTGGACATTCCACAGATATATAAGCCCAATTTTCCTAGTTCCAACAGACCTCACAACCTCTGAGGATGCTTGTCATAGATGCAGGCGAAACGTCAGGAGAGAATGCTTCTAGAACATGGACATACAGCCCGAAAAACCTACAACCTAGAGATACAAGGCTTGTGGAGAGGATGCTTGACCCGCAAGCAGGCATGGGCCAACTTGGGCCCTCCCCTCCAGGTGTTCTGGACTTCAACTCCCACAATTCCTAACAGCCTCAGACCCTTTCCTTCCCCCTGCCCCTCCCTCAGCCCCTTAAGCGTGAGGATATGTGGGAGTTGAAGTCCAAATCACCTGGAGGGAGGGCCCAAGTTTGCTTATATACCTGGCTTAGGGGCAGAGCGGGGGTTGAGCTGTGGCTGGCCTGCTTTGCGCAGGCGCGCGCCCGGTGCCCCCCTCATCAATTGGCCTGATTGGCTAGGGGAGCGTGAGGCTCCAGCCAATCCGGCGGGGCGCGATGCCCGGGCCCGCTTCAGAGGTGGTGGGCGCGAGGAGGGGCGCTGTCCATGGTCCGGCGGTGCTGATTGCGCGGGGAGGGGCCAGCATGGGGCGGCCTCGGTAGCAGCAGCGGCAGCAGGGGCCCCCTCCCTCCCTCCTTGCCTTGCCCACCTCCCTCCTCCTCCTCCGCGGCGCCATGGCCGCCTCCTCCTCCCTCCTGCTGCTGCTCCTCTCGGTGGTGACAGGGGTCCCTCCACCACCGGGGGCTGCGCACTCGCTCCCGGCCGTGGAGTCCTTGCTGGAGCAGATCCGCCGGCAGCAGCAGCAGCAGCAGGAGGAGCCTCCAGGACCCGGGAAGAAGCAGGAGGCAACGGAGAGCGGGCGGTGCGCGTCAGGAGGCGCCTTCTCCTCCCGACCGGACTCCATCATCCGCACCAAGGACTCGCTGGCGGCCGGAGCCACCTTCCTGGGCTCCCCGGGCGCCGTGGAAGGAGCGCGGCAGTGCCTGGAGGCCTGCTGCGCCCAGGAGCCCTGCACCCTGGCCGTCCTCCAGCGCGCCCCGCCGCCCTCCCCGCCCGCCGCCCCCGCTGCTACCTTTTCAACTGCACCTTCCGCGGGCGCCACGTCTGCCTCTTCGCCCCGCAGCCCGGGTACCACAGCTACGCCCGCGAGGAGCCCCGCGGCCCCGGTAAGCGAGCACGGCGCCTGGGCCCAGACTCACCGCCTCTGGCGCCGGGCCAGGGTTGGCTCAAGTCTTCAAGACAGGCCAGAGAGGATCCTTGTTGTTATTGTTATTGTTAGCCTGACACTGCTGGTTCAGCCTTGAAATAGTAAGACTAATAATAAGAATTTTCTCTGCTGCTCTGATGTCCCTGGAATGAAGTTTTAGTCAGGCTTAAAGGAAGGTGAGGTTTTAGGTTGAAAGGTTTAATACTAGACTCTCGGTTAACCAGAACTCTCAAGCAACCAGCAAAAAATCCAAAGGGGGGAAATGCATTAAAACTGTACCCTTGGTTTGCTTCTGATAGGATAAAGAAATAAATCCTCACAACCTCTGGGGATGCTTGCCATAGATGCAGGTGAAACGTCAGGAGAGAATGCTTCTAGAACATGGCCATATAGCCCAAAAACCTACAACAACCCAAATCAATCAACCTCTCCCCCATTTTAACATTTGACTCAAACTTCGACCCAGAGGCATCAGGGTAACAACAACAACAGCAATACTAGTAAACTCTCTGTTCACTGGAATTCTCATCTAACCGGTAAACTAAAAAAAAGTAAAGGTAAAGGTTTCCCCTTGACATTAAGTCGAGTTGTGTCTGACTTTAGGGGTTGGTGCTCATCTCCATTTCTAAACCAAAGAGCCGGCGTTGTCTGTAGACCCCTCCAAGGGCTGGCATGACTGCATGGAGCGCCATTACCTTCCTGCCAGAGTGGTACCTATTGAGCTACTCACATTTGCATGTTTTCGAACTGCTAGGTTGGCAGAAGCTGCAGCTAACAGCAGGACCTCACCCGGCTCCCCGGATTCAAACCTCCGACCTGTCGGCCCCATTTCTTACGGTTGGCTCTGCACTTCGTGGTGCCAGAGCACAGTCTGTTCAGTACCTTCCAAGTCGCCCAGTCTTCTGTGTGCCCAGGGGGAAGTCTTTCATTCAGTATCAGCCATGGCTTGGGGTTCCAGGTTTTAGCTTGCTGAGGTGTTCCTGTGAATATCTCTGTAGGGCTTAGAAAACTATTTCTTGATTTAAGGCGTTGGCATGCTGGCTGATATCCAAACACAGAGAATGATGATAGTAATAGTAATAATAATTACTCTTGACATGCTGGGTCAGAAGTGGATCAAGCCTTAAACAGAGGGGAAAGAGGAAATTCCTGCAGTTGTTGTTATGTTTCTTAGCCTGATGCTGCTGGCTTGAGTTTGGGTGGAGCCTTAAAGCACTGAGGAGGAATTGTGATTATTTGTTACCCCCTCCCCTTCCTACTAGAGCAGGCATGGGCAAACTTGGGCTCTCAATGTGTTTGGACTTCAACTCCCACAATCCCTAACAACCAGTAGACAGAGGGGCACATCTACACTGTAGAAGTAATGTAGTTTGACACAATTTAATTGCCATGGCTGAATGCTCTGAATCCAGGGATTTATGGGTTTGGTGGGCTACCAGCACTTTTTGGCAGAGAAGGCTAAAGACTTTCTGAAAATACAGACCCCCGTCCCACCCCAACCACCCCTACCATGATTCCATAGCATTGAGCCATGGAAGTTAAAGGGATGTCAAACTGCATTAGTTCTGCTGTGCAATTGCACCCCACAAGGTGTTGGAGAGGGATTGGTTTAAGCCCAGGATTTGAACAACACAGTCCTGGGGGCATGTAGGTCTTTAATATATCCGCAAGACTAGGCCAACCCACGCAGCAGCCTTATTTACACAGTGAACCTTCTGTCCCAGCTGTAGCACAAGGCCACAGCAGAGGAAAGTGTGGAAGTGTTGTGCATGGAGTGATGCCCTTGGTTGTTGGTTCCTTCTGCCTCCCATTGATGTGCATAGAGACCAGGCCTTTAAAGGTAGCCTCATTACAGTGTTCCAGATGGTCATTAATTATCAGGACCCATAAGAATGACATTTTTGAAATCTGATTCGGAGCACAAATTTCATCTGCAAAGCTGGCCACTTCTGTTAGCAGGAAACACTGGCATTCAAATTCCAGATGCTCCAGAACAAAATACTGGTTTGTACTACAACTGTTGCAACTTCAACTATTATAAGTCAAATGTTAGCATATGTACTTCAAGCTTTAGGAAAAGTTTGTAATGACTCTTATAACAATATAGTATGTGAGCATCCCATATATATTGTCCAACACTTGGAAATATATACTATTTCTTTATATTACTATTGGTCCCCCCCCCCTTTGATGAGTGCTCTCCAAAAATCTCTAGATCCCACAGAATGGGTCCATGGTCAGTGTTAGCTGGATGTTTAGCCTAGAGCCAAGCTGGAAGACTAGACTGTCACAACGCGGGCCCTGACTCCACCCCGTAATGGCTTCCAGGAAGACAGCAAACTGCTACATCTCTCCAGTTCAGACGTGGCCACCAAACTGAGGAACTTTCCCACCGAGTGACTACTTAATTCCCCCCTTTGTGGGACCAGCGCCTTTCCAGGCCTCGTTTCCAATCTTTCCTTGTAGCTACAATACTCCCCCTTCGGTCGAATCTCCGCTCAGGAATGGCACCATCTGCGCCGTTATCTTCCTGGGAAACTGACTCGGCCTCGGCTTCCATGTCCTCCGCCACATCTGGTGAAAACAGCCTTTCCTGGGAGCCGAAACCTCCCGGTCTCTCATATTCCGTATCAGGTTCGGAATCAGGAGAACCGTCGTCATCAGAGTAAGCCTCCGGCCAGGTGTCTTCCCATTGCAGGCTGTCCGTTGGTGATGCAGATCCATCATCCTCTGCATCACCTTCATCTGGGTCCAAAGCAAATGGAACCCCTGGGGCTGGAACCTGCCCCCCCTGCTGAGGTGGGGGCTGGTTTGCACCCGACCCCCTCGGGTCAGATGGGGGCTGAGTTGCTACATAGACATTTCTAGGGATAACACTTTTTTGGCTGAAGTTGGCCATAGGGTTTTCCTAGAGGACTAGACATTCATAGAGGGGAGTTCTTCCAGGTACCAAAATCTGTTTTTTAAATTCAACCCCCCCCCCCCCAACTTTCATGGGAGTCTTATGCCCCTAATCCAGTGGTTCTCAACCTGTGGGTCCCCGGATGTTTTGACTTTCAGCTCCCAGAAATCCTAACAGCTGGTAAACTGGCTGAGATTTCTGAGAGTTGTAGGCCAAAACACCTGGGGACCCACAGGTTGAGAATCACGGCCCTAATCCCTGTGAATGCAGAGGCCCTTTGGCCAATTACCGTAGTTGCCCTCCAGAAGTACTGGATTACAATGCATGCTGCAGTCAAGTACATCTCTAAGACAATACATTGGTTAAGACTTAATATGTTCTCTCTAGGAATCTCTAGGTAGTAGGTACTCCAGTGCAAGGTGCTCTCCCAGGTTTTAATGCATTTTCTTCATGGTTTTTTTTCACATTTGGGGGAGAGGTCTTGTGCCTTGAATCCCCATGAAAGTGGAGGTCCTGCTATAATGCAGATGGTGCCTGTTTTTGCTATCTTGGATATGCTTTCAGCAGATTGGCTGTATCTGGTGACAGCTGGTTCAGCAGAGAGCAAACATGAGCCAGATAGGTGCCGGAATACAATCTGCTTTGAAATTGAACCATCTGTCAGAGAAACTAGGCTTCCTAATCCCAAAATCTTTTCATCTGTGCCACAGATTGGCATTGGATTAATGTTAATATTTTTATGTTAGGATGTGCTTTTCTCAATTTTTAAAGCTAGGCCATAGCAACGAAAGTGTGTCTTGAAAACAACAACAACCACAACTTTGAATAAAACTGGGCTTTGTTTTTGTTTTTTAGTAATTAAACCACTTTGTTTTATTTAGAAAGCGATGAGCCTCCTCTCAGCAAAGCAGGTACAGATGTTATCCTTCAGTTGCCTGTTGACTGGGTGATTCTGGATGGACGGGAAAGTATGGACGACCATGGAATTATACAGTATGAATGGACTTTGCTTCAGGGTGCCTCTTCATTTGATATGAAGGTATATCAAACTATGGAGCACATATTAATTCTTTCCTGAATTTAATGCTGATATTGTCAAAACATGTTTTAATTCTTCAAACTGATCAATGAGGTAAACAAGGGGGTTGAAACCTGTTCATTTCGATCTATTCCATTCTACTTTATTTTTTTACTTAATACAATAAACTTTCAAAAATAATTAAATACAAATCATAAATTAGAACTAGAGGTAGCACATAGTGCAGTGTTTCTCAACCTTCCTAATGCCACGGCCCCTTAATCCAGTTTCTCATGTTGTGGTGACTCCCAACCATATTTTCGTTGCTACTTCACACCTGTAGCTTTGCTACTAAGAACATAAGAACATAAGAAGAGCCATGCTGAATCGGACCTCAGCCCATCTAGTCCAGCATTCTGTATCACACAGTGGCCCACCAGTTGTACACGGGGATCTCGAGCAGAAGGGAGGGCAAAACCCTGACCTGCTCCCGACCCCCACAACCAGTACCCAGGGACATCCTGCCTACCTCAACCAACTCCGAGGTGGCACTTGAATGTCCTTTTCAGTAACTACCGATACACTTGGTATCCATGAATCTGTTATGAATTGTAAAGTAAGTATCTAATATGCAGGATGTATTTTTATCCACTGGAACAAATTTGGCACAAATACCCGATATGCCCAAATTTGAATACTGGTGAGGTTGAGGGGGATTGATTTTGTTATTTAGGAATTATAGTTGATGGGATTTATAATTCACCAACAATCAAAGAGCATTCTGAACTCCACCAACAATGGAATTGAACCAAACTTGGCACACAGAACTCCCATGACCAACAGAAAATACTGGAAGGGTTTGGTGGGCATTGGCCTCCAGAGAGCACTGTGGATTCAAACAATGATGGATATAGACCAAACTTGGCACGAATACTCAATATGCCCAAATGTGGACATTGGTGGAGTTTGAGGAAAACAGACCTTGACATTTGGGAGTTGTACTTGCTGGGATTTATAGTACACCTACAATCAAAGAGCATTCTGAACTCAGCCCACAATGGATCTGTACTAAACTTGGCATTGTACCTACTATATATGTATCTGTCAAATATATGAATGATTACAAAGTAAAACATATTATTTAAATTCAGATACTATACTCGTGTTCCAGGCTGGGACAAATTCCTTTTGTTTATATGGTTATATATATAGAATAAGTTGCTTTCCAGTGTGCTTTGTATGCTACCTACATGGCCAACATTGCATATTGGTGGGGTTGGGGGAGCTGTTTTTGAATTCTGGGATCTGTAGTTCACCAACACTGCTGATGGAACTAGTAAACTTGCCACACAGAACTTGTCTCAGAAACAGCCCTCCCCTTGGCTGAGAGGCTGGCTGATCACAGCAAAGGAGGGCTTTTGGTGGGAGGATTCGCCATCTGTTTCCAAAAAAGAAGAGGTGGTCAGGTTAGAGATCTTCAGCCTTCTCTGCCAAAGGGGTTCCTAAGACCATCAGAAATATATTCTTTCTGGTGGTTTTTGGTGACCCCTCTGAAACCCCTCTTTGATCCCTCCAGGGGTCCCAACCCCCAGGTTAAGAAATGCTGACATAGTGGATTCTATTAGTTACAATCAAGTAAAGTATATTCCTTGAACCTATTGTTGGATGGTGCATTAACATGTAGGCGAGTCTGCTCTGGAGGAGACTAGTAGGCCAGTAAGACAAATAAAAATTAGCAGCAAAACTAAAAATACTGCAACCTATTGAACCAAATTTAAACTAGAACCTGTACCCAGGAAAAAGAATTCAAATAAAAGAGTGTTATGTTCCAAAGGCACAAATCGGATTTCCTAATTAGAATGTATTCTTTACAATCTTCACTTTTGAAAGCATTAGGTTAATTTATAGTCAAATATGCTGTGCAAAACTGTCTTGCACCAGTTTGTGTACCCCCATCTGCAGGGGCTGTCTATGTACTCAAATCTATGTCTTTTTTGGCTCACCTATTTGTGTACCACAAAATATGTCCTTTCTAGGAATTTTCCAGGTCCACCAGATAATTTTATGGTATGCCTTTACTAGAAGTTGCTGTATAGTCAGTTATGATTCTGTTTGCTGATAACTTACGTATCAAATATCATATGCTTCCATCCACAACATAGTGGCATATGCTAGCTACTTACTGAATGCTCATTGTATAAAGGAACAGGACTAAATAGAACTGTGAGTTTGAACAAGATAAGAAGCAGGCACTGTTTTGCTTGAGTCACCTTTGCTCTGAGAAAGACGTATTCTGGAGTGAATTAATCAGATTGTTGCCACTATGTTGTGGATGGAAGGTTTAATACTTGTTTGGATCAGGCAACAGTTGTTTGGAGAAAAGAAGAGTTTGCTCATTAAATGACTTTAGTGTATAAAAAGCCAAATAACTGTACAACTTGGCAATTTATTTGGAAATTAACTGCCTAGTTCCATCCTGTAACATAACAAACAATGTAATTCCATGACATGTTTACAGCAAAAATAATAGACAGGAGGACTCTAGCAGAGTTTCTTTCTATTGCTGTCTTTTTGATATGCATGAAAGTTCATCCTTATCCTCCTCATTTATCCATGTACACATGAACAAACAGCTAACCGGATGCTATAATTCTAGAACAGAAGCTGGTGTATTATAGTACCTGGACTAAAATCGTGGTACACCAGCATTCGGTACCAAAGAATCGGAAGACTCTAAGTCTGTAAACACCTTGGAGCACAGTAGATATTATGCCCTACCAGAAGAGTCTTGGTTTGAATGACAAAAGCCCCATTTGGAAGATACTTCATTGGATGCTAAACTCAACGTTCCTGGTGACATCCCTCTGGAAATTCTTCAGTTGAACCATCTCCTTCAGAGAAACAGAAGGCAGAGACATATTCGGGAAAAGAAAGGACAGACAAAATCTAAACAGTATCAGCAATGAAACCAGAACAAAGTACCTAGCTTCTTCAAAGAAGTACCTAGCCATAACAGTGATGTCTGCGTGCAAGAGGATGTAGATGTGGTGACAGCAGACATAGCCTTAATTCCAGCTACCCTTTGCTGAGTATAACACTGGCTTATATTAGCCTGATTCCTGGTCTCAGCATTCTTGGCTTGTTAGTAGACCTCCTTTACTTCCTAGACTACTCTGTCACATTGTCTTCACATAGAGTTATGACCTAGTTAGTCATTTCTGTTTATCTCAATGGTCCCCAACCATTTTTTGACCAGGGACCACTTTGACCAGGGATCACTATCCAACATTAGTACCAAAACAGTTATGACTCAGTTTTTGGTCAACTTTAGATTCGGTTTGGTTATTTGGGGTGCTGATTCAGAAAATTGCATTGGATATACCACATCAGCTCTAGTTTCTGATACAGAACATATGCCTTCCAGTAGTCACCATCTGCTCGCCCAAAATAAACCATATTTATTAAGCCTCGACACTATAAGAGGGTTTCACAAGACCAATTGTTCTTGTTGCAAAGGTGTAGTGATGGTGAGGCCATGGACCATATTTTAGTTCTTGCAGATCACTGGTGATCCATGGACCACAGGTTGGGAACCACGGGTTTATCTGATCTTGGCTTGTTTATTGGGCAACTCCAAAAACAATGCTCTTGAGGACTCCATACTCCAGCACAGGTCTGAGGCCCCTTCCACACGGCTGTATAAAATCTACATTGAACTGGATTATATGACAGTGTGGACTCAGATAACCTGGTTCAAAGCAGATATTGTGGATTATCTGCCTTGGTGTTCTGGGTTATATGGCTGTGTGGAAGGGCCCTGACCTCTCTCATAATGACACCTTTGCGTATTTAAAAGAACTTTGAGCCACAGAACAGGGCAATGAAGTGTGGCCCAAACAAACATGATATGATTGTTTTATGAGGAGGGTTGGTTGGTGTTCTGTAGTAGATATAAGGACCTGAGTTGCAGAAGTAACATTAAAAACACTAGTGGTCAGGCAAGGGGCTCCTCAATGAAAGCTTGCCACTACTCTATGTGGATCACAGGACTTGACATCACTGATTTCCCCCAAATCCTGGAAACAATAAGACAGAGCTATTAATCCAATAGAGCTGTAGAGGTGGATTATGAAGTGTTCCTCTGTTGCACCTTTATGTGCATTTCAGAACACATGTGATTGCCCTCCCCAAGCAATCAAACTCATCCATTTCCCTCTTTTTTGATGGTTTTTTACTTTATTCTGAGACCAACATCTTAAAGTAGGTAATTTGAATGTCCACATCACTACTGTTAAATAGAAAATATCATTATACTTTAAAGCCCCAGATGCTAGCAAATTTAATCATGTTCAAATGTACAAGTATCAAACCTTCCAGACCTCAGTATTGTTCCTGGCAATTAACCCATAATATTATTTTAAGATTATTATGAAACACATGACATGTGGAAGTTGCTCTGCCTTATGAAGTATCAGTTCCCCAACCAAGAAGATGTTTGCCACTCCTTGTGAGTTTTCTGGTAGAGAGAAAAAGTGGGGTATAAATAAACATCATCATCATTATTATTATTAGCCATTGCTTTTTCTTAACTTTTGTTTATATTTACTTTACTTACAGAAGGATGTTTCTTTTTTATTTAATATAAAATGTTACCACTAATGCCATAGCTTGCAATTGTTTTCAGATTCTGACCCCTGGACTGAGTTTTCTTTAAATCATCAACAACAACAATACTGTAGTCCTGGAAAATTTATTTTCTGTTTCAAATTCATAGAATAGCTCTGCACTTCTTAGAATGAAATATTTTTGTTACAGGGGTTAGTTATAGAGTACAGGATGACGGCATTTAATCCAAAAATAAGAATGCTGCCACCCAACCCAAATTTTTCTTCAGTTCTCCAATTTTTTGCTTTGCAGTAATTTAAATCCTCCCTTGAACTTTTAAAACAGTTCATGCATTCAAACAAAAAGAACAGACAAATGGAAAACTTTGGATTATGTAAAAACTCCTATGTTTTACTCTCTGTAACATTAGATATTTGGTGACTAAAAAAATATTTTATTGGAGAGGCAGAATTCCAATTTGGAGAACCAATGCTCATATCTGCCTCCACCCATGCACTTATATGTTTCCCTATTTTGGAAAACCAGAAGCTCCATAACCTTTTGGAGAATAATGGCATTCACAACCATTTAAAAATCATAACCTTTTGTGAAAGTATGATCTTCCAGAGAGCAGCCAAAAACCTCTTCTCTTCAGGGGTACATGCAAGGCAATTTGGTTTTCAGTTGTTAGACTGATAACCTAGTTGTCTCTGATCTGTTAGGAACAGAGATTATGCCAATGCACAAAATATAGCAGTTCTTCAGAAGTGAGTTTTTTAAAGCAAAAAAAATCTGCTTTTCTATAAAATATTTTGTTTCTATAAAGACAAAAATAAAGTAGACTTCATTAAAAGTAACATATTTGGTTTACGCACAACCTTTATGCATTCAGCATACAGGTACATGACTTGTTCCAGTTAGAGATGGATTTGAAGTGGTTTCTCTGTGCAGATAACACAGGTCATATTTCTTATAATCAACAGCAATATGAGTTTGCTCTTAACAGTCCAAAGTTTAATGACGTATGTCCACTAAAATGAAGACTGAGCTCTGAGCAGTCTCAGATCCGATCATGTGGTCTGCAGCCCCTCCCACAACCTCAAGAAACATAGAGTAAAGGGAAGCTGTGTAGCAAAACATACATATACAATATAGTAAGCAAACAGAATAATATACAAAATAAAGTACTAGTGGAGTCTTGAAGAAGGTTCCTATTTCCAACACCCTATCTTGTCACTAAGAAAGAGTTGTACTTCCTTTGTGTCTGTGATTGTGTGGTTACCCTGACCACCAATGCAAAGATATTCAAATTATTCAACTGTAATTTACAGACATTCAAAGGGAGAGGAATAATTAGTGTAGTACCATATTAAGGTTACCTATTTATCTGTATTTTGAAAAACCCAATTAATTTGGATAAAATAGTATATAAATAAAGTAGTATTTAGTGTTCTTATTATTCTTCCTACATGTTGACGCTTTTTATATGATCTGGCAACTAAAGTGTATGGGCTAAGAGTCTATCAATTAATTTCTTGGATTCTTTGGGACAGGTACCTCAGCCTGGAACACTGAAGCTTTCTCACTTGCAGGAAGGTAAATACATCTTACAGTTGACTGTGACTGACACCGCTGGCCAAAGGAGCTCCGATAATGTCTCAGTGACAGTACTTCCCAGATTAGGTGAGAAAATAATTGAATTTATTTTGCAACAGTGTACTATCTGTCAAACTAGTTTGGAGTGACATTGTTTTTGATAATATCATATGAGATATACACTGACCAGAAGTATGATCAGTTGTAAAAGAGACTAGGAACTCTACACTTCTAATAGCTCTGTAGAGGAGGACATTTCAGTAGGTATAATCCGAATGGACTAGGACTCTGGAGACTAGGATTCAATTCCCTGCTCAACCATTGAAACTTTCTGGGTGACTTTGGAAAAGTTACACAGTCCCATCCCCAGGAAGGTTCACCTTAGAGTTGCCCAGGCATGCAGCCAGGGGGGGAGGGGCCTTGAGGGGCTTCACCCCCCCCCCCCAAATTATCAGTGTGGTCCATGAGAAGGCCTTACTGGTACATGGCATGGTGGCATCCTTTTTGACTGCAACTGAAAAAAGTGATTTCATTGCTAGCCTGTTTGTTTGTGAACAACTCTTCAGCCTTACTTTGCCCCCTGTCAATTTTTTTCAGGAAAAAGTCTTGATATGGCATCTGCCATAAACCACGCTAAGTCACTGTTAACCCCCCACCCCTGCCCCCAAATCAAAATTCTGACTACGGGCCTGGAGTTGCCATATGTCAGAAATGACTTAAAGGCACTCAACACTAATCAGAATGACAAGCGACACTTGCTGAAATTATATGTGCTGCATGATTACTGAATATGTAGAAGCCTGGTCCTACTTTTGCATCTGATCATTCTATTGATATGTTGTTCAGAGCTGACAAATTATAATACCAGCATGATCTGTGAGTATATCTATTGGTTAAAGAATGCAGTAATCTGTTTTAATCATTGGATAGTTTTCTGCTCTTTCTTTTTAAAAGACTTGTTTAACAGTTTTAAATCACTTTTATGTGGATATGAGAGAAGTATTTCACAGCTGAGAAGGTAAACACTAGTAGTTTCTTCCCTGTATTTCCAGTACTAGATAACTATTTTCATCTAACTTTTGAACTAGATATTCAGGGATTTTTATTATTTGAATATTGCATTCTTTCAGGATGTTCTGGGAGTTGTTCACGCTACCAGTTCCTTTGTGATGATGGCTGCTGTATTGACATCACCTTTGCCTGTGATGGCCTGGAGCAGTGTCCTGATGGATCCGATGAAGCTTTTTGTCAGAAACGTGAGTCTGTAGGACATTTGAGTTCTAGTTTGTATTTATTTTATATACAGCATGTTTCAAAATAATGGATCCAATTTCAAAACAGTGTATTTCACAATGGCAACATACAAAATTACAAATAGTTTAATGAGTACTCAGATTATCAAGTTTTACTAACCATTCTGAGCCATAAACAACATTTTAAAAACTTCCAAAAGTGGAGATCTCATTAGGCCTAATTTTATGAGGTTGCCATTAGGCCTGCTTAGGTTCGTTCGGAATCTTCTTAATTCAGAATAAATTCAGATCAAATTCCTTTTTGAAGCGATTTCGAAGCGATTTGGAAACCCAGAAGTATTCTTGCCATTTCAAAGCTTTTTCCGCCATTTCTCTTACAAAGAGTCGGAAATGATTCAGCTTTTCAAACCAGTGTGGATTGATTCCCTTTGTCTTCTTTCCCTCCCGTCAGACTGATGCAGGAGAGAAGGACATCCGCATCCAAACTGGGTTAAATATGGCTCTCACCCCAGGTCTGACGTGAGAGCCATGTTTAACCCAGTTTGGATGCGATCTCCTTCTCTCCCACGTCAGACTGACACAGGAGAGAAGGAGACCGAATCCAAACCAGGTTAAACACAGCTCTCAGCCCAGGTCTGACGTGAGAGCCATGTTTAACCCAGTTTGGATGCGATCTCCTTCTCTCCCACGCCAGACTGACATGGGAGAGAAGGAGACCGCATCCAAACTGGGTTAAACACAGCTCTCACATCAGGTCCCGCGTTAGACTGACGCGGGAGAGAAGGATATCCGCATCCAAACTGGGTTAAATACGGCTCTCGCGTTTAAAAATGTGGGAAAGCGAATTTCCCAAGTTTTGCCTGTCCCGTTTGCAGGTTTTCATGCAGTCAACATTTTTGCTCATTTCTCCGATTGCAGTAAATTTCATTTTAGGCTATGTAAGCAAATGCTTATATTCTGAAATTTCATGTTCCATTGACTTACATGCAGACAGGTTGCACTTTTAACTGTTTATTAAGTAAAGCAATGAGAATACATTTTACAGATGAACCAAGAGCCATTAAAATGCATTTGATAATTGGCTTTCAAGCCCTATCTGTTTTTTGTTTAGGGTTGTTCTCAGTCTTTTTTTCAGTTCTCTCAGCTCAGGTGAAGCACACATATATACTGTACATACTAGACATATGCATTTGGGGTAAACCTTGCCTCATTTTGTGTATTGGCTTTCGTTGGAGGCCCTGATCTGTTTTTTGTGAGTCTCTCAGAATTTGGGAGGGTTGTTCTCAGGTCTTTTGTTTCGGGGCCTGGAATGAAGGACAGTAAGTAGCGATACGCTTATAAAACTACAATCCTCATGATTCAATTGCATTGAGTCATGGCAGTACACTGCTTTAATTCTGCAGTGTAAATTTACCTTCAGATTCAGATAACCCAACCACTCTTCAGAGTAGACAGTAAAGGGTCAAATAAACTGATTGTCTGGTTTGGTATACTACTACTGAATGTATAGGACAATGTAAAAATGTACATTTCATATGGAAGGGCCAGCCTCTGGTGCCAATAGTTGAATGTAAATAAAACTGCCAGAGTGTTGCTCCCACATAGTTGTGGGCTGGATGAATCAGTGATCTGGCTTGGTGTAAGACAACTCAGAAAGAGGAAAACATTAGCCAGAATGAGGTAACCACATCATGCAGCAGACAATGTAAAAGCAAGAAAAATGTGTTTTGTTTGAAATTCTTGTTTTGTTACTAGAGAGGAGGGGAAAGGTTTGTGAATTTGATGTCACTGTATAATGTATCTTGAATAAAGGAAAACAAGGGGGAGACATTTGCTACTCTGCCTCAAATTACAAAACATTTTCAACTGCCCTTGGGGTAGCTCTTTCTGAGAAAAATGTTATATTATTAATATTTTAAGTGGTAATTGCAAAAATATTTAAGGCCCTCAAGTAGTTGTATTCTAAAATATTTATTTAAAAATACCATGTTAATAATACAGACACGTTCTGTCCAAGTTTAAAGAAAAATGAGCTTGAGACTGAAGTTTAATTGGACAGGGTTTGGGTTTTATTAATGATTGTTCTGAGCAAACATTTTAAAGATCGTTTACACAGTAAAGCCATTACTTGAGCAAACAAAAAAGAAAAGCAAAATTTCTGAATTTGTCCTTCCTTGTCTTTTAAAACCTTGGCTGATATTGTTTGGTTAAGAGTTTGGCTCTTGTCCTGGGTTTATTTTGAGAGTGAAAATTGCTGATGAGTTAAGATGATCAGATGGATAGACTGTTTTGTTAATCATTCCTTCCAAAGGAATGAAAATCTAACTTGGTGTGTTTCTCCACCTGTAGAAAGTTATGATTAGAACCAGTCAACCCAGAAAGATAAAAATGTCATACATTTTAAATCGCCTGACTTCATAGACATTATATTTCTAGAAACAGATGTTTATATTAACATGAATAATGAAGTTTTTTCAATTGTTATAATAGAAGAGAAAGAATTAGCAGTTCGAAAACATGCAGAAGGTACCGCTTCTGCGGGAAGGTAACTGCACTCCATGCATTTATGCTAGCCACATGACCTTGGAGGTGTCTACAAACAACGGAGACTCTTTGGCTTAGAAATGGAGATGAGCCCCACCCCCCAGAGTCAGACATGACTAGACGTAATGTCAGGGGGAACCTTTACCTTTACTTAAGTATCCCTTATCAGGAATTTCAAAATCCAAAATACTCCACAATCCAAAATTGTTCACATGGCTGACTAATTTAGTGACAACTTTGATTACTGATGGTTTAGTATACATAAACTTTCTTCCATGTACTAAATCATATAAAGTATTGTATAAAAATTGCCTTCAAGTTATGTGTATAAGAAACATAAATTAATTTCATGGTTAGACTTGGTTCCCATCTCCAAGATACTTCAATCTATATATGCTAGGACTCCAAAATTAAAAACAAAATCCAAAATATGGAATACTTTGAGGTACAGAATGCTGACACTATTGAGACAGGAAGATTCAAGCCCTTCTACTAGAGAGAAGTGGGCCATGGGTTTCAGTTGCCTCACCAACACAAAGTTAATGCTATCCAAGTGTTGACCATCGGTTTTGTGTTGTACTGCAGGATGCAGGTTTTAATCATAGGTATGGAAGTAGGGTGTCTTCATCTTCTCCTTCACAGAAACATTTGTCAAGGCAAAAGACAAGATCTCCATAGGTCAACTCCATTTCTCTCAGCAGATCAGACACCTTTTTTGAATGTTTCATTTTGTTCATCATCCTAAAAACGATTTTTTTTATTCCCATGTATTCAGTTGATTCAGGATCAAAGAAAACAACTCATACGGCCATTAGCTCTCTTCAGCAAAATAGTATTGGATTAACTAAAGACACCAACAAGGAACTTGCATTTGAAATCACCCAGAAAGCTGCTGCAGACAGTCAAACACCCGATGCAGACAAGTTTGACCAATCGCCCGCTCAGGGATCGAAGAAAGAAACTACTGGCTCTGTGCCAGGTAAGATTAATAATGATATAGCTTTTTCTTTACCCCAGTAACACAAAGGATAAAGGCATAGACACAACACTGGTACAACGTCGATGCCATGCTAATTTAATATCATGTTTTGTGGCATAAGTACCGTTTTTGATAGGTTTCATCCTAAGCACTTACATGTCATTGTAACATCAACAGGCAACTTTACTTTTCTGTACTTGGAGAATTAATATAGGTAAACATGTTGGTTTTAATGTAAAATGAATCACATTTAGACCTGTGGATATCAATTAATTTCAAAAAGAGATTGACTCTTGTGCCTAGATGTGGTCGTAAGTAGTAACTACATATTTATTTATTTATTTATTTATTTATTTATTATTTGTGCTTATATACCGCTCCCTCCCAGAGGCTTGGGGCAGTTCACAACATGACAGCACTTACAATAAAATCAATAAGAACAACAATTTTAAAAACAGTAATAAACAATAAAACAACAGAACAATCACCTTCAGTTGCAATTGAACAAACCATACTACTGCGGCATGGATTTCTTGGAGCATTAAGTGTTGAAGGCCTGCCGAAATAAGGTTGTTTTACAGGCTCTTCAGAAGGCCAGAAGCTCCCTAAGAGCCCGGACATTATCTGATAAAGCATTCCAAAGTGTAGGGGCTGCTACAGAGAAAGCTCTCTGTCGAGTCGAAGACAGGTGATAGGTTCGGATGGTGGGAACCTCTAGTAGGTTTTGATCTTTAGACCATAGTGATCTCTGGGGAACATACAGAGAGAGACGGTCCTTCAAGTACACAGGCCCCAGACCATATAAGGCCTTAAAGGCACTCAATTCTTCTCATCCTTCTTTTGTTACTGCAACCCTCTGGGCAATATCCAGTGATAACACAGAGCTCTTCTTGCACTATAGCAGCATTTGGGATGTCAGCTCCCAGAAAAATATCTTATTAATCAAGATAGGTCTTACTGTTTACAAAGTCAAGGTCCTCACAATCTCTGAGGATGCCTGCCATAGATGCAGACGAAACGTCAGGAGAGAATGCTTCTAGAACATGGCCATACAGCCTGAAAAACCTACAACAACCCAGTGATTCCTGCCATGAAAGCCTTCGACAATACAGAAATGCAACACTATAAAGTATATTAGTTATTACAAGTTTTCCCAACCCTCATTTGTCTCTCAGAGATACAAGCCAAAGGAGGGATGTTTTTAGCAGTTTTCAAAGTGTATGCCAGGCAAGAATTTATTCTGTACCTCCTGAAATGCTTGAAAGTGCTGGTAGCAGATAGAACCAGTGAGGGGGATTTTGCTACCTCACATGCATAAATGTTAGAAAATGTTGTTTGGGGACTTTTGTTTTCTGCCAGCACATAAAAAGTATATTTATAGTTTACTTTTCCTGTTATAATTCCAGAGCAGTGCTTGTTGCCCCCTGATGCTGGTCCATGTAATGAGCACTTTCCTCGCTGGCATTTTGATGATATTTTGGGTACTTGTATACATTTCATCTATGGTGGCTGCAAAGGCAATGGAAACAACTTCCTTCAAGAATCTGACTGCCTTGCTGAATGTGTAAACGTTTATGGTAATAATCAATCACTTTTTAAAAACCAAAACAAAAATGAAGTCCGGTGTTATTTTGTTGACCTACTGGAATTGTATGAGCTGGTTTACCAGGGGTCCTTTTACACCACTTAGTCATAATGCTATGATTCAACTTTAAGCCCCATCGAAAAATCCCATAGAAGCGTAGATTTTGCAGTTTAGGAAGGGGCATTCAAAGTTCTCAGTCACAGAACTCTATTGCCTTATTATACTACAAATCCCAGGATTCTATAGAATATTGGCATGCCAGTTAAAGTGTAACCATTGTCGTATAATTGCATGGTGTGAAAGCCCTCCAGTTTTCTTAGTTGGAAAGAGGTTTGTGACAACAACTATTCAGACAACCAAGCTTGCACAATGCAGTTGCTGATTGTAGTGTACTCTCTCACTTTGCAATTTGAAGATAAAGACAAGTGTGAAATACATTTAAAGTAAAGATAAGGATTAAAATCCATAACACAAAGGAAAATAATAATAAAATTATTGTCCAATAATCATCAAACCAATCCTTTATATTTAATATTTACAGTTATACAAATGGCTACCAGTAGTCTGTATTTAACTAACCCGTGTCTTGCCTTTCCTTCATTCTGCAGTTCTGGTCATTATTATAAAGTATATAACCTATCATTTTTATTTCTAAATGGGAACATATTCCATTTTTAGATGTAATTAGACTGTTATATATTATATATAAGCCAATTTATATACTTTAACATACTGAAACCAGTGAGGGAGCCAGTGATCACTACTTGTTACACATCAGAAGATGAGTGGATTTTGACACATACTGGTAGTTCTTAAAATAGGGTAGGGAGAGTGGCTAAACTGGGTCAATCACAGCAAAGATGGGTTGTTATCAGTAAATGTATGTGGGCACATGTCAGCCTTAATGGTGTACTAGTTTGATTGTTTGACTTGAGAGACCAGAATCCAAATCCGTGCTTGGCCATGGAAATCCACAGGATGACCTTAGACAAGTCACACTCTCAGAGGAAGGCAGATGTAAACACCTTCTGAACAAATCTGGCCAAAGAAATTAACGATGATCGGGTTGCCATAAAGTATAAAGTAGCTGAAAGCCCGTAATAACAACAACAATCCTAGGTTTACAATCTCATAACTGCTAGAAATTGATGTTTATGGTTGTTAATCACTGAATGTACTTTTTTAACACCCTACTAAGAATCCCAACCTAAGAATAACAGAGGCACTGCATATCAGGGCACTGCAAAATTACATCTCTAGCACTCCCCTAGTTGCAGGGAAGCTTGAGACAAGCGGTTAACACAGGTGTATTGCCAGCTCTCTGATCCGAATATATCCTAAAAACAAGGGAGTATTGCAGGAGAGAGCTGCAAATATCATTTCACATTGCCCTGATCCGCAGCACTTCAAAGACTCTTCAGTGGGGCCCTTCCAAACTGAAAGTTCCTTGGATTTTGTATCTGTTTGAATTTACTTGGCTCTAAGCCAGGCCTCTTCAACCTGCAGATCTTCAGATGTTTGAGCTTCCAGCTTCCTGAAGCCCTAGCTAGCTTGTTCAACCATCAGGAATTCTGGGAGCTGAAGTCCAAAACACGTGGAGGGATGCAGTTTTGACCATGTTGCTTCTATCATTTTACAGCACAAATTAAAACATAAACATAGGATGAAGCCATGGGAGTCAAACTGCTGCTAACTTCATAGTTTAGATACCCTACTGGCTACAGAAAATGTTGTAGGTCCATATATTTGAGGATGAAACTGCACAATACACTTCTGCTGAAATTGCATTCCTGTGATTAATCTGTAAACTTCAACTAGAGTAGATTTACAGTATCTGTAAAATCAACACTTCTGTAAATCCCGCTAATTCATTGGGTCTGGTTAGAATTAACAGTTGGATTTAGCCTTCTGTCAATTCCATGTGGAATCCCTTGCTGTACTTCACTATTTTAAGCCTGATTTGTTCCCCTGTGCCAGCTAACCATGTCACAAAGGCATAAAGTGCATTTTGACACTATTAGCAGGGAGGAGTAATCATGCAGGAAATAAAGCCCGGGGGATTTGACTGACTGTGTTATTGTTACTTGGTGAGAGTTAGCACATATTGGTTGTTATCCTGTAACAGTCCCATCTCTCCTAAATGCATTTATAGAAATGAATCTTGACCTTTCTGCTCCCAGATCTGATCCATGAGTGTCAGGGGGACATGTGTGGTCAGGAACACATGTGGTCACAAAGTGTTCTGGAGAGGGTACATTAGATCTCCTTTCCTTCAAAGAAGTATATTCTAGTTTCCTGAATGAAGTGTCAGTTTGTCGGTTCTGAGAGTGGAGAAAATAGGTGAGCTTGAAGCCAATAATGACCAAGCTTCTGGTTTAACTTCCTGGCCATCTCAATTCCTGCCATTTGAAGTTATAGTGGTCTGTATGGATGTTAATCATGTCTTTTGACCCCTTTACTGGGTGTCTCCATACCTCAATTGCAGTCTTGATTGTCAGGATGTATTTCTGTTCCAATGCTGTCAGCTTTCTTCAGTAGTAGGCACAGGGAAGGTGAATTACTGGCATCATGAGCTAGAGAAACACTTCTCCTATGGCGACATGGCAGGAATCAGATTCAACAACAAACAGTAAACTGGGCATACTAGTGAATCCTATTGAAATGAACAACTTCTGCCAGAGATTGCCATAGAGTTGTCCTAAAGGACCTAAAATATTCCCAGAGGTATCCTCTTTAGGGATTTGCAAAGTCCTCCACGGTAACTCTGTAGTAACTTCTGGTGAGAGAATATCATGGAATCACCCAGAGAACCCAGAAAATTCCTAGAGGAATATTTTATTGGATGCAGGTGGGTGAAACCATAGGTACTGGTCCCACAGACAAGATGTTCATATTTTATAGGTTAATCCTTTGTGTTCTGATTTTCAGTGACACAGTCTACAGCCTTTCACAGAAGCTTCAGAGAGCTGTGCTTGTTTAGATTGCTACAATGAGAAGCTATAGAATACGATCCTGAAAAGCAATGCAGACATGTTTGTATTTCAAGAATTCTCTAAAAAGTTTAAGGCACCTTTGTTTACTTATGCAAGGTTTATCCTACATAATTATTTCATTTTGCCTGGGACTTCCTGAAACACATTGAACCACTTCCCCTTTTTGTGGTTTAGGAACTTATAACTATTATTTCCACATGCTGTTTACCTCTAGTAGCATTTTTTTGTGAGAGAAGTAGTGTCCTACATTAGATATAGCTTTGTTTTGACATAACGGTGAATTTCCCCTTGAGGAGATAACTTTCAAAGGGTGGACATTAGCACTTCTCAGTGGTGCCCTGTGAAATAGAGAGTAACTACATTTTTTTCTAGAGCCCTACAATGACAAGAAAAATTGAGTTCTGGCACAGCTGCTTCCTCAGCATTTATGCCTCCCAGTCAAAGCTCAGGGTCAAGGGAAAGGACTGTCCTCCAAGCTTAGTTTTTTCCTTTCTGTGTGGAACTGATAGGATGTTTTTCTCTCACTGTCCTTGGAAAGTATGCACAGCACAATGCTGGAATGTGTAGTGCTACACTGGTGCTGAGTCAGCTGCGTTGTTTTGTTAGGCTTCATAACAGTTTGGTGGGGTTTGAGAGAGTTCATCTGCCTGCTTACTCATCCATCCACCTGTCCATTTATTTCACTCAGCTTTGCGTTCATTCAGCCTCTTTGCTAAAGCTTTCCATTTGTCTTGTTAGTTTGTCTCTTCCCTAAAGTCCAGAGAAGCTTACCTGTTTTTGACACTTAATATTTTATTTAATGTTATTGTATTTTATGCTTCCAAGGCAGCAGACTTATCTCATTTTAGCTACTGTATACATAGCAACAAGGATGTTAGGAAAAAGGAACTTTTACATCACTTTTCCCCTAGCACTTTGAATACATTTATCCACCCCAACGGCCATTGACAACATCAGGCCAGTGAGGACTGTGAGACTCTAGGAAAAGTGCAGAGCTTAAAGCGGAGTTAACAGTGTGGAATAAAATATGCTCTCTGTGTATGTGTATGTGCACCTTCAGGCCTCCTGTCAACGTATGGCAACTCTATAAATTTCATAGGATTTTCTTTGACAAGGAAGACTCAGATGTAGTTTTGCCAGTTCCTTCCTCTGAAATATAGCCTGAAGTGCCTGATATTTGTTGGTGGTCTCCGATCTGAGTACTATTTATTTATTTATACTATATTTATATCCCACATTTCTTGACCCCGAGGGGTACTCAAGACAGCTTACAGGTAGACAACAATTCAATGCCTTAACAACAATATACAATTAAAATAAATATTTAAATTAAGATCAAAATTGAAATACAAAATTAAAAATTAAAATATTTTTAAACATTACAATACAAACAACAAACAAACAAAACTTTATTTATATACCACTCTATCTCTCTAAGGGGACTCAGAGCAGTTTCCAAGTAATATCATAAATACATAAAGAGTAAACTACATAAACAAAGAATTAACAAAACAATATAAGCATACAAAATCACAATAGCACATATATATTTAAAATAATCCTGCCTGTTGAAGGCAATTTTAAAAGGTCAGGCTGAGGCTAGTGCAATTTCTAGAGGGCCTGGGAAATTAGGTGCAATGCTATGGCAAGCAACAACATAATAGGTACAGTCTATGGCTGTTAATTTCCAAAGTCTAATAATAGGAAGTGACCTGGGTAATTGATAGAAAAAGATATGGCATATTCAACAATATCTGAGGCTGAGCTAGAACTAGTCATTCTCAAAGACTTGTTTAAACCACCAGGTCTTCAAGCTCTTATGAAAGGAGGGGAGGATGGGGCCTGTCTTATTTCTCTAGGAAGGGTATTCCAGAGGCAGGGGGACGCCACTGAGAAGGCCCTCTCTCTCATCCCCACCAACCATGCTTGTGACGGTGGTGGGAGCGAAAGCAGGGCCTCCCTGGAAGATCTTAAAGTTCACGCCGGTTCATAGAGGGAGATATGATCGTGAAGATAGGCGGGACCCAAACTCTTTAGGGCTTTATAGGTCACTATAAAACCACACTATTTGCACTCATAATCCAGATCATTCCAGTAATAATTTTGCATAATTCCAATCTCTCTATTTCATTATGGGTCTTTTCTGAAGGCTTTATCCCAGAGTCACTTTTTCAGTAATCCTGCTAAGTTTCCAAGCTCAGAGATGATCTGGTGCCTTTAGAATATTTTGGCCTATACTGACTAATCAGGTAAAAACCACGACTAGCGCAAAGTAGTTTACACACACCATTGAAAAATAAAATGTGTTACTACCGTATGTTTCAATTGTTTTTTAAAACATAGTTAAACCACTTGTGGGGGGAGGGGTTTAACCAGAAAGGCAGCATATGGACATAAATATAAGTATACACTTAAAAGGAAGTTCTGCTAGGTTCAGTGAGACTTAACCAAATAGATTTGTACACAGCGTGGATGAGAATCATGTGCCTTTCCCAGATGATGTTGGACTGCTCTTCTCTGCAGTCCTGGTAACTACGTTTTGCCAAAGGTAAGGATTGCTGGGAGCTGTAGTTCAGAAAAAGCTGGAGGACTACATAATTCTCATTCTTTATGTATATGGCTGCGACCTTAGTCACACATTTTCCCCACTGTAAATAGGACAACATGCTACCGAGGACAAATTTCTATACGAATTCATCTCAAACAATGACAGTTCTGGAAAAGCCCTTCCCTAAATTTGCAACCTGTGTGCTATCTCCAGCATACTAGTAAGTTTTGTTTGGTTTTTTTTTCTATACATAATATAACATAAAACATAGCTGGGCAAGCAGAAAAATACCTCTTCCACTTTTAGCATTCTGTAAATCCTCTCTAAAATAAAATAAACTTTTATATTGTAAGAAAACCAACTCTAACTTCAGCACTTATTATAGTTCATGAAATGTCGGAGATAGTGCAGACTACAGAGCAAATTATTCCTGAATTAATGAGGCATAATCATCTCCTGATTCATTTTTCACAGGTTCTAGAACCTCAGGGAAAGACACAGATGATAAGAATGAAGACGACATTGTGTCATTAAAGGGCACACAAACTGAAAAAAGCCATCCAGTCCCAGAAGCAGGTAATTAAGAGACTACATTTTCAAGTAATCCTTTCCCTGGTATGGAATTTAATGTGAACTAAGCATATAAGATCCATGCAACGTAGCCCTGACTCCGTTTGATATCTCCTCTCACATTGGCCATACAGATGCTTATCAGCATGAATATTAAATCCACCCTTGCGAAAGGTTCTGTTTTTTGTTGTTGTTGGGGTTTTTGTTTTGGGGGGGGGTTGTTTTTGTTTTTTGGGGGGATGACTAGTTCAAAGTGCTTCAAAATTAGCAGGGCTATGGCGAATGAATGTATGAATGAATCTTTATTCATATCCCGTCCCATCTCTCAAAGAGACTTGGAGAGACGAGACATTAAGACATTCCACCACCGATCATATTTCTGTGTCCACCACCATTAATTTTGTCTCTGATCTCTAAATTTGTAAGATGGTAGTAACTTACTTTAAAACTTCAGTGGAACATTTAGAGCTATAATTTAGGCATTCAAAGAACAGGGCAAGCAATGTTACCACTAGAGTTGGTATCACCCAGTAGTTTAACTCATGGTGTCACTCCCATGGACCTCCTCCAAAAGAGATCCTATGCAGTCCTCCAGGCCATCATTGTCCTGCAAATCTAGTCCTTCCTCTCCCAATTCAACCTCCTTCACTTCCTCAGCTGGTTTTGCATTTTAGCTGCAGCTCTGGCTGTGGCAGATGCTTTTTTTTCCAGCTGTCTTCCCTCCCATCCTTTCCATGGTAACGTGCAATGGTGCATTCAGCTTTCCTCAGTTGCTGCCTCCTCTGTTACTTCTATCCATCTATGATGTCAAAGATTCCTTAGCAGCTGATGGGGGCGGATTTCTGCCACCTCCAATAGGAAGCTGTAGGACACCTGGGAGGAAACAACCTACCATGGCATTCTGAGGGGACTTACTGCTTTGTTCCTGGAGCCCACCATGCATGGTTAGCTTCAGATCACACACACAGTTATTTTGGTGTCACATCCTTGGATGGTGTCACCCAGTGCAGTTTGTACCCCACCCCCCACCCCCTTGTGACACCACTCATGTCAAGGCAAGTTAACTAGAAATTTGAGGAAACGGAACATTTCAATTGGGGAATTGAATTCTTATTTGGATGAAATTCCCTCATCTCTTCTTCTGAATCTCCACTCCTGGAAACCACTTTTTAACTAAAGAAATACACTGCTTCATTTACAAAGTGCCATGAAAACTGCAGTGGGAGAGGCCCTCGATTTGCAACCCTCCTGTATGTTCCAGTTGAGATTTCTGATTGTTGTCTTAATCAATTAGGGAAGCTGGAAGGTTGCACAATGACCTTTGAGTGATAGCAGTAATCTCTCACAGCTTGGGAAAAAACCTCTTAAGCCAACTCTTCCAGGCTAGATTTAAACTGTTATAACCAGTTAATAATATCAAGCATGACAGGAAATAGATTTGCTATTTTTCACACTTTTGCTTTTTATAAGGAGTCCATATAATACTATTATCCAGTGGCAGTTATGGTTTTTTCTCTCTGATCATGGAAAACCCAAAGTATGCTGGAGGAGGGAGCATATTCTCTACAGCTATAAATCATTTAGCATATTTGTTCAATTTTTTTAAAAGGGCAGGAGATAGACTTGAGCAAAGGTGAGAACTGTTGAGATGAATAAAAAGCAAAACTGATGAGCACATAGAAGAAGCAGAGCTCCTTGTGCTGATTGATGGTCACTTAATTATTTCTTAATTATTTAGAAAGCCAAATACATTTCAGGATCCCTCAATGGTGCAGCAGCTTAAACTGCTGAGCTGCTGAACTTGCTGACTGAAAGATTAACAGTTCGAATCCGGGGAGTGGGGTGAGCTCCCGCTGTTAGGCCCAGCTTCTGCCAACCTAGCAATTCAAAAAAATGCAAATGTGTGCAGATCAATAGGTACCACTCCAGCAGGAAGGTAACAGTACTCCATGCAGTCATGCCAGCCACATGACCTTGGAGGCGTCTATACACAACACTGGCTCTTTGGCTTAGAAATGGAGATGAACAACACCCACCAGAGTTGGACACGACTAGACTTAGGGGGAAATCTTAACCTTTACCTTTAATGCAGTTCAACTGCTATCAAAGTTGGATGTACTACAAAATAGCAAACAAAAAGTCTCATGTACTCTATCCCTGTATCTTCACTTTAGGGATTGGAAATTCAAAACTTCATTTAAACCAAAAGTAAAAGGGAATGTCTACTTTGCTCAAAACAATACACAAAACTTGCAAAATATTAGGCTTTGTGCAGGAAACTTAGTCCATTTTTGAGCTGCAGGAATCTGTGTTATTGCACAAATTGGATTTTACAATAAATTACTATTACTACGTATATACTTATTTTTTTTCCTCATATGGAAAACAGTAGTAAAAACAATACAAAATACAGTTTGCAACCTAAAGATTATAAACATTAAACATTAAAGTAGAATTAAACCTAGAACTATTTAAATTATTTAAACAATTAAAGCCAATTTACAATACATAAAACAGCACTCAAATTCAATCCACTAAAAACAAGTAGAGATCACTCTCCTCTGTTCTGCAGATTTATAGTACATGCTTTCTAGCTGCTATTCCTAAAACATATCAATTGATACATAAAATCGCCAATGTTGCTTTTTCCGTGTGTTAACGTTTATTAACTGCTTTTTCCCCTCCTTGTAGGTGCAGTACTGCCCTTAGCCTTGGGACTGGCCATCACTGCTTTGCTGCTGCTCATGGTAGCTTGCCGATTGCGCTTAGTGAGACACAAACTTAAGAAAGCCCGGCCCATTATGTCAGAGGAATCAGATTACCTCATAAATGGGATGTATCTCTAAAGGAGGATTCAGGTTACTTCTCTTCTCTCAAGCTTTCCGAAAGAAAGTGTGCCTCTTGCGTTTTTTTAACAACAACAACAATCATATTTTAGATGAAGAAGGATCAACCATCTTCTGAAACTTTCTGTTGAAGTTCTGTGGCAGACTAAATGTGTATAGTCGCAACAGCATCCTGAATTGCTTCCCTGCCAGAGTTCTGGGACTGTCTTGATTGGCAGTAAGATGAGTTTCTGACTTCTTATTTTCTGTGTCTGTAGCAATCTCACAAAACCTTTTACTGCGATTTCACCATGCAGAGTAATGTCACTGGAACTTCTTGTGTGGTTTCTGATATGCTTTTAGAACTCCTAAACCTGCTGCCTGCTTTTTACGCTCCATCTTTCCCCTGATTTTTAATATAGCTTTGTGCAACCTGACAACACCAATTAGAACCCCAGTGTTAGTTTCTGGGATTGCTGTGCCAGTGTAAGCAGTGCAATCCTACTGTCAATAGAGAAGATGCATCAGGCCATGGATTGTTCCAATAATCATATTAGATCAGAAGTGGAAATTGTTGGAGTGCAACTCCCATTAGCCCTAGTCAGCATAGCCTTTGGTGAGAAATACTGGGAGTTGTAATTCTACAATATCTAGAATGTTGCACATTTTCCATCGCTGTACCACTAGGCGCATATTATTTGCTACTGCATTGGCCATAGTGTCTGGTGTTAAGTGAGAAAGTGCTTTCCTTCTTTTCCCCCCATAAGGAATGTTTCATCACTAATTGAGCTCTTTACAGGATTTTTTTAATTACTCAGCATTGTGACCAGTTCAAGAGGCATCAAACTAGAACAGTAGCTCCCAGCCTTTGGCTCTCCGGATATTTGGGACTTCAACTCCCAGAAGCCCCAGTCAGCTTAGCCAGCTGTCAGGGATTTTGGAGCTGAAATACCAAGTTCCTGGGAATCACTGAACTAGAAGTGTTACTGCTTGTGGGCATTGCTGTATTTGGCAAGCTGCTTCTATGGGGTATTTTAGCCTGAATCCAACTCAGTCTTTCAGGCATGCATTTGTTGATTTATCATTCACTTATTGGTTCAGTGGGTCTATTTCAGTTGGGAATTGAATCCATACCTTAGACTGTAAGCTCCTATTTCAGTTTGCATATCCAGAGACCACAAGCAGACTTGAAAGTTTCCTAGTTAAACTATATTCGATTAAAAATGGAACACAGTTTTGTCGTAACATAGCAAGCTCAATGTCTGGCAGTGTTTTGCTTTGCTGTTCTGTGTCGTCAGCTTGTGCTGCCTTGCAACCTGTAAATGAGGATTGGTCTTAAAACGACACATCACATATTAAACTGCAGCTCCCAGCAGCCACAAAACCACAAAATTCTTACACAGCCATAAACCCCGTTAAATGCTCCATGGAAAAGCTGTGCTAATCTTAGCTTGTATTTGGGAGCCTTCCTTGTTGTTCTTCATACTTATGCTTGTTGAACTTCGCTCCTCCTGTCTTTGCTCCAAGAAATGATAATTCCTTCGTGCTGTTCTAAACTAAGTATGTAACAGTCAACTTTGAATCTACCTAAAATCTCTTTGACAGATTCATGTAATCTCAGGTTTATACTTCTTTCCTCCAATTTGAGAGCTTATTTCCTTCTTAGTCCTATATTTTTCAGATTTTGAAACAAGTGGCCATGATCAAATTAATAATAGTGTTTACCTGGCTTCTCAATTACCAATCCACATATTCCAAAAGGAAATGCTGAAAGGTACTTTTTCTTGCTATAGATACTTGAGAATTTATAAATCACAACACATAAGTCCTGGCCTTCTGTAAGGTGAAAACCCTATTGCCTCATCAGACCAAATGGACATAGTAGATGACTAAATGGGTCATTTAAGACAGCCATTAAGGTGCACTGGGAGCCCAGTGACGTAATGGGTTAAAACCTTGTGCCGACAGGATTGAAGACTGACAGGTGAGAGTTTTGAATCCGGGGAGCGTGTGGATGACCTCCCTCTATCTATCAGCTCTGACTTCCCATGTGGGGACATCAGAGTCTCCCACAAGGATGGTAAAACACCAAAAACATCCGAGCGTCCCCTGGACAACGTCCTTGCAGACAGCCCATTCTCTCACACCAGAAGCGACTCGGAGTTTCCCAAGTCGCTCCTGTCATGAAAAAAAGGTACACTTAAAATAATTAATTCTACAGATCGTCCCATGAATAAAAATATATATCTAAAACAGTGTGGAAAAATAGTGTAACCAAGTTTTCCCTCTGCTATGCTGCTTTTCTATTTGTACCATTTTGTTCTTTTATTTGTAAAAAGGTTAATATGAAATATGTATCTATCTACCTTCTTTATGGAGTGGTACTTCCAATTCTGTCCAAGTTTCCAGTTCAACAATTAGCTCCATTGTTGCTGTGGACAATGGGTTTGTCATTTAATCTTGATGACAACACTGCCTAATTGGACCTTCACAGCAGATGAGATTCCATAACTACCCAATTAAGCACTTGTCCATTCGTCTAAAACTATTGACTGCATTATACAGTGAAGTGTGTGATCTGCGTAAGTTATTGTGTGTAAACTCTCTTCTTTATCCAACTTTATAAATGCATTACAGTCAGAGGGCACAGGTACAAATCATTACAGAAAAGACACACAACTATTTGGTATGCTTTCTTTGTATTACTGAAATAACTTACCACAGACTCCCAAATTGCCAATTTCCCAATCCAAATGTGTTAAGAAAAATAAACCTATTTTATTCTTGATCTGTTGCACAGTATTTGTTTTCCTTTTGACCAGAACGATGTACATTTGTCTTAATTGCTAAGAGATCTGTATTTTTGCAAAATTGACCCTTGTACATTTAAATATATAAGGTAAGAACCAAACTGTAGTTACACACTTTTAAAAATCTTAATCATTTCTACATAATGCAGAACTTTTGTTTATATAATTTTAAAAATATTTTCCAATTTACTCTGGGTGTTGAAACTGTGAACAGAAAGGAGAGCCTGGGAAAATGGTGGAGGAAGGAAAAAATCAATTGGTGTTTCCTTTACTGTGTCAACATATTCATTCATCTCTTCCATCAAATTTAATCTGGCCTTAAGAACCCAAACTTCCTGCTTTGTATCTGAACAGAGATGATTGCTTCATTTTTTTATTTGGCCCTTTGACCTTTTGTGTTTGTCACAATGAGCTAAAGCATGAAAGCCCTGGCCATACAGCTTATTGGTATACACTGCCCAGCTGCTGCTGGTTGCAATAAACATGGATAAACAAGCCAGATTTTTCTGATTTACTGTATTTCTTAAATTGTAAGATGCACTTTAATTTCAGTACTGTTACCACCAAAAGAGCTACATCTGTGATTCCAAGATACGACCCATTTTAAGTATTATTCATATAGCAAAAAAGTGTGTCTTGGAATTGAAGGAAAACCGTATTTACTATGAGCTTTAGCTCAGTAGCAACATCTGGCATTCTAGTTGTACTTCTTCCACCTTACAAGATGCCAGATTAAGAGACTATAGAATAAACCAGAGAACCTAAAACAAACCCTAGATTCTTCATCCGACTTGTTTGGAGAGAGGGAAGCCAGAGCACAAGGTGCCAAATAAAGATGTTATAGGAAACACAAGATCTTCTCTCCATCCCAAATGCCACTGTCCTTTTTTCTGAGGAAGGAAGCTTCATCAGACCTAGGCTGACAAGCAGAGGAAACATCATCCCTCCATCCCAACTACCACCATCCTGGCATTAGAAGGGGAAATAAAGAGGCAGTATCTTCTGGGCTTAATCCCCCCCAACACTACCATACCCTTTTCTTTTTGTATTGTCTTTGTATCAGATCTGAGAGCAGGGAATACCAGTGACTTTGTTGTTTCTTTAGTTGTAATGTACCATGTACAGTGATGACACTATATAAATGAAAGTGGGTGCATTTTAGCAGCCTTGCACTCCTGCATGTTTCTGGCAATGACAATAGACCGATGTGGGGCAATATTTACCCCCTCAGTATTCGGGGATGCAATGGAGATGGTCTAGGACAAGGGTCTTCAAACTAAGGTCCAAGGGCCAGATACGGCCCTCCCAAGGTCATTTACCCAGCTCTCACTCAGGGTCAACGTAAGTCTGAAACTACTTGAAAGCACACACCACCAACAACTCTATCTCATCAGCCAAAAGAAGGTCCACACTTCCCTGTGAAATACTAATATATTTGTTAAAGTTGTTCTTTATTTTAATTATTGTATTGTTTTAAAGTGTTTTTAAGATATATGCAATGTGCACAGGAATTCATGTGGTTTTTTTCAAATTATAATCCAGCCCTCCAACAGTTTGGGGGACTGTGACCTGCAATCTCCCCTGGTCTAGGAGATTGCAAAAGCGGACCTGGGAGTTCATATGCAACACAAACATGCTCCCATTTTCTGACCCCCTGGCACAATATGAAGATCACATGAATATTTCCACATATCTGGATATGAATTGTTTGCTCAATCAGCAATTACTCAATCACCAAGGAACTTTTGCATTCAAAACAATTATGTACAACACTTTTTTGTTTTCAGTTTTATTTGGCAAAGCAGCACTGCATTAACTGTTCAATGATTCGGACATAGCTTACACAGTATTTGTTATAGTAAACTCAGGTACATCAAGTCTGCAAGTCAGCTAGAAACAATACTTAATGATGAATCTCTAAGTTTCTCTAACAAGAGAGGGGAAAGGAAACTATGTCAGTTATGTCCATCCTGAACAGCAGTATCTACAACAAGAGCTGTCACTTCTGATGTCTTGAAGTGTATATACATGTTTTTATTTGTAAAGGGAGGAAAGCAGCTGATTGTATTAACTACATGCTTGTCTATGATACCACGCTGACAGCTTTGAAGAACTTCATCTCATTTAGTAGCATCTAGAAGACAGCTGAACACAAAGGATCTTATAGAGTGCATGTAGTGTCAGAAAGTGCAGGTAAGCAGTTTGATGAATGAACACTGGAACAGAAATATGTGTTCATAAAAGTTTCCAAGTCCAAAATAAAAGCAAACAGATTGTAGGTTTATCTGCACTTCTGCAGACATACTTCATTTCCTTAAATGGCTGAAAATAAGGGCATGTTGAAAAGAAACGCGTGCCCAAATTTAAATTTCCATCAGTTCATTAACTTGCATTAAATCTCTACAAAATAAAAACACCACACGTTTCCATGCTGATAACAGTGTAACAGAGTCCAAAACAAGCTGCAATGCTGTTGGTGTTGAAAAAGCTTTTAAGAACTGGGGATGAGCAGTCCACTGTTAACACGATGTTTGGATAAGATGACATAGCTTTTACATTTCATCCCTGCAAAAATAAACAAAACAAAAATTACAAGTCTACTCTTTTTTTTTACATTTGTTCTTTAAGTTAATGCTTTTGCTTTCTGTAAACTTTTACCAACAGAAATTAATTTCCAAACAACTATTATTTTTTGGTACAAAAGGCTGCAAAGTGTGATACCTGAATTCAAAGTTAGACTTAATTGTGTTGACAAAATTTTGTTTTCCAAAGCATGTCCAAAAAGTAGATATCACCATTGACCAAAATAGTCATGAATTCAAACCCTGGTCTGGTGTTGGGGTTCATAACCATGGAGGTGATTTGGAGTAGAAAAGCGTCAAGGAAGAGGGCCTATTCATAAGCATTTTCATTGTCTCTTATCACTGCTTAAAAAATTCCAGACTATCTGGAAAAAATTCTACACGAACCTGATAGACTCAGTAAAGTGGTGGCCTTAGAAAAATATCTTGGGTCAAACCTCACCAAGTGACTTTGCTTTGTTACTTCAGCTGAAACTCTATCCAGAGAATTGGAAGAATGGCATCGTTATCACTCTTGTTGGACAATGAGGTAAGGATGTCAAAAGCAGTTGAGCAACTATAGTGTCCCATCTGTCTGTATACCTTTATAAAACGGAATGTTTGTATGTGTGTATGCGGGTATGTGTGTATGCGGAGGGCGGAAGGGCGGATATGTGGCAGCCACTTTCACAGGCCAGGAAGGATATGTGGCAGCATTATTTGCATAAACGACTCCCATTGGCCAGCCACGAACATTCTGAGACTCTAAAGTGCCAGAGGGAGGTAAGGAAAAGCCCTGAGGCAGTCAGGCATGGTGGGAGTTTAAGTCCAAAACACTTTGCAGCCCCCAACAATGAGACAACAAAACCAAACTTAGCACACAGAACCTCCAAGACCCACTTTACGTCTTGGTGCAGTTTGAGGGAGGCTGGGCCATGGATAGGCCAGCATTCCAACATCCCAAATCTCAAAGGTGCCAGACAGAGTTCTTTAAAAAAAGGTTTCCTTCAGCTGATTTTACAAACTAGGCCTCAGCCTGTATTGACAGTAAGGCTTCCTCAACTTGATTTTCGATACTAGGCCTCAGCTTGAATTCACAGTGAGGCTTCCTCAACGTGATTCTCCTGACTAGGCCTCAGCCTGAATTGACAGAAAGGCTTACTTAACTTTATTTTCCTGACTAGGCCCCCAAAAATGACAGAACAAGATTACAGTTGGTACACAGACACACACCCCCCCAAGACCCACTCTACATTCTGGTGCAGTTTGAAGGACTTGCAGTACCTTCACTCACTTACTCTGACCAGCACGGGTGACGGACCTGGACCAAACTTGGCACACATAACCCCCATGATGCCCTTTACGTCCTGGTGCAGTTTGAGAAAGATGAACCACGGATTATGGGATTTGTAGTACTTCAAAGCGCTTTGCTTCCCAGAGACCACTGTGGCCCACAACAAAGACCGATAAATATCAAACTTGGCACACAGAGCCCCCATAACCCACTCTATGTCCTGGTGCAGTTTGGAGAAGAGCAGAGCATGGATGATGGGGCTTGAAGTACCTCCACTCACTTCCTGAGACCGCTGCGACCCTCATCCAATGACTGATCAAGACCAAACTTGGCACACAGAGCTCCCATTACCTACACTACATGCTGGTACAGCTTCGAGTAGGATGGACCATGGATGATGGTACTTGAAGTACCTCCACTCCCTGAGACCACAGCCACACTCATCCAATTACCAATAAAGACAAAACTTGGCAAAGAGTGCCCCCATGGCCAACTCAACATTCTGGTGCAGTTTGTGGGAGGACGGATTATGGATGATGGGACTTGCAGTACCTTTACTCACTTCCTGAGACCGCTGCAACTCTCATCCAGTGACCGATCAAGACCAAACTTGGCACATAGAGCCCCCATGACCCACTTTACACCCTGGTGCAGTTTTCAGGAGGATGGACCATGGATGATGGGACTTGAAGTACCTCCACTCACTTCCTGAGACTGCTGCGACCCTCATTCAATGACTGTTCAAGACCACATTTGCCACACAGAACCTCCTACATCCTGGTGCAATTTGGAGGAGGATGGACCATGGATTATGGTCCATGGTCCATAATCCTTCACTCACTTCCCGAAACCACTGCGAGCCAAATGAACAACTGATATGGACCAACCTTGGCACACAATGCCTTCCTCAAATAACCCGGGCACTGCCGGGTCCTCAGCTGAAGTTTGGAGGGGGACAGAACATGGATGATGTGTCTTGCAGTACCTTCCCTCACTTTCCAAGACTGCTACAAACCTAATCCTATGATTGATCAACACCAAACTTGCCATACAGAGCCCTCATGACCCACTCTACATCCTGGTGCAGTTTGGAGGAGGGTGGACCATGGATGATGGGACTTTAAGTACCTCTACTCACTTCCCAAGTCTGCTGCGACCCTCATCCAATTACTGATTGAGACCAAACTTGGCACACAGAACCCCCATGACTGCCTTCACGTCCTGGTGAGGTTCGGGGGACGACTGACAATGGATGATGGAATTTGTAGTATTTTCACACCCTTCTGTTCCCACAGACCACTGCGGCCCCCAACAAACACCGATAAAGACCACACTTGCCACACAGAGCCCCAGTGACCCACTCCACATCCTACTGAAGTTTGGAGGGGACAGAACATGGATGATGGGACTTGCAGTACCTTCCCTCACTTCCCAATCCTGCTACTAACCTATTCCAATGACTGATCAACACCAAATCTGGCACACAGAGCCCTCATGACCCACTCTACAGCCTGGTGCAGTTTACTGTGAGATGGACCACGGATGATGGGACTTGAAGTACCTTCACTCACTTCCGAAAAACAATGCACCCTCATCCATTCACCAATACAGACCAAACTTAGCACACAGAGCCCCCATGACCCAATCTACATCCTACTACACTTTTGGGGGGGGGGGGACAGAGATGATGGGACTTGCACTACCTTCAGTAATTTCATGATACCACTGCAACTCCCAATAATGATGGATCAAGACCAAACTTGGCACACAGAGCCCCCATGACCCACTCTACATCCTGCTGCGCTTCTCAAATAACCCGGGCAGGGCCGGGTCCCCAAGCTAGTAAATGATAAAATAGAGTTGTGCAGAACAGTAGTCTCATCTAAAGACTGAGACTAGAACAAATCTGTGTTGCTCCTCCAGCAATAGCTATTAGTTACACATATTGTTCGAATACTTGTGTGCTAGTTTGTTTTTTTGTGTGTATCAGGAGCGACATTATAAACTGCAAATCACTTCTGGTGTGACAGAATTGGCCATCTGGGGACGCCTGGATGTTTTACCATCCTGTGGGATGCTTCTTTCATGTCCCTGCATGAGAAGCTGTAGCTGACAGATGGGAGCTCACCCTGTTCCCTGGATCCGAACCGCCAACCTTTCGGTCAGAAATCCTGCCGGCACACGGGTTTAACCCATTTGCTACCGGGGGGCTCCCTGTGTACCAGTTAATAATGCCAGAAAAAAATGTTTGTTTGATTTTGTACTGCACTTGATCTTTAACGAATATTTTAATTCAATGAGAACATTAGCTCTACAGATACTCATGCTAACTTCAGTCCAAATTTCTAACATATAAAATAAAGCCATTGAAGCCATCAGCATGCAGAGAATGCCGCTACATTCTTATGAATCATACAGCATCTATTCTATATGCAAAAGCGCATATATCTGCAGCATTTTAGCATGAAATAACAGCATTCACAACTGAACTCCCAAAGGTAAATGTGAAACTGGAAACATGAAAAACAGTATCCAAAATTTACTGTTCTATAAAGGATTTGTTCTCTCTTACCCTGAACCTACTCAACCACCTGGCTCCACACTACCTGACAGGTCCTTGTAGTATATGCTGTCCTATAGTTTAATAAAATCATAACTTTACTCACAACTCTAAGATGGACATGTCTCAATATTTTTTATAATGGAAAATTACACATTTTAGTAATCTCAAACAATTTGCCAGTAACATTGATAACACATAAGCAAAGCTGTTGTCATCATTATTTGCCATTAAGTTGTCTTCAGTTTATGGCAACTCTATGAATGAGACCTCCAAAAGCGCTGGTCATCAAAAGCATGGGGTTTTAGCTTCTTGGATCAAATCAATCCATCCTTTCTCTTGATTGATCATTACAATATTGTCTATTCCAGCGAGCCATGCAATTTCATGATATGTCCAAGCATATGTCCACTAACCCATTTTAAAAATCTATTTACTTACTACTTTATCATGAAGACCAGGCAAAGCATCCTGCTTCACCTGGCTTCCAAAGAAAGAGGGAGCAGCAGGGCAAATCTGTCCCCTTACAGGCGCCTTCCTTTCGCAACGCTTTCCTCATCACATGGGGGAAATGTCATCTTTGTGGGGAGGCCCCATCCTGACTCTATTGGAGCCAGCACAACACAGAACGCCTCCCATGTTGTCAGGAAAGCATCTAATGATGCTTTTACTCTAGTTGGGGGCAGAGCCACAGGCAATGATGGCTGCCACGGGTTCCATCCCCCAAGAAAGCTTTTAGCAAAATGCTTATTTTGAGCCATGTGATGAGGTTAATGTTGATACTGCTTCCAAGTATATTTTAAGTTAAATAAAACGGGAAGTGCCTACCACATTTCCCAAGTAAAAAACCTGGAAGCCAACATATTTTAAAGTATTCATTATACACCCAAATACCCATAGTTTCATAGACTCAACAGAAGCAAATATGCATGTACAATTTAATCAAAGAGCTAAAAAAACACATCCAGATAGAAGCTACTGAAAAATGTGGAAATTTACACAGCATTGTTATGCCATCTGTGGATAAACAGAGCACTAGTATTCTCAGATTTAAATAATAGATTCACATGATACACGTCTGAAATCATAACTGTTTTTAACTTAAGTTAATGTGTATTACGTGTTAATGTTAACTGTATTTTAATGTTTATGGTTTTATATTGTATTTATATTGTGTATCGATATCGAATTGCTGCCTTTTGTCAAGTCGCTCTGAGTCCCCTCTCGGGGGTTGAGAAGAGCGGGGTAGAAATGATGTAAATAAATAAATAAATAACCATGACTTTTTCTATATTAAATATTTCCTACAACTCATATGAATTGCTCCATGAATTCTCACCTTGGAATTTTTAATGTTCCCACTGTATGCTACTGCTGTGGTGGTATGCTTTGAAGTAGTTACCCTAGACTTTTTTTCTTTTCAAAACAGAGCTTGGAAAACACTTGCAATCGGTACTTGCTCAAGTGTTTCAAACAGCACTGGGGAAAATGTCCCGTCCCCGTCTTTCTGACACCAATTCAAAGGAAAGCTTGGAAAATTTACATTTTTAATCACATTTTTTCTCTTTGATTGGACAGTGTGAATTTAATTCTATACTCTCAGCAACCCTTTTGTGCATGAGGAATCAACGGGAGCCATCTCTAGGTCTCAGTTGTCCACCTAAAATGGCAGTGTGCAGGATGGTCCTGGCCTAGAAACTCTATTCAAAGTAGAGGTGAGCAGACTGAGGGCTGAAGAGTCAATTTACTCCCTTGATTCCACCATGACCCCCCCCCCACACACACACACACACATCCCCACCAAATAGCTTGGAAGAAGTTATTACAGAACACATCTGGTTTGGTAAAAGTACTTGTGAAGGGAGCAAGGTAAAGAGTTGTGGCATCTTGCTCTAAGGAGAATGACTGTTTCTGGAGGACTCCAGAAGCAGCGTATCCTCTCTTTGTTTTCTGGAGGTGGTTAGGCATGCAATAATTACTGGGTTGAATGCACCCCATAGAACATGTAATATAGAGGGTCAAGATACATTTTATTATCAGAGACTCAATAATGAGATTGGAATTCTATTGCCGCAAGAGTGAAGCTTGTCATAATGTAAATTCACACATTTTGAGAAAACTGGACTACAGGTCCCAATCACAAATGCATACAGTGGGAAGGTTTCCATGCACAAATGATTCGGATGAGAGAATGGCGACACAGTAGGTCCTGGGGCTAGAGAAGAGACCTCTGAACCTGCTAGAAGCCCCTACTCCTCTTTAGGGAGGTTATACAACAGAGGTCAGAAGAAAAAGAAGAAAGAAATATTGCAGATCCAAATTGTGACATGGATAGAACTCAAAGGCCAAACTAAAGGACAATAAAAAAGAGGGAAAGTAGTCTGCATTGATGAGAAAAATTAACACAGTGATTAGGAATGTACAGTATGACAGAGTAACACTGGCAAAGTGCTGAGCTGTTATCTTGTGATCATGGTCTTCTGAATACCTGTGTTTTTGTGGTTTAAACTATTTTTGCATAATACTTTAAAATATTTATTTTGCACAATCATTACTAATGCAGCTATAGAAACTGAAAAACACAAGAATTGAATTTCTTAATTATTGTCTTTTGTTCTTAATTAAATTGTTTAATGTTATGAACAAATGATAAACAGAAATATATTTTATTTGTGAGTTAAGAATTAATTATGCTGTGATTCCAATTGTTTAATGATTAGTGTTTGCATGGCTTATGTTAGCAGTTATTTTGAAATAAAAGCCACCAAAATAGTGCACTGCAGAAGTGAAGGCAAGTGAAGAGAAAGCCAGCATTTGAAAGTGCCCAAATCTAATTTTGTTCATTGTAAAGTAAGCTTTGTGCAAACCACTACAGATGCAGCTGATCTCTCCGAGCATGAAGATAACTTACAAGTAAGTCTCTAAAATGTTAACATAAACCCTGGCCAGCTTGCTCAGGTAACAGTTATAGACTTTCATTCTCAATTACAGATTTTGATCTTCTGTATGCTTGCTTTGGGCATGTTTCCCTAGGAGTATAAACTGACATTTTGAAATAAAAATGTTGCTCTAACGTCACTAACTCCTTTGGACAACATCGTTAATAATGAATGCTACAAAGTCTTCAAAATGTAACCATGTTTGGATGGCTGTTAAAATATGTGACTATGAATATTTACAAATATTTTCAAACTGAAGTTCTATTTTGAGGTCTTTCAAGTAGTCTCTAAATAATAAATTGAAAACATTTCATCTTAATGAAAACAAGGTCTCTATTATGAAATATACCAGAATTATTTAATCCATGAATTTTGTTAAGAATGCAATCCTCATTAGTAGTAATTCTGTCTGTAAAGTAAGCAAAAATATGCACAAAATCTGCCTTCCCAACTACTAATGCAGCAGTGTGTCTTTCCTCCATTTCCTTCTCACACCTATGGTATTCACTGCACTCCTCCCCGTTACATGTATTACCATTATCCATATTATCCACATACACTTACACCATCACAAATACCTATCCCAAATCTTAGCAGGATGCCTCTAAGATGCCTGTTAATATCCAAGAGCAATAATGAGGACATAATGATATATGCAACCTCCACACAAAAGAAAGAAGAATTATTGTACTTCATACCAATTGGCAGTCTTTTTTAGGCTAAAAAAGATACAAATAGACTCTGTAACACATTTTTCATCTCTATTACAAACTCATTCAAAATTATAAAAGACAGTGCTCAAACACACACTTCATCTGGAAACAGTTATGAGAAGCACTTAGACAAGTGTTTGACAAAGGCTTTCGACTTTATTCATTCAACCTAAGGTTTTTATAGTTTCAAAAACTTTTTTAAAATATGTAATCTATTTAACTTGTTTTATTGTTTAATAATTTTTTGTTAATTTATACTTCCTTACTGTTTTTAATGAATTTATAAGCCACCCTGAGATCTCATAATAGAGGATGGATTTTACTAATTAAGTGCTTACCTTTTTCATTAAGAATATATTAGAAAGCTTCAAAGCATTGAGCTTAAGGTGACATAACAACAGAAAATTATTAACTTACTTGATGTCTTTTGACAATTTAGGCATACGAACTAGTTCTGTTGCAATTTAAGCCTGTTAATATAAAAGAGGCTTTCTGTGTCAAATTTTAGTAAGGGATAATTATCACAGATATTTATTATTAAAAATAGTTTCTCAGTACTGCTCCAGGAATGTAGTGGACTGCCAACAGGAGACAGATTAACAAAATTAATCCATTAATTAGTACAAATATGTTCCTATCACTTTAAATGTTACAAACCCATGTCTGTGAATGTTACAATTTTACCAGAAGCCATTTTTTAACTATATATTTCAGGAATCACAGTGTATGTAGGGCACTTATCAAGAAAGTATTTCTATCCAAGCAGTAAATGAAGAATGAGTGACCAATTTGTATGCTAGATGGTAGGCTTTCAGAACTAATAATTCTGCTAAGTCTTTCTTGAACTATTGGGCAAATTTAGACCACAGCCAATATAATTTAGACCTGTTGTGAGCAGACAACTTAATAAAAAGCCTGCTCATCACTTTGAAGATTACAAACATTGTAATTCTGACAATATCAGGTGTTCTGAAATTTTGAAACATTAAGAATTTGGATTGGTTTGCTTTTCATTAAGAACAATATCATTGTTCTAAACCAGGACAGTTAGATTTTCAATAATCAGTAGAGATATTGCTTCTATCATAAACATTTACCAAATCTGAGTAAGAAGAGTGTCAAGATGAAGAAATATGTAGTACAATAAAGAGAAGTTATAGAACTAGTCACCACTACAAAATAGCAAGAAGCCACAGACACGTATAAAATAAGAGCAATCCATGCAGCAATCGTTTATCAGCATTTAATGGGACACAATCAGAAACATGCGTATGAGGATGTAACAATGCAAAAGGTTGCTTTCAGTGGTATAGTCAAGCAGAAAGCAGTGCGCAAAGCAGCCTTGCAAACTAGCCTCTTAAGAATGAAGACCCTTTCACCTTGTAAATGTAAGTGTGTGGAAGAAGAAAGTCAAATAGAAAATCACTTCCACCTGGACCACTGCTTTTCCTTATCTGTTAAAGGCACATATATCACTCCCATCAGTGGCTTCATTTTGACACTGCCATCTTCTAGCTTATCATACTGTTCCAGCATCTGGTTTCCTCCAGCAGGGCCAACAGGTAATATTAACCTTCCACCAGGCTTTAACTGTTCTATAAGCTGTAAAAAGAAAGTCAGTCACAATATGTACTACTAAGATCGTTATCTGGCACACTGTATAAAAACTGGGTAATTGTGTAGTATAAAGTCCAGGAAAGCCCAGAACTTTATAGTTATCAAGTTTTATGAACTTTGTAATGACAAGTCCTTTCGGACATAATAAAGTTCTCTCCTTCAGCATTCTCTAGATTCAGCATTTGGCAAATTATATCTGGAAACACAAAATATGGAACAGTTTAAAATGACTCAGGTTCATTAGCTGTTACAATACAAAAAGTTTGGGCCTTGTATTATAATAGTTTTTTAAAAAAAATTATCTACTTGGCATTGCCTAGATGAAGGAGGGGCTGCTGCTGCCCTGCTTTCATACCTTCTTTCTCTTTCGCTCCTCTCATTGTTTTTCCCTTTCCCTTCCTTCCCTCCTTCTTCTTTCTCCCTCTCTTTCTCTCACCCTTCCTTCCCTCCCTCCCTCCTTCAAATCTTTTTCTCTTTCCTTCTTTCCTTTCCTCTCCTCTCTTGCTTCTCCAGCTCTGAGAAGGTATCACAATGTCTCCATGGCAACATGGCTCTCTTTCCTTCCTTTCTTGCTTTCCCTCATAAGCATCACTTTTCTTTCCCAGTGACATTACAGAGGGTCACTTTGCCTGGTAACAGCCAATCCTTCACCTAGTAACAGCCTAGTGCCATCACAAAAGGCCACTGGGTTGTCACCTAAAAACAAACTTTGTGATACAGACTTTGACACAGATTAGCTGCTGTGAATCCCTTTTTAAGTGGGATATACATAATAACATAACTTCCAATTCCAGATGCTAGCAGTTATTTCATTGCTATAATAAATTAAGGAGTTGCATGATTATGATAAATTCAGTTAATACAAACCTAATTAAAGAATTTGTTATTTAAATCAGGTTTAAGAACTCGGCCTGCTGTTTTAATTTCCTTCACTGCAAACAAATATTATCACATGTAATTTACTCACTGCTTGTGGCACAACTGGTGCAGCAGCTCCTACATGGATAGCATCATATGGTGCTTCATCTGGACAGCCCATCCTTCCATCTCCCACTGCAAAGACAGGGAACAGCTGATTTTCAAAGGAGTTGAAGCTTGCCCCAGGTTGTTTTGCACTCCTAGGTCCCCCAGACCACCCTTATTTAAAGGGGAAAGTTTATATGTACCTCCTGAACTCTCATGGGGCACAGTTGGCTATTATGGGTGCTCTGGTGGTAGCCCTGCTGGAGACCTAAGAGGATTTTTTCAACTCCTGTAAAATGACAGGCTTAAAATGACCTACTGCACCCTGCACCTTTTCCAATTTTGGGGAAAAATAAAATGGCAATTGCAGGGTGAATATAGTCCTCCAGGGATCAAAGGATTATGGTTCCACTTGGTATTATCCAGTGGAATCCTTGGATTTGCAATTTAGGAATGGATATTCAGAAAGAGAAGTCTAGAACTTTACCTAAACATAATCTCGGGATTCCATAGGATGTAGCTAACAGTTAAAATGGGATTATAGTGCTACAACTGTCAGTCCATGGGTGGCAGCAGCAACATGAAGTATCAGATTCTGTGTTATAGCCCACCCTGTAGTTGCTGATATTTGGACTAATCTTTGAAACTTCTCGACTAAGAAAATTTACAGGCAAAAAGGGGTCTGTGGCCTCTTCTGCAAAAGAGTGCTGGCACCTCATTAAACCACAATTCCCATGATTCCATAGCATTGAGCCATAACAGTTAAAGTGCTGTCAAACCACTTTAATTCTATGTGTAGGTGCACTCTTAGTCCTATTAAAGAAACAGATATGCCATACCAATATTGTAGTCTTACACCAGATAATACAAGATCATTTGCACAGTACCAATACAATACTGCAAGACTAGAAATACTTAACTGAAATGTTATTGCCAAATTGAAAGCTTTTCGTATATTTCCTGTAGAATATCTTAATACAAAATAATTTAAATTTTTGTTACTTTAATAACAAAATAATGTTGGTATTAAAATAATGTCATATTCCTATATCTATTTTTACTGATAACATGCTTCAGTACTTACCAATCAGTTTCACTCTACCAGAAGATAGCAACAGAGGATCATCCTTTCTAACATTATTTATTGAATCATCTACTAGTTCTTTGATATGATCAATTCCTACAACATTTCCTTTGGAACCGACCTGAAACAAAAATCGAGATTTCTGTGTTTGTGGAGTAACAATTATTATTTAAATTACTTTTAAAATGTAAATAGTTAACAAAGGATTCAGGAGATTATTTAAATATCCATCCTAAACGAAATCGCATCATCTAATGATCCATTTCTCTTATATAGGCCCAACTCAAATTTTCACTATAAATCTTCTGAGTGTCTTACTGTTTGCACTGACAAATATTCTTTCAACAAAAAATTATTAACAAGAGTAAAACATACATCTCTTGAAACCTACAATCCATTCAAGTGCAATGCACAGGGATTTATTTTAGTTCTTCACTTTCACTGCTTTGTTGATATACAATATAATTCATCTGGTCTTCTGGTAAAACCTTCATTAAAAGAAGGTTACACTAGAGACACAGCAGCTGCTACATAGCTTCTGACAAAAGACAAAAATGCTGAACTACATGGACCTTGGTTCCCTTTCTAATAAGAAATTATAGAGCAGAGGTAAAAGAAACAAGAAAAATGATAAATATTGAATTATAAAGAAAAGGTTAAATAGGAGATGCATTTCTTCATTCATCTACAGGTATACCTCAGTTAACAAGTAGGCAAGTTCCTGAGATTTATTGTTTTAACAAAAAAAAATTGGCACCAGGGATTGGAATAACATGGAAGGAATGGGGATATGTTCCTACATTACTAAAAAGGAAGACACTGCAAAATGTTTCAACAAAATAAAAATTTATCCTGCATAGAAGGAACAAATATAGTGTATAGAATAGGCATGTTTCATTGGAAAGATAAACTTGGAAGGACAAGGTGAGCAATACATCATTTTAAAGAGTAGAAAATAATGTTTTTTGCTTAAACGAAAAGTTAATTTGCTTGTAAAGACATTAGAAGAGACATTTTGCAGTCAATATATTTTTAAAATTTTCATTCTCTCACCATTCGTGCAAAGCATGCAGTAAGAATACCACTTCCAGATCCTACATCAAGAGCTTTGGCGCCTTCATGTAACTGTTCATATAGGAGTTCTAGAGCATACGCATGCTGATCAAGAAAAAAAGGGAGAAAGTGTCATACTTTGCTCTTAGATTTTATGTAGAAATAATAATTGATAAGACATGCAAACTAACAATACCTTAAATAATCCAGTGTTTCAACTACAAAAAAACCCTTAAAATGTCAGACAATAGGGTCATGGTGGGAATCATACAGTGTTCTGTCACTATTGTCTATGCTGACTAGGGTTCCTGGAATTTGTAATCTAAAAAATGTAATGGCTGTCTAATTCTAATCTCTCTTTCAGAGACTAAAACAAATCCTGCCAAAAACCCTTCCATGACAGGTTTGTTTTAGGATTGCTGTAAATTGGAAATGACTTGAAGGCACACAACAATATTGAATGTGAGAATTTGATCTAGAATGATGTGTATCTCTTCAATGTAGAATATAGGGAATGTTCACAGTAAGGATTTTTTTCATCCCTTAAAGTCCAAAAAGCCAAAAGCCCCGAACTCCCAATACCAAAGAGGACTAAAAGACTTTTATTATAGGTGGCCCAGGTTGGGTCCGACTTGATTTTTATATCTAAACTGTAAGTACATACTTCTCATATGAAAGACACTTTCAAATTAAGTTGCCTGTACTTTAAGATGAAATAATATTTTTTAAAGCTAGGAGGGTTGAACATTATCAAGAATAAGCTGTTTTCCATCAATTATGAATTATTCAAACATGTCGGAACAGTCCAAATTATTTACAGAAAAGACTTTTACAAAATAGACACATTTTCTCGCATCTTCCTTTACTAAATGTAGCTCAGTTCTTTTTCAGAAAAAAGCAAAGAGAAAATTAATTACATCTCAACGTTATCCAATCAAAAGACTGAGAGAAGAGAGAGAGAATGCGCATATGCATGCAGGACTTCCTCTAAAAGGGGCAATACTCTTCTGCTTCTCAGCGGAGTATCTCTTATTTGCAATAATGTTTCTAGATGTAGCATTAGCAACACAAAAAGTATCAGGAAGTTGCCACCACACTGAAGCAACTATTTTATATACTTCTAAAAAGAAAAGAATGCAGCATAATCAAATGTAGAAATATAACCGAAGGGGTGAGGTAGGAAGGTTAGAAAGTAAGCAAAAGGGAATAACAGATGCGCATCAGAGTTTAGCAGCAGCTCAGACGATCTAATGATCTAACAGTAAAGAGCAAGAGGTTATAGAGTACTAGTGGGACAAGTCTAGTTCAAATGCACACCTATAAGCTCTCCATGGAGGTAGCATGGAGGCAGCAACTCCCTGATTTATATCTTTTCTTTTTGAATTTTGCTAGGTCCTCTTCTGGCCCGCTATTTATCATCATGCCTTCCTGATCTCCCCCCCAACCAACCACCCATTTAGCTCCCTAAGAGATTCTGGAACTCTTGCTTTCAAATAAGTTACCTTTTCCTTCAGGAAGACATGTCTGAACTTACTAACTTGAAATATAATATTTTAAGAACCTAACAAAACATAGCTGAAATCAACATGGGGAGTTTCTTGTTTGTAATTACAATAAATTCATGCATAAGAAACCTCCACGGCATCCTATTATTAATAAGTCATGCAAACCTGGAGCTCTCACCTCCTTGACTGAATCTAAAAACCTACAGACCTAGTCTATAATATCTCAATACATCTGTTAATGTTTAGAGTGCCACAAGACTTCTGTATACTTTCAAATGAAGGACTCCTAGAGTTATCAATCAAATATTATATAACAGTATAAATTTTTGATCGATTATAGACAAGGAAGGAGACGACATTTATTGGAAATACATGAAGGTTACAGATGGAATACAACAATGTATGGATTGCATGAATGAGATAATTACCAAATGATAAAAGCCTAGCCTTTACAAGCTTCCAAACTAAAGAATGCTAGCCAGAGAAAAACTTGAAAATAATCAGACTGCTGACATTTCATATATAAAATTTAAACTTACCATGTGTGGAGCACTGATTGTTGCTTGAAATCCTGTGAAGCAAAGGAAATCTGAGTAAATCACACATATGAATACTCATAATTTTGTGAGCCAAGTATCATATTTAAAATGCATATATCATAAAAAAAACCAAATATGAACCAACAAACCAAAGGAATTTTAAAAAGTCATAATTATCCAGTCTAGCATAAAAATGAAAAGCAGCAACAATGCAAATCACTAACATAGCTACTAGTGCTAAAACAGCATTCTGTAATATTAATTATTTCATCTTAAGACACAATGCCTAATGACAGGGATTCTATGATTTGATCATGCTATTTCATACATATCTGTCTATTCATATGCATAGGCTATGCCAGTAAAATCTTGAAGTCATGAAAGTGTGAACCTAACACATGTGAAGTAACAGCAACATTGGAGTGCAGAAGTGCCATTAACGGTGTATTTCTTGGGAAGTTAACTGGAGCTGTCAAAAAGTCACTTGCTTTTTCAATTTCCAGCATTCAGACTCTTGTCAGTTCTGAAGAACCAAGTGACTTTTTGACAACTCCAGTTAACTTCCCAAGAAATACACAGTGCACTCTTAGGTGATTACCCAAGAAATACACAGTTCACTCTTAGGTGATATCAAGGTTTTACTGGCATAACCTATGCATATTTAAGAATTTCTTATATTTGTTTTCAGTAACTTTATTGGTAAAAATGAATCCATAACATGGATTTTTAAATTATGTTTTTGCTATATTATATGAAATATAGGATTTTAACATGTTTTGTGGTGAAATACGTTGAAAATCAGAAAGAACTCATTCTAGTTACAGCTACTCTTAAGTGTAGTGGAGAGGAAATTTAAAGATTCAGACAGGGTTTGTGTCCTATTTTAGTCCTATTAAAAGGAATACAAAGCTATATTATTTAGATTAAAAACCACAATATGGTGGTCTTACTGGAATATATTTATTGTTATTGTTGTTAACTGTTTTTAATTATCATCAAGTCAACGTCAACTTATGGCAATCTTCTACATCATCCCATCTCCAACAGCCCTGCCCAAATTCCACATATTCAAGACTAAACCTTCTTTGATTGAGTACATCCATCTGGAATGCAGATCTCTTCTTTCCCTCTGATTTTCTGAATGTAGTCCCCATTAATGACTGAGCCAAGGAACAGAAAAACTTTAAAGTATTTCAATTGCATAATTGTTCACTTTAGAATTATGCAAGTTATCTGTGGACATTATTTTAACTTCTTAATGTTTAACTGTAAATCCTCGTTTGCACATTCTTTGACTTTCTTCAGTAATCCTCCAATTCTGTGCTATTTTCTGCTGACAGTATGATATCATCTACATATCTTAAGTGGCTGACATTCCTCCAGTTTTCCTGACTTTGTCATGACATTTTTGGCAAAAGCATTAAACAGTGTGATAAAATACAGCATTGTTTGAGCCCTTTGCCAACTGGAAACCATTCTGTTTCTCCATATTGCATATTGATGGTACCCTGGGTATAAGCTACACACTAGAACAACCAAATGTTGTGGCTCACCAACTTATTTAAGAGTGGCCCATAATTTTTATGATCTTCTACATGATTCATTATTTGCAGTCAATTGCTCAGTGTATGTTTGCAGTATGATCCCTTGTGTGTTTCTTTCCTGAATCAAGCTTGGACATCAGGCATTCATTCCTTGCTTCATATATGGTAAAAATCTAATTGTAGAATAAAGAATAAACTATCTTCAAATAGTTCTTTCTTGAATGAATAAGAACATAAGAACATAAGAAGAGCCATGCTGAATCGGGCCTCAGCCCATCTAGTCCAGCATTCTGTGTCACACAGTGGCCCACTAGTTGTACACAGGGATCTCTAGCAGAAAGGAGGGCAAAACCCTCACCTGCTCCCGACCCCCCACAACCAGTACCCGGGGAAAATCCTGCCTGCCTCCATCAACACAGAGGTGGCACTTGGATGTCACAACTGAAAAAAGCTTGTTGCTCCACATGATTACTTTCCCAATGCAATTAGTGAGTTAAAAGAAATAGTCATTTTAACAACTTCCAAATTTCAGCATGGCTTCATAGAAACAATTAAAATGACACAGCAAATAACATTTGAAAACTTTTTTAAAATTTTAAAATTATCATAATCAAATAAAATTGTATACTAGAGATAATACTTCACTGGAACAAGAAACCTTAAAATGTATATTCAACATAATTTTCATAACTGCACAAAATCTGATTTTTCTACCTTACTTATCTTTCTTGCCTGGCAGAGATCAGGAGATAATAGAAGAAAAAACAAATCCATAAAGAATAGCTTGTAGCTCTAATAAGTTTCTCTAGGAACAGAATTCTTAAATTTACTCCCCAATTCATGCTCTCACTGCTGGAAGAACAAATAACACAAACTTCAATGGATGGAGGATTCATATAGGGAAAGATGCCTCAGGATATATAGGGCCAATGTATGTTTTAATGAAGTCCATCAAGCCAACTTTCTGATAGGAGAATATAGTGTCAAAATGCTTTGGCCAATATATTGTCCTTCTCCTGCATGTTCAAAGGAAGAAGGCTCCTCTTTGCCCCACCTCTCAAACCAAAATCACCAAAATATGAGTTAACAACATGTATATGACTCTTTGCTTCAGGAGGGAAAATCTATACTGAAAGCCAATTTTTGCTAAAACATCTAAATAATAACAATTCTTGCTCTAAAAATATTAAATTAAAATATGTATGTCTGTACGTCCATGTGTGCACAAGAGCACTCTGAATTGTTTTCAGAAGCTGATGAATAGATATGAATTTTTTTTCAAAGCAGACTTTCTATATAACCAGATAAGGAAATTGTTACAAAACTTCTGCATTAGCATGGGATACCTTTCATGAAGTACAATGCAATTGTAAATCCAAGAAATTAGTTAGTATGTATGACTGTCAAATCTCTTCTTTAACAAATGCTGTAACTGTCTAACTTGTACTTTGAACTACAACTGTCACTTGAGTTTGTAAAATGAAAACTGTGTTTAATTTAGGACACACAAATGGGAATTATTTCCCTCTTCTTTCTTAAGGCTAGCCTGTACAGGTTCTTCTAAAATGATTGTATGCCATAATACTTAACCAAAATAGTTTTAGATTCCCTTTTTGCAGCACTTGTATGATACATCATAGTCTGCATTTATTAGATTGGCTATATTTTATATTCCAAATGTGCATTCTTTTCCTTCACACACTGTAAATCTATCCTGGACCAAAGGAGCCACACTAGAGGTATCCCTCTTTCTTCAGACTGGACAAGCTTTTGCAATTCACTTTCTTAGAACTATTTGCTTTCCTTGTAACTACTTATCATCCTTCACAGTTCATGTAGGATGCATCTGTTGGTAGGCTCATTGTATTTCTATCCTAAGTAGATAAAACACGCCTCTGTTAAATATAGCGCTCCTCATCTCCTGAACAAATTTGCCTGCCACTTAAGGCCAGAGGATCCACCATATTCAGTCCCCATATCTTTTCATATTCTGTACAACACCACAGTGAAAAGTCTGTAAGAAAATAGAGCTTTCACAAAGATAAATATACTGGATACATAGTTATCATACCTATTGATTGAGGAGAATCCATATATGGGTTACATTTTGCATAATGGCAACGGTCTGTTGCAAGCATTACTTCGAATACTTTATCTGATTTTATTATTCCATTTTCTGAAAGAAATACAATAGTCAAAATTTGAAACAGAGTTATTTCACATTATCAACAGTACAAAGAATCTTTAGAAAACCAACAACATGTTAACTGATGTTACGCTGAACTGTAAATGAATACGTCTACATTAGTGCTTCTCAAACTGTGCTCCTCCAGGTGTTTTGGACTTCAGCTACCAGAAATCCAATCCATCTTACCAGCTGTTAAGAATTGTGGGATCTAAAGTCCAAAACATCTGGAGAACAGTCTATATTATTCACTATATTTATTTATTTACTTCACTTGTATGCTGATTTTCTCACCCGGGGGGGGGGGATGGGACTCAAAGTGGTTTCCAACATATTTATGGCAAAATGTAATGACTCACATACATATGAAACCTAACATAAACATCAATAACATATAACTATTGATTATTAGATCATAAAAATGAACAATAAACATTAAAATGTGAAGTTAAAAGCATATTAATATAAACGTTAAAATCACATAATCCAGAAATCATGGTCCAAGGCCATTCCAAATATCAATTACACATAATCCCTGATCATTCCTTGTATTGCTTACTGCCCAAAGGCTTGGTCCCACTGTCAAGTTTTTACTTTTTTTCTGAAGGCCAGAAGGGAAGGTGCTGATCTAATGTCTTTGGGGAAGGAGTTCCATAGTCGAGGAGCCACCATTGAGAAGGCTCCGTCTCTCGCCCCCACCAGTTGCCATTTTATTGTGCCACTGTAAACAACAGGACTTGAACATCCAAGGGTTTTGTATACATAGTGGATCCTGGTATCAAATCCCAGTGGCTATCAAAGGCCAACTAACATCTTCACCTGCACAACACTTCTTGGAGCACAAATATTCTCACTTGGCTGATACTTAAATAGAATGGCTCATTTCAGTGCTTTGTGTCACAATCAACAAAGGTAAAAGTTTCCCCATGACATTAAGGCTAGCCATGTCCGACTCTGGGAGCGTGGTGCTCATCTCCATTTCTAAGCCAAAGAGCTGGTGTTGTCTGTAGGCATGACTGCATGGAGCGCCAACACCTTCCTGCTAAAGCGATACCTATTGATCTACTTACATTTGTATGTTTTTGAACTGCTTGGTTGGCAGAAGCTGGGGCTAACAGCAGGAGCTCACCCTGCTCCCTGGATTCAAACTACCGACTTTCAGTCAGCAAGTTCAGCAGCTCACCAGTTAAACCTGCAGCGCCACCAGGGGCTCAGGTAAATAACTAAAAGTGAAAAATAAGTAACTACAATGGTAATGATGGTGATAATAATGCTGTTGTGGCTTGTGAGATCTCGCAAAATGTAATAATAATCTCGTTCTTTCATAAGAAACAACCACCAGATAAACATTGTAGCTTATATTTACAGTAATCTAAAATCTAGTTAGCCAAAACAGTTTTATTAATGGTCTGCAAGCTCTAGAAACAAACACAATCCTGTTTGACACTAGTGCACAAGAGCCAAAAATATTAATGGAGATGTGTATGTGCCTAACAAAAACCCAACAGATTATGGTTCGTTAGCTTTGAACCTCTAAACCAGGCAAGGGGAAACTTTGGCCTTTGGGGTGTTTTGTACTTCAACTCCCACAATTCCAAACAGCCTCATGTCCTTTTCTAATCCCCCTCAGCCACTTAAGCTGCATGAAGTCCAAAACACCCGGAAGGAGGACCAAAGTTTGCCCATGCCTGCTCTAAACTCAGTCAACTGGAACATATCACTATCCCCATTCTGTCCAGCTTCCTTATTTTGGCAACTGTGCAGGAAAATGGTGTTGGGGCTTCCCGGCAGCCCAAGATCATGACACAGCTGAAGGGAGGAGAGCCCCCCCCCCCCCTTCAGGGTTGCATAAGAGCTGGTGAAAGAAGGGCAGCTGCTGCACTCTCCCAGCGCCATTCAAATGCTCAACTCGATAGTGAAATGTGCCTGAAAGGCAGAAAATCTGGAAGGAAGGGCAGCTTTTGAGAGCCAGGGAATCAGGAATGGCTGGAAAATTACAGTGGTGCCGCCCAGCAGCAGGGGAGAAGCAAGCATAATATAGGCAGAGGGACTCCAGGAGAGGAGGACTGTGTCAGCCGTTTCCCCCTTCCTCCTGCCTGCCCACTCTTTCCGAAAAAGCTCCATGGGAAATGACCGGAGAGAAGTCCACTGCCCTGACAGCTGCCACTAATAATGAGTCCCTGATCGGCTTTTGATCCTTTCATGCCCCCGTGTCAAACTCAAGGGCAGCAGTGTGCATCTCCCCCCCCCCCATCATTTGATGTGGCCCTCCAGATCAGGCATGGGCCAATTTGTGACCTCCCTCCAGGTGTTGTGGACTCTCACAATTCCCAACAGCCTCTGGCCTCTTCCTTTTCCCTTTCCCTAGGTTATGGGCCCAGTATAGAACAGTAACAAGAGCACTCTTAAATTCCAGAATTCTGAAAAAATGTGTGTGATTTTTGTGCTTAAGTAGAAAGTAAAAACAGATATAGCACAGCATAGGTCAAGTTTGCCATTTGAGTGTTTCAATGCTGACAATTACGTGGCTTTGAGTGTTAAATTGAGGAATTTTCTTCTTAGAAAAAAGGAAGGAGCCTGAAGCTGTTAGGAATTGTAGGAGTCCACAACACCTGGAGGGCCCAAGTTGGCCTATGCCTGCTCCAGATGCTGGGCAACAAGTCCTGTATTACCCATAAAGCTGCAGTTTGTTCGGTTCAGTCAGGATCCTGGGTTGGATTAGAGATACAAGGCTTGTGGAGAGGATGCCTCAACCTAAAATGTCCTTTGACCCTTTCCCCCCAGCCTCAGAGCCAAAACAGCTATTTATTTACTGTGTCAGAAGCAAGTTGAGGGGTAGCAGTAAAATGCATTTAAAAACACAACATTTAAAAAAAATAACTTGGCATTACGTTATATGTCCTTTGACCAGAAGCTGGCCACTTGGTGTTGCTGTGAGAAGGTCCTCCATTGTACACGTGGTAGGGTTCAGGTTGCATTGTAATAGGTGAACCTGAAGACGCAGGTTCGCAATTTAGGAGTTCTTCTGGAGTCATTTCTGAGCCTGAAACCCCAGGTTTCAGCGGTGGCCAGCGGAGCATTAGCACAATTAAAACTTGTGCACAGGTTGTGTCCATACCTTGGGAAGTCAGACTTGGCCACAGTAGTCCATACTCTGGTTATAACCCAAATAGACTACTGCAACATGCTGGACATGAGGCTGCCTTTGAAGACGGTTTGCAAGCTACAAATGGTCCAACGGGTGGCAGCCAGATTGCTCACCGGAGTGGCATACAGGGCGCATGCCACCCCTCTTGTTATTTCAGCTCCACTGGCTGCCAATCAGCTATCAAGCAGAATTCAAAGTGCTAGCTTTAGCCTATAAAGCTCTTAATGGTTCTGGCCTAGCTTGTCTGTCCGAACGTATCTCCCTCTATGAACCACAGTGGAGTTAAAGATCATTTGGGGGAGGGGGCCTGCTCTCAGTCCTGCCTCGCTCGCAGGCTCGATTGGCAGAGACGAGAGACAGGGCCTTCTCAGTGGTGGCGCCTTGGCTATGGAACTCCCTCATCAGCAATGTTAGATCAGCCCCCTCCTTTCTGACTTTCAGCAAGAGGGTGAAAACATGGCTTTGTGACCAAGCCTTAAAAAAACTAGTGCAATAGATAGACTTGGAAAAATGTGCAACGACCATCGGAATGGCCCGGATTATGCTCGTGGATTATGTGTTTAACTCTTAATGTATTGTTTTTAAATGTTTCAATGTACTTTTAAATTCTATTTTAATATTTATTGAATTGCACATTGTGCTTTAGGGCATCACATTGTTGTGTACATGTAAAGCCACCTTGAGTCCCCTCCAGGTTGAAAAAGGCGGGGTAAAAATGTCATAAATAAATAAATAGGTGGTCTGTGGTTTGCTCTTCTCCACACTTGCATATTGTGGACTCCACTTTATAGTGAAATCGTGGCTCTGGGACCAGGCTTTTGCACATTAGCACAATGCAGCACTTTGGATTGTAATTGTAATTGGTTAGTTGATGGTTATGGCTCAATGCATATGTGATGGACGGAACTCTGTTTTAACTAAAATGTATGTTTATTATGTGATAATGTTAATTGTATTTTAATCCTGAATGTTTGTGGTTTTATATTGTATTTATATTGTGTTTCGGCATTGAATTGTTGTCTTTTGTTAGGCCGCTCAGAGTCCGTGTTCCCCCCCCCCCCCCCCCCGGAGGTTGAGAAGAGCAGGGTAGAAATTATATAAATAAATAAATAGCCCCATTTCTTAAGGTTAGCTCTGCATCTTGTGGTGCCAGAGCACAGCCTGTTCAGCGTGTTCCGGGTCATCCACTCTTCTGTGTGCCCAGAGGGAGTTTCTCATTCGGCCACAGCCACTGATTGAGGTGCTGGGTTTTAGCCTGCCACTTTTGGACTCTGGCTTTTCTGAGGTGTCCCTGCCAGTACAGCGTGTTCCGGGTCATCCACTCTTCTGTGTGCCCAGAGGGAGTTTCTCATTCGGCCACAGCCACTGATTGAGGTGCTGGGTTTTAGCCTGCCACTTTTGGACTCTGGCTTTTCTGAGGTGTCCCTGCCAGTACAGCGTCTTCCGGGTCATCCACTCTTCTGTGTGCCCAGAGGGAGTTTCTCATTCAGCCACAGCCACTGATTGAGGTGCTGGGTTTTAGCCTGCCACTTTTGGACTCTGGCTTGCTGGGGTGTCCCTGCCAGTTCAGCGTCTTCCGGGTCATCCACTCTTCTGTGTGCCCAGAGGGAGTTTCTCATTCGGCCACAGCCACTGATTGAGGTGCTGGGTTTTAGCCTGCCACTTTTGGACTCTGGCTTGCTGAGGTGTCCCTGCCAGTTCAGCGTCTTCCGGGTCATCCACTCTTCTGTGTGCACAGAGGGAGTTTCTCATCCGGCCACAGCCACTGATTGAGGTGCTGGGTTTTAGCCTGCCACTTTTGGACTCTGGCTTGCTGGGGTGTCCCTGCCAGTATCTCTCTCGATCCTAGGAAGCTGTTTCTTGATTTAAGTCGTTGGCATGCTGGCTGATATCCAAACAGAGGCTGGGCCGATGGTGTCAATGCCTTGGTCCTTTGACCCTTTCCCCTCAGCCTTAGAGCCACAAGGGCTGAGGGTTTGGGCTACAATTCATATTATCCTCAGTGTGTGTGGCTGGTAATCAAAAGCGAGGGCGGGTTGTCGTTCAATAACTCCGACCACTATATAAAATACTAGCTGTACCCGGCACGCGTTGCTGTGCCCTATTTAGGAGATGCGAGAAAGTCTGAGTATGTAAGGGTTGGAATTGATGTTACTTATGTTCTTTGTGGGGTCATGGCTGTGTCGTTGTGGGTTGTTCTGGTGGGTGGGATGTTGAAGTCCTGTGGAGTTGTCAGTGTGTGGTGTTCCTGGCGTTCTGCAGAGCTTGTGGATATACAATGTTTTTTGTCTTTCCGTCTGCTGTGTTGATGTAGAGGTTCTGTGGTTTCCCAACTCTGGGGCACGCTACGTAGAGTTGTCCGTGGGAGAAGCATTCTGTGTCAAGGTATGTGCCACAGATTTGTAGTGTTTGTCCTTGAGCCTTGTTTATGGTGATGGCAAAAGCTAGTGTAGTGCACTGTCTTTCTGTTCTGGCGTTTGTTCTGCCCTTTTTTGTGTGATGTATGTAGCCAATGGGCGCTAGCTGCGCAGAGGAGTGTGTCGAGTGTCCATCCGATGCTGTTCTTTTTAGGAGGCATGGCTTGTCTTTTGGGTCAGCTTATGCCTGTGTGGAAGGAAGGAATGGCATACAAATGGGTTGAGCAGTAGACGCAAGGTTGCGTTATGTGCGTATTGTGTTGTGTGTAGGTATTACTTTTGTGTTATTCTGGGGGTATGTGTTTGTCAGTGGTGCCTGTGTCCCTGGTGCCCTATTTGTCTCCCTCGTAGATCTTGGCCGTGGCAGTTTAACCCTCAACTGAAATCTCTCAGCATTCTAAGTGGCTTTGCCCACCATTACTATGGTAACCGATGTTGGCCAATGGGTTTCGCTGGCTGCCGCAGAGGATGCTGGGAAATGTAGTTTTATTTTTACTCGTGGTTTTGGGGGCCTTTTAGGTTTTGGGGGGGAAAGTTTCTTTGCTACAAAGGTACCTTGCTTGAGGCCTATTTCTGTTGGCAAGTTTGGTGTTTCTGCGTTGTAAGGTTTCTCTGTTTGAGGTAGTCTTCACATGACGACTCTTCCTTTATATAATATAGATATGTCTATTGAGCTCTCTGTATCCACGAATTCCCACGACGCTTCCTTTTTTTTTGAAGCCACCCGTAATAATAACACTGACGAGGCCCTGGGGGTGAAAATATAAATCGGTGCCTGCGCGTGCGCCTTTTCGTTAGGAGGAGGGACAGCCCCTCCCTCCCCCGCGCGCGAGCTCTCTCTCTCTCTCTCTCCCCCGCGTTCGATCTCCAACTGCCTCCGACGACGACGCAACAGCTATTCCCTAGCGACCGTTTTTTTTTTAATGGCGGGGGATGGGATGAAAGCAGCGCGTGAGAGAAGTGCGCGCGCGAGGGGAAGTGTATATATGTGTGTGCGTGCGTGCGCGCGCGGCCTATGAATGGCCGGCGCGCGCCCTAGCCACTCCCCTCCTTCCCACAGCCCTCCTCTCCAGTCTCCCACTCCCTTCTTCCTTGCCTCCTCTCTCTCTCTCTCTCTCCCTCCCTCGCCCCTTCCAGGAGGCCAGCGCGCACGCGGACACAACACCCACACAAGGGATCCGCATGCTAGACAGGCGGGCCGGGGGGGCGCGCGCGCTCGCTCGCTCACTCACTGCGGAGGTTGTGGATGAGCTCGGCGTGGCTGGCGCCTCCTGACTTCCAGGCCATGGCGAGGCAGATTCTGCGGAGCAGGTAGAGAGCCGCCTTCAGCGCCGCGACTGCGCACAGGAGCTTGCCCAGGAAGGACACAACCTCCAGCGCCGAGACAGGCGCCGCCTCCTCCTGCTCCGCCGCCGCCCTCCCTCCCCTCCTCGCCGCCGCTGTTGCTGCTGCTGCTGCGACCGCCGCGCGCCCGCCGGAGGGAAGGGCCGTTCCCTCGCCCCCCCGCGCGCTCCACATTCTCCACGGCCGGCGCCGGGCACCCGCCGCTGCCGCCGCCGGTGTGCGCAGGCGCAGTGGGGAGCGCCAAAGGGGGCTGGCGGGGGATGAAGGGGACGAAGGTGTTGAAGTGAAGGAAGGAGAGCTTTGGCGGGAGGGATTGAATCCGCCTGAGTCTTTGAAAGGGAGGGGCGCTTTATTCCTAACCAAATATAGGGGTCCCCCCCCCCCAATAATGTGTAAATAACAGTATTGTTGTGTTTTAGTAGGATTTTTTGGGGGGTGTTTTATGGTGCTTTTATTTTAATCTGGATGATTTTCTCTTTTTTTGTAATGTTTTTATTGAGCATTTTCATTTTTTCACACACATATAATGGGGTGGGAGAGGGAGGGAAGGCAGGGGCGGGTTGGGGAGTGTCTGGGGGTTGGAAAGGGGGTGCAAACATAACAGTGACAGTGGCGACTTCCCAAGGGTGAGGTGAGATTGTTAATTATATAACTGAATTTGATATAGTCTCTGAAGAAGCTTCCAGAAATTTTCATAAAGTTCATTGTTACCATTATAAATATATGCCTTATATTGCATTTAGATCTATGGAGAATTTAGGGTATTGTTTCTGTAGATGTGTTTTGAAGCTTGACCAATCTGTATTTTTCTTTCTGCCCATCAGCTTTTGGCTCAGAGCGTCCATCTGAATTATGTCCAGCACTTTTACTGTCCATTCCTCCATGTCCGGGATGGTGTTCTTTTTCCAGTGCTGGGCTAAGTATAAAAATCCTACTACATGTACTCAGTATAAAAAACATCCTTTCTTGGTTTTTATTGAGGTTGGGGTTTGAGAGACCCAATAGGTAATTTTGCGGTTCCATACGGAATTTCACCTGCAGTATCTTTTGCATTTCTTTGTGGACGGTTTTCCAATATTTCACCACCTTTCCGCATTTCCACCATTGGTGTATGTAGGTCCCTAATTCCTTTTCACATTTCCAACAAATGTTGGATGTTCCCTTACTGTATTTAGCCAACTTGGCTGGGTAGAGATGCCATCTATATTGCATCTTTACCCAGTTTTCTATGATTTCTGTTGATGGTGTATATTTTAATTTCTCTAGCCAAATTTCCTCCCACTGGTGTAAGAGTACCGAGTGTCCCAAGTCCTGGGCCCATTTAACATGACAGTTCTTGATTTGTTCATCTTCCGTATCCCATCTCAGGAGTTGTCTGTAAAAGAAACTAATATTATTTTTTTGCTTTCGTCTGGTTGGCTCCCAACTGGGTTCTTCTAGAAAACCTACTTTTTTATCCTCTTTATATGTTAGCATCATTTGGTGGTATTGAAACCATGTGAGATTGTGTCCCTCTTTTCTCATTTCCTCTCTCGTTTTTATTTCCCAGTTCCCCTTTTTTTTGAGGATTTGTTTATATGTTAACCACTTTTCCTCTGGCAATTCCCTTTTGTGAAACACTTCACCACATCTGGATGATTTTCAATGGAATGTTTGGCCTTCTAAACCGCCTTGAGTCCCTTTGGGGAGATAGGGCGGTATACAAATGAAGTATTATTGTTATTATTATTATACACAGTGTTCCCTCGCTGTTTCGCGGTTCGCTTTTTGTGGACTTGCTGTTTCGCAGTTAGGTTTTAGAATTAATATTTTTAATATATTTTTATACATTTTGTGGTTTTAAAAGCACAAAATGTTTTTAAAAATATTTTTAAAATATTAATTTTCAACCCTAACTGCAAAACAGCGAGTCGCAGAAAGCAAACCACTGCTTGCAGGGGGTAGTTTCCTGCCCTTTGGCCGGCTGGCCAACCAGCAGTAGGCCCCGCTCCACTGCTGGATTGCCAGGGCCAGCTTCCGAATCTTGCCCCGGTAGGGCTTCCCTGGGTATTCACAGGGCTCTGTGCAGGGGCGGTCCGACGTATACGCGAAGTAAGCGGCTGCTTAGGGTGTCAACTTCTGGGAAGGGCGCCGCCATAGCAAACCTCCCTGCTGCTGCTTCGGCTTCAGTGCCTGGCCTGCAGGAGCTTCTGAGCACGCGCGGAGATTTTTTGCGCATGCGCACTGGCTCCGGAGCTGAAGTTGAGCTCCGGAGCCACTGCGCATGCCCAGAAGCTCCTGCAGGCACTGAAGCCGAAGCCTGTAAACACATCCCATCAGCACTCTCTCCGTATTCGGCACGCAGGGGGCAGAGGCAAAGGGAGAGGAGGCTCCTTTGCCTCTGCCCCCCGTGCGTTACGGAGGCTGACGCGACGTGTTTACAGGCTTCTGTGCCTGCAGGAGCTTCTGGGCATGTGCAGAAGCTCCTGCAGGCGCAGAAGCCTGTAAACACGTCACGTGATGCAATTGGGCAGGCAGGGGGCAGAGACAAAGGGAGAGGGGGCGGAGACAAAGGGAAAGGGGGTGGACACAAAGGGGGGCGCCAAAGTAATGTTCGCTTACCATATAAAATAACCTTAGACCGCCCCTGGCTCTGTGACAAGTCATTTCTAATTTTAAATCACAAAATGCCTAAAAATATATGTAGTGCCAGTATTTCACGGATTTTTGCTTATCACGGGGGTCTTGGAACGGAACCCTGCGATAAGTGAGGGAACACTACACTGCCATATAATGTAGATTTGCACTGAACTGGATTATATGAGTCTATGCTGCTATGTAATCCAGTTCAATGCAGTTGATCTGCATTCTGAAACAGCATTAAAATAGAGCATCACTTATTATTTATTAATTTACTACATTTATACCCCACCCTCTCTCACCCTGAAGGGGGCTCAGAGCGGCTTACAAGTTATCTGAACATACAATATATTATATAATTAGCATAGCACAAAATAGGTCATTTCCAGAGAGGTAGGGCGCCAGCCGCCTTGCTTGCCGCAGATGGCAGAAGGCAGATTTGCTGACCGTGGAGACCTGAGCCTCCATTGTCAGCAGTGGGTCCAACTGGACCCCCAGGCTCTTTACTATAGGCGATTGGCGTAATGCCTCACCGTCCAGAGCAGGCAGCCGGAGCTCACACCCGCCTGGGCGACCCAGCCAAAGGATCTCCATCTTCGAGGGGTTCACCCTCAACCGACTGGCTCGTAGCCAACCAGTCACAGCTTCGAGGCATTGTTGGAAACAATCGTGTACAGAGTCTGGTCGGCCGTCCATCCTCGGCACCAGCTGGGTGTCATCAGTGTACTGATGACACTCCAGACCAAAACTCCGCACCAACTTAGCAAGGGGTCGCGTGTAGATGTTAAACAATAAAGGGGAGAGAATGGCTCCCTGAGGCACCCCACAACTTAACGGGAGCCTCTCAGAAACCATACCCCCCCCCCCTCCATTCGCTGGCCCCGATCAAGGAGGAAGGAGGACACCCATTTCAGGGAGGTCCCCCTAACCCTCGTCACGGCCAGGCGGTGGGTTAACAAAGAACATTAGGTTTTTCACATTAACAACAGAGATGTAAGAACCAAAAACAAGAAAAAAGTAGTGACAAGAATAACATGATCCCCATTGATATCCAAGGGATCCTGAAAAGTTAAGGTATCAGAAATAAGAAAATACATAATAAAAAGTTAGATGATGAAGAAGAAGACTGCAGAGACAAGGCAGGAAGTGTTAGGCAGGGCCCTTTATTTTCCATTTCTTAACTATTCTATCTTCTTTACTTCAATACATTTTACTTCTGCTTTTCTATTCTTTTGTCTTAGATAATATTTTTTCTTTTTCACATTACACAAACCTTTTTTGCATTAGATAACTATGTAAGAAGACAATAGTATAAAATGTTTAAAATGTTCTTATTTATATTCATTCTTGTACCCTCCCCCACTCCCCATACCTTATCAATAAAAATCATATTGGAAAAAAGAAAACTGAAATCTGTTGACAATGTTGTTTTTGATGAACCACATGGAGCGGTCCCTCACTAAACTATAAATCCAATAAAAATAACATGTTATTTCTTATCCACCTCTGTTCAAGGCTTGAGGCAGAGGACAACATTATCAAAATACATAAAATAAACCCATTAAAACACATATATTAAAGAGCTGTAGATCAAAGATTAAAACATTAAAAGTAATTATCAGTAAAACATCACATTTAATTCATAGTTCTAAAATTGACTACTTTGGAATTTACTGGGAATTTGTTTAAGGATACATCAAGCTTTTTCTTAAACCAGACAAAACCAGAACAGGTTCAAAGTCATCAGTTGCTTTAGGCTCATTTATACAGCCATATACAGTATGTTGAAACTATTACATGGTCAGTGTAGCCTCATATAATGCAGTTTACCATAGCTTCCTTTCCTTTTCCCAACTCTTTCCCTCTCCCACTCCTTCATTGCTTTTGCAACTTCGTCCTTAATTTGCTGCAACTGAAATAAGTCTCAGACCCCATCTACACAGGCCCCAAAAGAAAGTGGGATAAAGGGGGGGGGGGCAGAAAATGCAGACTGAAAATGTGTGCTTGATCACAGGACTGCGTGAGAAGCATGTGATAAAAAAGGTTTGCATAAAATGCACTACTACAGAGCACTTTATACCCCAAAAAACACCCCCAAAAAAAAAAAAACTTCCTTGCAGTCTGCTGGTGTCAACTGCTCCAGACAGTGCTTATCATTTTAGAATCCCGAGACAGCTGATGAGGGATGTAAACAGATGGAGCCATGTACACACAGGTGGCTAAATGGAAGCACGAGAGGAACCCATGCGAACTCTCCCACTCCTTTGTTAACATATTTCTGAAAGGAAACAGAGCTTGAATTTACACAGTGGGCACCAGCATGGCAGGCAAGTGACCCCAAAGGGAAACCGCGTTCAAGAGGGCAAACTTAAAGGCACCAGGAGGATGAGGGGGGGACGATGACAAGAAAAGTGTTGTCGAAGGCTTTCATGGCAGGAATCGCTAGGTTGCGGTGAGTTTTCTTGGCTGTATGGCCATGCTCAGGAGAAAAATCTGATGACAAGAAATCTGCTTGTGTGCATTTTGTTATATCCACATCAGCGCATTAGCTGAAAAATAAGATGAAAAAACGGGACAGTATAGAATCAAATAAGACCCTCCCTGCCAAATTGGGACAGATGTGAGTATGCCATAAAGGCCTTACCTTGGTCGTTTTGGTATTTCCGAATAGTCTTAATTGGGGAAAACGCCAACGGAGTCTGGGTTCCTGTGAGTTTTCCGGACTGTATGGCCATGTTCTAGAAGCATTCTCTCCTGACGTTCACCTAATGAACCAATCTGGACAAAGCATATTATTTGAGAACACAGAAAAGCTGGACCATAAAATCATAGAGTTGGAAGAGACCTGTGGGCTATCCTGTCCAACCCCCTGTTAAGAAGCAGGAAAATTGCATTCAAAGCACCCCAACAAATGGCCATCTAGCCTCTGAAAGCCTCCAAAGAAGGAACCTCCACACTGGGGCAGAGAGTTCCACTGCTGAACAGCTCTCACAGTCAGAAAGTTCTTCCTAATGTTCAACTACCATGTCAGACTACACTGAAAAGCCACTGAAATCCACAAGCATGTGAACAATTTCAACAGAAACCATGAAAATGAACAAAATCTGGCTACCAGTATTTAAAAAATCAGGACAGTAAAGAGCAACACTCAAAAAGCAGGGGAATTCCAGACAAGAATAAATCAAAAGACGCTTTCTTATTGGATCTAAATGGACTATATTTGGACTCTTTATGAATGAACCTTTGATGGGATAGATTCATACATGAACAGTTTATATTCCCCCTGAAAGCGTTCTGGGACAGCGTTCTTTCCTCCTTTATTTTCCAGCGTTCTCGCTTACTTGCATGTAAGCACTCACTTGATATATGTGACTATATTGATGCGCTTTTGTTGTTATATTAATTATATTGCATATGTATAAAATTGAAATATGTGTATGGAGTGACTGATTAACTCGTAGATATATATTCATTCATATTAATATTTGTGTTTGAGCACCTTTGTGCTACCCTACCTACTCTTTTGTGTTAAGAATAAATCAGGGCCAGCTAACATCTCCCAACAAAGGATCCCCAGGCAGCAACCAGCCAGTCTTTGAAGCTGCAAGGCCATTCAATGCAAATCAAGGTGGCCAACTGCAACATTTCACACTTGCCTTAACCAGACAAGAGTTCTCTGGATGGAAAGAGGTGAGAAGTGGCGTACCCCAAGGTTCAGTTTTAGGACCGTTACTTTTTAATTTATTCATGAATGATCTGGATGTAGAAGTAAATTGCGAGGTAGCAAAGTTTGCAGATGACACTAAACTGTTCAGGGTAGTTAAAAATGAAACTGACTGTAAAGAGCTCCAGAAAGATCTCTCGAAATTGAGTGAATGGGCAACAAAGTGGCAAATGCATTTTAACCTAAACAAGTGTAAAGTCATGCACATCGGGGCAAAGAACCCCAAATACACTTATCAACTGATGGGATCAAAGCTTTCTGAGACAAACCAGGAAAGGGATCTTGGGGTTTTGGTGGACAGCTCAATGAAGATGTCAACCCAGTGCGCTGCAGCAGTGAAAAAAGCAAATTCTATGCTTGGCATGATCAGGAAGGGAATCGAAAATAGGTCGGCAAATGTTGTATTACCTCTACAAATCTATGGTGAGGCCACATCTGGAGTACTGTGTACAATTCTGGTCACCGCACCTCAAGAAGGATATAACGGAACTGGAAAAGGTACAAAGAAGGGCAACAAAAATGATCCAAGGGATGGAGCAGATCCCTTATGAAATCAGGTTGCAACGCCTTGGTCTTTTCAGCCTTGAAAGACGGCGTTTAAGAGGTGACTTGATCGAAGTGTATAAAATCATGCATGGGATAGAAAAGGTGAATAAAGAAAAAATATTTTCTCTGTCACACAACACTAGGACTAGGGGGCACTCCCTGAAGCTCCAAGGTAGGAAAGTTAGGACTAATAAAGGGAAATATTTCTTCACCCAGAGGGTCATTGGGTTATGGAACTCACTTCCAGAGGGAGGTTGTGACAGCTGTCAGCCTGGACAGCTTCAAGGCAGGATTAGACAGATTCATGGATACCAAGTGTATCGGTAGTTACTGAAAAGGACATTCAAGTGCCACCTCGGAGTTGGTTGAGGCAGGCAGGATTTCCCTGGGTACTGGTTGTGGGGGGTCGGGAGCAGGTCAGGGTTTTGCCCTCCCTTCTGCTCGAGATCCCCGTGTACAACTGGTGGGCCACTGTGTGATACAGAATGCTGGGCTGAGGCCCGATTCAGCATGGCTCTTCTTATGTTCTTATGACTATATTTGGACTCTTTATGAATGAACCTTTGATGGGATAGATTCATACATGAACAGTTTATATTCCCCCTGAAAGCGTTCTGGGACAGCGTTCTTTCCTCCTTTATTTTCCAGCGTTCTCGCTCACTTGATATATGTGACTATATTGATGTGCTTTTGTTGTTATATTAATTATATTGCATATGTATAAAATTGAAATATGTGTATGGAGTGACTGATTAACTCGTAGATATATATTCATTCATATTAATATTTGTGTTAATATAAATACCTACTCTTTTGTGTTAAGAATAAACCAGGGCCAGCTAACATCTCCCAACAAAAGATCCCCAGGCAGCAACCAGCCAGTCTTTGAAGCTGCAAGGCCATTCAATGCAAATCAAGGTGGCCAACTGCAACATTTCACACTTGCCTTAAGCAGACAAGAGTTCTTTCTCCCACCCTGGACATGCAACAGATATATAAACCGCAAATTGCCTAGTTTCCAACAGACCTCAAAACCTCTGAGGATGCCTGCCATAGGTGTGGGCAAAACGTCAGGAGAGAATGCTTCCGGAACACAGCCATACAGCCCGGAAAACTCACAGCAACCCAATGATTCCGGCCATGAAATCAGCTAACGTTCCAGCAGCCTTTCCAGTTGAGAGTGTTGTCCTTTGCGGGATGCCGTCTCACGCGGTGCTCGCCGTCCAATGGGAAGGGGCGCGGGAGGGCCTCTTTCTGCGGCGGGAAGGAAAGAAGGAAGGGCCTCTCTCTCTCTCTCTGCGGCGGAGTATGGAGGAGGTTTTGGCCCGCTACGTCTCCCAGAAAGTCAGCAAGACCCGCTGGCGGCCCCTTCCCCCGGCTGCCCTCCAGCCCCCGGAGGTCTTCGCCACGGGATCCTGGGACAACGAGGTGAGGCCTTGGAGGTGGAGCTTGGCAAGGCCATTGGGGAGGCCTGGCCCTCACCAAACTACAACTCCCACGGATCCGTAGCGTCGAGACATGGCAGTAAAGTGGGGCTAATGCATACATTTTATAATATAGAAGAGGCATGTGCAAACTGGGGCCCTCCAGGTGTTTTGGACTTCAACTCCCACCATTCCTCGTAGCCTCAGGCCCTTTCCTTTCCCCCCTCAGCCGCTTAAGCGGCTGAGGGGGGAAAGGAAGGGGCCTGAGGCTGCGAGGAATGGTGGGAGTTGAAGTCCAAAACACCTGGAGGGGCCCAGTTAGCACATGCCTAGTTTAGGCCATTGTGTGCACCCCAGATGTTATAGAGTCAGGGAAGTCAATTTAAGGGAGATGTGTCCAGAGGAGGGTGACTAAAATGATCAAGGGCCTGGAGAACAAGCCCTATGAGGAGCGGCTTAAAGAGCCGGGCATGTTTAGCCTGCAGAAGAGAAGGCTGGGAGGAGGTATGATGGCCCTGCATAAATATGTGAGGGGAAGTCATAGGGAGGAGGGAGCAAGCTTGTTTTCTGCTGCCCTGGAGACAGACCAGGACACGGAACAATGGCTTCAAATTACAGGAAAGGAGATGCCACCTGAACATTAGGAAGAATTTTCTAACTGTGGGAGCTGTTCAGCAGTGGAACTCTCTGCCCCGGAGTGCGGTGGAGGCTTTTAAACAGGCTGAGTGGCCATCTTTTGGGGAGTACTTTGAATGCGATTTTCTTGCTTCTTTAATTAATTCTTCTTGAATTAAAAAATACTTAAAAGGCTGAGCTGCTTTTTTGTGTGTGGTGTAGGAACCTGCCTCAGTTCTTTCCATGTTATTTCTGCCTCTGGCCTGGTATAAAAATGCCAGAAACAATATCTACTTTATTAAGATGCCAATGTAGAAGTAGATATGACTATGAAAGTTTAAAAAATGGATTATATAAGCCCTTGTTACACTCACACATTTTTTTTCCCTTGTTGTCATCCGTATTTATTTGGGAAGTCTGACTTGGCCACAGTGGTCCATGCTCTGGTTACATCCCAAATAGACTACTGACAACGCACTCTACATGGGGCTGCCTTTGAAAATAAAAGTTCATGGAGAAGTGGAAAAACAAATTTCAGTTGGTCTAACAGGCGGTGGCCAGAATGCCAACTGGGGCGTCATACAGGGAGCATACCACCCCCATTGTGTCAGCTCCACTGGTTGCCTGTCCATCTCCAAACCCAATTTAAAGTGCTGGTATTGACCTATAAAGCTCTATATGGTTCTGGCCCAGCTTACTTGTCTGAACGCATCTGCCTCTATGTCCCATCTCGCAGTCTAAGATCATCTGGGGAGGCCCTGCTCTCGCTCCCGCCAGCATCGCAAAGGCAGCTGGTGGGGACGAGAGACAGAGCCTTCTCGGCGGTGGCCGCTCGCCTATGGAACACACTCCCAAACGAAATAGTATCGACTCCATCTCTCCTTGCTTTTAGAAAAAAGCTAAAGTCGTGGTTCTGGGACCAGGCCTTTGGGCAGCAGATGTAAATTGTACCTTTGGATTTGACTGGACTGACAATGTGTTCCACTTGATTGCTTTAATTATTGTTGTATGTAATGGTTTTTAATGTAATGTTTTTTTTAATGTTTTTAATGCTTTTTAATGATGTTGATTATATGGTGTATTTTAAAATTGTATTGTGGTGGTGCAGCCTGTAGTGCTGCAAATGTAAGCCGTGCTGAGTCCCCTTGCGGGGGTGAGAAGCTACGGGGTACAAATACCATAAATAATAAATAATAATTGGACTGAATGGCCCATGAGGTCTTTTCTACTATGATTCTATGATTAATATGCAATAACTTTTTCTTATTCTGGTTTTTCTTTCTTCTCTCTCTCCCTCCCTCCCTCTCTCTCTCTTGGAAACCTTATAGGAAAATAAGGTGTCTTTTTGGTCTGTTGGAGACCCGGGAAGTTTGAGCTCAAATGGAGAATATAACCCAGAACCGCATCTTTTGTGTGATATTCAACATAGTGGCGATGTTATGGATATGCAGGTAAAAGGCTATAAAATGACTTTTAAAACTTTCCAAGCACTGTGTTATTGATGTCACGAAAGTTACACAGTATTGGGAGAATGATAATAATGCAAAACTAAATATCTCTGTTTAGGAAACATATAAACGGGACACTGATTCTGTTTAATATTTTATTTAAATACAAATTCATATCTGAATATTCTATCCTTAGTTTTTGGACCAGGAAAGAATTGTAGCTGCTTCATCCACTGGAACTGTGACTGTTTTCCGGCACCATCAAAATAATCAGGTAAATCGATCAGGCTTGCTTTCATCTATTTTGACTGTTGTACAAAAAATTACCCGGCTCTCAAGAAGGCAGAAAAAAGTTGGTTTGGGGGCAATGTAATCAAGTAGATTGTGACAGATCAGAGCAAGATACTCTTACATTAAATGGCTTTTCCAGATCTATTTCAGCTGCTGCTTAGTCTTTGTCTGGTGAATAAAACTGCCTTCATCTCTCCCCCACCACAGGGGAGACAATAACAATGTGACCTCATTCCTTTTTCTGGATCACTCAGCAGTTTTAATTACCATTGGTGCTGTTATCTTTTTTGAGAAGTTGGATTTAGGAAATACATATTTTCAGTGGCTTTGCTTGTATTTAGATTGCTATTTCCTAAAGGCCATATTGAGGGATTTCTTGTCACTTGCATAGCATTTGTGCTTTCGGCTTCATTTTCTTTTTATACTGCATTACACAGGAAACAGATAACATAAACGTAGCTCAGTATTGTGAATACTAACTGGCAGCAACCCTGCAGGTGCGTTTTTCTCCCAGCCCTATCTGGAAATACCTGTTGGCCTCTATTCAAGTACTAATCATTCCTAACTATGCTAAGCTTCTGAGATTAGGCAACATTTGTGTGAAACTGTTGTATGAGGTCATCTAGAGATTTAAAGTGATTTAAGGATGATGTCCAGCTCCATTTCCTTTTATCATCAGTGGATGTGTTTAATCAGTGGTTGGCTGCAGGGCTGGATGAGGGTTGAACATCCCTTATCTGGAATTCTGAAACCCAGAATCCAAAATAATCTTCATGCGTAGCTTTGCTTTCTGATGGTTCAGTATACATGTACTTTGTTTCATACGTGTTATTTAAAACATTTGTGTATAAAATTACCTTCAGGCTGTGTGTGTAAGATATGTCACATAAATGGAATTTACTTTTAGATTGGGGTTTCATCAAGATCTCATTACATATTTGCATACAACAGATTTTTCAAAATCGGGGGGGAATCTGAAACATTTTTGATCCCAGACATTTTGGATAAGGGATACTCAACCTAAATTGGATTCAATCAAGATAAGTCTGAGGTACTACTTTGGGGTTGCTTGTTCAGGTTGCTCCTTTAAGTGATTATCCTGATAGTTTGTGGGGCTGTCTTTGTCATTAGGAATACAAGTATCATTTGTACATGGGTCATCTTTTACTACTTTAATCTGAGATTCCAGCTACTAGGCACCCCAGGCCATTTTGGCAGTTGCCACGGGGTCCCACAATCTCTTCAAATTCAGGCAGGGAGGAAATATTGGTGTTCATGACTCTCTCTCTCTCAATGTCTCTCTCTTCTAAGTCTCGGTCATTACGTTTTCCACATGCCCATTTTCATTGTTTTTCTTGGGTTTTTCAGACTTTATCTGTAAGCCAAAAATGGGAAAAGGCACATTTCTATGACCCATCTTGTGGAAATGCACCCTGCACTGGGATTGTCTGCAACAGCCCTGAAATTTTTACAGTTGGTGAAGATGGGAGGATAAATGTATTCACAGTGGACCGGAAGGAAGCTGTGCGTACTGTAGGTAGGCAGTTAAGATGCCTGTACTAAAGTCCTAAACTCTTGTCCCAACATAATGTTGTAGCCTTCAGTGCAGAACCCTACTATCTCCTTGAGATTCCGAGTTGTAGAAGTTTCCGCTTAACTGCAACAAGGAGAGCATTCCGCGTAATTGCGCCAACCCTCTGGAATGCTCTCCCGCCCGAGATCCGTGCCTTGACTAGTTTTTTGGCCTTTAGGAAGGCCTGTAAGACCTTACTGTTCAAACAGGCATTTGATTGTTGAATAACTTTACGGGAGCCTTACTGCAGCAAATGTAATCCATACGTGGTATGACCTAGCTCTTTAATTGTTAATGCAAGGAGGTTTTTTTAGATATGCAATGTTTTTATCTGTTTTATCTGTTTTAAACTGGGTTATAAGGTGGGACTAGGTAGTTATGCGTGGGCTGGTATATACGTATTTTATCTGTGTTTATTTGTATCACAATTTGTTGTGAGTTGCCCCGAGCCACACGGGAGTGGCGACAAACAAGTCGAAACAAACAAATAAAAAATAAAAATAAATGCAGGATAAAAATGAAATCATTTGTCTTTGCCTGGAAAGTTATTGTAGCATGCCTGAAGTACCAATATTTTAAAGTGAATTTTAAATGACACCAATAATATGAAAAATAACAATATTTTTGTACATGGTGGATCAGGTCTCCCACCCTATCTCTTTGTTGTAGTACTGAAAGTTCTTTACCAGATGTCTGTAAAATGTATCCAGTATTATCTAATAGGTAAATCAACATCAGCATTCCCCTTAAGAGTCTCTTAAGCTTTGGACTCTGAATTTTCAAAATGTATATGGCACATAGTTGGCATAACCTTACAGTTGCTTATTAGATAACAACTCTTTATTTACTGCACTAATTCTAGCATGCTTTAAATCAAAAGGACTGATATGAGTGTCTCTTTTAATTTCTCAGACAATGCTGACAGCAGCACACTTCATGCTGTGACTCGACTCCGCACAACAGAAATCCTGACAGTCAATTCCATTGGTCAGCTAAAAATATGGGATTTCAGACAGCAAGGAAATGAGCCTTCACAAATATTTTCATTGTAAGCACTTCATTCTGAGTTAATGGGCACTGTCAGAGCCAAATGTCACACTGTAACTACGGTATGTGACATTTTATTCAGCTAGGGCTCTGACTACGGTCTTTGTGGATTTTCAATCAAAATATGTCTTGCGCTCTTCTTGCAGGACAGGGGAAAGGATTCCACTTCACTGTGTAGATCGGCACCCCAGCCAACAGCACATTGTAGCCACTGGTAGTCAAGATGGTATGTTGAGTATCTGGGATGTGAGACAAGGTGACATACCAGTTTCCTTGCTGAATGCTCACGAAGCAGAATGTAAGTAACTAAATAAACAGATTTCATTCTTGAATCTTTGATGACACTGCCACTATGTGTAAAATATTCCCTTTGTGTACGAGAAATCCCCATAGTGTTCACTAAAACACTTTAAAGTCCACTTTAAATTTTAGAAATTTTGTAACATTTACTGTTAAATGATGCAAGGACTCAGCAAACTACTTAAAAAAGAAATTGCTATTCCTAGAGTTTCCGTAAAGATGCCTTTCACTAGAGGTGGGAGGTGGAGCCTGGAGCGCCACAAAAATAACTTCACAGGCTTCCCTGTGCATATTTCATTGTAGAGGATGAAAATCCTCAACATTCATTGTAAGAAAGGTTTCACAGAAAGTATCAGGTGTGTTGCATCCTGGCCTCCTGGGTTTTATTAGCTTATCTTACAAGAGCCAATGGAAGCATAATGCTGCCCTCTAGCAACAAAATATTGAATTGTTAATAGTTATCAACAGAGCATCTGTCTACATTACAAACTACAAAAATAAGCTTGCCATATATTTTTTTCAGTGTGGGAAGTGCACTTTCATCCTTCCAATCCTGATCACTTGTTCACATGTTCAGAGGATGGAACTCTGTGGCACTGGGATGCTTCCACTGATGTGTCTGAAAGGAAATCTTACCTTCATACAGGTAAATCTTACTTAAGCTTCTAAGCAATTGAACAAGCATATATGAGAGCATTGGCAAGAGATTCCCTGCCATCCTCTTGTAGCACAGTAATTTTCAACTTGGCATGTTCACTTGGTTTCCATATTATATGCCTCTTTCTTGATAAAGGTGAAATTAAACTTTATGTGATCTATATTTCAGTGTGGTATAGTGTTTTGAGTGTTGAACTAGAACTCAAGACCAGGGTACAAATTCCTGCTCAGACTAATCATCATCATCATCATCATTTATACCCTGCCACCATCTCCCCCCAACAGGGATTCGAGGCGGCTTACATGGGGCCAAGCCCGAACAACAGAGTACAGCAAAATAAAAACGAAATACACTAAGCAACAAATAGCAACATCATAATTACATAACAAAACAGGAATACATTGAGCAGTATAAAATTACAATAAACACAATCACAAAGACAATGGGCGGACCGCATGTGCAGGATAAAAAGTTAAAAACTCAGGGGTTTTAAAGAAACCTACTCCACCTGTACTTGTGGGGGAGAGGAACCTAAAAGTGATACCGACTGAATATTTAAATATTTGCTTTTACACTAACTTCTCGTGAAGCAAGGAGATAATGGTTTAATGGTTCTGGAGGTCTATAGTGTAGAAGCTGTATTTCTGGCACATTAGTGACAAAGGTCAATACTTTAAGGATGTTTAAGTATAAATTGCATGTGCTTGTCTTAACTACGTATTACATTAATCTGCAAAATATGCAGTTGTGATGATAACTATTTTTGTGTTTTGTTTTCAGGTGGGAGAAGTACTACATTTTTGCCTCAGCCTCAGTCTGTGATCAGTGCATGGTTAAGGAACGATCCGACTAGAGAAATCACAAATTTAATTTCAAATCCTACACTGTCTGTTAATAGTTTAGATGTCTTAGGATCATGTCTTGTATATGGAACTGATGCGGAATCTATCTATGTTAAGAAGAACTTCTTCGCATAGTTATCTTCAGATTTCACTCAAAACTTTAGCTTCACAATACTGAAATTCATGTTATTTTATGTCAATTAGGAATATAGAAGGGCAAATGCAATACAATCCATGTTACGGCATTAGTTCTTTGTTCTAATTCTTGCATAAAGTAATCAGTAAGTAGTTCATTATTGTTCACAGATTGATTATCCCTGTTTTCCAGAAGTTTACAGATGCTAAAAACTACAACAAAGGATAAAGTGACCCATGTCAGCAGTATGAACTATATTGTTATATATTAACCATAATGCCAACAGATCAACTTTCTAAGCAAAAATTTGTTTTCATGAAATTTTGATAAATAAAAACACAATATATTATATATAAGAGACTTTTTGGCAATGTTAAAAGAAAATATCACCCATCAAAGGAGAACAGAAACAGATCATTAGGTATTTTTTATTTTTTTATTTTACTAAAGCAAAAGTGAAGAAATGTGTTAATCATCTATACCCATTATTCTTCCTAATACTGATCAGATTGGGAACTGGAACCCAATATCCAGGGAACCTCAACTTTCCTATTCCTGCAGTAAACTATGAAACAACATTTAGCCTATATTTCATTAGAGAGCCAGCATTGCGTTGTGGTTTGAGCATTAAACTATGGGTGGAAGCAAGAGTCCAACTTCTTGCTTGGCCATGGAAACGTACTAGGTGACCTTGAGAAAGTCAAATACTCTCAGCCCCAGAAAACCATTTATATAGTTGCCATAAGTCAGAAACATTGTGAAGGCAATCATCATCATTTCATTTCTATTATCATCCTGCTATTACTTGATGGTAAATCTCATGGATTTTCAGTCTGCCTAATTTCAGGATCGGTATGCTGAGATTTAACCAGCTTCCTGAATTAATTTTAAAAATCTATTTGTGAAGCTCTTCATTCCCAGATTTTTTGCTTTCTTAAAAGAAAACTTTTCCTACTTTTATTAAATTATAATCACTAGATTTTTTTTTCTATTATTGGCCTCAGAAAGCTTTAAAGAGCAATTTTAAACTTGCTTACTTGCCTGAGATAAGTCAGGAGAGCAGTTTTGAAATCATGTGCCTTCCAGTCATGGAGAGAAAGTGAAAAATATCACTAAAGCAAATGCAAAAATAATTTAAAAAGCAATTGACTTGCTTGTAGCATTTCTGGAAAAATACATGCTGCAAACCACCAATAAGTATCTGTGTAGGCAATCATGTTTACATGCTGCATAAATGCGAAGAGAGCTAGTGCTGTTTACAATCACCTGCGCACACGCCCACACAATACTAGAATACCAGCATTGATACAGAATCAGTGTGGACTAGTGGATACAATCTGTATCTGTATTCTGTATATCTGTATATCTGTATCTGTATACCTTTATAAAACGGAATGTTTGTATGTGTGTATGCGGGTATGTGTGTATGCGGAGGGCGGAAGGGCGGATATGTGGCAGCCACTTTCACAGGCCAGGAAGGATATGTGGCAGCATTATTTGCATAAACGACTCCCATTGGCCAGCCACTAACATTCTGAGACTCTAAAGTGCCAGAGGGAGGTAAGGAAAAGCCCTGAGGCAGTCAGGCATGGTGGGAGTTTAAGTCCAAAACACTTTGCAGCCCCCAACAATGAGACAACAAAACCAAACTTGGCACACAGAACCCCCAAGACCCACTTTACGTCTTGGTGCAGTTTGAGGGAGGCTGGACCATGGATAGGCCAGCATTTATTTATTTATTTATTATTTGCATTTGTATTCCGCCTCTTCCCGAGGGCTCGTGGCGGGTTACAAGACATACATAGTGATCGGCAGGCAACACTCATGCCGACTCACGAACAAAATAAAACAATGCTATAACCATAAAAATAACAAAAATGATACTAAAAACATCATTAAAACATTGTTAAAATTACACTAAGTGACAAAAAACGGTAACACAGAGTCATAAATCGATTGAAGGCAAGAGGCGTTATATGTCAACCGAAGGCCTGCTTGAAAAGGAAGGTCTTACAGGCCCTGCGGAACATTCCAACATCCCAAATCTCAAAGGTGCCAGACAGAGTTCTTTACAAAAAGGCTTCCTTCCGCTGATTTTACAAACTAGGCCTCAGCCTGTATTGACAGTAAGGCTTCCTCAACTTGATTTTCGATACTAGGCCTCAGCTTGAATTCACAGTAAGGCTTCCTCAACTTGATTCTCCTGACTAGGCCTCAGCCTGAATTGACAGAAAGGCTTACTTAACTTTATTTTCCTGACTAGGCCCCCAAAATGACAGAACAAGATTACAGTTGGTACACAGACACCCCCCAGACCCACTCTACATTCTGGTGCAGTTTGAAGGACTTGCAGTACCTTCACTCACTTACTCTGACCAGCACGGGTGACGGACCTGGACCAAACTTGGCACACATAACCCCCATGATGCCCTTTACGTCCTGGTGCAGTTTGAGAAAGATGAACCACGGATAATGGGATTTGTAGTACTTCAAAGCGCTTTGCTTCCCAGAGACCACTGTGGCCCACAACAAAGACCGATAAATATAAAACTAGGCACACAGAGCCCCCATAACCCACTCTATGTCCTGGTGCAGTTTGGAGAAGAGCAGAGCATGGATGATGGGGCTTGAAGTACCTCCACTCACTCTGTCCTGGTGCAGTTTGGAGAAGAGCAGAGCATGGATGATGGGGCTTGAAGTACCTCCACTCACTTCCTGAGACCGCTGCGACCCTCATCCAATGACTGATCAAGACCAAACTTGGCACACAGAGCTCCCATTACCTACACTACATGCTGGTACAGCTTCGAATAGGATGGACCATGGATGATGGTACTTGAAGTACCTCCACTCCCTGAGACCACAGCGACATCCAATTACCAATAAAGACAAAACTTGGCAAAGAGTGCCCCCATGGCCAACTCAACATTCTGGTGCAGTTTGTGGGAGGATGGATTATGGATGATGGGACTTGCAGTACCTTTACTCACTTCCTGAGACCGCTGTGACTCTCATCCAGTGACCGATCAAGACCAAACTTGGCACATAGAGCCCCCATGACCCACTTTACACCCTGGTGCAGTTTTCAGGAGGATGGACCATGGATGATGGGACTTGAAGTACCTCCACTCACTTCCTGAGACTGCTGCGACCCTCATTCAATGACTGTTCAAGACCACATTTGCCACACAGAACCCCCTACATCCTGGTGCAATTTGGAGGAGGATGGACCATGGATTATGGTCCATGGTCCATAATCCTTCACTCACTTCCCGAAACCACTGCGAGCCAAATGAACAACTGATACGGACCAACCTTGGCACACAATGCCTTCCTCAAATAACCCGGGCACCGCCGGGTCCTCAGCTGAAGTTTGGAGGGGGACAGAACATGGATGATGGGTCTTGCAGTACCTTCCCTCACTTTCCAAGACTGCTACAAACCTAATCCTATGATTGATCAACACCAAACTTGCCACACAGAGCCCTCATGACCCACTCTACATCCTGGTGCAGTTTGGAGGAGGGTGGACCATGGATGATGGGACTTTAAGTACCTCTACTCACTTCCCAAGTCTGCTGCGACCCTCATCCAATTACTGATTGAGACCACACTTGGCACACAGAACCCCCATGACTGCCTTCACGTCCTGGTGAAGTTCGGGGGACGACTGACAATGGATGATGGAATTTGTAGTATTTTCACACCCCTCTGTTCCCACAGACCACTGCGGCCCCCAACAAACACCGATAAAGACCACACTTGGCACACAGAGCCCCAGTGACCCACTCCACATCCGACTGAAGTTGGGGGGGGACAGAACATGGATGATGGGACTTGCAGTACCTTCCCTCCCTTCCCAATCCTGCTACTAACCTATTCCAATGACTGATCAACACCAAATCTGGCACACAGAGCCCTCATGACCCACTCTACAGCCTGGTGCAGTTTACTGTGAGATGGACCACGGATGATGGGACTTGAAGTACCTTCACTCACTTCCGAAAAACAATGCACCCCTCATCCATTCATCAATACAGAACAAAATTAGCACACAGAGCCCCCATGACCCAATCTACATCCTACTACACTTGGGGGGGGGGGGACAGAGATGATTGGACTAGCACTACCTTCAGTAATTTCATGATACCACTGCAAGTCCCATTAATGATGGATCAAGACCAAACTTGGCACACAGAGCCCCCATGACCCACTCTACATCCTGCTGCGCTTCTCAAATAACCCGGGCAGGGCCGGGTCCCCAAGCTAGTGTTGGAATAAAACTGGAGAGAATGAAGTTTGAATCCCTTCGAGGGATCAATATATCTTATTACGGTTTATGAGGATAAAAATCTTGGGGGAAAAACAACATTACCTTGAGTTGTGTGATAGGATAGTGCTGTAATAATTTATTTATTTCCAATATTTCTATCCCGCCCTTCTCAACCCCCGAGGGGGGACTCAGGGTGGCTTACAAACCGGCCACAATTTGAAGCCTCAATATAATACAAATATAAATACAAATAGCAACAGTTTAAAACAGTAAATAAAACATTAAGTTAAAAACACATTAAAAATATTGTCATCCCTTTACTAACTCTAGTAGTTCACTGCAAAGCAGAGGTGAGCAAACTGCATGAAAACTTGGGAATTTTTGAGCCCTGCTCCAGTCCCTCTTGCTAACAAAAGGTAATGAAACGTTGAAGTCACTATCAAATATATTTAGTGCAATTGCAAGCACAAAATGCCCACTTGTATGCATATCATGTAGTTGACAGTATTTTTATTTTGCATATGTAACCACAGGAATGGCTGTTCCCTGATCTAATAGACTGCCTCACGATTTCAATCCCTGCTCAGCCATAAAACCCACAAGGTGACTGACTCTGGGCAAGTCATACTCTCTTTGCCTAAGGAAGGCAATGACAAATTCTGTCTGAACAAATCTTGCCAAGAAAAACAGAGGAAAGTTAGCTTTAGTGTCACTATGGGTCAGAAACGACATTAATGCACACAAAGTGGAGGAGTGCAGGGGTCTCTCCAAACTATGAAATCCAGGACAACACAGCATGCAGCTGGGGCGGTTACAGTGGAGTCAAACCAGGCCTGGGCCTCCCTGCAGGTGTTTTGGACTTCAACTCCCACCATTCCTCACAGCCTCAGGCCCTTTCCACTTAAGGAGCTGAGGGGGAAAGGAAAGGGCCTGAGGCTGTTAGGAATGGTGGGAGTTTATTTATTTATTGCCAGCATTTGTATAACCTGCCCAAGTTTGCCCATGGTTGGGTTAGCCCCATTCTGCCCAAACATGCCCTTGGGGTGCTTCTCAGCAGCCCCTGTTCTGGGATCTTTTTAATGTGTTTCAGTATGGTTGGGTGTCTGTCTACAATTTGCTCTGCATTTTGGGGAGCTGGTTTTCCTCTGAATCTGGGATACACTGCCATTTGCTGCAGTACATTTTTTGGTTGAATTCAAACTTCCCTGCAGTTTTCGTTAATGTGATGTATGCTGTTAAATACATGCTGAAGTGTATTACTGGTATGCGTTTAGTGACTGCCTTGTTTTTTCAGTCACTTCAGAGCTATGTTATAGTGTCAGCAGAGATGGGGCATAATGTAATACTAAAAAACGCAATTTCACTTCAATGATATGATTCAAACATATTTCTTATGTGAGAAATAGATATTGTTGTCAGTTGATGACTTTGTAATACATCAGAATCATAACCATGGAACACATGCTCTTGAGAAGTGAGGCATGCAGGCCATATAATTCTCCCTAATACGTCAGCAACAATAATAGTAAGCAGATAGGGGAGGGGAATAAAATCTACATCTCAAAGTCAAGAGGAAAATGAAAACTAAGGTCCTCTAGGGCAGTGTTTCCCAACCAGTGTGCCACGGCACTAGTGTACCATGAGCGATCATCAAGTGTGCCGTGGGAAATTGGAACCTCCAATACCCTTTCTTCCCCCTCCTGCCGAACACTTTTTCTTCTCCACTCAGGCTCCCTTCTTCCCAGCCTCGCTCTGCTCGCTTTGCCTTGCTTTGCTCACGCTGCTGCTTCTGCTGCCATTTTGATCCAAGGGGGCAGCGTGAGCGTGTTCAGAAGGGGAAGGGGGGGGAGGAAGACGTGGGGCAAGTCTGTGCAGTAGCGCCCACACGGATCACGTCAAAGCGAGCAAAGTGAGGCTGGGAAGAGGAGCCCGAGTGGAGAAGAAAAAGTAAGTGTTCGGCAGGAGGGGGAAGAAAGGGTGTGAAGGGGAAGGGGGAGGAAGAGGTCTCTGTCGAAAGCTGGCATGGGCAAACTTGGACCTTCCAGGTGTTTTGGACTTCAACTCCCACCGTTCCTAGCAGCCTCGGGCCCTTTTCCTTTTCCCCCCTCGGCCATTTAAGCAGGAAAGGGCCTCAGGCTGTTAGGAATGGTGAGAGTTGAAGTCCAAAGCACCCAGAGGGCCGAAGTTTTCCCATGCCTGTTTTAGGGACTTTAAAGTGGTGAGCCTCCTTCCAATTGTGATTCTGAGTAGAAAACAAACAACAACATAACATATCACAGTTCTCTCTGGGTGTAGGTGAACTACAACTTCCAAACTCAAGGTCAATTCCCAAGCAAACCCTTTCAGTACTTTCTGTGGTAATGAGAGTTCAATATGCCAAGTTTGGTTCATTTCCATTATTGCAAGAGTTCAGGGTGCTCTTTGATTGTGTGTTAACTATAAATCACAGAAACTGTAACTCCCAAATGTCAAGGTCTATTTTCCCCAAACTCCATCTGTGTTCACATTTGGGCATATTGAGTATTCATGCCACGTTTGGTCCTTGATCCAACATTGTTTGACTCCACAGTGCTCTCTGGATATAGGTGAACTACAACTCCAAAACTCAAGGCCAATGCCCATCAAACTCTTGTAGTATTTTCTCTTGGTTATGGGAGTTCTGTGTGGGAAGTTTGTGTCTTTCTGCCATTCCTGCCAGGATATCTATGTTGTGTTCATCGAAACAGGCCCAGGTTTCACACTGAGTGTATAAATGCATTTAAAAACATATTAACTATATGTATTACTGTGTTAGAGTGTCATTTTGTGTCTTTTGGGTTGGTGGTGTGCCCCAGGATTTTGTAAATGTAAAAAGTGTGCCGCGGCTCAAAAAAGGTTGAAAAACACTGCTCTAGGGCAGGCCTGGGCAAACTTTGGCCCACCAGGTGTTTTGGACTCAATTCCCACAATTCCTAACAGCCGGCAGGCTGTTAGGAATTGTGGGAGTTGGAGTCCAAAACACCTGAGGGCCAAAGTTTGCCCAGGCCTGCTCTAGGGTGATCACTGAGAGATACCTTTCTTATTGGATGTCCCCATTTAACTGCAAGGAGACTGAACTCTGCTCTATATATAATATGTATGCCAACATAGCTGGCATGACTTGTGTGTTGTAAAGTTCATGTCTTCCCTCTGCCTTCTCTTCCTTCGGTCTCACTCAGCTTAAGCTTGAGTTGAAGTCCAAAACACCTGGAAGGCTGAGGGGCAAAAGGAAAGGGCCTGAGGCTGTGAGGAATGGTGGGAGTTGAAGTCCAAAACACCTGCAAGGCTGAGGGGCAAAAGGAAAGGGCCTGAGGCTGTGAGGAATGGTGGGAGTTGAAGTCCAAAACACCTGCAAGGCTGAGGTGCAAAAGGAAAGGGCCTGAGGCTGTGAGGAATGGTGGGAGTTGAAGTCCAAAACACCTGCAAGGCTGAGGGGCAAAAGGAAAGGGCCTGAGGCTGTGAGGAATGGTGGGAGTTGAAGTCCAAAACACCTGCAAGGCTGAGGGGCAAAAGGAAAGGGCCTGTGGCTGTGAGGAATGGTGGGAGTTGAAGTCCAAAACACCTGCAAGGCTGAGGGCAAAGGAAAGGGCCTGAGGCTGTGAGGAATGGTGGGAGTTGAAGTCCAAAACACCTGCAAGGCTGAGGGGCAAAAGGAAAGGGCCTGAGGCTGTGAGGAATGGTGGGAGTTGAAGTCCAAAACACCTGGAAGGCTGAGGGGCAAAAGGAAAGGGCCTGAGGCTGTGAGGAATGGTGGGAGTTGAAGTCCAAAACACCTGCAAGGCTGAGGGGCAAAAGGAAAGGGCCTGAGGCTGTGAGGAATGGTGGGAGTTGAAGTCCAAAACACCTGCAAGGCTGAGGGGCAAAGGAAAGGGCCTGAGGCTGTGAGGAATGGTGGGAGTTGAAGTCCAAAACACCTGCAAGGCTGAGGGGCAAAAGGAAAGGGCCTGAGGCTGTGAGGAATGGTGGGAGTTGAAGTCCAAAACACCTGGAAGGCTGAGGGGCAAAAGGAAAGGGCCTGAGGCTGTGAGGAATGGTGGGAGTTGAAGTCCAAAACACCTGCAAGGCTGAGGGGCAAAAGTAAGGGCCTGAGGCTGTGAGGAATGGTGGGAGTTGAAGTCCAAAACACCTGCAAGGCTGAGGGGCAAAAGGAAAGGGCCTGTGGCTGTGAGGAATGGTGGGAGTTGAAGTCCAAAACACCTGGAAGGCTGAGGGGCAAAAGGAAAGGGCCTGAGGCTGTGAGGAATGGTGGGAGTTGAAGTCCAAAACACCTGCAAGGCTGATGGTGGGGTTGAAGTCCAAAACACCTGCAAGGCTGGCAAAAGGAAAGGGCCTGAGGCTGTGAGGAATGGTGGGAGTTGAAGTCCAAAACACCTGCAAGGCTGAGGGCAAAAGGAAAGGGCCTGAGGCTGTGAGGAATGGTGGGAGTTGAAGTCCAAAACACCTGCAAGGCTGAAAGGGGGGGCAAAAGGTCCAAAAAGGGCCTGAGGCTGCTGAGGAATGGTGGGAGTTGAAGTCCACCTGCAAACACCTGCAATGGTGGGGCTGAGTCCAAAACACCTGGGCTGAAAAGGAAAGGGCCTGAGGCTGTGAGGAATGGTGGGAGTTGAAGTCCAAAACACCTGCAAGGCTGAGGGGCAAAAGGAAAGGGCCTGAGGCTGCGAGGAATGGTGGGAGCTGAAGTCCAAAACACCTGGAGGGGAGGGAGGCCCAGGCCTGAGTCAAACTGAACTCGGAGGCTGTGAGGAATGGTGGGAGTTTCCAAAACACCTCCTGAGGGGCAAAAGGAAAGGGTGGTGTAGATGTGGGGCGCGCCCAGGCCTCCTGCCTGCGGTGGTGTAGATGTTCTCGGAATGCCTCCTTCTCCAAAGGTGGGGGGGAGAGGGAGGGAGGGAGGGTGCGCGAGAGCAGGCCGCCGGTGGCACGCGCAAAGGAGGCCGGGAGAAAAGTTTTCACATCCGGGAACCTGGGGCGAGAAAGAGGCCCACCGACAAAATGGCAGCCCGGAACTGAACCCCGAAAGGAGGGAGGGGGGAAGAAGAAGGGGGAGAGCTGGCGAGGGGAGGGACGGTTCGGGACGGGACGCCGCTACTGCTGCCATAGCGCTGGGGGCCGGAGCCGCGTAGACGACGCCGACACCGCCCTCTGAGCAGCCCCCGAAGCCCAGGCCTTGCCCCCGCCTCGCCGAGACGCTTTCTCTCTCTCTCCCTCTCAGAGCTCCTCTCCGGCAAAGCAGGTGGGTGGCAAGGGCTGGCTCGCGCTCCGCCTCAGGGAAAGGCCGCGAGACACGCCTCGGCCCGCGGTGCGGTCACGTCGGGACAAAAACAGAGAGGCTCTGTTAGCACGGGGTGAACCGGGGAGGGAGGCCAAGAGCCAAAGGATAACGACAAAGAAGGCGAGGCCTGGACTCTCTGTGAGAAAGACTCTCCAAAACAAGGGAGTTATCAGGGCCCCAAAAGCCACGGAGCGGGTGAAGGAGAGACCCTTCCACTCAGCTGAATAAAACCCCACTTTATCCGCTTTGAACTACTAGACTATATGGCAGTATGGACTCAGGTAAGCCAGTTCAAGGCAGATATTGTGGGGTTTTCTGCCTTGATATTCTGGGTTATAGGGCTGTGTGGAAGGACCGTGAGAGAGCTTCTCTTGATATTCTCCACTAACCGTGTTTGTGATGATGTTGAGACTTGGGGCCCTTCCACACAGCCCTATATCCCAAAATATCAAGGCAGGAAATCCCACCATATCTGCTTTGAACTGGCTGATATTGAATATGAACGGGCAAAGCGCGACTGGTGGGGACGAGAGACAGGGCCTTCTCTGTGGTGGCCCCTCGGCTGTGGAACTCTCCCCCAAGTGATGCTAGGTCTGCCCCCTCTCTGTTGTCCTTTAGGAGGCTGGTGAAGACTTGGATGTGGAACCAGGCCTTCCCAGAATAGGCTGAGATTGGCTATTGTCTGAATGAATGACCACGTTTACAGATTGAGTGGAATTGTTTTAATGGCGATGTGGTTTTATGCTGAGTTTTTATGTATTTTAATATGTTGTTGTAGTTGTTTTTAAATTGTATAGCATTGAATTTTGCTCTAATGCCAGTCTGAGTCCCTCGATAGAGATGAGAAGGTCGGGGTACAAAAGTTTTAAATAAATAAAGTTCAGATTCAACTGTACTTTGAATCTGAGTCTACACTACCATATATTCCAGTTCAAAGCAGAAAATGTGGGATTTCCTGCCTTGATATTCTGGGATATAGGACTGTGTGGAAGGGCCCTAAGGAAATCCCACAATATCTGCTTTGAACTGGGTTATCTGAGTCCACACTCAGACAGCGTCTTACTTTCTTTCCCCCCCGAAAAGTCCCACTACACCTTACTTTCGGGGTACGGCTTACATTGGGCGACGGTAAGCCGTACCCCCGGCCGCCGCGTCACTCGGTCCCGCCTCCTCCTCCGCCGCCGCCCAAAGAACAGCCGCTTTTCTTTTTCCAGGCCTCTGACGCGACGCTGCTTCGCTCCCCCTCTTGCTCCTTCTTTCCCCCGCCCTTTGTTCGAGTGAACAAAGGGCGGGGATGAAAGGAGCAGCAGAGGCGGGCAGCAGTCGTCCGTCAGAGGCCTCTGACGCGACGCTGCTTCGCTCCCCCTCTTGCTCCTTCTTTCCCCCGCCCTTTGTTCACTCGAACAAAGGGGAAACAAGAAAGAACGGCTGGAAGGCAGCCGTCGTCAGAGGCCTCTGACGCGACGCTGCTTCGCCCCGCCTCCTGCTCCTTCTTTTCCCCCCGCCCTTCGCATGGAGTACGGCTTACCTTCGGGTACGGCTTACATTAGCCGACCCCGCTGACACCCCCGATATGTCTTACAATCGGGGGTGTCTTACTTTCGGGGAAACACGGTAGGATATAGGGCTGTGTGGAAGGGCCCTAAGAGAAAGCCTTCTCTCACATCTCTTATATGGCTGTGTGGAAGGGCCCATATCCTATATCAGGCTTGGGTAAACTTTGGCCCTCCAGGTGTTTTGGGCTGTTAGGAATTGTGAGAGTTGACATCCAAAACACCTGGAATGCCAAAGTTTGCCCATTCTTGGTCGCTCTCTCTCTCTCTCTCTCTTGACTTTTAAGTCACTTCACTCCCATGCACTTATTGGTTATTCTGCCTTCAGAGAGTAGAGTCTTCCATATTTCCTGATTGCTGTTCCCTTTGTTTTGTTTTATGACAAGGCAGCAAACCATCTTGTAATTATCCAAATAGTCTTTGCTATAGCCATCTTTTCCCAGGGACAATATTTCAAAGCAATTATTTAGATCAGAAACCGGAAAAATCGCAACTAATGGGTCGATGCAAATCCGACACAGAATGGTCTGTAACCAGATCTTTCTCTTCCACATATTAAAGAATGCAGTCACCTTTAGGGACACTGCTTTGTTGTATGTTTGAATTTCAACATATTAGCTGGCATAGTGAATCCAACCAAACAATGTGCAGTTGCCTTTTTCAAGAAAGAAAGAAGGGCCTCTGCTTTTGTGTATTTTGATGCTGCATGTTGTCATTTTTAAGTATTAGAATTACTAGCTATATAAACAACAAGAAGTAATAAAATAGACCGCTTTTTATATATTCAGTTTGATGACTGACATGAAGATGGTCTCAAGGGGAGTAAAAAAGGAGAAGGGAATAAGAATGTTTAGGCCAGGGGTGCCCACACTTTTTCATCATGCGAGCTACTATATGAACAATCAAGTTGAAAAGATCACCTGTTGTGCATGTGAGCGTGCGCACACACGCGCGCGCACGCTCCTACTACAGCCTTCTGTCCGCGCCGGGCTGCTTTCTTGCCTGCCCATGAACTCGCCGCCGCGCACACCCGGGAAGGGGATCCTTCTTGCCTGCGCGCACTCTCTCTCTTAATGTCTTATCCATGCGCGTGCCTTCGCCTTGCTCCCCTCCCCCAGCAGCAACCAATCATGTCACTACACCGTGTGTGGCAAGACGAGCGCCAGGGCCCGCCCACTAAAGCCTCATTTTGGCAAAAGAAGCCCTGCAAAGGTGGCGGTGGGAGCGCACGTGCACGCGCATGGCAGGAGCGCGCCATCCGGCTGGTGAGGCCCAAAGATCACCTGGAAGAGGGCCGAAGATCACCTAGGTGCTCCCGATCACCATAATGAGCACCCCTGGTTTAGGCCATATGCAAGTTGACCATTCCTTATCAGAAATGCTTGGGTTCCAAAGTGTTTTGGATTTTGGAATAGCGGTATTTGCATGTATGAACACAATGAGATACTATGGAGATAGCCTGAAAGTAATTCTATACACAGTATTGGAAATTTTGTGCAGGGAACAATGTTTGTGTATATTGAACTGTTAAAAAGCAGATGTATGTAGCACTATTTCAGCCACCAGTCTCTCTCAGCATTACTCCGCGAATGAAGATTCTTTAGGAAGGACTCATCCCACGCTTTTTACAAGTGTGTTGATGACCAAAAAGGCCAATCTGAGATAGGCAAGTTCGATTGCAGAAAGCACAGCAGAAAGTCTCATTGGGTGATGTTTTTCCAAGTTGCAGTTCTTTCTGCGTTGTCGTTTCTCTTCGAGACCCATTTGGCGTGACTTCTCAAAAGAGGCCGCAGCATTGTGGATAGTGCATCTCCATGCCTCCTGATGTGAGGCCAGGGTGGACCATTGTTGGTGATCAATCTGGGCGAGCCTGAGATGTTGTTTCAGGGAGTCCTTATATCTCTTTTTGGGGACGCCTCTCTTGCGCTGACCGTGGCGAGTTCACCATAGAGTAGTATCTTTGGGAGGCGGTGGTCCTCCATCCTAGAGATGTGCCCTGCCCAGCGCAGCTGTGTTCTCAATAGCATGGCCTCAACGCTGGTGATCCCTGCTTGCTCAAGGACAGCAACATTAGTCATATAGTCAGTTCAGTGTATATTTAGGGTTGTGCAAAGACCGCGCTGATGAAAGCGTTCGAGGAGTTGTAGGTGTTGGCGATAGGTGACCCATGTTTCAGACCCATAAAGGAGAACAGACAGTACGATAGCTCTGTACACACTGATTTTGGTGCTTTTGCCTCAGGTGCTTGTTGCTCCAGACTCTTTTGTGAAGCCTTCCAAATGCACTATATGCCTTTGCTAATCTGTGATCTATCTCTTTATCCATATTGGCATCTGAAGAGATGATGCTTCCCAGCCACCGGTCTAGACCATTGTGAATTCTGGAGCATTTCAGAATTCTGGGTAAAGATGCTCAACCTTTCTATTCTTACTTTAACGAAGTAGTTGGGATACTTAGAAAAGGTTGCAACCCAACATATTGAAGGTTTGGACCTTTTCTATGGCATACCTAAATAATATAGAAATGATAATGGATCCAATGAATTGTGTTTTGGTGTTCTTCATTGCTGAAATTAACTGTGGGTGATTCTATGTCCCAAATAATGTAATAGTGCATTGACATTTATGAGGAAGTGGAATAGTTTATTACTGTTTTCTTGATACAGTGGTATGCGTATTTACTTGGATACAAATCTCACTGATTTAAAAGGGGATTACAGTGAAGTAAAGTATCTATGCTGTTTTATGACCATTAACTTATACAGCTGTAAGCCATTTTGCTGCCAGAATAGGGATTTATGCTCCTCACTGATCAAGGTGCGCAGAAACAAACCAAGATATTTGCACACATGAAGTTAAACATGCCTAAGTACACCTCTCCATCCCTCACATTAAAGAAACAACAACAATAAAGTAAATAAACAAACCTATTGAGTCTAACTTATGTCTGCATTTTTAGATAGCTGCCCTGCTTTGTCAAATAGCAAGTCTGCTCTATGAATCTAATCCCACCCAATACTTCTCTGTGTGTAAACTTGAATTGCCTTGTTCTGTTGTACTATTTAAATGTAAACTTAATTTTGTGTATAAAATACAATCGTTGTGTATAATTCTGTACTACAAATTTTGGAAGTCAGACAGGTGCTTCTCTTGCTCAGCACTTCCTGTTAACTTACTGTAAATTCAGACAACCCCAAAGTTACAAACAAGATAGGTTCTATAGGTTTGTTTTGAGGTTGCATTTGTTTGTAAGTCGGAACATATACATTTTTAAGTGTTATGCCAGACAAAAATATATATTCTTTAGCTTTGGATAGCATAAGGAAGGATTTGTTTTGCTGTCTGTGCCCCTTTTCAGAAGATTTTGCCTTACTTTGTGTCCTTTTGATAATTGGATTTTGAAGAAAAAAAAGGCTTATTGTTGAAACAAGGATGGGAGAGAAAGCTTCAGTGGAGACACTTTTTCCCCATGATAACTCTTTCAGGAGTGAATTTCTCTTCCTAGGGCTACATTTCTCTCACTTCCTGTTGTGTCTTCCCCATTTGTAAGTTGAATGTTTTTAATGTGGGGACTGCCTGTATAAGATGAATTTATTATATGTCAAGAAAGGGTTTGGAGCCAACAGTATGGATTTTGCTTTGACTCGTGGAGAAGTTGAGGTTAGAACTTTGGGGCATGTAGGAAACAAATCATTTCCTTTAAAAGATGTATAAGGGAACATACTTAGGAAAAGCTAAAAAGAGATTATTTGAGGTGTTACAATTTGAGTGTGTGTGTGAAATAGGAGATAACTTGCATTACTGATCTTAAAATGTCCACATATATAGAAATAACGATGCAGAAAGGAATATAAATGAGGAAAAAGAACTCAGAAGGCAGTAAGAAAAATATGTAAAGAGCAAGGAAAGCAACCTTCTCTACTAGAGCCCAATTTCAAAGTAGTGAGAAGAGGCAGAAGTTAAATGGTCCCACTGTACCCAAATTCTTCCACCTATTCTAACATTGACTTGTGATTAAGTTGACCCAAGTTCTTTGGGGGGGGGGTTATTAAAAATCTTTCAACACAAGTTATGTTGTGCTCATTTATCATGCCCAGTTTGCATGGTGGCAGATGGCAGAGCTAAGTGGAAACTCCTATGTTTTCTTCTTGCTCCTACCTTTGCTCTGACTAAGAAGATGAATAGCATGTGACAGGAAGATGCAGCAGATCCATGGCTTTGTCGGGCAACTGTTGAAAGTGTCTCTGGTGCCAGCTCTATAGTTTTGTATGATATGAAAAAGCTTTAAACTAGCCATCTCAGATTATAAGAAATTCCAAAAGTAATTGGTCGGTATAGATACTTTAGCTGCATTATCTAAAAATATTTTACCAATTAGGAACTTTACTGACTCAATATGTGAACTTAATATTTTCAGAGCAAGATGATTCAAAAATGGGAAGAGAATCATAAATCTGATCGCCAGTAAATGAACCTGATGACCATTGTCTTGCTTCTTGTTCATTTTTCACTTTAAAAAAAAGAAAAAGAAATGTACTCTGCCATTCCAGGAAGACACACTCCTGGCAATCAGCAATAATAAAATAAAGACAAAAAGGCATTTGTAATATATCACATTATAAAAACAAGCAAATGGAAATAAGGCAATATAACAGGTGGCTAGGTAAAAGCGACACAAGAAAATACACATATAGAGTGGAGTAACAACAGGCAATCCCCGAGAGAGAAGTAAGCAGGCTTCCCACAAATATTAAATGCATATTGTATCATCCAGGGCAAGGGTCACCAAACTAAGGCTCATGGGATGGATGCGGCCCTCCAAGATCATTTACTTGACCCTTGCCTTAAACTTTAGATGTGGGGTCGCCCTAAGTCTTAAACGACTTGAAGGCACACAACAACAACAATCCTAATTAACTTGACTATTTCATCAGCCAACATCGAAGCCACATTTACCATTGAAATACTGATGTTTATGTTGGTTAAAATTGTTCTTCATTTTAAATACTGCATTTTTTCATGTATTTTTGCACTACAAATAAGATATGAGCTGTGTGTGTAGGAATTCTTTCATGTTTTTTTTAAAAACTATAGTCCACCACCACCAAACAGTCGGAGGATCTTGAACCGGCCCTCTGCTTAATAAGTTTTAGGACCCCTGATCTAGGGTATAATGCAGCCATGGGTAAGCTTCAGTGTTGTGGACTCAACTCCCAGAAATCCCAGCCAGATTACCGGCTGTTAGAATTTGTTGGAGTTGAAATCCAAAATACCTGGAGGACCCAAGTTTGCCCATGCCTGATATAATGTATCTACAAAACTCTCTGATGGCATTCTGTGGGTTTGTTACTGAGGAAATATGGCATCTTGTTAGTGTGCTTTTTAAAAGTTTGTGTGTTTACGGAACAGATGAATATACTGTGCCTATGAGTTTAAAGCTGAAATGTTTATATTTTAACTCTGTAAAAAGAGTGTGTTGATTGATAACATTCTTTGTAACATATTGTTTATATTGTCTGGATAATTGCCATTAATGTCAGTGTCCATATTATTGTGTATATTATCTGCTTAACAGCTGTATTTCCCTCTGGTTTGCTATGTGTATTCATGCACATGTGAGTATACAGTATTCATTGCTTAATATATATTAAACTCCTTTATTTGCAGCTAGCTCTATTTTAGAGAAATACAAGATTCGGCCATCCTGATAAGGTTTGCATAATCCCAACAAATATGTTATTTGCAACCATAGGAAATAAGTATTCCTTATTGTTGTGAGCTGCCCAACTGCAATGCCAAATATAAGGGGAAATTGTCTCAACCAGGCATGCACAACTTAGTAGTGGTAAGGGGCCAAAATTACATATTGTTCCCCCATATATGCAAATGATGGCATATAAGTCAGTGGATAGTTAGCTGCTATATAATTGACTTGTTGTATCTAGTAATAATATTTCTAGAGTAGACTTTGTTGAAAGAGGTGGCATTCAGTCTGTATCTCTGTTACAAATGAGTAGAGACCACCCCTCTTGAAAACTCTACTCACTTGCAACAGAAATACAGGCAAAGCAACTCTGAAAGTGAGTACTGGGCTGTCAGTGAAACACTGTGTAAAAGCTGTGTAATTATCCAGAATGGGATGTATATGACCAATAATATTTTTAGTATTTTTTAAAATTGGAAATCATACATGATAAGTTATGTTTGTAATTACTTGCTCTAGTTTTGTCTTGTAAAGTTTCTGAGTACAAATCTGACTCTTATTTGTAAATAATAGCTTATCTAATACTCCAAGTCTGTGCTAGAAAAGCATGTTGCTAGATATGCCAGTACTGAAAAAGCACAAAAGAGCAGTGTCACATTGAATCTGGAGCACCCTTGTTGTTTTTATAAAGGACCATCTAAAAGTTCAAACTTTTTACTGACCATGTCTACTAAAGCAGAAATAAGCCCATGCATTAAATGATCTGAATTCTTCACAATAATTAATAAGTGCATGTTAAAGCCTCTGAATCAGTTTGTTTTGGAAGCATGCTGAAATGCTAGGAAGATCCCCAGTCTTTTCTAGCCATCTAGCAGCAAGAATATATGTCAGGTGAATTAGGCACAATTATCTCTGAAAAGCCACAGTTTCGCAATGATTGGTTCCCTTATTTTAGATTATGCAAATTACAACTGTACTAAATTTGTCAAGTACAAATTTGTCTGTTTCCAAATGTTTTGAGAAAAGACATTAACAAAATTCTGACGGCTGTATTATGCACACATACTTGTTTATATCAGGGAGAATATTTTGCAGTTAAAAAGAGTAAATGTAAGGGCAGAGATCCAGTAAGCATATTAGTGGAGCATAAGTCTCTCCTGGCATACACATACCAGCGTAGTTTTTGGGATGGTAGGAGAAGATGTTCCCTAATGCTACCTGGTGGTTTGTGGGCATAGATCTCTTCCTATGGCCATTGTTCAGCTGCTCAGTTGTGACTCTGTACTCTTCAGCTGCCCTTGCACAACAAGGCAAGAAAATGCATCTTATACCTTAGTGTAAAGTTACTCTTTCTCCCCTAGGTGCAAGAGGGCAGCTGAAATTGGACTAGTCAGTGGTCAAGTACATCAATGAGCTCTCTGGTTGCATTGCATACCCTAAGCCAGGCATCATAAAGCTCCAGCCCTCCAGGTGTTTGGACTTTCAACTCCCAGAAGCCCTAGCAGTATGTTCAATGATCAGGAATTCTAAACAGCTGGAGGGCCTGCCCTAAGCCCTCAAAATACTACATTGCTGTGACCAGCATGTAGCACTTAGGCAGAGCAGGAGGATTCTAGCCAGTTTGAAAATATTCTGACTGTTAATATTTTATTTTATTTAGGTTGGCTGACTTAGAATTGAATGAATGTTTGTACCATTGGAACCACCATCAACAGTGAATTTCGAAGTTACCATCCTGTCATTTTTGAGTGCATTGAACGTGAATCTTGGTTAGAGGCTACACGGTTTCATGAAGAGAAGTGAGAAGCCAGAAGGATATAGACAAATGAGGCCTAAAACTTTTCCTGCCAGTAATTATACTGGCAGCAGTAGGCAAATGTTAGAAGAAATACGAAAGAGCCTTAAATACTTACCTAAACCCTCTGATGCTGCAAAAGTTGAGCAAAATGTGGGTAAAATAGCTACTGAAGATCCCAGACAAGGTAGAAATCCTCCTAAATTTGTTACCTACCATAAAGCTTTGGAAGAAATCAAAAATTCCCTCGAGCCCTTTGCAAATGAAACAAATTCTTCAGCAAGAGGAACATCAGAAGTTAATCGACAAATGTTGCAGGATCTACAAGCTGCTGGGTTTGATGAGGTAAAACAGGATTGTGTTGCTTCTTGTAATGATAAGTAAGTTGAGGACAACAGATGCAAATGTACTTGTGATATAGTGGTTATTATGCGATTTTCTTGGCAAGATTTGTTCAAAGGGCATTTGTCATCACCTTCCTCAGAGGCGAACAGAGTATGACATGCCAAATGGTTAAAAAAAACCTTGCTGTTACTGTTTTTGTGTAAGACTATATTAGTGGGAAGCATGCTGCTTCTCTAAAGCACAGACACATTGAACAGTTGGACATCCACATTTGTGGGTTTTACTTTGTAGGTTTGATTATTTACAGATTTGATTATTAGGTTATCTCTAGAAATCTCTATGTCCTTCAGTGTGACTCTTAAGATTAATATCTGTTGAATGTTGATCCTAGAGCTATACTGGAGGATGTAGAAACTTCTAGAAAGGTATTCTCTCAGTCAAAAAATGTGTATATTTATTTGCGGTTTTTTTTACAAACGTCCTTTGTCCCTAATTTCTGGATGGCTGGATGTAATTCTCCTTTCTCTGTAACAAATCAAGGAGTAGAGCTAATAGACTTTTAATTCTGTTAACTAGGACTTAAATCATTCTGTAAGCTTTAAGGATAGTAATCCCCCACTTCTTTCCCATGTGTTGAAGAGCTGAGTGTGATGATTCTGGAACTTTTTGATGTCAATTATTACATGGTTTGAATTTTCTTTATATCCCATCTTCCCAAACAGGACATGGTGGTACAAGCTCTGAGGCAAACCAACAGCCGCAGCATAGAAGCAGCAATTGAGTTCATAAGTAAAATGAGCTATCAGGATCCTAGGCGAGAACAAATGGCAGCAGCAGCAGCAAGACCAATTAATGCAAACACAAAGCCACAAGGTATGTGTATCCAGTATATAGTCTTTTAAAAAAAGATGAAACTACACTAATTATTTTGTGGTGGAGTAGAGCTGTAGTAAATAATAAAGAAATACACTAAAATAAATAATGAAGAGTCTATATTAATGGCAGAACATTTTTAAAGTTGTAGTTTTGTTGTCATCTATTATATAAATGGGTTCACGTCATGTGATGTATACCTCAAACAAAGAAACCATACAACGCAGAAAAACAATACTTGCCAACAGAAATAGGCCTCAAGCAAGGTACGTTTGTAGCAAAGAAACTTTCCCCCCCCAAAACCTAAAAGGCCCCCAAAACAACGAGTAAAAATAAAACTACATTTCCCAGTATCCTCCGGGGCAGCCAACGACTCACCCAGCCTCTACATTCTGAACAACATGATTGGCTGCCAATAAGGGCGGATTTGCATAACTGCTGTAACCATAGCCACGCTGGCAAGAGCCATCCAAGGCTAGGATAGAATGCTGAGAGATTTCAGTTGGTGTTTGAGGGTTAAACTGCCAAAACCAAACTCTGAGGGAGCAATTCTCCAGCAAATTCCTACCCACACAACACAACACAACTTCCAATCACAACCCATCCCACCAACCTTACGGGACCCCGTACACACAACACCTACAAACACCACAAACTAAAACCATTCCTTCCTTCCACACAGACATAAACTGACCCAAAAGACAAGCCATGCCTTATAAAAATAACAGCATCGGACGACACACTCACAACGCTACATACATCAAACAAAAAAGGGCATAACAAACGCCAGAACAGAAACACACTGCACAGCAGAGACACAGACAACAGGTCACTGCACGACGCACAGCTGAGAACCAAATGCAAAGAACTGCACGACAAGAAGAAGCGCGCAGCCAGGAACAACAAAGACGCAGAAATGCAACACAACAGCAGCGCGCAAGGAGCACAGAAACACAACGTCGCAACACAGAAAACAAACTTCAAAAACACTACAACCAATTCCACCGCCTAGCCTTCAGATACAACGCTGCAGAAGACTACAGCATGGTGCCAGAGGCCGACATTGGCACCCTAACGCACATCTGCACACACTGCAAAGCCCTGAAATACCCAGCAGAAACAACAGGAATGTGCTGCCTAGCCGGTAAAGTCTCTCTACCACCACTTGCCACTCCTCCACAACCACTACAGACTTTGCTGAGTGGACACACTCCAGAATCAAAACACTTCCTCCGCTATATAAGACAATACAACTCATGCTTCCAGATGACATCATTTGGAGCACACATAGAAAGTGCGCAATTCATGCCTACATGACCCCACCAAGACCGTAAGTAACATCATTTCCAACCCTTACATCTTGCATCTCCTAAATAGGGCACAGCAACGCGTGCCGGGTACAGCTAGTGTTGTATAAATACTTTCAAAACACTTATTATAGCAAACTGTTCTGTTAAGCAATGTAGTATAAATAAATTTAGTTTATTTCTGAATACATTTAGGTAATAATACATTGTCAGTACAGCTGAATTTCAGAAAGAATCTTTATAAATAATTATTTTGCATGATAGAAATTATAGCAGATATTTGTGTCTGAAGATGTAACATTCTCTTATGATTAGATTGATAGTTGCTGATAACCTATTTTAATATTTACAGCAAAAATCTAAATATTTGGGGAAATTGCATAATGAAAATGTTCATTCATCTAGGTGATTGTAGCATCAATCCAATCCAGTGAGTGCATTTGTCAGAGAGGTCTGTCATTTCTTTGACATTCAGCCTCTAACACAATTTTACAGAAATTCCTGAAAAGAATTCAGAGGTTTTAGAATTGCTATAAATCACCCATCTTTTACAGCACCTATACTTTTTTTCAAAAAATATGTTCTTCTTTCTAAGATAACATATCTGTTAATCTTGTGCTTTTAAAAGATGGTTATGTGTTCTCATTTACTCTGACTTTTATATTTGGAGTTTTCCTTGTTTCTATCAGACAAATTAAAAATATTGATTATTAAAAATCCCTAGTCTAAAAAAGCAGAGCAGTCAGTAGTGAAAGTATTATGATGCCTTCTTTTTTTCTTGTCTTTTAAAAGGTGTCCAACCATCAGTCAATCGCAGGCAGAGCTGGAAAGGTTCTAAAGAATCTTTAGTGCCCCAAAGACATGCTTCTGCACTGAGAGATGGCCTGTCTTTTCATTCCGAAAGCCCTATATCCCAGGCTGATGTAGGAAGACCATTGTCTGGCTCTGGAATAGCAGCATTTGCTCAGGCTCATCCTAGTAATGGACAAAGAGTGAATCCACCTCCTCCACCACAAGTGAGGTGTATTACTCCTCCTCCACCGCCTCCCAGAGGAACAACTCCTCCTCCCAGAGGGACAACGCCACCTCCTTCTTCCTGGGAAACAAATTCCCAAACAAAACGTTATTCTGGTAGCATGGAATATATGATCTCACGGATTTCTCCAGTACCACAAGGAGCATGGCCAGATGGCTATCCTCCCCCACCGATGAATCCATCATCTATGAATTCTTCTGCTCAGGGACAACGAGGCATTAATTCTGTTCCTGTTGGGAGGCAACCCATAATCATGCAGAGTTCAGTTAACAGCAAATTCAGTTTTTCATCTGGAAGGGCTGGATTACAAAATGGCAGCTGCCAGGCTGAATATATTGTTCACCCCAACATCGTGTCTGGTAATGCAGCAGGTCGTCAACCACCGCCTCCTTATCCAATGGCTCCTACCAGCCAGCAAAGCCCTACACCTTTGCAGATGCAAGCCGGAGGACCTGCAGCCCCTTCTCCGTATCCTAATGGGAACATTCCTCAATCTATGATGGTGCCAAACAGAAATAGCCACAATATGGAACTATACAATATAAATATTTCTGGGATTCCATCATCCTGGCCCCAGCCACCATCTGGCAATGGACATGAAATCTCAACATGGCAGTCCAATATTCCAGTGAGGTCAAATTCCTTCAATAACCCCCTTGGAAACAGACAAAATCATGCAACCAATTCACAGTCTTCTGCCACCACAGTAACAGCTGTTACTCCTGCACCTATACAGCAGCCGGTAAAAAGCATGCGTGTATTAAAACCAGAGCTGCAAACTGCCTTAACTCCTACTCATCCTTCTTGGATTTCACAACCAATGCAAGCTATCCAGCCCATCTCTTTTTCTGAGGGTCCATGTACAAATATGGCAGTCATGTCACCTGCAGCAGAGGCTCCAAATTATCAAGGCCCCCCACCTCCATATCCAAAGCACTTATTACACCCCAATACATCCATCACACCATATGAATCCGTGGCAAAGCCTTGCAAAGAAGATTTGCCTAGTTTCCCTAAAGAAGATGAGACTGAAAAGAATGAAATGAGCGAAGCAGTAGATAGAGAAAATAAGCAAATAACCACCTCACCTGTCCCGGTGAGAAAAAATAAGAGAGATGAAGAGAGAAGGGAGTCCCGAATTCAGAGCTATTCTCCTCAGGCTTTTAAGTTCTTTATGGAGCAGCATGTGGAAAACATACTCAAATCCCACCAACAGAGACTACATCGTAAGAAACAACTAGAAAATGAAATGATGCGGGTAAAGCCTATTACTGTTATCTTTTTTGTGCTTTAAAGGTTTTTTAAAAAAATATTAACATGGCAACAAACCTATGAGGGACAGTAGTCCAACAGACAGATTTGTCATACAATAGTTTTCGTGTTTGGAAAAAGACCTATTAAGGTCAGTAGGGTTTATTCCAAGGTAAGAGTGGATTTAGGATCTCAGCTTGAATATTGGCCATACTTTTTGAATTTGAAGTCTCTCATGTCCAGATCCAATAATATTTTCAGTTACCAAGTTACTTAGACAATTTAATGTATCTGCATTATGTTTTCCTGAGATATAGAGTATCTTTCAACAGGTTGGAAAGCAAAATTATTTTGATCTCTTGTAATAAGAATGGATTTACAGTATTATCCTGAAATCCTAGATTACATTTTTAATAAATTAATAATATTAGAGTATATTTTAAAAGTGTTTGGGAATTGAATCTGAACTCATAGTTGCACAAATGCACTCTGCTTTGATACTGTGTGTGCTTTATTTTGTTTTGGGGACAATTTCCCTTTTTCTCTAGAATCCCTCTCCTCATCATTTGCCATTTTGTTTTGAAAAATTCTTCCAATATGTTGGTATGAATTGATGTGAGAGTTACAGCAAAACGCATAGAAAAGGAAGAGATAAGAGATGGATGGCTTGTTTGTAGAACAGAACCAAGGACCCAAAGCATAGTAATTACTTTTAATATTAAGTACTTATAGGTTGATGATGATGGTATCATTCTGCCATTTTCCTAGTTTATGGCTCAATATAAATTCCAATATAGTGTTTAAAAAAAATTTAAAAATTAAAACCAAGAGCCATAAAAAGTGCAACAATACAAGAAAATGACAAATATAAATTCCAGTAACGTGTACAATGCCTATTCATTTAAAGAATAAGTCTGCAGAGGCTTGTTGACACACAAACCTATTTTGCTGTTTGTTGAAAGAGAGGTTGGGGGGGGGGGGGGGTCAAGGAGCTCTGGAGCTTGAGGCCAGCCTCTAAGAAAGCCCTTTCTCATATTCCCACCAGATTTATCTGTGAAAGTTGTATGACAGACAGATTGGCTCCCCAGCAGATCTGAAAACAATAGGAAGGGTTCTAAAGTTGAATGTGTGTCTGCCTTCAAGTTGTTCATTGGAGTTCCCCTGTGTTTGGGTTTTCTTTATTTACTGTGATAATTTTAGCATGTGGACAATTTCAACAGAAAGGAAGAAACCATGAAAATGAACAAAATCTGGCTACCAGTATTTAAAAAATCTAAAATCATAACAATAAATAAAAAACAAAACTCAAACACAGAAGAAATCCAGAGAAGAAACAATCAGGAGCAACTAATCACCTCTCAAAGAATTCCCCAAGGCATACTTAAAAACTGTCAGGCCATCAAATGCTAAGGTGGCCAATTGAGACATTCATACATTACTCCAACAGACAAAAGTTCTTTCTCCCACCCTGGACTTTCCACAGTTATAGAAGTCCAAAAAACCTACAACAACCCAGTGATTCTGGCCATGAAAGCCTTCGACAATACATTGGCTGTAGCTATTTGAACCAGTTGATGTTTCTAAAGACTTTTTAAAGGTAGTCCCATATAATGTTTGTTAGAGTAATCCAACCAGGATGTAACTAAGGCATGTGTCACCATGACCAGATCTGACATCTGGAACATAAGCTTTAACTGTGCTTCCATGGAGCTACCACTGGATCCTGAGCTATTTTCATCTCATCCTATTCCCTGAATTGCCTTTTGAGAAACCAGAAGTACCTATGTCTTCTTTGTATTAAGTGTCAGCTTATTCACTCTCACCCAATCCATTACTAAAAACAAGTACCCGTTCAGGATCAAAACAACTTCTGGTAGAAAAATAGTGGAGTTGGGTGTCATCCACATACTTATGGTACCAAACTCCGAAACCACCCAGATGAACAGCTAAAGGACTGAATAGAAGTGCCCCAGCCTCATCTTTTGAATTCTCTCCTCCAGAAGAGAACAAAGGAACTGTTAAGATAACAGCCCTCAAATCCCATCATTGCAAGAATGATGCCATAGTTCAGTGGTTCTCAACCTGTGGGACCCCAGGTGTTTTGGCCTACAACTTCCAGAAATCCCAACCAGTTTACCAGCTGTTAGGATTTCTGGGAGTTGAAGGCCAAAACATGGGGACCCACAGTTTGAGAACCATTGCCGTAGTTGATAGTATGGAAAGCCACTGAGGGTTTCAACAGTATCAACAGGGACATGCTTCCTCCATCTAGTTTCCAGCATAGACCATCTACCAAGCCAACAGAGCCATCTCTCTCGCATAACCAGGCCTTAAAACAAAACTGAAATATAACTCAATACTATATGCAGTTAGTAGTCTAGCCATTGAAATTTTTCCATATTCTTCAAAGGCGGTCTCACATGGAACATTTTAAAGTAATCTACTGATAATATTAAGGCATGTGTCATTGTAGCTTGGTCTAACTTTGCTCAGTGGGCCATACAAGAAATTGTGAAATAGTAACAGCTTCACAATTAATTGTTCATGACAAAGCAAATGGCTAGTAGTTCAGTGAGGGGAGAATGTATACTGCCTAAGAGATGAAAACACAAATACAAGCAGAAGCAAGTTGTTTCCACAAAACTTTTCTAGAGTAATTAAACATCCCTTCTCCAGACATTGTCAGTGTTAATTTCATCAGATCAATTTTTTTCTAAGCCAAATCTTTCCAGTCTCTATCTGTCCCCACTGCAAGCAGGGTAGTCTCAATGGATTGCCACGTTTATGTTATGTTGAAAAAATTAAGTAGTTCAGTAATAAGGAACTTCAGTGACCACGGTTTGAACTACTTACCTTACGCTTTAAAAAAATGTCATGTAAACAGAAAGTGGTTTTTTAAGTGATGCTCTAGTAAGAGTAATTGTCTTCGATCATTTTGTGCTTTCTTGATTTGTTACAGACATCTATGTTGATTCACAAAGCAGAATTGCCCGTTTTTATCAAAGTGATAAAACTAGGCATATCCATTTGAATATCATGACATTTATTTCTAGTTTACAGTGTACCTTCACTTCAGTCTGCGGTGTCTTTCTCTTCTTCTGTGCCATTCTTCTGAAGTGCCATTTTAACTGATTTCAATAATTCTCCATAATAAATTGTATTTTCGTGAAATAGCAAGTTAACTGATGTGTAAATCAAATTAAATTTCTTGTTCTTTCTACATATTCATTCTTAGTCTCTTTCCTTTTTTACTTTCACTAACAGCTGATTTAAACTATTAAGGGGTTGGAGCTTTCCTGACATCTGTAATCTCCGTTACTGAGTAGGCAAGTAATATTTTGGAGAAAAGTGTTACATTTAAAGAATAGCATGAACCTTTTCTTAGGGATTCTGCATGCTTCCCTGTATTTAAATTAAGCATGTTTTCTTTATATGAAATTACTAATCTTGATTTCCTTTCCCTGTTTTAAAGCTTTCTATTCTTGGTTCTGTGCAACTTCAAAGCACAAGTAAAACAGTTACTACTTAATTAAATGAACACAGTGTGTTTGTTATATTTTGCTCAGATTTGTAGTTGAAGGTGACATGTTTATTTAAATACTTTGTTTCTTTTGCCAGGCACTAACTCATGATGCATATTCTTAAAAATATGTGCTCAGTGTACTTATAAATAAGGGACTTTAGGAGTGAAGGGCAGGAAATGAAAATCCTGTCCTTTAGTAAATCTTAGTTTTGATAAGGAAGGATTACTTTTAACATTTCCGTAAATAGAAAGAGTACAAGAGATATGGTATTGCTGATCATTCTGCAAAGGGGGGTGTCATAGTTTTCCCATCAAATATTTGTGTGTGCTATAAGGGTAATACAGCTTTCCATTCAGCCTTGCCTATTTACATCAATCAAACCTTCATGTTACAATAGTTGTCCTTAAACTATGAGCCTTTTCATGCATGGCTCTTAATGTATGGCTATGTTTGTAATCATTCCCTTTAACCAATCTCCCAGTTTTTGCGCATTTTGTGTCACATTTTGGCAGTATTTTTCATTGACTTCTAACATTACAGTATTCGAATTAAAATGTTAAGAACAAAGCATATAACCTATTTAAGTACCATTTATTTTTATTTGTTTATCATAAGACAGAGTTTCTAAACATTCACTAAAGCTGCTATTTTTCCATTCTTGATTTTCATTGCTTAGGTTGGATTATCGCAAGAAGCCCAGGATCAAATGAGGAAAATGCTGTGTCAGAAGGAGTCCAACTATATTCGTCTCAAAAGGGCTAAAATGGATAAATCAATGTTTGTGAAGATTAAAACCCTTGGAATAGGAGCATTTGGTGAAGTCTGCTTAGCAAGAAAAGTGGATACCAATGCTTTATATGCAACAAAAACTCTGCGAAAAAAGGACGTGTTACTTCGCAACCAGGTTGCCCATGTTAAAGCTGAGCGTGATATCCTTGCAGAAGCTGATAATGAGTGGGTAGTTCGTTTGTATTATTCATTCCAAGATAAAGACAATTTGTACTTTGTTATGGACTACATTCCAGGAGGAGATATGATGAGCTTGTTAATTCGAATGGGAGTCTTCCCAGAAAACATGGCCCGGTTCTACATAGCGGAACTTACCTGTGCAGTTGAAAGTGTTCATAAGATGGGCTTCATTCATAGGGACATAAAGCCTGACAACATTCTGATTGATCGTGACGGCCATATCAAACTGACCGACTTTGGGCTTTGTACTGGCTTTCGGTGGACACATGATTCCAAATACTATCAGAGTGGTGAGAGAAATATTTTATCTTAAAATGTACTTTGTTTCTTCTAAGCTGTTAACATATTGAGCAATAGAATATTTACTTTAACAAAAGGTGCATTTTCTATAGCATCCACAACATTTGGTTTTGGTTGAGAATCATAACACTTGGTTACATCTTGATCAAAGTAAATGTATCGTATATATCTGTTTTTAAAACAAAAAATCAACCCAATAAATAGACCAACTTATACACGGATCAGTTTTGGAATAGGGACCCAGCTCTAAAGCAGAAGCAGACAGGCTTTTACAATAAGTAAGGATGCCACAGTCTGTCTGCAGAAAGGCTTATGCAGTAAGCTCCTATTTAAAATGGTCACTACCATCTTGCTCCACTTCAAGTACCCAAAATAGCTCTATCATATTGTTGATGAATGCCTCTCAAGCTGAAAAAAAACTAGGAAGGAGGGAAGAGTGGCTTTCTCTGGTTTGAGCAAGGAAGAGGAAATGGAGTGGAGTTTCTATCTTTACCTCTTGTCACTGTCTTTTCATTAAGTTCCTAATAGAGGCAAGACAACTTTCTTGCTTTTTCTCATCCCCTTTTTTCAAGAGGGTTTCCAAATCTCAGCAAAGAGCTTTCTAGGCTCTTAATTTTTGTGAATATATTTGCAAATCCAATACTATTTTACCATGTCTGTCATGTGCACACATAATCAGGTAAATGGATATGTGACATAAACATGTTGTAAATATTGTAAAAAACTTACCACAAGGCACATGACTGCTACATCCTATTTCAGTGGACTCCTAATGCATTGTTTTCTTTTATTAATTATTCCACATGCTTTTTAAAATTAGAGTAAAAGTGCTTGAAAACTGGTGTGGGGGTGGTGGTTAACATAAGTGGTAGAAATAATGTGATTCTTAAAGCACGTTACGTGTTTTCATAGATGCTTTTGTGGAGTTCAGACATGGCATTAGCTCTTGGGTTTCTGCATTTCAGGAGATCACTCACGTCAAGACAGCATGGATTTCAGTAATGAATGGGGTGATCCAGCTAGCTGTAAATGTGGAGACAGACTAAAGCCGCTTGAACGCAGAGCAGCACGTCAGCATCAGAGGTGTCTCGCACACTCACTTGTGGGGACACCAAATTATATTGCACCAGAAGTATTGTTACGAACAGGTAACTCCTTCAGCTTGTTTTAACATTTGTCAAAGTAAGTTGTCTCTGTTGGCTTACTAGAGGAATAAATTTTCAGAAGCTAACTGGTCCATAATATGGAAGCTCAAGATTAACAGACCTCTTATCTTTGGAAGAAGAAACTTTTTTTAAAGTATAGGTGCTGTAAAAGACCGAAGCGGATCAATTTCCAAAACATTTAGCTTTTTTCAGGAATTTCTGAAAAAACTGTTACAGATTATATGTCAAATAAATAATCGACTTCTCTGACAGATACACTAGATTGGATTGATGTAACAATCACCAGGATTATAAATTTAGATGAACTTTTTCACTGTGTAATTTTCACAGATATGTAGACTCTTGTTGTAAAAATTAAACTAGGTTATCTGCAACTGTGAATCTAATCTTAAGATAATGTTATTCACTTCTCCGGACAAATACCTGTTATAATTCTTCTTCATGTGGTCTGTGAAATCCACACACATGGGTTTTCCCTTGCGCATGTGCAGATTCTTGGATACTCTAACTAGAAAGATCTAAAGACAAGCACCGCCCACCTTCCCATCAGCCCTAGCACCCAAGGCGGGGCTTGCTCCTCAGCCCTTTTTTCCTCGTGAAGCAGGACACATCTCGGATTGCTCTCTCTAGCTTTTTTCTTCTGACTAGGATCTTCCTCGACGACCTCCCTTCTCCATTCCTCGACCACGGACCGTTTTTAAGGCTTGCTATGTCTATCCCTACTTTTAAAAAATGCTCAGCCTGTGGGGTTAATCTACCCGAGGCTGATAAACACCTAAAATGCCTGTTGTGCCTGGGGGAGGCCCACCTAAAGCAAGCCTGCAATATTTGCAGGAGCTTCACCACTAGGGCCCAAAAGAGCCGGGATTCGCGCCTTAAAGCGCTTCTTTACGACCAGTCTCTGGCGCCAGAACAGCTTCGCCAAGGCGCTCAGCCTTCTCCCGAGCCTCAGTCCCCTCCCTTGCAGGAGAGAGTTAGCCCCCTCCTCCGCAGCAAGAAGTTGACCCACTGGAGGGACCCTCTCCTTCCCAGGGCGAGCCGCCAAAAAAGCAGGTGAAGCCGCCCAAAAAGGCACCTCAAAAGACTAAACACAAGGAGAAAGAAAGACAACAAAAAAGGAGACACCTCACTGCCCAACCGGCCTTGAGATCTCCTATGGCTGAACCGCCAGCAGTCTTCCTTGAACTGCCTGAAATGGAGCAGGACCCAGCGTCCTTCATGGAGCTCCAGGAGCCTCCCCAACTGCTCCCCATTGATGTGCTCACGTCCCAAGTGGACCCGAGCCTTGCCTTATGTCCTCCCCTCCTCCAGCCAGCTCAACTGGCCCCGGTGCCCGAGCGTTCTCTCTCCCCGGTACCTGCTGCCCCCGCTGCTTCTCCAACCGCGCGGCGCCGCTCTCCTCCTCCTCCCGGTCCCACAGCCCTCCTCCCAAACGCCGGCTCGGTCGCAGTTCGCACTGCTCATGGCCCCAGGATTATCCTTTTCCTCCTTTCCCTTACCCGCCCTTCCCTTATTACCCTCCCTATCATTACCAAGGAGGCTTTGAAAGCCCTGTGGAACCGCCTCCCTCCCGCCCTCAGGCCCGCCCTCCGCCCACAGCTACTGTTGCTTCTCCTCCGCCCGAACCGCCAGCTACTCCCCACCAGGTGGCAGCGCCTCCTTCCCTTTCTACTCCTATTCAAGCAGAAACACAAGAGGCTGATATTTCTCGAACTGAACCTTCCTCTGACCCCACAGCCTCTGCCTCAGTTCAACAAGAGGCCGAGCCTGATCCTCTCCAAGCGGAGGAATACAAAGCATTTGCAGCATTGCTCATTCGCCTCTCTAGAGCCATCAATTTGGCAACCCCTCCCCCACCCAATGCTGTTCAAGATCCATGCTTTACCACCTCAGAACAGCGACCCCCTATGGCTGCTGTGTTACCAACACTGCCCTATCTATTACAAATATTAAAAGCCACAGGTGTGGCACCAGGCCTGTTCCCAGCAACCTCCAAAAGGGCTGAAAATCTTTACAAGCTTGACCTGAAAGAAGCCACATGGCTTGCTAAGTTTCCTAATGCCAATTCTCTGGTGACGGACGCTCAGCCGAAACCAATACAAAGAAACCAAATTTCCCCCTCCTATAAGGAGGGAAAGAAGCTTGACAACATGTCAAGAAAGTTTTATTCCTCAGCCTGCCTATTCACTAGAATGGCCCATTATGGGGTATACATGAGCTGTTATCATACATACATCTGGAATAAAGTAACTCCCTACCTTGAATTGCTACCACCGGCTGAACAAGCCATGGCTAGCGCCTTTGCCCAAGAGGCTGCCCTTCTCTCCAAGCTCCAAAAGGACTTAGCTAAGAATACCACTGATAACTCAGGAAAACTGATTGCGGGATCTGTGGCCTTGAGAAGACATGCTTGGCTTAGGGCGTCTACACTATCCCAAGACCAACGCAACCTGATTGAGGATCTCCCTTTGGATGAGACAGGTGTGTTTAACACGGAAACTAATTCCCAACTTGAACAGTCACACAAAAATTAACAAATTGTTAGTGGCTATGGTCAACGCCCTTACCAACAGCGCCAAAGGTGGAGGCCTTATAATAGGTACCACTATTCCCGGGGAGGCTATTATTACCAGAACTATAGGGACAGACAGCGTCCTCAGATGCCACCCTCGAACACTAGGAGGCCCCCTCTGCCCTTTCGAGGACAGTCATGTGGTTCCAGGCCCCCTAACAACAACAGATGGCGTTTTTAACCCGTCACCCTCTCCCCCTCCTTCCACCCCACCCTCACATCCCACTCCTATACACTCTGCACACTTACATCATTATGACACTATCCCACACCTTACTTTCCTTGACAGACTCCTGCCCTTTGCATCAGTTTGGCAATCCATCACTACTGACAGATGGGTCCTTAACATAATTCACTACGGCTACACTATTGAATTTGACTCATGCCCCCCACTAGGGCGCATACTACTCACTACACCTTCACCTGCTCTGTGGGAAGAGATTGACTCCTTACTACACAAAGGAGCCATCTCCCCTGTCTCATTAGATGATATTGGCGAGTGCCTTTTCTCTCGCTACTTTTTGGAAGATAAACGAGACGGTGGCCAACGGCACATCCTTGACCTCAGGGGAGTCAACAAGTTCATCAAGCCCCACAGGTTCCGTATGGTTACCCTGGCGGTTATCCTCCCGTTTATCAAACGGGGAGACTGGATGGCCACGATTGATTTAAAAGATGCTTACTTCCACATTTCTATTGCCCAAGACCACCGTAGGTACCTCTGCTTTGCCCTAGAAGGACAAGTTTCCAATTTCAACTCCCTACCTTTTGGCCTCTGCACAGCTCCCCACGTGTTCACTAAGTGTCTCGCGGTTGTGGCAGCCCATTTGCGGAAACGCGGAATTTCCGTATTTCCATATATTGACGACTCGCTTCTGATTTCGCCGACAAGAAATCAGCTCCTCTCTGACATATCATATACTTTATCTCTTTTACAGGACCTTGGGCTCATTGTCAACCTCGAGAAATCTCAACTGATTCCAACACAACACATTCTTTTCATAGGTGCCATGATAGACTCCAATTCCCAGAGGGCATTCCTTCTAGAGGACTGGTTCCTCAACCTCAATCGGGCCATCACCGGCCTCCTCTCCCAGGGATATGCCTCTGCATGGACCACTCAGTCCATCCTGGGCCACATGGCGTCCACCACAAGTGTCACACCCTTTGCCAGGCTCCGACTTCGCCCACTTCAGGCTTGGTTCCTTGCTGCCTTCGATCCCCTTGTAGACAGTCAGTCTGTCATCCTCCCCCCCCCCCCCCTCCTGTCCTCAGGTCACTCATATGGTGGACAAAGGAGTCCAATGTGTGCTCGGGTATGCCCTTTCTCCCCCCTCACCCATCCCTGTCAGTGACCACAGATGCCTCTGAGGGAGGCTGGGGAGCCCACATGCTAGACCTCAAGACCAGCGGCCGCTGGTCCCCAGAGGAGAAGCGACTCCACATAAACTCACTCGAACTGTTGGCAGTAGAGAAAGCCCTTCGGGCATTCTCGAACCTAGTTCGCAACCACACCGTCCAGATAATCACGGACAACACCTCTGTCCAGTTTTATCTCAACAAACAGGGTGGGACTCACACAACCTCCTGACCCTCTCAATTCGCATCTGGAACTGGTGCATACAGAGGAACATTTTCCTGGTGGCAGTTCACCTTCCAGGCAAGGGCAACACCTTAGCGGACTCCCTCAGTCGGACGTCCATGACCACTCACGAGTGGCATCTTCACCCCAGGGAGTTCAAATTCATAACGCGCCGTTGGGGCCACCCACAGGTGGACATGTTTGCATCCCTCAACAATGCTCATTGCCCCCACTTCTGTGCAAGGCTAGACCCTCGCGCATCCCCAGGTTGCCTAGGAGATGCCTTCCTCTTCCAATGGTCCCTGGGCTTCCTTTACATGTTTCCACCCCTCCCACTCCTCTCCAGAGTGGTGGCGAAGATTGTCTCAGACAAGGCCGATTGCATCCTCATAGCGCCATGGTGGCCCAGGCAACCGTGGTTTGCCCCCCTCCTCCATGCAGCCAAGGGCAACTTTCTGCGCCTGCGATCCAGCCCGGACCTGCTGACGCTACAAGACAGCCTACTTCAACACCCAGACCTTCCAACCCTCCGCCCGACGGCTTGGAGGATAACCCCTTAAACCACATCTCTGATGCGGCACGCCTCATTCTGTTGGCGGCCCAAAAGGCCTCGACTAAAAAGTCATATACCTACAAATGGAAAAAGTTTGCTACTTTTTCCGAGTCCCGGGGCCACCCTCCTCTATCAGCCCCTATTCCGGTGGTGATAGATTTCCTGGTTCATCTTTCATCCCTTAATTTCTCCCTCTCCTCGATAAAGTGCTATCTAGCTGCCCTGTCGTGGTACAGGAGGAGAGCTGGACTCCCGTCCCTCTTTCAAGACTCTATTATCCACACGTTCCTGAAAGGTTATAAGATGATCCACCCCCCAGTTTCCCCCGCCACCTCCAGCCTGGAGTCTTGAGCTTGTTCTTTCCCAGTTGTCTAAACCTCCATTCGAGCCCATGGCTCGTGCTGATATCTCCCATCTCTCCTGGAAAACAGCATTTTTAGTTGCTATTACCTCAACCAGGAGAGCTAGTGAGATAACAGCCCTCAGGGCTGATCCCCCGTTTATAAGGTTCCATGAAGACAAGGTTGTTTTTCGAACTGATGTTACCTTTCTACCTAAAGTTGTGTCACATTTTCATATGTCCCAGGACATCACCCTCCCTGCCCTGTTTCCTAAACCATCCTCTCAGTTGGAGTTGTCCCTACACTCCCTGGATGTCAAAAGGGCACTTTCCTTCTATATTGACAGGACTGCCAGTTATAGGAAGTCGCCCAGACTTTTCCTTAAATATAGAAAAGATGCCCTCGGCACTCCAGTCTCTTCCCAGCGTCTGGCGTCATGGATAGTTTCCACAATTCGGTTGGCCTATCAATTGGCAGGTAGAGATCCTCCCCCGGACATTACAGGCACATTCCACGAGGTCGCCTTTCTGCGGGGAGTTCCAGTTCATGATATCTGCAAAGCAGCAACATGGTCCACTCCTTCCACCTTTGCATCTCATTACAAGTTGGACATCCTCACCAAGAGAGATGCAGCCTTTGGCAGAGCCGTTCTCTTCTCCTGTGTGGCATGACCCACCTCCAGGTCAGTAGCTTGTTACTCACCCATGTGTGTGGATTTCACAGACCACATGAAGAAGAAGTATGGGTTGCTTACCTGTAACCATATTTCTTCGAATGTCAGGTATGTGAAATCCACAGGAACCCGCCCATCCTCCCCACTGTCATGCCTCTTTTCGTACTGCGTTTTTCGTGGAAACGGACTGAGGAGCAAGCCCTGCCTTGGGTGCTAGGGCTGATGGGAAGGTGGGCGGTGCTTGTCTTTAGATCTTTCTAGTTAGAGTATCCGAGAATCTGCGCATGCGCAAGGGAAAACCCATGTGTGTGGATTTCACAGACCTGACATTCGAAGAAATATGGTTACAGGTAAGCAATCCATACTTTCGGTTATGCAAAATAATTATTTAAAAATATTTTTTTCTGAAGTTTAGCTGTACTGATGATGCAATATTACCTAAGTCTATTTAGAAACAAACTAAATTTACTTACAGTAAATTGCTTACATTACAGGACAATTTTATTCAACTCCTATTGAATATTTAGCGTGCTAATACAGAATATAAACACTCATTTTTAATCAAATGGATTGATAGTTCATGTATCAATACGTGGCACATTTTGGGAAAATCAAACTTAATACTGACATCCAAATTACATTGCACAGTCTCCTCAGTTTTATGATAAATTTCAATAAATGAAGGGAAAAAACTTCCCGAATTTTAAAGGTCATGAACTTGATTAAATATATGTTTTAATTACAAGTTTTCATGATTAATTACTATTACTCAAAAAGATACATCCCACAAGTTTTTTAAAAGATGGCTATAGGATCATTTAAAAATATAAAGCATTCAATGATGCATCAAAGTAAATTAGGTGCAAACATTTAGTCTCTTGCTCTCTGAAATTGGAACTGATATGTGGCTTTACAAAACACAGCTTGAGTTTTATTGATGTGTTTGCATCTGTTTGGACACATTCATGTGTGTGTGTGTTTCACTGTTGTGCTAACTTCATAACTTTATGACACTTCACGCTGAGGGTGATTGAACTGTTGAACTCGATGTCCTGCTAACTAGCAGTAATATTTGACTAATTTCTCTGCAGTGCAGTCAGATTGACAAAAAAGCCTTTTCAGTAAAAAGCCGCATCATATCCAGTTCACAGTAGTTGGAAACAAGAACAAAACACCAATCAATAGCCACAATCATTTCCATTTTAAATTACCAATCTTTCAATAAATCACTGTGGTGTAATGGTTTGACTCTATGACACTGCGTTCAAATTCCTACTCAGCCATGAGAACCCACTGGCTGACCTTTCAGCAAGACATACAATAACAACTTTTTTTAAAAAGCAGGTGCAAACCTCTTCTAGTCAAGAAAATTCTGTAATAAAACGGCCTTAACTCAGAAGGCAAAGATCAATGACAATATATCAATATCTTTTTGATAAAAATAGATCAATATTTGAAGGGGGAAAGCCAAACTGTGCATAGATATTAAAACTGTACCATCAGCAACAGCTCGTCAGTAATTGGTAGATTCCAAAAAACAGTCTGGTTTGACAACACACTTCACATCCAGATTGCCTCTACCAAGTCACTTAGCTGAAGTAACTCTGCACAATACTATCTTCATACAAGAAGCATTGGCAGAATCCTAACGAATTAGCTACCATTTCATTATAGTTTTACCCATCATGTTTTAATGGCAGCCACAGTGTACTTCTTCCCATTTAGTACTTTCCATCAGCAAGCTGTTGCACCTGAGTGATTGGGGCAGATGAGTTAAAACAAGTGATACCCCTTATGGTAGCTTGAGTCAGTCTTGTCCCCCCCCATCATTACCATCATCACTTCCTATCCATCGGGAAGTAGCAGCCACTAATGAAAGGACCCACAGCATTGACATCTCCGGCTCATTCTCTGCACTAATATCAGCCAGCATGCCAACATTTTAAATCAAGAAAGAACTTTCTAAGAAAGCTCTACAGAGATACTCACAGGAACACCTCAGCAAGTGAGAATCCAACAGTGGCAGGCTAAAACTCAGAACTTCAATCAGTGGCTGATACCAGATGAGAAACTCCCTCCTGGGCACACAGAAGACTGGGACCACAAGTTGCAGAGCCAATCTTAAGAAATGGGGATGCAAAGTGGAGTCCACAACATGCGAGTATGGGCAAGGACAAACCGCAGACCACTTACTACAATGCAGTCTGAGTCATGCCTTCTTACAACAACACCAGAGGCACTCCAAGTGGCCAGCCTCTGGTCAAAGGAAATTTAGTATAATGCCCAGTTTTGTTTGTGGTTTTTTTATACAGAACAGTTAGTAAAAATTTGAAAGCTAGAGGAACTGGATTAAAATACGTGATATATCTTTAACATTATCTAAAACTAGCATTGATGCAGTTAATTATTGAGTTTGCTTTTGTTTCAGGATATACACAGCTGTGTGACTGGTGGAGCGTTGGGGTGATTCTTTTTGAAATGTTGGTGGGACAGCCTCCCTTCCTGGCCCAAACACCATTGGAAACACAGATGAAGGTAACTGAGAGAGATCTAATTTGCTTCAAAATTAATTAGGAAAAAAATGAATACATAAGAAAATCCTAAAAACTTTATTCTGCCATTGCATTAGAATAGTCTCTGTGTCACACTGTCTTCATTTTTCTTCCTCATGATTTATTTGAAATTTCAGTGTTGATCTGAAACTGTAAGTAGGTTGGTATAAATCCTTGCTTTTAGAAAGTTAATGCAAAATTTGGAGAGTCTTTTCCTCCCACATCTTTTTCCCTGTGGTGTGCAAGGGTAATTTTGCCACTTCACCCCAAGCCATTTTAGACTCAACTACGGGAGAGGAGAGTAGCCTTTATCAAAACCAAAAATAATAATGATTTCCTATAGGCTGTATTTTGTCCATACCTGTTCTCCAAGAACCGAGATAGCAGAGTACATATCTGGGACACATAATCAATGTAGTTGAGAGGGCAGCAATGGAGCAGTTGCAGTCATTTCTGGCTAGACCTCTTCCAGTCTGGCTTCCATTCTGGGCATGGGACGGAAACGGTCCTGGTCTCCATCTCGGATGAGTTGCGTTGCCAGCTGGATCAAGGCGGGTCGGCGCTGCTTGTGTTATTGGATCTCACAGTAGTGTTTGACACTGTCGATTACGATCTATTGACCCACCGCCTTGCCGGGGTTAGGGGGATCGCCCTTAATTGGGTGCCCTCCTTCCTCCGAAACCGGCTGCAGAGAGTGAGAAGGGGTGAGGTTGTCTCCGAGGGTTCCCCACTTCATTGCGGGGTCCTTCGGGGGGCAATCCTCTCCCCTCTGTTATTTAACATCTATATGCGACCACTTGCCCAGCTGGTGCGCAGCTTCGGGCTTGGGTGCCATCATTGCGCTGATGACACCCAGCTCATTCTGAGGGTGGATGGCTGGGCCGAATCCGTACCCAATAATTTCCACCGTTGCCTTGAGGCTGTTACTGGATGGCTGCGAGCCAGTAGGCTGAAGGTGAATCCGGTCAAGACGGAGATCCTGTGGCTCAGTCGCCCGGGCGGTAGGGATGTTTAGCTTCCGACCCTGGACGGCGTGACCTTACGTCCGTCGTCTTCTATTAAGAGTCTCGGGGTAACCCTGGTCCCTCTGTTGTCGATGGAGGCACATGTCTCCACCGTCAGCAGAGTGGCATTTTTCCATCTTCGCCAGGCAAGGAAGCTCGCCCCTTATCTGTCCCGCTGCGACCTAGCCACAGTGGTCCAAGCTACGGTCATCTCAAGGCTAGACTACTGTAACGCTCTGTACATTGGCCTTCCTCTGTCGGTGATCCGGAAACTCAAGCTGGTGCAGAACGCTGCAGCCTGGCTCCTTACGGGGAGTGTGGTGAGCGCTCACATTACACCCATGCTACGCGAACTGCACTGGCTACCAGTAGAATGCCGGATCACCTTCAAAGTGTTAGTTTTAACTTTTAAGGCCTTACATGGTCTGGGGCCAGTACGGGACCACTTCATCCCGTACTATCCCACCAGATCGTTGTGCTCCGAGGAACAGAACCTCCTGGTCATTCCCTCCCCTAAAACGTATCGCTTGACGGCAACCCGTTGGCGGGCCTTTTCAATAGTGGCTCCAACACTTTGGAACTCATTGCCTGCCGACGTTCGCGCTATGCAGAACATCCTCCCATTTCGGAAAGCATGTAAGACCCTGCTATTCCAGCAGGCTTTTGGAGCTGGATGAGCTGCAGTTCCTGTTGCATGTCGCGACTTGTGCTCATTTGTTTTATCCTGTGCCACACTGTGTCCAGTATGTGGCTTACTGTGCTTTTTAGATATGTTTTAATCATGGTTTTAATTCTGTTGTGTATGATTGTTTTATGAGTAAGCTGTTAGCCGTCCCGAGCCTTTGAGGAAGGACGGCAAACAAGTACGAATTAATAAATATTAAAAAATAATAAATAAATGTCCATTACTATCATGTTAAATGTTATTTCGTAAAAGCAATTGGAGTGATTAAATAGTAATAAATTATAATCTGTTCCAGTACTTCAGCTATCCTCTGTGTGGATAAAGTTAAGATTGCGGTAAATATTGGACACAGCAAAAAGATTATTTGATGTTTGAAGGCCAGATGAATTAACTCGGTTTGCACTTGTGACACCTGGGCACTAGACTCTGAGCTGTAGAGATCTATAGAGCTAGACATTGCAGATATCTTTAAGTACCATCCATTATGTCAGAGGTGAGATGAGTGTGGCATATTGGCCACATGTGATGCCCAGGCTCCACTTTAGCAGTACCCTAATCTCCTGAAACCCCTGCCTCAATAGTCTCCTTAAGATGTCTCAATAGTTTTTACCATGCAGAAAAGCGTCCTGCTTTCCAAAGCAGCACACACAACCCCCCCACAGGGCTTCTTAAACTACTTCCATTTTTATCCCTGTCCTACTGGAAATGATGTCACTTTCTATTGACATTTTGGGGGACACACACAAAAACGTGGCATTTTGGCATCCTCATAGAAGGTGCAGAGGTGGACATTGTTTAGATTACAAGGAGGGCTTGTGTGGTCCTTAGCCACAGTGTTTGCCACAGACTCTGCTATAGCCAGAATATGATAGAGAGCCCTGAGTGGTTTAATAGAAAAATGATCTATTGTAGAGAATTGCTCTTAGTATGCACATATTCTCTATTCCAGCACAAGGACCTGATAGGATCCTGGTTTGCATCTGGAGAGTAAAAGGTGCCTTCACAGATTTAACGGTTCCATTTTACCTTCCGCATTCACATCCTGTTTTTTTAAAGAAGGCTCTGAACATGCTTTTGTTTGCTAATTTTTCCCCCAAGGACGACACTTTGCTCACAGATACAGTTTTGGTCCCAGCCTACTCTGGAACAACAGAGAAAGATTTCCTAAAAGTGACTAAAATGAACATGTTGCCGAAACGGTTGCTTTCAATTCCAAATGATACTGCTATTGTAGTCAGTTAAAATGTTCCAGGCACCTCCCCATGGCCATCTGATCCCTGACTTTGCTTCTACCAGCTGTCTTTATACTCAGGATCAAAAAGCCCTTATTTTCTGCTTTCAGGCTATTGTAATGTATGCTTCCTGAAAGATTTTGTGATTCTTACTGTGCATTTTGTCAGTTGTGAGACAGTTCCAATGACTGATGCTCTTTCTTTTCTCTGTCTCTCTTTCTCTCTCTTGCATTTTATAGCTCAGTGTTTCCCAACCTTTTTTGAGCCGCGGCACACTTTTAACATTAAAAAAATCCAGGGGCACACCACCAACCAAAATGACACAAAATGACACTAACACAGTAAAGAACGGCTGGGGGATGGTGACCTGCTGGGAGCAGCTGCTGGGAGTGCCGAAGCCGGGGGGGGGAGGATCCAGGCCGCGCCATGCCCCGCCCCCTCCCCCCGGCTTCAGTTCTCCCACAGAGGAGAAGCATGAGCGGTGGACGGGCTTCAGTAGGCGGGGCTCCTCCTCTGCACGGCTTCAGCGAGCGAGGGGTGAGAGTCGTGGCGGGAGTCATGGCGGATTGGAGGCTGGCTGGGGAAACGGCTGAAGGAGGTGGCGCCCCGGCCCCTTCTTCTTTTTCTTCACCGCCACTCGGCCCTTCCTCCTCCTCTCCCAAGCAGCAGGAGTTCAGCAGGAGGAGGGGGGAAGGAAGGGGGGCAGAGAGCTTTTCTCGCGGCACACCTGGTGATCGCTCACGGCACACTAGTGTGCCACGGCACACTGGTTGAGAAACACTGTTATAGCTTATTCCAAATTAATGATCATTGAAGGACAACTACTGATACAGAATGAGCTCAAATGGGGTTCATCTTAATTTGATCATTTATATGAGATTGGATGAGAAATTAGTTGTCTTTGCCTTCTGTAAGATTTAAATAAATACTATAAATTATTCTGTTTTTTCATAAATGGATAAAGATGTAAGGTAGCATATTTAAACTTTATCCAGTTGGGTTCATAGGTATTGGCTTTGAATTTTTTTAATGCTTACCAGTGTTTTTGTTCTCCAAACATAGTAGTGCTGCTATGGAAGTACCTATTTATATATCTTTGATTATGTATGTTTCTATATGTGTGAAATTCATTAAGCAATGAAATCAACTTTTCCTTCTCATTAGTTGCCTTCAGGCTGAAATCTTATATTCTAACATTGTGCCTGTGCTTTATTTTTAAATAAAGGTTATCAACTGGAAAACGTCTTTGCATATCCCAGTACAAACAAAACTATCTCCAGAAGCATCTGACCTTATTATTAAGCTCTGTCGAGGACCAGAAGACCGCTTGGGCAAGAATGGCGCTGATGAAATAAAAGCACATCCGTTTTTTAAATCTATTGATTTTTCAAGTGATTTGCGACAGCAGCCTGCTTGCTATATTCCTAAAATTGCCCATCCTACAGATACATCTAATTTTGACCCAATTGACCCAGATAAATTATGGAGTGAGGATAAGGAAGGCAATGTAAATGACACACTTAATGGGTGGTATAAGAATGGGAAACATCCTGAACATGCTTTCTATGAATTCACATTTCGAAGGTTTTTTGATGATAATGGGTACCCATATAGCTATCCAAAGCCTATAGAATATGAATACAGTAATTCTCATAGATCAGACTCACAGTCAGATGAAGATGATGAGAGGACCAGCAGAGAGGCCCAAAATCACGATCTAGTATATATTTAGTATAGAGGTTGAGATGAAACCATTCTTTGGGATTCCTCAATATATGCTGCAAGAATATCTGAGAGATCTGATTTTCTGCACACTTGGATTAATTGGGAGAAAAGGAAACACCATAATCATTATTATCATTTCTATTATTATTATTGGCCCAGTATCCGCTCCTTGTAACTTTTCTTCCCCACAAGTCTTTTTTGAACATTAACTTATTCCAGCATTGTTAATAATTATTGTAGAAAGCAGCAGTGCTAGGAAAAATAAATTATAAAGTTGAAACTCTTGTAAGGAATTAATTAGGAAATGGTGATTTCTGTAGGACATTAGAAACATGTCTCTGTATATAGACTCTATATATATATTCCTCCCATAATTATTCAGTGGTATCATTGCCTTGCATTGACCAAATATTGTACATACCCTGTACTTCGTTAAGTTGATGAACATTTTGTTTGTCTTCTTGTAGTACTTAAATCACTTATACATGAGGATGAGTTTGACATAATAAACTGACAGGCTGCCAAGGATTCCAGTTTTGGAACAAGGAAGCCTATGGCAGTAATACTCGACTCACTGCAGAAAAATATGCATAGGATTGTTTTATTCATCTGTGAACCACAATAAACAATTGAATTTTAGCTCATTAACTGTAACTTTGCCTAACGTTTTGTGAAACATAAATGGATTTGTGGTGCTGTGCAATAACACAGAATTGAAGCTGGTGGCGGTAGCGAGATGAAATGATACTGGCTTATCGCAAAGTGTCATTTATGTTAAATAAACTTGTTTCCATTTTTGCAAGTTGCTTCTCATCCTTAGCTTTTGACAGGAAACACATGAAAATTGCTTAATTGCCAAGATCTCTTAGTACTAGCACACCATTATGTAGAGAGAACTGATTGAGTTAGGCTGTCTGTAGCTCCATTAAAACTGTTCTGGAGTGGAATCATCCCAAACGACAGGGTCCTTTATTTCCAGACTAATTTGATTATATGCTTATGCTTGTTTCTCTCTTGAATTGAGAACAGGCATTTCTTTTTTAAATAAGTAGGGGAAACTACAGATCACTGAGCTTTTTCTTTCTTGCTCACTTTATAAATGCAGTTTTCTCTTCTTTATTATTTTATTTCTAATGCAGAAATGTGTAAGTAGTTAGTTAACTGTGACATGCCCATTTAAGCCTTATGCAACCCTAATTGCTCCTGAAGAATTAGCTGACTCAAATCCTGAGCTCCTTATCATAGCAGTTCTTAAGAATGTGTATATAGCTATCTGGTTCTGAAAAATAATTTGATCTCGAAAAATCTTCTTTACTGTTTTGCAGCAAGTTATTTATTATTTATTATCTAAAAAGGACAGAGCAGCTCACAAGTAACATTTGGGTTACCTTCCATCCAAATAGCATTTCAGAGCCAAACCTGCATAGTTTCATTAGCAAGACTGAATAATACGCTTTCAGATTTTTGTCCAGTCCACTTTTATTTTGAATCGCTGTATATGTGCTGAAACATATAGAATCTTTACAAAAAATAATAAGTGTGGTGTAAACTAATATACTACAGTGATTTTTAAGAAACTACCCTCTGCATGTTTGTTCTGGCATGACTTGCTGTTTTCAGAACAGTTTGCACTTGAATAAGTATGTATAAGACTGCTGCCTTCATGTTCCATTTAATGTCTGCTTTACAATTTGGCTCCATATATATTCTACAAGTGGTTGATACAAAATTCTGCCTCCACCACTTGTCTATCACTATTCTGTATAAATTCCAGTAGTCTTACTTCTGTGTGTCGGAAAACAGTTTCTGTGTATGGAGCTAAAGTGTGAACCAGACCCTAGTATTTCTCATTTTGAAGAAGGAGGCAGTCTACAGTTACTTTGATATTTGTTTTTGTAAAGGGAGTCCTGTTTAAAAGAGGACTGTGAGAGTTGTCATTAGTGTAATATTTAGACTTTCCAGTTAAACTGGCAAGTTATATTTGCAATAAAGTGTAATATATTCATAGCTAAAGCCAGATAACTTTAATCTGCTTGCAAGTAAGTAGTTGAGTGAAATTGTTTGTAAAATTTCCAAACAGATTTCTTTGCCATTTTAAACCCATCAAGTCCAGTCTAGAACTAGTAAACGCTTGAGACCCATTTTCTTTCAAATTCGTCCAATACTGTTTTTATTTAAGTAATGATGATTAAACATTTACAAATGTATATCCTTGGTTGATTTCATTAGGCCTACTTGAATTTATATATGCAAGGAAATTATGCAGATAATATGACTTAAAGTTCCTACTACTCCATTTAAAACTTGGGGAAAAATTAGATTAATATTATATTATGGTGGAGGATGCAAAATTAGATATATTGGCAGTCCCATCGATGTAGAATGTTGTGTTTGAAGGATCTGATGAAGATTTCCATCGTGTTGTGTTACATCCTTGGTGAACTACTCTCTTTTTCTCTTCAGTGTTTATTTTCAACTTCTGTTAGCAATAGCCCACATTATGGTAACATTTTTTGTGTCCTGAAATTCTACTTCCAAGTTTTGTGCTTGGAAAAAAAACATAGCTTATAATCATTTGTATTATTGCAGGTTTCAAAATCAAAAACTGTGTGTTTCCTTTTGTTCCTGTGTAGAACGCCTTTATTTCAAAGTAGTTTCTACTATAGAAGCAGTACATGCTGTCTCCACAGTCAGCTTTTTTTCTGCATAGAAATCTCAGTCCTGTGTTATTATTTTCAGGTTTGCAGCTTGTCAAAACAGTTTGCTTTTGGAGTGACATTGAAAAAAGTGTAAAAATATATAATCACTCCACATTGGGTTTCCAAATAAGCCATTTCATTTAAGCATTTAGCTGTTTTGCTCTTCCACATATATACATATGCACTGTATTTATAAAACCTTCTCTAATCATGTAATTGTATTGTAAATATTGTTGTACTGTTCCCTTTCTTTCTGTTACTAGGGCAGGCCCTCTTGCTGGATTTCTGGCTACCTTGTTTGTAACAGAATCTGTAGAATGTATGACTAAGCTTCAAGGTGGTTTTTTTTGGAGAAACTATCCACTGTTGCAGTGTGCAAAATTGTAATGAAGAATGATTTATTTGGACTTTAATACTGTACATCTGCTAGAGAATGCAGCGTGAATGGATTAATAGATGATGCTGCTGTTACCCAAGGTACCAATCAAATTTTGATGGAAAATATCCCTGGTATTTGAATCAAAATATTTGCTTGAACACAACATCAAAGTGAAGTGATGGTAGGCTTGGGTCAACATCTGTTAGTAAAAATCTGAAGCGCCTTAAAACTCTTTCCCGTGAAAGGCACTGCTCAAGTTTACTTTTATATTACATTTTGTATATATGCCTTTTATACTGTAAACATTCTGCTGATAAACATTTCACTTTTATAAAAAGGAGCTTGAGATAAGTGCCTTGACAGAACCATCTTTGCCTATTTTTGCATGTAATAATTTTTTGATAATCCATTGAATTCTTTCAATGTTTTATGGAACGCTTTCCAATTTTCTCTAGTGTACTGTTTGATGGAATAATAAAATTTAAATTCAGTGAATAAGCTGCTAATCAAATATAATTTTATACTGACTGAAAGTATGTTTATTTGGTCTTCCTCTTCTGTGTTGAATTGGAATACATAAATCCTGTTCATTTTAATGTGTTACTTTATTTGTTTCACTGCCCCTTATCCAGTTGTGTTTTATGCGTAAAAAAGGCCACACTCTACTTTGCTTGTTTGTTTTAGAACTATACACAAACTGGATTATAGGCAGTCCCCAAGTTTCAAACAAGATAGTTTCGGTAGGTTTGTTCTTAAGTTGAATTTGTTTGTAAGTTGGAACAAGTTCATTTTTAACCGTAACCCCAACCACACACACACACACAGGCATTGGATAGGGAAGGCTTAACACCCCATGTAGCAGAGACAGCATAAAAGAGTTCATCCGCTATCTTAAGATATCTCAGGATGGAAGGAGGTCACTTTATACTGGCGGCACTTAAACTTATTGAAGCAAAACCAATCGCACAAATGCTGTATGGAGCCCAGCTTAGACCCTTGGACCCTACTCAAATTATGCCCCACTAGAGCGTGTCCAATCGAAATTCCTAAGAGCAGCTCTACAGGCTCCCAGATGTGTCCCCAACGCTACCCTGCGATTGGAGACAGGCTTTGTGAAAGTGGAAGCGAGAATATGGACAACTATTCTCTATTACTGGCTACACCTATCCTTCTCCCCATGTGATCTTGCCCCCCTCATCATGAGAGACTACTTCCAGTCCACATGGATTAAAACAGCAGCAAAGATCGCAACTCTAGGTTTCTCCCAAGGACAATTGCTAAGCATGAGATGGGACCAAGCCAAGGATCTCATTAAGCAATGAATTCTGGACATAGAGCGCCAATCTGACCTAGCCTGTTCCCAGCCTTCATTGTTAGGGAAGCCACTAGATACCTCACTGCCCCCATGGCATACCTAACAGACCTGGAGGTACCCAAACACCGGAGGGCTTTTACCCTGGCAAGATGCCATGCCCTCCCATCGACTGTATTGGAGGGGAGGTATCAGAAGACCCCCTTCAAGCAGAGACTATGCCCCTGTGAGTCTGGTCATGTGGAAACAACTGAGCACGTGCTTCTTCAGTGCATGTTCTACAGAGATCTTAGATCTAATCTCATTAGACCATGGCTTCAAAATACCCGGGGCACAATGAAAAATATTATCCCACCCTGCTGCTTTCGGACTCTAACATTTCAATAACTTACAGTGTTGCTAAGTTCTGTGCTGCTGCACTTAAAATCAGACGGTTGATGACTGATACTGTTAGGCAACACCCTGCTGGGAATGCAGTTAGAGCAACATGTTATAGCTGAAATGCTACTAGACTCGCAGTGTGCCCCTCCCTTCCCCTTTAGTGCCCCCCACCAGTGTTTTCGACCTCTCTCGTCAACCACTCCCCTCCCCCTTTGGTTCCATACCTGTTACGATATCCTGTCTTTTAAAATATATTTTTATACTGATTTCTAATCTAATTTTAAATAACTGTTTACTGGGGAGTTGTCCTTCCCCTCTTAGGGCGCTTGTGCCCGCTTTGTGCTGGCCAGTGACCGTAATAAAGTTTTGTTGTTGTTAAAACACCCCATGTGAGGTTTCTTTTGCTATCTAAGCCCCTTTTCAGAAAATTTCACCTTACTTTCTGTCCCTGTGATAATTGTATTTTGAAAAAAATGGCTTCTTGTGGAAGCAAGGATTGAAACTTTGTAACCTGTTTTTAGTTTAATCTGATGTTTTATTTTGTTCTTTTATGTCGATTGTGAGCCGCTCCGAGCCCTCGGGGAGTGGCGGCATACAAGACCGAATAATAAATAAATAAATAAAACCTCAGCAGAGACAATTTTTCTCTTATCTTTCAGGAGTGATTTCTCTTCTGAGGAGTAGATTTCTCTCACTTCTTGCCCCCCCCCCCCAAACCTTCTTAATTATGAGTCGTTTGTGGGTCGGATGTTTGTAACTCTAGATCTGCCCATAGAATGTTAAAATTGGGTTATAAGACACTAGGCCCAACAATGGTGGAAAGGATGTTGGCATTGCTGCCATGAAGACAAAGCTATTGTGCAGAACTGAGTATGTCAAAGGCCCTTGCACTAAACAGAGCATAGATTTGGCTATATGTAGTTTTTAAATGCAGCATCAGGTACATTATGATCAGATTCTGGCTTGTTTGGGAGTGTGAAATATTGTAAAACCTGGCTGGCTACATCAGATGTGTGAATCCACAGTGACTACGACAGAGAATTATGGGTTGCTTACCTGTAACCGTAGTTCTCTTAGTAGTCACCTGCAATGAATTCACACATCCCCGCCCGTCCTCCCCTCGAGTGTCATGCCCCCGCCTTCTGGCTGCGTTGCGGCGGAAGAGAATGAGGGCTAGCCCCACCCACGGGCTCTATATACTCGGGTCGAGGTGGGTGGGGCTAGTATTAATGTTTTTTATTATGCTTTCTAGAAGGCTCCGAACTGTCCTGCTGGCGCGGACGTATACAGATGTGTGAATCCACAGGTGACTACTAAGAGAACTACGGTTACAGGTAAGCAACCCATAATTTCTAGTTATGACATAAGGTTCACGAACAGTGAGGAAATAAATAGAATTACATTTACATTAATCTTCGTGTTTTCCCAGCCATTGCTCCCCACCCCCATGAGGCAACCTTTTGTGCACTAAAGGAAGAACTGAGGCTTCAGCTGTATGCGTCCGAAGTATCTTTGCATCACCAAGAAGTGAGTGTTGATTTTGTAAAAGAAACCGAAGTCTCATTTTTGTCATGTAGTACTTCTATTCATATAAAGGTTGGACAAAGGTAAAAATACAAATATTCCAATTAGCCATGAGTTCACTGGTTATGAAAAATGCCAGTTTTTTTTTTTTTAAGGCATCTCAGATTACTGTCTGGGGGGGCATCCCAAAATCAGGACAGTAAATAAAGAACAACACTCAGAAGACAGGAAAACTCCAGACAAGAAACAGCCAATGCCAGCTATCTCAACATTGGATGCCCCCAGGCAGCAAGCAGCTAGGTTTTGAAGCGGCAAGGCTATTTAATGTTAATCAAGCTGGCTAATTGCAACATTCACACTTGTTTCAAACAGGCGAGTTTGAAACTCACCCTGAACATTCCAGATATATAAATCCGCACTTGCCTAATTTCCAACAGACCTCACAACCTCCGAGGATGCCTGCCATAGATGTGGGTGAAAAGTCAGGACAGAATGCTTCTGGAACATGGCCATACAGCCCGGAAAACTCCGCAATCCTATGTAAGTCCTTGCAGCAGAAAGAGGAGGAAGCCAAAGGGGGAACGTAGCAGGAAATATGTTTATATCCACCAAAGCTCATGCTAAAATAAAAAGGATCGAAAGATGGTGATGTATTTATTTTCTCCCCTACTTTATCATGATGGAAACTCTTGTTTTCAGTCCAACTATAACAATAAATTCAGAAGCCATGAGAACAGAGACCATGTAGAGCAGGGGTGCTCATTAAATAGATCGCGATCTACTGGTAGATCGCATAGGGTGTCCTGGTAGATCGCAGGCAGGGCGGGAGGAAGGCTCAGTCCTGCCCTGCAGGCTCCTGACGCCGCCCAGGTGCAGAAGGAGGTTGGACTGGATGGCCCTTGGAGGTCTCCTCCTATTCTAGGAACGCGTTATTATTGGAGGCCGAATGGCCATCTGTGAGGAGTGCTTTGATTGTGTTTTTCCCTTATGGCAGGAGGAGGTTGGACTGGATGGCCCTTGGAGGTCTTCTACTCTAGGAACCTATTGTTGTTGTTACTATTATTAGTAGTACGGTAGTAGTAGCAGAAGCTAAATGAATATTATCATCATTATTATTATGAATAAATTCAGGGGCTTATTATACTCACATTTAGTTGAATTCAGTCTTAAAATATATAATATGGCTCTCACTGAAATAAATTTCCAAATATTTTGCTTTTATGGCTCTCTGAGTAGTGGGTCGGTAGATCATTTTGACTTGGTTGTTTTATAAGTAGCTCGCATGCTGAAAAAGTGTGAGCACCCCTGATGTAGACTCCCATAATTCACTTTCTATAAGCAGCCAAGGCCACAGCAAAAAAGTTCTCCTCCCATGCCATAGCTAGAAAAGTAGCATATAGATCACCATGGGGGCAGGAACAGAAAGGGTAGCACTTCACAGAGGTCACTCTGGGAAGACCCCCTAAATTCAGTTCGGTTTCAGATTCTCCAGCCTTCCTTCATCTTGCAGCAGGGGGAGGACTACAAATCCCAACTAAGCTCCCTTTCCCTATGTCCCTTTGGGAGGCAAAAGCTCCACCATCCGTATTTCCCAAACTCAGGGGTTTTGGACTTCAGCTCCCATTGGCCAAGGCACCTGAGGCTTCTGGGAGTTGAGGCTCAAAAGACAGAGGCCTAGCATGACTGGGAACTAGAGCAGGCCTGGGCCAACTTGGGCCTTGCAGGTGTTTTGGACTTCAACTCCCACCATTCCTCACAGCCTCCGGCCCTTTCCTTTTGCCCCTCAGCCTTGCAGGTGTTTTGGACTTCAACTCCCACCATTCCTCACAGCCTCAGGCCCTTTCCTTTGCCCCTCAGCCTTGCAGGTGTTTTGGACTTCAACTCCCACCATTCCTCACAGCCTCAGGCCCTTTCCTTTTGCCCCTCAGCCTTCCAGGTGTTTTGGACTTCAACTCCCACCATTCCTCACAGCCTCAGGCCCTTTCCTTTTGCCCCTCAGCCTTGCAGGTGTTTTGGACTTCAACTCCCACCATTCCTCACAGCCTCAGGCCCTTTCCTTTTGCCCCTCAGCCTTGCAGGTGTTTTGGACTTCAACTCCCACCATTCCTCACAGCCTCAGGCCCTTTCCTTTTGCCCCTCAGCCTTGCAGGTGTTTTGGACTTCAACTCCCACCATTCCTCACAGCCTCAGGCCCTTTCCTTTTGCCCCTCAGCCTTGAAGGTGTTTTGGACTTCAACTCCCACCATTCCTCACAGCCTCAGGCCCTTTCCTTTTGCCCCTCAGCCTTGCAGGTGTTTTGGACTTCAACTCCCACCATTCCTCACAGCCTCAGGCCCTTTCCTTTTGCCCCTCAGCCTTCCAGGTGTTTTGGACTTCAACTCCCACCATTCCTCACAGCCTCAGGCCCTTTCCTTTTGCCCCTCAGCCTTGCAGGTGTTTTGGACTTCAACTCCCACCATTCCTCACAGCCTCCGGCCCTTTCCTTTTGCCCCTCAGCCTTGCAGGTGTTTTGGACTTCAACTCCCACCATTCCTCACAGCCTCAGGCCCTTTCCTTTTGCCCCTCAGCCTTGCAGGTGTTTTGGACTTCAACTCCCACCATTCCTCACAGCCTCAGGCCCTTTCTTTTGCCCCTCAGCCTTGCAGGTGTTTTGGACTTCAACTCCCACCATTCCTCACAGCCTCAGGCCCTTTCCTTTTGCCCCTCAGCCTTGCAGGTGTTTTGGACTTCAACTCCCACCATTCCTCACAGCCTCAGGCCCTTTCCTTTTGCCCCTCAGCCTTGCAGGTGTTTTTGACTTCAACTCCCACCATTCCTCACAGCCTCAGGCCCTTTCCTTTTGCCCCTCAGCCTTGCAGGTGTTTTGGACTTCAACTCCCACCATTCCTCACAGCCTCCGGCCCTTTCCTTTTGCCCCCCAGCCTTGCAGGTGTTTAGGTCTTCATCGCCCACCTGGCCTCACAGCCTCAGGCCCTTTCCTTTTTCCCCTCAGCCTTGCAGGTGTTTTGGACTTCAACTCCCACCATTCCTCACAGCCTCAGGCCCTTTCCTTTTGCCCCTCAGCCTTGCAGGTGTTTGGACTTCAACTCCCACCATTCCTCACAGCCTCAGGCCCTTTCCTTTTGGCCCTCAGCCTCCAGGTGTTTTGACTTCAACTCCCACCATTCCTCACAGCCTCAGGCCCTTTCCTTTTGCCCTCAGCCTTCCAGGTGTTTTTGACTTCAACTCCCACCATTCCTCACAGCCTCAGGCCATTCTTTGCCCTCAGCCTCCAGGTGTTTTGACTTCAACTCCCACCATTCCTCACAGCCTTCCTTTTGCCCCTCAGCCTTGCAGGTGTTTTGACTTCAACTCCCCACCATTCCTCACAGCCTCAGGCCCTTTCCTTTTGCCCTCAGCCTCCAGGTGTTTTGACTTCAACTCCCACCATTCCTCACAGCCTCAGGCCCTTTCCTTTGCCCTCAGCCTTCCAGGTGTTTTGGACTCAACTACCCACCATTCCTCACAGCTTTTGCCCCTCAGCCTTGCAGGTGTTTTGGACTTCAACTCCCACCATTCCTCACAGCCTCAGGCCCTTTCCTTTTGCCCCTTCCTTTTGCCCCTCAGCCTTGCAGTAGTTTTGGACTTCAACTCCCACCATTCATCACAGCCTCAGGCCCTTTCCTTTTGCCCTCAGCCTTCCAGGTGTTTTGACTTCAACTCCCACCATTCCTCACAGCCTCAGGCCCTTTCCTTTTGCCCTCAGCCTTGCAGGTGTTTTGACTTCAACTCCCACCATTCCTAACAGCCTCAGGCCCTTTCCTTTCCCCCTAACTTAGGCCTTCTGGGTGTTTTTGACTTCAACTCCCACCATTCCTAACAGCCTCAGGCCCTTTCCTTTTTGCCCTCAGCCTTCCAGGTGTTTTGACTTCAACTCCCACCATTCCTCACAGCCTCAGGCCCTTTCCTTTTGCCCTCAGCCTTGCAGGTGTTTTGACTTCAACTCCCACCATTCCTCACAGCCTCCGGCCCTTTCCTTTTGCCCCTCAGCCTTGCAGGTGTTGTTGACTTCAACTCCCACCATTCCTCACTCAGCCTCAGGCTTCCTTTCCTTTTCCCCCCCTTTCAGGTGTTTTGACTTCAACTTTCCTCACAGCAGGCCCCCTCAGCCTTCCAGGTGTTTTGACTTCAACTCCCACCATTCCTCACAGCCTCAGGCCCTTTCCTTTTGCCCCTCAGCCTTCCAGGTGTTTTGACTTCAACTCCCACCAGGTTTTTCACAGCCTCCCACCATTCCCTCACAGCCTCAGCCCTTTCAGGTGCCCCTTTTGTTTTTGACTTCAACTCCCACCATTCCTCACAGCCTCAGGGCCTTTCCTTTCCCCCCCCTGCAGCCTTCCAGGTGTTTTGGACTTCAACTCCCACCATTCCTCACAGCCTCAGGCCCTTTCCTTTTGCCCCTCAGCCTTGCAGGTGTTTTGGACTTCAACTCCCACCATTCCTCACAGCCTCAACTTCCCAGCCCAGGTGTTTTGACTTCAACTCCCACCATTCCTCACAGCCTCCTTTTTGCCCCTCAGCCTTCCAGGTGTTTTTCCTTCAACTCCCACCATTCCTCACAGCCTCAGGCCCTTTCCTTTTTGCCCTCAGCCTTCCAGGTGTTTTGGACTTCAACTCCCACCATTCCTCACAGCCTCAGGCCCTTTCCTTTTCCCCTTCAGCTGGGGCCTTGCAGGTGTTTTGGACTTCAACTCCCACCATTCCTCACAGCCTCCTCCCCTCAGGCCCCTTCCTTTTGCCCCTCAGCCTTCCAGGTGTTTTGGACTTCAACTCCCACCATTCCTCACAGCCTCAGGCCCTTTCCTTCTGCCCCTCAGCCTTCCCAGGTGTTTTGGACTCCAACGCCCACCAGTCCTTGCCGCCTCCGGCCCTTTCCTTTTGCCCCTCAGCCTTGCAGGTGTTTTGGACTTCAACTCCCACCATTCCTCACAGCCTCAGGCCCTTTCCTTTTGCCCCTCAGCCTTCCAGGTGTTTTGGACTTCAACTCCCACCATTCCTCACAGCCTCAGGCCCTTTCCTTTTGCCCCTCAGCCTTCCAGGTGTTTTGGACTTCAACTCCCACCATTCCTCACAGCCTCAGGCCCTTCCTTTTGCCCCTCAGCCTTGCAGGTGTTTTGGACTTCAACTCCCACCATTCCTCACATCCTCAGGCCCTTTCCTTTTGCCCCTCAGCCTTCCAGGTGTTTTGGACTTCAACTCCCACCATTCCTCACAGCCTCAGGCCCTTTCCTTTTGCCCCTCAGCCTTGCAGGTGTTTTGACTTCAACTCCCACCATTCCTCACAGCCTCGGGCCCTTTCCTTTTGCCCCTCAGCCTTCCAGGTGTTTTGGACTTCAACTCCCACCATTCCTCACAGCCCTCAGGCCCTTTCCTTTTGCCCCTCAGCCTTCCAGGTGTTTTGGACTTCAACTCCCACCATTCCTCACAGCCTCAGGCCCTTTCTTTTGCCCCTCAGCCTTCCAGGTGTTTTGGACTTCAACTCCCACCATTTCTAACAGCCTCAGGCCCTTTCCTTTGCCCTCAGCCTTCCAGGTGTTTTGGACTTCAACTCCCACCATTCCTCACATCCTCAGGCCCTTTCCTTTTGCCCCTCAGCCTTCCAGGTGTTTTGGACTTCAACTCCCACCATTCCTCACAGCCTCAGGCCCTTTCCTTTTGCCCCTCAGCCTTCCAGGTGTTTTGGACTTCAACTCCCACCATTCCTCACATCCTCAGGCCCTTTCCTTTTGCCCCTCAGCCGCTTAAGCGGCAAAACACCTGCAAGGCCCAGGCCTGGCTTAGCTGCCAAATGATGCTCTGCTACTGTGGCACCTGAGGAAACTTAGCGTAAGAAGAGAGCGCATGCGTAGGACCGCCCCCATCGTGACGTCAGAGAGACAGCCGACTGGAATACAGATACCGGTAGTAAACACGACAGAGGGGAGAGCAGTCTGAAGCAGCCGCGGCGGAGGAAGTAGAGACGGGCGACGTAAGCGGGCGGGGCTTTGCGTGGCTTGCCGACGTAGCTGCGCGCGCGCTCCCTCCCTCCCGTTGCCTCAGCGCGGAGTGGGCGCGTGCTGCTGCTGCTGCTGCTGCTGCGATGAGGGGGCCTGTGGCGTCGCTGTGGCCGCCTTTGTTGTCGCCGCTGCTGCCGCTGTGAGGGGCTCCCAAGGAACACGCGTGAGTGGAGTGCCGCCTTCCCTTCTCCCTTTGGGCTCCCTGCCTCCCTCCCTCTTCACAGGGCTCCCTTTGAACTCCAGCTGCCTTTTCTTCCTGCTCCACAACTTGCTCCTCGTGCCTCCTTTGAGCGCCTCCACACTGGGGAGTTAACTCAGTTCGAGTCCGTGGCTCAAGGGGATGAGTTTTACAGGGCCTTGAGCTTACTTTGCCCAAGAGTGCAGCTGCCTCCCCCTCCCTGTTCCATAGCTTTGAGCCAGGGAAGTTGTGGTGGAGTCAAACTTGAAGTTGAAGGGAGGTCACGCACACCTGATAGCTGAGCAACCAGCTCTGGTCACATCCCGAATAGATTACTGCAATGCACTCTACGTGGGGCTGCCTTTGAAGACAGTTCGGAAATTGCAATTAGTCCAGCGGGCGGCAGCCAGATTGCTAACGGGAGCTACATACAGGGAGCATGCCACCCCCTGTTGTGTCAGCTCCACTGGCTGCCTGTCCAATTCGGGCTCAATTCAAAGTGCTGGTTTTGACCTTTAAAGCTCTATACGGTTCTGGCCCAGCTTACTTGTCCGAACGCATCAGCCGCTATGTCCCACCTCGTAATCTAAGATCATCCGGGGAGGCCCTGCTCTCGCTCCCGCCTACGTCTCAGATGAGGCTGGTGGGGACGAGGGATAGGGCCTTCTCGGTGGTGGCTCCCGCCTGTGGAATGCGCTTCCTATTGATGTACGATCCACCACATCCCTCCTGGCCTTCAGGAAAAAAGTAAAATCCTGGCTGTGGGACCAGGCATTCGTACACCAGCACAAGGCAGCATTTTAGATTGGTTTTTAATGAAAGTGGGTGATTATGGCCAATGTTTTTATGGACTGAACATAGTTTTAATCCAGAGTGAATGTGTATGGTGCTAATGTAGTTGTATTTTAATGTATTTTTAATGTATTTTAATTGTTGAAGTGTTTTGGGGTTTATATTGTTATTATGTGGGCATCAAATTGTGCCGTACTGTAAGCCGCTCTGAGTCCCCCCTTGGGGGTTGAGAAGAGCGGGGTAAAATCCCGAAATAAATAAATAATAAATAAACTGCATTAACTCTACAGTGCAGATGCATTTTATGTCCCATAATGATAATAATAATTTTAAAAATCCAAATGATTCATTGGAACTTATGTCACAATGCTGCGGCCTCTTTCGAGAAGACACGCCGAACGGGTCTCGGAAGAGAAACGACAAAGCAGAAAGAACCGCGGCTTGGAAACAACATCACCCAAGGAGGCTTTCTGCTGTGCTTTCTGCAACTGGACTTGCCTATCTCAGATTGGCCTTTTTAGTCACCAACGTGCTTGTAAAAAGCGTGGGATGAGTCCTTCCCAAAGAATCTTCGTTTGTGAAGTAATGCCGAGATGTCACAAGTACCACCTGCCAGTAGTAAAGAACTGGTGGGATCATAAACCTACACAAGAAGTCAGGGTTAGAAGCACAATGTAAGGAAGAGTTCAGCACAATTTCATTCAAAATATATATCTCTATTAATCATGAAGACATAAATCTGTATACAATATAGCATTAAGCAGCACATTCCACTCTACTGTATCCGGGGCGCAGCCAGGAAGACGCAAGGTCCATAACATATAATTCTCTAATGAAGGTCTGTGTCCCGAAAATAATATTAATCCAAGTTCATATAAGTGTTCCACAAGTAGAAGGAAGTGAGTAAGCCAAGGTAATCCAATACCAAAGAACAAAGGAACCAGAGCTGCAAATCCAGGCTCCTAGTAAGAAGTCCAATAGAAAGCAAGCCGACGGAAGGTTATCCAAAAACGCATCGGGGCCGCTGTATTTCCGTTTCGTAATCTTTTTCAAGGCTAGATAGATGTCCAAAGTATAGGAGATTCCTAGCATAACCTCGTCTTGATCCGGCGAGGTGACCAATGAAAGATCATAAACCTTCAAAGGTTGTGGAAAATGAACACGCAAAAATACCGTGGGACTTTCGGATCCAGACTGACAAAGTTTTGGAACACAATACACCAGATATCATGGTTGTGGAAAAGCAAAAAGTTTGGGTTATTGATGTCGCCATACCGGCTGACAGTCCCATTGAGGAAAAACAACAGGAAAAAAACTCCACCATTATCAAGACCCCAAAATCGAATTGCAAAGGCTCTGGCATAAACCAGTACAGGTGGTCCAGTGGTCATTAGCACACTGGGTGCCGTGTGAAAAGATCTCAGCCGGTATTTGGAAACAATAATAATAAACTTTATACCCCGCACCCATCTCCCCAATGGGGACTTGGGGCGACTCACATGAGGCCAAGCCCAAACAGCAAATTACAACAAAATAAAATCAAGAACATCAACATTAAACACAATAAAAATAGATACATATAAATACAAAAAACCAGTATACAACTAGGTATCTAAAATCGCAAGGACAGGGTGGGCCATAGGCACAAATATAAAGTGTTAAAAACTCAGGGTGAGATAAGCAGAATAGTATCCATTACATGGGGGAGGGGGATAAACTCCATGAACGGGGCATTGAAGAGAGCAATGGTAGAAATTAAATAATTACTCTCCAAAGGCACAGCGGAAAAGCCAGGTTTTCAGGTGGTTTTTTTGAGGTCTCCAAGATGGGGGCTTTCCTAAACATTGACAAAATCACAATCTGTCAACTGCAAAAGGCCACCTGACTTGGAACTGTGCACACCATTCAAAAATACATCATTTATTTATTTATTTATTTACCGCATTTTTATCCCTTGCTTCTCAACCCCCGAAGGGGGACTCAGAGCGGCATACATTGAGCCCCATTTAGAGGCTATTTCAACAATGACAATAAAATCACAATATATACATAATTAACATAATTAGAATCAGATAAAATCATCAATTAAAAACATCAACCAGCCTCGTCAGTCTTAACGTCAATCCAGTTTATCCCTTTAAGGTGCTGCTTACATCTATTGACCAAATGCCTGGTTCCAAAGCCATGCTTTTACTTTCTTCCGGAGAGAAGAGATCGATCTTATGTCAGTTGGGAGTGTGTTCCATAGTTGGGGAGCCACCGCCGAGAAGGCCCTGTCCCTCGTCCCCGCCAGGCACAATTGAGCTGTTGACGGGAGCAAGAGCAGGGCCTCCTCTGATGATCTTCGCTTTCGAGGTGGGACGTAGGGGTGGAGGCGCGGGCCAGAACCTTTTAGAGCTTTATTGGTCAAAACCAGCACTTTGAATTGGGCTCGGAGATGGACCGGCAGCCAGTTTAGTTGGCATAATAGGGGGGTGGTATGCTCCCTGTATGTCGCCCAGTTAGTAATCTGGCTGCCGATCATTGTACTAGTTGAAGTTTCCGAACCGTCTTCAAAGGCAGCCTTGCAGTAATCTATTGGGGATGTAACAAGAGCATGGACTATAGTGGCCACACAGTTATAGACGCTTGGGAAGTGTTCGACTTGTGATTTTGTGATACGAAATCCAGCATATCTATCTCGTTTCCTGTGACATACTGTGTTTTTGTGTTAGTAAAATAACAACCTTATTTTTATACCTCAGCTCCATCTCCCCGAAGGGACTCAGGGTGACTTACAAAGAGTCAAGCCCGAAGAATACAGATTAAAACATAGCAAAATAAAATAAAATCACAACACATCAGTTAAAAACATATCACAATAACAAAGCAAGTATCATAAAAAACAATATCATGGCTGTACGATAATAAGTGGTGAATTCAGAGGGCTGAGAGTTTGTGCAGCTGTTCCTAGATAGAGCCAAGGGACAGTGCAAAATTCAATAAGGCTGGGCTGGGAGGTAATGTCCTTAGACATTAAAATGTCAGGATTACAGGACAGAGGGCCAAACTAAAGTGCAGGAGCTTTGGTAAGATCAGGCTAATTCTCTGGTGAACTGCCTAGTCAAAGGCACAGCGGAACATCCTTGTGGAAAATGGACAGAGTAGGTGCCTGTCTATTCTCCCTAGGTAGAGAGTTCCAGAGCTGGGTGGCCACCACTGAGAAGGCCCTCTCTCTCATCCCCACCAACCACATTTGAGGCAGCAGTGGAAGCGAGAGGAGAGCCTCCCCGGGTAATCTTGGGGTACATGCTGATTTGTAGGGGAATATGTGATCGCAGAGATAGGCAGGTCCTGAACCGTTTAGGGCTTTGTAGGTGATCACCTGCACTTTGAATTGGAACCGGAAACTTATTGGCAGCCTGTGGAGCTGTTTAAACAGGAGGGTTTACTGTTCCCTGTAACTAGCTCCAATTAGTAGTTAGCTCCTAACTATGGGAGCTGGGATTATAGAGCGCTGTAGAAGCCATGATGGGTACTAACACAACTTTGTCATGGCTTTGTACAGTTTTGAGTTAGGTTTGTCTCAAGAGAGAGGTAGAAGTTATTGAGACTTATCTTTGATTTCGAGAGGCCAGTAATACGATGGATTTCCTCTCTTGAGGAAACAGGTTGCAATCTGTAAGGTTTGGTCAAAACCATTAGCCAGGATTATTGGCTGTTCTGATGAAGGTATGAAGTTATGACAAGGGCTTAAAGCAGGCACGGGCAAACTTGGGCCCTCCAGAAGTTTTGGACTTCAGCTCCCACAATTCCTAACAGCCAGTAGGCTCCATCCCTCATTGATAGCTTCATTTACGGGAGATGAAGTCAGACTAACTCAACTAGCCCTTTCTTTTCGTACCTTTTGGAAACAAGCTCCATGAATGGAAGTCAGACTATAATGAGAGGAGTACAGTTTCCTTGGCTTTGCCATCAAAGAACACCTTGTTCAGTTACATCAGGCATGAGCAAACTTTTGCCCTCCAAGTGTTTTGGACTTCAGCTCCCACAATTCCTAACAGCCTACCAGTTGTTAAGAATTGTTGGAGCTGAAGTCCAAAACACCTGGAGGGCCGAAGGTTGCCCATGCCTTATTTACATTGAATATGCAAATCAAAAATTCCAGTTTAAATACAAGACTGGGAAGTGTGGGAGCAGTATGTGATTGGTTTCTGATTTGCAAGCTCAGCAATCATTGATAAATGCTAGAATTCAAAGAATGTATTCTACATTGCAGGATTACAGACAAAGGAAAAAAGAATGAGTGTAGGAAAAAAACACCTAACTGAACATTTGCCTTTTCAGTGAGGTTGAAGGGATGTTGAATCTTCATAAATCGTGCTCTATATATATATATATATATATACACACACACACACACATAGATTTCTATTTTTAGTGAATGGTGTTAAGTTTAAGTGAAAGTTTGGCAATAAGAGGGGGTTGGACCCTGGTAGTGCAGCGGGCTAAACTGCTGAGCTGCTGAACTTGCTGACCGAAAGGTTGATGGTTTGAATCCAGGGAGCAGAGTAAGCTCCCCTTGTTAGCCCATCTTCTGCCAACCTAGCAGTTCAAAAACATGCAAATGTGAGTAGATCAATAGGTACCGCTTCTGCGGGAAGATAATGGCGCTCCATGCAGTCATGCTGCCCCTTATCCAATGTCTATGGACAATGCCGGCTCTTAGGCTTAGAAATGGAGATAAGCCCCACCCTCCAGAGTCGAACCTGACTAGACCTAATTAATGTCAGGGGAAACCTTTACCTTTACTTTTCTTAGGCAATTTTTATAACAAGGATATGCTAGAATTTATTATTATTTATTTATTTACGATATTTATATACCACCCTTCTCAACCCCGAAGGGGACTCAGAGAGGTTCACAGTGACTCAGGGAGTTCAGTTCTCTTGTTACACTGCTTTTAAACAGTGACATACATGTAGAGGAAAGCTTTTTTTACTTATGGAAGTGTTAACTCACTAAACATCAATGTTAGTAGGTTTTTTATCTTTTCAACTAATAGGCAGTTGTAATAACATTTTTGTAATGAAAATAATGGAAGGCGGGAACACAGCAGTGTTCTGGGGACTCTGGTTGAAGGAGATTACATGCCAAACATTTTGCTTTGTAATTAACTCTGATTAAAAATAAACCCAGGTGTAATTTCTCCACCCTTGCAGGTCACACCACAGTGATTCAGTTTGGAAAGCATTAGGCCTGATGAGTAGATTCAGGCTATAAACATTCACAACAGAGGTGTTTTTAAGATATCATGTGTCCATGTCTTTGGAGAGAAAAAAACCCCAGTCCAATGGATTTTGTTTTTAAATACAGAATTAAGAGTCTTACTGATCAGATCTCAAAAATCTGCCACATTATTGTGACAGTATCAGAAAACAGCAATGTATGTGCTCAAGGAGAAACAACCCTAAAGATTTTGAAGGGGGGAAAACTGTCAGAATTAGAAATGGTTAAAGGTAAATAATGAAATATGGAGAGCCAGTGTGCTGTAAATAGTTTCAGCATTGTTCTATGTGTTCGAATGCCAGAATTCAAATCTCCATAATGGAAACCTACTTGGTGATCTTTGCAAGCCCCCCCCCCCTTTTTGTGTGTGCTAAGAAGACCCTATTACATACTTGCTACATAATTTCATCAAGCAATGTAGATACAGTATATCATGCCTGAATACAGTTTATCATGCCTGGTTTTGGAACCGAGATGGCATTTGTTGCCTTGCTGGATGATCTATGAAGAGAACTAAATAGGGAAAATGTGTCCCTGCCGGTTCCCCTGGACTTCTCAGTGGCATTTAATGCCATCAACCATGGAATCTTTCTGGGACATCTCTCCAGAATGGGGCTTGGGGACACTATGTTCTGTTGTTTACTGTAAGAGAGGATATCACAACTAGCTAGCAGAAATCAATGTTTAGCTACATTTCCATTTTATACTCTGTCATCCTACTCTTATTATTTGTCATCACAATCAGACTTTGAAATATACCCAATACGGAAATAAATCCACACATTCTGCAAATATCTTGAAATATATTTGTCCAGAAGCAAAACAGGTATTGCGTGATTGCAAACCTTTGAGGTCACTAGATCTCTTCATGAGGCAAGATGTTACAAAAGGCTGGAGGGAGTGAAGAGGGAGATTTTGGCAGATCTTGAACTCATTTTAGCTCAGGATTTGTGATAACTTAGGTGCCATCAACATCAACTTGGTTTTCCCTAAATTCTTGGCCTACTCCTTATCAAAATTGCCTTAAAAAACATTGTGTAGATAGCAAACGTTTTGTTTTGTTTTTTTGTTTAAAGAAATATTTCCAAGATTTCTATGGATTCTCAGACGGTTGGGATAGTAAGAAAAGTTTTTACACGTGAAACACCTGTTTGTTATTACAAACTGATGACTAAACCGGTTTGCAGTTACAAGCTTGGCAGTATCATGAGAACAATTAAGCAAGTAATGACAAGTCTTCAGTTGATCTCTGTTTTTAGATTACAGCCTGTAAATGAGTTTTGCACTTGTGTATTTTAAATAAAACCATAGACATGGAAAGGGGGCATCTAGTAATAATACCTTTAAAATTATCAGGCTTTCAGAAAATAAAAGAAGTAGATAATACTGAATTGAACTTGACTTGGCAAAGGACATACAATCAGAACGCAAAATGACAGAGTTCTTTAAATTAGATGGATTATTTCATAAAAACACAAACTGAACAAAACAGTAATTTTTTGTAGTTTAGTTTCCACTGATACGTTTTTCTGGATCCTTGTTTCCATTTTGGAAGTAGCACTTTACAAAAATGTAAGATATTTTTTAAAAACCCAGTGAGGGCTTAATATTTAATCTTTCGTAGTTAATGTAAAATGTTGATGTCATTCCTTTTTCCTATTTGACATGTAACATTTACTGGTTAATTTTTGTTTTGGGAAAATTAACATTCTTTTTTCTATTTTTGGAAATTTCACCACAATTTTAGGCCATTGTCTTTGTTAAAAGCATACATACTGTAATGAGAATTTTTCCTGTAACAAACCGAGTTATCAAAATATGCCCACTATAACAAGTTAACATATGAAATTGATTTAAACAATAAGTTTCCAAGTTCTTTCCTCTTAGCACTGTATAATAATTTTGTTTAATATTAAACATTTCACAGAAAACTGTTGGAAACATGTTAGATAGGCATTATAAATCTTCCCATTCTAACCTAGTGGTTACGTTTTCTTCCATTTCAGACTGTATACCTGGTATGTTGCTAATATATTTTAGATCTGCACCATGATCATTTGTCTTAGGTTTTCTCTTTCTCTCCCTTTGCTACAAACCCAACTAGTGCACGGAGAAATAGCTTCAGTAACTAATTTCTATTACTTTCTCTGTCTGTATCCATATTTTCGTGATCCTGTATGATTGACTCTCTTCTCACCATCAGCAGTACCTTCATTCATTCTGTTCAGAATAAAAGATTAGGTTTATGCCTTTTTCAGATTTATTACCTATTCGTCTCTGATCTTTTGTCATCACAAAATCTTTAGTAATTTGTATTATCACCAGAAGCAACGTGTAGTTTCTCAAGTCTCTCCTGACATGAAAAAATAAAGCAGGGGGAGGGCTATAATGTATTCCATTTGCACCATTTGTACCAATGTGACTGTAACCTTTATTTTTTTAGATTCTATGACAAAAAATATTTTCTGTAACAAGTTTTGACATTTTTAGACAACGCCATGAACTGATTTCCTACCAGCTCTGAAAACAACACTTTCCAATTTAGAATACAAGAGATCATTGTGTTAAAACGTTTTAGTTTTGGTCGTTATTTTAAATTCATATCTAGAACATAGAGTATGTGTGTGACAGAGAACTTATCAGTTGTGAGCATTCCTCGAGATGCATTTCCTCATGCTTATCTGTAAATAAGCAAAAATGGGAAGAACAAGATGTAAAGTCTCTCTTGAGCTGAACACACTGCAGAAACTCTAATAATTATCTTGCATTTAGTTTAAGGGCAAGTCCATGCTAAGTCCCTCTTCCATGGTAATGGGATTATTTTATTTAGGGCATAGAACAGAAGCCTGTAACATTTAAAGCTAAGTGAAGAGTGGCCTTCTAGTAAAATGCTAAGTCCTGTCTATATAATAAGTAGTGTTCACAAAGATTGACACTTCTAGAGCTTGCAAAGTTTCAAACACATAGAACTTTTAGTGAAACTTAAAAATAACTTAAAAGGTTAGATGCTATTTATCTTATCATTCGAAATCTGATTTTTCTTAAGAAATTACAGTCTGAGCAAGCACAATGCGCTTTCTTGTTTAAGTGGCTCGTGTTGATATAATGTATATAATATATATGAATGGTTCTACGTAGTTGACACTTCCTCAGGGAAGGAAACTTATTTCTAAATATTTGATTGCAATAGAATACCCTCTGTGAGTCAGTATCTTATTGGATGCTTATGATCAAAAGCACCTTGTTGCTGTCTCACATGCTGCACTTCCAGCATGTCAAAATGTTGTATATTTGGTGGTTCACAGTGCATGTATCAGTATAAAGCACAGTGTATGTGAGGTGATCTGTGGCAGTCTTTGGTGAAACAGCTTCCAAACTTTAGTTACAAACTTCCCCTGAATCTGTCGAGAGCAGTTATTGTAGAACCAAGCAGTGTAAATTTTTCTGCATGTGTACATATTTTCTCATAGAAAAACATGTTTTATACTAGCAAGACAAAAAGTAACATCAGGAAAAATATGCTCTCAAATCCTCTGCTCAAAGGGTTAGCATATAAAAAAGAGGAAACCGAGTGTCTCACCATTGCCCATTATAGTTTAATTATTGTGTTACTCAGTTAATACTAGCTTATTAATTATGTTATGACAGAATGTACAGAAAATCTAGATTTCTGAGCAGTCAAACTATTTAAAGGATATACCAAAGCAGGGTTTCTTAAACTTTTCCACTCACAACCCATTTTGGCCCAAGAAATAACATAGCTATAAAGATCAAACATTTATTGATAACAAATAAGCATTTGGAAGGCTTGCTAAACAGGCTGATTTTTCTCTTTTTGTTGTTGTTAAATACAGTTGAAACATCTTCTGCAGATTCCACTGTGAACGCTGCTCCACATGTTTGGGTAAATGTCTGAAATGCCTGAGTGATGTTCAGAAAACTTTCACAGTTGCCAAATTTTTCAGGACCCAAATATTGAGCTGGGGGGGGGTGCATTTGGGGTCAGGACCCACAGTTGAAGAAGCAGTGTTCTAAAGAATACCTAGGATACCTACTGTGTAATAAGAACTTCATGCTATTATTGCATTGGTTTCAGTAGATGTCATCATGTCTTGTTTTGGAAAGATATGGCTCTTGATCATGATATTATTATCCTCCTCTAGTAATAAGATTAGTTTATGTTCTGCATTAAACCCAAATGTAGCATAAGACTCCAAACTGTTTATAAAATGAGTTCCTTCTTGTCCAGATAGTTTTTAAAAGAAATGTTCAGTGTTGTTTTGCTAAAAGTGCAATACCCTTTCCTTTAGCCTTTCTATTGTTGTACTGTCTGTCATATTTTACAAGTTTACTGTTGTAGCTTGTCTATCTTAGAATTCTCACATATCTTTATCTTCACTTATTGCAGCTTATGTTGACCATGAGTCTTGTCATGATAAATGAGAATGTAAAACTCGCCCGTGAATATGCCTTGCTGGGTAACTATGATTCTGCAATGGTCTACTACCAAGGAGTACTTGATCAAATGAACAAATACCTCTCTTCTGTCAAAGATGCATATCTGCAGCAGAAATGGCAACAGGTGCGTGCTTTTAGTTCTGCTGATTTTTCTTGCTTTCACTTTCTATAGAAGATGTAAACTAAATTTCGCTGATTGTCCTTTTGTGTGTTTAGCAAAGGAAGTAATCTATGCCCTTCAGTATAAAAGAATGCTTTCAGGTTAACATAACTTTCCAAATGTTTCAGACTTTCTAGGGTAGGCTGCAGCCATAAAATCATTTGCTTGTAAATCCCAGGGATTTGCGGTGATGAATTCCTCAAGCTGCTGCCTCAGCAACCTTTGCGTGTTGCCTATGACTAGAGGCAAAGATCTGAGCTGCCACCAGTCTCTGTATCTAGAGATGAGAATTTGTCATTTTTGTTTTTATCCCAGCACACATCACTGTACACCAGGGTTGGGCAACTGGAACCAGACTAGGAGGGCCCTTGGAAGCTGCAGGTTTATTTTGTTTAACTTGTGTTACTTGTTCAGCTGTGTTCAAATTCAAGTTTAAATGATTGGGGGAATAAGATATAGAGGTAGGAATAATGGTGCAGTAGACTGCAGAGCCTCTTTCAGAAAAAGACAGAATTACTCCACATTGTCAACAGCAGCTGGCTGTGTTTTATAAGCCAGTTATTTCTTGAATGCCTGACTCTGAGAATATGCAGAGCCATACAGATCTGTAGGAGGGAGTGGAATGACTAGAGAACTCTTCAGTGCTGCAATACAGGCAATTGTTCTAACCTGTCCTGCTCCTCCTGCATAATTTGACTTTGAAGGCTCACAGAATCAGACATTAGTTATGAACTAGCAGGTGGTGAAGGTGCAAAGACTTCTGGTTGTAATCTCTTCACCCCCCTACTTCCTGAGGTTGGTTTGGCATAGTATGGGCCATAGATGTGATATTGCAGGGGGTGTGAGGCAGAAGCTCCAAATGTTATTTTCTCCCCCTTGAGAGTCTACCCATCTTTAACTCTTGAATTTCCTTTCAATGATGGAAGTACACTTTTGCTTCACTGGTTGAGGTTTCAGTGCCTTTTGGACACATTTTGGTTACAGCTACCTTTACATAATCAAATCTCTGTTTACCATCTTGGACCTGAACTTTACTGCAGATCTCATAGTTTTAAACTTCTAGAAAATTTTTGAACTCTAGTGTTTCTTGTATTGACACCCACCTCAAGTTCTCAACACTCAAAATAGTTTGGAAAATTCAAAAGCTTCCACATTATTGTGGAGTTACCATTAGTCCTATTAAATGGATCTAGTCAATTTCCTACAAATTAGTTTGATGTGAACAGCTCTACATATAGCAATTTACCAGAAGGCTTCTTCTACTCATATGTAGCCAGTTAAAGAGATGTACATTTTAATATGACATGTTTCCAAAAGTTAACTATATGTTTGCATTTCACGATTTTAATCAGGTCAAGCATGAAATAAGTATAGAAGCTAAGCAGGTGAAGGATATCATGAAAACACTCGAAAACTTTAAATTAGATGGCACTCCTTTGAAAGCTGCACAACAAGAATTACCAGCTCATGATGGAGAAGTCTGGTCATTGCCTGTACCTGCTGAACGTAGGTAAGATACACTGAAAGGCAAAAGTAGATCTGCAATTACTTTAAAATTGGTGAGCAGCTACTGATGGTCTGAGGGGCACCTTTGCACCATATCACACAATAGGTCTCTATGGTTACCCCACCTGGCCTTTCAAGTTTAAAAAAATAGACTACTACATGTCTAAAACAATTGGGGACGGGGGAACAATAACTTTAAATGGCCAGTTATATCCCTAGAGGTCTATGGCTGAATGCTTCGCCATTTTAGGTCAAGTTTTGTTGAGGGAGTTCAAGAAGGAACATGGCAGGCTCCATGTAGTCCACTGGGCTCACACTTCCCACTCCTTCATTAAAATAGTTTACTGCCTTTAACTACATCTTGAAAGTCAGCCTACCCTGATGTACATGCTGCAACATAGTCCCTGGGCTGGAAACAAATTCATATATCGTGTCATCTGTATAAAATTGTGAGCCACCTGCACCAGTACCTAGAATTTTATAGGAACAGTAATTCCCAAGAAATCTCCAGAGCAGTGGTTCTCAAGCTGTGGGTCCCCAGATGTTTTGGCCTTCAGCTTCCAGAAATCCTAACAGCTGGTAAACTGGCTAGGATTTCTGGGAGTTGTAGGCCAAAACCCCTAGGGCACTCACAAGTTGCAAACCACTGCTCTAGAGCCTCATAGGGCAAAATACCCAGATTCTTGGGAATCTATTTATACAAATGATTGTACGTGAGAAGTGTTTGTATTTTAGGTTGGCTGATAAATACCTTGTGTGCTTACAGTTTTCCCCTCTCACTCCACCCCCCTTTATTTTCCAAATAATCAGATCTTCACCAGGACCCCGGAAACGTCAGTCCGCTCAGTGCAGTGACTGCAAGCCTCAAAACAACCGAGTGAGTGCAGCCCCTAGAGTCCCTCATCGCCCCTCCTCCCGAAACACAAATGATAAAGCCAAAGTGGTCCGTGGCCGGGAAAGAAAAGATCCTCAAAATAAAGGCAAAGACGAAAAAGTGAGTTTCATAAACATAAACCCAACATTTTAAATTCTTACAGGTGCTCAGTTGGATCTCTCACTATTGGGCACTTTTGCATGCACTGTGAACATCCTCACAGTTTGAAGTATAAGGCTTAGGTGAAGATTTACTGAGAGAAGTCTAGCATAGTTAATCCTGTCTCCTTCAGTGTAAGTAATTTTGGTATTTGCACCCATATATGTCTGTAAACTCGGGCTGAGGGAAATGCAAGCGAGAAGCTGAACTTACTATGCAGTGTCAATTTTGTAGCCCCTCCTCTTCCCTCAAAATGGTTTTTTGAGGGAGGGCATAGTATTTTCCTCACTGGCCTTTAGAAATACCTTTTTTTCCAACGACAGTGATGGGAAATTGAGTTCTAGGTCACTTCCTGTTTAAAAGAATAGCTTTTTCTGGGCCCAAAGTACTTCATCAGACAGGACCCAAAATATACATTCTCGTAGACTAATATTTCTGTTATAATTACATAGGCATTAAATAAATTTTGAAAATGAGATATCTGGTTGACAAATTTTGTTTGTAATGCAGAATAAGTCCTCAACTGATATTTCAGAACCTGAGCAGAAAAAATTTGATGGTACGGGGTATGATAAAGACTTGGTGGAAGCTTTGGAAAGAGACATAATTTCCCAAAATCCCAATGTCCGATGGTAAGTAAAATCCATTTCCATCTTTTTAATTTAGGTGGCTTGTATATGAACCTGAAAGACTTCTCAGAAGAATATCTAGTATTTCAAATTGCACATATTGCAGAAAGAAGTGATCTTATGGCATAATCCAAAGCTTGTAGGATCTAGTGTGGTAATTTGTGTTTAATGGAATAATTTTGCTTCTTTGACCTGGTAATCCCTTCAAAATTCAGCTGAGTTAACCAAAAGGCTTATATATGCAGAAAATCAGTTACTCTATAAACTGTCTGCTACCAGAATCAATAATACTATAATTATTAATTGCTACTTAGCTACTTAATCTGTTCATTGAAATGGGGCAATTTCTTTGTCTTCTGACTATAAAGAAAATACAGAACAAAATGCAAGTATATTTTAGCAGATTTGCCCTCCAAAAGTGAAGGACAAAATCATTTTATACTCTGCTGTAGAACTTTTAGGGATAAATTATCTATTACTGTCTAAGCCACAATTTCCGCGAGGCACTTGAATTGCAAAGTCAACAACTAATTTATTTTCTATTCTTTTCAATCAGGGATGACATAGCAGATTTAGTGGATGCGAAAAAGCTACTCAAAGAAGCAGTAGTTTTACCTATGTGGATGCCAGAATTCTTTAAGGGCATTAGAAGGCCTTGGAAGGTAATTTTTACTTTTTTGATGTATTTGTTTTGTTTCCATTTATCTAATATGGTAAACGTCTATATTAACAAATGAATTAGAGACTTATTGCCAAATAACCAATTGAAGTACAGACACAATGCATGAATAATGTGCACACATGATAACGAATGCACGTGGTTATGTCTAATATGAATCTTCATAATTCAATACACCGTGTGTTGTAATGTACAAGCAGGTTACATGGGCAATAAATGTTCATAGGGAGAGCTCTCTTGCTGGGTAGGAGAGATTGGGGCCAATGACTCTACAGGAAATGGAGTTGCAAGGAATTCAGACTGGAATTGGAAGTTTGGAGATTTATGAAGATGTTCCAGAAGAAGACATCATTGTAGTTGAATAAATGTAGATTGTTGTATGTGAAAGAAATGAGACATCCCCTGAAAATAAGCCCTAATTCTCCATATGGAGCAAAAATTAATATAAGACCTGGTCTTTATTTCAAAAAATAATTACAGTGTTTAAGATACAATAATGGAACAAGTAAAATTTATTCAATCTTGTTATTTAATCCAGAGCAATTACACTTGTTCTTTCACATCTACAGGATTTGATTATTTACAGATAAATAAAAAATATTCTCTGCAAATCCCCAGACCCTCCACTGTGACTCTTAAGGTCAGCTTCCTCCAATCCTGCCAGCCTAAAGATTTCTAGAGATCCAATTCTATAGTCAGCTCCCAGTGGAGGTTGACCATAGAGTCATGCTGGAAGATGTAGAAATTCCTAGAGAGGCACTCTCTCAGGGAAAAATACAGTAATTTCATTTCCTTTTTTAAACTTTTGCATGGGTCCTGCACCCCTAATCTCAAATGTGAAAGGCTGACTGTACATAAAAAGTACTTTTATAGCAGGCATGCACAATTGATTTTCTTCTCTCAATCTCTAGATTTTTCCTCATGGATTAAAGTTTTGTTACAAGGACTTCATAGCCCTCCAGGGCAAAATTCCAAGGTGTATTAAGACTTTGGAGGAGAGGGATGTATTTTCACTGTTGAAGCTAAAACTGTGCTACTAAAATGTTTCTGATTTTTTTTAAAAAAAACTCTGTTTCGTAATTTGGTTTAGACCTTTTAAGCAGACCCTTTTCTCAGTGCATTTGTTTTTTTTGGATCCTTTTGAATAGGGTGTTTTGATGGTTGGGCCTCCTGGCACTGGAAAAACTCTCCTCGCAAAAGCTGTAGCTACTGAATGCAAGACAACCTTTTTCAACGTATCTTCATCAACCCTCACTTCGAAATACAGAGGAGAATCCGAAAAACTTGTCCGGCTCTTATTTGAAATGGTAATTTAGTTACTCTTTTGGAATTTTGCAGAGGAATAAACAGTTGTATAACTCTAGGGTAGCTTAGCTGAAACGTTTCTTAGAACTTGCAATTTGTTGCTTTTTTACCCTATGAAAAACCATGCTTCCTTTTTCCCTCTAGGATGCTCATATGGAGCATAGGACATTTATCCTAATTGCATCAGGTCCAATGACCAACGTTTTCTTTTGTTTGTATTCATATCTGAAGAGGATATGACATGCAATAATATGTAGCTTATGAAACCCTGCCAAAATTTTCTACATAGATATTTTACATACTTGTGGCCTGCTTTAACTTTTGAATACTGATCCTGGTTTTCAGTGAAGTTGAATCCAGTATCGACACCCCCCCCCCCCGTTGACTTCAGTACAAGTTTAAGGGTTATATGATGCATTAAAATCATCATATTCTCCACTCTTTAACTTTAGTAGCAGAATATTAAACCCAATCTCATACTGAACTGCCCTGTTATAAACCGTTTTAATTGCTATAGTATTAGTCTTGCATGTTAATTGGTCTCTGAATTTACATTCAACTCTAATAATATAGAAGACAAAATTATTTGATTTCTGAACTTTGATCATGTCTTCCCTCCTAATGCCTGTTGCTCAGAGTTGGTTTAAAAATGTATGCTATCTAATTCAGTACAGATAAACCGTATGTATTGCATATGTCAAAAGCCATTGTGTGTTATTTAGTATACTGTAATGAGCATGAATTGAAATATATTAATGTTCTTTTCTTATGTTACCAGGCTCGATTCTATGCACCGACAACAATATTTATAGACGAGATAGACTCGATTTGCAGTCGTCGGGGAACTTCTGAGGAGCATGAAGCTAGTCGAAGGGTGAAGGCAGAATTACTTGTTCAGATGGATGGTAAACCAGCTTAGTTACACTGCATTAAGGATACTGTTTCATTGGCAACAGACTTTTTGTGTTTTTGTCTTTTTTTACTTTTCCCCACTTACCTAAACATGTCAAAATGCAGCTATGGAAGCTGGAATTATACAACCTGTTTCAAAATCATGGAAGCAGTATATTTCAAAGCAGTATATTTCATGATAAGCAGCATGTTACAATTACACAAAAGGTTTAATGAGGTACCAAGTTCCCCCAAACCATTTTGAGCTAGAAACAAATAAAAAACAATAACTCCACAAATTGAGAGTATCTCATTAAGCCTTATGATATAGGGTTGCTATCTTGTGAATGACTGAGGCTAGAGGCCTGTTTGTTTTTGGAGGGAAACATCTAAAGGCAATCATTTGAAACTCTATGCCCAATCATTTCAAGGGTTGAGATTTTTATATATGGCAGTACATGGTTGCAGAGAGATATCAATTTCAAATTAGGTCCATCTTTTTAAACACTGTAGATCTAGATATGCAAAAGTAGTACATAATGTGTGTCTGGATTTTAATGTATTCCCAAAAACATCCACATTGTCAATCAAAGTATTTTTGAAGTGCTGGAGTACAGACAGTGTTCAGTGATGCCTCCATCGCTCTCCTGGCAGCAAGGCATTTTGCCAAAGGCCTGTTGCATTGTGTGGTAGTGCTAGGATGGAAAGGACTTTTTAAAGAATAAGCTATATCTCTAATCAAAATAATTATCACTAGTTTCAGTGGAACTAATTTCCAGGTGTTTAGCACAAATCCCTAATTGTAGAGGAGCAGCTCCTTTAAGTGTTACCCTTGATTTAGGTAGTTCAGCACAAGTATGTTGCCATGAATATGGATACTTAAAAGCCACATTACTTGGGAATATTTTTAGATATATGATCCTGAATGTGTAACCTTCTGTCACTCCTTCAATTTTCTCTTTATTTTTGCTTTAGGTGTTGGAGGTGCTTCGGAAAATGATGATCCTTCGAAAATGGTTATGGTATTGGCTGCTACCAATTTTCCATGGGATATCGATGAAGCTTTACGACGTCGATTGGAGAAGAGAATTTACATTCCTTTACCATCAGGTATTGAGCTATATTTCAATAAAACTCCTAATTGTTTTCTATCCTGAATGTTGAACGCCAAACAAGGAGAAAGTAACACTTCCAAGAGGAATCTGGGCAAAATATGTTTCTAGGCAATTGAATTGTTGGTCCCATTGTGTTTACATGGAAAGCTTTAAAGTGTAGTTGAATTATTGCACTTACAGAGATTTTAGGATGGCAAAGAGCAAAATAAAGCATGTGTTTAGGAGCCTGTCTTTAAAGCATCTATGTTTTAATTAAAAAGAATATAGATCACTAGCTGTACCCGTGCACGCGTTGCTGTGCCATGTCTCTCTCTCTCTCTCTCTCTCTGTGTGTCTCTCTGTCTATCTCTCTATCTCTCTGTCTCTCTCTCTGTATCTCTCTATTTCTCTCTATCTCTCTCACTCTGTTGCTCTCTGTGTATCTCTCTATTTCTCTCTCTCTGTATCTCTCTCTCTCTCTATTTCTCTCTCTCTATTTCTCTCTGTATCTCTCTCTCACTCTGTCTCTCTCTGTATCTCTCTCTATCTCTCTCTCTCTCTGTATCTCTATCTCTCTCACTCTGTCTTTCTCTCTATCTATCTATCTCTCTCACTCTGTCTCTCTCTTTCTTTCTCTCTTCCTCCCTCCCCCCCCGCCGTTCCTCCCTGCTCGGGCCCCTCCCTCCCCGGTGCCCCCGCCGCTGTTCCTGAGGAGGAGGCAGCGAGGGTGAGTGTTGGCTGCCATGCGCGAACATTCTAAATGTTCGTGGTGGCAGCGGAGAGGCCGGGATGGGAGTTCCGTTGCCCGTTTTTGGGGGCTGGTGTTTGGGGGTGTTGCGAGGTACCTAGGCCAATTTTTTTGCTCTGTAGGTACCTTGTTGTATGGTTCATTGTGTTGCCGAGTTTCGAGGTTTTGCGGCATATAGTTTTGCTGTCTATTTGCTCCGTTGCACGACGTGAAGAAAAATATATATATATATAAATAACACAAAACAGTTTGCACTTTACAGAATTCTGCCTATTATGTGATGCAGAAATTTAACTTCCCCCCCATGTATTACATTTTGATGGTTTTTGTGTCCTCTTTCAGCCAAAGGTAGAGAGGAGCTTTTAAGAATAAACCTGCGAGAATTGGAGCTTGCCGGTGACGTTGATCTTCCCACTATAGCACAGAACATGGATGGTTATTCTGGGGCCGACATTACCAACGTGTGCAGGTATGCTAAGACTGCAGCACTTCTTATGCCATTCTTATGCCCCAGTTTTAAGCATATATTGGTAAAGAAATTAAATTGGGATACTTGTCACAGTCCAGACATTACGTATAACATATTATGACATAAAGGAGACTCTACTGTCATCATCCATCATAGATTAAGCTAGTAAAAACTGATGGGATATCCAGTCCAACATCTGGAGTACCGCAAGTTGCCCAAGTTTTAAAGTTGATCAGGTTTCACAATTTTCTCAAAATGATCATTTAAAAGAGAGCCTAGGTCAAAACATTGGAGATGATCTCATGAATGCTATTTTGCAAGTGAAATATGATACTTTCTCTCTTCATAATTGTGAAGATAGAGAAGATCAATGAGTTGAATATTGGGAAGGGGAACTGCCATATATACTCAATTATAAGCTGACCCGAATATAAGCCAAGGCACCTAATTTTACCACAAAAAATTGGGAAAACATATTGACTCGAGTATAAACCGAGGGTGGGAAATCCTGGTAAATCAGTTACTGGTAAATTTCAATAAAAATAGATACCAATAAAATTACATTAATTGAACCATCAGTAGATTTAAATGTTTTGAACGTTTACATAAAACAGTAATTTAAGGTAAGACTGTCCAACTCTGATGAAATCATTATTCCAACCTTCTTCAATGTAAATGTGCTTACGTATGCTTCCAATAATAATGAAGAGAGTAAAATAATAAATGTAATAAAATAATAATAGAGTAAAATAATAAATGTAATAATAAGAGTAAAATAATAAATGTAATAATAATACAGTGTTCCCTCACTTATTGCAGGGGTTCTGTTCCAGGAGCCCCTGCAATAAGTGAACATTTGCGAAATAGGGATGCTATATTTATTTCAATATTAATATGTATACATTACTTTATATATACATTGTTTTAGTAGTTACAGTATACACTATTCCCCCCTTGTGTCGTCACTCTTCTCACTCTCTCTCTCTCTCTCTCTCTCTCTCTCTCTCCGCTCTCGCTCTCGCTCTCTCTCTCTCTCGCCGTCCTTTACTCCATCCTCTCAGTTGGATATTGCTTCCGCGTTGTTCCTCATAATCCTTGTTGCTTTTGGTCGGTTCATCGTTCACATCCCGTCACTTCCTTCTTCTTTCAACCTTCTCTTTCTCACTTCTTCCGTCTCTCTATGGTGTTCTTCTCGCCTTCTACCTTTTTGTCCCTTTCTCTGAATTGGGCCTTCTCTATCTCCTTCCTGTCCTCCAACCAACTCGTTGGCATCTCTTATATTGAGTCATCCAGTCCCCTCTCTTGCCTTTCTCTCTTTATTCTTTTGGAGCCTGAATCTTCCTCTGTCACTTTTCTCCTTCCATTTCTTAGGTTTTTCCTTTGTTTAAAGAAATGCTCCACATAGACTAAACAACGCCCCCTCAAGGTCAGTCCTTTCCTTCTTAAAAATAGCACAAAAATAGTATACCAGCCTCCCGCAAAACAGCGAGTCTGCATAAAACGAACAGCGAACTAGCGAGGGAACACTGTAAATAGAGTAAAATAATGTAAATGTAATAATAATAATAGTAGAGCAAAATTATAACTAACTTTGACTCAAGTATAAGCTGAGGGGGGCTTTTTTAGCCTTAAAAGGGCTGAAAAACCCAGCTTATACACGAGTATATATGATAAGTCTGAATATAAATGCAAGAGAACAAATTCATTTAAAAACCATTCAAAATAATTACGTATTTGCTTTCTATTGAAACCTACATTCAAACATATATTAAGGTTATTATAAACAATAATATACTTCAGGTAAAAGTCAGTCTTTCTCGCTAGTGATTTAAAATGTGATGCAAATGATTAAAGGAGAATCTTTTAGAAAAGGGATTTTGATCTTATCCATCCTGCACTATTATAAGTGTTCCAGCTGGATATACTGGGGAAAAAGATTTCTTCCAAGTAGAATTACATACTGAATGTGTTTTTTAAAAACTGCTAATAAGTCATTATTTTAGTGTCAATTGTGAAGTGCTGAATATTCTCATTGAAGCTCATAAACTTTCACGCCAACAGGGATGCTTCGCTAATGGCTATGAGAAGACGAATTGAAGGCTTGACACCAGAAGAAATCAGAAACCTTTCCAGAGATGAAATGCATATGCCAACCACAATGGAAGATTTTGAAATGGCTTTAAAGAAAGTTTCAAAATCAGTCTCTGCTTTGGACATCGAAAAATATGAGAAATGGATATTTGAATTTGGATCATGCTAAGCCCTCCTCCTTCCTCCTTGAGAAATCTGCCTCAAGTCTTCAAACAATTCCAGAAGTAATGAAAAAATAGTGCTCCTGGGCACTGAGTAATATTTTTTAACTTTTGTAATTACACAGAAGAGCAATACACTTAATAAAGTTAGTTTTTTAAGTTGCAGCTCACTTTTTTCCTCTTGGACCGATTGTCCTTCTACACAGCTGAAATTTGAAAAGTTGAACCTTTTTTATAAAGTATTTTGTTTACAATACACTGACTAGAGAAATCATAAAGGTTTTTGCAGCCTTCATTTCTTCAGCTCACCAACTTTATTTCTGTTTATCTGTTATTGTCTGATTTCAGGGTGTGCCAAAACATCCTGAAATCTGTAAAGTATATATTTTTTCTCATTGGTTGTATTTTCAAGAGATGATTTATGCAGTTCTTACAGCACAGTCGAATGTGCGAGTATCTCATAATTCCAGATAAGTTGATGATAAAGCAGTTTCCATAATAAAGGGGAGTTTTGGCACTCTTTCTTACAGCCGTAAAGGTCAGATAACTGAAGCATAGGGAGATTAATTTAATCCAGCACGCTGCCCAAGCCTCAGTGTAAAATTTCAATGTAGAGTAAATAGAGCACATAGTGTTACAAAAACCATTTTGTGGTGCCCTTAAGTTCTTTTAGGTTCAGAAGAGGCCTTTTGTGGGGAAAAAAATCACTTCTTACTTCCTGTGATTTAAAAAAAAGCCACTCCTAGGCCCAAAATGGGCCCGGGTATGGACTGAAAACGGAGAAAATGTTTCTCATCTCCCTCCCCCTATTGCATTTGAGGAGTGGGAGAGATCTTGGGAGGATAATTTTTCAAGTTTTCCTGGGAGAAATGCTGCTTGGTAGATTTCCACAGTTTCCAGCCCTACTGTTAAAAGTGCTTTGCTTTTATGAGAAGCAAATTCTGTGTTACATAGTTGAAACTATCATATATAACCATATATAAAGCAAAAATGGATGCCCCCAAAACATGGATCAGTGTGAGTAGCTTTCCCTGTCAAGGTGGTGCTTCTCGCCTTTTTTGAATGGCTGAGTGGAAAAACCATGTCAGCTCTTTGATGCCTCCCCATTGCTTCTTTTAAGTTTTCTCGATACAGATTAAGAGGTTTATACAATTTATGTTCCGGGCTGATAAGGAGATGACTTACTTTTTAATAAGCAAGTGGAAGGTTGTTGTTCTCTCCACATCCACTTTCAATTTTTCCACAGCAAGATGAGCAGGTCTCCAACCAACATCAATATGCATCAAGCTTTGAATACCCTCAAAATATCCTCAACTTCAGTGGGGTTTTTTCCATGTCAGGAGTGACTTGAGAAACTGCAAGTTACTTCTGGTGTGAGAGAATTGGCCATCTGCAAGGATGTTGCCCAGGGGATGCCCAGATGTTTGATGTTTTACCATTCTTGTGGGAGGTTGCTCTCATATTCCCGCATGGGGAGCTGGAACTGACAGAGGGAGCTCAACCCACCCTCCTTGGATTCGTACCACTGACCTGTTAGTTTGCAGCCCTGCCAGCACAAGGGTTTAACCCATTGCACCACCGGGGGCTAACTTTAGTGTTTTGACATGTACTAATAAATAGGTTTTCCTATTTGAAAACATTTAAAAATGCTTTTCTTCAGAAATCTTTCGTGTATTGGATTCACTTGGAGATTTTGAGAAATAGAATTAAACAGTTTCGCAGTGTTCATGTTCAGCAAATAGTGGATGTTACATTCCTAAGTAGGGAAGCCAGCAAAGTCAATATTGGCAATTGGGATCTGATACATAATTAGACTGATGTGCAATGGAAACTAACCCATATCACCACCTGAGCAGCTAATGTGCACTGGACACAGCAGGAGGTAAAATACATTGGACACAGGTTAGGGACAGTGCATATCAAATACTTGCTGGAGACCGAATGCTCATCTTTGCAATTCACTAATGGAGCTTCTTAGCATCTCTGCTACATAGCGAAGCACACAATGTTTTATAGTGTACATCCGGGCTGTCCACCGGGCGGCCCGGGGGCCGTACACGCCCTCCAGCCTGTTGGACATGGCCCCCGCTATGCCCCCGGCCGCCATTTTCAAAAAAATTTTTTAAAAAAATGGCGGCCGGGGAGGCGGGCAGGGAGGAGGAAGAGAGTTAGCTCCTTCTCCTGCACCGCCCCCTCCGTCCCTCTCTCTGCGCTGCCGCTGCGAGATCGCAGCGACGGCGGGAGGAGGGAGGAGGAGGAGGAGGTGGGACAGGAAAGGAAGGGAGCCAGCTCCCTCCTCCTCCTTGCCTTGCCCCCTCCGTCCCTCTCTCCACCCCGCCGCTGCGATCCAGTTCGCAGCGACGGGCGGGAGGGGAGGAGGAGGAGGAGGTGGGACAGGGAAAAGGAAGGGAGCCAGCTCCCTCCTCCTCCTTGCCTTGCCCCCTCCGTCCCTCTCTCCACCCCGCCGCTGCGATCCAGTTCGCAGCGACGGGCGGGAGGGGAGGAGGAGGTGGGACAGGGAGAAGGAAGGGAGCCAGCTCCCTCCTCCTTGCCTTGCCCCTCCGTCCCTCTCTCCGCCCCCGCCGCTGCGATCCGGTTCGCAGCGACGGGCGGGAGGGAGGGAGGAGGAGGCAGGGCAGGAGAAGGAAGGGAGCCAGCTCCCTCCTCCTCGCCTTGACCCCTCCGTCCCTCTCTCCGCCCCGCCGCTGCGTTCCGGTTCGCAGTGGCGGGGGGGAGGGGAGGAGGAGGCGGGGCAGGGAGAAGGAAGGGAGCCAGCTCCCTCCTCCTTGCCTTGCCCCCCTCCGTCCCTCTCTCCGCCCCGCCGCTGCGATCCGGTTCGCAGCGACGGGCGGGAGGGGAGGAGGAGGTGGGACAGGGAGAAGGAAGGGAGCCAGCTCCCTCCTCCTTGCCTTGCCCCCTCCGTCCCTCTCTCCGCCCCGCCGCTGCGATCCGGTTCGCGGCGGGAGGGAGGGGAGGAGGAGGAATCCTCCCTTCCTCCTCCTCTTCCTCCTTCCCGGCACCGCTGGTGTCCCAATCGCCGTGGCGCCGGGGAAGGAGGAGGAATCCTCCCTCCTTCCCGGACGGCGGATTGGGACACCGGAGGCGTCGGGAAGGGCGGGAGGAGCGAGGGGGCAGGCCTTCCAGGGAGGCCTGTGGGAGAGTTTTCGCCCGGCTCTCGCATCCCTCTGACCAGGTCAGAGGGACGCGAGAGCCGGGCGACAACCCGCAGCCTGGATGGCTCACGGGGGAAGCGCGACCCGGGTGCTCGCTTCCCCCGCGAGCCATCCAGGCCTGCGGGCGAGGGGGCGGAGCCGCAGAAGCTTCCTCGCGGCCGTCCTCTCCCCCAAAGTGTCACAACAGGTGTTGTCACAACAGCCTCGGAAGTGGGCGAAATCGTGGCCACTCGGCCCCCAGGTGATTGGTCCCCAGAAAGTCCGGCCCTTGGGTCGGCAGAAGTTGGACAGCACTGGTGTACATCATAACAAAATTCTGGCCACTTTTTTGGCATGAACAGAATCTTCATTTTTTCCCCCAGTGCTTTAAAAAGTTTTATGCACTTAAAGAATTGTCATTTCTGGCTCTTAAAAGATTGCCAAAAGCTGCTTCTAGTCTATTGCTGTAGGTTGTTATTTGCTACTGTGATTTTATATTTTGTTGTGTTACTGATTTTACTGCAGGGTTTTCCCCCCTAAGTATTCTTAGCTGTCATCATGATACCAATGTCAAAAGATAAAAGAATAGGGTTGGGGAAGATGTTACCCTTCAGGTGTTTTGACTGCAAGCCCCACTATATTGCCGTTGGATTTCCTAGGTAGGGAAGGTGGAAGCTGCCCCAGAATGTTTGTACCTTCCTCACTCCTGGTCAAGAAATTCTGTGAAATTAATTACCCACTTTAAGATATATTATTTAAAGCAGTTTTGCAGGCATCCAATTCTACATTCAGAAAGGAATTATACACAATTGTCAATCTGTCTTAACAGGTAAGGGTTTATTGTAAAGTTGTGCATTTACAAATTTGTGCATAAAATCATTCCTAGTAAACCATTTTTTTAAAAAAAATGTGTTCCTGGTTGAGATACATTTATACTGTATAACATCAAGGAGCACAGTTTTAGAAATACTTGCAAAAATTTAGTGTTGAGAGGCCTTATTATGAAAGTCTCAATAAAGTGCTGGTATAGTCACGGTGCTCCATACAGTTATGCCGGCCACATGACTTTGGAGGTGTCTATGGACAATGTCAGCTCTTCGGCTTAGAAATGGAGATGGGTACCATCCCCCAGAGTCAGGCACGACTAGACTTAATGTCAAGGGGAAACCTTTACCTTATAATCAGATTGCCATTTGGGGAGGAAAAATAACAAAGTATTTCTGAAATAGCTCGGTTATTTTAAGACTAGTATGAAAGCTCATCTGTTGACTTCCCTTATAAGGCACGCTTAAAGATAGCAGGCCTAAACTAGATGTTTTTTGGTCACAAGTCTACATAATCCTGTCCACACTTTTTTCAAATCCTAGTGTTAATAGAACGTAATTACTTTCTGTTGCTCTGTTGAGCTTAAGGCTGTTGTCTTGAATCATATTTATGTGGAATTGTTTTTCTCTCTGGATATTTCCAAGCAGAGGTTATTTGGATTGGTATGGCAAGGTTACACAGTCAGTGCAGAAATAGGGGAACTACTTCATAGAAGTTAAAAGTTTACTGAAGTCCTTTTGTAAGGAAACAGTTATCTTTTCTGTTTGTTTTTTCCCCCAGGAACGGCTGATGTAAAGAGGAATTATAATGAATTATTTTGGGCCTCGTACTTAAGTATCTTGAAGTATTGATCATTCATAGGCTTAATACAGGGGGAAGTACACAATATATTAAGAATCAAGTGCCAAATATTAGGTGAACAAACTCATTAAGTTGCAACAGTTGTACATTTCTCCTCTATAAGGTCTGTCTTCTTGAGTGTTTCTGGATGTAAGTTGATTGCAACAGGTATGATGGTGACATCATAATGAAGAATTTCCCTGAAAAAAAGAAAGTCATTAAAGCCTTAAGCTTCAAGAATGCAAGATCTCAACTCTACGCTGACTCAGCAACATGTAAGTATCTGCTTGTGGACCTTCATTGCGCTCAGCTGTACACCCTCCTGCCAACTTGATTCAAGAGCCACTGAATCCACCCACACAGCCATGGATGCTTCTCAGCAAGCAAGCAGTTTGAAGCTGTGCCGTATTTTCTAGCGTATAAGACTGGGCGTATAAGATGACCCCCAATTTTTCCACTTAAGATATAGAGTTTGGGATATACGCTCCCCATATAAGACTACCCCTCTTCCAACGCACACCAAATAAAAAATTTAAAAACATTAGATTTGATTTCAATATGGAAATTTCCCTATTACCGTATCTCCTCTGCCTCTTAGATCTCGCACATGCGCGCTTGCGCCGCTTCACTGTAGTCATCAAGAGCGAGATCTGAGGCAGAGGAGGAGGTACAGTAATAGGATACAAGGGCGGGCCAGGTGTGTAAAAGATGCATGTTTTTCTGGATACAGTGCACAGCTCTATCTCTTTTTTTCGTACCCCGGGCGTCCCGGATGCCTGCAGCTTGCTCCGCCCTTCATTTACACCTTCATGGAAAGGCGCCCCCTCCCATCATTGGGACTGCGTTAAGTCACTTCTTTCCACAAATCCTGGTGAGTAGATTTTCTTCTACTGTACTTATACAGTGCCCCCCTTGCTGCTTTCATGTGGTCGCTGTATATGGTGGGGATGTGGCCGCAGCCGTTTTTGAGCTCTCCCCACCATATGCGGCAACCGCAGATTCTCCAGTCTGGCACGGAAGTTTCAGTACCTGCCCTATAAGATGACACCCAGCATATAAGACGACCCCTGACTTTTGAGAAGAATTTCCTAAGTTAAAAAGTATAGCCAACTGCTTCTCTAAGCCTGCCTGCTCATTGTCAAGAAAAAAGGCTATGTAGAGAAAGCCAAGGGCAAGGGCCTTCAGTGTCTGTGGAAGGAAGAAGGTTAAACCAAACCACATAGTGCCTGACACAAGACATGTTCATATGTAAGAGAAATGTACATATGCAGATTTTCCTAACATATATGCAGCCAAAGAGTATGTTAAATGTTTTTCTAGTTCAACAGTGTTTCAGCTTCCCAATTGACTGAAATAAGGACTTTGAGACTTCATCTCACCAGACCACTGGCAAAGAGGAAAGAAACCCCCAGGGCCATATGCAAGCAGTCATTTTTGCAGAAAGACAAAGAGTGCCTCAAGGGTAGGCTTTTGCCTTGGCTTCTGGGCTTCTCCCACCTGTTTCTTACTGATAGCTATGCCACCAATATAGATGGGGGGGAAAATGACAAGCAAATCATCACCTTTGCTGAATAACAACATCTGTCTTTGGTTCTCCCAGTCACGCAACAGCACTCGCTTCATCTTAAACCATTCCTATCTTACTACCGGTACTTATAATTATACCAGTTAGCTTTGCAAGGCTTATTACAGTAAGCACCTATTAAAAATGGTTGCATGGATTATACAACAAGAGCCTATTTAAAAACTAAAAGCTACACCATCTCCAGTGCCCAGAATGACATCTGTGGCACATTCTAATTTTGACCAGATTTTGTTTCACTCTGCAGACCAGTCCTGGATTGTTACATCACAATGCCTTCTCTAGTTTCTCATGTCTAGATCCGCATATTTGTGATTCAGTAGACAACTTATTCAGATATCCTTTGGTGTCTGCCCTAATTTGTAGACTCCAGTGTTCAAAAGGAAAATAGATGCCAAAAACCTGAAGTCTACCTGGCCTATGCTTCCCTCTTCTCTAACTGAATGAGGACTCTGGAACAGCAACAGGGCTCAAGTATCATTCCTTCCCCACATTGTTTTTCTTTAGCAGGAGTTGTGTGAGCAATATACAGTATATGCTCAGGTAGTTTCTCCATTAAATGCTCAAATGGAGTTGGATGGCTTTCCAGACTCTGTTTTAAAACCTCCAAAAAAAACCTTGGGCATCCATGGATTTTGGTATCCTCGAACCAAATCCCAGGAAACACAAAGGAAAAAAGTGAAGGCTTGGATGTGGGACCAGGCATTCACATAGTAGCACAGGACAGCACTTTAGACTAGTTTTTAATGGAAAGAATAGGGCTCAATGCTTTTATGGACAGAACACTGTTTTAACATAGGTGAATACATAGGTTGTATGAATGTAATTGTATTTTAATGTATTTTATTGTCAATGTTTGAGGGTTTTTATACTGTTTTTATACTGTGTTGTTATGAGGGCATCGAATTGTGCCTTTTGGAAGCTGCTCTGAGTCCCCCTCCGGGGGTTAAGAAGAGCGGGGTAAACTGCCGAAATAAATAAATAAATAAAATAAAGGGCCTACTATATCAATTTTATTTTGTCTATATTTATAAAACTTTGAAGTTTATGATATAAAATGCCTCTTTGCCTTGGAAGTTCCCTATTTTCCTTCAGTTAATGTCTTCCTGCTTTTCTTTCATGGGTAACCAAACTAGCTATTTTACTCTATTCTGGCTCTGAACTTATGAACAGCCAAGGACAGGCTTATAATATAAAAACAAGCTTAAAAGGACACTTACACTCAGGTTTTCTTTCCCCATTATTATATCAATAATTTTGGGAGAATTATATTTGCAAAAGCAGACTGTGTTTTATCACATTTGCTGCAAAGAAATAATGTAGTCTTTATATGTTAATATCAGACTCATATTCCAGAAATACATTTACATCTAGAGCTGTGTTTCTCAGCCTGTGGGTCCCCAGGTATTTTGGCCTACAACTCCCAGAAATCCCAGCCAGTTTATCAACTGTTAGGACTTCTGGGAGTTGAAGGCCAAAACATCTGGGGACTCATAGGCTGAGAAACACTGCTTTAGAGGATGGAATATAGTAAGGTACTTACCGGGGTTCACATGAGGGACACACAACTTTTAAGACTTTTAGGATTAAAGATGCTCCTACAACTCCAACCACAACGACCCCCATGAAGTTAAAGAACACTGGGAAGAACTTAAACCAGAATCCGCATAGGTCTTTCCTCAGGTCTTCTACCCACTGGCACATTACCTGAAAGAGTAACAAAACGCCACTAAAATTCAAGATGTATAGTCATAGCTGGGAAATATCCGTCACCATTCTGAAGAGGCTGTGTCTGCAACCTCCCTATCTCCTCCTTTTTAAAACTTGACAATTGGATTTTGCAAGGCATCCCATGTCTTGCTTTGGCCATGTAACAGAACTATTTTGTAAGGATCCACTACATCCTACATGGGACCAGAGTGTGTAGGAAATGTCCCCCCAAGGCTGTGGAGTTGCTGATCAACTGGTTGTGCACAGAGTGGGTGCAGTACAAGGAGGTACTGAAAACTTCCACAATTACATTAAAGTACACAAAGATATGTCAACATCAAGAATACAAGCATCCCAGATTCCACTTGGAATCTGTGCTCTTTACATTTCTAGATTTTATGCTTCTGAATGTTGACTTGGTTATTCATTTTTTTATTATTTTCTAAACAGTTTTCAGCAGGAGAAAAAGTGTGACACTACGACCCTCCAGATGTTGGACTGCAAGTCCAATAATAATAATAATAATAATTTATTTCTAACCCGCATCCATCTCCCCGAAGGGGACTCGGAGCGGCTTATATGGAGCCATGTCCGAACAACAAATCACAAAATAATATCAAAACATCAGAAAAGCAATAAACACAATAAAAGCAATAAACACAATAAAAATACAGCTATGAGAAGACAACAACTCAGGTGAATCTAAAACAAAACGACAAGGCGGGCCACATGCACATATAAAATGTTTAAAACTCGGGGGGAGATAACTGGAGTAGTGTAAACATAAAGGATCACATGGGGGAAGAGGTCCAAAAAACAGGAGCATTTGGGGAATCTAATCTCCAAAAGCCTGGTGGAAAAACCAGGTTTTCAGTTGTTTTGCCAACATAGCAAGAGATGTTGGAAATGGCAGTCTGAAAGGTGGTCGGATTCCAAGCCAAGATATAGTAAAGAAACAGCCCTTAAGAGGTCCCGTTTGCTTTTCTCCCTTGATGTACATTCAATGACCACTTGGACTAAGAAAGAGAAGGACTATGCTGCAGCTCAAGTCTTCACTTCCAGGGAGTTCTGTTAAAATTGTACAAGGAGCATAGAAGGTTCTTCTTGTGCCCTGGGAAGAAAGCCGGTGGAAAATGCACAATCCAGGCACCTGCTAGATTGAACTTCAGGGCTTTTACATCATTCCTGTTGTCCATTGCAAACACTCAAAAGGTGCTTATGTACAGCCTTTGGTCTTCCTTACTACCTGGGGACTTTGAAGGAAGTAGCAGTCTTGCTGAAACATATTGTAAAATGTATAGTAACTATGACTTCCCCTCCCTCTACATGGGGAAGGACCTCAAATCAGCATGTTGTTTTTTGTTTAGTCGCTTCTTACTCTTTGTGACCTCATGGACCAGCCCGCACCAGAGCTCCCTATTGGCCGTGGCCACCCCCAGCTCCTTCAAGGTCAAGCCAGTCACTTCGAGGATACCATCCACAAATTTTTTGTTGTTTATTCGTTCAGTCTTTTCTGACTATCCGTGACCTCATGGACCAGCCCGCACCAGAGCTCCCTGTTGGCTGTGGCCACCCCCAGCTCTTTCAAGGTCAAGCCAGTCACTTCAAGGATACCATCCATCCATCTTGCCCTTGGTTGGCCCCTCTTCCCCTTTCCTTCCTTTTTACCCAGCATCTTTGTCTTCTCCAAGCTTTCCTGTCTCATTATGTGGCCAAAGTACTTTATCTTTGCTTCTAATATCCTTCCCTCCAATGAGCAGTCGGGCTTGATTTCCTGAAGTATGGACTGGCTTGATCTTCTTGCGGTCCAAGGCACTCCCAGGATTTTCCTCCAACACCACAGTCCAAAAGCATCTATCTTCCTTCACTCAGCCTTCCTTATGGTCCAGCTCTTGCATCCATAGGTTACTATGGGGAATACCATTATTTTAACTATGCGGATCTTCGTTGCCAGTGTGATGTCTCTACTCTTCACTATTTTATCGAGATTGGTAATTGCTCTCCTCCCAAGAAGTAATCGTCTTCTGATTTCCTGGCTACAATCTGCGTCTAAAATAATCTTCATGCCTCCACATTTTCTCCTAAATCAGCATGAGATAACATAAATGCTGTACAAAATGCTTCAGTCCCTGGCATTTCATGGTGTGCAGCTATTCTATCCGCAGCTCTTGCAAACTGTCTCCTGTCTGTGTAGATAGAACTGAAGAAGACAGGCCCATGATCTGGCCTGGTATCATGTAGTGGACTATGTTCCAAAAGTACTTTGTGCTCTTATATTTTATCCTCACTTGCATCATTTGGCCACCTGGCGAGTCTGCAGGAGTCTCATTTCATCAAAGGAGGGATGGAGATAGAGAATATACCTTGTAGGATGATGTGGGCTCTGTTCTCAAAGGAGTCTCTGGCAATTTTCCAGGCATTGTCTCTTCGTCTATTGTAGTTTCTACTTGTCTGAGAAGGTAATGGCTGGTTGTTTGTAGAGGGCTTTCAATATCTGCTTCAGAAAAACAAAAAGCACAGGGGAATGTTTTTATCATATGTTGTCATGTTCCATGCATTTACCACACTGAATGGATTGAAAGCACTGTGAATAATCCTAAAGCAGCCTGACAATTTTACCTCCACTTTGTAAATCCTGTACTTAATTAACAAATTTAACATTTCCCTGAAAAAAATTAAAATCCAAAAGCAAACAAACCCAAAAAAACAACCTCACTCGAATTATTATAACCACCTCTATAACATGAAACTAACTAACTAACTAAAAGGACATTGACGATAAACATGGTCGGGTACCTTTGCCTGCTATGTTTGGAAGTGTAAATAAGACATCGTTGTCTCTGGATATGGAATACAGCATGCTTTCTTTCAGAGGAACGGTGTAATTTGTATGCCTAAGGACTTGTACATCTTTAACCAATATGTCTATTTCAGTCACTTCATCTTGCTGAACCTGCGAAAGATAAATATTAATGAGGGAGGCTGTTCTGAGATTATGAAAACAAGGAGGCGGTGGAGAAAATATATACAGAATCAGAAGATGAGATGTTAATCTGATTCGATTTAACAACAAACCAGTCAACTTCACTCTCTCTTTGAGTCATGTTAGGAGAAGCAATTAAAAGAGAAGAAAGAGAAGTGGTATGGGACACTTTTCTGAAGAGGAAACTCTCCCCAGTCACCAACCTCTTGGTTCACTAACTTGTTACGGAAAGTGTACTATTCTCTTTCGTCATAAATAAGCTGAAGATCTGATCTCTATTGGGGTAAAGACAGGGAAGTACAAAAACAAAACAGTCAGTTGCTAATCTAGACAATTGAGGTGGGGAAGAATGAAAGGAAAGAATTCTAGCTGAATCAGATTCTAATTTCCTTCAACCTTTTACCTTCAACAGCGAATCTCATTTGCCGTCTACTGTTTATGTGAGCTGTGGCTTGTAAACTTGCAGTGCAGTTTAGAAAAGCCAGTAGGGCTACAGAGACAGAAGTGAATGTGACTTTCACATTAAATGCTATCATTTCAATGTGAACTCCCAAATAAAGAATTTGTGAGGTCTATTAAATGCATTTAATGGGAAGTAAAAGACCAGATCAGAGAGTTGTTTCCAAATAAGTGTGGTAAGAATTGGCTATTTTTGTTGTTGTTTCTGGCTCAGCCATGCTTAAGGTGCTAAGTGATTTCTCCTGAAATGGGAAGAGAAAGCATCAGCAGCTATAAGAGGGAACCTCTCAAGAGTGTTCACAGAGGAACAAAAATCAGAGTATCATTGTACAATAATTCTATGACACAGAAAATTATTTTTTTCAGTAATACAAAGCTCACTTTTGTAAAACTAAACTACAAACTACAACATGACGGAGGGAGGTTGACAGCCAAATGCAATTAACTGGTATCAAATAAAATGCAGAGATTTCTCAGTGGATATAATATAATAATAATAATAATAACAACAACAACTTTGTTTTTGTATCCTGCTACCATCTCCACAAAGGGACTCGGAGAACCTTACATGTAGACAAGCCCAGTCAAACATAGAATTAAAATGGAGCATAATAAAATTTATAAGAACAATATCATAAAACAACATAAAATAACATCATAAATCAATCCATGACTGACATTGTAATGAAGATATTAAAAGTTTGTTCTTGACATGAACATGTTGCTTTAGTGGACATCTGCGTTTTGAACTTAGAATAATAACAAAATCAACAATTATTGGTTCACTGAAAATTTGAAATGAGATTGGAGACTTGACTGTCACAATGACTGACTGTTCCTCATGGAAACACGCACAATGGGGCAGCTAATAAAAGCTCTACACACAATTACTGCTCTATTTTATTTTGTTTTGATGTTTTACCATCCTTGTGAGAGGCTTCTCTCATGTCCCCACATGGGGAGCTGGAGCTGACAGATGGGAGCTCATCCACGCTCTCCCCGGATTCAAACCTGCGACCTGTCGATCTTCAGTCCTGCCGGCACAAGGGTTTAACCCATTGCGCCACCGGGGCGTCCATTGCACAATTGTTAAATGTAAAGCACAACACATAACTCGGCATGACAAGTTCTCCCATGCAATGATGCATCCTAAGCAAGTCACAAAGTTATGGAAACTAAAACCCGGAACCTCCATCAGTGACTGATACCAGATGAGAGACTCCCTCCTGGGCACACAGTAGACTGGGCAACTTGGAAAGCACTGAACAGACTGTGCTCTGACACCACGAGTTGCAGCGCCAACCTTAAGAAATGGGGCTACAAAGTGGAGTCTACGACAGGCAAGTGTGGAGAAGAGCAAACCACAGACCGCTTACTACAATGCAGTCTGAACCCTGCCACATGCACAATGGAGGACCTGCTCACAGCAACTCCAGAGGCACTCCAAGTGGCCAATTTCTGGTCAAAGGATACTTGTTATAATGACAAGTCTTTAACTTTGTTTGTGTTTTTAAATACATTACAACTGTACCCTCAATTTGCTTCTGGTAGGAGAAATAAATATCGTCTTATCAACAATTAACAAATGTAACTAAAACAATTAGCGGTCATGAGTTGATTTTTAAAAATAATATTGATGGCAGTCAAAAACATGAACATTTTCGAACTCTTCATAGAGTCAACATTGGCTTGAGAATGAAAATACTTGTTTCTGTTAACTGCTGTTATAACCAAGCAGATGTCTTCATCCAGGACTTTTTCTTTCTTTCTAAATATGGATCAACTTGACTTTTCACTGCAGAACACCTCCACCAATTAACTGTCTTACATGCACAGTGTTCTTTTCTAATCCCGGGGGAAACAGTTACGCCTACATCGTCTCCAAAAGCAAATATACACTGCCAAAATATTCAGAGACAGGGAGGAAAGGCAAACACCCTTTCCCAGTGCCACTGATAAAAGCAGTTCCCAGAATCAACAGATCTGCTGAATCCATACACACACAGAAATCCTGTATGGAAGTGAAAGGGTTCAATGTCTTTTTTCAATGACTTAATTAATTTGTTAATATATTGATTCATTTACAACTTTAAAAATTCAACTAAATTGATGGCATACAGCCTACACTCACTGCACAAACATGATATATAACTGCACGTGTGCACAGATAGCATGGAAGTTGGTTTGGTAGCCAAGGGAAAGAACAAAGCTTCATGTTCTCACCAAGGATGAAATGGGCTCCAGGGGATTTATAACCAAGTCAGAAAATATAATGAGGTAATTCAATATATTTTACCTGAATTCCATCAATTTCGGTCACCTCCTCCTGAACAACAATCAACCGCAAGTCAGAGCTGGATGCCATTGGCCATTCATGGACCATAATGCGGACATTAACGATGCCTGATCGCTGCTCGTCTGATAAGGCGTCAGAGTTTCCACTCCTCACTATAAATAAACAATGCTGTATAGGGGTTATGCGGAAAGATATTATCCCTAAAAACAAGTTACACACAACAAGGTGAGTGATGAATGGCAGGCTGGATCTGGCACAACAGTGCAATCTAACATGAAAACATTACTTGCTGCTTGCAAGAGAAATGGTCAAATTGATCAATGGGCTGTGAAATGTTTACTGAATCCTAATAGGAATGTTTTCAAAGCACCCGTCTTGGGATCCAACACTGCAAATAGATATTTTCCTCATTCTCTTCCCAGCATCTTCCCCCAAATCCACCAAATCTGCTCTGGTGCTTCACCAACCTCTGAGTCAGATTTCACAACAGTGGTTCCCAACCTTTCTTTGATCAGGGACCACTTGACCAGAGACCACTTTCGACAGGGTCCACTCTTCAACAATAGTACCAAAAAGGTTACGAGTCAGTTTTTGGTCAACTTTGGATTTGGTTTGGTTATTTAGGGTGCTACTTGAGAAAATTTCATTGGATCAACCATATCAGTTCTAGTTTCTGATACAGAACATATGCCATCCAGTAGTCACCATCTCCTTGTCCACAGAAAACGATATTTAATAAGCCTTGGCACTATAAGAAAGTTTTGTGAGACCAGTCGCTCTCGCTGCAGCAGCGTAGTATCTGTGAGGACGCAGACCATATTTTTGTTCTTGTGGACCATTGGTGGTTCACGGACCACACGTTGGGAACTACTGTTTCAGAGAAAAGGGGCAATTCAGCACCTCCTATTAAACTTGTTGAAGCCAGAGTACTGGTGAGAAGGGCTAATTGGTTACAACACTTGGTTTTTCAAAAGAACAGGACAACATACTCCAGCATTGGGAATAACTGAGTCCAGTAAGGAATTAAAGAATCTCAGAATCACTGAGTTACATAAAAGTTATCTTGTAATTGTTTGAGATTTGATTTCACTAGAAAAAATGAGCACAACTGTTAACTTACATTTATTCAGAAGTCCTACTGAGTGCAAGATGATGTAAAAGATAAAGGTAAAGGTTTCCCCTGACATTAAGTCTAGTTGTGTCCTACTCTGGGGGATGGTACTCATATCTATTGCTAAGCTGAAGAGCCGACGTTGTCCACAGACACCTCATAGGTCATATGGCCAGCATGACTGCATGGAGTGCCATTACCTTCCTACAGAAGCAGTACCTATTGATCTACTCACATTTGCATGTTTTCGAACTGCTAGCTTGGCAGGAGCTGGAGCTAACAGAGGTAGCTCACCCCGCTCCCCGGATACGATCTTTCCATCAACAAGTTCAGCAGCTCAGTGGTTTAACCCGCTGCACCACCAGGGGCTCCTATGCAAGAGGATGTACTTCCTTTAAAAGTAAACTTTGAGACAATAACCTTACTGAAATAATAATGCACAGGACTGCTTCCCTTCTATCAGGCCCCATGGACCATTCATTGTTCTCCCTGAAGGAAACTATGTTGTTTTAGGCTTTCAAAAGCCCATTTCAAAAACACTTTGGCAAGTCCTTTGAACAAGAGCTGATCATAAAGAGGAGATGATCTCAGAACCTAACCTTGAGACTAGTCATAACCGGCATATCAAGCGACTACTCTGTTCATGAAAAGTTCATCAATAGCATGTAATTGCTCCAGCTTCATGAATTATGCAAGATGTTGCCAGCACAGGCGGATTGAGATGTTTCTGTTCAATGCAAAATAAATGAATGCAAAGGGAACAACAATTTCCCTTCTGGTACTAAAAGCCATTACTGATTAAGGCTTCCATCCTTTCAAGAAAACCCTCGCTCCTGGCAGAGAGACACAATTTAAACTAAGGAAATCTCAAGAGAAAAAAAAGTGTTTTGCACAGAATTATCTGAACCTGCCCTCACAAGGCTGTATTATTATTTCTTCTAAGCAATGAGTCTGGACTTTTGCCAATATAAAAGAGGAGACAGACAGGACTTATCAGGGTGGGGTCACATCCTTGCATTTATACGACTGAAACTCTCACACAAACTCTTTGCCTTCTACAAATAAATTAACTGAACAGGAACTTTGCTAAAGGCTTCTATAAAGACTTAATTTGTGTTTTGTTGTGGACAAAATATGCAAGTGCTGCGAATGGGAACCAGAAAGGGCATCCACTTTTGTCTTTGCTCCCTTTTAAATCATATTTATCCTCATGGGGGTTTTTTAACAGAACATAACATGCAGATGATGTAAAGCCATATATGTTTTGAATTGCTTTCCATGATCTACAAACTGCACAAAAAAAAGCAACCAGGAATTAAGCAATACTCACATATTAAAGACTGACACTTTACCCGGGAAACGCCACTCCTCAGTGGAAAGTCATTGACATACACTTGATCATTAATATAGCTGATATTAAGGACAACCTAAAGAAAACAAGAGAGTTATGCCTATTTTGAAACACTAAGGAGGATCTGTCTACACTGTAGAATAAATGCAATTTGACCGCATTTTAAGTACCATACCTCAATGCAATGGAATCATGGGAGTTTTAGTTTGGTGAGATACCCTTTCTCTTTCTTAAAGTAAAGGTAAATGTTTCCCCTTGACATTTAATCTAGTCGTGTCCAACTCTGCAGGCCCGGATTAACACTTTTTTGCGCCCTAGGCCACACTTTGGAATTACGCCCCCTTTAAGCCAACCTCCCACCACCTCCAAGGTCTACATTCCCACCGGCTGGAAAGCTTCACTGTGCTCTGAAGGTCTCCTCAGGAGTCAAGAGGCTTGGAGAGAGCGCAGTGGGTGCAAACTCGCTCCAAAGGCGCACAGAGAGAGAGAGAGAGAGTGCGCGTGAGAGAGAGAGAGAGAGAGAGAGAGAGAGAGAGAGAGAGCATGAGAGAGAGAGCGCGAGAGAGAGAGAGCGCATGAGAGAGAGAGAGCACGAGAGAGAGAGAGAGAGAGAGAGAGACAGCACACGCGAGAGCGAGAGACGGATGGGATGGAGCAGAGACATTGCCGGGAGAAGGAGCGAGGAGGGGCATGAGAAAGGGGGAAAGAGGGGCGCAGACCAGGGGGTTTTTTTGGTCCGTGATCTGCGCCCCCCCCCCGGCTTGCGCCCCTAGGCCATGGCCTCATTGGCCTTATGGGTAATCCGGGCATGCAACTCTGGGGAAGGTGCTCATCTCCATATCTAGGGCGAAGAGCCAGTGTTGTTTGTAGACACCTCCAAGGTCATGTGGCCAGCATTGCATGGAGCGCCGTTACCTTCCTGCCAGAGCGGTACCCATTGATCTACTCACATTTGCATGTTTTCGATCTGCTAGGTTGGCGGAAGCTCACCCTGCTTTGGTCGGTAAATTCAGCAGCTCAGTGTTTTAACCTGCTGCACCACCTTCACTTTGTTGGAAAAGGATAAATACTTTATAAACCTACAACTTATTGATTCCACAGTGTTAAACCATGGCAGTTAAAACTACATTCATTCTATAGTGTAGATGCACCCAAAGAGAAGTGTAATGTTGTCTTTATTTCACAAAATATTAACAGCGATTACCAGAATTCAAGTTCTTTGTTGCAAGAAGGAAACAGGCCCCTCTTAACTGCAGTGACTAATGACCAATAAGCTGGGTCTGCGATGGGGGCCAGGATAAGATTCACTGTGTAGCTATGTAAACACCACAATTTCATAGAAGTATTGTGCAGCAAGGGATTCTCACTAATATTCTTCAAAAACAGAATATAAAGAATCCCCAAAGCCAGTTTCTAAGCCAATTGTCATCTAAAATAATATATCTTGGTGCCTGCTGGAGGCAAAACTGGGTGGACTCAGTAAATTTATTGGACTACTACCATGTTTATGAATCTAACAAGTACTCAGATTTTATTGAGGAAGCACCATTTAGAAACAAAGTAGGGTGTGCTAAAGTAAGTGCCGGATGTCTGACATACCTGTTCTTCCTGAATATGCCCATTGCCTCCCAAAATATTCACTTTAATCTTGATGTTTTCCTGTGGGATTATAAGGAAAGATTTGTTAAAGAAATGTTTTACAGATTTGTAAATAAGGAAATACAACAAAAGATGGCATACTACGTAATTTTAGTGCCATCACTCTACTTAAACTGCCATGATCTCATCCTATAAAATCCTGGAATTTGCAGTTTAGTGAGGGAAGTTTAGAATTCTCAGCCAGAGAGCTCTTAGTGCCTCACCAAACTACAAATTCCAGGATTCCAGAGAAAGCAGTCATGGCAGTGAAAGTGGAATCACTGTGATATTTATTTATTTATTTACTACATTTATATACCATCTTTCTCACCCCTGGAGAGGACTCAAACAGGTGTAGATCAAATAGTGGCAAGATTCAATGCCAACATACATACAAAACAAAACATAATATCAAAAATGATGGCATATAAACTATACATTAAACCCTTAAAATCACATTAAAACACAGCACATAAACAAACATTTAGGCAATTCAAACATAGAATTAAAACCATCTTAATATTAACATTAAAATCACATCATCCAAGATCGTAATCCAAAGCCATTCCAGTTTTTAATTGCACTTATTTCCTATTCATTTCTTGTACTGCATTAATTTATTGCCCAAAGGCTTTGTCCCATAGCCAAGTCTTTATGTTATTTCTGAAGGCCAGGAGGGAAGGTGCTGATCTAATTTCACTAAGAAGGGAGTTCCAGAACCGAGGGGCCACCACAGAGAAGGCCCTGTCTCTCGTCCCCATATTTGTGCAGTGCGAAAGGAGTCTGGTATCTCAGGATACAGACAGAGATCACGGCACTTTCTCCATATTACATGTATTACCAAGCCAGTTCCTGGGAAGGAAATATGGACAGTTGGTGAGATGAACAAATCACAAAAATAAATAGAAACAACCTTGACTAGGATTGTGGGTTGCTCTGAATACTGTCCTAGAATTTGAAAAAACCTATGACTTTGGGCCCATGTAAACAGTTGGACCGGTTACAAGATGGAACTGTCTGCAAGTTTTCACACTGGTATCCCATGTTTCTAGACTCGAACAGTCTGGGAATATGGGATGACATTCACTGTTCCTTCCCATTCTCTTTGTCATGAGTGTGATATAGATCCTACCAGTAAATCACTGCCAGGTGTAATGTTGGCTGGCTTTCCAGTCAATATCACTCAAGGTGACAACCAAGTGGCAGGACCCAAATCATGCCTGCTAGCTGCCACGAAAAAAGAGAACTGGAGTGGATAGTAAGGGGTAGTCATCTGGCACCAAATCAGGATTGGCGCTGTTGGATAGTGAGGACTCCCTCCTGCCTCCACAAAGGCTGAGGAGGTAGCTGTTTAAACCATCCTGGAGCCAATCTGGCATACATCATGCTAGTACGGCCCCAGGATAAGAGCTCAATATAGATCCACTCTTTTCCAAGCTGTGTATATACATCAGTGATGACTGATCTCCTTTCCCTAGCACTTCTTGCCAAATACATACTACATATGCTGCTACATGATTAGATGAAAGTGTTTTCTTGCTGCACTTTATTTAATCAAAGCTCCCTGTGCTTTTTCATTATAATTCTGTGTATTAGATTTCACAATGTTTCCTTTGTGCCTTGATGTCGAAGAATGACCGACTCAGGCCCACAAAGGGGGTGGAGGGGGAGAAGGCAGCTGCGAGGCCTGTTCCAACTCTGAAAATTTGCAAGAGCGGGAAAGCCTGGGTTGCGTAAGTTGTTTGGAAAGATGCAGGGATTGTGAAACAGAAGTCATGTAGGACAGCTGCCTCAAAAGCCAATGAGTACACATAAAACCACTTCCTTGTTTGCCCTTTTATTCCTTCCGGTAGTTTTTCAGAATAGATGTTTCTAAAGTTGATAAAGGCTGAAAGGCCATTCAATGCTAATCAAGGTGACCAGTGGCAACATTCACACCTGCCTCCAACAGACAAAGAGTTATTTCTCCCACCCTGGACATTCCACATATATGTAAACCTCGCTTGCCTACTTTCCAACAGACCCCTCAACCTTTGAGGATGCCTACCATAGATGCAGGCAAAATGTCAGGAAAACTCACAGCAACCCAGTGATTCCTCCCATTGTTAGGGCCAGCTAACACCTCCCAACAATGGATTTCCCCAGGCAGCAGCCAGCCAGCTCTTGAAAACTGCAGGGCATTAAATGCTAAACAAGCTGACCAATTGAAACATTCACACCTACTTCCCAAAAGACAAGAGTTCTTTCTCCCACTCTGGACATTCCACAGATACATAAACCCCACTTGCCTAATTTCCAACTGACCTCACAACCTCTGAAGATGCCTGCCATAGATGTGGGTAGAACATCAGGAGAAAATGCTTCTGGAACGTGCCCATACAGCCCAGAAAACTCACAACAACCCAACATTTCGAAAATTATTACGTTCTGAAAGCGAACTAGTATATTCTAGTGACCAAACATCCTCCTTTTAAGCTTTCACAGACCAAACTCCACTGACCTCTCCACCTTTCTTCATCTAGGCTGGGGTAAGAATTGTGTGGCTGTCTAGACATCACTGAACTTTGGGTCCCAGCATCTCGAACCAGTATAGTCAATATTGAGGAATAACGAGCATTCACAACACTTGGAAAGGCACACATTTCCTCTTTCAGAATAGATCTATGTACCCAAGCAAATGCCACATTTTCAGGGTTATATGTTTTGCACCCATCATGTCTCCAAAGTAGTCTATCCCCCGCGCAATGGTATTCAGATATGCCAAGTACTGCAGAATGCTGACACAATTTCTCTGCATAGCTAGGATTTCTTTCCTTAAAGGGATCAGCAGTCAAGTCCCATCATTTATTAACATCATACAAACTCTGGGTCCAGCATCTTTAAGAAGCCCTTGCCAAGCATGTTCCCCCGTCCCGTCCCGTCCCCCCAAAATTCCTTGATAACATACAAACTCAATTGGTAGTGACTGAGAAGTGTTTTCAGATAGAGAAAGGGAATAACAGGATAAAATGAGGAAGATCGTTCCAGGACATTGAAGTTATAGGAAACTAACAATTTTTCTTGAGCCTGATAGGACTTCTGAACTTCCTCTCAAATATTTCTGTTTGTCATGCTATTCTGGGCAACTTCTCTACAAAGGAAGATAAATGACCCAAGTGCCTCAAACCTAGCAAAGCCCAAAAAATAGCAATGTATTGCTATAACCTTTATGCTTTTGACCCCTATGCTCATGAAAACAGGACTTGATACTTCTGTAGGGCTTCCTTTACACTTCAACAGAACTACATGGCCTTGCATCCCTGCTGTTCTTGGCATCATGAAGGGTCTACTCTTACTTGCTGTCAAAGAGCTGTCCTCTCTGCAGTGAAAAGAGCCATGCCAGAACAGACTACATAGGAGAAGTGACTAAAATCAGTTAGAAAAAGGTAAAGGTAAAATTGAGGCCACCCCAACCATATTTAAAAAATGAAGGAGTTTCCTCAGGCAACAGCAACAAACAGAGTAGTTCTTTTCTTGGTGGGAACAGAGCAAGTGTGTTCTAGGTAGGCTGCCTTATACTTCTGATCCAAAATGCTAGTCTTATGTGTCATGGAAGATGTTGGAATGGAAGAAGCCAATCCAGTTGACTTCTCCAGGTAGAAGTTGAATCAGAAAGTATTGTCACATGCACCTCAGGTATCAAAATAATTTGCACATGCCTGTACTCCTCTTTTAAGGACAAGTCCCCAGGTTTCCGCTTCCTATTTGATCGCAAAAATACAGGATCACAAAAATCCTACGTTGCTTCAAGCAACGAAGTTCTTGCCAGGTTAAGTCCAGCTTGTCTATGTGAAAACATGGTCTCATTCATAAACAATATCAAACCACAAACGTGACTAGAAAAGGTGCATGTTCATTTTTTTTACTCTGACACTTTTCATAAAGTGTATCTTTCCATATCAATCCATCTCACCGAAAACAAAGGTCAATGTAGTAAGTATTTAAATGATACTTTTCCAAATTTCTGTCCATGGATTTGATCTCTGGGAGTGCTCTACAGGTAGAAATCCATTAGTGTACTAAACTGGCGGTTGCACCATCATCAATGATGATGAAAGGTAGACACTTACTATCTCAGGATTCCATAGGATGGAGCCATGTCACCTATAGTGATATCAAAATGCTATAATTGTACAACGTGAGTTCTCAGAGAGTCAGCCAGCTCTGAGGAGCATATTTTGCAAATGCCTTACTTCCTTCTTGACCACTGTGTCTATAGCTTTATTTTTTCCGTTGCTCCACTTCACACTAGCTACATCTTATGTTTATTCATACTCCGCTTTTTCTCTCCACAAAGGAGATTCAAAGCGGCTTACATTAAAAGCATTTCAAGACAATTAAAAACCCCAAAGTATACAAACCTTAAAATAGAATAAAACACTTTAGAGCAGGCGTGGGAAAAGTTTGGCCCTCCAGGCGTTTTGGACTTCAACTCCCACAATTCCTAACAGGAGTAGGCCGTTTGGAATTGTGGGAATTGAAGTCCCAAACACCCGGAGGGCCTAAATTTGCCCATGCCTGCTTTAGAGTAAGGCACAAACCACTGTGGCCAAATCACCCTAAAAAGGGTGCAGGTGGCACACATCACCTAAAACTGGGCAAAGGTTCTCCTGACCACTGAAACAATGTATCTTTCCTGGAAGCTACCCTCAATTCAAAAGTTCCTATAAATTACAAATCAGATTTTTCAGAGGGAGAGCAAGCCCATTCAGAATTGGCTGGGATTTCCAACCCCAAATTCCAATGATCAGCAACTGATCTGTCTTGTCTGGATTAAACCATCTTGTCAGTTTATTCACATACATCCAGTCCTTTACGGGATCTAGACAATGATTCACCATCGCTACAGCCTCTTTGGCATTTGTTGTAAAGAAGAAATAGAGCTGGGTATCATCACAAACTTCATAACGCTGACCTCAAAGGTTCAGGTGCTCTCTTCCAGCAGATTCATAAAGATCAGTGGTTCTCAACCTTCCTAATGCCACGACCCCTTAACACAGTTCTTCCTGTTGTGGTGACCCCTGAACCATAAAATTATTTTCATTGCTACTTCATAACTGAAATTTGCTACTGTTATGAATTGCAATGTAATTATCTGATATGTAGGATGTATTTTCCTTCACTAGACGAAATTTGGTGCAAATACCTGATACGCCTAAATCTGAATATTGGTGGGGTTGATCCCCCTAGTGGGGGATTGATCTTGTCATTTGGGAGTTGTAGTTGCTGGGATTTATAGTTAGCCTACAACAGGGCCGTAGCCAGGATTTTGATTTGGGAGGGGCTGAGTTTGATTCGGGAGGGGCTGAGTCTGAGTGAGAGAGGGTCTACCCTAGCAAACCTTTTGTATCATTATCCCAATACCCCCATGCATATGGGATATATTGAGCATGGTGATCACATCATGATATGAATAAACATAACAGTTTAAATAATGTACCAGTAAGGCCTTCTCACGGACCACCCTGAGAATTTCGGGGGAGGCTGAAGCCCCTCAAGCCCCCCCCCCCCAGCTACATGCCTGGCCTACAATCAAAGAGCATTCTGAATTCCACCAACAATGGAACTGGACCAATCTTGGCACACATAACTCCCATGGCCAACAGAAAATACGGGAAGGGTTTGGTGGGCATTGACCTTGAGTTCAAGAGTTGTAGTTCCCCTACATCCAGACTCAAACAATGATGGATCTGGACCAAACTTGGCACGAATACTCAATATGCCCAAATGTGAACACTGATGGGGTTTGGGGGGAAATAGACCTTGACATTTGGGAGTTGTAGTTGCTGGGATGTATAGTTCACCTACAATCAAAGAGCATTCTGAATTCCACCAACAATGGAACTGTACCAATCTTGGCACACAGAACTGGCCAACAGAAAATACGGGAAAGGTTTGGTGGGCATTGATCTTGAGTTCAAGAGTTGTAGTTCATCTACATACAGACTCAAACAATGATAGATCTGGACCAAACTTGGCATGAATACTCAATATGCCCAAATGTGAACACTGGTGGAGTTCGGGGAAAATAGACCTTGACATTTGGGAGTTGTAGCTGCTGGGATGTATAGTTCAGCTACAACCAAAGAGTATTCCGAACCCCACCAACGATAGAATTGGGCCAAACTTCTCACACAGAATCCCCATGACCAACAGAAAATATTGTGTTTTCCGATAGTCCTTGGCGACCCCTTTTGACACCCCCTTGTGACCCCCGCAGGGGTCCCGACCCCCAGATAGTGGAACGCTGACCTACAGGAACAAAAAGATAGGAGAAAAACACACACACACACACACAATACATACATACATTCTTATTCCTTGCCAAAAGACATACATACAGGCACATCATGCTCAGAGCTCTTAAGGGCCCTTACTGGGCAATGCCATCTAAGGCACCCCACACACACAAAAATGCCATGCAGGGACAGAATGCCTTTGGGTGCTTCTACAAATAGGAATGCAAACAACAGAGTGAAAAGGCACACAGAGAGAGACCAACCCCTATGTGCTGCCCTTCCTGGCCAAGAGGCGCCCACCGTGTCTGCCTGCCCGCCCGCCTCTCTTACCTGGCAGAGGGGCCGGGCCAAGTCCTGCGTGGGGGCAGGGGACACCAGCACCAGCAGGAGGAGCAGCGGCAGCAGGAGGAGGAGGAGAGGGGGGAAGACGCCACGGGACTCGCGCGGCCCCCCCGGCGGCATCAGCAGCAGCAGCAGCGCCGCCGCTGTCTCCATCTTAGGCGCAGGGAATTCAAACTAAGTCAAACATCAACAAAGGCGGGGGAGGGGGGAGAGGGAGGGAGGGGCGAAGGAGCCCTCCTCCTCCTCCCAAAGCCTCCCAGCGGGAGACGGGAGAAGCCTGAGGCTGCGGCCAGGCTCCGTGGCGGAGAAGGAGCGCTCCCACCCGGCGTCAAAGCGAGGGCGCCTCTCCCTCCCTCCCTCCCTCCCCCCCTGCTCGTCACAATGTCTCACTGCAGGCAGGGACACGTGCTTCTTTCTCTGCGCCTCGCCATTCATGCCAAAGGGGTTTGCTTCGGGGAGGAATCGTGTTCCTAAAAGGGGGAAGAGGGCCTCTGGGGCATGTGCAGAGTGCTCTAGGTGCAGCCCTCCTTAACCTTAGGTTAAAGGGGAGAGGGGCCTCTGGGCATGTGCAGAGTGCTCTGGGTGCAGCCCTCCTTAACCTTAGGTTAAAGGGGAGAGGGGCCTCTGGGCATGTGCAGAGTGCTCTAGGTGCAGCCCTCCTTAACCTTAGGTTAAAGGGGAGAGGGGCCTCTGGGCATGTGCAGAGTGCTCTAGGTGCAGCCCTCCATAACCTTAAGTTAAAGGGTAAAGGGGCCTCTGGGCATGTGCAGAGAGTACTCTAGGTGCAGCCCTTCTTAATCTTAGGTTAAAGGGGAGAGGGGCCTCGGCATGTGCAGAGTGCTCTAGGTGCAGCCCTCCATAACCTTAAGTTAAAGGGTAAAGGGGCCTCTGGGCATGTGCAGAGTACTCTAGGTGCAGCCCTTCTTAATCTTAGGTTAAAGGGGAGAGGGGCCTCGGCATGTGCAGAGTGCTCTAGGTGCAGCCCTCCATAACCTTAAGTTAAAGGGTAAAGGGGCCTCTGGGCATGTGCAGAGAGTACTCTAGGTGCAGCCCTTAAGAACATAAGAACATAAGAAGAGCCATGCTGAATCGGACCTCAGCCCATCTAGTCCAGCATTCTGTATCACACAGTGGCCCACCAGTTGTACACGGGGATCTCGAGCAGAAGGGAGGGCAAAACCCTGACCTGCTCCCGACCCCCCACAACCAGTACCCGGGGAAGATCCTGCCTACCTCAACCAACTCCGAGGTGGCACTTGAATGTCCTTTTCAGTAACTACCGATACAGCCCTTCTTAATCTTAGGTCAGGGCTGTCCAACTTCTACGGACCCAAGGGCCAGAATTCCGGTCACTGATCACCTGGGGGGCCGAAGGGTCTGCCTCCATCCCCGGCTCCGCCCCCTCCCCCGGCTCCGCCCTCTCCCCGGCTCCGCCCCCTCCCCGGCTCCAATTTACTTACAATTGACCTTGAGTTGTGGAGTTGTAGTTCACCTCCATCCAGAGAGCACCGTGGACTCAAATAATGATGGATCTGGGCCAAACTTGGCATGAATACTCAATATACCCAAATGGGAACACTGGTGGATTTGGGGGAATGTTTCCTAATACCTTTGAGTTATTTGAGTCCACACTCAAATTGGGACACACCAAAAAAAAACCAAACACCTCAATGCCGTCGCAGGGCTTGATGGGGCCTCCTTTCCCAGAGGCGGGTGGAGGAGGCCCAAAGAGCTCCCTCCCTCCCTGAAGGGAAAACAAGCCACGGGGACAGGCGCAAAGGAAGCCACATTGCACCCTGCACGCGGGGGAAGGCAGCACAACAAGGGGGAGGGGGCGCGGAGGAGGGGAAGGAAGCATCACCAAGGAAACCACCGCTGAGGGACCCCTCCCCCCCTCACCCAACGTCCCACTGTTTTTAGATTGATTGATTCGAGCCAGGCCCTTCCTTACCCATACTGCGGGAGCCCTGCCACAGGGCTGAAGCGCCAACACCGCCGCCGTCCCCAAAGAACCCTGCTGGAGCCGAGGCCAAGCTCAGGCCAGGTGTGGCGGCTCTTCCATCTGCGGGGCGGGAAGCGAGGGCCCTCCACAGAAAGAGGACGGAGCCAGGAGGGGCTTTCCTGCCTCACTCCCTCCTCCCTCTCTGAGGGAATGGGGCTGGCCTGGAAGCAGCCGCGAGGGAGGAGGAGGCGCGTGCCCAGGCCGGCCGCAAATCCCGTGGGACCCGAGATTTCGGCAGCTATCACGAGACTATGCAGCCACAGACGGGATTTCGACCTCCCTCGAAATCCCATCTGTGGCTGGTGTATTCTCGCGATGCTTGCCTGAACCCGGAAGTAGGTATTTTTTATTTATTTGTTTATTTATTTTAATTTGTATTTTATTAAAACAAGTTAGGGGGCCGGAGGGAAGGGGCTCGGGGGCCGTGTACAGCCCCAGGGCCGCCTGTTGGACAGCCCTGTCTTAGGTTAAAGGGGAGAGGGGCCTCTGGGCATGTGCAGAGTGCTCTAGGTGCAGCCCTCCATAACCTTAAGTTAAAGGGTAAAGGGGCCTCTGGGCATGTGCAGAGAGTACTCTAGGTGCAGCCCTTCTTAACCTTAGGTTAAAGGGGAGAGGGGCCTCTAGGCATGTGCAGAGTGCTCTAGGTGCAGCCCTTCTTAACCTTAGGTTAAAGGGGAGAGGGGCCTCTGGGCATGTGCAGAGTGCTCTAGGTGCAGCCCTACATAACCTTAAGTTAAAGGATAAAGGGGCCTCTGGGCATGTGCAGAGTGCTCTAGGTGCAGCCCTTCTTAACCTTAGGTTAAAGGGGAGAGGGGCCTCTGGGCATGTTCAGAGTGCTCTGGGTGCAGCCCTACATAACCTTCATAATCGGAACTGGAATCCTCCTCCATACTTTCCTCTGTGAACTCACTCTCTGTTTGATATCTCTCCAGCCAGTCATTATCCCATTGCAAACTCTCGTTAGATGATTCATACCCATCCAGCCAGCCTTCCTCACTGAGACCCGGGTTATCTAGTCCAGCCCCACCTTGCCCGAGCTTGACTGGTATTTGTCTGGGGACCCCCGGGACCCCCGGGGGCTGACCCACGCCACTAGGCTGGAATACTACAGGCTAGACCAGGGCTGCCCAGGAAGTCGACCGCGATCGACCAGTTGATCCCAAAACTGAAGGAGGTCAATCGCAGCCGGATGGGGTGTTTTTCAGAGGGGGCGGAGCCAGGCCGCACCAAGTCCCGCCCCCTCCCCGGCTTCAGCACTCCCACCAGCTGCTCCAGCCTTGAGGGGGGCAGGGCCAAGCCAGCCTTGTGCTAGTTATGCCACCACTGGCTTGGACCTGCCCTCTTCAAGGCTGGAGCAGCTGCTGCTAGAGCTGAAGCCAGAGGGGGCGGAGCCAACCCCCACCAAGCCCCGCCCTCGCCCTGGTCCGCCCTGCTTCTCCCTCATCCGGAAGCAAACATGAATAGTGCGCAGCGCGGGAGGCGTGTGTGCGCGCAGAAGATAGATCTTTCTGACTTGTTTTTATTATAAGTAGCTCGCATGCTGAAAAAGTGTGGGCACCCCTGGACTAGACAATGCGACTGGACGATGTTTTCAGCAAGAAGACACTATGGCAGGGGTGCTCATTAGGTAGCTCGCAAGCTACTAGTAGATCTTTGTCCCTCTTCCAGCTGATCTTCGGGCCTCACCAGCCGGATGGGGCGCTCCTGCCATGCGCGTGCACACCCTGCGCGCACACACGCTCCTGCTGCTAGCTTCCACTCTCGCGGTGCTTCTTTCGCCTGCGGGGCATTGCAGGAAGAAGGAAGCACGAGGCGGGGCCTCTGGAGGGCGCACCCTGCCTCTCTCGTGCAGCCCCAGTTGCCGGCGAGACAGGCAGGGTGGAGCACTCCCTCTGGATGCCCCGCCTCGTGCTTTCTCCTTCCTGCAATGCCTCGCAGGCGGAAGAAGCGCTGTGCGGGCGAAAAACAGCAGCAGGAACACGCGCGGTGGCGGGAGTGCGCGGAGGCGGGGGTAGGTAGATCTTTTGGACTTGGTTGCTTTAAGAGTAGCTCGCATGCTGAAAAAGTGTGAGCACCCCTGCACTATGGATTTATATTTTACTAGCTGTGCCCTGCCACGCGTTGCTGTGGCCTATAGTAAGAATTTTCCAAGTAGAAGTATATCATATGAGTCTATGTAATATATTATTATATTACATAGACTCATATAATAGAGTTAGAAGGGATATATATATAAGCTGCGCCCTGCCACACATAGCTGTGGCGTACTCTGGTGGTATGGAAAATAATATGACAAAGTGGTGGTATTGAATATATGTTTTTTCTTAATGCTTGTGGGTAAACAATTCCATACATGTAACAGTCTGAGCCAGGTAAAATCTCCCAACCAAGGATTTCCGCTGGTAGGAAGAAGCCTGCGTTTGAAGCTGTAAGGCTATTCAATGGTAATCAAGGAGGGAACTTGCAACATTCACACTTGGGAGGGAGAGTTAAATAGATGAAAGAAAAGGAGGGATAGATATATAGACACTCAGGCAGTAAAAGATAGATATACAAAGTTAGACAGATTAGCTCTGACTTGTACAGACCCCACGAATGACAGGAAAACAGGCTTTTGAACTATGGTGCTGGAGGAAAATTCGGAGAGTGCCTTGGACTGTGAGAAGATCCAACCAGTCCATTCTCCAGGAGATAAAGACTGACTGCTCATGGGAAGGGAAGGATATTAGAGGCAAAGATTATGTACTTTGGCCACAAAATGAGAAGACAGGAATGCTTGGAGAAGATGATGATGCTGAGGAAAATGGAAGAAGGAAGAGGGGCAGACCAAGGGCAAGATGGATGGATGGTATCCTTGAAATGACTGGCTTGACTTTGAAGGAGCTGGGAGTAGCCATGGCCAACAGGGAGCTCTGGCGTGGGATGGTCCATGAGGTCATGAAGAGCTGGAAGAGACTGAACGAATAAACAACAACATTTATACGCCGACTTTCTCTACCCCAAGGGAGACTCAAAGTGGAGACTCAAAGTGGCTTACATATGGCAACTTAAAAAAATTGTGTCAGGAGCGACTTGAGAAACTGCAAGTCACTTCTCGTGTGAAAGAATTGGCCGTCTGCAAGGATGTTGCCCAGGGAACACCCAGATGTTTTTGATGTTTTACCATCCTTGTGGAAGGCTTCTCTCATGTCCCTGCTGATAGAGGAAGCTCATCTGTGCCCTCTCCAGATTCGAATCTCCAACCTGTCGGTCTTCAGTCCTGCCAGCACAAGGGTTTGTTTAACCCATTGAACCACCAGGGCCTCCAATTATTCAATGCCTTAAACACATACATTAAGATTAAAATCCATTGAATTAAAATAAACTCATATTAAAAATTACATTCAAAATTAAAATCACGCCATCCAAAAATCGTAGTCTGAGGCCGTTCCGTAGTCATTACACATATTCTAATTATATTATATTATTGCACTTCTTCTCCAAAGGCTTGGTCCTTCTGAAGGCTAGGTGGGAGGGGACTGATCTAATGTCGCCAGGGAGGGAGTTCCATAGCCAAGGAGCCAACGCAGACAAGGCCCTGTCTCCCGTCTCCACCAGTCGTGCTTGCAAATAAGGTGGGACCGAGAGTAGGGCCTCCCCAGAAGATCTTAATCTCCGAGATGGTTCATAGGAGAGATACATTCAGACAGGTAAACTGGGCCGAAACCATTTAGGGACTTATAGACTAAAGTCAGCACTTTGAATTGTGCTTGGTAGCAGACTGGCAGCCAGTGGAGCTGATGTAACAGAGGGATTGCATGCTTCCTGTACGCATTGGAGCTTCCGAACAATCTTCAAAGGCAATCCCACGTAGAGCATGTTGAAGTAATATATAGAGGATGTAACCAGAGCATGGACCATCATGGCCAAGTCTAACTTCCCAACAGTTAATTATTTTTAATTGCATTTCTTATTATTCTAGGAGTCTCATACACTGTAAAGGCAGTTCCCGACCTACAAATTACAAAGAGCACCTGATGAACCAACCTGGACATAGCATATTATTTGAGAATCATTCTGACAACCACCGTGCCAAACTACACAAAGAATAAATATATACTAGATAGATAGATAGATAAAGATAATCAGCTGAAGGATAATTAACGTCGACATGATATTCCCGCAGATTCTCACCAAAGACACACCGTGAAGTTGACAACTGAAATGACCTTGAATTCGATGCAGATTACTCAAGTCGATTGTGCCTTGAATGTTACTACTTTTGCTCTTTTATTTTTCTCTTTCATGGATGCCACACTTTTGGGAACTTGTTTAGGCCAAATGAATGGCCTTTGAGGCTTCCCCCGCGTGAATAAATAGCCGTTCACTTTTTGAATAAGAAGAATTGTATGTCACAAGGGGAAGGCATCAGGAGTTTAGAGATATTTAAGTTGGGAATTATTGCTGTATTATTTACCACATTTGCACCTCGCCCTTTTCGCCCCAAAGGGGACTCAGAGCGGCCTTACTAAAGGCAACAATTCAATGCCATACAGATACATATCAATAACAAGGAAATACATTAAAAACCGAACATTTAAATACATCAACATTAAAACATTATTAAAATCATGCAATCCAAATCATTATCCAGTGCTGTTCCATTTGTCATTGTATTAGTTTCATAGTCTATACTGGTCATTGACCGTAATAAATCTTGTCTTGTCTCGTAGTCACTTATTGCACTGCTCAAAGTTACTGGCCAAAAGCTTGGTCCCACAACCATGTTTTTAGGTTTTTTCCTGAAGGTCAGGAGGAAGGGGATTGACTTAATTTCGTTGGAGAGGGAGCTCCATAGACAAGAGGCCACCACTGAGAAGGCCCAGTCTCTAGTCCCCACTAATCTTACCTACAACAGAAGTCGGATCAAGAGCAGGATCTCCCCCAACGATCTTAACCTCTGAGATGGATCATAGAGGAAGATACATTCGGATAGGTAAGCTAGGCCAGAACGGTTTAGGACAGTGGTTCTCAACCTGGGGTCCCCAGATGTTTTTGGCCTACAACTCCCAGAAATCCCAGCCAGTTTACCAGCTGTTAGGATTTCTGGGAGTTGAAAGCCAAAAACATCTAGGGACCCCAGGTTGAGAACCACTGGCTTAGGGCTTTATAGGTCAAAGCCAGCACTTTGAATTGTGTTCGGTAGCAAACTGGCAGCCAATGGAGCTGACATAACAGAGGGGTTGTATACACCCTGTATGCCACTCCAGTGAGCAATCTGGCTGATGCCTGTTGGACCTCTTGAAGCTTCCAAACAGTCTTCAAAGGCAACCCACACATAGAGTGCATTGCAGTTGTCTATTCGGAATGTAACAAGAGTGTGGACTACCAACGCCAACTCTGGCTTTCCAATGTACAGGCACAACTGCCACACAAGTTTTTAGTTGTGCAAAAGCTCCGCTAGCCACCTGGGGTTCCAGCCTCAGCAATGAATCTAGGAGAACTCCAAGCTGCGAACCTGCGTCTTCAGCAGGCATGGGCAAACTTTGGCCCTCCAGGTGTTTGGGACTGCAACTCCCACAATTCCTAACAGCCGGTGTGCAAAACACCTGGAGGGCCAAAGTTTGCCCATTCCTGCTCTATACTGTACAGTTAAGGCAGTTTGACCCCACCATTTTGACTTTTTGCCATGGCTCAGTGCTACAGTAAAGGGAGTTTTAGCTTTACATGGTCTTATTGAGCCTTCTTTGCAAAATAAGTGCTGGTGCCTCCCCAAACGACAACTCCCATTATTCCATAACTTTGAGCCAGAGCAGTTAAGGTAGAGTCAAACTGCACCAATTCTAAAGTGCAGACGCATCCATGTTTCACATTTTGAGTTTTAGAATATTTCGTGAGTTTTGGAAGTTGAAAATGACTCAGAATGCTGGGTCGCTATGGCAGAGCTTTCCAAACATTTCATGTGGGTGACACACATTTTAGACTTGCATCCTTTCACAACACAGTCACTCAGTTTTACTAGCAAACCCTTGTAAGCGATGCGGACGCACACATAAATTGTAATGATAGAATTTATGGGGACACAACAGAAGTATATGTATATTTTTAGAAACATAACATTTGTACGATAACACCTATTTTTCAAGAGTCATTTCTCATTACATTGGCATGACACTAACGTGTTGCAGCACACTGTTTAGAAATCCTTGCATTTAAAGCTGAACTTCCTCCTACAATTGCAATGCATAAACAGGAACTATCAGTCACAATTCTCTGGAAAGAGAGCAGTCCAGACAGAAGTCCTTGCAGAAAATATGACCTTGAGCACTTTAGGAAAACTGTGATTACAGGGTGCATTCACACTGTACAATTACTGCAGTTTGACATCATTTCAACTGCCATGACTCAATGTCATGGAATCCTGGGAGTCCTCTTTGGCCGAAAAGGATCCTGTAAAACTACAACTCCCAGGGAATCCCTAGCATTAAAGTAATGTCAAACTGCATTAATTCTACAGTGTATAGGTGCCATTTGGTTCCCAGATTCACAGCGTGAAAAAATAATATTGAATTTCACCAGGCATGGGCAAGCTTGGGCCTTCCGGTGGTTTGGACTTCAACTCCAGCAATTCCTAACAGCCAGTAGGCAGCTAGGAATTGTGGGAGTTGAAGTCCAAAACACCTGGAGGGCCCAAGCTTGCCCAAGGCCGGTCCAGATCTTCAGAAATGCATAGATGAAACCCTACTAGTCAGTACATTATTTCACTGGAAATGAAATATAAACTCAGGAGTGATATTAATTGTTTAACAATGCTTATGTAACAGTCTTTGTTTTCCTAGGACTTCCTTGGAAATTTGACCCTTTCTGGGTCGCTGTGAGTTTTCCAGGCTGTATGGCCACATTCCAGAAGCATTCTCTCCTGATGTTTCGTCCACCTATATGGCAGGCATCCTCTGAGGTTGAGGGGTCTGTTGGAAACTAGGCAAGTGAGGTTTACATATCTGTGGAATGTCCAGGGTGGGAGAAAGAACACTTGTCTGTTGGAGGCAGGTGTGAATGTTGCCATTGGCCACCTTGATTAGCATTTAATGGCCTTGCGCTTCAAAGCCTGCCTGCTTCCTGCCTGGAGGATCCTTTGTTGGGATGTTAGCTGACCCTGATTGTTTCCTGTCTGGAATTCCCCTGCTTTTTGACTGTTGTTCTTCCAGCAGTCACTAGCCAATCCCCTTCCAATGCCAGAAATACATCTGAATGATGAAATGTTAGAAAATGTTGCCCATTCCCGCTACCTTGGCAGCCACCTCTCCGCAAAAATACAACACCGCCTGAGCTCTGCAAGTGCAGCATTTTTCTGAATGAAGCACAGTGTTTGAGGACCGGGACATCCGTAGGGATACAAGAAGAAAAGACCACCAGCATTGAAGCGATGGTCCTCCGCCATCAACTCTGCTGGACCGGCTATGCTGATTCAGATGTGGACGTGTGGTCTTGGGGCCTTAGGGCACGCTGGTGTCTCCCTTTAGGCAATCTGTCGTCGTCCGAATCAGGTTGTCCTCCAAGTTCAGTGTATTGGCGGTGGGTACGTAGGTGACTCTGGAGCCCTATTCTTGACCGGCATCTTCTCCCGGAGTGAGAGCATTGGTTTCCAGGTGGAAAGCGGTCCCGGTTGGGGTTGGTTTGACGGGCCTTCCTCTTGGCATGTTTCTCTCTTGCGCCCTCCATTCGTGCCTCTTCAAATTCTACAGCACTGCTGGTCACAGCTGACCTCCAACTGGAGCGCTCAAGGGCCAGGGCTTTCCAGTTCTCGGTGTCAATGCCACAGTTTTTAAGGTTGGCTTTGAGCCTATCTTTAAATCTCTTTTCCTGTCCTCCAATATTTCGTTTTCCGTTCTTGAGTTTGGAGTAAGTGAAGCAGGAGAGGAAAAGACCCCTCCTGAGGTAGTTCGGGGCGCAGTAACACAGGAGACGGACAACAGAGTTACCTCAAGAAAGCAGTTTACTGATTCCACAGCTGTGGAGGCCTCACTCAGGCACAACGTGGCACCTTATGAGCAAGACCCTGATCACTTAAAATTACACATATTTATACACACAGGGTTCGGCTTAAGGCCGCCCATGATCTTACTTATTGGTTGAAACCGATGATGCAGTTGTAATTCCATCCAATCAGCATTCAACACATCCCTTATATGGGCAACAGCTTGTTAGCTGACGGGCATGCCTGGGCCTGTCCTGAAATTCCTTATCTGGGCAACAGCTTGTTTAGCTGACTCGGGCATGCCTAGGCCTGTCCTGAATTCATTCTCTCTCATTCCCAACTCTTTTTCTTGAAAATATGTAGCAAAGCAATATTTACAAAAGCAAAAATGCAAAATTATGGCTTTCTCCAATCTGGCTTCTTGATTAGGTTTATGTATTCACCACCTCCAACTTGGCAACATCTCATCATCAGTGGAAAACAGCAAAACATTATTCCTACAAGGCACAGTATCAACAAGCCAATTACAAATACTGATTTCAGCCACCCAAAATTTGGTAACCAGCCGGTGAGCCAGTCCCACCAGTCACTCCCGGTGTGATAGGTGGCCTGTACTTCTTTGGCTACTTCTTGTATCTTTTCAATATGTAACTCTATATCTCCACTCTTGTTGATGTAGTGACAACACGTTGTATTTAACCACACACAAAGCCCCCCCTCCTTAGTTAACAAATAATCCAGGGCTAACTGATGTTGTAACATTGTTCGTGCTAATGATTCAGTTTCTACCTGTAGTGCCCTTAAACCCAGCACTGTTTCATTTGCCAATTTTTCTAATTCATAGGACAAAATGCGAATTTGTTTTACATTGTTTGCCACCCCAAGTCCTGGCAACAAAATCCCTGCAAATCTTTCCCCTTCAGACAGGTACGTATTATCTGGGTCATAGCCATAGGTGGTTATCTGGTCCACCGACCTTCTATGCCTGTGGACATGATTGTGGAGATTAGTCACTTTGGTGCTTCTGGGATAGGCTATCAGTCCCCCATCCCTACTGTACCTATGGTGCACGTCCCATGCCACGCTGGGGGTAACAATCTTCCGGCCCATTTCCCACACACCCAAAGCAGCCCTCGGGGTAACCCACCTATGTGTGCTCCTACATGTAGAGCTGCTTGGTCTTGGACCAGTTGTATTACCATGTTCCCCTTCTTATTACCATACAGCACCCACCAACACTGTGTTCCTAGCGTGGAGTCCTCCTGAGACGTATTGGTCCATTCCTCCCCCACCATGATGCATGAGGACTGGTTTTGTTCCCTTAATCTAAGGGTCTGATTACAGTTGGGATAATGCCCTAAACTTAATCTTCGCAGGGGCGGTCGTCGGTGATATCATACAGCTCACTCTGGTTAGCCCTTTGGAAGCACAAGGGGCGCGCAATCCCCCTCCCGGTGGGTTATTAAGTACTGTGCCCTATCCTTATTCCTTCCCGTGTAATTGTTAGATCCCTTTGTTCTATTCAGGCCTTGTAGAGTGAGAGTTGCCGTAGGAATTATGGGCCACCCCTGTGCATGGTGAGAGGGTCCATGTGAGCATATCCAACAGTCTGTAACATTTATTTCTTGGGCCAAATTTGTAATCAGTTGATGGAACAAGTTGTTTTCCCATCCTGCCTGTGTTGGGGTTGCTATACCTAGCAGGGTAATAGTCATTATTACCAGTGTGGGGGGTATCTTTCTGGGACCTGGGTTGTGTGCTCTCCCCATTAAGATATCTAGAAACCATCTTAAAGATAGTGCTTTAGCAGGCCTTCGGCGAGGTGGGCCATCCAGCAACCGTGTTGACTGCAGGTCATTTGTTCCCGCAGGGATCAGCTTCATGGCCTTGTTGACCCTTTTTCAGGGGTTGCTTGGAGATTCTCACCTTAAGGGGCTGGTCGGATTGGTGAACACTTCCCACGATCTGGAAACTGGTGCCTTTTTCAGCCTGGTATAATGGATCCACGGTTTAACCTCCTTCACTTTTACCGCCGTTGGTGTGGACAGCAGTACGGTGTATGGTCCTCTCCACTTGGGGCCCAGCGGATCGATCTTCCACTCCTTCACGAGCACCTCATCTCCTGATGAGAAACAATGCAATGGAGTGGTAGGAAATGGCGGATTCAAGTCTGCGGTGTACTGATTTATTTGTTCTAGTTGTTTCCCCAACAATTGTACTTGCTCTAGGGTTTGTTGATTCCTATAACATGACTATCTGTGGACAATCCTGTGATCACTTTCAAATTTAGCGGTGGCCTCCCATACAGACTCTCAAAGGGGACAGTCCCGTTCTCTTCTGTGGAGTGCATCTAATTTTTAGCAATGCTAATGGTAAGGCCATTGTCCATTTTATCCCTGTTTCTTGTGTGAGCTTGGCTAGGGAATTCTTTAATGTCCGGTTCATTCTTTCCACTTTTCCTGATGATTGTGGCCTATATGCACAATGCAATTTCCAACTGATGTTTAACATCTTGCTAAGATCTCGGACTATCTGGTGTACGAATGCTGGGCCGTTGTCCGAGCCTATCTCTAGTGGTATTCCAAATCTGGGGATTATGTCCTTTAATAATGCCCTCACCACTTCCATGGCCTTTTCAGTCTTCGTGGGGTATGCCTCCACCCATCCTGTGTGAGTATCCACAAACACTAATAGGTATTTTATTCCTCCATGTGGGGGCATTTCAGTAAAGTCCACCACCAAGGCCTCAAAAGGCGTTGATCCCTCGTGCTGAATTCCAGGGGGTTTTAATAGTCCTTCTCGGGGTTGTTCTTGGCACATGTCCAGCATCTTCTGGATGCTGCTGAAGTTAATCCATGTAGGCCATCTATGTACATCTGCCTTTCCAACAGGGCTGCCAAAGCTGATTTTCCTAAATGTGTCTCTTGATGTGCATGTTGGACTATGTGCCACGCAGTGTCCTTAGGGACAAAGACGCGGTTATCGGGCATCACAATTACCTGTCCTTCCCACTTCCCTCCTTCCTCCAAGGCCCACTTTTCTTCTCTAGTACTATAATGACACTTTCTCTGTGGGGCCCAAGAGGTTGGCCATCACCTTGACCTGTGCAGGTCCCTTGGCTGCCTCTCTAGCGGCCAGATCTGCCTGCCTATTCCCTTGGGCTACTGGATCCTCCCCCGTTGGTGACCCTTGCAGTGTAAAACTGCCACTTTCTTAGGTTTCCACACCGCATCCAAGAGTTCCACTATTTCACCAGCATTTTTAACCCCTTTTCCAGCCGAGGTCAAAAACCCTCGTTCCTTGTACAGTGCTCCATGAGCATGTAATGTCGTGAACGCATACTTCGAGTCCGTGTACACATTAACCCTTTTTCCTTCTGCCAATTGGAGCGCCCGGGTCAGGGCCACTAGCTCTGCCTTCTGCGCGGAGGTTCCCGGAGACAGAGACCCTGCTTCCAGAGTCTCCCCTTCCCCGTCACCACCGCATATCCGGCATGCCGGGTCCCATCTTCCACGGCTACTCCCATCCGTGAACAGGGTTAAGTCTACCGACTGTAAAGGTACGTCCTTTAAGTCCGGCCTACTGGAAAAGATCTCATCCATCACCTGACTGCACTGGTGCTCTAGTGAATCTCCCGGGGCGGGCAGCAAAGTTGCTGGGTTTAATGTTGCGCATGTCTCTAAGGTCACCGCAGGGTTGTCACACAGTATCCCCTCATACTTTGTCAGTCTCTCATTCGTAAGCCAGCGATGCCCTCTGGTGTCTAGGAGCGCCTTTACATGATGTGGTACCCTAACTGTCAGTGGCTGTCCTAGGGTCAATTTGCTTGCTTCCTTTATTAGTTCTACTGCCGCCGCCACTGCCTTGAGGCAGGGTGGCATTCCTTGAGCCACTGTGTCTAACTGTTTGGACAAATATGCTACTGGTCTGTGCCATGTGCCTACATGCTGTGTCAAAACTCCCACCGCTGTTCCTTCTCGCTCGGAGGCGAATAGGAAGAACGGTTTCTCCAAGTCTGGCAGGCCCAATGCTGGAGAAGACATCAGGGCTTGCTTCAAGGCCTGGAACGACTTTTCACATTCTCCAGTCCACTCAAAGGAGTCCATCCTGTTCCCTCTGGTTGCTTGATATAAAGGCTTCGCTAACACTGCATAATTAGGAATCCACTGTCGGCAATAACCTGTTGACCCCAAGAACTCTCTGGTTTGTTTTCTAGTGGCTGGGGTTGGTATGGCACAAATCACCTCTTTCCTTTCTACCTCCAATGTCTTTTCCCTTCTGACAGTCCGAAGCCCAAATATTTAACTTTTTCTTGGCAAAGCTGAGCCTTTTCTTAGAAACCTTGTATCCCTTTTCTTCTAGGAGCTTAAGCAATGCCATTGTGTGGTGTGTGCACTCCTCCTTAGTGTTGCAGGCGACCAGAAGGTCATCTACATACTGCAACCATGTTCCCTCCTCTTTTGGAATGTCATAGTCTGATAAATCTTTGGCCAGAGCCTGACCAAAGATGGTGGGGCTGTTCTGAAACCCCTGGGGTAAACGTGTCCAAGTGTACTGGGTTCTTTGTCCAGCCTGCTGTGTTTCCCACTGGAATGCAAATATGGGCTGTGATGCTGGTGCCAATCGGATGCAGAAGAAAGCATCCTTCAAATCCAGTACGGAATACCATCGGGCCGTGGCCGGAATAAGGCTCAACATAATATATGGATTTGGCACCACTGGCGTTAGAAACTCTGTGGCCGAATTTACTGCCCTCAGATCCTGAACAGGTCTATAATCTGTCCCGTCTCCTCCTGGTTTCTTTACCGGAAGGAGCAGGGTGTTCCATGGTGAACTGCAGGGTACGATGATGCCGTGTTGTATCAGTCTATCGAGGTGTTTCTGGATCCCTGCAGCAGCCTCTCTGCTAACGGGTACTGGGGCCTTTTACTGGTGCATGTCCCTTCTTGACCTGCACAATTACTGGCGGTATGGTAATTGCTAACCCTGGAGGCTTATCTTGTGCCCAGACCAACGGGGTTTTGTCGCAAGGCCATAAGGCTGGGTCCCATTTTACTTCCTTAACCTGGAACAGCCTCCATTCTTCCTCCATAGGAACGGTTAGCTCTAGTCCTTTCTCAAGGAAGGCTATTCTAGCCCTTACTTTTGCCAGTACGTCCCTTCCCAGTAGTGGTACTGGGCAATCGGGCACATATAACAATTGATGGGATACTTCACGCCCTGCCAAATTGCAAGTCCGTTCCTTAAGATATGGGCATTTTTGAGGTTTCCCAGACACTCCCACTATCTTGGTGCTTTTGTTGCTTAATGGCGCTACTTGAGTGTTGACAACGGATTTTTCTGCTCCAGTGTCAACTAAAAATTCTACTGGCTGGTCCCCTACTTTCATTGTCACCAATGGCTCCCCGGGGTCCAGCAAAAGGAAAGCCTGGCTCCATCATTCAATATCTTCCTCTTCTTCCTCATCCTCCAGGGCGGCTGCCATTATCGCTCCCTGTGCTTTCTCTGTGTATGGCCGATAAGATCCTCTGCCTCCTCTTCCTCTTCCTCTGTTTCCACCTCTCCACCCTTCATTCCAACCTTGCTTCTGTCCATCTCCTCCTTCCATCTTCTCTGTACATTCTCCTTTCCAGTGCCCGAACTTTTTACACTTGGCACACTGGTTCCACCCCAGCCGGTCTCCTCCTCCTCTTCCTCTTCCTCTGGTCCTCATTCCCCCTCTTCCTCTCTGCCTCTCATCCATCATGTTCAGCAATGCCCTGTACCCCTCTTTCTTCTTCCTGTCTTTCTTTTCTTCTTCCACTTGATCCCTTGCCATGTAGACCTGGTCCGCTACAGCTAGTAGTTCATTAAGAGTTTTTCCCAAAAATCCTGTTTGTTTCTGAATCTTTCTTCTGATATCTTCTGATGACTGTGCTATGAATGACTGCCGAAGTACCATTTTCCCACTATCCTCTTCTAAATTGTATGGGCTGTATTTCCTATATGCTTCTTCTAACCATTCCAAAAAGGCGGCTGGTGACTCTGCCTTGTCCTGTTTAACATTCTGGATTTTCTGAATGTTGGAGGGTCTTGGCGGGCCCTTCCTTACAGCACTTAAGATAAAATCTTGAAACATTTTCAACCTTCCCTGTGGCCTGCATCATTAGGATTCCACCCGGGTCTGCCTCCACTGGAAATCTAGCGGCTCCATATGTGGCCGCATCTTGTTGACCATGTCCTTCCTGTGCTAGTAAGGTGGCCTGATTTATTATGCTCCTTCTTTCTTCCGCTGTAAACAAGGTGTTTAATAGCTGGCGGCAGTCACGCCAGGTGGGGTTGTGTGTGGCAAAAATCCCTTCTATAAGGTCAGCCATTGCTTTCGGCTCCTCAAAGTATGGTGGGGTATTATTTTTCCAATTAAACAGGTCGCTGGAAGTGAATGGGACCACCTGGAAGGTTGGTCTGGCCGCGTCATTTGAATCCAGGACCGTTACCTCCCGTATGGGGAAGGTACCAGGTAGGGCAGTGGCTGCCGTCTGACTACGGGTGCGGGCTGGCGAATCATCACTAGGCATATTGAGGGGGCTCTTCTACGAAGTGCATTGGGGTTGGGCTAGGCTGAATGGTGATTGGTGGAGGGGTTTGGTAAGAGGAGAGGTCCTCACTTGGGTATAACCTTGATGGGGTGCTGCTTTCGTAGGATGGTGGGGGATTTACTAATATATTCTGGCCGGTCGTCGACGTCATCGCCGGGGCTGTTGGTGGGACAATGGCTGGACCAATTGCCACAGCTCTAGGTCGCATTAGATGGGACACAAATGTCCTCTGCTGGAACCTGGTATACTACCTTTCCTCCCTTTCGCTGCTTCACTGTCATACATTTGCCCTGTTGGCACCTCAATACCCACCAAACTTTTTCCTCTACCACTCTCTGCCATGTGGCGGCATACACCCATTGGTCTGGGTGGATGTCGGCACAGTATTGCTCTAACCTATTACACTTTGCCAAATCGAATGACCCTTCCTCTGGCCATCCTACCTCCTCAAATGTGGGCCACTCATTTCTACATAAATTCCTGAGTCTAAAATCCTTTAAGTCCTTTGCGTCTCCCTCTACTGCAAACTGTTGAAACTTCTTAAAATTATCTAGCAAACACTGTAAGGGCGTCCCCTTTGAACCTCCCCTCCCATTATGGGGTCCTTAGTGTATTCCTCCCTTCGGTACCGATGTATGTTTCTACTGTCTAACTTGACCAGTATACTTGCCGGATTGCTGTAGACGTTGGATCACCCTTCGCCCCCGGACTCTCCTCCTCGTGCACGTCCCTAGACTGGTTTCCTGGTAACTCTTACGGTGTTGCGACTATCCGGGTCACTCGGCGTCGTCGCGGAGGGGAGGCTCGCAACCGGTCGTAGTGGGGGCCCCCCTGCTCAGTCCACGATCGTCGCCTCCCGCCGCCGCCGGTGAATGGATGTCGTCCTGCCAACAGGATCGCGTCTCCGGTATAAGGCCCGTCACCGGAATCACGTCGGGGTCACCAGGAAATGAAGCAGGAGAGGAAAAGACCCCTCCTGAGGTAGTTCGGCGGGCGCAGTAACACAGGAGACGGACAACAGAGTTACCTCAAGAAAGCAGTTTACTGATTCCACAGCTGTGGAGGCCTCACTCAGGCACAACGTAGCACCTTATGAGCAAGACCCTGATCACTTAAAATTACACATATTTATACACACAGGGTTCGGCTTAAGGCCGCCCATGATCTTACTTATTGGTTGAAACTGATGATGCAGTTGTAATTCCATCCAATCAGCATTCAACACATCCCTTATATGGGCAACAGCTTGTTAGCTGACTCGGGCATGCCCGGGCCTGTCCTGAAATTCCTTATCTGGGCAACAGCTTGTTTAGCTGACTCGGGCATGCCCAGGCCTGTCCTGAATTCATTCTCTCTCAGGAGGAGCCTGAGTTTTGGCGCCAAAACTGCTCCCAGGGACCCAAGCCACGCCCCCTCTGAGTCTTGCCTGGGGGGAAAAGGCCTCTCTGAGGAGAACAGACTAAGAAAGTAAAAGCAAAGGAAGTGCTGGCTGGAAATCTGGGTTCTTCGCTTGGACAAGCCATTCTGGTCACCTACACCAGTCTTTCTCAACCAGTGTGCCGTGGCACACTAGTGTGCCGTGACAGACCTCCTGCTGTGCCGTGAGAAAAGCTCTCTGCCCCCCTTCCTCCCCCCTCCTGCTGAACTCCTACTGCTTGGGGGAGGAGGAAGGGCTGGGCAGTGGTGAAGAAAAAGAAGAAGGGACCGGGGCGCCGCCTCCTTTGGCCATTTCCCCAGCCAGCCTCCAATCCGCCATGACTCCCACCATGACTCTCACCCCTCGCTTGCTGATGCCACGTGGAGGAGGAGCCCTGCCCACTTAAGCCCGTCCACCGCTCATGCTCCTCCTCTCTAGGAGAGCTGAAGCTGGGGGGAGGGGGCGGGGCATGGTGCGGCCTGTAGGAGAGCTGAAGCTGGGGGAGGGTGCGGGGCTCTGCCCCCTTCCCCGGCTTCAGCACTCCCAGCAGCTGCTCCAGCCTTGAGGGGACAGTGCCAAGCCAGCATTGTGCTGGCTCTGGCACCGCTGGCTTGGCACTGCCCCCTCATGGCTGGAGCAGCTGCTGGGAGAGATGAAGTCTGGGGTAGGGGGCGGGGCATGGCACAGCCTGGCTCCGCCCCTCCCCAGCTTTGGCATTCCCAGCAGCTGCTCCCAGCAGGCCACCAACCCCCAACCGTTCTTTACTGTGTTAGAGTGTCATTTTGTGTCATTTTGGTTGGTGGTGTGCCCCCGGATTTTTCTAATGTTAAAAGTGTGCTGTGGCTCAAAAAAGGTTGGGAAACACTGGCCTAAACCATTTACTGTCCTGATTTTAGAGTTGTTACTGTTAGCCAGGTTTTGCCCATTTCCATAGTTTCTTCCTTTCTGAGCTCTTCCACACAGCCATATAACTCAGAATATCAAGGCAGAAAATCTTTGAACTGGGATATCTGAGTCCACACTGTTGTATATTCCAGTTCAAAGCAGATAATGTGGGATTTTATTCAGCTGTGTTGAAATGGTGGGTTTGAATGGCTTCTCTTTCCTTTCATGTGAATCTAAGGCAGGCCTGGGCAAACTTGGGCCTTTCAGGTGTTTTGGACTTCAACTCCCACAATTCCTCACGGCCTCAGGCCCCTTCCAAAGGAAGGGGCCTGAGGCTGTGAGGAATTGTGGGAGTTGAAGTCCAAAACACCTGAAAGGCCCAAGTTTGCATTGTTCTGTTCTAAGTCTACTTGTTTTGCTGTCAAGCAAGCAAGAGAAGGGCGTGGTCTCCTAAATGAAGAAATATACCCGGAAACTCCGCCCTTCGGTGTGAGTCTATTAAGCACATAAGTCTATGAGAGTGTTTGTTTTGTTTGCTGACGTCAACCTGCGAGGGAGGAGCTTCCGCGAAGGCGGGAAGCCTGGAGAGCTTTCCTTCCGGAAGGAAAGGTCATTGGCAGGAGTGGCGGAGGAAAGTGAGGGAGCCATGGCCGTCCTCCTGGAAACGACGCTGGGGGACCTGGTGGTGGACCTGTACACCGAGGAGAGGCCGAGAGGTAAGGCGGGGAGAGGCCCAATCAACGCAGCTTGGTCTAAGGAACCCTGGGAGTTGTAGTTTTCCAAGACCCTTCGCCTTCTCTGGTCCATTGAAGGGAGCTCACTAATTTCTTATCTTTTTCCCCCCTTCTTCTTTGCAGCCTGTCTAAATTTTCTGAAGCTTTGCAAGACCAAGTACTACAATTACTGCCTTATACACAGTGTGCAGGTAAAGTTTTCCCCCTCAAAATGCGTGTCATCAATCCATCTCTTGTTTGAGGCAAGTGTGAATGTTGCAGTTGACCAAGCATTGAATGCCCTTGCAGCTTCAAAGCCTGGCTGCTTCCTGCCTGGAGGAATCCTTTGATAAGTGGTGATCAGTTTTAGATCTAGCCTACCAGTCTTACAAAACTCTCAAATCAGGACAGTAAATAAAAAGAACAACACTCAAAATCAAGGGAATTCCAGACAAGAAACAATCAGGGCCGGCTAACATCTCCCAACAAAGGATTCCCCCAGACAGGAAGCTCAAACAGCCCTGAAAACTCACAGCAACTCAATGGTAGGGCTGTTCGAAATGACAACTGAGTATGGAGACCCTCCTTTATGGAGAAAGGCCAGCTAACATCTCCCAACAAAGGATTCCCCCAGACAGGAAGCTCAAACAGCCCTGAAAACTCACAGCAACTCAATGGTAGGGCTGTTCGAAATGACAACTGAGTATGGAGACCCTCCTTTATGGAGAAAGGCCAGCTAACATCTCCCAACAAAGGATTTTCCCCAGACAGGAAGCAGCCAGATATTGAAGCTGCAAGGCCATTCAATGGTAATCTATTTATTTATTTCCGGCATTTTACCCCGCTCTTCTCAACACTACGTTGGCCTTCCCTTGGCGACAGTTCGGAAACTCAAGCTAGTGCAGAATGCCGCTGCTCGCTTGCTGACGGGAACGTCGGTAAGGGAGCACATCACGCCCATCCTCCGGCAGCTGCACTGGCTGCCTATTGAGTACCGAATTGCCTTCAAGGTGTTGGTGTTAACCTTTAAGGCTCTACACGGCCTAGGGCCTGCGTACCTGAGGGACCGCCTTGCCCCATACATTCCCCCGAGATCACTACGTTCTGAGGAGTCGAATTTGCTCCTGATTCCATCGGTCCGCGCCTGTCACCTGTCTGCTACCAGGCAAAGGGCTTTCTCTGTGGCGGCTCCGGTACTCTGGAACTCTCTCCCGGACGACGTCCGAGCTGCCACGGAGCTCATCCCGTTCCGCAGGGCTTGTAAGACCGCCCTGTTCAGACTGGCCTTCGGCTAGGCGAGTAAGCCGAATGTACTCATCTTCCTAATCAGCACCCTGGTTCAGGGAATGCCATGGCATGCACATAATTTTAATCTCGGGACCTATTGTATTTTGTTTTATTGTATGTTTTATGTTGCATTTTATTGTATGGCGACATGGATGTACATGCCTGCCGAATTTTATGATGTTATCCGCCCCGAGCCTGCAGGGAGGGGCGGAATACAAGATGGAACAAATAAATAAATAAATAAATAAATAAAATAAACACCCGAGGGGGGACTCAGAGCGGCTTCCAAAAAGGCACAATTCGATGCCAACACAGTAAAACACATAAAACACAGTATAAAACCCCCAAAAACATTACACATTAAAATACAATTGCATCAACATATCACACACATTCATTTAAGTTTAAAAACAAACAAACAAAAACCACAGTGTTCCGTCCATTAAAAGCATTGAGCCCTATTCATCAACTTTCCATTAAAATCCAGTCTAAAATGCTGCCTTGTGCTAGTGTGCAAACGTCTGGTCCCATAGCCAGGATTTTACTTTTTTCCTGAATGTCAGGAGGGATGGAATTGATCGTATGTCGCTAGGAAGCGCATTCCACAGCTGGGGAGCCACCACTGAGAAGGCCGTCTCCCTCGTCCCCACCAGCCGCATTTGAGAAGTCAAGGTGGCCAATAGCAACATTCACATTAATTAATTAATTATGGTATAAATATATTTATGGTATTTGTACCCCCGTAGCTTCTCACCCCCGCAGGGAGACTCATCACGGCTTTCATTTGCAGCACTACAGGCCGCACCACCACAATACAATATAAAAATACACCCTATAATCAACATCATTAAAAAGCATTAAAACATTTTTTTAAAAATTACATTAAAAACCACTACATACAACAATAATTAATTAAAGCCGTCAAGCGGAACACATTGTCAGTCCAGTCCAAAGTGTCAATCCAGTCAAATCCAAAAGTACATCTGCTGCCCAAAGGCCTGGTCCCAGAACCACGACTTTAGCTTTTTTCTAAAAGCGAGGAGAGATGGAGTCGATCTTATTTCGTTTGGGAGCGCGTTCCATAGGCGAAGGACCACCGCCAAGAAGGCTCTGTCTCTCGTCCCCACCAGCTGCATTTGCGATGCTGGTGTTAGCGAGAGTAGGGCCTCCCCAGATGATCGTAGACTGCGAGATGGGACATAGAGCCAGATGTGTTTGGACAAGTAAGCTGGGCCAGAACCGTATAGAGCTTTATAGGTCGATACCAGCACTTTGAATTGGGCTCCAACAGACAAGTTCTTTCTCCCCCTCTGGACATTTAAAGGGGTACTTTTTCACACAAACAGGCACACTCCCCTTCTCCATAAATAAGGGTCTCCATACTCAGTTGTCACTTCAAACAGCCCTACCATTGGGTTGCTGTGAGTTTTCCGGGCTGTATGGCCATGTTCCAGAAGCGTTCTCTCCTGATGTTTCACCCACATCTATGGCAGGCATCCTCAGAGGTTGTGAGGTCTGTTGGAAACAAAGCAATTGGGATTTATATATCTGTGGAGTGTCCAGAGGGGGATAAAGAACTTGTCTATTTGAGGCAAGTGTGAATGTTGCAAGCTTGATCAGCATTTAATGCCCTGCAGTTTCAAGACCTGGCTGGTTGCTTGCTGCCTGGGGATTTTTCTTTAAATCTGCTTGCATCATTGTCTGCTGAAAGCACCAAACAGAAACAGAATATTTACATGTCTAGCAATCATCCATTACCAAATAAACTGCTACCCCAATTAGATTGTGATCCTAACAGTTCATGATCTATACCCCAATGGTCAGTGATTCCAACAGGTCATGATCCATTGTCCCCAATAGAACTGTTATGAGGTAGGCTGGAGAAGGGAGAAAGGGACGGAAAAGAAGAAAAGAAAGATAAAAAGAAGGGAAAGAATAAAAAAAGGAAAAATTAAGGGAGGGCTAAGAAAGAAATAAGAAAAGAAAGGAAAGTGGAAAAGGTATGAGGGGAGGGGAAAAGAAAGAAGGAGCCAAAGGAGGGCAGTGCCCCTTCTTACACTAGGCGTGCGATAAAGAAAAGTATTGTACCTGACACTAGGAGATATGCATATGTGCCCCTCTCAGCTTGTCCCTACAATTTGTAAAAATGAGAAAATTAGAAGCACAATACAGTCATTGTCAGATTGTAAAACCTTTTGCAGAATGATATTGATAATATCAGTAATATCAGGATACCTTTATGCCTTATGCTGTTTCAGAGAGATTTTATTGTGCAAACTGGAGACCCCCAGGGCACTGGGCGTGGAGGCGAATCCATCTTTTGGTGAGTATCATTTAAGCTTTGATCATAATCATACCTAGCTGGAAACAATTACCTTTCAGTGCAGTGGGATGTGGACTCATTATTTTATTATTTAGTATATTTCTACCCCACCCTTCTCAAACCCCCCGGGGGGCGGGGCTCAAGGCGGCTTACAAGGCACAATTAGATGCCGGCAACAATACACAATATAAAAACACTAATACAACAAGATTAAAACATCAGTGTTAAAACAATTATCAGCAATCAAATTGATTTAAAAATTCCATCTATAACAAATCCACATTCAATCAATGGTGGAAGCCGTATTTCATGTCTGTCGTCATACCAGTCCATTGCAAGTAAAGTGCTACAGTTACTGTGCAAATGCCTGGTCTCACAACCACAATTTTACTTTCTTCCTGAAAGCTAGGAGGGATGGGGTATATCGTATTTCGCTCGGAAGCGCATTCCACAGGTGGGGGGCCACATCCCTGTCTCTTGTCCCCATCAGCCGCAGTTGAGTTACTGGCGGAAACGAGAGCAGGGCCTCCCCGGATGATCTTATGTTACCAGGTGGGTAATAGCGGCAGATGCGTTCGGACAAAACCAGCACTTTGAATGAAGCCCGGAAATGAACAAGAGCGTGGACCACCGTCACCAGATCAGACTTTCCAAGGTAAGCGCAGCTGGCGCACAAGTCTTAACAGTGCAAAAGCTCCCCTGGCCACCGCCGAAACCAGAGGTTCCAGGCTCACCAATTAATCCAGGATCACTCCCAAGCTGCGAACCTGCGTCTTCAGGGGGAGTGAAACCCCATCCAACACTGGATGTAACCCTATGCCCTGTTCGGCCTTTCGACTGACTAGGAGGACCTCTGTCTTGTCTGGATTAAGTTTCAATTTGCTAGCCCTCATCCAGTCCGACACAGCAGCCAAGCACTGGTTCAAAGTCGACAGCCTCCTTAGTGACAGGTGGGAACGAGTGACAGATCTGGATGCCATCTGTGTACAGATAATACCTTAGTCCGAAACTCCGAATGATCTCTCCCAGCAGTTTCATGTAGATGTTAAATAACATTGGGGACAGTACTGAACCCTGAGGGACTCCACAAGACGTCGGTTGCGGAGCCGAACAGGTGTCACCCAATAACACCTGAGACTGACCCTCCAGGAGGATTGGAGCCACTCCAGAGCAGTACCCCCAAGCCCCATTTCTGCGAGGCGTCCCAGAAGGATACCATGGTCAATGGTATCGAAAGCCTCTGAGAGGTCCAGCAGCACCAACAGGGATACACTCCCCCTGTCTAGCTCCTGGGGTAGATCATCTACCAAGGCGACCAAGGCTGTCTCAGTTCCATGTCCTGGCCTAAAGCCAGACTCTGCCGGATCAAGATAATCAGTAAAGGTCAAGACTCAAGTAAAGGTTCATTGGATTTAGCTCCCTATTGGTTAACTAAGTTTAATTTGAAGCACTAGCATGTTTCATCTGGACTATCCTAGAGTTTTCCCAAAGACTGGTGGGAACAAAGAGGAACATCACTAGTCGCGTAACCAACTTACATATTTTAGCGAACCTTCGTCTGCTTTTATAAATTGATGTGAATGTTTATGTTCTTGTTTTAGGTTAGATATAAGTTATCTGATTCGTTACATTTCATTTAACTTAAGGTGTCATGTTATTATGTGGTTTTATATGTTGGGTTATTTTGTGTTATTACGTTTGTGTTGTTGTATTGAGGCATTGAATGTTTGTCTTTTTGTTTGTTGGAATCCGCCCTGAGTTCCCTTGGGGAGAGAGGGTGGAATATAAATAAAGTCTTATTAATATTATTATTTTAACTATTTAAGTTGTGTCAACACATCAGGAGACAACTTCAGAGGGTCCAGAGGGCATTTCCCGCCAACTCCCTCAATCCCTCCCAGCTACTCATGGATAAAACAGAAGTGACCAGAAAGTCATATTTAGATTAAATCTGATTTTTGTGTATGACTAAGACAAGATGTAATACTTAACCATATTCTAAAGTACAATATCAAATCTTTGAAACTTCTGTAGGTCGCTTGTTTTGAAAAACACCAGGATGAAGGAAGAGGGATGCATCCCACAAGCTACTTGAAATTATGTTAATGAAATGTAGAAATGTCAACCTGGATTTTCCATCTGTGTTGTGGTCTCACTTAGTCTGAGATGAGAAACAGCTTCCCTCTTAGAATGCTGCACTCTGGATGCAGCATGAGACACAAGCAGAATCTCTGTAGGTTTTGTGGACCCAATTCCTAAATTGTTAAATAAGTCCTTTTATTGTTGGAAAATAATAGAAGCAACTTGGCAAAGTAAAGCAGATGATGCCTTCACTATATTGCCAACACAAATCTTCTCTATTCCCTTCCACTTCCCCCCACATCTTTCACTGTATTCAACAGTCTAGCAAGATATTTTATAATACAAGCAAATGCGTTGGCTAGTTGGAAATCTTTAGTGTATTGGCTACCTAGAAATATATATATATATATATACACACACACACACACTTATCCCATATATATATATACATGTATCCTACTTGTATACATTTTGGGTAGCTGATAGATTAAAGACCATCACATCCTTGTACAGATAGACCTCGCTAACTAGGAAGATCCATGCAGTCATTGTATTTTCTGAATCAAGACATGTGTGTTTTAAAGCAGTCTTTGAGCACAGATGTAGAAGTGGAGAGTCTCCCTTGGGGTCCTGTTTAGTGTACACAGATCTCTTACAAGAGTGAGGGTCCTCATTTGTAGAGAACTGAGAAATGAATGCAAAAGGACAGGTACCAAGAAATAAGCTAAACATGATCACAAGAACACATCGCTATATTGGATATGTTCCAAAGTCAGCAACTTGATTTTAGCTGAAATCAGTCAAATACAATGTTTCGGCAATTTTCTAACTTTTAACTTCTGTGTGTATGTTTCAGCAAATTGTATGGGGACCAAGCTAGATTTTTTGAAGCAGAAAAAGTGCCAAGAATCAAACACAAGAAAAAGGGGACCGTGTCAATGGTGAACAATGGCAGTGACCAGCATGGATCTCAGGTCAGTTCACATTATTGTGATAAATAGTCATTGTGATGACTGTAGGCTGAAACTTTTCCTTTGGTGCCAGGGCTTTGTTCCTGTATTTTCATCTGTGTAGCTGTTTGATTATGATTTCAATAGATTCGGCTGTGGGCTGTAAATGAGGGCTAGTTGACTTCTGACATTTTTTGGGCTTGGTCTGTCTTCTAGTACAGTGCTGTCCAACTTCTACTGAACCTAGGGCCGGACTTCCAGTTACGGATGACCTGGGGGGCCGCTCCAGCCCGGGCCCGGGCCCACCCCCGGCCACGCCCCCAGCCCCTCCTCCTAAAGTGTCACGCCAGCCTCAGAAGCAGCGATTTCGCTTCTGAGGCTGGCGTGACCCTTTAGGAGGGAGGGCAAAGCCAAGGGGAGCCCTCCATGGCTTCTCCCTCCCTCCTAAAGTGTCACGCCAGCCTCCTCCCCTGTTCTGCCTCTCCCACCGGCGCACCGATCAGGGCGCCGGTGGGAGAGGCAGAACGGAGAAGGCAGGCCTAAAGAGGAGGAAGGCAAGCGCTTGCCTTCCTCCTCTTTAGGCACGCCTCCTCCCCTCCCTGGCTCCTCCTCCCTGCACCGCCCCTTGTCCTCTCTCACCGGGCGCCGATGCAAACCGGTTTGCATCGGCGCCGGCAAGAGAGGGAAGAAGAGGGCGGTGCAGGGAGGAGGAGCTGGCTCCCTCCTTCTCCCTGCCCCGCATCCTCCCTCCCTCCCCCGCCCCTACGATCTCACAGTGGCGGCACGGAGAGGGATGGAGGGGCGGTGCAGGGAGGAGGAACTGGCTCACTTCCTCCTCCCTGCACCGCCGCCCGGCCGCCATTTAAAAAAAAATTAATTTTTTTAAAAAAAATGTAATTTTTTTAAAAAAATGGCGGCCGGGGGCATAGCGGGGGCTGTGTCCAACAGGCTGGGGGCCGTGTACGGCCCTGGGGCCGCCAGTTGGACAGCCCTGTTCTAGTAGATTGTTCCTGGCTGTGAGTCTTGCCTTCGTGATGCATTTTTAAACCTGAGTAGCTGTGCATTGATTTATTTTAGCTTGAGCTTTCACATATATCAGTTGACTTTTTCAGATTCATTAGTAGAGCAGAAAATACAGTCTTATACTGGAATATAAGACTGACGGTGTAATAGGGTTAGAAAGAAATTGTAACTCATATGACAAACCTTCATGAAATAGTGTAAGGCGATAAGATCTGCTCAAAAAGGCAGTACCGATGATAAGGCAATGGTTGTGAAAGCAGTTACTTGAGCAACAGTTAAAGAAATGTCCAAGAAATATGTGAAACAATGCTATGGAATGTTATTTCTAAGATACAAAAAGAAATACTGAAGATCTTATTTCTGTACAATGAAATATTTTGTAAATGAATGGTGTAGCATCTGGATTGGTAGCAGGATCATGTTCCTTTATTACCATATGTTACATGTTCTGTTATGGGTTTGTATTCTGTAAGGCTTGCCATCCAGAACTTGTATATGTGGCATTATTCTTCAGAATAGGTTGCAGCTTGTTACTAATGTGTTTGAGTAGTCTCAAGCTGGAAGCTGTTATGTAGCAAAGATGGCGTTCTGATATTTTCTGTTGTTTTTTTCTGTGCTGTATTAGGCTGTTCCTGTCCTGTAATAGAGCATTGCCTTGTTGATATGATGTTTTTATATCATTTGATAGATATTGAATTTGAGAAATGTTTTTTGCAAATCATTGAATTTTGAGTCCCATTTTGCGGGTGTGATCACATGCAGTTTTATGACAGGGCTTGGCTGTGCAAAAAGCATTAAGAGTGTCATCCTTGACAACTGAAATATTATTGTCTTACTATACTGCTCTTGATAAGCGCAAGCAGAGAGTGATGCAGACATCATCATAAAGAGTGTGAAGGGGAGACAGGAAGTTCATCATCTAAAGCTGTGGTATTTATGATGAGTAATTCTCCTTTCTAAGAGATGTAGAGATTACAAGTTTCTTCAAGTGAAGTGTATCTTGAAGAATGGCACAAACAATGTCAAAGGCATGCAATTCCACTCACTTTGAATAATAGCCAGTGTTGTTCTCTGTTACTCAGTTCTTTTTTTCTTACAGCTGTAGTAGAAAGTTATCTTGAGAGTTGCTAAGGACTCACAGAATATGCCAAGGACTAATTTTGCGTAATTTTAAATCCTTCTTATATTGGCTCATCTGAGATTGTAGGTAATGTACAACAGATCATAACAAAATGCAATGATAAAGCAATGGATAAAATTAATAAAATCAATGTCCAACAAGTTAAAATACTATCACAGTGCATTGCCTTTAGTGTCCTATCTCAAGAAGATAAGTAAACTGATTTCAAATGAAATATAAATTACATGGAAATATTCACCATTCTTCTAATTTTAAAAAGTGTGGTATTTCTGTTTTCTAGTTTCTTATTACTATAGGAGAAAACTTGGATTACTTGAATGGTGTTCATACAGTGTTTGGTGAAATAACAGAAGGCATGGATGTATTGAACAAAATTAATGAGGCTTTCGTTGACAAGGATTTCGTTCCCTATCAAGACATCAGGTTTGTCTTTATTGTACTATTAATGTATATAGCCAAAGTTGTTTGGGTTTGCATTTGCTTTGTGGCTCTTTCTGTCCTTTCTCTATTTCCCTCATATACCTCCTCCTTCCTTTTCTTTCTTTCCTTCTTTCTTTACCTTCTTTCTTTTCTTTCTCTTCCTGTTGCTTTCCCTCATACACCTCTTCTTTCTTTCCTTACTCTTCCCATTTTTCTGTCTCCTCCCTACCTTTGTCCCTTCTTTCTTCCCTTCTTTTTCTTCATACACCTTCATCTCTATTCATTTTTCCTTTATTTTCTTTCTCTTAAAATGTCTCAAAATATGTCCATAGCAACACTCCAGCCATTTGAGATATTCCTAAGGGGTTTTTCCTGCTGATATTGGTATGTAGGCCTTCTGAGGAGGCCAGTAGAATGTCTCCATGGCTACGCTCTAATGCCCTCTTGTGAGCACTACAAGTGTCAGGCTCATTGGCCAGCAATGTAGATCATGTAAAAAGTTTGTAAACAAACAAAACAGAAGGATTTCTGAACTTCTAATTCCACCCCGGAAGTCCATTTATCTATATCTACTTAAAGATTATTAGATGATGGGTAGATGAGTGTGTTTTTGGTTTATCAAAAGGAGACACGATAGTCAACTGAATCTACACTTCTTGTATTTCTGATTTAGAATAAACCATACAGTGATCTTAGACGATCCGTTTGATGACCCCACTGGTTTGACAATACCAGATCGTTCACCAGAGCCTACAAAAGAACAGCTGGATGTGAGTGTTGCTGTTATATCTATGATATCATAGAAGGGAGAGGGCAGGGAAGGGAAGAGGAAGATTAAATTCATGTCCACAAAATACAAAGAAACAGAGAAACATAACACCAAAGATGTCAGTCTACTACTCTTTGAAAAGATGAACAGAAAATGGAAAGGTTAATTATGAAGATAGGGGAACAAAATATATCTTGTAATGCATGCTGTTTAGAGAACTTAGGGCCCTTCCAGACAGGGCCCAAAATGCAGGCCCTGTCAGACTTTTACCCGAAGCATCCAAACAATGCCTCAGGTAAAAATGAATAAATTTGGGAAAACTGCTTTGCCCTGAATTAATTAGATACCCCATTAAACACTCCATTTTGTGGGGAGGTGCTTTAGAGCAGATTTCTTTAACCTGCTCTGAAGCGGCCTTAAGCCTTGTGTGGAAGTGCTCAGAGATGAGCTTAATCGAGAAAGCTCTTCTTGTTTCTTGTGTATATTATACTAGAAATCATTATATATAGCATATATAGTATTATATAGCATGTGTTCTATTATCATTATTTTATATCCCGCTTTTTCTCTCCAAAGAACAGACTCAAAGAGGCATATAGTAAAACCGATACAATGCAATTTAAACCTGAAAAACATACATACATTAAAATAGAATTAAATGTTAACTGTATTAAAATAAGTAGTTAAAACTCTGTGGTGGGAGGATACGATCTTCCAAGCATCTAAAGTATTCTATAGCTCTCCAGCATTAACCTTTTAAAAGACTTTTGGTGGGAGGAGGGGAAGCAGGGAAGTCATAGTGGTAAATTACAGACTGATTGCAAGTGAGAATTGGCATATAATGTGTTTTCATTGTGTTTTAAACTGTTTTAACTGTGTTCTTTTGATATAATTGTTTGTTCAATGTTGTGGGGAGGTTGTATTTATAGGGATTTTTTAGCTGTGCCTTTTTGTAAACAGGATATCAGTCACCCCGGGCCCTATGAAGGGAGAAGGTTGAGCTAGAAATGAAATGAAATAATGTATGGATGACCAGTATTTGTAATCTTATGGGCCTTTCGCACAGTCTTGTCCACTGTTTTGTGAACACAATGAAGTGCATTTCTGGTGATTGTAAATACATCGGCATATCTATCCTTTCAAGCATGTGGGTGCATTCTCTTTATGTTTCTGCTGGTTTATTTAGTTACAGTGACAAGATATGTGAATAGTGTTAAATAGCTGTTATTTTTATTTATTTTAATATAAGATAGAGTGGAAGAATAGGAGCTGATGAGGAAATTGATGATTTCAAAGGGAGGTCTGTTGATGAAGTAGAAGAAATTCTAGCAGAAAAAGAGGCAAAAACACAAGCTATTCTTCTGGAAATGGTAAGTATGTTTGGCATATTCGCTCAAAGTAATCATCCCAAAATAAATTTGCTTCAGGTGCTCAGGATTTCATGTTAAATTGATGGAAGCTGAAATTCCAACTCACTATACGAGTTTTTCAATGTCTTGACTCTTACTAACAATTAACTCATATTTTAGTGTGTGGTAAGGATAAATGGGAGAACTTTGATGTAATATAGATATACACACACACACACACATATAAAAATGTGTGTCCTCAAAATGCCCAGATTGTGTTAAGGAAGATTGCGTTACAGTGAATGTAAGCAAGTTTCATTAGATGTATCAATTGCAGGAACAAGATCTTCACACATAAATCTTGAGTATTTATACTTGTATAAATAGAAAACATTGTTATATTTAGACAAAATATCAGATAACAAGAATAATCTTGTCTTTTTCTTGAGCTTACAAGCTCAGAAGAGTAGCTTGACAGTCTTCCAGCACTTTATCGTTTGGAATGTAAAATCAGTGAATATTTCAAAGGGCTAAAACAAAAATGTCTAGTTTCATTTATCTTTAAGGCATCAGAATAACAATAGATTGTTTCCATATTTCATTGCACACTTGAACATCCTTTAAAATGTGTATATACAAGCATGTCTCAGATCATAAATGCAAATTGCCAGAATTTCTGGATAAACAAGTCTACAAATCCCATCTTGTATTGCTTTTTGTACTTCAGGTTGGAGACTTGCCTGATGCAGATATCAGACCACCAGAAAATGTGCTTTTTGTATGTAAACTTAATCCTGTAACAACTGACGAGGATCTTGAAATTATATTCTCTCGGTTTGGGCCAATAAAAAGGTACTTACACAAAATCTGCACAAGACTTTAGTGCAAAATTCACCCCTTGCTAATGAAATATAAGGCTTAATGAGATATATGGAATGACGACGATGCGATGGAAACTGATTTCAACATGACGCTGAGGCTGCAATTGTATGTTTTTAATTGTTAAATTGTTATTATATGTTTTTTTCGGGGGGGGGGGGGTTGACTTGTTGCTGTGTTGTATTGAGGGCAGAGACTGCCTGTGTAAACCGTCCCGAGTCGCCTTCGGGCTGAGAGGGGCGGTATAGAAACGTGACAAATCACTTAGTGGAATTATACTTCATTATTGAATCCTTGGGAGAAGGCATTTTCAGCCAAATAATTTTCTCCTGATAGAACTGTGTATTGATTCCTATTGCAATATATTGGAAAGTGCAACACATCTTTCTTTGACATCCCAAATAATTATGCTACCAAGCAGAAAATACAGTGGTATATTTTTGTGTAAGTTTATCGTGGGATTATTTTTAAAACTTACTTTCTATTAAATATTTCCAGGCTAGTTTCTGTGATTTTTGCCTAGTCACCTCATTTAGCTTAATTCAAAACCATTTCTCATCTTGATTTCTCCACCCAAAAGGCACTTAGGTTTTTAAAGAGTGGAATGAGATACTGAGTTCATATAGCTAACATTGTAAAAGAAAATAATGCTTCCTGAAATAGCCATTTCATTTTCTGATGTTTTATAAAATATTTTTATGGGAGAAATTCGTATTCAGATTGTGGATAACTTCTTATGACTATAATATAGAAAAGGGACATCTGTTTCTTATTTTGAAGCATACTAAGTAAATGGTAAATGTTTCCCCTTGATACTAAGTCTAGTTCTGTCTGAGGATGGTGTTCATCTCCCTTTCTAAGCCGAAGAGCCAGCATTGTCTGTAGACACCTCCAAGGTCATGTGGTCAGCATGACTGCATGGAGCACTGTTATCTTGCCGCCAAAACGGTACCTATTGATCTCACATTTGCATGTTTTCAGACTGCTAGGTTGGCAGAAGCTGGGGCTAACGCCGGGAGTTCACCCCGCTCCCCGAATTCGAACCACCGACCTTTCAGTCATTAGTGTTTTTCCTAAGCCTGCCATTAGAAATTGTGAGAGTTGAAGTCCAAAACACCTGGAGGACCAAAGTTTGCCCATGCCAGTGTCGTCGCTTTTGAATATTAACAAGGAAAATATTCTATTTTTTCAGCTGTGAAGTAATTCGAGATTGGAAAACCAGTGAATCCCTCTGCTATGCTTTCATTGAGTTTGAAAAGGTGTGTGACTTTGAAAATACACTGCTGCTTTATTTATATAATGGCATATACAAAGCTAACGTTAAGATGTGCACTATTCGTTTCTCTTTCGGATGTACTTTGTATACCATGTGGCTTGAAAGGTATTCCAGACATCAACACAAACTCTCTGAACACTCCCAGTACTCTGTAATGAAGCTTTCTTGGTTTTGATCTTTGAATGAAGTGTTTTCTGATTAGAACAAATCTAGTGCATTGGATACAGTGTAAATTTATTAGGGAGACTTGGACACCTATGTTGGGTGTTGACAGAAAGAAAAGGAACTTCTGGTATGTTCTGATAAATGATCACTTTGCAGGGGTTGTGAACAGTGAAAATGTCATGACTTTCTCTGTAAAGAGATAGCACATTGAGACACTGATCCATTTTGATAGCTTGAGTGCATTCAGGTTGTGAATCTGAACTCAGAAACAGGATTAGAGTTAATTTGTGGGACAAAAATATCCTCAGTAAAAATAATTTGCCTGACACCCTGTTAATCAGTTACAGTGTCCTGATTTAGACTTAAGATATTGTAATTGCTTCATATTCTCATTTGTGATCATAACACCATTGCTATAAAACCAAATAGCCCTGAAATCAACCTTAAAAGCCAGCCAGTCAGCTCTCTGAAGTGATTGGGGCATTTTCTGTTGGAGAATGGGATGCTGATTGTGTGACCAGTCCTCTTCCATTAGTGAGCATGACTATAAATGCAGGAAGCCCTTTGGGGATTTGCTGCAGTCATAAACCTTTTATCTTAGGCCCCTTCTACACTGCCATAAAAATCCAGATTATCTGCTTTGAATTGGATTATTTGCAATGTGAATTATCTTCTTTGATAATCTGGATTATATGCCAGTGTAGTAGGAGCCTTAGCTTCACTCACTTGCCACCAGAAAATACATTTGTCAATTCAGATGGCTGACTGGCTTTTAAGGTGGATTTCAGGGGGATGTGGGAAGTTAAAGGGTAGCTATGACGTATTTGATGCAGGATCTTAGTCATTGTTTTTGAATTTAAACTTAGCTTTGTTGATTGCTTGACTTCTCATTTAGTATCTAGCCTTAAGTACCTCAGCCACTTGTGACCTCACCTTCATCCTGCTTGTTCCATAACACAAGTTTATGAGCTTTCTGCACCAATAGGCCACACACTCTTTATTGTTAATTTTTATAATACATGTCATTTTATTTTTTCATTGTCTCTTCTTAAAATCCATTTTCAGTAATAATGAAATGTGTGAAATGATGTGGGGGCAGTACAAAGCTGTTGGAATGGAATGGGTATAAAAAGTGTGATGTTATTGTTTTGCTTTTCTGTAGATTGTTCGCATATGGTAAAACATTAGTTCAATATTATAAAAACTTAAGTAACAAATAGAGGTGCAAACATCTGATAAGTAGTTATGTAGAACAATAATAGTGGTAGTAGTGATCTGTCTGGTAAATAGAGATTAGTATCCCTTACAGAAATAGATTCCAAAAATCACTATGGAATTGTTGCTAAAATGTCCTGGAAAAATGGAGAAAGAGACAATGGTCTTAAAGTGACACCTTTGCTTAAAATTATGTAAAAATATTGAAGTGCCTACGGTAGTACCTTGTTTCTGAATTTCATAAAGACTTTACAGTGATGGATGACATCATATTATGTCAGCAGCTGTTGGCATTTGCCGTCCGAGATATATTTGGTAGGGCAGGCTTATAACAATTGTTTTCCCATTCATAAGGGAAACCTCAAAGTGGCAATTAAGTTATTTTCTAACATGAACCTTTTCCTTGAAATTCACACCAGGAGGAAGACTGTGAGAAAGCTTACTTTAAGATGGATAATGTATTAATAGATGACAGGCGAATACATGTGGATTTTAGCCAATCAGTTGCAAAGATTAAATGGAAAGGAAAAGGTAACGTTTATTATTTTATGTGCCCTGTCTTGAACTCCATTATTGTAGTCTCCTTAAATGAGAAGCGTTAGATGTCACATCTAAATTCATTTTTATGAAGTTTCTGAAATTCAACATTTCCCTGTTAGCATCCTATTAATAAATGTATCTTCTCAAATTGGATAGTATTTAGAAAAAAATCAGTACAAGCAGTCAGTCCTTTAGTTATGAACATCCAACTTACGAACAACAATGAAAATGAACAAAATCTGGCTACCAGTTTTAAAAAACTCTAAAATTATAACAGTAAATAAAAAACAAAACTCAAACACCGAGGAACTCCTGAGAAGAAACAAATCAGGAACAGCTAATCACTTCTCAACAAATAATTCCCCCAGGTAGTAACAGGGCACACCTAAAAACTTTCACGCCATCAAATGCTAATCAAGGTGGCCAATTGAAACATTCATACCTAGTTCCTGGGCACTCTCCAGTTCTTGCAAACCTTTTGGAGTCTGTTCCCTTAATCCTGTAGCTCCATTGCTAAGTACTGATAGTCCAAGTGGTTTGCATGCTTCCCACATAATCTCTGATGTCTGTAGGGAATGCTTGTTAACCTATATTATATCTACATGCAGATAACCTAGTAAAGCACTAGTTTTCTTCCTTGCTGAACATCGGCTGCAAATTGCTGTTAGTGTTAGTTGTTTTTTGGTCTCCGTATTCTTTCCATTACATTACTTTCTTACTTGGCAAAGCCTGTCTTGCTGTTCTAGACATTATGGGATAGAGAGTGTATTCTAGCTAGTTTGAACACTGAACTATTCTGAAGTCACTTGTATTGAAGTGTCAATTTGAACCGTGAGGTGGCAGCACTTCCTTGAGGATTTTGCTCAAATTTTGTTAGCACATGCCATCATCAAGTCACCTGTCAATCTCTGACAACTTTTTCACAGGATTTTCTTAGGCATGGAATACACAGAAGTGGTTTTGCATGTTCTTCCTTCTGCTATTTTTTTTTGCCAGTCTTCCATCCAAGTACGAACCAAGGCGAATTCTGTTTAGTTGTCAGGATCAGACATGATCTGGTACCTTTGGAGTATTTAGGGCTCTGTGTGACAGAATTAAAAATATATTGCATACATAACATTGATAGGGAAAGGGAGAGGAAGTTTTTATTTTGATGGACTTCAACTCCCATAATTCCTAACAGCCTCAGCCCCCTTCCTTTTCTCCCTCAGCCGCTTATCACCAGCATGACAGAACTTCTCCCCTCACTTCAACCTTTGGAGCTGCCGAAAAGTCTTCAGAAGATTTTCCAATTTTCATGAGCCATTTTGGGGCTTACGGGGAGAACTGTGGTGGAGGCAGAAATTTCCACCCTACTGATTCCCTTTAGCAGAATCCCAGCCCTGCCTACATTCCTGTTGGATAAATCTCATCAAAGTCTGGAATATAATGACTCATTTTATATGATTTGAATACAAAAATCCTTACACATTATTATTCTAAAACCTGCAACTATTATGTATTTATTTTAGGAGCTATTTCTTTAAGGGCAGCATTATGTCAGATCTCTCCTGGAAAATTAAGATCATCCAGTGGTTACAAAATTGACATTAAGGTGTTTGGGTGTTTTTTGTTTTGGTTAAAGAATGGGTTCTTTGGATCCTATTTGAATTCATGTTCAAAATCAATATCTCTGTGTCATGTCCTGTAAACAGGTGGGAAATACACAAAAGAAGATTTCAAAGAATATGAAAAGGATAGTGACAAAACTTCTAAACTGGGCATCAAGGAGAAGGCAAAACCTAAACAAGAGTATCCTTAATAACTAAATGATTGTGTGTTGTGTTAGAAATATTTTTCTAATTTACATTTTTATTATAAACATGCTACAACTTACATGTATATGGTATCTTTCGGTTTATTGTACAAAGTAGAAAATATTTTTTGGAGATGATTATTTTATTTCCCATATTTATACCTCGCTCTTCTCACCCCAAGGGTAACTCAGAGCGGCTTACAGATTGGCGACTTCGATGCCACATTGCAGTATAAAAATATTTAAAATACAACTCATTAAAACAACATAATAAACATACAGATACATAAACCCTTAAAACCAATAAATCTAACCTAATTTTGTCTCCATGTTGAATGGATTTTGCAAACATCCATAATCAGATTTCAGTAACTTCTTCTCTTAAGGCTAATGGTTTGGAATATGGGATCGTTTGCTATACAGCTTCTGATGTATATGTGTAAACTGTTAATTCATTCAGCTGCACTGCAGGTTTGATTTAAAAGATATAGAAAATGCCTTCTATAAGCGCTTGTTGTTCCTTGTGTTAAACACAGGAGACTTTCAGTTGGGTCATATTGAAATCTTTTGAGCTAAGAAAGAGAATAACTTCTTCCTACAGCTGTGGTTGGAATGAGAGTGTTTGACACTGAAAGAAAAAATACTCCTTTATTATAAGATTCCTCACCACAAAAACAAGTCTTTGTATTCTTCATCCTATGTGGATTATTGATGGTTAGCATTTCTACCCCTGCTGCCATATGGATTATCTTTGTTGACAGACTAGCTTGACTACAAAGAAGGTGGGCCATCACTATCAACATGTAGAAGTGTTTCTCGGGACTAGTGTTCACTGCTCATATGCTCCTCTTTGGAACATCAAACGCCTGTCAGGCTTACACAGATACGTTTGAATGGGGTGTTTAAAAATTTACTACCTTTAAGTAGGAGAAGATGAGTGCAGAGATGCATGAATCAGAGTGTTCTTGATTTCATTCTTTGGGATCTTATTCTATCGCATGTATACCTTCTGGTGTTGCAAGATGATTGATTCTTTTGAATTTAGCTATCTTACTGAAAAATAACTTCCGTTATGTTTTTCTCTACGTTTTCCTTAACTCATTATGGCAGCTCAAAATATGACCTTGTATTGGACGATGAGGAGCCAGAAGCCAAAATAAGTCATAGGCACTCTGATAAGAAGAAGAAGAAACACCACCATTCAGATGACAGTGATGAGGGGGGTGAGAAGAGGACCAAAAAGTCTAAGGTGCTGGATTATTTCCCTTTCAGACTTAGTGTGTTTTTATCACCCAAGCCCTCTTGTTTATGTTCTTCTAGGACAGGCATGGGCAAACTTTGGCTCTCTAGGTGTTTTGGACTTCAACTCCCACAATTCCTAGCTGCCTACTGGCTGTTAGGAATTGCTAGAGTTGAAGTCCAAACCACCGGAAGGCCCAAGCTTGCCCATGCCTGGTGAAATTCAATATTATTTTTTCACGCTGTGAATCTTGGAACCAAATGGCGCCTCTACGCTGTAGAATTAATGCAGTTCGACATTACTTTAATGCTAGGGATTTTTTAATTCTTTTTAAACTTTGTGTTTTTAAATGCATTTTAACTATCCCCTCTACTTGCTTCTGACACGATAAATAAATAAATGTATTTTCATGACTTTGACAGCCATAATCACTGGAGTGTTGTGTGGTTCCTCTGAAGATGCCAGCCACAAATGCAGGGGAAATGTCAGGAGAAAATGCTGCTAGAACACGGCCATATAACCTGGAAACCACACAACACTATAGCATCTAATGCTCAAAATCATTAGGGAGTGCAGCAGTCAATAGCCAAAGATCATTCTAAAACTTTCTGATTTGTATCTCTTGGAAAAAGAAGTCCTCTTGAAAGTTTCTGAATCTGTTCAGGAACTTTATATCACTTGCAAAAATGTTTTTCATTTCCACAGTAAGGCATTTTAGATTTCATATTGAAATAAAGGCAAGAAATAAAATACAGCATGGGCCCTGTATTTTCAAGGGATACATTGCTGGACTGTTTGTGCAGATAATAGTGAACATTCTTGAAATGAAGGGCTTTCAGCCTGAGAATATCATAGAGTTTTACTGAACGATCTAGAAAATGTCCAGAAGCCATATATTGCTGCAAGTGAATAAATGAAATACCAGTAACACAGATATGAGGGTTGTACTGTAAATTTACACACACACCTTTTTGTATCAATGTGTGTTTCCAGGTACTGAAACTCCTGTGAATATGTTAGTTTGCACATTTCCCCCCTTAACTGGTGCTTCCATCCAACCTCTAGGATCAACATAGAAAGGTAGAGCCACAACATAAAGCATTGGAGCTATTATTACACCTTTCTGGGCCTTACAAACTTCCATATAATAAGCAAGTAACACCTTGATTCCTATTCCTCATAACAGGACCCTGATCGGAGGCACAAAGAAGAAAGCAGTAGAGAGAGAAGAAAAAGTGACAAGCGAGAGAAACGCCGAAGTCGTAGTCGTAGCCACTCCCGGAGCAGAGACAATCGCTATAAGAAGTCCAAAGATAAACATCACGAGGATTCCTGGGAAAGGGAGCATGAGGAGAGGAGGAAATCCAGAAGTCCAAAGAAATCCAAAGATAAGGACAAGTCCAAATACAGATGAAGGAGAATCAAAGTCTTTCCTGATACTGGGAAGTCAGACTGTTGCCCTAAAAGACTCAAAGTTCAGGCCTCTGATTAATTTCTTCCTTATGGGAGGACATCTTACAGTGTGGATGCTAGTACAGTTTTTCATTTGGATTTGAGAAAGTAGTCACAAAGTCATAGAACGCAAGTCCCTATTAGAGCAGTGATGAGGAATTTGTAATGTCCTGCTTGTTGCCCATCACTAAAAAGAATATTACCTAAAGTCAGCCTTGAATTGTAGGAGGCATTGAATTTGGTTGTTTACTGTAAGGCATGGTTAATTTCCTATCCTGTTATCATATCTGTAGAGGAAGCTGCATATAACCAGAGAGGATCCCATTATGCATACTTATTTTGATATTAGAACTTTCCACTGTGTGCATACATATTGAAACAAAGTTGAATCTGTACCGAAGACTGTATTTGATTTCCTATGCAGAAATGATAACCACGTAATAAAAGGTTGCTAAATTGCTTTCCTGTTGTGAGGCTTTCTAGTAAAGGCAGTGCTTCATAATATGAGATTTATAACGGAGAAACAGTCCAATGTTTTTATTATATTTCTCAGATCATACTGGAGTAATTTCCTGTGTGGATGCATCTACTTCTTTTAAAAAGAAATGTCTTCAAGCAGGCAAAAGATGGGGACAGAAGTTTCATTGGCACTTTGCAACCATCTAGAAAGTTCCAATTGGCATGTAATGATGTACCTGTCAATTGGGAAAGCGCAGCCGTGACATCAAGAAAATCATGTCTTTCTGCTGCCCTGTCTGCCGTATTCCAAGAAAAAAAACTGGTAAAATATTTCACAAAAAAGTATGTTTTGCAGCAACTGAAAATGCTTAATGAGAAAACTAAACTAAACAGGCCAGTACAAAAACATACCTTTGCATATGGCTTTTTAGCTTGCTGCTAATGCTTTCAAAAGTCTAACTATACCCACTCATTGACAGAACCTACTATCCAGAAGTTAGACTCTTTCTGCACTGAAAGAGCTGATGTCTGCAAGCAGATACAATACCAGCCAAAAAGGAAATGCTTTTTAAAACCACAGCCCTACTTACAAAATTCTGCAGGGATTCACTGACATCAGTTTGCTGCAATTCCAGATGTCTTCACTAGACACTGTGTGATCCACACTTGTTAAACACATGAAAACTACAAAGCAATGATATATATATGCACAGGTACTCCCCATAGTTGTGTTAAATGAATTTAGCTGTCCGTTATTGTGTGAAGCACATCCTTTCCAGATTCTAGTAATTGGTATGTGACTCCCGGTTGTGCTTGCAGTACTGGGTTTTATACAAGACTAAGAAATATTTGTTACCATTTTTGTGTGAAAAATACTTCCGTTGTTTTTCATCTGGAAATCTTTCTTCCATGTGGTCTTCCAATATTTTGTTGGGCTATTCTTTTTTTAAAAAAATAAAGAACTAAATGAAAGGGAAAATAAATTCTAAGCATCTTGATGTGTAACTTATTAACGAAGTCTCTGCCAGAAACATTTCTATGATTTTCTACTCATTCCTCTGCAGAGCTTCCAGGTATTCACATGCCTTATCTTCAGAGTGTTATATGTGCTTGGTTGGAATTCACTAAGCCTGTTGTGAATGCCTAACCATCTTAGATAGATAGATAGATAGATAGATAATCATAATAGGCAATCACTCATGGCTCAGTATGATTGTCTTCCATAGCTAGTGTCTTGGCACTGGATTAGAATGACTGAATCGATATCCACCACCCATGGGCCGGTCCATAGCTAGGGGCTTCCAGATTTCACACTCCTGCCCCTTTCACTAATCTCCATGGGACTACTGCTGATTTTGGTTTGCTTGGAAGATGCCTGTGTGTTAATTTGTTTTATGTGTGCAGAGCGGCCAACACGCAGTCATCACAGGAAGAGGTTCTAATTCAGTGGCTTGGATACCATGATGATTGGTGGCCTCTTCTGTTGCAGACTTCATAGCTGTTGTAACATGTACCATGTTAACACCTGCCCTTTCTGCCACTGAGGACTTCCTCAGATTGTTCTATGTAATATGCAAGACGTGATGTAGCTGGCTGCCTCCCTCCCACCCAATGGCCAGCAGAACAGGTAGATAGGTCTGTATCTCTCATCCCAACCTCTCAATCCTGATTTAACTGGCAGCAATCACCATGAGTAATGTCAGCCTGCTCTCCTGACAATCAGGTAGCAGTTGATTGACATTGCCATTATCATGAGCAATCTGTAGTGTGACAGCCAAAGAATCCCCATCACAGTTCACCCTGGGACTGGAGATTTTGCATTGGAGGATGAGGTGGGGGTTAACTTGTGAAGTGATATATTTATGTTGGCTGTTACTGTTTTATGTTATTGTTTGTGAAATGTTTGTATTTTATGTGTTTGCACCTTTGAGCACTTTTTAAACTGCCCCAAGTCACTCTGGGAGATGGTGGCGGGGTATAAGTAAACATTATTATTATCATCAATTAGCTTTGTCATAATAATAATAATAATAGCATCAATTAGCTTTGCCTAGTAAATGGTGATGGGGGAACTTTCATAGTCTCTACATATCTCCCAAATTAGTGAATATGTAGAAATGAAGAATATAATAAATAGGAAGTTCAGCAGTGATAAATGCAAGATACTCCACTTAGGCAGAAAAAATGAAATGCAAAGATACAGAATGGGGAGCAATGCCTGGCTCGACAGCAGTACATGTGAAAAAGATCTTGGGGTCCTTGTGGAAAACAAGTTAAACATGAGCCAACAATGTCATATGGTGGCAAAAAGGCCTATGGGATTTTGGCCTGCATCAATAGGAGTCTAGTGTCTAGATCCAGCGAAGTCATGCTTTGAGTCCCCCCAGGGGTGTGAAAGGTAGTATATAAATACTGTAAATAAATAAAGCTACCTGCCTTGGTCAGACCACACCTGGAATACTGTGTCCAATTCTGGGCACTGCAACTGAAGGGAGATGTTGACAAGCTGGATTGTGTCCAGAGGAGTCCAGATGAAAACGACAAAAATGATCAAGGGTCTGGAGAACAAGCCCTGTGAGGAGCGGCTTAAAGAGCTGGGCATGTTTAGTCTTCAGAGGAGAAGGCTCAGAGGAGACCTGATGGCCATGTATAAATATGTGAGGGGAAGTAATAGGGAGGAGGGAACTAGCTTGATTTCTGCTGTCCTGGAGACTAGGACATGGAACAATGGCTTCAAACTACATGAAAGGAGATTCCGCCAGAACATGAGGAAGAGCTTTCTAACTGTGAGCGCTGTTCAGCAGTGGAACTCTCTGCCCCGGGGTATGATGCAGGCTCCTTCTTTGGAGACTTAAACAGAGGCTGGGTGGCCATCTGTCGGGGGTGATTTGTATGTAATTTTCCTGCTTGGCAGGGGGTTGGACTGGATGGCCCACGAGGTCTCTTCCAACTCTATGATTCTATGTAACTTTAGATTATGTCTTAGTGAATTCCAGCCAACATTGTAAAACAGCAAAATTAAACGTAAGATCCTTAGAACTACAACAGTTTTTGTAACAGTTCAGCAGCTAAACACCTGTGATCTCCACCTGTATTGTGAAACGGTGACCAGGATATAGCAATGGCACTAAGGTTGTGCATCACTAATAACATGATGTGTAGGTTTAGTGTTTGTACTAAGAAAGATCACATACCTCTTTGTGTGAGTGGTTCAGTTCTGACTGCCCCATTGTCATTGCTCTTGAGTCCCGGTGGAGAGAAAGGTGGGATAAAAATTAAGTAAGTAAGCAAGCTCCACATTCCCTAAGAAGGCCAGTTGGATAGTGAGTGGTTCATAAGGAGTGCCAGGAAGTTCCCAGTCACTGCATTGCACTTCCTCCTTTACATCTGACTGCCAACCCCCCCCCCCAATCTTTCCGAGGTAGGAAAAATGATACAGTAGCATTAAATGAAATTTGGCCAAAACATTTTATCTCTCATTTTAGGCCTAGGCTTTAGTGCAGCTGCATTAAATCACTAGGAACCGAGAGGTCATGAGTTTGAAGCCAGCCTGGGTCAGAGTAAGCTCCCAACCATTAATAGTCTAGCTTGCTGTTGACCTATGCTGCCCAAAAGACAGTTGCATTTGTCAAGTAGGAAATTTAGGTACCGCTTTATGCGGCGAGGCTAATTTAACTAATTTACGATGTCATAAAACCTTCCAGCAGCATGCAGAAGAATGAGGAAGTACTCTATCAAATAACTTGGTGACACAAGTGGACGGTAAAGCGGCAGCTCCCCCTGTGGCTGGAATCGAGCATACTCTCATGATGCTGGAAAAGCTGGAATGTTAAAATTGCCTCCGTGACTGTATATATGTTGTATGTCTAAATGGCATTGAATGTTTGTCATGTATGTGTGCACTATAATTTGCCCTGAGTCCCCTGCAGGGTGAGAAGGGTGGAATATAAATACTGTAAATAATCTGTTATGGCTTTTGGAGGAAGTTCCATTTTTTTTTGATAAGGTTCTTACAACAATCAGCTCAGTTTTTACTTATCCTGATACATGGAGGTGGGCTTTAGTGAATATTAATTCCTGTTACTAAAATGTTCCAATTTTTTACTCCAGTCAAACTAATGGCGACATCCTGAAGCATCCTGACCTCTTGTGTGGGAGCACACAATGCCTACTAATTGTTTTCATGTAGCTCTGTGCCTGTTGCATCAAGGAGCATGGAATGGGATTTGTAGCCAGTTTTAAAATAAGTGAATGCTGAAGCATTGCGCATAGCTATTTCTAGGTTATGACAGCTGTCAAATCAATAAAGAAAGAGAAAATAGGACAATTAAACTTTGTGACACATGCTATAAAGACTTCTATTTAGAACTGCACATATCAACATGAATAAATATTCCAATAAAATATAAAATAACCTTTGCAAATATATGTTCTTATCAAGACATGACTATGGCTATTTGCTGACTCAATGTTTCTCCTCCCTCTTCTGTAAAAAACAAAGTTTAATGAGTTAAGATATATGAGCTGGCCAATAAAGGAAGTAAACCTATTCCTGTGAAATGAGCTGTAACTTGCACATTGCACTTTCAGTTTACACCAGTAACAGCGTGCCTTTAAAAAACACTTTTCACTTCCTTGAGGGAATAACATTTCACTGGACTACGGCCTGCTGCGTGAGCTGCTGGAAAACTAATGTCCCAGCCAGTGTGGCATGTCCGCAGCCACTAAGGGAAAGCTTTCTGTGAGCACCATTTGTTTTCACCCAATTCAGCAAAGGTAGGTGGGAGAGAAATAGAAAACTTGAATTAAACAAGGGCTGAGACCTTGTTGCATTCATAACCATATTTGTATTCTACCCTTCATCTATGGATAGATTTGACTCTAAAGAGAGGCCTCTTTCCTACTGAGTAAACATACTGTTGCCCTTCTCTGAATCTGCTCTAATTTATCCATAGCTTTCTTAAAATGAGGTACCCAGGACTGAGCAGAGCCTGGAAAGAAGAGGTCTGGCTTAACCATGATTTCTATTCCATTTAGTCAAACACTAGCTGGCATCTTGTGAGTGATGTATACACATGTGACTGTAGTCCTTTGATCTTGGTGCAACACCTGCCTTCAGATTAAGATGGTGGAAGAAGAGCTGGACATATAGTGCCATTGTTAATGTGGTGTCACTATGCATTGCACCTGCAGACATATTGCAATGATACATTTCATAGTGGCGCATTCAGTTCCTCAAAGCATAGTTGTCATGTAACTTTGTCTCACTGTACTTTTAATCTCCTTGAAGTAGAATCGGCTACCATTTCCTAGAGAGCTTCACTATGCAGGAGAAGACTGTTACATTCAGTCTGTGCACAATGTGCAGACAAGAGATATAGGTAATAGCTTTATCCTTTAAGCTGATGTGCACAAATAAACAGAAGCAGCAACCATGAACCATGAACAGATGCTCTCCCTCTCAGATCCTTAGCTCCTAGTTCTACGGACCAGTAGTTGCATAGATTAAAGTTTATTAGGCAGTGAGACCCCAGTGGCACAGTGAGTTAAACTGCTGAGCTGCTAAACTAGTTGACCAAAACATCGCAGGTTCGAATCTGAGGAGCGGCATGAGCTTCCACTGTCAGCCTCACCTTCTGGCAACCTAGCAGTTCGAAAACATGCAAATGTGAGTAGATCAATAGGTACTGCTCCAGTGGGAAGGTAATGGTGCTCCTTGCCATTCATGCCAGCCACATGACCTTGGAGGTGTCTATGGACAATGCTGGCTCTTCGGCTTAGAAATGGACAATAGCACCAACCCCCAGAGTCGGACATGACTGGACTTAATGTCAGGGGAAAACCTTTACCTTTAGGCAGTGGAGTGGTTTAAGGTAGTAAGGAGGATGCTGTTGGGGAAAACAATCAGATTGGAAATGAATTCTTGCTATTTCAACATGTACAGAGCCATAGTTACATTCTAGCATTTTTTGAAAAACCAATAAGGTTTTAGCAAAAAAATCTATTTAGAAATAAAAAAAACAGGGCAATGTATTGCAGAGAGCTTCTTATCAGGGTTCCTGTCCCTCCAGTGGTTATTTTTCCGCTCCATAGGGCTTTCTCTGGGCGTTGTGTGTGTTGGAAACTGGTTAAGCATTCTGATTAATGTGCATTCATATCAGTACAGTTGTTACCTTCAAAAATATAACATGGTGGTATACAAGAAACAAAAAATTGGAAAATCAAATATAATTCAACCTCAAGTGTTTACGATATGATCGGAATCCTAAGAGTTAAGAAAGCTATGGTGATAATGCAAATCTTCAGAGCTTTCCAAAACACAAAGCAGCACCTGACAAACACACAAAGCAGCACCTGACAAACCCCTGACGGATGATAAACCCATCATTTACAAGCTAGTACAGGGACATTTCTGTCCAGTCTCTTCACCAATCTAACCCTATCAGATGGTCAGCTTCTATTGATGACTTTGGAGTAGTTTTATAGGTTAAATACTGTAGTTCATTACATCACAAAAAACCTATCTCAATAATGCAAATGAAGGTCACCTATCGCTGTGCTTGATTTTGCATCACTTGTCTTGCTTGTAATAAGAAATTGGGCTGGGAACTGCAACTCATCCTTGAAAATCTTATTAAACCTCTCCCCCTCATCCAGCTCCCACAAAGTGATACCCAGGTAACTATCAGTACTGTGGCCCATTTTTCCTCAGTGTCCAAGTGCTGGATCCAAAGAAGATATATTCAGCACCTCCCTGTTACAAAGATGCATCCTGCTAGTCTTACAAGGATCATAGAATTATGGAGTTAGAAGAGCCGAGTCCAACCCCTGCCAAGAAGCAGGAAAATTTGTGCACCAGCTGTGCCCATACCTGACTTGGCCACGGTAGTCCATGCTCTGGTTACATCCCGTATAGATTACTGCAACACTCTACACGGGGCTGCCTTTGAAGACTGCTTGAAAGCTTCAATTGGTCCAACGGACAACAGCCAGGTTGATAACAGGAGCGGCACTCAGGGAGCGTACAACTCCCCTGTTGTGCCAGCTCCACTGGATACCAGTTTGCTACCGGGCACAATTCAAAGTGCTGGTTTTGGCCTTTAAAGCTCTAAACGATTCTGGTCCAACTTGCCTGTCAGAATGCATCTCTCCCTATGAACCATCAAGATGCTTAAGATCATCCGGAGAGGCCCTGCTCTCGGTCCTGCCTGCTTTGCAGGCGCACCTGGTGGGGACGAGAGACAGGGCCTTCTCAGTGGTGGCTCCTCGGCTTTGGAACTCCCTTCCTAGTGACATCAGAACGGCCCCTTCCCTCCTGACATTTCGTAAGAAAGTCAAGACTTGGCTTTTCGAGCAAGCATTCGCAGACGAACTTTAATCGAGATCAAGGATTACTATGACGACGAAACGGAAACCGATTTTAAGATTGTGGAGCTGAGATTTGTATTTTGTAGTTTTTAACTGTTAATTTTATATGTTTTTATATGACTGTTTTTATCTTGTGATGTATTGTATATGGGCACTTGTTGCCGCTTGTTCACAGCCTCGAGTCGCCTTCAGGCTGAGAAAGGCAGTATAGAAGCATGGCAAATAAATAAATAAATAAATAAAATTGCATTCAAAGCAACCCCTACAGATGGCCATCCAGCCTCTGCTTAAAAACCTCCAAAGAAAGAGCCGCCAACACACTCTGGAGCAGAGAGTTCCATTGCTGAACAGCTCTCACAATTAGGAAGTTTTCCCTAATGTTCAGATGGAATCTCCTTTCCTGTAGTTTGAAGCCATTGTTCCACGTCCTAGTCTCCAGGGCAGCAGAAAACAAACTTGCTCTCTCCTCTCTATGACTTTCCCTCACATATTTATATATGGCGGCTATCGTGTCTCTTCTCAGCCTTCTCTTCTGCAGGCATGTCTGTAAAATAGCAGCCAATACCGTGCTAAAAGTTCTTCCTGCTCAGGTTTGATGCCGTAAGCATAAACACCAGAAGGAAACCACAAGACAAAAATCAAACCAATGTACCAAGCCATTTTGCAAAGTAAAAGCAATGGAGGTCACCTTTTCTATATAGTTGGTGCACTTGACCTTGTACAGCTGAAAAACAATTGTTCTTAACTCTGACTTCATTCTCTGTTAGAATCACCCACAAAACATTTCAGCAGCAACAGCAGCAAATATGTGGGACTGAGGGGAGAAATAATAGGAAAGGAACCAACTCTTTCAATAGCTCTTAAACAACAACAACAGCAACAGCAGCAACAACAACAACAACACTCAGTGGCAGAAATTCCCAGGCTGGTGATCTAGCGTGTTCCAATGACTCATTGGCAACAACCAACAACGACGTTCTTTCCAAGCAAAGTGCAGCCAGGGGAGGGAGCATATTGGGAATGGAGCAAAGGAGAAAACATCTTTGAACCATTCTACTCCTGCTCTGTGATCTCTCTGAGGTTATTTAAAGTATAAAAATGAATCATGCAGGCCTAAGTAAGTATTTAACATAACATAGCTTGGCCTTAACCCTGCCATGCTGCCAATTGAGAGAGGGGGAGAGATATCTCACATGTCACAGCTGCTGTTATTGGTCTTAGTTGCCTCTGTTTTGTGCTTAGTGTCGTATCTAGTTATTGTAGAAAATGTGGAACTAGAAATGGGAGAGTTCCATTTGCAGGCTTTCAATTTCTCCCCCATGGAACCCTTTCCAGTTGTCATTACAGTCAATCTTTTGGTTATCTCAGTGCACATGCTGGTCACATGCTGGGGGAAAAAAATCCCAAACAACTCTTCTAAAGCAGTGGTTCACAACCTTCCTAATGCCGCAACCCTTTAATAGAGTCCCTTATGTTGTGACCCCCAACCATAAAATTATTTTTGTTGCTACTTCATGACTGTAATTTGGCTACTGTTATGAATCGTCATGTAAATATCTGATAGGCAGGATGTATTTTCATTTGCTGGACCAAATTTTGTCGTTTGGGAGTTGTAGTTGCTGGGATTTATAGTTAACCTACAGTCAAAGAGCATTCTGAACTCCACCAACAATGGAATTGAACGAAATGTAGCACACAGATCTCCCGTGACCAACAGAAAATGCTGCAAAGGTTTGGTGGGCATTGATCTTGAGTTTTAGAATTGTAGTTCAGCTACATCCAGAGAGCACTGTGGACTCAAACAATGATGGATCAGGACCAAACTTGGCACGAATACTCAATATGCCCAAATGTGAACACTGGCAGAGTTCGGAGGAAATAGAACTTGACGTTTGGGAGTTGTAGTTGCTGGGATATTTAGTTCAACTACAATCAAAGAGCATTCTGAACACCACCAACTATAGAATTGGGCCAATTCCGACACAGAACCCCATGATCAACAGAAAACACTATGTTTTCTGATGGTCTTTGGTGAATCCTCTGACACCCCTTCATGACCCGCTCAGGGGTCCTGAACCCCAAGTTGAGAAATGCTGTTCTAAAGTGACTTCTATTTTTTGAAGACTGCATGCAGTGTCAATCCATTTAAAATTCTTTCCACACACAATTATGGAACACTAAGTATTTGTGAGATATAGAATTCTTTCATTTTCAAACTGTAGTCCATTTGTTGCCAAAGCCATGGTCTCTTTTTTGAATCACAAGAGCAGTAATTGTACTATGAAAAAAGTCAAACGCAAACCACCAGTTCTCAACGAAAGTGAATGACACCCACATCCTGAGCAAATTAAGAACAACAAAAAAACCATCAAAAGAAAAAAAGCAGAAGTCATGTGTTTGTTTTCACATGTTGCCAATGACACATTTCTCCAGTATCACTGATAGTGTTTACTTAATTGCTAAGCACTTGTAGCCTTTCAGATTAGCTCCGCAAGTACAGAGATTGCATCTGTACTTGAATAACCACACAGCAGAAATGCAACCCCATGGGTATGTTGTTTTCAGATGTTTTCATCAGAAATCAACCTCAGATGCCCGTGTGCGTATGCAGATGTACAAACCTGTGCATACGTCAGTCTTGCACACCTATCTTAGGAACATACCTGATGTTCTGACGAACATTGGTTGACCTGGGGGGTATATTTAATAGGGAAGGAATTCATTTGCACTCAAAACCTCTGAGGAAAGGCTGGAATCCTCTGGTAAGTCAAAAGGCAGTTTATATGATCTGAGATAAGTCACAAAGGTCTTCATGAACTTTCTTCATTCAACAGAATGCAAAAAGCCTTTGGGTCTCATAAATGTAAATAAAATTTATATTTAGTGAAGAGAGCTTAGTACTTATGCTCCTTTCAGGGTAAATTATTGTTTCCTGATAACTAGGATGCCGAATTTGAATGCATATGGATACATAGACCTTGGCTGTCTTTGGCCCTCAACATCCTCCATCAGCGTTAAAATGAACAAATGTGCAATTGTTGGTCAAAATAGATAGTAGTTTGGAAACCTGCCCGCCATCGAAGTAGGCAAAATAGTGTTGTCGAAGACTTTCATGGCCGGAATCACTGGGTTGCTGTGAGTTTTCTGGGCTGTATGATCATGTTCCAGAAGCATTCTCTCCTGACGTTTCACCCACATCTATCGCAGGCATCCTCAGACCTCACAACCTTTGAGGATGCCTGCCATAGATGTGGACGAACATGGTCATATAGCCCCGAAAACACATAGCAACCTAGCCTAAACAGGTTTTGCTACTTCGTTAATGGCTTTTTGCATTATGATGATGTAGTGATGCTATCTACTTATTTTGTGAACAATATTTCTATTGTATCATTGAAAACAAATACACATCACATAATACCTCCAGATTCCAGGGAAACAACCAATTTCACACTGAAAACTTATCTATGTTGTGAGTCGCCCCGAGCCGTTGTGAAGGGCGACAGACAAATACGAATAAATAAATAAATATTGTACTTTGATCACTTTGAAAGGTTTTTCTGTCTTTGGTATTTGGACTTGCAGTATCAACTTTATGAGTTATTTTCTTTTGCTTCTTTCCAAAGAGGATATTGAAAGCGGCTGCACTGGATCAACCCTATCGACTGGGAATATCCCATAAAAACTGTACACACCCAGACAGCTGCTGCTTGTTCTCCACTTTGTAAGATACTGTCCTTGACAAGCTTTCCTGTCCTTGTACAGAAATGGAGGTGCAACAGAACAAGCTGGATTTTTTCCACAAGCTTGGCTATGACAAGGACCAAGTGTGCAAAGTGCTGGAGAAGCTGGGTCAAGAGGCCCTAGAGAACGATTTGCTGCAAGAGCTGATTCAAATGGGGGAAAGGCCTCTCGATCGTGAAAACAGGCTTCAGCAGCATTTCCACCCTAACCCTGTTGGCCATGGATCTAGTCACACCTTGACCACTTTCCAACCATCTTCTGAGGAGGGCAATGTACCCTCCGATAACCTGAGGCCTGTTGTGATTGATGGTAGCAATGTTGCAATGAGGCAAGTAATTTTCCTTTTTTATCTCAATAACTTCCTTATCCTTTCCTTTACACTTATTCTTTCTCCTTTCTACCATAACTGAATTTAACCTCAATTTGCTAAATATATGCAATTGGCCCCACACATTTATATATTTAATTTTGGTGGATTTGATTATTTGTGGATTAAATTATTATAGTCTATCTAGGAATCTCTAGGTCCTACAGTATAACCCTGTGGCCAATGTCTGCTGACTGAAGTGGACCATATATTTGCACTAGGGAACTTAAACATTCCTAAAGAGGTGTTCTCTCAGCTCAGAGTTTTCATTTTTGCAAGTGTCTTGTATCCCTAATCCTGGTAAATGTGGAGTGCCAACTGTATTAGAAAATATGAGTTGTAAGGAATGGGTTGTGGGGTTTGTAGGATGACTCCTTTTGTTTTTGGCATCCCTAATATGGAAATCCCCATCTGATGTGACTGATCTTTGATGGCACTTTCTCAAAGCAGACCCTAGTCATACATATATTGTGCTGTTCATTGCGCTGTGAGCCGCCCCGAGCCCGCCGGGAGTGGCGGCATAGAAGCCTAATGAAATAAATAAATATATGTAAACAGATTGTATAAATGGCGGCTGAGATCCTACATCACTAAATATACCATAAAACGCCCACAGGAAGAACTATTCAATGGTTCCCCTCCTACCACCTCCAGGTCTGTTTCACTCCAATAGCATCCACCCCAGGCCATTTTGTGGCTGATAGAAAGTAGCAGCAGAGGAATTAGAGAAACATCTGGCTAAATCCCCATAGCCAGATGTAGGATAATGATGATGTAATAATTGTTTTGCATTTGGCTATAGAGATGTTCGACTCTTCAACAGCCATGAAGTGAGTATGGGTGCAGGGAGCTATTGCAGCCAAACTGCATTTGGGGTGGAAGGCTTTGTTCACCATGGAAGGAGGTAGTGAATACCAACTGCCTCATTGCACACATACACCTGCCGGCATATGTTAGACTTGGCTGTGTGTCACTAGTTGGCATAGTGTATTGTTCTGAGAGTTGGGGTATGACTCTGGAGATCAGGGTTTAGCTCCAGAAACACACTGGGTGACTTGGGCAAGTCACATTTTCTCTGCTTCAGAGGAAGGCAAAAGGAACACCCCCCCTTCTCTAAATAGGTCTTGTCGAGAAAAGACCACGGTGAGCCAGGCGATGGTCATCTCGAGACTAGACTACTGTAGTGCCCTCTACATTGGCCTTCCTTTGTCCGTGATCCAGAAACTCAAGCTTGTGCAGAATACTGCAGCTTGTCTGCTCGCCAGTGCTCCGGCGAGATGCCATATAATACCTATCCTGCAGCAACTGCACTGGCTTCCAAAAGAGTACCGGATTATGTTCAAAGTGTTGGTATTAACCTTTAAGGCCAGACATGGCCTGGGGCCTGTGCATTTGAGGGACCGTCTTTTCCCATATACTCCCCAGAGATCACTATGGTCTGGAGATCAAAACCTTTTAGAGGTTCCTTCGGTCAAAACTTACCACCTGTCCTCTACGAGGCAAAGAGCGTTCTATATTGTAGCTCCAACACTGTGGAACACCCTGCCAGATAGCACACGGGCTCTTACATAAATATCTGCATTTAGAAGAGCCTGTAAAACAACGTTGTTCCGGCAGGCGTTTAACATCAATGACCCTACTTGACTGTGTTGTGATAAATTGGGACAGTTGTTAGTAGCTTATAGTGTTTTAATGTATAGTGTTAAAGTTGTTTTATTGTTATTGCCTGTTTTATCTATGTAAACCGCCCCGAGCCTAAGGGAATACTGTAAATACGAATAATAAACATTTAAAAACATTAAATTAAATCCCATGATAGAATCATTTTGTGACTTGAAGGCTCTCAATGACAACAATAACAACAACAAACATGACTAAGAGGATAGTTGGACAATTAATAGTAGCACGAGTATGATGCAGAGAAGATGCAGAGAAGATGAAGCAGCTGTGCCTTTCTGAGAGACATAATTTCAGCTCTTCTGTGTTTAATGTCACCACCTCTACTTCTCAAAAAGCATTTGCCTAATTTTCCAAGTATGATACCTGCCCCATCTCTTCCAGGCCCTTAGTGGGAGATACAGAGGCTTGTCCATTAGGAAGCTGCTTAGTGGTTGCCTAGTTTAATGAAAATCTACCCACTCCAAAAAGAGAGGTGTGTTCTCAGCTATGACAATTAGTTTCTATATCAGCTGCAAACTTCCTGACAACAGAGATATTTGTATGTGACACAGGAAGGAGCACAAAGATTACAATACAGAGAGGTGAATTTATAACAAAGTTCTTTAATGCGCTAAGGTAGGAGTTTTGGGAGGCACTGGTCTTTTCCTGATTTAAACTAGCTTAATAGTTTGAATGCGATTTTCCTGCTTCTTGGCAGGGGGTTGGACTGGATGGCCCATGTGGTCTCTTCCAACTCTATGATTCTAATAGAATTCCTTTTATTAAGGAAGAACAGTGGTTATTTGAAGCAGGTGAGTTTCCTTACACAGAACACTGTCTCAGACCACAATTTCCTCAACTATTTTGAGGAACCAAAAGTGTAACGTCAAAAATGGTACATGTTTACACCAGTAGGATATAGCATTGTATTATTTTGGTTAAATAGCCTGGCAGTCATGCAGCAGCTCTAGTCAGTCAGGAATCTCCATAATTTGAAAGGCAAAGTAGTCAGACTTTTAAATGTCCATTGCACCTTTTCTTTCACTTTGCCACAGTATGACCGTTTGCTTCAGTTAACAGCAATTTACAACTATGGTATAGCTGTTACATGCACAAACTCCACTGTTTATTGATTAGTATTTTTGTTGCAGATGCAACATTTTCCACATTTTTTTCTCATATGTAGATGCAATCTTTCTTTTATTGATGCTCTTGAGTTCTTTAAAAGATGCCACATTGGTCACTGGCTTTTAGAACTGTCGATCAAGCAATGGCAGTGACAGAGGATAACAGCCCTGCAGATGGAGGGAACTCCAACATCACATGGTCTTCCAGATGTTGTAGACAGCAACTCCCACTAATGCTAGCAGGTATAGCTGAGGATAGTTAGGAATGTCAGTCATGTTTTCTACTTCAGAGTATATTGGATGACGGTTTAAATTAACTATTAAGTTGGTGGCTACAAAGTGCATTATCCTAAACTAGTCGTCCAAGGGAACCAGGAAGGAGAAAACTTTCCCCCTTCTCCACTAGTGTATCCCATATTTCTTCACAATTAATGCTGGAGGGCCAGGAAGCTGGAGGGCTCGGGGGGGGGGGGAGTGTTGGCATGCCCTGTCAGACTTTCCAGCAGGGCACTGGGACACAAAACAAAACTCCCAGAAAAGTATTTAAAAAAAGAAAATAACTTTCCCGGCCACCATTCCCCCTTCTCCGGAACTTTCTTAGCGCATAGAAATGACACGATTTTCCTCCTCCTCTCCCTTTTTCTGGCATGTCATTTCTATGTGCCAGAAGAGCTCTGGAGAAGGGAATGGAAGCTGGGTAAGTTATTTTCTTTTTAAAATGCTTTTCTTGGTTTTTTGGGAGGGGTAGGGGCTGTCTTGGGTTTGTTAGGCTCCAGAAGCTGAAGAAACCTGAGACAACTGTATAGATGGGCACTGGAAGTCACGTGACACGATCCCCAGTCCTCACCTACACAGCACTCGTAGCCAGAAAGACCTGGGTCTTCTGAAAGACCCAGGTCTTTCCAGCTGACAAATTGATTCGACACAAAGCATGGCATGGGATTTTCCTGCTTTGTGCCAAATGCATTCGCTTTTACATGGGGTGTCATTTGGACACTCCACGTGAAAACGCGGGAGCTCATGCTCTTTTGGTGCTGACTAGATGCACCCTAAGCTGTAAAAGAGACAGGAAGTAGCAAGAGTATTCATGTTCCAGCTGGATTGCAGAATTATACACAATTTGACTTCCGGTCGGACGACGAGGGCGACCGGTCGGGCGCTCTGAAGGCTCCCAGAGCGCCTCCCGCTTCTTCGGCCGGAGGGCGAAGCCGCCAGCGGACACAGAGGTGCCCAGCGGGAGCGTGAGGCTGCCCGGCAGGCCCGCTGGCTCGGGAGACCCCCTCCTCAAGAGGGAGGGGTCGCGCGAGCCCGGAGCGCCGCCGCAGCGAAGAACGGGCCGAGATTCGGGAAGCGGGCGGAGAGCCGCCTTAACGGTCAGCCCAGTCCGCCCCCCCTCCCCCCCCCAACTGTCAAGCCGTGGGCAGGAGAGGAGAAGAGTAAGAAGAGGCGAGGAAAGGAAGGGGACGGCAGGAGAAGACTCACAACAGCGGAGAGGAACGGCGCTCCCGCAGCCCCAGGGAGCCGGGCGGCTCCGGGAGCGCCTCCCCCCCCCCCCATACGTCCTCCAAGCAGGGATCGGGACCAACAAGGAGAAGGTCAGACTGCCCCTCAAGTGCAGGCAAAAGAGGCAAATAGAGCTTGTTCAGATCCCCTCAGGGGATATAAAATGGCGGCCAGGGGCTAGCCAGTAAAAAGACAAAGGAAGAAGAAGCCCCTTTTGGCGGGGAACGCCATTTTGGATTGGGAAAAAGTCCAGGAAGAGGGCACAGGACGAAAAGTTGGACACAGGGAAGACTTAAATATATGCTGACAGGGCTCTGTGAATGATTCAATGCACACAGCTATTTCTGGTGCTGCAAAACTTGGGTTGGTTTCTTGTTTTCTTTTTCTTCTTCGCTTTTGTGGTGTCCTTCCCCCTCTCTTCTACGTCGGAGGCGGAATGGGCGAGTAGGAGAGATATAACTGTAACTGCAATTGTTTCATCACTCCAAGGCCAAATCTTTTAAAACCTTGACTGGGCATCACTCTCCTCTGACACCACCTCTGCTAGAAACACCAATCTGGTGATACAACGACAGGAGGGGGTGGCCTCTTTCTATACACCACACCCCTCACGGAGAAAGGGTGACAGAAACAAGAGACCCGGCTCATAGGGCTGAGGGCCAGGGCAAACCCCCCACCGCCAGGGCATCCAGGCAACCCCCCACCTCCCGACATACGGAACAAGAACAAAGAGAGAGGGTTGCTACAAGGGTACGGCCGTGCCCCTTACGCACACGAGAAACGAGCCAAGGGGGACCCTAAACACCCAGACATGGCCAACTCAAGAGTAACCAAGCTCACCACTGGAGCAACTAAGAAGCAGACCTTGACGGAAGAGACTACCCTCAAAGATATCCTGAGGGAGGTACAACGGATAGCCGAAAGGCAGGAACAAGCCCAGAAACAGATGGAACAGATGGCTATCAGGCAAGAATCCCAACACAGGTCGGTCCAGGACCAGTTACAGAGCATCAAGTCGGACCTCTCCAAGGAGCTGTCGCGCATACACGACGAAATTGGGGAGATAAAGCACGGCGAAGAGAAACTTGCGGTCGCTCAGGACCAAATGAAAGCCAGATTGGAAAAAGTGGAAAACAAAAGTGTACGACTGGAACAGCTCCAGGAAAGGCTGGAGCAGAATGAGCTGGAAACGTGGTTGCGATTCAGGAACGTGATGGAAGAACCCAATGAGGACCTGCTGAACGTAGTGGGCAGCTTGACGGCTACCATCTTAAAGAAAGATATGGCTGAAACAACGCAAGAGATCGGCAGGGCGTTCCGGGTCAATACGGCGTATTCCAAGAAGAACAAGACGCCACGAGACGTGGTGGTGCGCTTCGAAAGACGAAGGATCAGAGATGAGATCCTGAGAGAAAAGAAATCAGTGGACTCGATCTATAAGGGAAGCAGAGTGACCATTCTGAAGGAGTTTACAGTGTCGTCGGTCAGTAAAAGAAAGAATTACCACTTCCTGCGGAGGAGTTAAAAAACAGAGGAATCCGTTTCAGATGGGAGAAATCAGAGGGGGTGATGGTCACGCACGAGGTCAGAGATTCTGGCTGACCTCCGTCGACAAGGCCAAAGCCTTCATGGACAAACTGAAAACCGACCGACGACAAGGACGCTGACCCAGCCCACCCCAGCGGCGCATCGAGAAAAGAGCGCTTCAGCTCCCCAGATCAGGAGCTACCCCAACCAGGCGAGACTCACAGGGCAAAGGTAAAGAGGACAATCCACGAGCTACGGAGACAGGGCGCGGCGAGGGGACCACACAATAGAGATGCAAGATGAGTGAACTCCACGCTCAGATCTCTTGCTTCTCGAACAACATCAATGGACTGAACTCGGCCCCCAAGCGGAAACGGCTATTTAACTCCCTGCGGAAGAAGAGATATGATGTGGTTGCACTTCAGGAGGTGCACATCAAGAAATCACATGCGCAGCACCTGGAAAACAACCGCATCGGTGCCCTCTTCCACTCGTTAAGTGAGAAAAAAACGGAATGGAGTGACCATCTATGTGGCTGACAAGTACCAGCGGAGTTAGCCTTCAATGCCAGAAGGGCAGAATGGTAGGAGTGCTGGTCACGGTGGGCCTCCAAAAGTTATTATTTTGTAGTATATATGCACCAACTGGTCCCAAGTCGCAATTTGTAAAAGAACTACAGAACCACATTGAAGTGCTACGATTTGACAACCTGATTTTAATGGGAGACTTTAATGGAGTGACGGAAGCACGACTGGATAGATCTTTGGAAATGAATATATCCTCAGGCCCGAACTCGACCACAAGAGGCACACTCCCGAGGGTGTTCCTACAACTTAGAGACAACATGGGACTCCAGGACGTCTGGCGCGCCATCAATTGGAGGAGAGAGATTACACGTTCTACTCCCACAGACACCGGAGCTGGTCGAGGATCGACATGATCTGGGTCTCCAACTCCCTGATCACAGAGGTCTCTCGGATCACCATACTTCAAGGGACATATCCGACCATTGCCCACTGGAGATGCTGATAAACCACAAGCCCCTACGAGAAGATGGAGGTTAAACAATAACCTCCTGAAGACAGAAGAGGACATCAAGCGATATAGAGCAGTGACAGTTGACTACTTCAGGCACAATGATATACTAGAAACTCTGCCAGAAACCGTCTGGGATGCTTACAAGGCGGTGCTGAGAGGCCATCTCATTCAGCACAATGCACGTAACAACAGAGTCATGAGGGAAGAGATGAAAAACCTACAGGGAAGATCCAGGTGGAAGAAGATAAACTGAAGGCGTCCCCAAGGAACCGGGAGTTGGTCCACAACTTAGAGATTTTGAAAAAAATGAATCACGACATAGAGCTGTAACAGATGTCCAAAGAACTGAAGTTTTTTTGAAGCAAAAGGCTTTCAAAATGCCAACAAACCAGGGCAATGGCTAGCGAGGAGGATAAGAAAGAAGCGTCAAGCGGGATTTATCACCAAAGATTAGATGTGGCGACAAGTTATCCTCAAGGGATGAAGATATGGCGAGAGAATTCCAAGGCTTCTTCGCTAACCTCTACTCAGAGATCAGGTGGAAAAGGAAGATATAATATGCTATCTGAGGAAGCAGAACTTAGGAAGAGTTCCGGATCACCACAACCTCTCACTCAATGCGGAAATCTCGGAAGAGGAAGTCAGGAAGGCGGTCAAGTCTGGGGGCCAATAAGGCACCAGGTCGGATGGGCTGACCGCAAAAATTCTATAAGGTGCTAGTTAATGAAAGCGACCCTTTTCTGCGAAAGATCTTCAATAGGCGCTGACTGAGGGTGATTCGGAATCGTGGAGAGAGGCCAACATCACATTAATACACAAGGAGGGATCAGATGCTACGAATGTAGCTAACTACAGGCCATCTCCCTCCTCAATAGTGATTATAAGATCTTCACAAACATTCTCAGAAAGACTGAAATCCTGGTTGAGTGAGTGGGTGGGCCGGAACAGAGCGGGTTCTTGCCAGGTAGGCAGACCAGAGACAATGTGAGTGGTCTTGGATCTTCTGGAGTTCTACGAGGCACATCCCAAAAGAGGTGGCCTTTCTCGCCCTGGATGCTGAAAGGCTTTTGACCGTCTAAAGTGGAGATTCTTCCGGCTTCTGATGGCGGAACTGGGATTAGGCGAACCGTTTATGAAAGCTATCGAGCAATTTACAAGGACAGAAAGCGAATATATGGATCAACGGGCATCCAACAGAAGTTTGACATCTACAAAGGAGCAGGCAGGGTTGCCCTCTATCACCCCTGATCTTCGTGCTCTCGATAAAGTGCTGTTGAAAGCTCAAAGCAAACCAGCAGCTGCGGTGGAGTCCGAAGGTGGGGCAACATGAGTTCAAAGTCAGGGCCTTTGCGGACGATTTGATTTGCTTTGTGGAGGAGCGGTGACCAACCTACAGGCCTGGCTAGCAGACATAGAGGTCGGCAGGCTAGCAGGGCTGAAAGATTAATAAGACCAAGGCGAAAATCTTGGCGAAGAACATGTCCCAAAGCCCGACAAGAGAGGTTGGAAGAGCAGACAGGCATCAGAGTCGCAAAATCCATCAAGTACTTGGGGATACACCTGGCAGCCCAAAATTCCCTGCTGATAAAAACAACTACGAGACTCTATGGCGAAGGTACAGGCAGATTTGGATGGCTGGAAACAGGCAGGACTATCCCTCATGGGGAGAATAGCGGCAGTTAAAATGAATGTACTCCCGAGACTGCTCTACCTATTCCAGAACATCCCTGTCATACGGACAAACCGAGACATTTGACATCTGGAAAAGTGGCATCTTGAGATTCGTATGGCAAGGAAACAAGCGAGGATCAAATATTCCACGTTGATAGACAACAAAGGAAGGGGGCCTGGGCCTTCGGATTTGAAGCTCTGCCGAGGCCTGCAGCCTGTCCTTCCTGACAGACTGGATGGACCAAAAAGGGGCGAACTGCTGGCGTTGGAGGGCTTCGATCTCAATCGGGCTGGCACAACTTCTTATGGTATGCTGCCTCGAAAGGGGGAAGTGCCTCAGGAAACATCCACTCAGAGCAGCCTTAATGAGTATGGCAGAAATATAAAGAAGGTTCTACCGCTACACCCCCTTTGGGTCTCCCCTGGAAGCGAACCAGAAAAGGCTCAGGAGAGAAGGTATGGCCCACCTACACAGATCTCACCACCACCGTCAGGGAAGAGACGCCTAAAGCCACCGGAACAGATCACGGCCAACTTCAACAATTGGCGTGGTTACATCTCCATCAAATTAGGGAGCGCTTCAAACAGGACGAACTGGTAGGCTTTGAGGAGAAAGGCGGCTCTTTGGGGATCCCTATTAAAGTCCATAAAAAGCAAATTACGAAACTGTACTCCAAGCTGTTAGAGTGGTCACGAAACAGAAGTGGTGAAGGACTGCATGATTAAATGGGCCAACAACATCGGCCGGCCAATCACGCTCCACGAATGGGAAAAGGTGTGGAGGAAGAGATTAAAATATACATATGCGATGGAGCTCAAGGAAAATTGGCATAAGATGTTTAACCGCTGGTATATGACGCCATACAAGCTGGGTCTCATGTATGGAGAAATACAAAATAAATGCTGGAAGTGTGGCTCCCAGGCGGGGCACTTTCTATCATATGTGGTGGACGTGTCAGAGTGCAGTGAACTTCTGGAAGAGGATTCACGTGGCGGCGCAAACAATCCTGGGCTGCCCCATTGAACTTAAACCAGAAGCATATTTGCTGGGCCTGACGACAGATGAAGACCTGCCAGAGGAGAACGCAGAGAGACTTTTCACATACCTATCGACGGCAGCGAGGATAGTGTATGCACGAAATGGAAGACCGCAGAGACCCTACCGCTGAGGACTGGCTGATCAAAATAGGGGAAATCATGAGTATGGACAAGCTCACCTTTCTTCTGAATGAAGAGGCGGGCATCCGCCCAAGCGAACACAGACTGGTCGCCTGTCAGGACTTCCTACTGACCTGGAGCAACGATGGGTGAGGGACAACCAAGAGCGACAGCGCCAGCCAAACCTGACACAGCATGCGGTCCGAGATCATGGTCAGTGGAAGAAGGATTATAGATACTCAGAAGCGCATGGCAGGTAGCACGGAAGAAGGGACACATATTGACTCCCTCCCCTCCTATCCAAAGACTACACACAGCAAACTTCACCTACCCACTACAGAGTACCCAACCTGGTTTATTACCCCCTTGTGCCCCTTCCGCATTACTCAGGACACTTTCCCCCCCTGCCTCCCCTCTCTCTCTATCTTTCCTACTGTCCTATCCCTGGATTTGTTCTCCCACTTTTATTGTTCAGGAAAAACCCCAATAAATATATTTAACAAAAAAAAAAGAATTATACACAATTTCACAGAGAGATCTAAATGTGTAGATGTAAAGAGGTATTTAAATTAGGAATTTGTTGTAGAATTGCAATAATCTGCCAGGTAGTTATTGTTTCTATTCCACGTTACATATAATTTCAAGATGAAAATTCTTCTTGGCTTTTCTTCACGAACGAAGATTCAGGAAGGACTCATTCCACCAGGGGCGTAGCCAGGATTTTGTTTCAGGGGCTGAGTTTGTTTCGGGGGGGGCTGAGACTGGGTGGAAGAGAGTCTACCCTAGCAAACCTTTTGTATTGTTATCCCAATAACCCCATTAATGTGGGATATAGATCATGATATGAATAAACATAACAGTTTAAATAATGTACCAGTAAGGCCTTTTCGCGGACCACCCCGGGGGGCCTTAGCCCCTGGCTACATGCCTGCATTCCACGCTTTCTACAAGCACGTTGATGCTTTTTCAGAAGTTGGATGAGTCCTTCAAGCCTGTGCAATGGATTTTTCTGGTGGAGTGCAGTGTGCACAGAACTGGCCTTACCCTTTAAACCGAAGGTTCGTCTACCGGGGCCTAGCAAGCTGGGATGGTGGCAGGTCCTTGGGCGAGGGTCGAGTTTCCTTCTCCTCAGTGGGTCGTGCCTTCAACTCCCAGAAATCCTAGCAGCTTTGGCAGGGTTTGAGTTTCCTTCTCTTAGATGGTTGACCTTACAGGGTTAGACGAGCACCATCTGCCCGGGTTTGAAATTAGAATTTTCCTTCTCCTAGGATGGTTGCCAAAAGGCTAGAGACCCCATCCTGCCCATTGACGCTCTTTGTCATACCCTTCGCTTTTGACCTGTATGGCATGGGAGGCCCTACCGGTAGCTATTTTGCCACCGCCAGCATAACTCACAACTTCATTAGGGTACGCCAGCCTTTCCCCACAACAAGGGGGGGGGGGGCAACGTAGAAGCACATACCGATCACAAAAGCAGCACAGTTGGCATTTGAGGAATTCCAACTAGGTCACAATCAAACAAAATCCTGGCAATTTGTTTCATTCTGCATTTAAAATTCCAACAATATAAGAATTAAAAATTACAAAACCAATGAAAATAGGAAACAGCAAAAAGGACAGCCCTGTTTCTTTATCCCAGGACCTTTGAACAGGTGTTTCAGAGCATAGTTGTTATTGTGTAAACATGGAGTAGATTTATGGCCTTTTACTGACACAGTTGAAAATACTGTGTTTGGTTCAGTCCAATTCAACAAGAACAACAAAAGAAACTCAGGTGCCCTCGTAATGAGAGCCAACAAGAAGACTGGGATACAAATGCCTGACTCTTAAAAAAATGGCTACTGTGGATTAACCCTTACTTCTTCCAGCCATGGCCAGTTTAAAGGATAGTTTTTATTAGTGTGGCTACCTGTCTCTGAGGCTATCTTTTTCACTGCTGTGAATGATATTTGGCCAACATTGTTAATTCAATGTTGAGAACACATTGAATTAGCAAAACTAAATATCTTTAGGATGCAGACTACAACAGCTAGATTGTTCACTGCTATTAATATTGGTAATATATTCAGAAAAATTGTGCTGGCTGACAATGTGGCAGGGAGAAGAGGGTGCACAATTCAAAATGCTATCTTAACTCAAAATAGTAGTCCTTAGCACACCCCTCCCCCAAAGATCTAGTACTTGGTGTGCCTCCTGTTTCTTTTTCTAACTTGCCTGATCTTTAAGCTTCTTATTGGGCTCTTACTCATAGGATCTCTACTCCTGAAATGATAGGGAAAGGCTACTTGATGATGACACCCAGTCTATGGAATACAGTATGGTAATTGTGTCCAAGGAGATACATTCCCAAACATACCATGGAAAAGAGTGAAAGCTATGCAAATAAATGGCTTGTCAGAAGTTATTGTGCAGTCATGCTCGAGAACCTAGTAAATATAAAAATATAGTAATAATAAATAACTTTATTTTTATGCCCTGCCTCCATTTCTCCAAAGGAACTCGAGGCGACTTACATAGGGATGAGCCTGAACAGCATAATTAAAATAGCACATTAAAATATATAATGGCAACATAAAACAGAATAAAACAACATTATAAAGAAATATAAAAGCTAAACATCAACTAACAACCAATGAGCTCTATGGTAACAATCAGTTGTGTACGGGTGAGTGGACTGGTGCAAAGACGATTATGAGGATAGGGCTGAGGGATAAAGTGTATAGATCACATGACAACAGTGAAGACAGAGGGCAATATTTATTTATTTATTTATTTATTTGTTCCTTCTTGTATTCCGCTCCTCCCAGCAGGCTCGGGGCGGATAACATCATAAAACCCGGCTGACATGTAGCATTCATGTCGCCGCACAATAAACAGCATAAAATACAACATAGGTCCCGAATTTAAACAATTATGTCAAGCCATGGCATTCCAGGGTCTAGGTGCTGGTCGGAAGATGAGTACATTTGGCTGATTCACCTAGCCAAAGGCCAGTTTGAACAGGGCGGTCTTACAGGCCCTGCGGAACGGAAAGAGCTCCGTGGCGGCACGGACATCATCTGGGAGAGAGTTCCAGAGTGCCGGAGCCGCCACGGAAAAGGCCCTCTGCCTAGTCGCGGATAAGTGGCAGGTGCGGACCGATGGAATCAGAAGAAGATTAGACTCCCCTGAACGTAGTGATCTCGGGGGTACGTATGGGGCAAGGCGGTCCCTCAGGTACGCAGGCCCTAGGCCGTGTAAATATGAGAATAGAGCAGTATGAATTTAAGTGCAGAACAATAGCAAAGTGCATGGACAAGATTCTGGATCCTAGTTGGGGCCAAGCTATCTGGGGGATTGTCTAGTCAAAGAAAATTCTTAGAGATGTATAAAATACACTAGGACCATGCAAAGTCACACGCAGAAGCTGTTTGAAAGCAGCAGAACTATCTAGTATTAAAATGTCATAATCATCTCCCCTTTCTCTCCTTTTCTTTTTTTGCAGCCATGGAAATAAAGAAGTGTTTTCATGCTTGGGAATTCAGCTGGTGGTGGACTGGTTCAAACACAGAGGTCACCAGTATATCAAAGTTTTTGTCCCATCTTGGAGGAAAGAATCAAGTCGATTTGATACTCCCATTACAGGTGACATACACTCAACAAGATTTTAGACAAAGAGTTACAAAATATTAATTCCTATTAATATGCAAGTCATACTTGGTAGAGTTAACAGAGTGCTGACCCAAGCTAGGACTGCTGCAGATAATGCCCACACAGTTGGGCTAGTACCCCTGTTACGTTCATGTGTAAATCCCCCGTACCTACCTGTATAGCTAATTTATGCAACATACTCAGTACAGTATGCCCCCATATCTGCTGGCCCAGTATCCATGGTTTCATGTATCCTCTTGTTGCATTTTCTAAGTCCTGCAGTGTGACTCTATAGTATTATTGGGATGTACGTCCTTCATTTTAACAGGGCTCATTATCAGGCCCGTAGCCAGGGGGGGGGGATATTAAGGGTTCAACCCCCTCCCAAATATGTCAGGTTTTTAAATAAAAAAACTGGTTTACTCATGAATTGGTTAACCAGTTAAAATTCATGAGTAAACCAAGTTTGTTTAACCTAACACATTTCGGGGAGGGGTCAACCCTTAAACCCCCCTCTGGCTATGGGCCTGCTCACTATTTAAATCTAGCAATGTATCCGCAGGGGCTACAGGAGTTGTGCAGTACTAGCAACAACAAATAGAGGCTGGCATCCTGCTGACCAGTTACAAATACGTTAGCTAAACTTACACATTCATAACTGTTCAGTATTAATATTATGATTGTAGTACTTTTGCTTCCAATTTAAGTGCTCCTCACAACACAACTTAACAGCCCACAGCCTCACCAGACCTCTGTTGTGTGAGCAATTGGTGTGCTGCAGGATGACATTTTCTGCTCATTCCCACCTGTGATCTTTGACATGACAAAGAGAAGCAACAGAGGTCCTGCTTCTGATTGTCACACCAGACGGCTGGAAATATCTTGCTGTGCCCCAATTGCTAGCATTAACAGACCTCGGTTGCTTAATGTGGCTGCTGAGACAGGTTTGTGGAGGTCATGTTAGGAAGTGATACATAACTAATTATTCTTAATTATATGTAAGATTTAGGATCTTGGCTACATTACATAAGTGACAACAGTTGTGTTTATACTTACCAGATAATCTATTGAGTTCACATTTCAGTTAACCTGAATCAATGCCATCTAATGTGAGCTTCAGATTGTGCCATGATTTATCAGTCAACGTGTCTCAACTCCTAAGTTTATTTTCATATCATCTTCTGGTGTGCATGGAAACAGGTTCATGTCCTGCATCTGTTTTTGCTTGGGACTTTACTTTTAGATCAGCAGATCCTTGAAAAACTTGCAAAAGAAGCAATTCTGGTATACACCCCATCCCGCAAAATGAAGGGCAAAAGGATGATATGCTATGATGATCGTTATATAATTAAACTGGCCTATGAAATGGATGGGATCATTGTCTCCAACGACAACTTTCGGGATCTGCAGAATGAAAATCCTGAGTGGAAATGGTTCATTGAGCAGCGACTACTGATGTACTCCTTTGTCAACGACAAGTAAGAGATTGAGTCATTCGATAAGATCCAATTACACTGTGGCACAAACTCTCATTTTCATTGGGTGACAGATTTTATTCTGCTAGCAGAAGTATAGAAGAATAGAGTGGAATTGCACTTGGAAAGCAATGAATTGGACAGTTCCAAAGTGCTGAGTTGAACCGAAATACAATACTGAACAAATGAGAAAGTGATATTGGACTGGTTTTCTGTATTGTGGAACAAAATGGAAAAGAAAATTATATTGGTATGGCTTTGAAAGGGGCTTCCTTTGGGAAGCAAATAGATGTGCTTGTTGAAGACCTGAAACCGTGCAGAGCAGACAACCACCTTCCCCAACCTGATGCCTCTTCTGGTATGGGAGACTTAAGTTCCCATCATTGCCAGCCAGAACTGGGAAAGCAACACGTGTTCTTAAATCTGTGTCTAAGTGGGTGTCAAAGTGTCTCTCCAGGTGTCGTTGGACTACAGCTCCTATTATCCTTCACTATTAGCTATGCTGCCTAGATCTAATGAGGCTTGCAGCCCAACACAATCTGGAGGGCCACAAGTTGCTCACCTCTGCAATAAATTCTTTGAAATCTGTTTCTAAGGCATCAGTTGTGGGTGCATCCATAAACAACAAGCTCTCTTCCTTCCCCTTTTTGTTTGATTCATGATGTTGGTAATAAAATGTTGCATGTCCTCTTCTCGATTTACCAGTGTTAGGATTGCAAACATGTTGGAAATATTATTTTTCATTTGTAAATACCCATTGTGTCAATTTAAATGCAGTTCAGAAAGCACATTTATGAAGTTTCTTTAAGTAAACTCTGACCATTTATATTTTTTAGATTTATGCCTCCGGATGATCCCTTAGGTCGACATGGACCATCTCTTGGCAACTTTCTCAGAAAGAGACCACTTTTCCCTGAGCCAAAATGGCAGCTCTGTCCTTATGGTAGGTTTTGCTCACTGTCTTATATTGCTTCTAATTGACTTAGCTTTTATTTTATTTTATTTATTTATTGTTTCGATTTGTATACCGTCCTTCCAATATGGCTCAGGACGCTTTACAGTACATCGAAAAAGGATTAACCATAAACATAAAACAACGTTAACAATTAAAACAGAGTTACAAAGATAGCCCATAACCAGGAATAACTAGACATTAAATGCCTGACAGAAAAGAACTGTTTTACAGGCTTTCCGAAATGCTGGCAGTTCAGTGATTGCCCGGACTTCAGGTGGCAAAGTGTTCCATAGGCTTGGAGCAACAACAGAGAAGGCCCTCTGTCTAGTTGAGGACAAATGGATGGTCCGTAAAGAAGGGATCTGTAAAAGGTTGTGGTTCTCAGATCGAAGAGATTTCTGGGGAACATATGGGAGTAGACGGTCCCTCAAGTACACCGGCCCCAGACCATACAAGGCCTTGAAGGTCAAAACCAACACTTTGAAGGTGATCTGGTGCTCAATTGGCAACCAGTGCAGCTGCTGCAGGGTTGGAGTGATATGAGCCCTGGCTGGTACTCCACCCACGAGTCTCGCTGCAGCGTTCTGCACCAGTTTAAGCTTTCGGATGACTGACAAAGGAAGATTGATGTAAAGGACATTACAGTAGTCTAGCCTCGAGATGACCACTGCCTGGATTACCGTGGCTAGGTCGCTTCCGGTGAGGTAGGGGTCCAGCCGCCTAGCCTGCCGCAGGTAGAAAAGAGCGGATCTGCTGGCAGCCGAGACCTGGGCCTCCATTGTCAGCAGTGGGTCCAATTGGACCCCTAGGCTCTTTACTAAAGTCGACGGGCGTAATGCCTCACCGTCCAGAGTAGGCAGCTGGAGCCCACACCCACCTGGGCGACCCAGCCAGAGGATCTCCGTCTTCATTGGATTCACTCTTAATCGACTGGCTTGTAGCCAACCAGTCACAGCTTCAAGGCATAGCTGGAAACAATCGGGTACAGAGTCCGGCCAGCCATCCATCCTCAGCACTAGCTGGGTGTCATCAGCATACTGATGACACTCCAGACCAAAGCTCCGCACCAAATTGGCAAGTGGTTGCATATATATGTTAAATAATAGAGGGGAGAGAATGGTCTGCAAGCAATTAACAAGCTCATACACTGATAATTGTATCCCAATGAATGCAATGGCCAGTCTTGCTAGTGTAGGAATTCTCTACAGTTCCTGTTATCCTTTACCATTACTCAGCATGCAAAGAGGGATTAACATGCAATTTCCAGTTGGTGCCATATTTGCATTGCTCATGAAAACCTACGGTACCACAATTTATTGTTGACATGAGAAGTTTGCAGTTCTGTCAACAACCACAAGGAGGCTGGGTGGCTCTTTCCCCCCATCTTTGCTAAAATGACAAAATGCTAGCTCCAAGCTAGCTGAAAATGTGCTTCTTAAAAAATGACAGTCTCCATTCACATTTACTCTAGTCATCCGGGTCTTTTGCACTTCAATTTCCAGAATCTCTGGCCAGCATGGGAAAGAGATTCTAGGAGTTCCATACCAAACTTCTGGCTGATGAAAGGTTGATAACCACATCTCTCTATATATATGTATGTATGTATATGTATGTGTGTGTGTACTTGTGTGCCTTCAAGTTGTTTTCAAGTTATGGTGACTGTAAGGAGACTATAATGTGGAGTTTTCTTGGAAAGATTTATTCAGAGAGGGTTTGTCCTTGCTTTCCACTGAGACTGAGAGAAGGTGACTTGCCCAAGGTGGGTTTCAATGGTCAAGCAGGGATTCAAGTCCTGGTTTCCAGTCATGATCCAATGCACTTTAATGGCTCTCATATATGTGTGTGTGTGTGTGTGTGTGTGTGTAAAATATCAAACTAAAGCTCTCTATCAGGGAATCCTCAATACACAATAAAACTACAAAGCTCAGTAGTCAAAAGGAACTTCTCGTGATATGTGAAAGAGACCCTTAACATGTGATCCACCACTGTTTCATTACAACTAATTATATGCTCCTTTTCCTGCAGACAAAAAATGCACATATGGCATCAAGTGCAAGTTTTCTCACCCAGAACGACAGAATTGGAACCATACTGCTGTAGCTGATGAGCTCCGAGCAAAGACAAGAGCATACTCACCAATTCAGAGCATAGAAGATGAGCTGGGAAGACCAAACTTCAGAAAGAACAGAAGTGGGAACACATCAAATCAAGGTGGTCCTAGAGATGACGATGTTGTGGGTTACAGAAGCACATCAGGATCCAGCTTGGCAATGCCTCACAATCTCATTCCACAGTGGGAAAGAGATGATGCCAGAGCATCACTCAATGAGTGGACAAGCAAGCATCGAGTCAATTGGACGCCTGGCTCAACCGTTTTACAACGAAGTCAGGCAAAAGAGGAGGAGGCTATCTCAAAACAACTTACTGTGTTATCTCTCAGCGAAAGGACCCATTCTGAAAATATTGCGGGACCAGGGAAATACAAAGGCCTTGTGGGTGGGCCACACTGGGACCATTATCTCACATACAACCAGAGCCCACCTCTGCCTCGTCACAACCCGTGTTGGGACTGCCCATGTTTACAAGTATGTAATGCCCAAGGGTGTTGTCGGATGCAACCACCCTCTGTACAGACTTCACAAATGCCACCCAGTTCAGTAAGGCAAGGCATGAAGACCCAACCTGAAGAGCAGCACACTCCAGTGGTGTCTTCAACTGAGATATTTTCGTACTTTAAGCATGGAGAGATGCAATGTCCTGAAAGTCTACAGGGCAAGGGTTATGACCAGTTACTGCCATTGGATTCCAGATCATTTGGAACAGTAGATCACTATGCTGAGAATGAGCCCCAACAGATTTTAGCACTAAATCCACAAGCGAATGTCCAGCAAACTCTGTGCTTTGGCTTTCCATACAATGGGTTGCACCAAGCTGTGTCCTCTTTCTCTTCTGCAACGAGTAATACAGATATAAGGAACTTAATGCCATTTGTTCCAAATTATAGGAACCTATAGAGTGATACCCCCAGCAGAAAGCCACAGTAAGGAGGTGGGCTTGGTCATACCTCATTACTGGTTAAGCATGCCTTATCTAAAATGCTTGGGACAAGAAGGGTTTTTGATTTTGAAATGCCTGTATTTTCATGTTTACATAAAGTGAAATCTTGGAGATGGGAACCAAGCCTAAACACAGAACTCATTTATGTTTTATATGCTTCTTAGCCTATCAGCTTTTATACACTGCATGCGATCCTCCCTGTGTTCCCAAGCTTTGGGTTTGGTTATAGTATTCAATTGTTTTATTTTTATTTGTCACCTTTTTGTTGGTTGTGTGTGTGTGTATTCATGTACTTATTTAGTTTAAATTTCTGATTTTTTATTTTTTGCATGGATTTTACATTTTAAATATAAACTATTCAGAGGATCAATTGACAGAAATGAAAATAAAATGATTGTTCACCCACCACTGCCATCTTTCCTTCATAAAATAGATACTCCACAGAGCTAATATGAATGCAAAGGCAATTCCATTTCTTTTGAAGGTCTGCAAATAGCTGTGAGAATGGAAAGGGAGAGGTGAGCCAGACTGAGGCCCCATCTACCCTCACCATTTAAACTGGTATTGAAGAAAGTGGTTTCGCTGTCTAAATGATTTCATAGGAAATCCTGGAAACGGTTTGAGACTTGAGTAATGATGCTTTCACAAAGCATTACTGCACATTAAGTACTTTCTTTCATGTGCTTTTCAGGGAGTTTGTTGTCTGGCTGCCACACTTTAATGCAGTTTGAAGCTAGCTTCATGATGCATTAAATGGGCATGTAGATGGGGCCTAAGATTTCAATATGGTGAAGGGGTGGGAACATTGCAAGCTTTCTCTTTTATCTATTTTCCCCAAGGGAAACTGTCTACTCCCATTAATGAAAACCATAGTATACACATAATCTCTCACTTCTTGCCTACCAATGCAAAACTTAAGACATAGAAGAGGACCTACATCTATATAGTAATGTATAGTTTTGTCCTATAAATTTGAGCAAAATATCTGTTACTACTTATGAGGAAAAAACAACTGTTGCACAATTGTGCATAATAGTGAACAATAAGGCAATATATGTAGAATTGTTTGTTTGTTTCTATTTTCCAATATGGTGATTCCGCACGATGAATGAAGGAATATCTATGATATTCACTAGACTAAAATCATGTTACTCTACGAATTACAAATACACACCCTTTCTTCATTTTAGCAGAACTTTTCTTTGTCCAGAAATCACAAAGCAAATTAAGCAAAACGTTCAGTATCACAAAACACATACATGAAATTGAGAACCAACACTTTCAAAGATATGGATCCATGTAACACACTTGAGCAAATGAACTTAGGGCTATTCTATACAAACACTATTAATTGCAATTGATGTTAGCTTCAAGGAGAGCTGTCCATAGAATTAACACCCTCAATGCACAATGCATTCATCCAATACAGCCCATTAAAAAAACCTCACCGTAAAGTCCAGAATAAGCCAAAAAACAGGCTGAACAGAATATATCCCATGCAGGGCTCATATCAAGATGAGAAATGCAGAGCACTTGTCAAGACACCATTAGTACTGATGCAATTGAAGAAATGCCAAAACACAGATAGCCATAAGGTAAATAACATGGGGATGTACATCAGTGCATATAAGGGAAATGAATAAGAGAAAAAAATTCCTGGGTTAAGTTTCAATCTGCAATCAGCAAATATTGTGGCCATAGTTCCAACCTTAAACTGGCTGCTGGGATTTTGTGTAGGCGCTGCACAGGAAAACGGGTTTGTTTTAATCCACTTCCAAACAGAATTATAGTGTCTGCATACAATCACACTGAAATAGTTTTTCTGGCCCTTGGCTGGCTGTGAGGGGCTCAGCTGATGCCATGGAAAGATGCCCACCACAAAGACCCCTCTACACCTGCAGAAAAACCTCTGCAAGTCTACCAGTTTCACTGGTGGCACCTGTACCAACAGTGGCCCCTGACTCAGGCATAGTAGGGCACGGCAAGGATTTGTCAGTCCTTCCAGAGTAATGGATTAGAGCCTGGCAAACATATTTTTCTCCTTTTACTAACAGTGATAAACATGTTTTGGGGGGGGGGGGGGGGGAGCTGCCAGCCTTAGCCAAATCCCTTGTCCACCTATGTGACCCTGTTTGGCGCATCCAAACTTCAAAAATATCCCTGCAGAGTGCAGGACAAATTTATTTACTTAATTAATTACTTACTTACTTACAGTATTTATATTCCACCCTTCTCACCCTGCCGGGGACTCAGGGCGGATTACAATGCACATATACATGGCAAACATTCAATGCCAAACACTCAAAGACACTGGGAGACAAGGAAAGAAAGTCCAGAACACAGAACATGGTATTTGAGTCTATTTCTCATTCATCCTGCGGCAAAAATGCATTTCGTTATCTTTTTACCAAGCATCTGGGTAGAAAATTCTTTAGTTTTAGAATATCTATTCTTTTTGCAAAAATGTAAGGAAGCTAGCTTAACAACCTTCAAAAAATCTGAAGGGGTTTTCCTGCTCCTCATATTTCCGAGGACTCTTCCTATCCAGTGTTTTGGAGAAAATGATGAGGGTTCTGCTACTGTATGGAAACTTGGTACAAATGGAAGATTGTAATCCCTAAAGTTACTACCACACAAGTAGCGGTGGGGAAATTGCAATGGGAAAGAGAACTTGGACGATATAGTTTAGTACTGCCAAGATACACAGAATTATTGGCACCAGAAATGACATTAGATGAGAAATGTGTGCTCCTCACAGGAGGTCATCTAAGGCTATTCAAATAGAGAAGCAGAGAAAGGAAAAGGAATATTATTCTTGTCAAAAAGTATTGATAAGAGCATGGCAGTACAAAATCCCTTACTCACTAAAGGTATCATAACTGTATATCAGATGGGTAGCTCTTTTCCTGACAATGTGGGAGAATATCAGCTTGAGGAGTCAACAATAAACTAACACAGAACAGTTTGAGAAGTGGACTGGAAAGGAAGAAGTGAAGATATGAGGAAAACACAGCAGCGAACTAGAGAAGAAATTTTGATATTCTTGACCTGTCTAATGTGAAAGTCATCCCAACTCTTGAATGCAGAGGGAGATGGCAACAGGATTCAGCACAAAAATATATGCCAGCTGTCAATGATTATTATTATTATTAACATTTTTTTATATTCTGCCCTTTCTCCCCAAGGGGACTTAGGGCAGATCACAGTACACACACAGAGCAAACATTCAATGCTGTTTTGGACAGACAGGACAGAGACAGACAGAACAGAAAGGAGGTACGAGGCCGGGTCAAGAAGTCCGTGACTTTTTGAATGAGCTCTATACACTTTGTCCAACATTCTCCAATTCTTTTATCCCTTCCAAAAATAAGATTTATTGAGGTCATCAAAATAGGTATTTCTTTGTGAGATGATATCATTGTTGGAGTCAAATCTCTTTCCACCGAGCCATTTCTTCAGGTTTGAAAACAATAAATATTCATTCATTTATTTATTTCCTCGATCTTGTATACGGTTCCTTCCAGCAGGCTCGGGGCGGTTTACATACAGATTAAAATTGCATAAACGCAACGGTTACATAAAAGTAATAAAATCACAGATAATACATGAGACATCAACGATTGGAAGACAATAGCCACTCGGGGCTAAACCTGGAGAATAGGGCAGATGAGTGAGCAATCCATGGATTGTTGCCATGGCAACTGCACATGTGTGCACCCTTGTATTGTCCTTGTGCAAAAGAACTTTTTTCATGGCCAAATGCGCCCCCCCCCAAATCCTCATTAAATCGACCCAATAAGTTGGCATAATATTCACCACTGATTGTTTTACCCTTTTGAATGTAGTCTGTGAGAACGCTTCAATTCTCCGTAAAGATCACGCTCAGGCAGGGCTCGATCCAACCAGATTTATTGCAGGTATAACACCTATAAAGCCAAAGCAGTGTCCCATCACCCGAACACATCTTATATACCCCGACCCCCTCCTTCCCTTCCCTTGCAACATCCTGGGAAGGTTGCATCATGTCCTGCTGACTCAGCGATCCCACTGTCCAAAGGGATATGACCTCATCCCCCTCTGAGTCAGCATATTCCCATTCAGTGTCCAATGTCCAGAGGAGGTTGCATCACTTCCGTTCTGATTCAGCACTTTCCCCAGAGGATTGCATCATCCTGGGGCATTCCCCAATGTCCAGTGTCAAAGCAGGTCAAGGCAGACTGGGGCTCTGAGCCTCTTCCAGGCTAAGAGTTCCCAGCTCTGACATAGTCAATGTGGATTATACCGCGTGCATCCCAAAAAACGGCCGCCATGACTTTATTGGCAGACAAACCCACCTTGGCCTTCTTTGGCGCTGATTCACCCCGAGAAACTCACTGTTTTGACTGCTGTTTGGTCTCTGGTGTGTTGTGGTGGATCCACATTTTGTCCACAGTTACGAAACGGCGCAAAAACTCGTCCATATTGCGGTTGAACAACACTAAACACTCCTGCGAAATTGTCACACGATTGCGTTTGTGGTCGATTGTGAGCAAACACAGCACCCACCTTGTGGAAAGCTTTCTCATACCCAAGTGAACATTTATAATTGAAACCACTGAGCCATGTGAGATGCCTATGGCTTCCACAATCTCTCGCACTTTCAATCTCCGATCAGCCAACACCATATTGTGAATTTTTTCAATTGTTTCGGGTGTAGAGACCTCAACTGGGTGTCCAGAACGTTCGGCATCTTCCGTGCTTGTATGGCCACAACGAAATTCAGTAAACCACTTTTTTACCATTGAAATTGATGGTGCAGAGTCCCCATAGTATTTATCAAGCTTAGCCTTGGTTTGAGTGATGGTTTTTCCCCACAAAAAAAATGCTTAATGAGCACACAAAATTAACCTTTTTCCATTTTGTCCTCAAATCACGTGGTAATCTGCTATCAATGGCTGTCAAACACAAACTAAATGACGCAGCTTGTTCAAATTTTGACAGGAGTCAACTGACAGATGCCTGTTGATAGGAGCAGTGTTGCCCTTTCAGTTAAGAGACAGGAAATTTAAAAAGTCACGGACTTATTGATCCGCCCTCGTATGTTGTGTCAATGACCAATACCAAAAAATGAACAAACGTTTGAATAGGAACATGACATACAGTATTAAGAAACACTATCAAAAGCAAAGTTAAAACCCAATATTGAATCTGATAGTTACAATGGTATTAAACATTTATATGCTGACAAGATGAGATAAATATTAAAACTTTCTAAGACTGTGACAGCATCTTGCGCCGACAAGCTATTGCTGCTGCACAAAAGCTAGCAACTTTGGCAGTAATTTTGGGGTGTTGTTCAGCCAAAAGATAATCCATTTTTTGGCTGTTAAAGTTGAATGTAGTGTATCTATCTCCCCACTCCTTCATCATGACCAATATCAAAATGCACATCTTGCACTCGGTTCTAACTTTTGGTAACAAAGCAAGTGTTTACCATCCTTTTGGGGTCATTGATATGAAAAGATGACATAAAGCAGGCAACAAAACTGTGAAGGCTGAGGTTCTGGCAGCCCTTTTATTGTACAGAACTGAAACCAGATTGCCACCATTTGTAATGATCAGGAGAGACAACCTACCTAACTCCAAACAAAGCTAAGGAGATGTATTATCTGGAACCTGCTTGAGGTATGGTTTTCAAGATGGTGCTTATGTTCACCGGTTCTTCAAAAAGGTGAGAGTTTCCTGGAAGCTGGTTCTGTTTTATATTTCCAAAAGTTGAATAAGCTTACTGTAAGATTAAAGCTGAATATAATGTTTTCATGGACGTAAGAATGTGTGTGCTCACAGAAGTTCCTCTTTGATTTTTAAGAGTCTTTGTGCCAGTTGGCTTGTCTTGTTGAGAGTTGATTTCCAGGCATAACTCAATATGGCCTATAAAGCCCTATACAGGGTTAGGTCCAGGCTATATGATGCTACATTTGGAATAAAATGCAGTACATCTAATAAGCCACCCAGTGTCACTCTAGTTATGCAGAGTTTGTTTGATGGTACAGGTACCTCCTAATGCCATAGTGCACACACTCTCGCTGTAGTTTTTCTAAAACCAATTACTAAAGAGAGTAAATGTCGTATTGGGAACTTACAATTAATGTGTACATTCTGGGTTATTGACAATTAAACATTAATACAGTAATTTTGAATGTTGATTGCACAAGAAAAAACACACACAATATTTTAAAATGAAAGGCAAATCACACAACTATTTGTTATTTTGGTGTCTATATGATTTTGTTTCCGACCTATGGCAATCCTACAACAGACATATCACAGGTTACGTTTGTTCAGAAGTTTGCCTTTGCCTTGGGTTTCGTGGCTAAGTGGGGAGTCAAAGCCTGATCTCTAGAGTCATAGTCCAACTCCCAAAACACTATTCCATGCTGGCTCTCTGCACAACCCCATAGGCTTAATATTTAGCAGTCCACGTATATTTCTTTTCAACCTCCAAAGAGGGACTCAGGGCAGCTACCAACAGGCATTATTCAATGCCAACACAAAATAAAACATAGCATAAAATACAGTTAGTATAAATTAAGACAGTTCTAAATATACATTGCATTAAAATGGTTCACCAGTTCAAATTGTCATCCTAAAAACAGTCCATTGTCATCCATTAAAACATTGTCTTTCCCAACAAATCAGTCTATTCTGCAAACACTTGATCCCACATCCAGGATTTGAGTTTCTTCCAGAAGGTCAAGAGGGAGGGGGCGGATCTGATCTCATTAGGGAGTTCCACAGCTGAGGGGCCACCACGGAGGGGCCACCACCCTGTCTCACATCCCCACCAAACGTGACTGTGAAGGCAGTGGGACCGAGAGCAGGGTCTCTCTGGACAACCTTAAGGTCCTTGATGGTTCGTAGGATACATTCAGAGAGGTAAACTGGGCCAGAATACATTTTAGTTTTAAATCTGAGTAGTCCTGCTACTTAAACCTAAGCATCCAAGGCTCTGCTTCAATTCCAGTACGCCCAAGATGCAAACCTGAGATTTCAGGGGAAGTGTAACTCCATCCAGCACAGGTTGAATCTCTGTTCTCTAATCTGCCTTGCAACTGAGGAGGAATACTGCTGCCATTTCTCACTGTGTTTCAATGTGTTCATCCTGGTCTGTTGTAGGACTATGCTTCTTCAAGAGAAATAGTAGTGCTGAGCAAGAACAAGGTTTTCCCTCCAGGCAATATGACTCTGGCTCCAATCCTCATTCCAGAAGGACCTTCTGATCTCCACACATCCATTGGAAAGGCTGAGCATCCATTATCTTGAAATCCAAATTCTAAACATGTTCCAAAATTGTCCACCAGGGTGGCTGACAGTGACATCTGAAAGTTCAGTGTACACAAACTTTGTTTCATGAACAAAATTATTAGAAGTACTGAATAGGATTATACATTCAAGCTAAGTGCACAAGTTGCATATCAATGAATGTTTTGTTTAGACTGGGGTCCCATCACCAAGTTATCTCATTATGTATATGGAAATATTCCAAAAGCCAAAAATTCCCAAGCAGTATTGGTTGCAAGCATTTTGGATGTGTGATACTTGACCTGTACAGGCAAATTTGCATCCATGGTGATGGGCCTGTCACAGCCCTGTGCCACCTGCTGCCAACTTGGAATGTTGTGGGACGTAAAAGCCATTGTATTTGTTTGTACATGATAAGCATTTGTCTACAAGAGCCAGTGTGAAGTAGTAATTTCTGTGTTGGAAGTAGAAGTCCACTTGGTGACCTTGAGCAAGTCATTCCCTCTTAGCCTTACAAAAAGGCAATGGCAATGAATCCTTGACAAGAAACTGCTGTAATAGGATCCCTGCAAGTGCAAGTTGACTTGAAGGCACAACAAAACCTTTCCTCTTATTGCCAAGACACTTTAAAAGATTAAATGTTAATATCAAGATACAGGAAACGGTATTTTTTTATCTAGAAAATTCTGGATAAAGGGTGGATCTTGTATCAAAAGGACAATAAAGCAGGTGCTATCAAACCTTTCTGGACAGAGTGGAGGTGAAGGAACGTCACCCCATAGTTTCCTCTCATGCTTGGATCAGTAGCTACCACATGAAGGCCAGCATGTTGTTTTAACTATAGGGCTTTAGCAATGTATGTCCACTCATCACTTTCCTGAACCCGAAGGCAGCCAAACCAACACCGTTCTACTGCTCTGCCTTTGTGTTCCATAGTAAAATAGGGACGTCTCCAGCTATGTCTCTCCTCTGCATACCATCACATATTACACCTGAACACAAAATGACCTCTGAAAGTTCTCCATCTTATTTATGCAGAAATATCTCCTGGGGAGAAAAATTGTCCAATAGTTTATCAGACGCAAGGTTCTATATTTGCCACAATTTGTGAGTTCTGCCCAAGAGTTTTTAGGGTTTTTTTTTGGCACCAATGCACATTCCAACAACAGTAACCATGCTGTCAGGCCACCATGTTGCATCCTCTATAATACCCAATAAAAAGCATCATTTCCAGGATTTGTTGGATGGCTGCTACAGCACACACACACAAAAAAGCAGAGAACATTTTGTAGTGTGGCCCGTGTTCAGGCAACTGTGGAAAATAGGGTTGCCCTAGGAAAGGGCTGCCACACCTCCCCTTACAAAAATAAAGTATTTTGCCCCAAATGAAGAAGACATAATTTTCACAAGGTTTGGGAACCTTCCTAGGCCCAGGCAGACTTTTCTAACAGGAAGGAAGGCCTTTTTCTGTTCCAAAGGCCAATCTAATTTGCCCATGGTAGATCCAAAACGTGGTGGCAATGCCCGCATGTCTGCAGGTCATTTTAGACATTAAAATATTGAAAATGCCCTCTGTATCCATGTGATACATTTTGAAGCAAAACAAAAGTAATAAAAAAACAACAAAACTTCACACACACCCCAAAAGCCTGGAGGCCACAAAATAATTGTGCTTATTTATTTATACCCTTTCTCTCTCCAAAGAAGTCATTGGGCACTCACAGGAGTCAGATCACAGGTCACCCCGGTCCACTCCTGGTCTTTGGAGTCTTGATGGCAAAGTGTTATTCATCAAGTACTATGTAAAATAATTTTCAGAGGTTGTAGCTGATGTACAACTTTGGTCTACCTACCTTGTTTCATTTTCTCCAGATATGAATAAAATCATCAACACAAGTGGATCTGTTATCAGTGGAGAAGGGCTCTCTTCATCTCAGGAGAGTTCTTCCTGGAAGCTTATTCTGCTGCAGAACAGATAATTATGATCTGATTTTGTCTGCCTCTGGAGTTTCCTGGGTAGGCACAGCAATTTTCTTACAATGCCCCATTTCTCTAGTTTCTATAACCTGGGACACTGTATTTCTTCTTAATCTGGGGTGGAGTGCATCAACTTCGGAAGACTCTTTCAGCCGCCTGACCCAGCACCAAAAAATTTCAGGTTCTTCCTTAGTTTAGTCGGAAACACTTGGCATCAATATGAATGACTATAGTGAGTGGTGGCTTGGTTTTTGCAATCCTCACCCAAATTTTGCAATTCTATCTCCAGGCCCCCTCTGTTTGCACATCACGAATGAGTGGGATCTCAGATTCTGCATAATACCAAGATGTTTGGAAGCGTCTACAGCATTCTATACAGTCAAGGGAGATTCCAGACTTTCAGAATGATCTGGTCATTTCTGCCGAGGTTTTTCAGGGACTTTTAACAGATAAGATTCTGGCGCTCTGACACGACCTTCCCGCCACGGTTGATACAGTAGGTGAACTCGAGGCCCCATGGCCACTTGCCGGGCCTACCCTTGACCATTTCACCTTGCTGGACACAGAGGCTGTCGACAGAATCTTGAATGCAGCTAGGCCTACCACTTGCTCCCTCGATCCGTGCCCCTCTTGGCTGGTCAAGGCCTGCTGGGAGGGGTTACGAGGCCCTCTGATAAACATCATAAATTATTCACTTGAGCAAGGAACATTCCCAGAGAGGCTGAAAGAGGCTATGGTGTTGCTGAAAAAAACGGACTTAGACCTTTTGGTTCCCTTTAATTACCGCCGGGTGTTGAACCTTTCGTTCCTGGGTAAGGTAATTGAGAGAACAGTAGCAGAGCAGCTGCAGCAGTTTCTGGAGGACGCAGCCTGGCTCGACCCCTTCCAATCTGGCTTCCGTACTGGGCATGGGACAGAGACTGTGCTGGTGGCCATTGCAGATCAGCTCTGATGCCAGCTTGACCGAGGCGGATCGGCGCTGCTTGTGTTATTAGATCTAACAGCAGTGTTTGATATGGTCGATTACGATCTACTCACCCACCGCCTCACTGTAGCTGGAGTTCAGGGGGAGAGAAGAGACATGCTTTCCGAGACGTCTCCACTTGTTTGTGGAGTTTCCCAAGGGGCCATTCTCTCCCTCTGCTCTTTAACATCTATATGTGACCTCTCACTCAGCTGGTTCGGAGCTATGGGCTGGAGTGTTACCAGTACGCTGACGACACTCAGCTCGTTCTGCAAATGGATGGCTGGCTGGACTCTGTACCTGATAATTTCCAACAGTGCCTTGAAGCTGTGACTGCCTGGCTGCGTGCTAGCAGGTTGAGGGTGAACTCGGTAAAGACGGAAATCTTGTGGCTGGATCACCCTGGTGGAGAGGCTGTTCAGTTGTCTACCCTAGACGGTGTACCTCTGTGCCCGTCATCCTCTGTGAAGAGCTTGGGAGTCCTGCTGGACCCTCGGCTATCAATGGTGGCTCAGCTCTCCAATGCCAGCAGAGTGGCTTTCTTCCATCTCCGGAAGGCTAGGCGACTGGCTCTCTATCTGACCAGGGAGGATCTGGCCACAGTGATCCAGGCCACGGTCACCTCGAGAATAGACTACTGCAACACCCTCTACATTGGCCTACCTATGTCGGTGACCCGGAGGCTCAAGCTGGTGCAAAATGTAGCTGCTGGGGTTAGGGTACGCTTGTACGCTGGTGAGAGCTCACATAACACCAATATTGTAGCAGCTACATTGGCTACCAGTGGAGCACCAGGTCTCCTTCAAAGTGTTGGTTATTACCTTCAAGGCCTTATATGGTCAGGGCCCGACACACTTGAGGGACGGTATCACCCCATATCAGCCCCAGAGGTCACTGCATTCTACTGCTTTTAAAAAAATGATTCCTAGCTGCCGCTCATGTTGGCTGACATCAACAAGAGGGTGAGCCTTCATAGCTCCAACTCTTTGGAATGGTCTGCCAGAAGATGTGCAAGTTTGAGAGATCTAACAAAGTTCCGCAGAGCGTGCAAGACGTTTTTATTCCTGCAGGCTTTTGGGGTCTGATCTGGTTAATCAGCTGTAAACAGTTTTATAGCTTTTAGTTAAGAGTTTAATTCTTTCTGTTGTTTTAAAGTGCGTTTTTATATTCTCTGTAAGCCGTCCTGAGCCCTCAGGGAAGGACGGTATATAAAACAAAACGAAAAAGTATAACCCTTTATAGTAAATATGGTTATGAAAGACCTAAACCAAATTTGTCTTTACAAATTCCAGAAGTTCAACAAATTCAGTGCTTTATAATATACAGTAAATTAATTCTGTAAATAAATATTACTACATCAATCTTTAGCATTAACAGCCTGTATAAATGCAGGTTTTATTCACAGAAATATTATTGTGTGCCAGATGCATTAAAAGTGTTATCAGTGCTTTTGTTTTGGAATTAATAACAACAGATTCTAAGCAGGATACTGATTTCTCAAAGTCTTTGGATTTCCGCTCTAAGAAGTCCCGAGAATTTTCCATACTGCCTGGGACTTCTTGCCGATGAAGTCCAAAGTATCTGGAGGACCAATTTGAGAAGCACTGGCATAGGGCACAGATGTGATACACAAGTGTGTTGCTTTGTGGAGTTTCTATCATCAGCACTAGAAAATGATGGGAAATCAACTCTGTGCTAGCAGTAACAACAAGTAGGACCTAACCAGTTTTGACAGATGTGGGCTAATATCACAAGAAAAATCACTGCCCTGAAGGTTCTCTCTCTCTCTCTTCCTATATAATCTTATTTTACACGGCCAAGTATTTACGGGGACATGCCCATAATATAGTAGTTTTGCCTAGGTAAATGTAAAAGCAACTCAATCATAGGAAAAAGCAAGCTCAGGGCATAAGATCATCCATGGGCCAAAGGCTTGTCCATCTGTTATGTTGAGTGCTTTGTAATTTGATATTGAAAACTGTTCAACATGACTGCTGTTTGCATTGAGTTTAGCTGTAAAGTGTGCTGCTTCTACTGTTTACAAGACATGTTAAGACTTATAGCTTATTTAAGAGGTGGTAAGCTCAGGTGCCATAGGCTATACTTCAGAGGAAGAAACTGGCAAAAACACCTCTAAGTATTCCTTGCCTCGGGAAAATCTATGAAATTCAAGGGATAACCATAAGTCAACAGGAGACACACACACAAACTTCCTGCAATAAATTTGGAAAAAATTAATTTCTTCTCCTCTTCTCACTCACGAATGAAATTCTTGTTAATTTCTAGAGCACACATTGTACTCCATTTAAAAAACCCATTTTAGACCAATTTAATAGAGATTTCAAACATTTTCTTCCCAAGTACAGGTGATATTGCAATAAAATACTAGATTTTAATACAAAAATATAGCTGCTTGGAAGGAGCAAATAACACAGCAACTGTGATATATACTCAGATAGTGTCCTTGTACCACAGCAATCCATATTAGCATTTTGTTATTTATTTTCTTAATTTTTGGATATACTTCTAAATGTATAGCTGTGACAACACTGTGTTCAAGTGGCCTCTGATACTACAGAGGTTATAGAATGTATTGAAATTGAGAAATGATTTAAATAAATATAAAATTATGGTCTACACTGTGGTTCCTAACCTTTTTTGACCAGGGACAACTTTGACCAGTGGTACCAAAAGAGTTATGAAGCACTATTTGGTCAACTTTAGATTTGGCTTGGTTATTTGGAGTGCTGGTTCGGAAAACTGCATTGGATAGACCACACCAGCTCTAGTTTCTGATACAGAATATATGCCATCTGTTCGCCCACAGAAAAACCACATTTAATAAGCCTTGGCACTATGAGAGGGTTTTGCGAGACCAGTCGCTCTCATTGCAACGGTATTGCAACGGTGAGCACCATATTTTAGTTCTTTTGGACCACTGGTGGTCCACGGACCACAGGTTGGGAACCACTGGAAGAATCTAAAATTAATTGATGTCCTGAAATGGAGAATAAATAAGGCAGAACTTCTCACAAGAACTATACCAAAGAGAGTTTTTATTTTTGTGTGTGAAGTTGTTATTAATTTAATAGTTTGGATACTATACTAGATCAGGGCTTCTTCAACTGTGGGTCTCGACTCCAAATGAGGTCCCCTTAGCTCAATGTTGGGGTTCCCAAAAGAATTCAGAACATCACCTAATGGCTATTTTAGACATTCACATGCATCCTTTGTGCAATGTTTACAGCGGACTCTACAGGATATGCTTCAGCTGGGTTGTTGTAAGTTTTTCGACTGTATGGCCATATTTCAAACACATTATCTCATGATGTTTCATGGCCATACAGTCCAAAAAACTTACAACAACCCAGTGATTCCGACCATGAAAGCCTTTGACAATACACATGCTTCAGCTGATGGTAAAAAAGAAAGTCTGTTTAGCAAACCTTGCAAATGCTAATTTATTATCAGTGAATGTTCGATTTCTATACCTATTTAGTATACCTACATATCTAGGGTCACATAGAAATTTCTCAGGCCAAAAGGGATGCTGAGTGGAAACGTTTAAGAAGCTCTGTATCTATATATATAAAGGAGACCCGGTCGTGCAAAGTCGTATATAGGCAACGAAACTATAAGTCGCAGAAACACCAAACTAAACAACTGACTGGCCCTGACCACGAGGTACAGACAACAGTAAAAAACCAGACCTACATACCTCCCAACACCCCAAAAAACGATCCCCAAAAAATAGCCAACGGCACTCCACCTCGGCCACTTCGCTGCCAGCGAACGTTCAGAACGTTCGCACATGGCAGCCTGAGCGCCTCCTCCGCCTCCTCCTTTGATCAGGAAGAGCGGCGGGGGGGGGGACCTGGAAGGAGGGGGAAACCCCTTCCCTCCTCCCCAGCCCCTCCCACCTCCTTCCGCGCCTCCCCAGCCCCTCCCACCTCCTTCCGCGCCCCCTGCCACCGCCCGGTAAGAAAGAGCGGGGGGGGAAGGAGGAGGAACCCACCTCCCTCCCCCAGCCCCTCTCACCTCCTTCCCCCCGCCGCTGTCCCGGCAGCTTCCCTCCCACCTCCGCCAGGATCGGGACCGGACCGAGGAAGGCCGTGGCGGCAAAGCCCGCTTTTCCCGGTTCTCTCCCGATCCCTGAGGAGGCAGGAGGGAAGCTTTTCCGGGCACCTCTTTTCCTCCTCTCCCGCCCCTCCTCCTACTCCAAAACACCCTCCCACCCTGACGCCCCATCACCCCGCCTCCTCCTCCTCCCTCCCACCCCACCCGCGCCCCGACTCCTTACCCGCCGCATCCAGGAAGGCAGCCGGCGAGAGAGGCCGAGGACGCAGCGGGAAAGGCGTCCGCCCGACCCGGCTCCATGCGGCGCCTGGAAGGTAAGTGAACTACACCTCCCAGAAGGCTCCGCGCCGGCCCGTATCCCAGCGAGCGGCGCGGAGCCTTCTGGGAGGTGTAGTTCACACGCCTCCCCTCCCCAGCCCCTCCCCCCTCCCCAGCCCCTCCCTCCTCCTCCCGCGCCCCCACCCTCGCCGCCCGGTTATAAAGAGTGGTGGAGGGGGCGTGGCAGGAGGGGGGACACGCGCCCCCTCCCCAGCCCCTCCCACCTCCTCCCGCGCCCCCCCGCCGCCCGGTTACAAAGAGTGGCGGAGGGGCGTGGCAGGAGGTGGGGACACGCCTCCCTCCCCAGCCCCTCCCACCTCCTCCCCGCCCCCACCCGCTGCCCGGTTATAAAGAGTGGCGGGGGGGCGTGGCAGGAGGCAGGGACACGCCTCCCCCTCCCCAGCCCCTCCCACCTCCTCCCGCGCCCCCCCCCTTGCCGCCCGGTTACAAAGAGTGGCGGAGGGGGCGTGGCAGGAGGCGGGGACACGCCTCTCCCCAGCCCCTCCCACCTCCTCCCCGTCCCCCTCACCGCCCGGTTACAAAGAGTGGCGGAAGGGGCGTGGCAGGAGGCGGGGACACGATTCCCTCCCCAGCCCCTCCCCCTCCTCTCCCGCCCCCCGCCGCCCGGTTACAAGAGTGGCGGAGGGGCGTGGCAGGAGGCGGGGACATGCCTCCCCTCCCCAGCCCCTCCCACCTCCTCCCGTGCCCCCACCCTCGCCGCCCGGTTACAAAGAGTGGCGGAGGGGGCGTGGCAGGAGGCGGGGGACACGCTCCCCCTCCCCAGCCCCTCCCACCTCCTCCCCCCCCCCCCCCGGTTACAAAGAGTGGTGGAGGGGCGTGGCAGGAGGCGGGGACACGCCTCCCCCTCCCCAGCCCCTCCCACCTCCTCCCGCGCCCCCCCCCTCGCCGCCCGATTACAAAGAGTGGTGGAGGGGCGTGGCAGGAGGCGGGGACACGCCTCCCTCCCCAGCCCCTCCCACCTCCTCCCGTGCCCCCACCCTCGCCGCCCGGTTACAAAGAGTGGCGGAGGGGGCGTGGCAGGAGGCGGGACACGCCTCCCTCCCAGCCCCTCCCACCTCCTCCCCCTCCCACCTCAGCTCCCTCGCCCCCTCCTCCTGCGGACCCCTCCGGCCCCAGGGGCCAACCGGCCCTCGGCTGCCCTGGGAAGCGCCTGGAAAAAGTAAGGATCTGGCTGGCTATTTACTTTTTCCAGGCGCTTCCCAGGACAGCCGAGGGCCTTGGCCCCTGGGGAAGGAAGGAGGGGTCCCAGAGGAGGAGGAGGGGCCGAGGAGGTAAGCAGCGCCAGAGAGAGAAAGAGAGAGAGAGATACAGAGAGAGAGAGAGAGAGAGTGAGAGAGAGAAAGAAATAGAGAGAGAGATACAGAGAGAGAGAGTGAGTGAGAAAAATAGAGAGAGATACAGAGAGAGAGTGAGAGAGAGAGAGATAGAGAGAGAGATACAGAGAGAGAGAGAAATAGAGAGAGATACAGAGTGAGAGAGACAGAGAGAGAGAAAGAGAGAGAGATACAGAGTGAGAGAGACAGAGAGAGAGAGAGAGAGAAATAGAGAGAAAGAGATACAGAGAGAAAGAGATAGAGAGAGAGAAATAGAGAGAGACAGAGTGAGAGATACAGAGAGAGACAGAGAGAGATAGAGAGAAATAGAGAGAGAGGTACAGAGTGAGAGAGACAGAGAGAGATAGAGAAATACAGACAGAGAGAGATAGAGAGAGAGAGAGAGAAATAGAGAGAGATACAGAGAGAGAGAGTGAGAGAGATAGAGAGATACAGAGTGAGAGAGACAGAGTGAGAAAGAGAGTGAGATAGAGAGAGAAATAGAGAGAGAGAGAGATACAGAGTGAGAGAGATAGAGAAATAGAGAGAGACAGAGATACAGAGAGAGATACAGAAAAATAGAGAGAGAGGTACAGAGTGAGAGAGACAGAGTGAGAGAGATAGAGAAATAGAGACAGAGACATCCCACCCACCAAAAAACCCACAACAACACAGCCATGACCCCAACAACACCATAACTAACAACAACTCCAACCCTAACATACTCAGACTTCCTCGCATCTCCAAAATAGGGCACAGCAACGCGTGCCGGGTACAGCTAGTTAGATAATAAAAACAAAGTAGTCTGGAGGAGACGATATATTTAAATAGCAGGGGAATTATATGGATGCTTTAAAAAGAAATAGGACACATGCAGCACATAGTTTTACAATGACAGAAAAAACAATTTATAAAAACTTACCTTAAAAGAGAAACATTCTACTACTGCTGCTGCTGCTATTATTATTATTATCATTTTTTTCTCTAAAAGGAAACCCAAAGCAGCTAACAACACTAAAAACAATAGTGTACAATTTAAAATCTAAAGCATATAAACACTAAAATAGAATTAAACATAGAAATATTAAAAACACATAGTTAAAAGCAATACAATCATTACACAAACCTAATAAATTACACAAAACACACCACCCTGTTGCTCGATCTTAAAAGGTCTCAGCCTGTCACTGGAAGGGCAGCAGGGAGGGCTTCTCTGGGCAGGAAGTTCCAGTCAAGAATCATAGTTGGAAGAGACCTCATGGGCCATCCAGTCCAACCCCCTGCCAGGAAAGCAGGAAAATAGCATTCAAAGCAGCCACTGAGAAAGTCCTCCCTCACATCCACACCAACTGTGTTTGGGATAGTGACAGGACTGAGAGAAGGTCTCTCCTCAGGATCTCAAGGCCAGGCAGGTTCATACAGGGAGCTATAATCAACCAAATAGTCTGGATCTGAGCTGTAGTAGAACACATTGCATAAGGAGATTATGGAACACCCTCCTTCACTTTCCAAGATTAAAGCCAAGTCCATATTTATGAGAAATGTTCTATGGTAGGACACTGACGAACCAACTCTTTTTTTTATAGATGATCCTTATATTTGAAATCGAGAAATTATGAAAATCTGGTGAAACAACCTCAAAGGTACGAAATGTTTGCCAAAATTATCTATAAGGAACTTAAGTAAGGAATGGGAACTCTACTTAAAGAATCAGTTCATCCAAAAAGGATGTCAGTCAATTCCAAATACTAGATTTGTGATTCAGATACATATTGTTTCAGAAATTGTGGCAGCAGAGAGTAAACTTCAATTTAGATTAAAAGGAACCTAAGTAAAAGTAGGGATGCTCCAGTGCATAAATGGTAGACCTGTATGATTCCTTACCACTGATCTTGACCTATTACAATCCTTACTTGCTCTGTAGCGTAACATTTGGATCCTTCTCAATTATTCACCCACATAGTGCTGATTGTTGTAAGGAACTGGTAAATAAAGGCAAGCATGAAATTACTGTATTTCACTGAATCTAAGGTGCATCTTTCTCGTGTTTGACTTCACTAATGGGGTGTGCCTTAAATTCAATTGTGCATTTGATTTACCCATTTTAGGTTTTTAAAAACTTATTCTGAGAGTTGAGAATGGGGAGGAAGGCTTCCAGCTCTATCTTTCTGTCTTATTTACCAGACTGGCCAAGCTAAGCACTGCATCTTGCTTTCCTAAATGGATCCATAGAACTAGTAAAATAGACTCATGCAGACAAGTTGACTTCCAGGTTTCTTCATACTCCTCCCTCACCCCACAGGAAAGACTGCACAACAAAGTCTTACTGAAACTAAACCAAGTGTTGTGCATGCAGAGAAAATTCTAAAAAAATATATTTTAAGAATTTTCCTCCAAAAAAACGAAGCTTCAAAAAGAGGCGGTGACTTAGAGATTTGATGGCAGTTTGCATTTAGTGAAATACAGTATTGTGTTCAGAATTGAACAGATCCTCTAGAAAGTACAAGCCCTATGAAAGTAGTGATCTGAAACAACATTATATTGGTACTATTCTGCATTTTAATGTTAAATGTCGATTTTAACTAGGAAAACTTTATTAGTGGATTACTGGAGGAGGGGGCAGAAAATATAGTGGCTATGCAGTCCTCCTCTCAGAAGAATATTGAAAATTTACCTCAGACTTCAATATATTGACAGCATTTTGCTTAACCAACATGATTGACTAATTTAACATTATTCAATTACAGCTTGGCTGAATATATAACTGGATAAAAAGTTAAAAACACACAGAACCAAAAGTTACAATATTTTTTTTTAATTTTTATAAATAACTTATCTGTTACAAAGACAGTTTACCCAGCTAAAATCACAAAACCATCAACTCAAGATATCCAAATTAGGTTTTATTAATAAAACAGGTAAAAATTGATTTGTCAATCTTCACAGAGAACTGCAGATGAAGCTTTAAAAAACAACGCTTCTTCTTTTTAATAAACACAATGCATTCAATGCAAGTACTTTGGGTCTAATGAATAATTACTTGGGATTATTTTAATTACCATGTATTTTTAAAAAATAGAAATGCAAAACCTTTAAAACAAAGGCTTTGAGTATTCACATAGATCACTTGAAAAATTCTTGTAAAAAAGTGTCCACACTGGCAAATATTTACAGTGGGTGACAGCCTACTTTGTCTCTTGCTACATTTAGGTTGCAACCCTCTATTTGCTTATATAGGACTAAGCAATGGATTTTATTTCTGAGTTGATTAAGTACAGGATTGGGCCACTAACCACATCCTCCTGCCTCATCTCAACAGATACCTCGTTATTTGTACAAGTATGCAAGAGAGCGTATAAAAAAATAAAACTATGTTCTTAGTTTCAGCTATAGGTATTCCTGGTCACTTCAATGTTTTCCTTTAAAACACAAGAGTCCTAGGAAATAAAGAGATGTTTGGCATTGATTCAGTGTTCAAGTTTGTTTGGTTTCTCTTTCCCAACCTTTTCAGTCTGTCTTAATTATTGCTATTCTCCACCAAATCAGGTTTAGAATCTGGCTGCCCAAGTTATTTATAGCACTGTTGTTTTATGCTACTGCTGTTGCCATTCTTTGTACTGTATGTACTTCCCAAGTCATTTGCTCCTGAAGAGCTGTGCAAATGAAGCAAGCATATCCAGATGCAGATCTGTTGGTGGGTTGAATTTATCTAGTTTCCGTGTTCCAGACAATATCACATTGTGTCACCCACCGTAAAAATCAGTATACAGAGTGAACTATAGGCATAAATGCCAACTTTTCCTGCATTTTTACTATGCTGCATCTGCAGGTCTCTCCACAGATGATCAGCAATCACAAGAGCAATAAACAGAACAGGCAGAGGGACAGCTATTTTGTGCACTGTTTCATCATTATTGCTCTTATTTTAAGGCACTGCTTCTCTTAGAACTAAAACTTTTTTTTTTAAAAAAGGGTCATGATCGGACATAATCACTTAAAAGGAAAAAGAAAGTTAACGAAGACTATTACACTATACATTAAGAAGTACAAGAAATAATAAAAAGGTGAAGAAAAGTAAGTCACTTAAAGCAGGCGCTAGAGCTATGTACAGTAGGAAAAGCTTTCAGGGTATTTCACTGTGAGTATTGTACAGACAAAGCATGCAGTTTTCTTCCCCCCTCCCCCCTCATCATCAAACAAATGTACTGATTTGTGTCAGCAGAGCTGTTACTTGGGAAGACAAGGCAAAGAGTACCACTAATTTGTGAAGCTCTCCTACAATCCACAGGACCTGGGTGGCAACAAACAAAGGTAAAACACTTTCAACTTGTTCCTTTCCATTTCCTCGGTGAATGTAGTGTTTCACTGAAAGCTTTCCAAAACACAACAAAAGCTATCAATCTAATTCCTTTCCCTGTCAAAATTCAGTAGCGACTTCTGTGGAGAAAGGCGGTTGGGGACGACCCGAGCATGAACATGGCACGAGTTATTCTTAATAGGCTTCTGGTAATACTGTACATGAGTCAGGCAGCTGGCCACCAAGTCTTTCAGGCTTCCAGCGAATGAATTTCAGCTGCCTGCAGCACAACACTGAGGTATTATCTCTGTAGCATGAAATTTAATATTAGTAATAAACCTTGTCACATGGTCAATTTTACAAAATTCTATGCATAAATGATTTTTATCCCAAGGAAATGACTCAATAGTCAAAGGTTGGATTTACAGAAGATAAGTGAGCCTCCCAGGCTCAGAAATGCCGGGGCATTTCACACTGTTCGCAACGGTTTAAGGCTGGGTGATTTAAAAAAGTACAAGCGGTACAATTCCACTGCGCGCCCTCATCTTCCTCTGTATCAGGTACAGTCTTTGGCGTTTTGACGCTGGACCTTTGATCTGCTGGGGTGAAAAAGAATCATTAAATATAAGCAGTAGGAACACTTGTTTCTGCCTCAGCAAGAAGCATTACTATTGCATTTCATTGCATAATAGTCGCCACTGCATAGCAGTTGCACCCTCATTTTTGGGTGGCAAAATTGGTATTTTTGTGTTCCTTGCACAACTGTCACAGAGCCATTTGGGGCTGATTCCTCATTCCTGCCTTCTCTTAAGGTAAAGCAGTTTAAAAACTATGAAATGGAGCGCCGCTCTTCTCTCCTTCCTCCAAAGAGCTCCGTTTCAGATTTTAAAAAACTGTCTTCCTTCCTCCTTTGTCAGAGGCAAGGCTGTTGTCTGAGACTGGATTGTCCCTCCTCCTGTTTAGAGGTAATACGGTTAGCTCTTTAAAAGAAAAGAAAAGAACCAGGAGAATAAATGCCAGATTTTTTTCATGATGTTAGTTGCACTCCCTTTTTTCAATTTAAAAAAGGGATAAAATGTGATTATTATACAATGAAATCTGGCATGTTTTAAATTAATTCTTGCCACAAAAATCAATGACAAAAATCACACTGTCCTCTTCTATAGTTAGTTTAGGTAAACTCTTGATCTCTGTACTTAGAAAATGAGCAGAAATTTAGTGACCTACTATGAGCAAAGAAAACAACTCCTTCCCAGGTGTGACAGGGAAAACAAAGGCTCACAATAAACAGAAGCAATCATCTGGTCATTTGTATGCTACAGATCCTAAACAACTTTATGACAAATTATATATATTAAAATAAATGCAATGAAATACTGGTTTTTATACTATGTGTAAATTAACTTTGGTAGAAAACTTTACTCATTTTACCTTTGGGCTTTGGTGGCACAGGACCTAGAAATCCAATATTGTCATAAAAATTATGAATGGCACTGGGATTAAAATGTGGTCCTGGAAAAAAAGGAAATGTACAGCTCAATGAAAGAAAAAGTTAATACAAAAAGATACTTAAAACTGTACTTAAAACTAGATGTACACATCTAGATGATCTGTACATCTAGATGTTCATGGAGGAACAATTACCAGAAATTACTCAAAGCTACCAAATGAGATCTAGCAATTTAGATTTATGTGTTCACCTCCATACCCATGTATTATATTGTCTACCTGAAAATATATGGAGGGAAGAGAGAGCTGAAGATAATAATAATAATAACAACAACAACCCTAAGGAATGGTATAGTAACTTTTAGACTTTTGTTAAAACTTAGCTCAGGTTCTCAACTGTGGATTCTCTCACAGTACTGCAGAATCTCTTAACAAAAGAGCAGGTGTTGAGTCTCTTGGGATGGACAAAGAGGCTCTGATGGTAGGCCAACAAATGTTAGGCCTACAGTAAGTGCCTAATCTTGTTTTATTAACATTTAACACTCATGCACTAGCATAAACATAAACAACTAGGGTTGAATACTGTTTTAATTGGAATGATTGTAGATGTGTTGAGGGATTGTATTTTAATGCTTAATGAATCTGTTGAGGAGATTTTCAAACCCCAAAGAAAACACTCATGTACAGTAGGATATTAAAAGTTCCCATACAAACAAGTCTTTGACTGTATAGAATTATGTGTGCTCTGTTCAAATAACCAGAGTGAAGAAGAAAAAACACAAGGAAAAATATAAATCAAATAAATCAAATAAAATTACATGAAAATCCATGGCATGGAAAATTTCTCATATCAAACATTACACTGGCTGCGACAAAAATAAGACACTTCCCCCTTCCCAAACTACAAACAGCAGTAAGATTTGCTGGAACTTTCCCACCATCATTTCTTTTTGAAACAGAGAAAAAACTGTATGTAATCTTGTACAATGTTGACAATTTGTTCTCTATTGATTCTAGAACTAAACATAACTCTGGAGAATAAAACTTCCTATTTACTGCAAAATTACCATATTTTTCGCACCATAAGACGCAGTTTTTTTCCTCCCAAAGTGGGATGAAAAATCAGCTGCGTCTTATGGAGCGAAGACGCAGGCCGGGGGGGGGGGGGGAGGCGCTGGAGCAGAGGGAGGGCGGCGATATACTTACCCTGTCGCTGCCTCTCCTCTTCTGTGGTCCGTTGCGGCGGCGGAGGGACGCTGGTTCGCTGAGCCCTCTGCCTCCTTTTTCCTTCTCCCCGCCTCAAGGAAAGGGCGGAGGGAAGGAAAAGGAGGCGGAGGCGAGGCGGAGCGAACCGCGTCGCGTCACAGCTGACGCGACGCTGTTCGCCCTCTGCCTCCTTTTCCTTCCCCGCCTCAAGGAAAGGGCGGAGGGAAGGAAAAGGAGGCGGAGGCGAGGCGGAGCGAACTCAAGCGTCGCGTCACAGCTGACGCGACGCGGTTTCGCCGCCCTCTGCCTCCTTTTCCTTCCCCACCTTTTCTTCCCTCAAGGAAAGGGTGGGGGAAGGAAAGGAGGCAGAGGGCGAGCGAACCAGCGAGCCTTTCTGAGAAGACGCACCTGCTGATAAGACTTACCTAGATTTTAGAGGGGAGCGAAAAAATATTTTTTTCCTATTTTCCTCCTCTAAAATCTAGGTGCGTCTTATCAGCAGGTGCGTCTTATGGAGCCGAAAAATACGGTATTAAGTAGGAAGTACGGTATATGACAGGAATTCTTCAGTTAATAAAGTCTCTAACAAAGAAGCCTCTTTTTACCAATTTTTAATATCTCCACAGCTCCCCTTTTCCCCTTGTACTCTGTCTAGGAGAAAGTTGGGGGTTTTTTTGTGTGGAAGCATCAGCACTGGGAGGATGGCAGAGGAAGCTTGAAGAAGCACAGATTTTTAGTGTAAAATTGCAGAATAGTGTTGGTAGTAAACAATCCAGTGAAGCTTCACTTGAGAAAGAATTGGATTATACTCTAACTGACCCAATTGTGGCCATATGTATATTTATGTAATAGACAAGGTAAACAACAGCTGTCTCGTGAATCCTTTACATAGCATGTGTGAACAAGTAAACAGAAAGAAAAGTGGAAAACAGATTACTTCAATTTGCTATCTCCAGCATATGGTAAACTAGCTGGGATTTCAGGGAGCTGTAGGCCAAAACATCTGGGGACCCACAGGTTGAGAACCACTGCACTAGAGCATCATGAAATACATACATCAAATGTGTCTCTATGTTTGTAAGCTGTATTTCTAAGGAGAGTGTACCTAAACGTATTGAACATACCTCTTTACTTGAGTATAATGCGCCATCAAATGTAATGGGCACCTCAATTTTGAAGGTGTGTATTACAAAAAAAAAAAGAGATTTGCCATAATGCAAGGCAGTGGTGGCCGCAAAAAAGCTGGTGGAAAACCACCTCCGCCCCACCGTCAGCCTTTTCCCAGCCACCACTGCCTCTCCTTTCTCTGTCCCCAGCTGCTATCTTGCTCAAGGTGTGCATTTCTAATGCATCACTGAATCTAATGTGCACCTCAATTTTTAGCGATGAAATTTAGGCAAAAAAAGGTGCTAGACTCAAGTAAATATATTATAAATAAATAAATATTAGTTTATATATGAGTATTTATTCTGAGAAATCTGACTAGATACAAATTAAAAGGTGTTGGGCAAAGAGCCTTCAGTCTTCTGCAAAATATAAGGGTGGAGGGCCCAAAGGGAATTCCTTTCCATTCAGGACATCTTTTGATTGTCTTTAGGCCACCTAATGTCAGGGAATTAGCAGCCAAGACACTGAGCAATGCTACTCATGTGCACATTCTTGCCTTGGATGCTGTTCTGTTGGTCACTCCTGATTGTGATGATGTTTTCTAAAACACATTTTAATTCTTAAAGTACTTGATTTACTTTCCTCTTTACACACTTGATATCTTACAAACAATAAATCAACCTAGTTTGCCCCCCCCAAAAAAAAAAAAAACACACACACAAACAAACAGGGGAGGCAATTGTTGGGCACTTTTTGTTATACCTACTGCTAATAAAATGTGAACAAATTAATTATCACATACATTCATAACACATAGTATTAAAATTCTTGAAGTTGAATGGAGGGAAATTATTCAAACTGATGCTACAGTACCTCTTGCTTGAAAAAGATCAATCTCTTTGGTTAGGCAATCTATGTCTATCTGAAGCTGCCTGTTACAGCTTCGTAACTGTTGCATTTCTTCAAGCTGAAAAACATGGAAAATATTATTAGATTATTAATTCTATATATAGGCAAGACAACTTAATTATATTTTGAAGGCTACATGATCCTACCAATGTCAAGATAATTATTATCATGACGTTCTAGCAAGGCAATCAAACTCACAAAAATTGCTAAACTGATCACAAAACGATCAGCTGAAAATGAAAATTTCCTAGTTGACTGTTACAGAAAAGTAAAATGTTTTGGAAATAAAATGCTACATTGCCTTTAGATAATGAAGAAATACTAGGTATATCCAATAGAAACATTCAAACAAAAAAGAGACCTGACAAGATCAAAGGTGAGACTTGTCTGTTACCTTCAGAACATGTTATAGAAACTATATCTCAATTGAATGTTTGGACCTTACTTTACTCCCCATTTGTGCAAGGTATTTGGTAAGGAAAGCATATTCAACTTTAAAAATAACAGTTGATTTTTGAATTCATAGAATCATAGAGTTGGAAGAGACCTCATGGCCAACCCCCTGCCAAGAAGCAGGAAAACTGCATTCAAAGCACCCCTGACAGATGGGTTGAATTGAAGATCAAAGTTAAATTTATGGCCTTCCAGAAATTCTGACTTACGGAAGGAATTTGGGAAGCAGAATTTGATCTTTTCAGCCGCCTTCGTGTAAGATTATTCTCCATTTCATTGACTTCTGTTTTTAGTTTATCCAGCTTTTTCTTTTGAATCTCAAGTTCTCGCTGAAGTCGCTCCATCCTAGCCTTCTGGTGTACCAGTAAAGCTGAAGAATATTAAGACATCACTTTAGCCAAGGTACTGTTGCCTTCACAGCATCATTTGATTTAACACAGTCCAGTCCTAAGACAAAATAATTGCATGAGAATTTCCCACTTTGCCCAGTATGAAACTTGAGACCATATCAAGATGAAATATCACACGGTTTTTTCAAAATGTGAGCAATAATCAAGGTGACAGCCTGTAATCTTAGGTTCATATCTGAAATTGTTCCACCAAGCCTTCTGGAGCTTCCTGTAAATGAATTTCAAAAGTGTGCAGTCTTGACAATTTACTTAAAACGAATGTGCAATTTAGACCCTCCCATTAAAGTTCCTGCCCCTGGGTCCTCAAACTTCTTCAATTCTCCAGACTATTGGCAGGCAAACAGACCACCTAATCCCTATTGTCAGATTCAGGCTTCCTCCCTTTCTTAGCCTCCTACCCTTTCTTCTCAGGCCTCCAACATACTCCATGCATCCTTTTATGGATACATTATTTTTAGTCTGTAGGCCATCTTCCTATCCATCAATCCTGCCCCAGTTCTTAAAAACAAGACATTCTTACCCGAAGCTTGGCAGAAGTGCTCTCAGTCAAAATGTATTTTATTTATTTATTTCATTTCTAACCCGTCCTTCTCTACCCCCGAAGGGGGACTCAGGGCGGCTCACAAAAGGCAACAATTCAATGCCGCATACAAGAACAGAACAAAAATTACAACAAAGCAGATTAAAAACAGTTACATATCAAATCCCCCATAATCCCCGTTCCATATTCTTGGGCTTTCAAAGTCTCTCTCACACACATACTCATACATACAAGCCATACTGATTTTCAGGAACATTTTGCAGTCTTTCCTATTAGCAGTGAACAGGCTGATCATGGCAGTGGATGGACTGTGAAAACCTGGACGCAATAGACTGTTTTTAGCCTTGTGTATGGTGTATATAAAAGATTTTGCTGTGTGAGACTCTTGTAAGAGCACTCAGCATGCTCTGACATTTGATAAAACATTTTTCTTTGAATTATATGTAAGTTTTAAAATCAAATTCAATCAATTATAGGTGTAGGAGAGATTGTACAGAATGGTTTTAATGCAACATTTTCAGAAGAGGTTTAAATCCATGTGTACTACTTTTATATTGATTTATTCTAAAATATATTCTATATTCTATTGCTTTATTTTATTAGTTTTATTGTAAATTGCTATGACTCTTGTATTTAAAATTAATATACAAATCCAATCTAATCCAACAAATCAATCCTTAAAGCTGCAGTTACAGAGAATTTAGCTCAGCTCATCCAATCTTAATGATAATGCTATCTGCCTTTCTATGTCCCAAATCATGTACATATCAATCATGATGCTCTGTGGCAAATGATGAAACCAAACCTGGATTTTGGAATATTTTGGATTTCAAAATTCTGGATATGAAATGTTCTATCTGTATATCGTATTTTTATTTATCCCAAAACCTAACACATTTTTGAGAGGACTGTATGTAATGTTGAAGATATAAGTTTAGGTCTTCAGTTCTCTGTATGCAAAGAATCAATGCCTAAATTAATGAGAGGAGGGATGACATAAGAGAGCAATTTTCAGTTAGCAAAACCAGAAAGCAGCAGGGCCTGTCCTCAAAAATTGTATGATGTAGCTCCTGTGAGCAGCTACCATGTTCCTCCTTGAATGTCCAGGATGTAGTGTCATAAAGGAGTACAAAATGTCAGTTATCCATGAAACTTGCCATTGCCTCATCAAAATGACCAGGAAAAAGTGTACCCTTAAAATGTCTTACTATTCTGAAGAATAAACGGTGGCCACTATTACTAATCAGTAAACCACCTTCAGTGAATGCTTCCCAAAATTTCCCCTTCAAATGACCAATGTGGCCCCTCAAATCAACAAATTTGGTTGGGAAAGCGTTTTCATTCAGCATTATCTGGAATAGTTGGTTGATTTCCTCAAAACTGTGACTTTGTGAACATTAGTGACCAAGTACACAATTCCTCAGCAAAACCTAAGACATCATTCAATCTGTGACCACTTCACAAACATCCTATCAATTTCTTCATAGGAAAATGCACAAAATTATATTTAAGCAGTTCTTAGGTCCAGGAAAAGTCTTAACATTCTTGGAAACTTACCAAAGATTTCTTAATGGAAAAAAATCAGCTAAGGCAACTTTTGACTACGAGCCTGTCCATCACTGTTTATCTTTCCTGACAATGTGGCACTACAAGGTAGTCTTTAATATGCCTCACGCTTATGTCAGATGCTAATGAGATCCAACCATCCTGGTCAGCCCTACCTGCATAAGGCTATATTTAGTAATCAATAAATCAGTAACAGGTATTGTCAACTATAGTAAACCTAAACACAGTTCTGCAATGGAATTTATTTTACATAAGTATGCCAAAGTTATCATGAATAATCATCCAGGGACACAAAACATTCTGAGCTGCTTTCTACACAGAAAATGTGGAAATATAATCCAATTTACACTAATTATTAAGACTTGTTTAATGAACTGCTGTGTGGCAGTACTTATGAAAATCCCACCGATGGAATGGGTCTACTTGCATAATTATGCCCTAGTTTCCTATGGGATAATTTGTTTCTATTGAAGATGGTAAACGGAGTTGAAATTATAAAACCCCATTTTCCTAGCTTCCAACAGACCTCACAACCTCTGAGAATGCCTGCCACAGACGTAGGTGAAATGTCAGGAGGGAATGCTTCTGGAACACGGCCATTCAGCCCAAAAAACTTACAGCAACCTAGGGTTGAAATCATTCAATACATTCTTTCTGAAAACAAAAACCTGCACTGTTTTGTTATTTAATGACATTTCATAAAGTACTAGTCCTTGCTGTCTACACTTATCCATATCTATACTGTCCGATTATGAAATGTTCCCCTATGTTATTCCATATTCTTTATCTTTCTGTTTGATTGGTGTGAATTCTGTTTGCTGCAAAGGGGTGGCTACAAAATAAAGCCATAGTGAATGGAATCAGCAATGGAAGTTCAGCATTTTAGGACCATGAAATTGTGAGATAGATAGATAATATAATAATAAACTTTATTTGTACCCCGCCACCATCTCCCCAAAGGGACTCGGGGCAGCTTACATGAGGCCAAGCCCAGAAATACATATCAATACAATAATATAAAAACATAGAGAGATAGATATGATGAGTGGTAGTAGAGTGCAAGGCCCATGAAGGGTTACTGTTAACAGGGTGACTTGGGAGTTTCTCATTCATAAGGTTGCCAAAGGGAGACATCAACGTGACAATTAACAAAGCTAAGCAATGAAGTAAACCACAAGGAGGACCTTTAGAGGTACTAGAAATCCCGCTGAAATAGTAAGAATGGCAAAAAGGTGAGATCCCTCTTTCCTCGTTGTTTTATTGCTGCTCCCGTATGTCAGTAACTTTGAAAAAGAAGTCTTATATTTCTTCTAGGTAGGTTGGAAGTGCTGAAATCAAGATGGCAACAAATCTGAAAGTCTCATGCAAACAAAAAGTTCTTTGCCATGTTGCGTTGGGAACACATTAAAAAATGTAAGATCACTACTACATTTAGCAGTAGTCTAATTTTTGGGTGTTCAACTTTATTATTTCACCTTGTTTATTGGTGACATTATACAGGAACCACATACCTTTACCTTTTCTGACCTATGAATTAGAGATTTTAAACAGCTAGCCTAGGATGCATTAAATTAGGGACAAAAAGCATTGCCTCTCCAGATATTTTGGACTACAATTCCCATAACCTTTATCACTAACTATGCTATTTGGAGGGTGTTGGAAGTTTAAATCCAAAACATAAGGAGGGTAGTATCCAAAATGATGGAGAGGAAAGCCAAATATTCTCCATTGTTATGCTTTAATGGACTATGACAGGAAACAGTTTAAACTAATTTTATGTTCCGTGCTTCCTTCCACAACTAATAATTCTACCAAGGAGTACCACCACATCCATGTGTTCGCAATTTAATTTATTTCTGAATAAATACAAATGCTGACAACAAATAGCACATTTTTCTTATCTCCACTTGCGGTAATCAGCATATGGCTATTCTCTCTCATTAGGAACAAAACATGGACACTATGTATTTATTAATGAGAATATATAATTTCCCAATGCTTTATCCTATAACTACTGGGGCTAGCAACTCATGTTCCTCTGTTAAATAAAATAAGATATTCTTAAAGTTCCAGATTACTTGCTACAACTAGCCTTTACTTCTACAATTGCAAAATTGTTGCATTTTAATATGCACTGTTCAAAGAAGATTATTTATTTATTTAATCATATGTATACTCCATCTTTCTCAACCCCATAGGGCACTCAAGGCGGCTTACATATATAGGCAACAATTTGATAATGTTAAGAATTTCACAATGAGTTCAACTTCTTTGTATTAATTTTGTATTTTGATCTTTGCACTCGCCCATAGTCAACATATGAAAACTCTAAAAATGTGATATTATTGTGTCATTTAAAAGGAACAAACAATCTGTTGTTTTTTCTCTTTTTTTCAATAATTTGTAACAAACAAATGCACTGGGCCGAGCACTAAGCACCAACCATGTATCTGGTCAACACAATGAGATGAGCAAAACTGTTTACAAACCCAGGCGATCTCTCCGATCATCTGGAGAGACCTTACTCTCGCTCCCACTGGCCTCGCAGGCACGGTTGGTGGGGACGAGGAAGAGGGCCTTCTCTGTAGTGGCGCCCTGACTCTGGAATGCGGTCCCCAAGGATATCAGACAAGCCCCCACTTTGGCAGTCTTTAGGAGGAGCCTGAAGACATGGCTGTTCCAATGTGCCTTCCCTGAATAAAGTAAATGATGCCCTGCTGTGTTCATTCTCTGCCAATGTCCTCAGAAGCACTTTAATTACCTGTTGGGTGTCAGCCCCATATTGTCCTTGAAGCCTTCCTGCCATATGCAAACTACCTCTGTCTGCACCCAGTGTTTATTTATTTTAAAATTTTAACATTCACATTTGGCCCACCCGAAATGGTTTTAAATTGTCTGTTATTGCTTGTGTTTGAGTTTTATTGATTGCATTGTTTTTAAATTGCTATTGTTTTGTTATTATGTGTTATTGGGCTTGGCCTCATGTAAGCCGCCCTAAGTCATCTTGGGGAGATGGGTGTGGGGTACAAATAAAGTTAATAAATAAATAAATAAATAAACTGTTCTACACATCACAGACACTTGGAAAGAGGAAGAAGCCTTGCTGCTTGGGCACTTTCCAGAAAGCAGTACATATCTCTCTTGGCTTGGGAGAAGTCATGTTGTGCTTAAAAGCACTCAAGTATAACAGATACTTACTGCTTCCAAAAGTCAGCACACACACACACACACACACACACACACACACACACACACACACAGAAAACCAAATAAGTTTTTTTTTCTTCTTCAGTTCACAGGTCCAGTCGCCACAAACTGGACATGAAATGTATGGAATTCTGACCTAAACTCAGTTACAGGTTTACTAATAGTTGCATTCTATGGGCAAACACATTAGCATTCCTGTTCAGCAAAAAAGCAACAGTAAATAGGACACTACAACTGGTGTACTGACTTATTTCTGGCTCATCTGATTGATAAGAAAACTTCCAATAACTGACTATCAAAATGAAGGATGACAACAAATTGCTAAAGTTACTGCTACCTACAGAAGATAATCTTTCCTAAAGTTATTTAATATAATAAAAACAATCCACTCACTGTTTTACAGAGAATGGAATACACTTGAAAAATGTTTTACTGAAAATTCAAATAGAGCTTCATTTGTCATTGTTTTTGATGAAAACCCATACCTCACAGTGTACTTTTCTACTACACTGGACATCTGCTTCTTATTAACAAGTAATCTGAAACTGACAAGAGTATATTAACTGTCATTGGTAAAACTGAAGATGTTTATTAAGCCTCGGTGTGTTGGTATTTGCCAGCTGTCACACCTGCCTGTTTTCAACAAATGCCAAAGATCTTGTAATATTCATTATATATACAATTCATATTAAACCATTCTGAGCTCCATTATCACATTTATGGAGTTTGTGCATGTGCTTATGCTTAAAGAGAGACAACTGATCTCAATTTATATACATGGTATAGTACAATATAGTAATATATACTACTGATATTGTGCTTTGTTAATAAGATAATAGATTGTATGTATATATATCTTGTAAGCCACTCTGAGTCCCCTCCGGGGTGAGATGGGTGGCATATAAATGATGTAAATAAATAAATAAATACATTTTGCCAGTTCCTTCATTTGTCAGTTAAACTATGTTTAGGGGCCAGGCTCACCCAAAAAAATTCTTTGTATCATTATTTAAAGATTGTTTTGGGTGAGCCTGGCCCCCAAATATAGTTTAACTGACACTACCTATGCTTTCGGGGTCAAAGAGGTCTCTGAACTTATTATTTCAACATTACAATACAGCAGTGGAGTGTACAAGATGTAGTGCAAGAAAGAAATCACCAATCACATCTTATCTTGAAAAATAAATGTTTTAAAATATGAAAAGAACAATATGACCATATTTGTGCTTTTTTAGACAGTAAGGGAAAACAACACATATGCATTTATATTACACATTACATGATTTGGAAGGATGATGCTTAGGGGAAAAGACAAATAGGAGTTTGTATGCATGATGTGGAAAAAGTGAATAGAATAGAGCTTCCCTTCATCTTTTATAAAACTACAACTCAGTACAAGTACCAAACGCAAGGCCTGCAAGTCTTTTTATGAGGCCCGCAAGACTTTCAATGCCAGAGCAACATAGTTACATTTATAAAGTCTTACAAGCAGCCCTTTGAAGGCAAGAAGGCTGATGTATCCCTTGGTGAAGTTTGACACACATGTTTTATGGTACTGGCACATGGTAGTTAAAGTGGTGTCAAACTGCATCAATTCTACAGTACTCTAAAGAAGAGGTGTCTAACTTATGGCCCTCCAGATGTTTTGTACTCCATCTCCAAGAACCCCTAGCCAGCTTGTCAAATGGCCATGAAAAAAAACCCGGAGGGCCACAAGTTTAACACCACTGCTATATGGTGCTGAAGCCTGAGCATCCCTTATCCAAAAATTCCAAATACTCCAAAATCTTAACAGTTCTCCACACAAATGACTAAAATAGTGACAATTTCCCTTCCTGATGGTTTAATATATGCAAACTTTGCTTCAAGTACAAAATTATTAAAATATTGTGTTTTAGCATACCTTTAGTCTATGTGTATAAGGTGCTTAAATATGGACTCTAGCGCCAAGATATATCATTATGTATATGCAAATATTTCAAAATCTGAAAAAATAATCTGAAATCCAAAGTGCTTTTTGTCCCAAGTGTTTTAGATAAGGCAAATCTGACATGTGCTGGGGTACTCTACTGAACGGTGGAAAAATGTAAGGCAGATAAGTAAGTAATTGAGTGCAGAGCTACATTACAGAATCACCACTAATGGTTGTGGTGGTGCCTACAAATGTGGGCATAGCACAAAATATGTAGTGATTTGTGACTTCAAGTAAATAATGACATTTATCCCCAAGTAATCTTGGGATCATTCTAATGCATCTCTGTTAATCATCTGGTGTGAATAAGCTATTTCTGAAGATATACTGGTGTATAATTGGTTTATCTTCTAATACAATATGTATCCTGCTCAAAATCAAGAACCTTCTCTTGGGAAAAACAAAGTATTGCAGTTTCTATTGTAGGGTTTTTTTTTGTTGCAGATTTTATTATTAATGAATTTGTAGCTGCTTCTTAAGTAGCTTAACCTCCTTGTTCCATTCTCCATGCTACCCTGTTGCCTCTTCTTTGATGTTATGCTAACAGCACTAGCCCCTCATTTCCCCCCTTTTTTTTAATAATGAAGATTCAGCCAGATTTTATCTCTATTTCCCATGATCATGACAACAAAGGCAGCCCCTGGATCTCTTTAAAATGTAGCTGTGGCATCTTGATGGAAGTGGGAAGGGGAGTTAAGTGGTGGCACTGTTGGCAGTAGAGGACACAGAGAGAATCAGAAGGAAAGGGGAGAAAACGGATTGTCTGAAAGGGATTGAAAATGTGGCTGGGCCACTATAAGTGACAAGAGGGGAGATACAAGCTGGGGCTGCTGGCAGGAAAGAAATCTGTAACATGCATTATTTGGGGATGCTTATGATATTTCTGTCCCGTCCCCCCCCCCCCCACTTTCATGAGGATCCTGTGCTCATAATCCCCATGAATTTGTAGGGTCAATTGCATAATATGATAAAATCAATTTTCTAAGTCAGCTGATGAATGCATTTTCAGGTTTGCAGTACAATTTCAAAGTGACCCAAAGAGGTGCATACAACTCAGATATCTTAAATAGATCTCTTTGCCTCCTCATCCTTACAGTACCCCCTTCCAATATGCAACTATGCTACACTTTATCACACTAGAGAAAAAATCCATTTAAAATCCGGTTTCTGCCTCCTGCAGAATTTCTTGGGTTTGTAGTTTAGGGAGGGGCTTTTTAACAGCCTCACTAAACTACAAACCCCAGAATTCTGCAGAAGACAGTAACTGGATTTTAAGTGGATTTTTTTCCTCATAGTGTGATATAGTCTACAGAAATTTAGTGGTCAAGCTTAATAGAGGAGGATCAGTTGCATTGGCTAAGAGGGAACGAGCTGAGAAGATGTGCCCTCTATGAGCAAACTGAAGACCACAGGAGATAGTTTTTTTGAATTTGGGAAATTATTCTTACATAGTTTACCACATTCAAACAATTGCACAGAGGTGAAATCTTCTGAACCGGAGCACAGGCAACAAAATAAATATGAGGGGTATTTCCTATGATATCCAAAATGACACTTTAAACTTTAAAATCTACTGCTTCCAACTTTAATTTAAGAAAAAATCTACAAAATCCATCTTGCTCATAACCAGGGGATGGCCTGTATTGCATCTTGGGGTAATATAATAGTTTGAGTGCTAGAGTAGACTATGACTCAGGATACCAAGTGTTTGAATCTTGTAAACCCAATCGATAACAGGCTCTCTCTCTCTCTCTCTCTCTCTCTGTGTGTGTGTGTGTGTGTGTGTCAGTGAAAAGCAAGAGAAACTCCCTCTCAGCAAATCTTGCCAAGAAAACTCTGGGGCAATTTCATCTTAGGATCACTGTAAGTCAGAAATTGTATGAAATGACAATCACCACCACTTTTGGTACACCAACAGAGAAGGCACAGTGTTCTCTGTGTTAGCTTTTGAAACCAGAGGTTTCTTTATTCAGTGAAGATAGTTAGAAACATGAAATGTTAAAATCATGTAGTTTGCATGTCATGCTGAGATGATGCAGAGGAAGTGTTTGCAGACACTTCCTCCAGCATATTTCCTTTAAGTTCATCAAACCAAATTCCAAACCATTTCTGAACATGTTGTACCAACAAAATCCTATGATAGGTTCACTTTAAGATTGCCGCAAGTTAGAAATGAATTGAAGGCGAACAACATGTCACTTTGAGGAAATGTGCAGTTTAAAATGTGGCTCTGCAGACTACCCAATAAAGACATATAATAATAAATTGACTGAAACAACAAGGCATGCATCTCTACAACTGTCAGAAAGTTATTACCTTGTGTATAGGCAGCATCATCCGATCCCATACTCAGTTTCCGTGCCTCACTAATCCTATCGACATGTGCTAAAACAGGGTCAGTAAGGTGTTGGATACCTTCCGTTTCTGCAAAGTGATCAGGAAGGTTTAGAAGATTTGTTGGTTCAAATGTTGGGGACACCACACCAGGTGAAACTGCAGGAGGTTTATTTGGAGACACAGTAATTTTAAAAGTGTATTTTGTGTTAGGCTGTGTTACCACCACTCTGGGAGACGTTGCAGTGGCATTGTTGCCCACTGCTCTGCTCTTGGGAGGGTGGTGGTGAATAAACGCAGGTCCCATGCTTACTTGACCAGACATATTCCTAGAGGTGGCAGTAACTCCTGGATTGGTTGATATGAAAAGGGTGGGTTGATTCCGTAAATGTTGCTCATCTCCCGTTGAGGCATTCGCTGAAATGTAGACCTTAGGCTGACTTCGTGAGATAATCTCATCAGTATTTGGTGGACTGGCAGCTATGTAAACAGTAGGCTGACTTCTACATAAAGTCTGACTGTTGTTGCAAGAGGAATTTGAAGATGAGCGAGGGCCAGTTGAACGCAGTTTTGAAGAACTGTTTCTCTGTGGAGGTTCAAGTTTAATTTCAATTTGATTTTTACGAGGTCCTGTTGAGATATTTTGAATATTGTATTGGCTCTGAGCAGAGGAAGATTGTGAACTACCAGATGAATGAACTGTAGGTGCTTGTGGAGTTGTAGGAGAACTTATAGGCATATAGACGTGGGAGGTCTGATGGCCTTGCTGGTTTGGTTGTGCTGTTTGTTGTGATGAGGTATGTGATGAGGAACTGGTTGTGGGAACAGCTGTCCAGGGATTTGGATGTGAAGGCTGGTAATTTTGTTGAGAATGCAGAGGATTAAACTGAGACGTCCATCCAGGATTTTGATGACTCTGGCGAGTTGTACCACTTGGATTTGTGATATAAGGTCTAATATAGATAGAATTGCCTTGTGGATGATTTAATGGAGGTACACCATGTATGTGCAAAGATGTAGGCGTATTCCGACCAGGCTGAATATTTGGAGCTAAGGTTACCATAATGGGGTTGAATCTAGGTGTTTGTTGAACCAAACCAGGTGTTCCTTTGCTGCCCAAGTGAAATCCAAAATGCTGCCCTGCGTTAGAAGTACTAACAGTATTAGATATGCCAAAAAATCCCTGTGGAACTTGCACTGGAGCAGTCTGTGGTTCATGATGAAACAGTTCGTTGTTGGACTGGCTGGTCTGAAGGTGTCCATCACTAATGCTATGAGCTAAAGTCCTACTTCCATTCATTCTACTGCCTTCTCTTCCATGGAGAATCACATTCTGTGACTGTAGATCCAAATTAAGGGATGTCATGTGATTTCGCAGACTGGAAATCCCAGAATCATCTGAAAAACCAATGTCTCCTTCACCGTAGAGATATTTTGTGCTCTCCTTAGAGAGAACAGCACAGCAGGCATCCAAGTTATTATTATTCTATAAGAAATTGCAAAAATAAGTATTAACAGACATCAAATGGTTTCAACATGTTTAATTAACGAAAAACCAATTTCAAAAACATGCTATATGGAGACAAGGTTAAAAATGGGGGGAAACCAAGGAGAGAAGGAGAAAAACATGCTGTATAAGATTAAGAATAGTTTTGTTTTTCTGATTGGGGTGAAAGGGGAATTTTGAACAAACAATACACCCACAAGGAACCAATTGTGTAAACCTGTGCTTTACTGACTAAGACTATTGTTACTGAAATGACTGAGAAAACAGAAACATTACTATTTGAGAAGTACAATTAAATAACAAGTATCGATAGTTACAGAGCATGATGTTGGTGTACGAGAGAGGAAGGGGGATAGACACAGCAGAGAATGCTCTTTGCTTTATATCAGTGCTGTCCAACTTCTGGCGGGTCCAGGGCCGGATAAGAGGTCACTGATGACCTGCGGGGCCACTCGGCCCCGCCCCCAGGCCCCGCCCCCAGGCCCCGCCCCCAGGCCCCGCCCCCAGCCCAGGCCCCGCCCCCCTTCTAAAGCCGCCCGAAAAAGAAGGAGTAGGCGGCGCCAAGAGAGCAGCGTCACAGGCCTGGCGTGACGCGCTGCTCTTGGCATCGCCTACTCCTCCTTTCGCGCCCCTCCCTTCCTGGGCCGGGGGCCGCCGAAAAGGAGGAGTAGGCGGCGCCAAGAGCAGCGTCACGCCAGGCCTGTGACGCGCTGCTCTTGGCGCCGCCTTCTGCCCTTTCGGCGGCTCCCCACACTAGGTAGGTAGGGGGCGCCGAAAAGGAGGAGCTAGCTCTCTTCCTCCTCCCTGCCCCGCCTCCCCTCCCCCTGGCCGCCTTTACAAAAAAAATCGATTTTTAAAATTTAAAAATGGCGGCTGAGGGCATAGGTGGGGCCGTGTCCAACAGGCTACGGGCCGGATCCGGCCCCGGGGCCGCCAGTTGGACAGCCCTGCTTTATATGACTGAGTTTACTCAATAGGTAGGAAATCCACACTTCTGGGTCTGCAGGGAAGTGTGTGCACACACCATCTTTGGCTAGATCTATGTTTCAAATGTCTTCATTTTGAAGAAAAATCAATTTGGCATTTCATAAGGACTTCACAAACTTCCAGCAACATGCTATTTCAAAAAAACTAATTAAAACAACTTTTAAATGCACAGACAATTATAAGAAGCATCCCAAACCAAGAAACTAAGAATTCACGTTAATGAGACAAAAAAGTATTTCTAAATAGTTATTTCTACTTAACAAGCATATTGGAAATGTCATATTATGCAAATCTAACATGCACCCTAATTTCGGAGATGTCATTTAGCCAAAAAAGGTGAACATTAGATTCGACTTATAATGGTATTTAAAAGACTGTATAACATGTCAGACAAACAAAGTGAAAGAATACAAAAAAGAAAAATTAAATATTGGAATGGGATAACAAATATTATAGAAAGTCTTTCTAAACTTTACAAGTTAGTAGGAAAATTTGAACTATCTACACTACACTGAAGTGCTTACAGTAACAACATAGCACTGACCTGTAACATGCACCTGGACACAACAACTTCAGGTACCTCAGGAAACTTTTGGCGCAGGTCATGTAAAACCTGAAAATCAATTTGCTGACTTCCTTGGGCCATTCGTATGTTGCCTGGTCAGGACTTTTGTTCAATAGGCAGTTCCAGGCCTCAGTGTAAATTAACAATCATCTCTTCTGTCCCAGCATTTTCTGAAAGGTAAAATGAAAACATGATAAAAATAAGCAATCATACCCTTCTGAGCACAGTCTCTCATTACAAACAATAAGTCTCTTCACAATGATAATATTAGTGATTGATAATAACAGTGAAAACAAAGATTAAAAAATATGTAAAATGATTGTATTATGATAGAATTAAAGCCATTTATTTCAAAAGCTGACAGCAGGACAGAAAGGAAGAAAGCCTTCTAGCCTCCCTGTAAAGGGAGTTCCAAAGTCTAAGTCAATCCATTTCTGCATGTTACCAGCAGATGTGTGTGAAGGTGGCAGAACTTAAAAAGAAAAACCTGGAGAAAAAACTCCCCGGGAAATATTAAAGCTTAGACAGGCTCATACAGGACAATATAAAACTTCAGATTATGGAGTTTGTTGCTACCTTTGTCATTACCTTTAAAAATGTCATAATAATGAAAGGCAGCCCACAAGAAGGAAGATGTATAGTGGCAAATGTAATTAGAAAAGGCTCTGGAAAGATAAATCGCCATGTATATTTGAATACAGTACAAAGAAAGTAAACTTGATCTGTGTGAAACTTCAAAACTGAGCTTCATTAAAGTTATGACAGAGGAACCCACAAACAATCGTACAATAGTATCTAAAATCAGAGAAACCCAAGGTTTCTATTGGGAACCATGTCCACAAGTAGCACAACATGCGTTTTTAGAACCTTATGTGAACAAGTTATTTTATTAAGGATGGAAAGATATTTAGAAATCATCAACTGCCACAAGTTTTGAGGCTACACCAGATCTCAATAACAATAATGAAAGGTCACTGCCCCAATATTTAACGCTTTCATTGGGAAAAATATAATTAAAATAACTTCTATTTCCCCTTATTGGGAGCAATTTTGCCATACTTTAGAGAGATTTCCCCCCAATACGGAAATCAACTGGACATTACACACACACACACACACACACATTACAGGACATGCAAGCAATGCTTCACAGCTTCTGCAAAAGCCAGGGAGAAGCAACCTGAGTATTCACATCAGGTCCAAGCTGCATAATGAACAGTAAAGTATGATGGAAGCTGCAAGCTCCACAACATTTGGAAGACAAAACTATTATCCATCCCTTTCATACATGATTTTGAATGGGATATTTGACCATTCATATTTTTCTTAAGAATTTACCCACACCCTATTGCTGTTGGTAAAGGGGTTCCTAAACAATTGCTCTGGTTGAAGTGATGTGAAAAATGAAAATTGGAAATTAAACCCTGTTAACAACGTGCAGATTTTTGAATACCAGGACAGCTTTCCAGGCATTTCATGTCGGTGACACATTTTTTTAGGCTTGCACCATTTAACCACATAATCATTTAGTTTTAATAGCAAAGCAGAGGTTAAACCAACCCCTTATAGGAGATACAGACACATATATAAACTCAGATAACATAATGTATGGGGACACAACATACCACAAAACAATTTATATTTATAAATTTATATTTAAAACGTAAATTTCATTTATATTTTTAAATATACATGATTTGTAAGGTAATAATACATATTTCCATGATTTTTGTCATTTCATGTTAAGTTTCTATGACATACCTACACACCGCAGCTGGCACACTAATGTGTCACAACAGTTTGGAAATCTAGTTCTTTACTTCACTGAGCATGTTCAGAGATCATATGAACATTTCTTACTCGAACATACACTTAACGATGCTATTATATTTGATGTATGTTTATTATTATTATTCTGTTGTGTTTTTTAAAAAAGTTTTTCCTCCATTATTTTGTGTATTTTACAGTGATTACTGTTTACATATTTATTGAAAGCATTACGGAGAAATGAAAGATAAAAATATCTTAACACAAATGTAATACCTTGATGCATTTTTACTCTGTGGAATGTCATCTAAAGCAAAAAAACTAAGCACAGCTGAAGATTAGGTGGTTTTTTTAATACAGCATTAGCCTTTGCCAGAGTCACACTCCACTTATCAGCTGAGAAAGCAGCCTGTATTTTCAACACGAAGACATGCTACAACAAAGTAAGAACTGGCTATGTGTGCAGTCTTTGTCCTGTACACACACAGTTTTCTGGATCTTTCTGTATTTGAGGAACGGACGGACTGACGGACATTTCTATTGGAAAGGTTTTATTTTTAATTGCTTTTGCACAATGTACAAAAGCTTGCATGTAATATAGGGTGTTTCAAAGTGATGGACACAATTTCTAAGCAGTATATTTCACAATGATGACACTTCCAATTATACAAAAAGTTACAAATGACTTATTGAATTATTAAATTTTGCTAACCATTTTTGAGCCAGAAACAAATCTAAACACAACTTTGCAAATCTGTATACCTTTATAAAGCGGAATGTTTGTATGTGTGTGGAGGGCGGAAGGGCGGATATGTGGCAGCCACTTTCACAGGCCACAGCGACCAGCGCGGGTGATGGACCTGCACCAAACTTGGTACACATAACCCCCCTAACCCCCTTTACGTCCTGGTGCGGTTTGGGGGACATGACCTACGGATTATGGGATTTGTAGTACTTTCAAACACTTTGGTTCCCACAGACCACTGAGGCCACCAAAAAGGACCAATACAGACCACACTTAGCACACACAGCCCCCATGACCCACTCTACGTCCTGGTGCAGTTTGGAGGAGGGTGGACCATGGATGATGGGACTTGAAGTACCTCTACTCACTTCCCAAGTTCTCTGCAACCCTCATCCAATCACTGATCGAGACCAAACTTGGCATACATAACCCCTATGACTGCCTTCACGTCCTGGTGAGGTTTGGGGGAGGACTGACAATGGATGATGGGGTTTGTAGTACTTTCACACCCCTCTGTTCCCACAGACCACTGTGGCCCCCAACAAACACTGATAAAGACCACACTTGGCACACAGAGCCCCAGTGACCCACTCTACATACTACTGAAGTTTGGAGGGGGCCAGAACATGGATGATGGGACTTGCAGTACCTTCCCTCACTTCCCAAGACTGCTACAAACCTAATCCTATGACTGATCAACACAAAAACTGCCACACAGAGCCCTCATGACCCACTCTACATCCTGGTGCAGATCGGAGGAGGGTGGACCATGGATGATGGGACTTGAAGTACCTCTACTCACTTCCCAAGTCCGCTGCGACCCTCATCCAATTACTGATCGAGACCACACTTGGCACACATAACCCCCATGACTGCCTTCACGTCCTGGTGAGGTTCTGGGGAGGACTGACAATGGATGATGGGATTTGTAGAACTTTCACACCCCTCTGTTCCCACAGACAACTGTGGCCCCCAACAAACACCGAGAAAAACCACACTTGGCACACAGAGCCCCAGTGACCCACTCTACATCCTACTGAACTTTGGAGGGGGCCAGAACATGGATGATGGGACTTGCAGTACCTTCCCTCACTTTCCAAGCCTGCTACAAACCTAATCCAATGACTGATCACCACCAAACCTGGCACACAGAGCCCTCATGACCCACTCTACATCCTGGTGCAGTTTTGTGTGAGATGGACCACGGATGATGGGACTTGAAGTACCTTCACTCACTTCCTAAAAACAATGCAACCCTCATCCATTCACCAATACAGACCAAACTTGGCACACAGAGCCCCCATGACCCAATCTACATCCTACTACACTTTGGAGGAGGGTGGACCAGAGATGATGGGACTTCCACTACCTTCAGTAATTTCATGATACCATTGCAACTCCCAATAATGATGGATCAAGACCAAACTTGCCACACAGAGCCCCCATGACCCACTCTACATCCTGCTGCACTTCTCAAATGACCCGGGCACCGCCGGGTCCCCAAGCTAGTGGATAATATATCATAGGCCCTTATGTTGTGGGATTAAATCAACAGGTGACTTTAAATGATAACCTTTTGTGAGTATTGTAGCCTCTGACTAATTTTTTTTTTGCTATTTTTGGTAGCCAGTCAAAATAGATGGTCACTATTCCAAATGAGTGTTCAACATCACAATAGGCTATGGAGATACTGGTTAACAGATGGTCAGGAACCATAGTCTCCCTCTACGTCAACCTCAGGAAGAAGGTAGGAACTCACCTCCGTCTTGTCACACTTCTGAAGTTTTTGAACTGGCACCATAAGTACAGCTAAAATAGATTTGTGGCAACTTCCCTTTTTAAGGCTGCATTCAGGAAATGAGTTCCTTATAAATGTGGTTTACTCTGAGAATGCACCAACCATTTCAAATGCAATAAGATTTTTCTTAATTTGGAATGGGGAAAGAGGTAGTACAGCTGATAACCAAATCAAGTACAAGATGGAAGAACTTATATCATGATGAATGCCATGCCTGAGAATATCCAGAGTATACTCTTACTACTAATAAACCAAAGCGTATTTCAGTAAAGGTTCTTTCAGGTTAAACTTATTTATTTTGTACTGTAGAATGGGATGCTCTTGAGTTAAGCAGAGGTTTCAATCACGAAACAAGGAAGAAGGTAATTCTTCCCACAAAAAGTATATTTACAAATACACCTGAATTTATTTGCGTAAAGTTATACTAATTCAATTTTATAGTATTTTGTTATTTAAATGTTTCTTTCAACAAGGACCAGACATCATGATAAAAACAAGATTTGGGGAACACTTGCTTACTTATATAATAACAACTTTATTTTTATACCCTGCCTCCACCTCCCCGAAGGGACTCAGGACGGCTTACATGGAGCCAAGCTCAAACACACATAGATTAAAAAGACAACACAATAAAATAAAATAAACACATCATAATAACATATCGCAACATCATAAAACAGTCAATAGCCTGAACAGTAATAAATACTGAACTCGGAGGGCTAGGAGCTTGTGCAATAGTTTCAGGACAGGGGCTGGTGGAAAAGTGCAAGAGCTGATAATAATTAGGACTAGAAGGGCATTTACTTTGGCCACATAATGAGAAGACGGGAAAGCTTAGAGAAGACAATTATGCTGGGGAAAATGGAAGGAAAAAGGAAGAGGGGCCGACCAAGGGCAAGATAGATGGATGGTATCCTCAAAGTGACTGGCTTGACCCTGAAGGAGCTGGGGGAGGTGACGGCCAACAGGGAGCTCTGGTGTGGGCTGGTCCATGAGGTCACGAAGAGTCGGAAGCAACGGAACGAATAAACAACAAAAGAAGGGTAATATCATTTGACATTTGAATGCCAGCTCTATAGGTCAGGGGGCAGTGATAAAGTGCAGGAGCTGATAATAAATTACAATTGGGGGTGGGGGGTCTGTTTAACTGGTGAACTGTTTAATCATAGGGACAGTGGAACATCCATGTTTTAGGTCATTGCGAAAAGTGGACAAGGTGGGCGCCAGTCTAATTTGTTGAAGCCACATTTATAGAAGCCAAATAAGTGCCAGTATGAGTTGTTTTATCATGAGGTCTTGAACTGAGTTCTTTAGCTCATCTGCACCATGGTTTTGTTTTAACTGTTTGCAAGAGAAGCCAGTGGGAATGATGGGACAGGGAACACTAGTACTCCTTCTCAAAAATAGTAAGAATTCTTTGGAATGCTTGCTTCTTTCTGTACCCATACGTGGACACAACATGAACCAAGCTCAAGTTCCCAATCTTTTTTTTTAAAAAAGTAGCCAACCAAATATCAGGAAGAATTCACGAGAATAAAAAATGTAAGATTTCTATGCTCAAATCTGACAAATACCAGTTTTGGCTAATGAAAACACATTGCGCTTGATAAAATTAAGTAATGAAATAGAACAACTATCACGTGGACAGTAGTAATATATAAGGCACAATTGATCTGAGTTATCAGCATTGAATTCAGGGTCACTTAATGACTAACTTCATCACGTGTATTTGGTGAGAATCTGTGAGAGTATCCTGTTACCCGATGTGAATCTTCTTGCAGCTGATAATCTTTTTTATTTTTTCATACAAAATATTGACGTACCTATGAAAGTAATAGTTGTGCTTTGGATTTTTTCAGAGATTTCTTGCTACATTCATATGAAAAACAAAAGCACATTTGTATATATCTGTATAGCTTTTACGATTAAAAGAACATTGAGAGAAGTGGGCCATTTGGAATGAAAGTTGCCTCACTTTTTTGTGCTCCTGCACTCTCTAGTTAACTGTGTGCTCTCACTACCCCTCTCTATGAGTGGACTTTCCTCCTTTCCATTGTCACCAGTTGACCGTTGTGCACATTCTGATTTTAATTTTAAAATTGTGTCTGTCACAATATATATTTATTTACTTATATGAGGATTGTAGAACTATAAGAAATGCAAAAATACACTGTTAGTAACTCATTCTGAAATTGCCCCACTTAAAAATGAAATTGCCCCCTGTGGGGTGTGTTGAGAACCAGGGGCTATACCCAGTGAAATGAGCTGGAACTCATTCCAGCCTGCAAAACTCAGACTAAAGGAGGAATAGCTATTGCATTAGGTTGTTGTTTTTTTTAAAGAAATGTATTGTATTGTCTAGGTTGATTATTTTTGGTGGGCATAAGAGATCTTGATAGCATATCCTACTCTACATAACCTGTAAGCATTTACTACCATCATCAGTACTTACAGAGTTGAGTGGAACTACTGGGAAGAAGAAAAGGAAAACTTGGAATTGCCCATGAAAATGATGTATATTTTTGTAAAGATTTTAATATTCCACTGCAGTAGTCTTTGTAGACTTCTTCCTTTTAAGATATTATTTTATAAAGGGCTGTAGTTAGTTATAACTTTGCGGTAAAATTGCTAGTTTTTTCAGTATCTACCAAGTAAATAGTTTCATTTTCCTGACTTAGCCACTTCTCAGCCACTTCTCACATAACTTCCTGAAGGGCAAGCAAGAATATGCAATCAAGCAAAAAACAATTATGCACTGAAGAATAGAAGCTGGTAAGTAGTAGCAAGTGGCAGACCTAACTTTAATACATCTGAAAACTAACACTACAAATTCTGTAAGAATTTCAAAATTCTTTTCAATAGGAACAGCAATGAAGAGTAGCTATATCACACTAATGTTGTTAATTCTGCCTAACAATTTTAAGTGAAGAGGAAGAAACCGTGGATAGAAAAAAAACCTTACATATTTGGCAGCATATTTTTCTTTTAACGGCAGAACATAATGTACCCACAAACTAGTATTTACCAAACGTGGCTGAAAGATCAAATTACACCTTCTTTGGCTTTTGATTAAGCAATGCATGCTAAATACATATGTGCCAATATAAGAAGCCACAACGTTTTAAATGGTTTTAAAGAAAACTCAAATGAGTTCTTGCTTTTTGACCAGAAATCCTACCAGAAATCCTCGTATATTGCTTTTGGAAGATGCATAGGATTTGCTTTCAAAATGTTCCATTTTACCAATGTGATTCTATCTCTAGGTCAAAACAAAAGAAAACCAAAACCAAAACGCTCCTTGCCCTACTCAGCTTCAGACATTTGGAGAGCTAAGCTTGAAGAATGAAAATATGAAGTTTTGAATCTTAAAGTCCAAGGCAGGGCCGGACCTAGGTAATTTTAAATGGTAAGCGAACAGTATTTTGGCATCCCCAACCAATCACTGAGATACACACACACACACACACACACACACACACATATGGATTGGGTGCATAGACAAATTTGGGCCCTCCAGGTATTTTGGACTTCCTACTGGCTGTTTGGAATTGTGGGAGTTGAAGTCCAAAACACATGGAGGGCTGAAGTTGGCCCATGCCATATACACACACGCACACACACACACACACACACATTCCTTCCTTCCCACCATTTTCCCTGCTCTATTCCTATTCTCTTTGAGTGTGTGTGTGTCTATTCCCCTTCCTTCCTTCTCAGCCCTATACCTCAGAATATCAAGGCAGAAAATCCCACATTACCTGAGTGTGGACTCAGATATTCCATGTAGATATTGTGGGATATAGGGCTGTGTGGAAGGGCCCTCATTCTTTTCCCTCCCCTCTTCCTATGGGTCTGTACATTCCCCATCCTTCCTTCCTCCTCACCCTTTTCCTTGCCCCCTTCCTATTCTCTTTCCCCTTCTTACCTTCCCCTTCCTCACCCTTTTCCCTCCCCTCTTCCTATTATCTTTTTGTGTGCATGTATATATATGTGTGTATCAGGTCTAGGCTAATTTCGGGAGCAAGGGCCCGGGGGATGGGCTAGGTGCCCTCTGGCTGGCAGGCTCGTCTGGCCGCTCAGTCCTGCTCCCGGCCCCCAGGTAAGGGTGTCCACGTGGCCTCCTCCCTCGGCCCACGTGCACTGGCGGCAGTAGCGGCAACAGAGGGAGGAGATGCACGGGGGGCAAGGGAGACGGGAAAGGCGGGCGCCTCTGCCCCCTTCTCTCTCGCCCTGCGCAAGGCATCCGCGACAGGGGCAGGCATGCGTAGGGTGAGGGATGAGGCGTGCGCAGGGCGAGACAGGGAGAAGGGAAAGGTGCGCGCCTCTGCCTCCTCCTCTCTCGCCCTGCGCGAGTCTTCCTCTCACCCTGCCGGCACCCCTGGGGGCGTGGCGCCCGGCCCTGGATGCGCCCTTTGGCCACGTGGGGCCCTGAGGCGGCCGCTTAATTTGCCTCCACTAAGATCCGTCCCTGGTCCAAGGACTCCCAACTTGTACATTTTTTAAAAAAAAAACTAAGTCAAAATGGCAAGCACAATTACTTCTTCACTTCACCCTTATTTTTACATGCATCATGTACACAACCATATTACTATAGGTTAGTTTCAACAAAGTTGATCTAGTCAATCTAGTCATGCAACAGTTCCAACAGAAATCTATCTGATATGAAGTCTTTGGAAAAATATACTGTAGATAAAATTTATCACGACTGATTAATTCATAAAATGTTATGATTACAGTGGTGACTTAACAGTTTAATTTGTTCTGTGACTGAGCTCTCAACTTAAAATGTTCTTGTCGTAAAGCAAAATTTCCCACTGAAATGCAATTAATCCATTTAAACCCCACAAGCCCCCCATTTTTGTTATATGTATAAATGCATATTCATGTGGAACAATTTAAAAAGAAAGATCAATTTTAAAATGGTAGAAGTACGAGGTTGTGGCAAGCAAGCACAAAGTGAAGAGGCATTAGCATCATTTTTTTCATACTTTACTAATGCCAGCCTCCCTTCTTCTCTTGCTCTCCCCCCATCTCTTTATGAAGCAAAACATACCAGGAATAAAAACCACACAAAATCAACTAACCCAAAGTTCTGCAAAGTGAACAAGAGCATGAGGCACAGAGGCTGCTCCCTTGAAGCCCTAAACTCTGCCACTAGTGCTCCCTTTGGTGCTAATAATCCCTCTGCTCATATGTCAAAGCAATACCAGGCCAAGAAATGGCTCTTAACTCCAAACATTCTTAAGTCAGGCTGCTCTTAAACCATGGTTCTGCTGCATAATCTGTAGGACAGCAACCTTATGCTAAGGTTAGAGAAATATCTTTAATATTAAAATCAAAATTGTCTAGTTTACTACCAACATTAATTAATTGTTAGGGGGTCCAATTGGAAAGTTAACAGCATTAAAACAGTACTTTAAAAAGGAATAATAAACATTTATAAAATAGCTTGCAAGCTTTTGAATTCTACAGAACTCTTCTTCAATCGGAATATGGGGAGAGGGTGAAATACCATTTTTTCTGTTAGTGGGCAATGGAAATAATCTTCACTGGGCAAGCAATCTGCACTGTTACTGCCAGCAAAGTTCTAAGTCACACCACATTGAGGTAGACTTCAAAAATTTCATTTCCTATTCCGTTTTGCTTTTAGACGAAGTTTTTTCCCAATAAGGGCTGAAAATTGCTATTTTTCCATTAAATAAGTCACTACCAAGATCAAAATGAACATTTGGTTACATTAAATGAAGTGGTATAGTTAATTCCTGATGTGGAAATACAATTTAAACATTTTTTAATACTGTGGTTTATTTAACGCAGCAAACCTTATTGGCGCATCTTGAAGGAAACAGGCAAATGAGCAAGCTCAAAGTCACACAAACACCTAACTCTAAACTGTTATGCTCTTCAAAAAAACTTCACGCAGGAAGTAAATAATAATAATCATCATCATCATCTTTATTTGTAACCCGCCCTACCTGCCCGAGGGAGATGAACATAGAATAAACCAAATTTTAGTAACATTATTTCCCCTATTTCTTCTTCACAAACAACTTTCAACTTGAAAACACAATAGCGATCATTCTCCATTTTGCAAGACTGGCAACTCAACAATGTTGAAAAATCTATAACGACGGTTCAAGAATTCACCCACTCTCCCTAAAGCACAGCTAGATTAAATCTGAAAGGGTTGATTTTTAACTAGAAAGTAGCCATTTATGTTGGCATCTGGCTGTGGCAGTCATTGTCACTTGATCTGCTAATGCTGGTATGGAGAAAAAAAGGCAGAAACAAATACTAGTCTCCCATGATTTCCCTACCTTCCAGGCAGTTTCATTTCCTGGTGCAGAAAGGCTTTCAACTGAACTCAATCCATGTTTATCTCTAAGCAGTTACAAACAACTACTTAGAAGAATGGTTCAGAATGCACATTTCAAGTACACATCCAAATGCATAGCCCACTAAAAGTCATGCAGGGCAGATATTAACATCCAAACGGGTCCATACCTCTACATGAGTGGTTCTCAACCTGTGGGTTTCCAGGTGTTTTGGCCTATAACTCCCAGAAATCCCAGCCAGTTTATCAGATGTTACGATTTCTGGGAGTTGAAAGCCAAAACATCTGGGGATCCACAGGTTGAGAACCAGTGCTCTACATTATATCTCATTCAAGAGAACATGCATTCAGATGCATAATCCCATATTATCACAAATAGTCAACTGAGCATATATGGGTCAGCAATACTGACTCAATTGCTCATAGACAAAGTCTCTATTTTCAGAGCTCTTGACAGCTTCAGAATAATTTCTCAAATACTATACATGTGCACTTCATCTCAACACTGGGCATTTACATTTTTTTCTTGAATGTCCACTGGCACTATTTTGAAATGTTTTGCACATATTGTGCTAATGGATTATTAATTACAAAAAAGTAATTATGACTTAAAACGGGGCATAGAAGGACTCCTTTCAGTGTCAATCTACCCAGCAATAAGTATCACTAATTCCAATGCATAAATAAAATGGTCTTGTATTATTTTCTCTGAGACATTTCTAGTCTGTAATGGAGATAATAAGATTAATGTTCCCAAAGCTGTTTGTCCATGAAGAGAATAGAAATCATTACTAGGAAAGATTTGTCCTTTTCCCTCTATAGCTCTTAAAAATCTGTCCAAGTTCCTGATCAGTGTGCAGAGAGAGGCAAGCAACCAAGGGGACACCCCATTGCACAAACCGAAGTCCATCCATCTAATTCTGAACAGAGCCAAGTACTGTAACATAACAATACATCAAAAACCATCTGATTTCTAATTTCATCAAAATTTGTATAATTTAAATGAGCAATTACATGGAAACAGATTCAAACCAAGAAGGACTTCTCATGCTATTCAATATTCATGAATTCATCTGTTCAGAACAAAAGACTAAACAGACGATAGTGGTGGAATTCATTGTTGTTACTGTTATTATTAAAATATTTAAAACCCATCCTATATCAAAGACCTCAGAGTGGCTTACAAATAGCAACAAAAGAAATTTTAATACTTAAAAAAATCTAAATAACTCAGTAATACAGTAAGCAACAACAATTAAGTTAAAAACTGATTGAAAATATTTAAAAGTTTTAAAAATTTAAACTCAATCATTTTTAGAATCAATGAGGCTTACAGGCATGACATATTTTAATTTTGCATTAAAGACATAAGTCTTGGCGTCAAGCCTTCAGAAGGAAGGCATTCCACAGCTGGGGGAAGAACAATTTTTATTTGTTATACACATCTCTTCACGGTTTGAGGTACAGTACAACACAATCACATATACCAAACGCAAAGATTAAAATACGATACAACATAATGTAAATTTAAAATAGCAGTCTCAACTCTGTATCCTGCTCGGAAGACAGTTTGAAATGGGTCAAGGAGGACAACTGATTCTCGACCACATTGTCCAAAAAAGGAAGATTAGACACTCGTCTATAATTATTAAGGTCCAGGGGATATAGGGAGGGCTTTCTCAGTAGAAGCATAACTTCTGCTTCTTTTAAACAGGATGGAAAGTTCTCTTTCCTGAGAGATGCATTAATAATGTGTTTTATTTGAGATCAAATTGCATCTCCTCCCTGGACCACCAGCTAAGAGGGGTAGGGATCAAGAAAACAGCTTGTCCACATCAGCAATACTCACAAATTGATACTGATCCAGTGTAATCCCACTCACAAATTTTCAGGGCATCCCATCATCAACTTCTGTTAAATGATGGCATCTAAGTTGGCTGTTATGAGATTTTATGAGGAATTATAAAGGCATCATAGTGAGCCCCCTGGTGGCGCAGCAGGTTAAACTGCTGAGCTGCTCAACTTGCTGACCGAAAGGTTGGCGGTTTGAATTCAGGGAACGGGGTGAGCTCCCGCTGTTAGGCCTAGCTTCTGCCAACCTTGCAGTTTGAAAACATGCAAATGTGAGTAGATAATAGGTTCCATCTTGGAGGAAAGGTAATGGCACTCCATGCAATCATGCCGGGCACATGACCTTGGAGGTGTCTACAAACAATGGCAGCTCTTTGGCTTAGAAATGAAGATGAGCACCACCACTCAGTCTCGGACATGACTAGACTTAATGTCAGAGAAAACTTTAACCTTGTGAGCTACTGAAGGTTTTAGTAGAGCGTTCAGAGAAGGGGGTACTGAGTTAAACCTCTCACCACCCTGAATAATTCAGCTGGATATGATATGCTATAAAGAAATCCAATTTCACAGGATTCAGTGAAGTTCAGCAGATGCCCAATCCTTCTGGGCTTAAGGCCATCATAAAAATCCTGATTTGCTCTATTCTGTTTTTATTGTGGATAAACAGACACTTTTAGCATACAGGCTATTATAGCTGATAGAAACCATTACATGCTTCCCAAATGACAATGCCCCTCCTGCTCTCATCTTCCCTAGGTGGAAAAGTAAGCATGGCATTCAATATGGATCCTGCTGCAATTGCAACATATCACTTTCCAAAATAACAGGTCTAAAGACTCACTCCATCACGGGGATGACCAAAAAGGCAATAATGAAATAATCATGTCCAAATTTAGGCTGGCCCATTTTTTTGTAGTTACCTTCCCAGTATTCTGAGGTGTATAAAAAACAAAGTTTAGACTGGCTCATTTTTGTAGTTGCCCTCCCAGTATTCTGGGGTGTATAAGAAACAAAGTAGTGCAAGATTTTCATTTTACACTAAGTTGTGCATACACTTGGGGAATGGTTATACAAATGCATGGATAACCAGGTTATGTAAAACAAAATCTAAAACCCATCATTGTGTGCTCACTCACAGAAAACCATATTTAATAAGCCTCGGTACTATAAGAGGGTTTTGCGAGGCCAATCGCTCTCATTGCAACAGTGTAGTAATGGTGAGGCCGTAGACCATATTTTAGTTCTTGCGCAGACTGGGAACCACTGATGTGGAGAAAGTGTTTGCAGACAGATAATTGGGAATAATACAAGCTGAATGAGATGTATGGCAAGATATTTTCCACTTCTAAGTGTCTGCACTGTGTAGTGTGAATAAGCCCATTTCTTATGCAAATTCTTGATGATTCAAGGGGAGACCAATGTCAAATATTTGGCACAATCAGAAGCAAAAGCTGCTCACTATATCTGAGTAAAAGTTTAAAGAATAAGGTTATTAATTCACTTTGCCCCAATTATTCTGGCTTAACTAAATTCATGTGATGAACCATAGATACCATGACTTGTACAACAGATTTGAAGTTCCTGCACTAAGGACAGTAACTGCTCAATGTGGTACTCATTTTTGTTTTAAACGCAAAGGGAGTATAGTGATAACAGGCTCTATAACTGTTTAATATTCAACAGGGTATGTGAACATTCATATGATAAATGCTATTACGATTTTGAGCTGGAATATTTCACATTTCTATCATCACCCTCATTAGTTACAAGGCCATGAATTTTGTTGCTCACTATGTTCACTTTTCCCCCTATAATCTTCCACAAACTTACTATATATTGAATTTTCTATGACACAAAGCTCTATTCCCATTTCTGTTACAGTGACATGTAGAAGGGACTGGAGTGTTGCTTATACCCTACAGAAGACTTATACGGTACAAAAAGAAACCATTTTGGAAAACATTGGTGACTACTGAAGGGCCCTTAGGAAAGAGTCGGGGTGTGTGTACTACCTGTGGAAGGAGCCAGTGGAAAGAAACTGACATAACAGCTTGTGCAAAGGGAATCATCAATACAATAAAAAGCACACATAAATAAATGTATTATTATGCAATAAGATCAAAAATATAGGCAGCCAAATGTTTAATAAATTCAGAAATATCCCTAAATTCAACTTCAAAGATACACTGTAGAAAGTATGTGACTATTATTTTTAAAAAGTCAACATCTCCCTCATTCCAATTCTATAATGCACTCCCAGAAAAACACTAAATTGTGGGTTTGAGGAAGCGTAATTTAAAAATGCAGATGTGGACTTCTACAAAAATGGCAAAAAAGATTCCATAACTTCAGTATAAAGTTTTATATAGTACAAGTAATATGCAACAAAGAATTCAGGGTTGACTAATTTAAATCACTAGTAAAAAGTTTCAGCTTCAATCACTAATTTAAATACAATTACTCATATTTCTAAACAGCGATGCCACATCTCTGTGTACAGTTCAACATAGCAGTTTATAAGCCATAAGAATATATTATTGTATTTCTTCAATTCTAACACACACTTTCTTTCCTATATAAACATCTCTAAAAATGGAGTGCATTTTAAATTCACTGGTATATTTTATGTATTTTGGTGGTGGTAGTACTAAAATTAGGGTGTGTCTTACAGTCATTGGCCTCTTACAGTACAATTGAAGAAATATGGTATTAACCCGATGCTACTAATTTAAAAAAGAGTACTACACATCAATTCTCATTACTATCATACTCTTCTAGATTCTACTATCATATTTATTTCTAGACTATAACAGAATTATAAGTTTCCTCAGTGTTTCCTGTGTGATTATAGATAACTTGGTGTGTGGAAGGGAGAGAAACATTAATTCATTTTGATTAGACTGTGAAGAATAGATTAGCTAGATTATTTGTGATGCAATTTCCTTTCAATTGTTATTTTTATATTAATAGAGAAATTCAGTCTTTTGAACTGAAATCAAACAAAATGTTATGTGGAATTGTTCAGTGAGGTCTTTTAAATGGGCACGGTGTTTCTAATCTCGTCATGTTTTATGTACTTTTAAATTATTGAAATTAGTGTTGTTTTTAATGGGATAGCTTATAATTGCTTTAAGCATATTTATTATATTTGCAACTGTATTGCATTTTAATCTATGTTATCATACTGGGTTAAAAGCAGGCTATAATATAAAATAAAAATGCAGTACAAATCAATAAAAAAACAAAGGAGATTATTTACCGTAAAAGTAAATGTTTGTTGCCACCCCTGTTGTAACTAAATGTATGCTTTCACAGTCAACAAGGCTTTTTGAAGTCCAAAAGAGGAGGTTTGCTGGACTGAACGAAAGGACTACCTAGTCCAACATACACTTCCCATACTGGTCAACTATAGATGCCTTCTGGAAGCCCACAACATGAAAGCAGTATCATGTTTTCAACCAACTGCTCATTGATCTTCAAGATACACTGGTGGGTAATAGAATTTTGAAAGTCATTTTGGCTATGGTTACCATGCCTTATATACACTATAAAAAGAACACTATACAGTTCCTTCACTGGATAGCACCATGCACTAGCATTATGAGAAGAACAAAAGCCTGATTATAATACCATTCCTCCATACCATGCACATCATCTTCATATGACTGCCCCCAACCTCTCGTCTTAAGTCTCTCTCTTAAATGAAGAAGACTGAAAAGTATCTGTTCCTTTCAATTATTTTCCCCTTGGTAGTCTTTTCCTACATTTTCTCCATCCCTAAAACAGCTTATTTGAGCAATAGCAACCAAAACCATATTCCAAAGGACTCCACAATAATGGTTTCTATACTGCCATTATTATATTGACAGTTTTATTTCCTGTCCTTCACACTGCCTGAAAATGGCTGTCACTGTTTTGGCTATGAGACTGAGTTACAAATTAGACGATATTGTTTTGGTGTACTGTATTTGGGGGATTTGGGCGATCTGGCTGCTGAATCCCTGAAAATGGGCCTGGCAGGGGGCCAGCCGAAGCCTTAGGCAACACAGATCTTTCAAATACTCTATAAGTGTATAATACAGTCAAACCCTCTATCAATCAGTGTATATAAAAAGGCAAAGAGGCAATGTAATGCAGCAGTTAAAGCATCAAACAAAATGTATTTTAAGCTTAAAATACATTTTGTTTGATGCTTTAAGGGGGCTGCTGCATTCCCATGGCACATTGCCTGCCTTTTGCACTTTATATACAACACAGATCTTTCAGCTAATGGAGCTGAGTGGCACTCTACCTGAGGCAAAGGGGGCGAGAGGGCGTCCTGGCAAATCAGGCAAGAGTGGGCACCTGGAGGCTGTGGCTCCTCTTCTTCTTTCTTCCCCGACACCCTCCTCCATCTCTTCCCAAAAACCCCGCCCCCATTTAAGGCAAATGGGGACTCGCTTTCCCAGCAGCACTTTGTATGGCACAGGTATTGAAGGAGTCTCTGTGCCCCCCTTCAGGGGCATGATGGGAGTTGAGGTTTTTTCTCTGTGTGTTTCTCACTTTCTTTCTCAGCCAATCAAACACCTGGTTGATAGTGTCCATTCTCCTCCCCTCTTCTGGAGTGAGTTTGGGACTTCAATTCCCTAAACCGCCTCTTGTGGGTTTTTTTTAATGTCATGGTAAAACTTTAAATCCCCCCCCCCCCCCCAAATCAGTGGATTGGTGAAACATTGTGAAACCTCTAGGCTTGCAGTCGTAAATATGCGGCAATTGAGGCAAGTTTCATGCTGATATGCCTAAAAAAGACAGAGACATAAGACTCTTAAGTTTATCCATGGCATCAATGGATCAAATCTTACTGACATGAAAATTAAGCAATTCTTCCAATTTTCGGAATTTCCCGGTAAACGGAATGGGGGGACGGGACCGAAAACTGCATTGTTTTTTTTTTTGCCAAGTCCCATACTTCTAGTTTCCTTAGGCAAGCCACTGCTGAACAGCTCTCACAGTTAGGAAGTTCTTCCTAATCTTCAGGTGGAATCTCCTTTCTTGTAGTTTGAAGCCATTGTTCTGTGTCCTAGTCTCAGGGCAGCAGAAAACAAGCCTCCTCCCTCCTCCCTATGACTTATAACAAATACATATACACATCAAAATAAAACTACAAATACAAGAAAAACTCCTACAAATATGAAAAACATCCAACATTCCAATCCCTAAGGAACCAGACATAAAGGTGCACAAAAACCATTAAACTATTGCACTTATTTCTCATCGGAGAGGTACAGTACTCAAGATTTTACAACAAGATTATTAGCATCTATAGATTGATAAACATAAACAAATGAAACCACAGATCTTTGTAAATCTTGATCAGTCTTTTAGTTATGTGATTGTGGTAAATCGAAATCAGTTTATCAACATATAACTAATCCCCAAGAATCCAAATGCATGTAACTGTCTGCAAATACTTACTATAAAATGTTTAACACATAACATTTATCATATCACATTTTTCAGACAACAAAACTAATATAATATGCTTAGCACAGGGTGCAGAAGTTTGCAGATTTCTACAGTCTAAGCCTTTCTTATTTTTAAAGTTCATAAATTTATCCAGTAGTACAGTTTTATATAAATTATGAATTATGAATGGAGCATGCTGTGTCATAAGAGCAATAAAGTTTAGGCTTGAATATTATTATTTAAAACATTTTAATTCTTTCAAAAATTCCATCCCCACTGAACAACCCTTCCCCATTTTCGAAAATAATTTTTAAATCTTGACACTCAGATTCAGGTCAGGTACACCAGTGGTTCCCAACCTTTTTTTGACCAGGGACCACTCTGACCAGGAACCACTCTCCAACCTTAGTACCAAAAGGTTTACAAATCGGTTTTTGATCAACTTTAGATTTGGTTTGATTATTTGGGGTGCTGGTTTGCAAAATTGCATTGGATAGACCACATCAGCTCTAGTTTCTGATACAAAACATATGCCACCCAGTAGTCATCATCTGCTTGCCCAAAGAAAACCATATTTAATACGCCTCGGCACTATAAAAGGATTTGGCAATACCAGTTGCTCTTGTTGCAATGGTGTTGTAATGGTGAGGCCGCGGACCATATTTTAGTTCTTGCAGACCACTGGTGGTCCACAGACCACAAGATGGGAACCACTGAGATACACGCATCCATCATCTTCCACAATTGAGAGACAAAAAAATTGTCTTATTTCACCAAATGTAAGGCATACCCAGTTTTTTAAATTTCAGTTTTGGGGAAAAAACAATTGAATATTTTTTTAGAATTTCCTAAGAAAGCATATCTTGTTTTAATTTCAACCTGGAAGTCAACTTGAATGAGTCTTTTTAACTAGCTCTATAGGCCTGTTGGGAAGCAGGGGTAGCAGGAAGCAGCACTTAACTTAGCCAAATCAGTAAACAGCTGCCTGTGGGCAAAACTGTGGGGACAGTATGGGGTTGGAGTTCTTCTTATTCCTGTTTCAGAGGTAAGACTTTTTTTTTAAAAAAAAAACAACAAAAAACCAAGACCCAGCAAATCTAAGGTGCCAATGATTGTAAGGCACATCCCTTTTTGGAGTTTCTAAAATGGGAAAAAGTGTGCATCAGAATGGGTGAAACAATTGGTGCAGGTTTTCTGTATTGGTTGTTGTTGTTGTTCAATCTTTATCATTCCAGTTTTTCATATTGTTTTAACTATTTTAATACACAGTACAAACAGTATGGGAGAAAAACAGGAAATTAATTAAAAGTTCTGTTTAACATACCCCATGATCTGTAGTTCCTTGTATACTTTCTGCTTCTATTATATTTACAATATTGTTGATCTTACGCTCCAGAAGTTATTTTTGTGACTATTATTAATAGCATGCCAAACTTCTATTCTCATTAGAGTACAATATCAGTTTTCTGAAGGAAGTGTTTTTGTCTTTAATTGCTTCCTTGACTCTTATTACCCATGCAGGCATCCTTTAGACTGTACTGCGGTATAGACTGTAGCTTGGCTTAAAAAAAAACTTCCTCATGTTGCGGAGATCTGTCCCTTTCAACTTCCTTTTTAGCAGTTCCTCATTTCTGAGCAGTTTCTTTTTTTGAAGCAAATGTGTTTGCACTAAACTTTCTTTACAACGGCAACCTTGCATATATTTCATAAGAATGTTATCACTGTTCCTTCCTGATCATTCAATATGGTTACACAGAACTCCATCTTCAGGGTGGCAATTAGCATTATAAATGGCATTTACATGAAGAATTGTCTCTCCTCAGGATAACTTCAGAGCTAACTATGGAACAATTATTTTAGGAATAGCTACCCATTATTACAGCATGTCAAGACTGCCCTGTGAAGTCAACATCTTCGTTGTGTATGTATCTCAGTGGTAGTTTGTTTTTAATGTCCCCCTATCCCCATGCCCCTATATGTTTGTGTGTATACCTCTTGTTATGTACTTCTTTTGTGTGAATAAAACTTATTTTAAATTAAAAAAAAAAAAAAAAAGACTGCCCTGAGTAGTCTTGAGGAGTAATGTACAACTTCCCAAGTAAAGAAGTAATGTACAGCTTCCCAAGAACAAAATCATTTTGATATTATGGTACAAAAGTTTGCTATAATGCATGATCTATATATATAAAGGAAGAGCCGTCATGTGAAGACTACCTCAAACAGAGAAACCTTACAACGCAGAAACACAAAACTTGCCAACAGAAATAGGCCTCAAGCAAGGTATGTTTGTAGCAAAGAAACTTTTCCCCCCAAAACCTAAAAGGCCCCCAAAACAATGAGTAAAAATAAAACTACATTTCCCAGCATCCTCCGGGGCTGCCAGCCTCTCTACATTCTGACAACATGATTGGCTGCCAATAAGGGCGGATTTGCATAACTGCTGTACTGGCCAGCCAACATGAACATTCCGACCCATAACAAACTGTCATAGGAGTGCCAGAGCCTCCTCCAACACTTTCAAATCAGAAGACCATGATGGAGATCAACACCATTCAAGGGGAGCTCTTCTTCCTTTCCCAAAAGATCTCCAGTGGCTTGGAATTCCACATTAATAAGAGGACCATCCAGCAACAATGGGGGTTCGCCAAGGAGGGTGCTCCATCCCCTCTATATGCTGGCTCCAAGGGATGGAGGTCATCACCAAGTACCTTCTGATGCCCAGCGCTGGAAGAGCTCCCTCAGATGGCCTGTCCATGAGGAAAGCCTCATCGGACATCGACCAATGGGTGCAAAAGACACAGAGCAGGACATCTTGAAAAAGAGAAGAGCAGAAAGTAAGCTAGACATGAAGATCTTGAGAAAGGTGGCTAAAAGGATACGGAAAGGATTTTTAACAGTCCCCCAACAGACACTGGACGCACCTGTGAAGATAGAGACCCCCTGACAGGACAAGCCCTCCCCAAGCTGATCCGTCCTGGCCATGGTACAAGTCAAACCTGAAGGACTGCAGGCAAAGAGCTGAGGCACAAACATAAAACACCCAATTCACTTCAACACCATAACTAACAACAATTCCAACCTTTACATACTCAGACTTTCTCGCATCTCCTAAATAGGGCACAGCAACGCGTGCCGGGTACAGCTAGTTACAATATAAATTGGTAATTGCACAATTTACTGAGTAACACTCAGCACCGGACAAAGGTAAAAATAGTAGTAAGCGAACTTTTTTTTGCGCCCCTTGGCTCTTGAGCCTGGTGGAGATGGTGCATGCGCGCGTCAGAGCACACATGGACGCAGCCAGCAAGTTTTGCACATGCGCTATTGGGACAGAGCGCTTCTGGTGGTCAGAGTAGCGAAACGCACTCCCAAGAGGATAAAAAGGACTGGGGAAAATTTTGCAGCCGGGGCGGAGCTTCCAGCCTCCGGCTGCAAAATATTCTCCCATCCTTTTCGGCCTCTTGGGAGTGCAATTAGCAACTCTGTCCACCAGAAGCGCTCTGTTCAAATGGCGCATTTGTGAAAGTTTCGCGCATTCACTATTGGGACAGAGCGCTTCTGGTGGACGGAGTAGTGAAACACACTCCCAAGAGGATGAAAAGGAAGGGGGAACATTTTGCAGCCAGGACAGAGCCTCCCGCCTCACGCGCCAGCCCGCAGCAATGGCGTGGCATGATGTGCATGATGTGCCGGATGTACACTTGGCCACGTGGCGCCCGGAAGCGGCCGCTAACTTTGCTTACACTTAGATCCGCCCCTGGTAACACTATTCGCAGAAAACAAACTTTTAATTGGCTACAATTGGCTTGTTGTGGAAAAAAAGATTGGTGCTAAAATTTCAGTGGAAACACCTTTCCCCATGATAACTCTTTCAGGAGTAAATTTCCCTTCCGACGGGTAGATTTATCGCACTTCCTGTAGTCTCATCCCCGTTCTTAACTATGACTTGTTTGTAAGTCAGATGTTTGTAACTCAGGGACAGCCTGTACAGTCATACCTTGAGTTAAGAGTTTATTTTGTTCTGTGTCTGAGCTCTTAACTCAAAACGTTCTTATCTTGAAGTGAATTTTCCCACTGATGTGCATTGAAATGCTATTAATCTGTTCCAGCCACCCTCCATTTTTGTTATATGTTTTAAAATAAGAAAATGTACTTGATAAAGAACAAATCATGTATAAATGCACATTTATGTGGAAATTTTTGTAAAAAGAAAGATAAACTCTAAAATGGTTGAAGAACAAAGTTGTGGAAAGGAAGCACATTTGAGGCAACAAAATGTGTGTTGGCCAGTGTGACAGCAAGGCAAAACCCACACCTTACGCTCTCCCCCTCTCTCTTCATGAAATCAAACATACCAGGAATAAAAACCACACAAAGCCAACTAACTCAAAGTTCTGCAAAGCAGACAGCAATCTCCCAAAGCAGACAAGAGCAAAGCAGACAGCAATCTCCCAAAGCAGACAAGAGGCTGCTCCCTTGAAGACCTGAAGACCTGTACTCTTGAACTAGTACTCCCTATGGCACTAGCTCTTAACTCAAAACCCTGTCAAAGTGAAACCTGGGTGAGAAACAGCTCTTAACTCAAAATAGTCATAAGTTGGGTGCTCTTAAATCAAGGTTCTACTGTGTATGGGAAAGATTTAGCAAAAGAGTAATGACAAATAGAAGTAACAGACCACTGCACCTACAAGACAAGATCTTCTAAAGCAGTGGTTCTCAACCTTTCTAATGCCGTGACCCCTAAATAAGGTTCCTCATGCTGTGGTGACCCCCAACTATATTTTCGTTGCTACTTCATAAATAATTTTGCCACACTTATGAATTCTAATGCAAATATCTAATATTCGGGATGTATTTTCATTTTTACAAATTGAACATAATTAAAGCATAGTGATTAATCACAAAAACAATGTTTGGGAGAGTATGGAACGGATGATGGGATTTGCAGTACCTTCAATCCAGTCATCTCTGACTTCCACAGACCACTGAGACCCCCACAAATTACAGAACTGGACCAAACTTGGCACAGAAAACCCACATGACCAACAGAAAATACTGGAGGGGTTTGGGAAGAAATGGCAGTGATTTAGGGGAGATGTAGTTCACCTACATTTGAGAGAACTGAGAACCCAAGCAACCCTGGATCTGGACCAAATTTGGCACAAATACTCAATATACCCAAATTTGAATACTGGTGGGGTTGGGGGATTGATTTTGTTATTTGGGAGTTGTAGTTGCTGGGATTTATAGTTCACCTACAACCAGAGCATTTTGAACTCCACCAACAATGGAACTGAGCCACATTTGGCACACAAACTCCCATGACCAACAGAAAATACAGGAAGGGTTTGGTGAGCCATGACCTTAAGTTTTGGAGTTGTAGTTCACCTACATTGGAGAGCACTCTGAACCCAAACAACCCTGGATCTGGACCAAATTTGGCACAAATACTCAATATACCCAAATTTGAATACTGGTGTGGTTGGGGGGGGGGTGATTGATTTTTGTCATTTGGGAGTTGTAGCTGCTAGGATTTATAGTTCACCTACAATCAAAGATCAATTTGAACTCCACCAACAATGGAATTGGACCAAACTTGGCATACAGAACTCCCATGACAAAAATACTGGAGGGGTTTGGAGGAATATGGACAACAGATGATGCGATTGAAAGTACTGCAAATGCCATAATCTGTTATACTTAACAACTGATGTTAGCTGCGTTATGAACTTACTTTGAAGATGAAGTACCTTTGATGACTAGAATGCACTGGGGCGAGGGAAAGACCCTCCGTCGCCTGCACTCTTGTGGGCCCCTGCAGCCTGCATGGATGGCCTTGAGGAGAGTCAGAGGTCCTTTGTTCACCCTCCACGCATCCCTTTTTGCACCGCTTTTGGTGCTTTGCTGGCCCCACAGCCTGTGGGGAAGGTGGGGTAGGCGGCAGGCTCTTTGTTCTCTCCCCCAATGCCTTTTTTTTTTGCACAACTTTCAGCGCCAGGGGCGGAGGCTGGCCCTTTGCTTTCTCCCCCTGTATTCGCTTGTCCCATGCACGTTGCGGGAGGAGAGGAAGCAGCAAAGCAGCTATTCGTGCCACTTTGGGGATCCACCCCAAGCGTTCCTTTTTCGCCACTTTTGGCACTTTGCTGGCCTTGCAGCCTGCGTGGAAGGTAGAGGAGGCATCAGGCCCTAGGGGGAGAAAGCAAAGGGCTAGCCTCTGCCCCCCGCCCTCCCTCCCCATGGCGGAGCACTGAAAGTTGTGCAAAAAAAGGCAGTGGGGAGGGAGCAAAGGGGCTGCCGCCTCCCCTACCATCAACCAAACACAACAGGCGCGGCCCCGGAGAGAGAGGGAAGAGACATGTACGAAGCGGGGGGCTCGCTCGCCCCCTTGCTTAGCCCTTCTTTCTCTCTCTCTGCCTCGAAGCTGGGGCGCGAGAGGCGCGCAAGGAGGCGTGTTGTGACGCTCTCTCTCTCTCTCTCTCTCTCTCTCAAGCACCAGGGGAAGGGAGGGACGGCAGAGAGAGAGAGAGAAAAAAGGGTAAGCAAAGGGGAGAACAAGCCCCCCACTTCGTACATGTTTCTTCCCCCTTCGAATGCGAGGTCCCAGCATCCTCGGAAGGAAGGCGCGATGGGGACGGAGCTGCCCCTTCCTTGCCCCAGACACCATGTTCCCGGGCAGAAATTGCCAGAATGGTGCTCCCCCTCTCCCCGGTGCAAACCCATGCCGCTGCTTCTGCTTGCCACTAAGTCGCAAATTCCTCCTGAACACTTTTTGCCACCTTCGAGGCCGGCAGGGACGAGAGGCAAACTTTTCCCCCCGCACACGTGTTTACCTCCTCCTCCTGACTCCCCGCAGGAAGAGGAGGAGGAGCCAACCAGAAGCACCTGGCTGCTTGGCTCACACAGGAGCCGGCAGCCATTTTCGAGAGGCAGAGGGGGCGGGGCCAACCGAGGCGTCTTCGTGACCCCCAGAAAATGCCCCCGCGACCCCCCTGGGGGTCGCGACCCCCAGGTTGAGAACCACTGTTCTAAAGGTTCTGTATTTTATGCAAATACAGATCTCCTAAAGCACATCTGTCAAGATCCACAGACTGGATCTAGCCAGCCATATCATTTTACATGGCCCTCCACATGCTGGACTGCAACTCCTGTATTCTTCTTCATTTGATATCATGACTAAAGCTGATGGGAGTTGTGGCACAGTAATCTCTGCAAGGCTGCAGTTTGTTCTTCTTAGTCAGGAATTTGGGGTTTGAATTTAGATACATGGCTTATGGAGATGAGGATGCTTGACTTTAAAAGGTGCTCAAGTTTCATTACATACAACGGTATAGTAAAATTGTGTTCCTTATATAAATGGTGAAGAACTCACATGAATGCTGTGGCTCATTATTGTGTTTACCAACAGTGGCAAAAATGTATCTATTGTTGTTTAAGTGGCCTTGTAATTCAAACAAAGCTTCCTACTCCTAAGTCCTGACACAATCCGTGTCTGAATTTGACAGAAGAAAAGTACAGTCTCAATACAAGGTCCAGAATAGTACAGATCAAGGAACAGATAATTTCCTGGAGTTAAACCAGATGTGCAATCACCTTCTCCTCCCCATCCTACAAGCAAATTTGTGAGCTGCTAGCATCTAATTAAATAATCACTACTGGCATTTTTGTTCTTCCACTCTTCAGCCCAACATCAACAACTGCAGACTTGAGGTTTTCTGGTACTTCACCAGATTTTCAAAGTTACCGTATCAAGCCATCTCAGTAATTAAACTTAATTTATCACAACAGAGTTTTCATCTACCAAAAGAGGCATATTATTATTAATATTTCTTTATATCCCATCATCATCTCCCTGAAGGGACTCGGGGCAGCTTACAAAGAACTCCAGGGTGGCCAGAAAAGCTGGAATGTTAAATTGCCTCTGTGTCTGTCTTATATGTTGTATGTCAAATGGCATTGAATGTTTGCCTGTATATGTGCATTGTGATCCGCCCTGAGTCCCCTGCAGGGTGAGAAGGGCAGAATATAAATGATGTAAATAAATAAATAAATAAATGATATAATATAAGGGTGCACATATAACATACAACATAAAAACGGTACAAAAGTATAAATCAAGTCACACAAAATTGTAACAATATAGATCAGATGAAGAAATGGCACCTCCATAACCTCAAGAACATATTATGCTTTAGTGAATTATAAAGTCTGAAACAGGACAAAGTGATCTTTTTTGAAATAAGGAATTCCAGACATTTAAAATATAAGGTTTGTGGTTTGTTTTTTTTAAAAAAAAATAAAAAGAAAATATAACCATTTGGGTCTACAACCCAACCACAAAAAAGCAAACAATAATTCGGTGAAGTAATTTTGAAAGGGAGAGGATGATACAAAAGACTCAAGCAATTAGATCGCATGTATACAACAATTCTTACTATACAATATCACAAACACAGTATCTGCATTCTTGCTTCCACTGTTAAATGTATTCCACAGGAAAACTATGATAAAATTGTAAGTGGCAATCTCTTTCATACACAGACTTCAATGACTTGGAATGGGAACAAATTTAGGACAATTCTTTTACACAAGCTCCTTTAGGGAGCCTTCAATTTGGTGTTCTTCAGATGCTTGAAGTCAATGTTTTAAAGTCTTCACTATTTTAGCTGTTGGTTCTAGCCAGATTTGGCAATTACTTATATACACAAGTGACTAATACTGTCCCATTCCTGAGATCAAGTGAAATGCCTTTCTATGCTAACTATGGGCTGAGAACTTTGTGTCTTTATTCAGGTAAAATCTGACACTTACAAACCTTATCAGTTGTACTGCTTCCTGCTACATGTACATAGGAAATACCAAGCGAAACGAATGCGATTCGTGAGAAAGAATGCCACACGAGTTAGCATATACAATCTGCTATTTGAGGATGGCCTACTCTGTATAAATTGTGCTTATCTTGTTCTTTCTGATGGACTTGAGCAAATTTCACAAACGTTTACAGGAACATTTGAAAATTCCATATAGATACACAGTAATTATGTTTGTATATGTATTATCACAGAAGGCATTATATGTATTCTAGTCTAGATGGTATTTTTGAAAAAAAATGAATTCATCAAATTACATCACATTTTTGGAAGAATAATTAAATGATTATAAAAATAACAAGTTTCTCAACTCACATATTAAAATACCAATTTAAACAAAATGATTGATAACTTTTCAATGGTAAAGTGATTTTTTATAACATTTAAAACATTTAGTAAACTATGGCATACATTATTTATACATCCAACTAGAGTAGAATGTAGTTGGATTAATGGACCTTAGATAAAAGGTGACAGATATACAAGAACATTAATTAAAACTTGTTACAAAATCATGAATCATGAAACTCAAACTACAGCCTTAAATAGTAATGCATACCTATCTCTCTCTTGTTTTGTCTGGATCTGTGTGAAAGCATCACAGAAAAAATATGATTAAACAAATTCATTTACATGTACAAAAGCATATGCACCTTTAAATACTGGTAACAGAATATACCATTGATGTTTGTTTGTTTGTTTTAAAAATATATAGAATTCTATACCCTACAAAGTCAAAACAAAAGATTTACTCATGTTAACTTTTAATCACACAACAGAAGTACTGTTCTAAGGAATTTATTTCTTTGCTGTAACAGTGGGCTGAATTCCACAAGTGCTCCTACCAGGACCGAGTAAGTTTTAAATTGCTTATCACTAAAGAAAATGAAATTTGATCTGCATGTGAGCTTTGGATACAATGGTACAATTTTCCATATTCCTATTAATACTGACCATGCATACCTCTTTCACTGGGATACATTACTGTTTGCAATACAAAATGTTTTTCTTTGTAAATCTCAAAGGTTTTTTAGAACTTCTAAACCCTTATGTCCTGCAAGAAATGTACTTTCCCCATACTTTCTTCACACTTTCTGTTAAGAACCTTGGGATCTCTAGAGTAACAATATCTGTTCTGTGGCAAACACCCTGATGACTACCACACTACAGTTAAGAGCATCTAGCCATGGTAAGAAGGAATACGTACCTAGGATAATATCACATTAAATTTCTAAAGCGGAGCTCCCCACTTTGCTATCACCCACTTTGCTGCTGCAGAGTTCCGAGAAACGTTGTTTAGAGCAGTGTTTCTCAACCAGTGTGCCATGGCACACTAGTGTGCCGTGAGCGATCATCAGGTGTGCCGCGAGAAACACTCTCTACCCCCCTTCCTTCCCCCCTCCTCCTGCCGAACTGCTGCTTGGGAGAGGAGGAGGAAGGACGAGTGGTGGCGAAGAAAAAGAAGAAGGAGCCGGGGCGCCGCCTCCTTCAGCCGTTTCCCCAGCCAACCTCCAATCCGCCATGGCTCCCGCCACGACTCTCACCCCTCGCTCGCTGAAGCCGCGCGGAGGAGCCCCACCTACTGAAGCTCGTCCACCGCTCATGCTTCTCTTCTGTGGGAGAACTGAAGCTGGGGGGAGGGGGCGGGGCATGCGCGGCCTGGCTCCACCCCTCCCCGGCTTCAGCTCTCCAACAGCTTCTCCAGCCTTGAGGGGACAGTGCCAGGGCATTTGCCCCTGCCAAGGCTGTTGGCATTGCCCCTCAAGGCTGGAGTGGGAGAACTGAAGCCGGGGGGGAGGGGTTGGGGCATGGCGCGGCCTGGCTCCGCCCCCTCCCTGGCTTCAGCACTCCCAGCAGCTGCTCCCATCAGGCCACCATCCCCAGCTGTTCTTTACTGTGTTAGAGTGTCATTTTGTGTCATTTTGGTTGGTGGTGTGCCCCCGGATTTTTTTAATGTTAAAAGTGTGCCGCGGCTCAAAAAAGGTTGGGAAACACTGGTTTAGAAAAGCCAAAATACCTCTCTTGCTGAGAATTTCAAAGGCCCCAACCTAAATTGCATTTCCCAGAATTCTGCAGGAACTAAGTGGGTACCTCTGCTTTAGAATGCTAATGTGATAGCGTCCCTAGACACTGTTCTGTTTATTACAACTTTTCAACTTGAATATTTAGTCATTAATTTGAAGTTAACTAAGAAAATCTCCTTTACAATAATAGTAATTATAATTCCTCATGTCAGAAGACCACCATACTACCCTGAAGGTTGCGCCATATCAAAGCGAACATATAATAATAATAACTTTATTTTTATACCCCGCCTCCATCTCCCTGAAGGAACTCAGGGTGGCTTACATGGGGCCAAGCCCAGTCAACAGTTATTATTATTATATTATTTAAAACATAACATGTACAAAATGCAATCATCAGTATAAAAACCACATAGGCAACATTATAACAACAATAAAACAAGCATCAACAACCACAGTGTAATTTAAGTCTCGTTGTAGGAGGGCAGACCGGTGCACAACAATTAAAAAGGTAGGTCTAATGAGTAAAGTGCATAGGTCATAAAGCAGCAAAAGGATAAGAGTAATTTCAACTGGATAATTAAGACTTTGGATAGAACAGTAATAAGGTGCACGGACAAGATTTTAGGCCATAGTTAGGGCTAGCTGTCCAGGGAATTGTCTAATCAAATGCACAACGGAACATCCAGGTCTTTAGTTCTTTACGAAACAAGGATAGGGAGGGTTCTAGTCTAATCTCCCTGGGGAGGGAGTTCCAGAGCCAGGGTGACACAACCGGGAAGGCCCTTTCACTCGTCCCCACCAACAGCGGCTGAGATGGGAGTGGAAGCGAAAGGAGAGTTTCCCCAGAAGATCTTAGAGATTGTGTGGGCTCACAGAATCATAAAATTGGAAGAGACTTTGTGGGCCATCCAGTCCAATCCCTTGCCAAGAAGCAAGCTCATAGGAAAAGATGCGGTCACAAAGACGGGTAGGTCCCAAATCATTTAAGGCTTTGTAGGTGATAACCTGCACCTTCAATTGAGACTGGAAACTTATGGGCAGCCAGTGGAGCTGTTTAAACAGGGGGGTTGACTGCTCCCTGTAGCTTTCTCCAGTTAGCAGCCTGGCCACCGATCTTTGCATCAATTGCAGTTTCCGAGCCATCTTCAGGGTTAGCCCCATGTAGAGTGCATTACATTAATCCAACCTTGAGGTAACTAAGGCGTGGACCACTATGGTCAAGTCAGACTTCTCAAGATACAGTTGCAGCTGGCGCACAAACTTTAACTGTGCAATGGCTCTCCCAGTCACTGCCGACACCTGAGCATCAAGCGCTAGCGCTGGGTCTAGGACACTGATTCTCAAAGCGGGCGGTACCACCCCCTGGTGGGCGGCGATGTGATCCATGGGGGTGATGGGAGGCTCAGGGAAATTTGGGGGGAGCGGTGAACCCCTTTAAGGGGGCGGTGAACGATTGGCCATTTAGGAGGGGTCGTGCGGCTCTCTTCTTTGGCCCTGCCCCCTTTGCTTTGACCCCCCCCCCCACAGTACAGTGCGAAGGCTGCAGTGCAAAGGCCTCTGCGTCCTCTGGCAGAGCCTCCCCGCCACTGTGGAAGAAAGTGCTCCCGGCAGCAGCGGAGGGAGCAAAAGAGCCCAGGGCTTCCGCAGGGAGAGCAGGCCTCGCTTCTTCATCCCCTCAGGCTGCGGCTGCCCGTCCCCTCAGAGCCCTCTCCAGCAGAAGTCAGAGCTGAATCGATTGAAGGTACTGCAAATCCCATCATCCGTTGTCCATACTCCCCCAAAAATATTGTTTTCATGATTAATCACTATGCTTTAATTATGTTCAATTTGTAACAATGAAAACACATCCTGCATATTAGATATTTGCATTAAAATTCATAAGAGTAGCAAAATTATTTATGAAGTAGCAACAAAAAAATGAGGAACATTTATGGGTCCTGGCATTAGAAAGGTTGAGAACCCCTGCATTAATACATATATCCTTCTGTTTAATTGCTATTAAATTTTTTAAAAAAATTCTAGGGGGCGGTGAGTAAATTTTTTTCTGGAAAGGGGACGGTAGGCCAAAAAAGTTTGGGAACCACTGGTCTAGGAGAACCCCCAGACTGCAAACCTGTGTCTTCAGGGGCAGTGTAATCCCGTCGAGCACAGGTTGCCGCCCTACCCTCCAATCAGCCGAACGACTGATCTGGAGGGTCTCTGTTTTATCAGGATTTAGCTTCAGCTTCTTGGCCCTCATCCAGCCCATCACCGCGGTCAGCCACTGGTCCAGGATCTGAGGGGCTTCCTTGGAATTAGGTGGAAAGGAGTAGTAGAGTTGTGTGTCATCTGCATAGAGATGGCAGCAAACTCCAAAACTCTAGATGACCTCGCCAAGTGACTATATGAGTTTTGAGTGCTAAGTAGGGCCAAGCCTGGTTAATATCTGGATGAGAATCACCAGGGAGCATCCAGGAAATCCTGAAAGGGCAAGGAATGAATCCTGAGTGAAAATCTACAGAACTAGTGCCTGACATAGTTGATAGTAGCAGGCTACATGAACCCATTCGTTAATTTTGTGTAAGACAAGCTCCCTGTGTTTCTTCTCTTATAGAAAAACAAAGGCCTTCTCCTTTCAAATATCAGACTAAAAGTCTCATCAAGTCCAGTTGGCATGCCCAATGACAGCTTTGTGTATATTCCTGCATGGCAAGGGGTATTGGATCATGATGATGATGATAATCATAATAATTTATTTATACCCTGCCACCATCTTCCAGAGGATTCAGGGCAGCTCACAAAGCACTCAAAAACACAAACAAGCAAAATACAAAAAAGTGCAAAGACAATAACACAAAGCAATACCAATCAACATAAACATCATAAAAGTCCCCTAATTAAGATCAGCAAAATGCAACAATAGCTGCAGATGGCCCTTGTGGTCTCTTCCAAGTCTAATTCTAAAGCCAACTGTTGGTGCACAAATTCCTCATCCTTTCCTTATGATTTGTTTTGGATTACCACATTCCCAGTTTAACTATGTTTCTCTTCACTATTACAAAATGTGACATTTAAAAAAACCCTCTTTAGCAAAGATTTATTTTATTTTAAAATATATGAGCAAAGATCTGTTAAAGATCTGTTAAAGATCTGTTAAGCCAGATGCTAATAGGGGAGAGCAAGTGGCCTGCAACGATGCTGCAGTAACACGGAAGTCTTCCTGTGTTGGCTTCGGAACAATCAGGGGAAGTCAGACAGCAGACATTTCTCCCTGTGGGATGGAGTTCCAGATAAACTGAGCGGTGCAGGGCATGGAGCAACTAGTTCCTCACACCCTCCGACTGGACCCCATGGATTGCATGATGAATCCATAGCCCTTTGTGATGAGGTCTTTAGTCAGAAAGGCAGCAAAAAGACCAAATTGGATCAGTAAATAGTGCTGACAGAAGGACAGTTTATCTGCACCTTTCTCTGAGGCAGAATGTGACTCAAGGCTGAGAGAGTGTAATTCATTCAAGACACTCATTTATTAATAGCTAGTTTATATATCCAATGTTGTCCAGGTATGTATTTTTAATGCTAATTATTTTTTTTAAATTCTCATTGTTAGAATTATAATTTTATGATTGCTAGGCAGCACAGGCTTAAATGCGTTATTCAGGTTTTCTTACTGTTCATATTTAGTTAATTAACAAAGTAATGTTCCCATTAGTGTGATTTCATAATAGAATCTTGCATCATCAGTATAATAAATCTAACTTCCCTTTTTATAATATAGTTTATTCATTAATTATAGCTTTACCTGGAAAGTGAGATGCTAAAAACTTATCTGCAGCTCAAAGAGGTTTTACCTATTTTAATTTTAGCCTCTTACTACTGACAAGTTGTGCAGGCCTGCTCTAGTGCAATGATAATTTTTTAAAAATGGTTCCTGGATCGGTGCTGATATCCAAGCCAATGGCTTTCCAGCCCCAAATGGTAACAAATATGGTGTCAGTCCTAGCACAGTAGAAAAAATAAAATTGTCAGTCTTCCACCTCAGACAGTCTGATAAACAATGCTCTAGTGAACACCTATACTGAAAAAAAAGCAATGTGGAGAAATTCCTAGCAAGATATTCTGTGATCCCTAATCAGATCATTTTTTTTGATTAACTAGAAGCAGTTGTGGCAAATCTGAAACACACTACTTCCAGGAATGGGGATTTGCTGAATTCCATAATTCTATCTTGAGATAAGAGAATTCAAGACTTTGTTCACTGATGGGTCTGTGGACCGTAATAAATATTATTGTTGAATATAACAGCAAGCATTATACATACTATGAGAAACAGTATCTATTCTACTGAGGCCTTTTAATAACTCTGCTAAACATTCAAACAACTATGTTTAGCATAACAGCACTGAAACCATTATGCTACCAATGGAGAAACTAGGTGTAACTACTTCATATGTGACAATTCGATTCACAGAAAGCATTTCATGTGGGCAAATGCCATTTAAAAAGCAGGTGGTAGATCAATATATGCAGGAAAAAATATACTCAACATAAAATCTATAGATTTGAGACATAAAAATCTCTCATCACCTCCCATCACATATCTATATATGATGGGCATACATTTTGCCCCCTAGGCAGAGGAAGGGCAGCAAATCACATTTCTCTATAAATTGACAGCACATATCCAAAAATCCCTATGGTATCAACTCACTTGTGGATTTTAATAATTGAAGCTCTTCCTAGAACAGTATGCAAATTTGTTAACTGTTCCATTAAAAAGGGAGTTTCTTGTCTCTTGCTTTCATAGTCACAAAAGGTAATGTGTTAGAGCTCAAGACAACTAAAATCAAAACTACTAAAATATGTTTTACATTTACATGTATTACTTTTGGAAGGGAAAACATTTGACACATATCAACGTAAAGCTAAGTGTCTCCCAACAGTTTATAATCTTTGAAGATCGAAACATTAAGTATAATATTAAATATAGGGATTAAATTTCCCAATATTAACAATTGCACTCAATCGAACCCAAATATGACAGGATCTAGATTAGAATGTTGGAAGTATCCAATACCAATTAAAATTATTTGAATTTGCTGAAAAGCATTCTCTCTAAAGTCTAAAGCTTCATTTCTTGCAGAGCTTCAGTCTGGAGGGTTTTTCCAAGACTAAACGCTAAGCACTTAGCCATTAACTTATGACACATTTCTGATGTATTCTGATGTACCCCAGAATACTGAGTAACAGCCCTATAACTTTCCTAATGCTACTCACATCTCCAGCTGGTGAGAATTGACTTTTTACAGTGAAAACTGCTTAAATGTTTTAATCAAACAATCACTTAAGAAAGATAGGAGAACAAAAAGCAATTAAGTTTACAGATGTAGGACATAGGCACTGCTACTTAAAAGGGAAAGCAGAACCATTTTGTATTTACAACTAACTTAACTAGTAAAAATAGTTTTAACCTTACCTAAAGTCAAAGTTCTGACTGGAAGTCAGTTGCTAAAATTTTCATGAAAATCTGAAATCTTGTCAGTGTGCTCACAATAAACTCTTCAAAAGTTACCCAAAGAAGAATTTTTTTTAAAAAAATTCAATAAAATCCAATGGAAATTAAACGTAATCAGTAATTCTAACATTTACCTGGCAGCCCATAAGCAGGAGGGGATAAAATTAAACAGAGTGGCTTGTAAGAAATCACGAGTAGCTAACCCTGTGAACTAGAGCAGTCCATACTGCAAAATACTGTTGCAAGTTTCACTAGATAGCAATTAAAATGTTTTCTGTATGTCACCGTATTGTTCAAGGCCTAGAGCTAGAATGGTTATTACTATTGTTCAGGAAACATTTCACTAGTTTCAAAAATAGGGTAAATTACTCAGTGCACATGACATTCTTAGCAGAAGCACAAAATTGGCATATTGTAGCCAATATGAGTTAAAGACCATACAAAGGTGTTTAAAAGTTGTTTAAATATATGCAATTGTGCATGCAGACTACAGTATGCATTGTTTTCTTTTTAAAACACAGCCTCCTAGGAAAAAATTAGCTTCAAAACATTTATGTACAAGTTGTTTTGAAGGCACATTTACACAACACAGAAAAAGAAAACTTGAATTCACTAGCTATCAATAAGAATACTACTGCTTTACCTGTCCTGCATTAAACTCAAGTGACATCTAATTATGATTCAACAAAATTAATTTGAGAAGTTTACTGACAAGATTTTCAACAACTGCTGACCTCCACCTAGAATGCTCTTCATCTGTTAACTTTTACCAGTATGTTAGAAGAAGCAAACCAGCTGTTCCAACAAGTTGAATTAGCTTTTAGTTAACTAAAATTAACTTGAACAAGGAAAATTCTATCATCCAAAAATATAAGAGATATATATGGGCCAAGCCTTTTACCCATAAGTACTATCACCAAATTTGGTATATTGAACAGTGAAGCAATAATATAGTAGATACACTATGCCAGTGTTTTTCAACCTTTTTTGAGCCGCGGCACTTTTTTTACATTTACAAAATCCTGGGGCACACCACGAACCAAAATGACACAAAATGACACTCTAACACAGTAATACGTATAGTTAATATGTTTTTAGATGTATTCATACACTCAGTGTGAAACCTGGGCCTGTTTCGATGAACACAACATAGATATCCTGGCAGGAATGGCAGAAGGACACACACGAAGGTCTTGCTCAACAGCTGGGAGTTATAGTTCACCCGCAATCAAAGAGCATTTTGGACTCCATCAATGATGGAATGGAATCAAACTTCCCACACAGAACTACCATAACCAAGAGAAAATACGATAAGAGTTTGGTGGGCATTGACCTTGAGTGTTTGAGTTGTAGTTCACCTATATCCAGAGAGCACTGTGGAGGGGAGGGAGGAAGACGTGGGGTTGTAGTTCACCCGTGCAGGAGCGCCCACACGGGTCACATCTTCCTCCCTCCCCCTCCTGCAGAAGCGGCAGCATGAGCAAAGCAAGGCAAAGCAAGCAGAGTGAGGCTGGGAAGAAGGGAGCCCGAGTGGAGAAGAAAAAGTGTTCGGCAAAAGGGGGAAGAAAGGATATTGGAGGTTCCAATTTCCCGCGGCACACCTGTTGGGAAACACTGCATTATACAATGGTCCTTCTCCAAATATAACACATTCTCACTTCTTTTTTTATGATTTAACAATGTGAGGGGCACTACCCAATAACGCTGTTTATAAACATTTTTTAAAGCCATTCCATGCTTACTCATGTGGAAGGAAGCCACATACGTGATATCTCAGTAGCCAGAGGCAGGACTGAATTTTTACAATGGCTAGTTACACATAACTTTAAGAAAATATATTCAGCTGCAACCTTCTTCATATATGTGTATGAATATGCATATGCACACAATAAAAATGACATACTATGCTCATAACAAATGTCTTCCTGCTAATTCTGCCTTAGTAGCTTTCAGTATTATGATTATGGTAACTTCAGATGACAAGGCTAGGGGACTATTTCAACATGATTAGTGTGGGGAAAGGTAGTTCCAAAATGGAAGTTGAAAAGGAAGACCACAGTGAAGATCTTAATCTACACTGTGGGATTCTGTAGAGATCTGTTCTGGTCCCTCTGTGTCAAAAAATTGGGAGAGAAGTCAGTAAGGGGTGGACTATCAAAGCTCTATATCTCATTTAATTGGGGATATCACTGGTAAGTTCTTAACCAGAATTGAGAACTGTAATGTACAAGACTCAAGAAAGAAGAAAACTATTGATAGGCAGGGAAATTACTCCAAGAGTTAACATCTTTTCTTTTGCAGTGTTGCAATCTTCTTGATAAATCAAGTTAACAATCTGGGAGTGCTTTGTTCCTGAATGCTGAGGTAGCATTTTTGATAAGAGTGCTTAGCTTCAAAGAGGACTGATCTGGTCACTGTCATATGTACTATCTTGCTCATGTGGGCTAGACTATTACAACATATGCTATAGGGGGCAGCTCTTGAACCTGGCTTAGGACCTTCACAATGGAGAGGAATGCACTAGTAAAAAAATGAGACAAGTGTTAAGAGCCCATGTGACCAGTTATTACCTCAACTGCTTTGGAGTAATATGTCAGTTATTCTACTTTAGAGTCAGTGTCACGTTCTTCCTAATGCTCTTTTACAGTTGCTCAGATTTTCTAACAAGGCCCTGTTCAGCATCTCACTGCTGAGTAAAATACAGCTTTGTGGATCCTCAGAATAAGGCCTTGTTCAGCAGTCCCTGTGTTACCAAAAATCACCACAATGACTTTCCAAAAGATGATAAATACTTTTCTGTTTTGTAAATAGTTTAGGCTATGACTACGTCTTGTTCTTGGACAGTGACAACCACCTATTTGGGTGTCTGAATATTTTATTTTGTTCTGCTTCTAATTATCTATCCTTGTTTTAAGTGAAGCATTAACCACCTTGGACATTCCTTAAATGGAATGGAAACTGTGAATATAAACATTTTAATACAGAAGAAACCCAACTGTCTAAATCAGTAATTCCCCAAACTCTGCTCCGGCAAGTGTTATGGACTTTTTGACCACTGAACAAAGTGGCAGCTGGCAGGTTCAAAATACTTAAGGAACAGAATTGGGGAGTTATTATTGGTGTAAACACATCGATTTGAGACATTGGGGGGGGGGGATTAAGGGGGTTACAAGTTGCAGAAAGGGAAGCAAAATACAGGTTTCCACACAAAACCCCTAGCAAAAAGAGAATCATACTTGCCACTGGAAGGCCTCCCCAAAAGCCTGCCAATCAGGCCCGGGGGGTCACATCCAAGAGGTTGGAGTTCTGGATTAGTGTTCGAACTTTGAGGCCCCTTCCACAAAGCTGCATAAAATCCCACATTAACTGCTTTGAAGTGGGTTATATGGCAGTGTGGACTCAGGCCCCTTCCACACAGCTGAATAAAGTCCCACATTATCTGCTTTGAACTGAAATATATGGGAGTGGACTCAGATATCCCAGTTCAAAGAAGATATTGTGGGATTTTATGTCTTTATATTCTGGGTTATATGGCTGTGTGGAAGGGCTCTCAGACAACCTAGGGCCCTTCCACACAGCCCTATATCCCAGAACATCAGGGGAGAATATCCCACAATATCAGCTTTGAACTGGGTATCTCAGTCCACACTCTGATAATGTGGGATTTTCTGCCTTGATATTCTGGAATAGAGGGCTGTGTGGAAGGGCCCTCAGTTAAAGCTGATATTGTGGATTATCTGCCTTGATATTCTGGGTTATATAGCTGTGTGGAAGGACCCTCTGAAAACCTAGTTAAAAGCTGATATTGTGGATTATCTGACTTGATATTCTGGGTCATATACCTGTGTGGAAGGACCCTCTGAAAACCTAGTTAAAAGCCGATATTGTGGATTATCTGCCTTGATATTCAGGGTCATATAGTTGTGTGGAAGGACCCTCTGAAAACCTAGTTAAAAGCTGATATTGTGGATTATCTGCCTTGATATTCAGGGTCATATAGCTGTGTGGAAGGACCCTCTGAAAACCTAGTTAAAAGCTGATATTGTGGATTATCTGCCTTGATATTCAGGGTCATATAGCTGTGTGGAAGGACCCTCTGAAAACCTAGTTAAAAGCTGATATTGTGGATTATCTGCCTTGATATTCTGGGTCATATAGCTGTGTGGAAGGACCCTCTGATAACCTAGTTAAAAGCTGATATTGTGGGTTATCTGCCTTGATATTCTGGGTCATATAGCTGTGTGGAAGGACCCTCTGATAACCTAGTTAAAAGCTGATATTGTGGATTATCTGCCTTGATATTCTGGGTCATATAGCTGTGTGGAAGGACCCTCTGATAACCTAGTTAAAAGCTGATATTGTGGATTATCTGCCTTGATATTCTGGGTCATATAGCTGTGTGGAAGGACCCTCTGATAACCTAGTTAAAAGCTGATATTGTGGATTATCTGCCTTGATATTCTGGGTCATATAGCTGTGTGGAAGGACCCTCTGAAAACCTAGTTAAAAGCTGATATTGTGGATTATCTGCCTTGATATTCTGGGTCATATAGCTGTGTGGAAGGACCCTCTGATAACCTAGTTAAAAGCTGATATTGTGGGTTATCTGCCTTGATATTCTGGGTCATATAGCTGTGTGGAAGGACCCTCTGATAACCTAGCTAAAAGCTGATATTGTGGGTTATCTGCCTTGATATTCTGGGTCATATAGGCTGTGTGGAAGGGCCCTCAGATAACCCAGTTCAAACCAGATAATGTGGAATTTTCTGCCTTGACATTCTGGGATATAGAGCTGTGTGGAAGGACCCTCTGAAAACCTAGTTAAAAGCTGATATTGTGGGTTATCTGCCTTGATATTCTGGGTTATATGGATATGTGGAAAGGCCCTGACTCGTCCACAGAGACGTCTAGACTGTAGAATTAATACAGTTTGGTAACACCTTAACTGTTCAAGCTCAATCCTATGGAACCATGCGAGCTACGGACTGGCGAGGCACCAGCACTCTTTGACAGGAAAGGTTGAAGCCCTTGCAAACCTACAACTCCCATGATTCCACAGCCTCGAGCCTTGGCAGCCCAACGGCTGGTGTCAAACGGTGTCAATTCTAGAGTAGACGCACCTGAAGTGACCAGGGGACCCAGGGCAGTAAGCCTCCGCTCTGGCTCGCTCTCTCTGTGGCTGGGAACGACGGCGACCCCAAGGTAGGGAGGAGGCGGCGATGGGTCTGTCCCGCCTCAACGTTGGCCCCCCAGGGGCAGCGGGCCGGAGCGGGCCCAGTCCCGTTGGAGGGTCCCGGGCCCCCTCAGGCCTTGCAAGGAAGGGGGAAGCAGCAGGAGCCGCCGCGAGGCCCGAAGGGGGAGCCTTACCCTGCTGCTGCTGCTGCTCCGCCGGCTCCTCCTCCTCCTCCGACCGGCAAGGCGGGCACCTCGAGCCACCGCGGGGCCGCCACTGCCGCCTCCGGGAGGAGGGTTCCGTGCTGGCGCTGCGGCGGGGAAGGCCGGGCTCGGGCGGGCGGCGGGGTGCCTCCAAGGCGCCGCTCCCGACCTCCTTTGGAACCGTCCCGGCTTCCCAGTCGCTCCCGTCCCTCCTCCTCCTCCGCCGCCGCCGCCTCCTCCTCTCTCTCCTTCCCTCTCCCTCTCTCTCCCTCTCTCTCCCTCACTCGCCTCAGCCAGCCGAGTCCAAATCAAAATAGTGTCACACAATATGGCGGCCACGCCAGTTGGCAAGTCTCGCGAGATCTCGCCCCGAGTGCTAACGGGATGATAGGGATGGACGGAAAGAGGGAGAGGAGGGGCGGGGAAGAGAAACGCGGAAAAGAGGAGGGAAGGGCGGAGGGGGGGGGGGAGGAGCTCTCCCTCGGTTGCCTAGGCGACCGTGGGCCATGCTGAGCGGGCCTTTGAAGCCACCCATCCTTCCCTTGGCATTCCCAGCCTCAGAATGTGGGTGAACTGCATTGGTTTTGGATTTACAGGGCCCTGTGGATTGACATAATCCAGCGCAAGGCAGCTCACCCACATCCTGAAACTGAGTTAGAGGGCAGCCTGAGATGGAAAAGGTCGCCATAGCATCAACTTTCCTAGGTTGAAAGGCCTGGAAGCAGCATCCCAAGAAGTACTGCCTTGAGTCAAGCAAAATTTATGCCACAGGCCTTTTCTCTTCTTCAGGGTGGATTTACACCAGGCCTGGGCGAATTTGGGCCTTTCAAGTGTTTTGGACTTCAACTCCCACAATTCCTCACAGCCTCAGGGCCCTTCCTTTGGAGGAATTGTGGGAGTTGAAGTCCAAAACACCTGAAAGGCCCAAGTTTACCCAGGCCTGATTTACACTATGGAATTAAGGCTGCTTTAACTGTCATGACCCATTGCTAAGAAATCATGGGCATTATAGGCTGGATTCACGGCCCCTTCTACACTGCCATATAATCCAGATTATTTATTTATTTGTCATGTTTCTATACCGCCCCTCTCAGCCCAAAGGCGACTTGGGGCGGTTTACGCAGGCCCGGATCAGGCCCTTTTGCCGCCGAAGGCCAAAGGGTCTGCCTCCGCCCCTCCCCGCCCCCGCCTCCTCGCCGGCGTGAGGAGGAAGAAGGAAAGCCCCACCCCCAGAGCCGATGTGGGGCCTCCCCACGGCTGCTCCTCCCTCCCTCCCTCAGCCACCATGCCGGCCTGAGAAGCGGCTGAAATCGCCCTTTTCAGGCCGGCTTTAGGAGGCTCCGCGCCGGCGAGGAGGCAGGGACGGAGCCGAGGGGCAGAGTCAGGGGCGGAGCCGATCCTCCCTTGCTCCTAAAGCAGAGCCGAGGAGAAGCAGAGCAAAGGGAGGGGGCGGCCGCGCATGCGCCATTTTTTTTTTTAAAAATTGATTTTTTTTAAATGGGTCCGGATCTGCTGCCCCCCCCAAAGTGCCGCCCAAGGCCATGGCCTAGGGCGTCCTTATGGGTAATCTGGGCCTGGGTTTACACAAGGCAGTCTCTGCCCTTCAATCCAAAACACGAGTAACAAACCAAACTGACCATATAGCACAACAATTAGCAATTAAAACAATTACAGTCTCAGCGTCATGTTGAAATCATTTTCCGTCACATTGTCGTCATTCCATATATCTAATTAAACCGTTATATCTCATCAGCAAATGCCTGCTCAAACAGCCAGGTCTTGACTTTCTTGCAAAATGTCAGGAGGGAGGGGGCCAATCTGATGTCTCTAGGGAGGGCGTTCCAAAGCTGAGGAGCCACCACTGAAAAGGCCCTGCCTCTCATCCCCGCCAATCGCGCCTGCAAAGAAGGCGGGACTGAGAGCAGAGCCTCTCCGGATGGTCTTAAACATCTCGATGGTTCATAAGGAGAGATGCGTTCGGACAGGTAAGTTGGACCAGAACCGTTTAGGGCTTTAAAGGCTAAAGCCAGCACTTTGAATTGTGCCTGGTAGCAAACTGGCAGCCAGTGGAGCTGGCACAACAGGGGAGTTGTACGCTCTCTGAATGCCGCTCCTGTTATCAACCTGGCTGCTGTCCATTGGACTAGTTGCAGCTTCCGAACAGTCTTCAAAGGCAACCCCACGTAGAGAGAGTTGCAGTAATCTATATGAGATGTAACCAGAGCGTGGACCACCGTGGCCAAGTCAGACTTCCCAAGGTACGAGCGCAGCTGGCGCACAAGTTTTAACTGTGCAAATGCTCCCCTGGTCACCGCCGAAACCTGGAGTTCCAGGCTCAGTGATGAGTCCAGGATCACACCCAAACTGCGAACCTGCGTCTTCAGGGGGAGTGTAACTCTGTCTAACACAGGCTGTAACCCTATGCCCTGTTCAGCCTTTCGACTGACCAGGAGTGCCTCTATCTTGTCTGGATTCAATTTCAATTTGTTCCCCCTCATCCAGTCCGACACAGCGGCCAAGCACCGGTTCAGGACCTGAACAGCCTCCTTAGTAGCAGGTGGGCATCATCTGCGTCCATAATCAAAGGAGATAATCCACATCTCTTTTGAACTGTCTTATCTGAGGGCCCTTTTTTAATTTTATTTTTAACACACAAAAATACATACCAAACACACACGCAGAATGTTTACACTTCCCACCACCAACCCGAGGATTATTTCCTTCTGTATATTCTTTTCTTATGGAGACAATCTTTATATCTTTATACCTTTCCATTCTATATACTATATTACATTTGTATCTTATTTCTTATGGCTTGATCTCCAGAAGGATTCATAATATAGTTCTTTACCTTTATCCATCTTTTTTCCATTTCTCTCCTTCTGTTTTCATTAATTTTTAAAACATTTAATTTCACATTCGTAATTTCAAATTCCATTTGCTCCACCATTATATTGATACCATTTATTTACTGTCCATTTTGATTTATCTTTCCATCCTAGTACTATTACTGCTTGTACACATTCAATTATTGCTTCTTTTATTTCCCTTTCATTTTCCATTTTCTCCATTTTCACTATTTCATTTGTTATGACCCACTCATTTCCTAAAATTTGATTTGACTCATTTTGTATAATCTGCCAAAAATATTGTATATATTCACATTCCCACATCATGTGAATAAACCGCCCTTTCTGATGGCATCCATGCCAGCACTGACTACTCCCTGTAGTGAGGTCGCTATGTGTATTGAGGGTTTTATCTTTATTTTATTGTTAAATGTGTGGTTTGTATTATTACATTTGTATTGTGTTAGATGATTAAATGTAAGACAGACCACAAAGGGTTAACGGAAAATATTACAGTGCCCACCCTCTGAGAAGTTCAGTTGCTATAGCAACAGGAGGTGGAGCCTATCACTAGGCTTTCCAGTTTTGAAATTCATCAGTCAGAGTTGGAGCAGTTAGACTGACTGGTAGCAGTCTTGAGAGGCTGCTGTGATTTGTTCCGAGGAGAACAGAATAAATGTTGTGTTTTGATACTGCAGAAGGCAGTTAGGGTTTAGAAAGCCTTTAAAGACTGCTGTTTGTAGGTTAGGCTGGAAAGCTAACCTAGAAGATAGCTAAAAGTCCTATAAGTGGGCAAAGTATCTATAATATTGTTGAGTCAGTGTTTGAAGAAATACAGTCAAACATTGTATTTAGAAACCTAGTAACTTTAAGAAGTTGTGCCTCTAAGAAGATACTGTAACCACCTAAGCTCTGTGTACCTTAAAACCTCCACGCTTTAAACCTTGTTAACAAATAAACAGTTAAAGTTCTTTATTCCTAAATATCTCTCTGTGAATTCTTTTGGTACAAGCTTTCGAAACATCGGGTGGTCAAGAATTACTCACTGGTGGCAAAAGTTATCAAGTAAGGAGGCTTCACATAAATTGGTGCCAAAGATTCTGTCACAGTTTTGAGTTTGAATCCTCACAAAGTGGTGGCAGCGGTGGGATAGCCTGCCCTGCCACAGTTCTCCAGAGTCACCCGAAATCGCAACAATGGATCCCATACCCGGGACGGAAGGACAACAAAGAATCTAGCCTCTGAGCTAGGCGAAAATGTATTTTCAAAGGACTCAGACAATACACCCAGGCCAGCTCGAGGGCCTAAGTAATCGCTGAGTCACCTTGCAAACATTAGTCATTTAAACCAGTCAACTAGACATGGTAGTTTTAGTTTCACAAGGTCTTTTGCCTTCTCTGCTAAAGAGTGCAAAAGACCTTGTGAAACTAAAACTACCATGATTCAACAGCATTGGTCCACAGCAATTAAAATTGTGTCAAACTGCATTCATTCTACAATGTAGATGCATCTTCAGTCTCCCAACTTGTCACAAGTTGAGCATCCTGTATTATCTGGAATTTGAAAACACTCCCAAATTTGAAAATTGGCCATTAAAGTGGCAGATATAGTGAGCGACATTTTTGCTTCTGCAGGTTCAAATACAATGTTCCCTCACTTATTGCTGGGGTTACGTTCCAGGACCTCCCACAATAAGTGAAAAACTGCTATGTTGGGATTCTCTATTTTAACATTTATACATTAATTTACTAGTTCTTCACTATTTAAGTCTTTAGAAACTTAAATTAAAGTGAAGGGAAGGAAGGAAGGGCCCTTCAAGGCTGGAGGGAGGGAATGGGGACTGAGGAGGGAAAGCACCTCGGAGAGCGGTTGCTGCAAAACTCCACAAAACAGCAAAATTACCATGATATATATTTTAAATTAATATTTTTTGAAATCTGCGAAACAGCGAGTCTGCAATAAGCAAACCACGAAGTAGTAAGGAAACATTGTATACACAAACTTTGTTTCAAGCACAGCACTGTTCAAATATTGTGTACAGATCAAAACTATCAAAATGTAACAAATCACTTTTGTACATGGCTTGGAATATTGTGTTTTATAGCCAAGGAATGCATATCCTCAGCATGTTGTTTTTAAATTCCTATAAAATTTGTTCATATGGATTTGGTACCTTTTAGAATCAAGCTCTACAAATGAGATTCGTATGTGGACCCCATCTCCTAGGTGCCATTAAGTACATACATGCAAAATAAAGATATTCCAAATTTTAAATAAATCAATAATCAAAATAACTTCCAAGCATGAGTCTACATACACTGCCAGATAATTCAGTTCAAAGCGGATAATCTGGATTTTATAAGGCAGTGTAGAAGGGGCCTAACATCCCTTTGCAAACTGATATTCTGGACTAACACATCACCAATGTCTTTGAATTATTTCTCTCTCTTTCCCTCTTATCTATATTGTCCCAATTTTTGACCCAGGAGAAATTTTTGTTTGTCCTCTTGTGTGATTTAAACTTCAAGACACAACGAGGGTAGAGATGGGGAAAAAACACAAGTGGAATGCAAACCATAATGTAATAAACAAAAGCTAAGTATGTTTGCTTTGAATATTATTTTTATAAAGTAAACAATCATTTGCATTAAGTGCATACCATAAGTAGGGCTACTGATGTTACATGAGAAAAAAGGACCCAGGCCCTTGAGATGTCTAGTTTATTTGGGCCAGGCTGTTGCCCACTGAAGTTTCTCTCTCTCTCCTCTCTAGCACCCACCGGAGCACAAACCAAAAGGGAACCCCACTTCTGGGGCTTTAAACGGCAAAATGTGTGCTCCCTGTGCCTTGTTTGCCATCTTTTTCCTCTCTCCTCCTGACGGATCCTTGGCAAATCTCGAACTTGAGAGGCTAGGTTCCCAGGCAGAGGCTCGGCTTGGGAACCACCAACCACCCATTAATGGGGATGACTTGGAACTAACCTTTATCCTCTCTGCATGGAGAGGGGGGAGGTTGGATTTCTCCCTCTCGTGGGGCCTCCTGGACCCCAATTCTTTTGAAACCTTGGCTCCGTTGATCTTTCATCCCTCTCCTCAGTTCCCTCTAGTATTTACACGCCTGGGAATCTGGCTTGCTACTGTACTTTGGGAAACTATGTCTCACCTATGTATGAAAAATGTCCAAAAATTCCCTATGTCTTCCTGCATGTTTCTATCCACTTCCGTGTGTTTTACCTTGCTGTCCCTGGAACCCTATTCACTCCTCTTGGCGGGGAAGTGTGTACTTAACCCCAAAAGAAGTCTTGCTTATCCCCTTGAGTCATACAGCTTACAAAAAAAAAACCACACTGGGGATTCTTCAATCAGTTCCCAGCCTCACCCATATTATGGACATTATCTGGACATTATAACACAATAGCCCAACGGACATGACAAGATGCCCCCATTGCCTCTTCCTGCCCGCCTCGGGGGAAGTAGCTACTCTTCAGAAATGCACCTTTGTGTGTGGGCTCTCTCGATATGGAAGGAAACCTGATTGTCTTTTTCTAAGCCGATGTCCTCTGTCATTTGCATTATTTGAGCTACCATGATCCAGAGTCGCAGGGTCAGGCCCCCTGATGGGGCTCTGCCATGACCATCCTGTACACAATAAACTTTTCCTGAGTAGGGTTAAGTGCCCTCAATCATTTTTATTGTTTTTCCTGTTGAATAAAGGGAAACCCATTCACCGCCACTCAGTGCCCTTTGTCTCTTCACAAACCGACTGCTCAGCCAAGTCCCTTTCTGTGATTGGTCAGAACTGGGAGGACGGCTCTTGCAAGATCTCATCGTCCAATGGGCTTCGTTACAGCTGATGTTGCTGAGGTGGGAAATTTGAAATTATTGTGTATAAAAGAGGGTGCATTTCTGTATTCTTGCATTCTAACTTCTTTGTGAGAGATCATGAGCTAGCATCTTATTCACATGAATAAACTCTTCATTGACTGAACCTCACTTCTGCTTAAAGGGCTGATTTACTTCATTGGGTGTCTTCTATGCTCACCAAGCAGAATTCCTCAACTTCTGGGGCAGCCCAGTGCTGAAAAGCTGTTATTGCCAGAGCTGATCACTCCAGCCCGGGTTTCTGCCAAAAGTACCCCCACGGCCCCACTGCCAAGAGCTGCTTACAAATTGTGGTAACACCAGGTTGCAAAATGGCAATTGAGGCAGTTGAATATTCCCAATAGTTCAAAAGAGGCTACTAAGAAAAAGGGGTCACACCAAAATACCAAATCAAAGTGTTGCTTTCTGTTAAATTATCCATACATTTTATCAGAAAAATTAAGATATCATCCAAATATATTTGAATGCACTTGATTAAAATACTTGCTGCAAGTGTTGGGTGTGGTTGTTTGCTTGTTGGCATGCATCAATAATTCTGAATCTGTTTTAATCCTACAAAAATGTTTGGCTATAATTAAAATTTAAAGCAGTCTAAATGTCAGATCTTGCAAGATTTGATTAGACTTATAGAATATGTTTAATTACTCCCTTAGTCATAATTATGTGATTTGTGGCAATTCGTTCAGACCACAGTGATAAGCGTTCTGCCCTTTGGTAAGAGACATCCTTTACAAGAAGGAACATCTAGGAAATCTATGTGATGTTGTTTGGGGGTGGGATGCAGAAATCTATTTTATTCTATACCTTCAAACAAACATTGTACAATAAATATTGACAGTGTCAAAAACTCACTGTCAGGGTGTAAGAAAACCATAGTTACTAGAATTGATTTGTTTCTTCAGTCGCAGGGCTGTTTGCCAGTTAATCTATACACATAGAAGGATAGATGAGACTAAATAGAATGTTGATACACAATAGAAAGAAAATCAAATACAGAAATAAAATCATTCATATTCGTTGGAAACAAAACACAAGTACTTCGCAGAAGTATTTACACACTTTTTCATTTTCCATTTTTTCATTACATTACAACTTAGACTGGATCTACACTCCCCTATATCCCCGTATCAGATCCCAGATTGTCTGCTTTGAACTGGATTATATGAGTCTACACAATAATCTGGGATAAGAAGATAATCTGTGATCAAATCTTGGGATCTAGGGCAGTGTAGATCCAGGGTTCTTACACAAAGCTCTATAACCCAGGACTCTTCCAGACAACACTAAATCATGGGTTTTAAACAGGGGCAAAAAATCCTTGGACTTCAGAAGAGGTTCACATACAGACCTGTTGGCCCCAGGTTTTCTATCTCCGTTGTCCAGACTTGATACTTTGTTGTGAGATTTAGAGGCTCCCAAGAGGGCGGTCATGGGACTTTAGTCAGAAATTTTGGCAGTTTTTACATGCAAAGATGTGAATCACTGTATAAGTTTTGTTCCTGAGTTATATAAGCTGGAGGGCCATCTGTACAAACAGAGTGTTGTTCCTGTGTCTGTTCCTGATTGCTCTTAGTGAAAAAAATGTACAGCATTGAGTAGGGGGCCACAACTTTGTCCTGGTCAGAGAAAATGTGCCCTCCACACATTTCATGAAGTTTCTGGCACACAAAAAAAATTTCACATTCTACTCAACTGTCACCTTCTTTTTAGGAATTGACCTATCAGAAACAAACATATAAAACCCAGGAACAAACCTAGAGAAAAAAATCCTGTGATTTCCGATTGCAGGGTCTTACAGACAACCGAAGACCCACATAATCAGCTCAAAACCGCAATATTCCCGCAACTGGAAATCTCACGTTGTGTGCCTCTTGTAGCAATTGCTTCTGCATTTACAGGGAACAGTGTCTGGCCACCCTCCTGTTTGCTGCGGAAGCTCCTGGGATAAAGGTATTTTCTGGACAGGCCCCCAGAATATCAAGGCGGAGAATCCCACAGGATCTGCTTTAAACTGGGTTATCTGAGTCCACACGTGCCATATATTCCAGTTCAAAGCAGAAAATTTGGGATTTTATACAGCTGTGTGGAAGGGCCCGCACTAGTATTAAATAGATTTAAATCAGCATTGGTTTCTAAGTTATGGTGATCCTAATGGAGGTTTATATCACAGGGTTTGACAGGCCTTCTCTGCCCGAGTGTGCTGGTGCCTCACCAAACTACAAATCCCATGATCTCATAGCACTGAGCCATGGCAGCTAAAGAAGTGTCAAACAGCAATAATTCGACAGAGTAGATGCCCCTATGTGTTTTCAAAGCCCTTTGTATTCACTTACCTCTTAGCAGGCATGCAATTGTAGCCCAAGCCAATGCTACTCAAAGTGCTGGTCCCTGGATTGGTTATAGTCCCTAAACACTGGCGTCCAGTCCGTGAAAATTTTTCAGGAAAGAAACAGCTGTAGTCAAGAAAGAGCAAAATAATAAATTGTATTTAGAAAAGTATGAAAGGAACATTTGTAGTCAATGGGCACAAATAGGTACCAGTCCCTTACTGCTAGGAAAAAATAATAACTGCATCTTCTGCAGTCTGACAAGCACAAGCATAAAGTATCTCTAACACGAAGACTGTACCATTTCTGAGCTAATCTTATTGTAAGTAACTGAGAAGTCAATCTAAACCTACGGCACACGCATTCACTGTATGAGGTATAGCCTATGAATATGTACCAGACTCATGGGATGGATGCACATGACCCCTCAAATAATCTGAATTCCTAGTCCTTGTTAAACTTCTACATTTCCACATTTAGAATGAGGCTGGAAATAGAGAATGACACAGACAAGACATTTATCTAAACTCAGGAAATAAAGCTGTATTTAATTCTGTCTGGTTTACTCTATTTCCAACTGCAACCTTGTTCTCTCTGAAGATTTGGTCTCTTTTCCCCATTAATGAAAAGCAATGGAACTGCATGAATTCAAGTATGACCTGTATTCTGTTGAATGTAAATATCACACATTTTTTTAAAAGAAAAAAACTCAGTTGAAAAAGGGAACAATCATGTGAATATATTTGTATTACTGTTGATTTAAGTAGAATGGAATCTTTGGACCAGGCTTTGTAACAGTTGCTAGATGGGCCGGGCTAGCACAGCGGGTTAAATCAAGTCCTGCATAGACACCATACTGGACGCCCTGGTGGATCTGGTGAACCTCTCATTGGACACAGGCTCCTTCCCCGAGTCCCTGAAGGAGGCTNGAGNTAGCCCTCTTCNGAAAAAGGCGAACCTCGACCCCAATGAACCGGCGAACTACCGCCCTGTCGCTAATCTGCCCTTCCTGGGAAGCTATTGGAGCGAGCAGTGGAAAACCAGCTGCGGGACTTCTTGAACGATCCGGGGCCTAGACCCATTTCAGTCAGGCTTCCGAGCGGGCCACGGTGTCGAATCCGTTCTAGTAGCAATCACAGATGACATCCGCCGCCAGTTGGACGGAGGGGCTCGGCAGTCCTAGTCCTCCTTGACCTAACTGCGGCCTTCGACACCGTTGATCATGATTTGCTACTTCGCCGCTTGGCGGCCTCTGGGATCCAAGACAAGGCCCTGACCTGGTTAGGATCGTTTCTGCGGGTCGCTCGCAGCGGGTCGAGTGGCAGGGCCAGGTCTCCAGGAAATGTGGGCTGGAGTGTGGGGTTCCGCAGGGTGCCATCCTGTCCCCACCCTTTTTAACATCTACGACCAGCCCCTGGCCGGTATCGCTAGAAGCCACGGTTTCAACTGTTATCAATACGCCGATGACACGCAACTGCTGCTGAAGCTCGACCCAGGGGTGCTGTCGGTACCTGAAAGCTTTAGCCGGGGCTGAAGGCGGTCACAAGCTGGCTCAGAGCACACAGGCTAAAGATCAACCCGGCGAAAACGGAGATCCTCTGGCCCGGCCGACCCGACCCCCACTCTCCACTACCACCCTTTGAGGGCGAGCCCTTGTCCGCAGCCCCGGCGGTAAAGAGCTTAGGAGTACTCTTGGACGAGAAACTGACGATGGAGGCTCAGATCCAGGCCGCTGCCAAGGGTGCCTTCTTTCACCTCCGTAGGGCCCGACGGTTGGCCCCCTATCTACCACCAGAGGCGCTGAGGACGGTGATTCATGCCACCGTGGTCTCCCGTCTTGACTACTGCAACGCCTTGTATGTGGGCCTACCGTTGGCCACGACTCGGAGGTTGAGACTCATCCAGAATGCAGCGGCCAGACTCATCTCCGGGGCATCGGCCAGGAGCCATATTTCACCAATTTTAAAAGATCTTCACTGGTTACCCATTGAGCTTAGAGCGATCTACAAACTCATGGTGATAACCTTCAAAGCTCGGCAAAAAATGGGACCAGCCTACCTGGGTGATCAGCTGATAGACCAACGCTGCGAAAGACCCGCACGCGTAATAAATGGCGACCGGTTAGCTATCCCTGGGGTGAGAGAGGCCCGGCTGACAGAGACCCGTAGAAGAGCCTTCTCGGTGGCGGCCCCTACGATCTGGAACTCGCTCCCGCCTGCGCTCAGGGCCACATTGGCCCCGGCCAGATTTTTGGCTGGCCTGAAAACCTGGCTCTTCCGCCAGGCTTTCGGGGACTGAACTAGATGGATGGCAGAGCCTTCTACGGCTCATATCTGCTGTTTTAATCTGATGTATCTATGTTTTTAAAGGATGTAAGTCGCCCGGAGCACCATTGGTGGAGGGCGACTCACAAGTAATAAAGTATTATTATTATTATTATTAAATCACCAGATATAGAATATCCTGCCAATCAGAAGGTTGGCAGTTCAAACCCAGGTCAGCGTGAGCTCCTGCTGTCAACCCATCTTCTGCAGTTTAAATGCAACAATTTAAGTAGATAAATAGGTACCACTTTGGTGGGGAGGTAAAAAGCGCCCTGAAAAATATACCAGCAAAAATCTGACCAGGAAAGGTATTCATGGATGACAGGCTCCTTGGCATGGAAAATGAAACAACAGCACTTGTCCATGGCCAAGTCGAGCACAGCTGGATGCTGGAGATGAAAAGAGGGAAGCCTTGCCTCTGTTTATGTACTGTCTGCCTGTGTCAATTGTATAACAACATTTAATGTTTGCCATGTATATACCTGTAATCTGAGTCCCTTTGGGGTGATGTGGTGGAATATGAATAAAGATTATTATTATTTTACTGACACAAAAACATTTGTTCTGATGGCTTGCTCCTGGGCTGCAAGAATCAGGCTATTATTATTATTATTATTATTATTAGACATTTGGATTTAGTCTCAAGCCCAACAATATTTGAATTCTACCCTATTATGTTGTTTCTTCAATAACATAACTGTAGTTCTTTATACACAAGTACAGTTTGACAGCCGACAACACCAGGGATAAACTTCTCTTTCTTGAACTTCAGTGTGAAAGGAAAAGACAAACAGTGAACATTCCGTTTTTGTTAACTATCACTAAGTCAAGAACAAGAAAGGGTTTAAGCAGGAAAAACAACTCTTTCTGGAACTGATAGGTCAGTCTGATAAGCCAAATCTGTAAAATACATCAGTTGCTTTGAACTTTATTGCATCATATTAGGTACATAATTATACTTTTTCTGAATGGTATTCTGAGGATGGAACCAATTGGTGCTACAGAAGCAAAGACTGGGTTTTATCTAAGGATAGAACAACATTGTACCTAACATAAAATGCATACATACATTAATGAGTTGATAATAATGCAGCTGCAATTTATTGTAAAACGCGACTGCTTTTTCCAAGAAATTACAGTTACATGGAATTACACTGTATTTCATGGATTATAATCTGGGCTGTTCTGATATGACATCTATAGCTGATTGCAAGCAAGAGAGGCTACATATTCCTTTTGAGAGCATCAGGTTATTTCTGGTTATTTCTTGCCCATGTTTTAATTATAAGTAACAAAGCAATATAGAAAAAAGTATATAGTGTATGTGTGCTTACTTAAGTTACCTCTAAAGAAGCTTCAGAGTCTAGAAATCATGGGATGTCAATACAGAGAAGGGGGGAACATCATATAATGTTGTGTATGGCTAAGTTCTGGTTCAATTAATAATGCAATATTCAAACAAAGTCTTAAATATAACATAGATTTCATTAAAGTAAGCTTTATGAAGCCTTATTGTTCAGATCCAGACTTTGAAGGACTATATTGTTGCCTATAAACTTACCCAGTTTGAGATCTTCAGAAGATATCCTTCTCCTCATTCTACCACCCTCACTTGCAAATCTGGTGGAAATGTGGACAAGGACCTACTTAGTGACTGTTCCCAGGCTCTGGAGCTTCCTTACCAGGGAGGCTAGACTGACTCCCTCCTTGATTCCTATTGAAGATTTTTTATAGTTATTTCAACAGGTTTTGGGGAACAAACTCTCTGGGAAAGGTTTTTCGATGGCATGTCACACTGGGGGTTTTGGGGTGTAGAGGAGAGTATCTTTTAAATCAATAATTGTAAAATTTCACACAGTTCTGTTGTTGTTTAAACTTTTTGTATGCTTCTAATTGTGTGTGCTTTATCAGTTTCTCTTTTAATTTTTGCAATCTGTCTTGCAATTAACAATATAAAGAAATCTGAAGTCAGAAGTAGCAGGGAGAGGGATAAAGGGATAAACATTGAAAAATACGCACCCTCCTGCACAATAACCAGGGCATTTTCAAGCCTTGCAGCACCTTGGCTCACTTTGACATCTGCCGATATTCTACATAAGCTTTAATTATGAGTTCATAATTAAATAACATCTCTTGATCCAAACCCACCTTAACATCCAGCTGCTGCATCAAGCAAAGGGGATAGGTTCGATTGGCAACTGATGTGCAAAGAAGATAACATTTCTAGCCTTCTCCCACCTGTAAGTGAGGCTGCAATGATGAAATGGAGAAGGGGTCCTGATTATTATTGTTATAGACTCACTTGCTGGGATGCTGGTGCCGGGAATATCATCCTCCTTGCACTTTTATAACCAGCTGTCATTCATTTTACAGAACAGAGCACAAGTTTCTGTTCATAATTCAGCTCTGGTGTTATGAATGCACTTAATCTCTGTTGGGCAGAGATTCAGAAGTAATGCAAATTCACCTAGCATCTTCGGAACACCACATTATCTGAACAGATCATTTCCTAGTTCTTACTGAGAAATCCACTTTTTAAAAGTCCCTAAGGAGAAAAACAAAAGCTGTACATTTTAATCAATGAAGAAATCAAAGATTTGAATGTAGCCGGGATTGTGCGTAAATGTGTCTATCACAGCACATCAAAGAACAACCACACTAAAATGGAGATGGTAATCTTAGCCTCATAAGGTTGGTTACTAGATGTAGGAAGTCATACTAATGTTATCAACTTTCTTTTTGACCAGGGACAATAAGAACATAAGAACATAAGAAGAGCCATGCTGAATCGGGGCCCATTTCCAGCAGTGGGACTTCAGGGACATTTACAACCATTGCATGATTGTGATTAGATTGTGCTACTGAATAAGGAACAGTAATGGACTTACAACTGCTACACATTGTGCCATCTATACTCATTAATTCTGTCAAACTTCAGAAACTACATTGTTAAATACAACGGCTTGTCATTGTTATTTTCTATCTAATAGAAACAATAAATTGAAGAGAAGAAAGGGATATGGAAAGATCCTTTTGATATTTGTTCCCAAAACTGCATAGAACATTAGATAATTGATTTATTAAAATGATTATTGCTATCTACGTCTATTTAATGATCCCAAGAATTGTGCTTTCAGATTGGGATGTGAGATGTTCAGTGATCAAGAAGCTGATGGAGTACTACTCCCAAAATTCTAACAGAAGCTAGGATGTGATTTAGTATCATCTGGATTGCTGCAAAAATTTCCACTCCTATTTTAGATGTTTCTTTTTTTCCTATTAAAAAAGGGATATCCCACACACACAAAAACCCCAAGGCCACTGATCCATACCCCTGGGTTCCTATAGGGCTTAAAAACACCCCCAAAACACAACGCATCCCCTCAAAAACCCCCTGAAAAACAACATTGCACGCATGCGCAAAGGGGATAGGTTCGATTGGCAACTGATGTGCAGCTAAGACTAACAACTCCTCCTCCAGCGCACCCCCACCTCCAGTGAGGCGCCCACGCCTCTCACCCGCTGCCTGAACCCACTTGCTGGGCCGCCTGGTGCGCCATGCCCCCTCCTCCTTGCACTTCCAAACCGCTCCTCATTCCGGGACAGCGCCTGCAACAAGTGGCTGTCTCCATCGCCTCCTTACCCTTCCTCACCGGCTGCCATCCCTCCGCTGCCTCACAGAGGGAGACCAAATTCACCTAGCTCTCCGCCACATTATCTGTCGATCATTTCTGGGGGCTCTCTGGGAAGCCACTTTGAAAATACCCCTAAAAAACTACAAAAAACCATGGCGATTTGACCACTTCCGGTCCGGCCGAAAATGCTCCGACAGAAGTCAATCCAACCAGGAAAAGGGTCCGAGCCGGTACTGATGCCAAACAATGCAGACCGGAAGTCCTAATGTTATCCCCTCCTGGCCCGAAGTGCCGTCAGGAAAGATGGGACGCCATGGGACACCGGCTACCATACGGAGACCTCCTGGGTACTCCGAGAAGCTCAGCGCATCTGAGCCTGCATTCCGGAGGGCGGGAGGGTGAAGAAGGACTAGTTGGGACGCAGGGATCTCTCGCCGCTACTGCCCTCCGGATGGCAGAGGGTGAAAAAAGGGATAGCACCATCCTTTTATAAATGTATGTATGTATTGTTTTTATAGGTTCTTAATAAAAAAAAGTTCTCAAGGTGAGTCATAACAAGAACTTTCCTTTAACAAAAAAAGGAATAAGGCCAGTAATATACAGGGTAAACCAAGGTGTATACTGCATCATGTTAAGTTTGATGAAGAATGGATACGTTTTGGTTTGAGACCAGGATTTGAATCCTGGCTCAGCCACAGAACCCCTGTTGATGATTTTGGTAAGTCACATTCTTTTACTTTCACTGATGTATGGTGCCTTCCACTTCAGTCGGCTGGGTTTCAACCTGAACTTTAGAAGGAGCTACTCAAGAGACTGAATTGTGCCCCTAAAACAATTTCAGTGCTTTTGAGTACAGGAACAGTGTAATGGTTTGAATGTTAGACTAAAACTCTGGGAGGCCAGGTTTTGAATTGTTGGGTTTCATCCCTGACTGCAGAAGTCTGCAGCCCTCAATGAGTAGTTAGCCTAGATAGCTTAGAATGAGGGATTCCTTTCTCTACATTCCATATGCATGCCTATCTCAGAAGGGCTTAGAAGGGGGCTGTCTTATTCATCCTGCATGCCACTATCTCCTCCCCTAGTTAGCTCCAAGAACCTTTTCTGTCCAGAATGGATTTCTTTTGACTTTAATAAACATATTATTTTTTTAGAACCTATGAAGTTGTGGCTCTGCAATCCTGTTCCATCCTGCTGAATGGAAACTAATCTTTGCTCTCTGCACGTAAGCTTCTGCTGGTTATGAATTGTGCTTCTGGCATTCTGCTATTTTTTTGTGGAATCACCCCCAAATGAGGTGATTGATACCTAACATGAATCCCACCCAGCACACACACACACCTATGACAGATCACTAGATGACCTTGGACAAACACCATTGTCACAGTCTTAAGGTGAGTCTGCATCAAAATAAAAACCCAGACTCTTCTTGAATTGATTTCTGACTGTCTTCATGATGTTCATTCTTTCTCAGTGAGCACCATGGATTATCCTAGGTTACACTGGATTTGCTTTGCTTCAGACAAAGCTCAGGGATGGTCTGGAGTTTGCTTGAACTGCTGAAGTATCCCAATGATTTTGGGGCAGCATTGACATCTGAATCATGTCCAATTTGGACCAGTCTGCTGTCAACACAGGGCACTGCCGCCACCACCTTTTTCCTGTGCTCATCGGCTCAGGAGAAAATGTATGGATCTTTTCCATGTTGCTCCAACTCCTAACCAGTTATAGAGTCCAGTATAAACTCCTGGTTGTCATAGGCCCCATTCTGACAACAACAGAGGTGGCCTGTGCAGCCATGAAGTGGGATGACTGGACCAGCCCCTTCTCTCCTTCTGGTTGTGTGGACACCTCTGTTGATGTCAGAACAGGGTCCCAGTGATGCCGAGTAATTCGCATGGAGCTCTGTGTCTGGCTAGGAGATAGGACAGTAACATGGGAAGTGAGGAGATGCTCCAGTGGGGCCAATGTAGTCTTGTCTAGGCAAGACTGTGAAGCTAACCTGCCACCACAGTGGGTTCAGCGGGGTGTGAAAGGCCACTTCTGGAGTCAATTTGGATCATTTATCCTCCAGACTGGCCATGGATTTACCAGTTAGTGTAGACTCACCCTTAGAGAAAGGCAACCAAATTGTTTGGCTTTACTCATATATTGAATTACCACTGAAAAATTGGTCTAATCTAGTTGGGAGTAGTCGACAAGATTTTAGCCACTGTATGTCTCCAAGAGAGGTTTCCCTGACAGGCAGGCTGCACATGAAGTTTCAAAACAAACATGTAGCCAGATTGTCGAGATGTGAGTTCAACATTTCTTATTGTTCAGCAAATGTTCAGGAAAAGTGGGGAGGCCTTGCAAAAACTGTCTGCTCTTTTAAAGCACTATAAAAAGGCCTGCCCATGATAACAGCATGGTTTTTGTGAATGGCTTTTGCTATCTTCTTACTAATGTGTGGCTATTTCCTGATCAGAAGCACAGCTAACACTAAGAAGTGATGAAAGTCCTAGGAGGTTTTGGAAGGCAGAGTTGTTGAGAAAAAAAAAGGGACACAAAATGCTGGGACTTATTTTACAAATGTGCTGCATATTATGTGTATTTTCTACCATACGTTATTTTAACAACAAAAATATTAAATATTTTAAGCAGAACAGTACAAATAAAACAAGACATTAACTCACTGGCACAGAACGGCATTTATAGCTGAATGTCTAGAAAGACTGATGGAAGAGTTTAATTTTGGAATCTATCAAGTTACAAGTTATTTTTAGACTCTAATACTGTGTGTTTTGACCCAAATGCAATAAAAAAATCTTTGAACTTGAATGTACTGTGCAAAGTGCCTTTACGACTAGACACTATAAACTAAGATTGGCATAATATTTCAGGGAGAAGAGACTGCTAGCGTGGAGGATAATTTTCCCTTTTCTAAGATGAGTGCAATGCTATAAATGAAACAAATTATTTGAAACAGAAACAAACTAGCTAGGTATGTAAGAATTCTTGATCATGAAAATAAATTTACTGCATTTCACCCAAAACAATGATAATGTGGAATATAAGTCTGCTGTGCCTATGCAATGTGTAAAGAATGAATGTTTCATACGAGGGCGGGTCAATAAGTCAGTGACTTTTTGAATGAAACACAGGTTTTGGGATAAAAAATCATTTTATTTTTCAACGTAGTCTCCTTTGAGCTCTATACACTTTGTCCAACGTTTCTCCAATTTTTTTATCCCTTCCAAAAAATACGATTTGTCGAGGTCATCAAAATAGATATTTGTTTGTGAGATGATTTCATCATTGGAGTCAAATTTCTTTCCGCAGAGCCATTTCTTCAGGTTTGGAAACAAGAAATAGTCACTCTGGGCTAAATCCGGAGAATTGGGCGGATGAGGGAGCAATTTGTATCCCAATTCATGGATTGTTGCCATGGAATGCACCCTTGCATTGTGTGCACCCTTGAATTGTTCTGGTCTTATCTTGTGGAAAGCTTTCTCATACCCAAGTGATCATTTAAAATTGAAACCACTGAGCCATGTGAGATGCCTAAGGCCTCCACAATCTCTCGCAGTTTCAATCTCTGATTGGCCAACACCATATCGTGAATTTTTTCAATTGTTTCACGTGTAGAGACCTCAACTGGGCGTCCAGAACGTTTGGCATCTTCCATGCTTGTACGGCCACAACAAAATTCAGTAAACCACTTTTTACCATTGAAATTGATTGTGCAGAGTCCCCATAGTATTTATCAAGCTTAGCCTTGGTTTGAGTGATGGTTTTTTTCCGAAAAAAATAATGCTTAATGAGCACCTGAAATTCACTTTTTTCCATTTTCCCGTCAAATCACGCAGTAGTCTGCTATCAATGGCTGTCAAACACAAACTAAATGACACAGCTTGTTCAAATTTTGACAGGAGTCAACAGATGCCTGTTGACAGGAGCAGTGTTGCCCTTTCAGTTAAGAGGCGGGAAATTCAAAAAGTCACGGACTTATTGACCCACCCTCGTATACTGTAGCCAATGACCACACTGGCTGGAAAACAATGCGACTTGTAATCCAAAATAAAATGTCTCCGAGGACTGTTATTTTTACCTAGTTTATTTGCATGTAATCTTTTGAACTGTGGCACTTTAGACTTATGTGATGTCCTTGTAGAAAATTATGCAAATAAGTTCTGATCAAAAGGAAAACAAGAGAAAACAATATAGACAGGATTTTTGAAACCTTCTCTTCATTATGGATAATATTCACATACGCAACACAATTATAGTACTAGAATTCCAGTTTAAGTGCAGAGGAAACAGTATACGCAATCCTGGAATTTGCAATTTAGAGAAGAATATTTAATATTTCCTGCCTGGGAGCGCTAATACATCACCAAACTACAAATCCCAGGATTCCATAGGAAGTTGCCATGGCAGCTAAATATGAATCATAGCACTATAATTGTATAGTGTAAAATGCTTACTGTCATTGTTGTTGTTGTTATGTTGTTACCATGTTTTCCTCTCTTAAAAGAGACTGAAAGCATCTAAGAGTGCTAAAACAACACACTGTACAATTAAAAACCTACAACATATAGACACTACATTTGAATTAAACATGGAAGTATTGAAATAAAGAGTTAAAACAATTAAAAACTATCAAAATGTGTAAAACACTATGAAGCACCTTCTGGTTCAGTCTTAAAAGCTTTCCACTTTAAAAGCCTGCCTGAAAAGAAAGGTTTTATCCTGTTGCTGGAAGGACAAGGATAAAACAAGATAAAAGCAGAATCTTGCAACCACATCTGATGTGCCACTGGAACAAAGGCATCTCGCCATGTCCTGGCAGCAGTCACTCATGGGCATGGGTACCTGTTGACCCGTATCCTGTTCTGTCAGGCTTCCCCCCTGCCCCATCACATGAGGGGAAGACCTTTTCTGGCAGTTATACCCATCTTTCCTTATGGAAAAACGGGAAACTTGCTGTGGTCTGCCGTCACATTTTTTTGGGAGCGGTGGCACTTAAGCATGGAGTCACCCCAGAAGTAGCCCTCCAGGATGTGATGGGTACCATCAAGCTCCATGGCTAAAGCCCAAATATACAGTCGATCATCATAAAATAAGTTACCTGTAAAGAGGTTCTTGAAGAAAAATCACTATAGCAACACTCAGAGGGCATTACATTGAGGAAAGCCATAGACTCAAACAATTGGAAGGGGCCTTGTAGGCCATTGAGTCCAACCCCTTGCTCAGTGCAGGATTTCTAGATAGAGCATCCCCAGCAAATAGCAGGTTCTTTTTGAAGACATACAGAGAAGGAGACCCCACCATCCTTCTAGGCATTTGGTTCCAATTGCCCCAAAGCTCTTATTGCCAAGAAGTTTCTTCTAGTGTTCAGTCAGAACCCATTTCTTCTTAACTTCAAATCTTTAGCTCTTTTCTCTCCTGCGAGTCCCTCTCCTCTTTGACCACTTGAAATATCTTGAGAAGATTTCAAGTTATGCCTCAGTCTTCTCTTCATGGCTCCAAACTATAGGAAAGGAGATTCCACCTGAACATTAGGAAGAACTTTCTAACTGTGAGAGCTATTCAGCAGTGACACTCTCTGTCCCAGAGTGTAGTGGAGCCTCCTTCTTTGGAAGCTTTTAAACAGAGGCTGGATGGCGATCTGTCGGGTTGCTTTGAATGCGATTTTTCTGCTTCTTGGCAGGGGCTTGGACTGGATGGCCCATGAGGTCTCTTCCGACTCTGTGATTCTATGATTCTAAGAACCTAACTAATACATGATCAGCTCCTTCAAATTCTTCTCATATATTTCCTTCTCCTCATTGCTATTCTCTGAACTCTAATGCAACAATTATTTGTATGTGTTTTATGTCTTCTTGTAAAAGCAGATGCTTGTAGATTCTGGAAGGTACGTCCTGGCTCAAAAACAATAATAAAGGAAATCAATCAGAAAGCAAGATGTGTTATTACGTCATGCCCAGGCCATGGTAGCATTGCTAAATATATTGATGACTTTACTGAATGATGAGCCAACCATTTTGCAAGATAATACAGTAATACAGCGAGCTTCCTTTTGGCCATCCAAAATGCTTCCCTGTAGTGGACAAAATGTATCTCATTCATTATCTTTCCCCTCCTAGCTCTTGGCTCATTCAGTCTGTTCCACTTGTAGCAATTACAAGACAAATCAAGTACATTTAAATCCCAGGGATCACATGCAAACATGGTTGAAAGGAAATAATGTTGTTTTCCATCCCCCCCCCCCCCCATGTGTGTGTGTGTGGAAGGGGAGGCAGGGTGATGGTAAAGGCTGGGATTTTGCCAAAGAGCACTTTTACATACTTGGCTGCAAATAGATGATTGGGAGCCAAGCAATGTGGAGCCTTAACTAATTTCAGCATTCACTTAAGCTAAATTATTTATGACACTCCCCATGTAGGCTGCGATATATATATATATATATATATATATATATATATATATATATATATATATTCACATACACACACCATATGCTCTAAGTGGGATCCGAAACCAAAATAAAGGACTTATTTCTGCAACAACCAGCACTGTAATTGAAGGCTATACTAAGTGTGTGATATATTCAGAAAGGCCAAAATGGATAATTCTGCCATTTTCAAAGCTAGTAAATCATATTCATTAATGATGAGAAAGCTTAACATGCTCACATAAGCAGCTGTAATAACATTAGAAACATTTTCTAAAAATATAGCCAGCCACTCCTAACAAAAACTGAGACCTCTTGCCCTTATAACAATGCCACAAAGATTTTAAAAACAAAAATTCCGAGATTGATATTTTTAATACTTACCTAGAAAAAACAGTTTTGCTAGCCGAATTTTCACTGTGAACTTGTAAAACTAAAAACTCAGAGTTTTTTAAAAAAATATTTAAAAACATTGGTTACACCTTTTTTGGAGATAAGGTCAGTGCATATATTTTGATTTTTTTCCCCGTGTCAGGAGCAACTTGAGAAACTGCAAGTTGCTTCTGGTGCGAGAGAATTAGCTACTTGCAAGGACGTTGCCAAGGGGACGCCCGGATGATATACCATCCTGCGGGAGGCTTCTCTCATGTCCCCGCATTAGAAGCTGGAGCTGTGAGATGGGAGCTCACCCCTTTCCTCGGTTTTGAACTGCCGACCTTTCAGTCAGCAGTCCTGCCGGCACAAGGGTTTAACCCATTGCGCCACCGGGGGCGCCTATATTCTGAAGTAAGATAGGCATATGAATGTAACAGCTTCAAAATATTATCTTGAGGGACTGCAACTTGCATGACTCTCCAGTGACTTTGCTATATTCTGCCTGAAATATTTCATACTTTACCCCTCTACAACAGAATATGTGAAAGTTTCAGCAGAAGACACTGAATAAATCCATATTTTGGAGTTAATTTTTAAAATTAACATAGCTAAAGGCAAGCATTATGTATTTGTGCTGTATTTAAACATCAAGGATTGTCTCCTTCCCTGCTTCCTCATAAATCAAGGGTGGAGATAAGTCAATCTAAAATAAGCAGTGTTCCAGAAAGATGGGTATTATGGTCCCCTAACACCAGGAGAACTTTGATTTCCCTATTTCCGATTTACAGAGAAGGTGTAAAAATGACTTTTAAGGAGCAGGGGTTACACAATTTTAATGGGGATGGGGAGCGATAGATCTGGTGAAACTAACATTTTTCCTGGACACTGTGAGATGGAAGGATAGGAGGGAACTTGCAGTTTAGGAGCCCACATTAAGATTTGGGACTAAGTCTGAATGAGAAAATATAAAAGATAAACAAATGGTTTTATAGAAATGGCAAAAATAAAACACAGTCAACTTCAATGATTGGGTGAATTGCCAAAAACAATATCAGCAGGAACTGGGAACACTTTTGTGCTATGTGCTCAGAGGGAGACTTGTCAGTGAATTCCATAAGAGCAAATAAAGTGAATTTGTCAATTCCTGTTTGCATAATGTAAACGTGCATTTAAAATCCAAGGAAATTGTTGAGAAGCAAACAGACATTTTGTCTGGACAGTAAGTGGGAGATGCATGAACATGATCTTCCTTGTTTTAAAATACGGTAATATTCAACACAGATTGAAGAAGGATTAGTTGAAACAGGGAGATGATTCTGAAAGCAGTAATTGGAAAAGTTACTTTTTGGGAAAACAACTTCCAACAGAACTGGATAGAATACTAAATTGGGAGATCTTGAGAGTTGTAGTCTCACTCACCTAAAAGGCTGTTCTTCAAGCTCTATAAGAATGGCTATTAAATGGAAATTATCCTTTCACTTCACATTCTTGTGGGCTATACTTTATCCAGGCTGCATGTATCTCTTATCTTTTACGTCAAATGATTAAGGGGCATTTTGATGATACATGTCTTGTGATTTATCATGGTCTTCCAAGCAAGCGTAGGCAACTTGTCTGAAACAAATCCCACATGAATGGTAGCACAACTAGTCTGCTTGTTATCTACAAATCCTATTAAAAAGTACTCAAAAAGCCAGGAGAGACCCACAAATCATGAAAGGTTACCATGGAGGGGATAAGAAGCTGTTTTCCTCTCATATCATGGTCAAGTCGAGAGATACGGGATTCAGATGGTTTTGCCTGGAAGTAAGGACGAGCTTTCAAACTATAAATAACACCTAGCAATGGAACAATTTACCCAACAGCAGAGCTGGGTTAGCTGCACATGATAATCCACTGCAAGTCAGTGACTGCAAACCAGCCCCCCCCCCAAATGTCAGAAGCGACTTGAGAAACTACAAGTCGCTTCTGGTGTGAGAGAATTGGCCATTTGTAAGGATGTTGCCCAGGTGATGCCAAGATAATTAATGTTTTACCATTCTATGGGAGGCTTCTCCCAAGTCCCAGCATGAGATGCTAGAGCTTGACAGACGGGAGCTTACCCTGCTCCCCAGATTCAAACCGCCAACTTTTTGGTTGACTGGTCCTGCTGGCCCAAGGATTTAACCCATTGTAATACCAGGGGCAAACCAAGTGAGTGGGGTTAAAACCAGAACATTTCACCCCACCATACACATATGGCAAAGTTACATTATTATTATTATTATTATTATTATTATTACTCCTCTGCCTTTCTCCCCTGTAGTGATTCAAGGTGGCTAACAATGCCACACTTTGGTCATAGTGATATCGGGGGTGACCTCCCCTTCTCTTGGGCTCTGTAGAAGATAGTTAAAAACCAAGGGATGCATAGTTTTCCCAAGAACACCAGGCTGGAAGTGATCCCATAATCCCCTATCTCTCCCCACGTGGGAACTTAAGGCTCTTCCCATGGCCCCATGGTCCCACATGACAATGCCCCTGCAACCCACACTTTATGAATACACCCAGTTATTTTCCTTTTGGACTTTTGCTCATTCCCAAATACTTTCTGTCTAGGACCCCTTGGGCTATCTTTTATGAATCTAATAAACTGTGTATCTTTCTGGTGGGTAGGCAGTGGTGATCAGGATGGTATACTTTCCCCCTAATCCCCAATTTATCTCCCCTCATGTCTCCCCCATTTATGTAATTTTAAAAATATGAAAGTGCCACTGTTTACCTTTAGCCAGCTACCTTGGACGAGGCTTGCCAGCTGCAAGTTTGTGATTCAATCACCCCATCCACTAGCCTCATTTGCATGATAATAATAGGGCTTTTCTGGTGTAGAAACAGAGGCTGTTCTGCTTCTCAATGAAGACCTCTCATTTCTCAGTCTTGAGCATTCTGAAGACCATGGTTCAAATCTCTGTTCTGCCACAGAAACCCACAGCAGGTGACACACTCTCAGCCCCAGAGGAAGGCAAAGGCAAACTTCCTCTGAATACATCTTGCCAAGAAAACCCAATGATAGTTTTGCCTTAGGACCTGAAGGCACATGGCCACCATCGTAACAACAAATGGTTGCCTTTGCCTTCCTCTGGGGCTGAGAGTGTGTCGCTTGCTTGAGGTCATCCTGTGGGTTTCTATGACTGAGCAGAGATTTGAAACCTGGTCTTCAGAGTCCAATGCTTTTAAACAGGGGCTGAATGTTAAAATTATACGTTGTATTTTTCATGTCCATGTGCCCTCTTCCAAGCCTGTGATTCTGATTCTATGACATTGATGTTGCTTTTCTGTTTTTATAATGCCTTTTCTGTTTTGATTTAAATGACTAGCAATTCAAAATTACTGTATTACTATTTGTCAACACCCCAGATGTACCTTCATAAGCAATGCAGTATTTATTTTCTTTAATAATAGTTGTTTGTTTTCTGTTAAGTTGCATGCTAGAACCAAAAAGTTAATTCAGAAGCAACTGCACAAAAAGTCATGTAAAATGTTTCAGCACACTACCAAACTGCAGTCCTGTAGTTTCGTAATCTCTTTAGCAAACTTTGTAAGCCTTTTATACCTTCTTTCAGGAATCACATCTTGCATAATTCCTGTAACTCATGTCAATAAACCTTTTTGTTCTTAATGCAAATAATAATTCAAAAGTTCGAATCAATAATGCTTTTCCTATGCTGGTTAAACCACTCTATAAATCATTTGATAAGACTGAACTTCTGCTTCGTATGCTGCAGCCATCTGTAGTTTGTAAATTTCATTTTTTGCAAACAGAACTACATGACCAGCAGTGAAGAAAACTGATAGGGATAAAATGAATGCATTTGAAATGTGCTGCTGAAGAAGAGGTCTACTGATGCTATAGATTACTACAACTAAATACAGTAGAATTTCGCTTATCCAACCTAAACAGGCCTGCAGAATGTTGGATAAGCAAAAATGTTGGATAATAAGGAGGGATTAAGGAAAAGGCATTAAATGTCAAATTATGTGAAGATTTTACAAATTAAGCACCAAAACATCATGTTTTACAATAAACTGACAGAAAAAGCAGTTCAATACATGGCAACGTTATGTAGTAATTACTGTATTTATGAATTTAGCACCAAAACATCACAGTGTATTCAAACAGCTGTGGATCCAGGCTAGAGGCAGACTGCGTTGGAAAATACAGAATGCTGGATGAGCGAGACTCTACTGTAAATGTGTCCAAGAGCATATCAAACCTGAACTCTCCCTTGCAACCAATTTAACTAAATTGAGGTTAGTATACACTGGGCACATAATGAGGCAAAATGGCTTATTGGAAAATACATTACTAATCAGTAAAGATGAAGACTGTAGAAGAAGACCGCATCCAGGTACATAGACCCAATGAAGGAAGCCACAGACCTGAGTTTGCTAGATATGAGAAAGATAGTTGATGATAGTCCTGGAGCCTCTCATTTATAGGGTCACTATTAGTTGAGGTAGATTCAGCAGCAAATAACAGCAGCTACAACAAATTACACAAAAGTACACAAATTGCATAAAAAGTGGTCTGTCCCAGAGAAGAGGCATTTCAATTTTCTTGATCTTGTCGGTTTTAGCACGCCCAGATTCCGCTTACAAAGCTAAGAAGCTCTCAAATGCTTTACAGATATGAACATGTAGTTTCACCTCAATTGGTACTCTCGTCTGTCATTGCTGCATGTCAATATATCATGTAACTTCCCTCTGATTCAGGATTTATTCTCACAATGACTTTGAACAAAATCATCATAAGTTACATCTTCCAAAATGTCAGAAGATTCTGTAGCTCACATATATGTTGAGACTGAACATGTTAATTTTTGCTCTAAAGTTCTTATAATCCTGCAAGCATGGTCATGTTAGCTGAAGGAATTATAGTTTAAAAAACAGCACATTTTCATAATTCTTCTATATATATTCCTCCTAGTCACAGTTGAAGAATATATAGTCACAGTTGAAGAACAGATAGATATATAGATAAATAGAGCCATCTCCAGTCATTGTGCTCTGATTGCGAAATAGTTTTTTTTCTGTTAATGGGAGAAACCAGGATAAAATCTTGGGTTTGTGTCATGTCCCTTACAGGGATAAATCAATAGTAATTTTTGTGAGTGACTGCTTGGAAGATTGACTTTCTTTTGCCATGAGTTTATAAATAATTATTCCTTGCCTAAGAAAATCCTATAAAATGGATTAGGTTACCTTAAATCAAGATAACTAACTGCAGTAAACTCTTATGTTTGTGTGCCTTGACTTTGTGTGGATATGTGAAACCACAGATAATAACAAACCCTATTGAAATGAGATGCCCTGACCCAAGAATACCATAGAGGCATGCTGGAGGACTAGAAAATATTAGAGAAAATATGCTTTGTCAGACATGGATAAAAAAACAATGGATATCAGGGATCTTACTATATTTAAATAGTTTCCTTCTCACACTACATTGTGAAAAAAATGAGAGCAACAGTAGCAAAACTCCAAATATCATAAATGCCGTTACCTTTAAGGATCTGGTCATTAAAATACTTAAAAACTTCAGATACTAAAATATGACTTGTAGGCTTTAGAATAAATCAGGACTAAATCTGTATCTCATTAGAACGACCTCAGTGATAAGATCACCTTTCTTGCATTTAACTAATAAGGCATGGCATGCCCTGATTCTAACCACACTGTGTAATAGAGCTCACTTATAAAAGGTTTCACTAGGGAATTCAATTTGTAAAGAGACCACCCTGTTCTGATCTGTTCTGATATACTATCAGTACTGACTGTCATCAGGCCAGACTAAGTCTTTGAACTTCTACAAAACTTCCTGGCCATATATACACTAAAACTACAAATCTATCTGGCCAGTAACATCTAAGATTGTTGCGTTCATTTATTTGTCCTATAGGAATACAATTTACAAAACAAACTGCCTGGTTTTCCCTCATCCTGCAGACAAGCAGAGGATTGAAAGGGGCTACAGTATGGTCTTCTTTAGATAATATTATTCAAGTTCTGATTTATTTTGACTTAGCAGACACATGCTGTGTTTTGTTTTCATTACCCTCTCATTCAGCCCTAATCCATGCATGTGGGGTAAACGGATCATTATGCAACATGGGCTTGTAAATGTTTCATTTATTTATGTACTTATTTAAGTGTGTTTACTCCACTTTTCAGCTGAAAGGGCTGTTGGAGCAGTTTGCATAATAAACAAGAGACTAAAAGACACAACACAAAAACAAAAGAAAAAGGGATGGGAAGGAAGAGGGAAACCTGTAAAAGACAAGAGGATCTTCCTCGAATCACAAAATTCATGGAATAGCTATCTTGAATTAAACAGTTGAAGAAACTTTAGGAGCCAAATAGTGCTTCTTCCTCAGCTGAGCTAGCAAGTGGGTCGGTTTCCCACCAATCCTCTCCTCTGCTATCTGTGAACTTCTTTGCTAGGGCACAGGGGTCAATCTCAAGGCTTGTGGGCTGAATCCAGCTCCCCATGTCATTTTATGTGGCCCTCCAGATGATGGACTACAACTCCTGAAATTCTCATAAGACATCATGACTAGAGCTGATGGGAGTTGTGATACAATATCATATGGAAGGCTGCAGTTTGTTCTGTTTAGTCAGAATAACGGGGTTTGAATTTCAATACAAGGCTTGTGGATATGATATCTGACTTTAAAATGTCCTTTAACCTTTCCCCAACCTCAGAGTTACAAGGGCTGTTGGGCTGCAATTCTCATTATCCCCAGTCCACATGGCAGATGATCAAAAGTGATGGAAGTTGTCATTCATTTGGGAACACAAATTGGATAAAAACCAAAGAGTACTGACCACTATGTAAAATATTGTGGTTGGTCTTCTGTCTCTATGGATTCTCCGTCCATGGATTCAACAGCTCTTTGAGGGCAAGCATAGGCTGATGTTGCACTTGATGAAAATAAGTGTTACCTCTGTGCTCGGTAACACTTATTTCAGTCAGAATATCTGAAAGTCAATTCCTTCCAATACTTATGACATTGCTTTTTCTAATATCTTATCTGGCTCAAATATTTTGTGTGGGGACATTGTGGACATGGGTTCCTAAGATATACAAAAATGGCTAATGTATCACGGCAGCATTTTCTCACCCCTACTTTGTTCCAACTCTGAAGTATGAAGTGAAGGTAGCTACCTAAGGAGATGGTAGTCTGATGCTGCTTCTACATACCACATAATCTGGATCAGACTATGCATTAAAGATATCCAGTTCCACTCTGGAGAGTCCACATCCAGGGAACCATGAAAAGATCCTATGGTGTCCACAAAACTCCCCTCATGTTGAATCGATCCAATAGAATGGCATATTTTTCTTGCCCTGTTTGGAGAAATGTGCTGAACTGCAGCAGCCAATCAACACATGAGCATCATCAATGGAGCTCATCTTCCAACTCAAAACAAAAAGGGGAAAGCGATTTCTTCCTGGGAAGGGAGGGAAAAAGTGTTTGTTTACCTTCCTGAGAGCTCCATATCTGATTCCTTTATCTGAATTTTCCAGAGGTAGCATTGTTTACACGAGTGCTGTGTATGTTCCTCCTGCAGTTCTTCTCTGCAATGTCCATAGACTGATCAGCTGATTTTGGACTTTTTCCTGACTTTTCAAACACATGTTTTTCATGTGGATGTGTTTTGCAGTGCACATTAGAGGTGTGCGTTTTCTAACCACCTTCCTCCCCTTAAAATCAGCATCATTCTGGATTTTACAGTATGACCTCTAATCTAGCCCAAAAAGGGACATAGGAGATCTCAGGGTCAACCAAGGCTGATCTTTGCAAAATATTCAGTTTTAAGATGCAAGTATTTGGCAATGCACAGAATATTCTAGTATTTTAAAACAGAATTAATCAATACAGTAACATATCTTAACAGATTCTAGGATTGGGCATAGATGCTCAGTCTACCAAAAAGCCCTAAAATGTTGATAGATAGATGTAAAAGACAGAAGTCTTTCCGTGATGGCCTAAGCTAACACACTGTCCTATGATATGCCTAGGATTTTCTCTCTCAGCTATTTTTAAATTGATTTCAAAGAGCTCTGTGTCTATGTGTAAATTAATTTTTGTTTTTGGTTATTATTTTAAATCATACCATTCTGTCAAATATTTTCTGCTTCTGTTCCACTTTTTATTATTTTAAATGTTTTGCATTGTAAACTGGTTTCAGGAGGACTTGCCTTGAACGACAGTATGGTAATATTGCAAGTAAATAATAAAACTGTTGAAAGGAATGTACATTTCCTGAAGGCATTGGCTGGGATCCTAGGTGGTGCATGTGGAATGTAACTGCTCTGCATGTAGAGCTCCCTGCCTTCCTCCTCCCCAGGCAGCTGCCAAGTTTTGTGGGGCTGCTGCTGTGGCTGGCCATTAAACAACTTGGGCAGAAGCGGGAGAGGCAAGGAAGTAGATCATTAGACAGTGCAAACGGCTGCTTCTTCCACTGCAGTTCACTTTGTTGTTGTGCGCCTTCAAGTTGTTTCCAATTTATGGACACCCAAAGATGAACCTATCATGGATTTTTTCTGGGGCTGATAGTGCAGTATATGACTCTCCAAGGTTTCCATAGTTGAGCAAGAAACTGAACCTAGACTCCAGAATTGCCTAATACTATAGAAAGAGAGGAAAATAAATGACTTTGTTTATGTCTCTCATGAACTGCAGGAGGACAAGAAGCAATTTCCATTGCCCGGTTGCCTCACTTCCTTCCATAGTTAGTAGCAACCCCACATAGTGCCCCAGCTACCTCCAGTTATACGTGTGTGAGATTTTGGATGAGGCAAAAGAGGTTACATGATAATCTCTCTCTCTCTCTCTCTCTCTCTCTTTTTCTTAAAGAGAAAATTTCATATGCTCACATAAAGTGCAGCAATATCACTATCAGGATTCTGACCACAGACATTAATCTATAGTACTTTAAACACAGCACTTTCTTGAAAAAAGTGTCAACATTCAATATCTGCCATCATTTTTTTTCCTGGAGCTGGAACTCTTCCTATGTGACATTAGTTACTGACATACTCAGTACCACTCAGAGACCCTGGTCAAAAGAGACAAACTAGTGAAAATGTCTCTGGATGTAAATAATACTATTCTGACTTTGACAAGGCCACTGAACTCCCTACTTTTTTTCCAGTCCAGTTTCTAGTTATAATGCAAACAGATGCAAGCCTGTAGGACCCAGGAAACTGCCCTCTGCTTTCTGGGCTGGTATTATTTGCTATGATGTCATCATATATTTGACTCTCAGGCCTCTTCTACACTGCCTATAATCCAAATGATCAAAGTTGATAATCCACATTATTTGCTTTGAACTGGATTATGTGAGTCTACACTACCATATAATCTAGTTCAAAGCAGATAATCTGGATTTTATATGGCAATATAGAAGGGTTCTCAGGTAGATAACATGTCCTGATGGATACTGGAGATATCTGGGACTGAACTGAGGATGCCTGGAAAGTATGTGTTCAAATACTAAATTACAATTTCTTTGCAAGAGAACTGGGCTGTTCACACAACATATTTCCCATAATTCAATTCAGACGAATGCAGCAGTTTCATTATACATGATCTGTTGGCATATGAGAGATTTGAAGAATGAAGCTTTTGTGAGATTCATCATGATTGGCTACAACTAATTACCATCTGTTATTCTGAATTACAAAAGATTGCTGAAAGCTGTTTTATGGTGTATCTACACTGTAGAATTAATGCAGTTTGACACACTTTAACTGCTTTTGGCTCAAAACTAGGGAGTCCTGGGAGTTGAAGTTTTAGAAGGTCTTCAGCTTCTCTGTGGAGCCCCTGGTGACGCAATGGGCTAAACCCTTATGCCGACAGGACTGAAGACTGACAGGTTTCAGGTTCGAATTTCGGGACAGTGCAGATGAGCTCCCTATATCAGCTCTGGCTCTCAATGTGGGGACATGAGAGAAGCCTCCCATATGCATGATAAAACCTCAAAACATCTGGACGTCCCCTGAGCAACATCCTTGCAAATGGTCAATTCTCTCACACCAGAAGCGACTTGCAGTTTCTCAAGTCGCTCCTCTCTCTCACACACACACACACACAAAAGCTTCTCTGTCATTGTATACTAATGATGACGACAGTGGCTTCTCAAGTCTTCCGCCTTCACAGCCGTTGTAACACATACCATGTTATCCTCCGTCTGGTCCGCTGTTGAGGTCTTTGGATTGTGCTTGGTCTGGAACCTCCCCTGCAGTTCCTCCTGGGAGTGCATGAACTTTGGAACATGGAACATACAGGCACTGTTGGACAACACTGACAGTGAACGCCCCAAACGCAGGACTGCTATTATTGCAAGGGAGCTGGGATGCTTTAAAATCAAGATAGCAGCCCTTCAGCACAGCAGGAGAGGGACAGCTGAAGGAAGAAAAAGGAGGCTACACCTTCTTCTGGAAGGGACTGCCTGAAGAAGAATTTATTTATTTATTATTTATTTGTCACGTTTCTATACCGCCTGTAACAGGGCGAAAAGATCGTAAAACGCCGCCTAAAGCTAAGCGTCGACCTTCGTTTATTCTCACACCAAACTGAGTGAACCGTGTAGTACTGTGGCAGGGCAGTTTTCTTCGTTTATTATTAATTCACAGTTTTCTTCGTTTATTATTAATTATCTTGCTGCCACCAAATGTAAAGAATGTCCCCAATCTGTGAGGAAACTGTATATCTAGCTGCCACCAATTAATACTGAGGTAACTATTTGACCACCGTTTGTAAAGAGAGATGATGTGTTAATCACTGTTAGGCTTCAGAGTGAGGCTTGTCTTTTATAATATAAACACCAGGAGGCTTATGCACCAAGAAACTGTAACAAGTTTATTTTTAAATGTGAATTTTAGCTTGCTGGTTACGAAGTTTCAATATTCTCTCTCAGAGGTTCTTTCTTAAACGTTACACTCTTAAATTAGGCTTTTCTTGCCACTTTTATGCATCAGCATAAACTACAGGTTGGCTCCCCCAGCCAAACCTCTGAACTGTTCCTTTTAACTGATAGAAGTTATCCTTAACTTCTTCCCTCAGCTTTTATCCTAGGCTGAGTATCCTAACACCTTCTCAACTCCTTGAGTTGGACTGGATTGAGCTGGTCTAAACACAACTGCCCTCTCTGAGCTCACAGCACCCACTCTCCTCACAGCAGCTGGCTAACTGTCAATTTTTAAACTCAACATTCTAAAGCTAGCCTTGGCTGGCTCCGTCCACTGTTACTATGACAACACATTCCCCTAGGAGGGGAAATGCCTTTACTATCATAGTTAACCTTTTAGGGTCTGTCTAACATTCAACCCCATTTCAAATACAAATGTCCCTTCTAAACCATATAAACAAACATGTGATCAACATAAAGCCCATGCATTTACACATAAATATCCACCTCATCACACCGCCCCTCTCAGCCCGAAGGCGACTCGGGATGGTTTACACAGGCAGTCTCTGCCCTCAATACAACACAGCAACAAGTCAGCCCCCCCAGAAAAAAAACATATAATAACAATTTAACAATTAAAAACATACAATTGCAGCCTCAGCGTCATGTTGAAATCAGTTTCCATCACATCGTCATCATTCCTTATATCCAATTAAGCCTTATATTTCATCAACAAATGCCTGCTCAAATAACCAGGTCTTGACTTTCTTGCAAAACGTCAGGAGGGAGGGGGCCGATCTGATGTCTTTAGGGAGGGCGTTCCAAAGCCGAGGAGCCACCACTGAAAAGGCCCTGTCTCTCGTCCCCGCCAGTTGCGCCTGCGAAGAAGGCGGGACCGAGAGCAGGGCCTCTCCAGATGATCTTAAACGATGAAGAACAAAGAATACACAGAGTTGGGACTTCTTGTAGTCTTTTACCTTTGTTTTTAGCCAACATGTATTTTAAGCAGTTTTTACTGTTTGCACATTTTATCCACTGGATGTTCTTAATCTCATTAGCTGTATAACTTGTATGCTACAGTGTAATAAGGGTCTCTGGACCATAACAAAATTTATCTTATTTTATCAGAGTTGGGACGTACCAATAGTGCCTCTCCAAAAATATACTTTTTTTGCACACACACACACACACACACACACAGTATATACTATTTTAATGTAATGATTTTGATCATTTTTAAATGTTCATTGTTGGGTTTTAATTGATTCCTTTTTCTGAGCCAACTGGCATATACATGAAATAAAATAAAATAAATAGTAAAATATAGTATATTTCAAGAGCTAGGGATGTAAATATAGTCAAATATATGATTGTAAACATTGGAAAGCTGCTGTACAACCCACACAGTTTGTGAACTCGTGCACAACTGTATGCAGAACAGGGCTCGAGGCTATTTTCTTTCCATTTGTACCCAATAAACTCTGTAACTGCCATGCAAAGCTTTATAGTTGAAATGCAGGAAACTAATTTTTTCAATAAAAATAAATAAAAGTACTACATTTATCTTCATCATGCATGCTGGTTCTGTAAAATGAAGATAAGCAGGAAAAAATGCCTCAGAGGTTTTTCCTTAGGAACTGCTATACAGATGCTCAGTAATTAAGTTGTTCTCAGACTCCTACACATGTTTTAAGGTACGTTGGGGCCATGCAATTGCTTGCCAAGCTCTTAAGGCACTAATACTTCATGACACTCCTAAGGAAGGTGCCAGATGCTGGTGGAATGTTCTGAAGTTCCTATTTCAGCCTATACAGATTTTTCAAATAGTTCCAAATACAGATTTAGGTTGCCAGCATTAATTTAGGTACACCACATGGAATATAAACCATGAACCAAATTAGAAATTTCAGATCTGTTTGTTGCTGGGAGTAAAATATAGAAGAATATGCATACTCCCTCCCAAAATGTCCTAATTTTTATGTATGCATTTATTTTAGAAAAATGAAATCACAAGCATAGCAAAAGGAAAACAATCCTCCAGTTTTAGGAAGTAAAAAACGTGTTGAAGAGAATGTTTAAACTGGTGTTTATGCTTAGTAAGACACCACCTACACTGCCATTATAATGCAGATTGAACTGCATTATATGATAAGTGTAGACTCATTTAATCCTTAAATTTATGAGTCTACACACTGATCAATCTGCATTATAATGGCAGATGGGATCTAAGGTCCCTTCCACACAGCTGTATAAAATCCACATTGAACAGTGTGGATTCAGATAACCCAGTTCAAAGCAAATATTGTGGATTATCTGCCTTGATATTCTGGGTTATATGGCTGGGTTATAAACTATTTCTGGGCAAGTTAGGAAGACACACTTAACCTATAGGCAAGTTTTATTGCATCCAATTGCACTGAGTGGTTACAATTTGCTTTGTATGTCAAAAGAAAAATCTCAACAGTCTTTGCATGTCAAGAGAAAAAAAACCCCCAAAAGTTCGAGGTTCTTATCTTGACATCTCCAGGTAAGTACAGGGAAATTCTAGCCTGAGGCCAGGATTTAATTTACTGCACTGTGGAACTAATACAGTTTGACATCAATTTAATAGTCGTGGCTCAATGCTATGGAGTCATGAGAGTTGTAGGTGTGCAAGGTCTTTAACCTTCTCTTCTAGGTGATTCACCAAAATATAAATTCCATGAATCCATAGTACTGTGTTGTGGCAGTTAAAGTGGGGTCAGACTGCATTAGTTCTACAATTTAGATGCATCCTGGTGAGCCACTGTCTGCCAATCAATGTCTAGCATCTTCTTGGTGACTCACAGTGCTGTAGCAAAATAACAGTAATTACTTGGACATTGAATTTGGAGGTAACTGGTACCTCCTTTTGTGACACTTTTCTCACTAATGCGAAATAGCAGCTGGACAACAGCAGTTTGCAGCTCCTCCCATGACCCATTGTTATCCAAAATCTTTGTAAAGGCCAGAATGAGAGGAAGGAGCAATCCCTATCCTCTGGACTGCCAATATCCTATTGTGAACTGTCCAAGTAACCTTTTTTGATCAGTGGCAGAAATTCGAAAAGCTTCTTTTGGAGCAGCAACTTCTAGAATCCCCATCAGCAAGTACGCCTAATCTATAATTGATGGAAAGAGACATAGAAAAAAAAGAGAGAAATGGGAAGCTTGTGCTATCTGTACTATACACCAGTTTTGTAATAGGCTGATATTTAAATTAGAGCTGATCTATCATTGGGCAAGCCTACACAAAAACACCTAAGCAACCTGGATAGCCAGAAAAGCTTATGTTCTGATATTGGACAGGTTGTATTTTCTTTGGACCAGAATTGGGTGAAAGTATGCGCAGTAGGATTTCTCCCTCTCTCTCCTTCCCTTTATATCCTCCCTAATCTTCTCTGGGAAGATTCCAAGACCTTCTGGAATAGATTTTGAGGGCACACACATTTGGACTGCAGGGAGAAGGCAAGATTGCCCCCTCTCAGTTCTGATGAAGGAAGTAGTCTGGTCAGAAAAGAAAACATCTCTATATTACTTTTAGCTTTTCTAACTTTTGATTCACTTACCCTGTGCTTTGTAAACACGGTGCTCATACACACTGACCGGTTAGGATTGTTTGGAACTGGTTTGGCAGAAACCAGTTTCATAGTGTGGATGATTAGATTGGCATTTCTGGAACAGGTTTACAGCCAGGAAGGTGAATGCAATAATCACAGAATGTGGCCTCAGACAGTTCTAGAATCCACAGTATCCATGATCTGACAGCTGCTGGAGAATGCCTTTCCCCCCATTTCTCTGCAAGATGCACATTAGCACTCAGTCTCATACATGGTGGAAACAAGACAGGAAACAAGATGGGAAAGTTAACTGCTCCAGATATGGCCTTGAGGTACCCCCTCATTCCAAATATTATGAAGTGCTTCAGCACAAGCAGGTTTCTATAATGTTTGGAGCCAATTTTGCCGTGTGACATAGGGCTTTATCAGACGAACTTTTGAAAGCTTTCATGATGTCTTCTGCCTCCTATAGAGTTCTTGGAAATGTAGTTTGGGAAGGCAAGGACCTCTCTAGCTGAGAATTGCAAAGGCCCCATCCTAAGCTCAATTTCCCAGAATTCTGCAGGAGACAGAAGATGCCAAGAAAGCCTGCTTTAAAACGCTAGTCTGATAAAGCCCATGGTTTACATTTCAGGCTTATTGAAGTACATTAAGAAGCTTTATTTAGACTTTCACCAACTTTGCTTTTTGCACCTTAAACTCTTTAATCCATACTACAACAAATATGTCAACTTGCCGAGCTGGAGGAGCCCCAAATGCACCCTGTCAAAGCATGCTGTAATGCGGATTAAATAGTTAAACAGCCCTTCCACACAGCCCTATATCTCAGAATATCAAAGCAGGAAATCCCATGTTATTTGAGTGTGGACTCAGATAACCCAGTTCAAAGCAGATATTGTGGGATTTTCTGCCTTGATATTCTGGGATATAGGGCTGTGTGGAGGGGGCCCTAAGTCTTTTCTTCTTCTGCTGTCTCCCGCTCCTTTAAAAACAATTTTAGTGCTATAGTACACCAACAAAATGATACTTTCGCACTGTAGTACTACAGTGTATTTTCTCTATCCATTGGAACCAGTGTTGTTTATTCATTCAGTCGCTTCTGACTCTTTGTGACGTGATGGACCAGCCCACAAGAGAGCTCCCTGTCAGCCGTGGCCACTCCCAGCTCCTTCAAAGTAAAGCTAGTCACTTCAAGGATACCATCTATCTTGCCCTTGGTCAGCCTCTCTTCTTTTTTCTTTCCATTTCCCCAGCATCATTGTGTTCTCCAAGCTTTCCTATCTTGTCATTATGTGACCAGTATCTGTGGTTTTATTTATCCATGTGCAACAAAATGTGCTCTCGCCATACATTTTCTAGGTACTCTAACATAACTCTATGGCATATTTGTGTCAGAAGACCTTCATTTCAATAGAGTTCACTGTTATCCATGGTTTTCTTCTTCCATGCAAAGTCTGGGAATGCATCCACTGTGAATACAAAATGGTTGCATTGTATTAGATTTGGGGTGGGGGGATAATTAAAGAAAGGAGAAAAAGCATTGGTTTACCCCCAGTTCACCATGCCCTAGTTTAAAAAGGGACACTAATGCAAATTGCTACAATCAGCCCTCCAAGAAAAACAAATAGGCACAACAATAAAGAGGAATTCAGTTGAGTAGGTGAAACATCTGGCAAAATCCAAGGAGTAATGCTGCACAAAAAGGATGGCGCAAAATTCAGAAGGGAATGGGGTCTTCTGAATGTTGTTGGACCACAACTTGCATTTTCCATTAGCATCCACTATATGTATGAGCATTTTGCTGTTCAATAACATCTGGAGGGTGACTGATTTCCCATCTTTAGTATACAGGGACACACACACACAAAAGTGCATTATATAAGAAGTACCTGTGATTGAGCCCAAGTAGAAATGACGTATCATTCTTTAAAAAAAGGAATAACTTCTTGATCGCTAGACAGACATAGAAAGTGCTTTTATGTTGGATTTATTTTCTTTAATTTCTCTAAACAAGGTAGAGGGTCTTACAGCAGTTTTGTATAGAGTTATCTAAAAATTGTAGCACAGCAGTTCTTGTTTGTGCCTGGAGGGCAGGGGACAGGACCTGGGGTCCCATTAGCATTAGAACCAGCTGAGCTAGAACGGGATTCAGAGGATGAGCTAGATGACTGGGGTGAAGGGCAGCTTTCCCCGCAGGGGCCTCTTTCGCCCACAGAGAGCCTGGCCTGGGAAGAAATGTGTTTTGGTCCCAGGGATGATTCTGATAACCAGGTGCAATTAGATTCTGATTCAGGGAGCTATGAACATCCGGGAGGGAGATCTTCCCAGGAGCCTCCTGAGGAAGATATGGAAGAAAGCGCATGGGAAACGGCTAGGGAGGAAAGCTCTCAGGGAGATAGCAACACAGCTGCCAAGAGACAAGGTCGAACCTTTGATAGAAGACGGAACATCGAGTCTAGCAGGAGGGACTGGTCCCGGGCCCTAGACCGGCCGAGGTCCGTCAGCAGGGATTGGAGACGAAGAAGCCTAGAGCGTCGGGGACCTCGGCCGAAGGACTAAGTATAGGATCCGTGGGAACGAATCCTCAGTTCTCCGGCCACGTCGTACCTGAATAGGCGTGAAGCGGAGTGGGATCACTAGCTGGATAGCTAGAGATCATCAAGCCTTGCCTTTGTTCCTGATCCACAGCATTGTGGAGCCTTGCCTTTGTTCCTGATCCACAGCATTGTGGAGCCTTGCTTTTGTTCCTGATCCACAGCATTGTGGAGCCTTGCTTTTGTTCCTGATCCACAGTCAAGTGGAGCCTTGCTAAGCTTTTGCCTATTTGCTACGTTATTTTGGACATTGACACCACAAGCTTTTTGGATTGCTTTTATATTCTTATTGGACTATATCTTTGAACTGTTATTATACTCAATAAAGTAGTTAGCCTTCAGTACGTCTCTGTGTGTGTGATTAAGGGGCCGGTAAGTCCGTGATCGTGACAGTTGGCCGGAGAACTCCAAGAGCCCCTTATCACACCACGGGACGCCGCAGGAAGCGCCCCAGGGCAGTGGCCGCCATGGCTAACTTGACGGATGCACAAGTAGCAGAGATGCAACAGGAATTGGGAGAGCTGCGGACCCGGGCCGGACGGCACCCGGGGGTGAACGCACCTGCCCGCTTCGGGGGCAACCCGGCTCAAGTGGAGGTGTTTGTCTGCCAAATTGAACTGTACCTTGAGCTGCGACCCAATGAGTTTGCCAACGATCGAGCCAAGGTGGGGTTTATTTATACCCTGTTGGAGAGGACAGCAGCAACGTGGGCCACCTCGTTGATCCGGGCCCAGTCCCCCCATATACTTACGCTGCAGGCTTTTCTAACCGCGATCTGGGCAACCTGGGGCGCACCCGTGAATGAAGAGTTGGCCGAGAGGGATCTGGCCCGGCTGACAATCAAGGATCTATCCCTGTCCCAGTACATTTCCTGGTTTCGAGTGCTGGCTGCCCAGGTACAGTGGAACCTCCCGGCTTTGCGTTACCACTATACTGCGGGGCTGACATCGGAGTTACAGCAGGAGATGTTGAAACATCCTCGTCCCGCGGATCTTGAGGAAGCCATTACCCTGAGCCTTCGGGTGGAAGCGGGGCTGCAGACCCGGAGACGGTGGGACAAGGGTGTGGCGGAAAAGCCGGTGGCGAGAAAGGAAGGGGGAACCGGGCAGTTTCAACCCCGGCGCTTGCCGCCGGCGCCAACAGGCTCGGATGACCCGGAGCCCATGCAGTTGGGGACTGTGCGGCCCAAAGTGGATCAGGCGGAGAAGGCACGGCGTCAACGTCTCAACTTGTGCTGGTACTGCGGGGGGGCTGGACATTTTTCCAAAGAGTGCCCCCAGAAGCCACGTGGAAAGACCCCTAGGGCCTCTGCTGCCCTGGGAGGGGCCCCGGAGGCCGAGGAAGCCATCCAGGCGACGGGGGAAGGGGCCGGCCGAGTGTAAGAGGGTTCGCTCACTCGGCCGACGTCGCTAACCTCCCCCCTGAACCCAAAACTGGACAATTGTTCCTTGTAATGGTCAGCCTGTGGTCGCCGGAGAAGGGGCCGATGATGGTCCATGCCATGATCGACTCAGGGGCCACCAACAACTTCATTGATGCAGACTACGCCAAGTCTGCTGGATTACAATTTCTTGATCTCCAAGAGCCCAAGGGTGTCCAGACTATTGATGGAAGAACCCTGAAAACGGGGGCTGTGACTCAGTATACAGCCCCTACCAGGATGTGGACTAGCTCCCATAAAGAGGACATTTCGTTTCTTGTGACCAAGCTCCCAGATTTTCCCATTGTCCTGGGCATTGTGTGGCTCGTGCTCCATGACCCCCAGATCTCCTGGGCCAAGAGACAGCTAATTTTTCTTCTGACCATTGCCAGGGCCACTGCATGACGGCCCGGGCTTGCCAGGCTCAAGAAGTGGAAAACGTGGCCACACTGCCCAAGAAGTATGCCGGATTTTGGGATGTGTTCAGTGAGAAGGAGGCGGAACGTTTGCCTCCGCACCGGCCTTATGACTGCGCCATCGGGTGCAACCTGGAGCCCCCATCCCGTGGGGGAGACTCTACCCTCTCTCGGAACCAGAGCAACAGGCTCTCCGAGATTTCCTGGATGAGAATCTGCGGAAGGGCTTCATTCGGCCTTCCCAGTCGGCCGGGCGCCGATTCTTTTGTCAAGAAGAAATGGGGAGCTGCGGCTCTGCAATGACTATAGGGAACTCAACAAGATCACGATTCGAACCGCTACCCCCTGCCCCTGATCCCCGAGCTCTTGGAGCGGATGCGGGCGCTAAGGTGTTCACTAAACTGGACTTGAGGGGTGCCTACAACCTTGTCCGGATTCGCCAGGGCGATGAATGGAAGACGGCTTTCCAGACCAAGTGGGGAAGTTTCGAATACCTGGTGATGGGATTCGGGTTGTGCAACGCTCCCGCCTGTTTTCAACACTTCATGAATGACATTTTCAGGGACCTGTTGGATCGCTATCTGGCGGTCTACTTAGACGACCTGTTGATCTTTTCTCCGGATCAAGTGACCCATGACCGCCATGTCAAGGAAGTCCTCCAGAGACTTAGAGCTCACGGGCTCTATGCTAAGCTGGAGAAATGTGCTTTTGATCTGCGTGAAGTGGACTTTTTGGGCTACCGCATCTCTCCTACGGGCATCGCCATGGATGACACCAAGGTCCAAGCCGTGGTTGATTGGGCTGCCCCGGCCAGCAAAAAAGACATTCAACGATTCCTGGGCTTTGCCAACTACTACAGAAAGTTCATTCCTGACTTTGCCAAGTGGGCTGATCTTATCACCCAGTGTTTGCGGGGAAAGGTGCCTTTCCGGTGGACACCGGAGGCGGATGTGGGATTTCGCAGGCTGAAGCAGCTGTTCACCACTCAGCCGCTTCTGCAACACCCCAATCCCCGCACCCCTTTCATCGTACAGGCCGATGCTTCGGATGTGGCGGTGGGAGCGATCCTGCTACAGCCTCAGGGGACGGACTTGTTGCCCTGTGCCTATTATTCCCGGCAGCTGACGGCTCCGGAAAAGAACTATACCATTTGGGAGAAGGGACTTTTGGCCATCAAGGTGACTTTTGAAGTCTGGAGACATCTGCTTGAAGGGGCCAAATTCCCGGTGGAGGTTCACACCGACCACCGGAATTTGGAGCACTTGAAGACCCAGCGCAAATTGAACCAGAGGCAACAGAGATGGTCCCTGTTCTTTGAGCGATTCAATTTCCGCATCCATTATGTGACCCCCAAGCAGACCAAGCAAGCTGATGCGTTGTCCCGGAAGCCGGAGTACGTTCGTGATGGCGACGGGCCGTCCGAGGCCCGGTTGCTCAAAGCGGAGAACTTTGCGGCTGCTCGGGCGCTCCCTGTAAACCCTCCAGTGGCCCCGCCGGCCCCTGGAGACAAGAGACCTCTGAGTGCCCATGTCCAGGCTCGCCAGCGGACCGACCCGTGGGTACAAGAGCAGCTGACCAAGGGGCTCCAAGCCCCTTTCCAGGTAAAGAACGGGGTGCTCTACCACCAGGACTCTGTCTATGTTTCCCCTGGGCCCGAGCGGGCGGACATTCTCAAGCTTTGCCATGATAGCCGGGCCGCAGGCCATTTTGGGCTGTTTAAGACGCTGCAACTGGTGCTTCGGGACTTTTGGTGGCTCAAGGTGCGGAGGGATGTGGAGGACTATGTGGGCTCCTGCCCTGTGTGTCAGCGGGCTAAGAACCCGGGGGGCAAGCCGGCCGGTTTGCTCCAGCCGCTCCCGACCCCTTCTGCCCCCTGGAAGATGATTTCGGCTGATTTCATCACCGACCTCCCCAAGTCCAAAGGTTTCACCACGATTCTGGTCGTGGTGGACTGTTTCACCAAGATGGGACATTTCATCCCCTGTGTGGGGGTGCCTACTGCCAAAGAGACTGCTGATATGTTTGTGCAACATGTGTTTCGGCTGCATGGACTGCCACAGAGTTTGGTGACGGACCGGGGCACCCAATTCACTTCCCAGTTCTGGAAGGCTGTCCAGAAGCTGCTGGGGATTGATGTGCGGATGTCCACTGCTCACCACCCGCAGCCCGATGGCCAGACCGAAAGGGTCAATGCCACCTTGGAACAGTACCTACGGTGCCTATGTCAACTATCAGCAAACCAACTGGGCGTCCTTGTTGTCCCTGGCGGAGTTCGCCTACAACAATGTGACGCACGAATCCATCAAAGAGACTCCTTTCTTTGCCAACTATGGACACCATCCTCGCTTTTACCCTCCAGTGGACCCGTCCGGAGGGGCGTCGGAAGCGAAAGATTGGCTTCAGGAGCTCACTGCCTTGCAAGACTTGCTGCGCACTCAATTGGACCAGGCTAAAGCGGATTATAAGCGGATGGCTGATCGGCGGCGCCAGGAGGGCCCTGCGATCCTGGTGGGGGATAAAGTTTGGCTGTCTACCAAGAATCTGCCCACACAGAGACCTAGCCGCAAGTTGGATGCTCGATTTTGGGGCCTTACACACAGTGTTGGAGAAGGTGGGGCCTGTTTCTTTCAAACTACAGCTCCCGGCGGACATGAAAATCCACCCTGTGTTTCATCGTTCTTTGCTCCGCCCAGTGGATAAAATGTGCAAATAGTAAAAACTGCTTAAAATACATGTTGGCTAAAAACAAAGGTAAAAGACTACAAGAAGTCCCAACTCTGTGTATTCTTTGTTCTTCATCGTTTAAGATCATCTGGAGAGGCCCTGCTCTCGGTCCCGCCTTCTTCCACAGCATTGTGGAGCAGGCGCAACTGGCGGGGATGAGAGACAGGGCCTTTTCAGTGGTGGCTCCTCGGCTTTGGAACGCCCTCCCTAAAGACATCAGATCGGCCCCCTCCCTCCTGACGTTTCGCAAGAAAGTCAAGACCTGGTTATTTGAGCAGGCATTTGATTAATCAGAAGCATTTCTGTCCCATTTTGGATTAATTTTCAGTTTATCCTCATACTGTCCATTACTGACAGCAGGCATTTGTTTGGAATCCAATGGAGAGATAGAGTTGGGTGCCCTGGTCATATTGGTGACAGAACTGTGAGACTCTGGATTAACTCCCCCCTGCAATTTCATGTACTTATTAAATAATATGCGGAACAAAACTGAACCCTGAGGGATCTCACAGTCACCAGCCAGGGTTGTAGTAGCAATAATAATAATAATAATAAAAATACACCTTATTTATATTCCACCCTACTCCTCTAAGGCAGTCTTTCTCAACCAGTGGGCCGTGGCACACTAGTGTGCCGTGACGGACCTCCTGCTGTGCCGCGAGAAAAGCTCTCTGCCCCCTTCCTCCCCCCTCCTGTTGAACTCCTGCTGCATGGGGGAGGAGGAAGGGCCGGGCTGAAGCCGCGTGGAGGAGCCCCGCCCACTGAAGCCTGTCCACCGCTCATGCTCCTCCTCTGTAGGAGAGCTGAAGCTGGGGGGAGGGGGCAGGGAATGGCGTGGCCTGTAGGAGAGCTGAAGCTGGGGGGAGGAGGCAGGGCATGGTGCGCCCTGGCTCTGTCCCCTCCCCCGGCTTCGGCACTCCCAGCAGCTGCTCCAGCCTTGAGGGGACAGTGCCAAGCCAGCATTGTGCTGGCTCTGGCACCGCTGGCTTGGCACTGCCCCCTCAAGGCTGGAGCAGCTGCTGGGAGAGGTGAAGCTGGGGGTAGGGGGTGGGGCCTGGCGCAGACTGGCTCCGCCCCCTCCTCGGCTTTGGCACTCCCAGCAGCTGCTCCCAGCAGGCCACCAACCCCCAGCTGTTCTTTACTGTGTTAGAGTGTCATTTTGTGTCATTTTGGTTGGTGGTGTGCCCCTGAATTTTTTTAATGTTAAAAGTGTGTCGCGGCTCAAAAAAGGTTGGGAAACACTGCTCTAAGGGACTCAGAGTGAATTACAGCATGTACATACATAGGCAAACATTCAATGCCTTTACAATCCTATACAATGAGGCACACAAATACAAACAAAGGCAGAAGCTTCTTCTTTTACTCTCATTTCCAGCTTTTGGAGGTGGTGCTCATCTCTAGCTTTGGGGAGATGCTTTCTCCATTTTAAAATTGAGGAGCCTGCATTGTCACCTCCTGGTTGTGTGACTGGCAAGATTGCTTGGAGTGTCTCTTCCTTTTCCCACCAAAGCGGTACCTATTGATCTACCCGCATTTGAGTATTTTCGAACTGCTAGGTTGACAGGGGCTGGAGCTGACAGATAGGAGCCCCCCCCCATCCTGTGGATTCAAACTGCCAACCTTCAGGTCAGCAGTCCTGCAGCACAAAGGATTAACCCATTGCGCCCCTGTACTCCAGACATAATACTCTAACTCCCATGATTTCTAACCAATATATTATTTGTTGGGAAAATGGGAGTGCTTGCCATCCTATATATATGAAGGGATTATGATCAGGAATCATTCAAGGTCCTTCTTCATTTAAGGTTGGAGTGCACATAGTTCTCTATATGAATTTCTAATTTATGGGGGAATTGGTTAAACAAACTCAAACAGCTTATTGTCCTGGGATGAAGAAACATACACGCAAAGAATAACATCAGGAGCTTGGGGCTATATAAACACAAAAACCAGGGCAATGAAGGAGAGCATAATCGAATGGAGCCATGCAGAAGGTGGCAGCAGGAATCTTAGCTCAATGTTATTCAAGTTTACCTTACAAAGAAAGGGCTGTAACTTTAAAGCAAGCTTTTCTCTAGCAGATTAACAGTTTCATTTCTGTTCCTCATGCCATATCAAAACAAAAATATTTTCTTGAATCTCTCATAGGAATATAAATAGACATTCGGCTTTTGGTAGAAAAACTGGTAGCTGTAGTGTAGAAAGGCTATTATTTGAAATTTAGATAAACCCCCAAAGCAAAAATAACTGTGAGGATTTAACCACAGAGGAATTGGAATCTGACAGTTTTTGCCAATCAAAACTCTGAATGTTGACATTAGTAAAATCCTTGCATATCCTGTTCTGCAACATGCTTGTATCCTCAAGTCAGCATGTGTCTAATGCAAACAGGTCCATTCATAAAAATAAGTTTCATGTGCTGAGTAGCAAAGTATGCTACAAGTACTATTCACTCACTGTTGTTTTAAAAAGAAAACACTTCACAAACGAGTCCTTCTCTATCCATGCACTATCTCTTTCACATGTGTTCAGACAAGGTCAAATAGTATAGGAGAAAGTGTGGATATGGAAGAGAGTTTAGTTTTCAGCTTCTTTTATTGCATGGATTGAAATAAATTCTGTTTGGCAGTACATTTTCCTGGTTCACGGTGACCCTGTTAATGTCTCATACATCACACAAATCATGGCAAGTTTGCAATAATCAGCCACACATTTTCCCCTGCCAAGCTCACCTTGGTGTTTGGGAGAGGTTCATATTATTTCTACATTATTTTTTTTGCCACATGGCCATGGCTGCCCCATGCTTTCTTTCTTTTTTCTCCATCATGCATGTGAATAAACATAGTTTCTGTTAACTGGAGGTATACTATTACTGATACACTGATATGCAAATATCCACAGGCTTGCATCATATATATATATATATATATATATATATATATACAGTATACACACACAAACACACACACACATATACACACACAACAACAACAACAACAACAACAACAAAATAACCACTTCTTGGCGGGAATGTTTGCTTCCTAGCTTCCAGTTCCGTGCACCACTAACTTCTCTCTGAGGGAAGTAAAGGACCAGCCACATGCACAAAAGGCTGAATTTTCTGTAAAACCGCAGGGTAAAAGAGAAGGGTTTTTTTTTTAAACAGATGATATTCCAAAAAAATCAATTGCAAACAAATAATTATGAATGGCACTTATCAGGATCAGAACTTCTGTGAAATCTGTACAATTTATTTAGTTCATCTACACAAGCTCTTATACTCCCCCCAGGAACATACTCTTCTATTTCTCTGTCTCTGAGACTTCATGAGGTATTTGATTCTCGATATGAACTCCAGAATGTGTAGTTCTACCCCAGGTTTATAGCAATAGTTCAAGTACAGTACGTTTGCTCTGTATTTTTCCTCAAAAACTTTTTTTTGCATAATTGAATTACTATAAAGAAGATTTATCCTTTAACTGTTGTTATTATGTTAGCAAATCTGATTTAAATCTGCATGAAATAAAAATCACAAAATCCACTTTATTGCTAAGGGAGAGTCATTTTCTCTCAGTGCTACAATATCAAATTGTATCAGACAAAAATAATATTGGCTGCACAAAAATCTGTTTAAAATATCTTTCACCATGTAAGCCATTACTAATCTCCCTCAAACTGAACTATTCTTTTCAATTGTGAATTGATCTCTGGTTTTGGATCCAGATCAGAATTCAGAAATGTTCCTTTTTTAAAAAAATTGCAACTCTCAGAAGTCCATAACAAATGTAACATCAGTATAAGTTCTTGATCACGCATGAGCAAACTTTGGCCCTCCAGGTGTTTTGGACTTTAACAGCCAGTAGATTGTTAGGAATTGTGGAAGTTGAAGTCCAAAACACCTGGAGGGCCGAAATTTACCCATGCCTGTTCTAGATGATCGTAACGACGTAACCTGTAACTAGTATATTACCAGGATGCTTGCTGTCATTGCTAGCTTTCTAAGTTGCCTGCTCTCTATATGTCAGTATTACACTCAATGAATTTACAGTAAAGAGCAAGGGGCCTAGAGGGGAAATTCTTATTGTGTATGCATACATGCAACGTTTGTGTAGTGTATCTTGGATTGTGGCAATTGTATTCCAGAACTTTTGAGTCTCTACCCAACTTATGTTTTTAGAATTTTCTAATTAGCATGATCATTTAAAAAAATTCTTGTGGGTGAAGTCCCATCAAGTTATCAAAAATAAATATATATTTGTCAGAGCCACCAAAATACCTCAAAAACTAGGCTCTCATGTCCTTCAGAACTCTTCATTTGTCAGGATATTCAGAGAGCAGAAGAAACAAAAGTCTGTAAATATGGTCACATTGCATTTTCACTTCCTACAATTTGGATGTGTGAATGTAGTAATATGGAAACTGTTCTTCTCGTGGATATTAATAATTATATGGTCACTTTTCTAGAGACAAAAAGACTGCCTGAAACTCACAGCTCTAACATTTATCTTTACAAGTTATGACAGGTTGTCGAATGAAGTTATCAGTTTATTTTCTTCTTCATCATATAATAAAACATAATAATAATAATTATTATTTATATCCCGCCCCATCTCTCCTGAATGAGTTATTTATTTTCAGCAATATTCTGTGTGCATGTGTGTCTGTGAATGAGAGAGAAATATGTTCTTGTCTGTTATCTTGAGAAAAGCCCCAAATTGCTTGTGTGAATTCACTCATGTCAATGAACTATGTTTTGGAAGTCTCAGAAAACAGAGAGGCATATTCTCTTGATAACTGTAAAGGGTTTCTAATCTCTTCCTCACCAGTACTTTACAAGGCTGACAAGAGTGACAGAATTTACATGCTAAGAATAACTTTTTTCCCTCTTTAAGGTCAAAAGGAATTCTTAAGAGACTTGAACTTCCTTAGGGCATTTGGAAATCAAGGAAAGGAACAAGAGCTCTGGCTCGGCGTGAAATAAGCAAATAGTAAACCCTGTAGAGGATGCCGATCAGATTAATGTAATCCCTTTCATGTCAAGGAATAACAGAGGTTCTGGACCATTTTGAGGGAAGCAGATAAGCGCAGATAAGATCGGAGGGTTCTGGCATTCAGTCAAAACAGGCAAGCAATTGCTGAGCTGAGGAATGTGATCTGCCCAAAGAAAGCTCTTTCTCCATAAGTTGAATATCTGAGCACACACTTCTCTTCACCAAGGGAAGGCTTCATGGGTGGTTCTGTTTGTTGGCACACACCACTGAAGGAACGTCAGGGTAACGGGACTTCTGCTGGGTTTTCACAATGTTCCCTTCCTATTCTGTTCTGCCTGCCTTTCTCGTCTTGCAACCCTACCTTGGAACAGCTTTATATAGACTGATAGAAAAATGTTTGAACTAATGCCATATTCACAAATGCACCTTGTAGCCAAGTGTAGTGTCAGGGTTTGATCATTGGACTAAGACTCTGGAAACTGGGTTTTAAATCCCTGCTTGGCCATGAAACACACTTGGTGACCTTAAGCAAGTGACACTCTTTCAGCTCCAACAGGAAGGAAATGGCAAACCACTTTTGTACAAATCTTGCCAAGAAAACACTGAGATAAGATCACCTTAGGGTCACTATAGGTTAGAGATGATTTGAAGTTAATTATATTCATGATTTGTACATTAATAAATTGAAATAAGTGGCAATTTCCTATTCTGCTTCCTTAGACTTTCATACCAACATTTAAACTGAGTGTAAAAATTACCCAATACTCCAGATACTGAGGTTTTAGTTACTCATGTTTTAGTTCAAGATCTTACTCATGTTTTACTTTCTTGTCCTAGTGAACTATTGCTATTTTGTTTTAATTTCAGTGTTTAATTCTTTTATTATAACTTTACTGTTGTTATTGTGGCAGTGTGCAGGCAGCAAGGAGAAATGGAGCCCAGAGAAGTCAGGTGTACACCCGTTTCCTCATAGCCAAAAGGGAGAGGACCTGAAGAGGAAGAGATGGCAGATGGAGAAATCTTGTGGGAAGGGAGACTATGGGCACCGACGGGAGGTAACAGAGCCTAATGGCTCTCTCTGGTGCTCTGTCTGTTTTAATGCTGTATCTTTATGTAAATCGCCCGGACCATCTGGGATGGAGGGCAATTAACAAATATTAATTTGAATAAATGAATGAATGATTGCCTCTGCTGTCCCCCAATTTACCTCTGCCCATGTGATAAGGTCATAGTGTCACTTCCTTTTTCTCAGTACCTGTGGGGATATGTTTCCAGTGTATTAAAGCATTTTAACTGGCACAACTGCTTCCTATGGATATTTGGGGTTTGTAGTTTGTCCCAAAGGAGATCTCTGCTTGAGAAGTCCAAATGCTTCTCTCTCAACCACCAATCCCAGGATTCCATATTTTGTTGAAATAATAGTGATATAAGTGTACAGTATGAGATGATCCTAAGATTGGAATGAACAACTCTAATGCTCAAACATGCTTAATGATTCAACTTCCATTGTTTTCTGAGGGCTTAGGGCCATAGGATCTAATTTTACCAAATCAACCAACATCATCAAAAATTTAAAAGTTAACTAATGTGCCTTTGACCCCATTGATAAAATTTAAGAGTCGGGGAGAGAGGATTATTAACTTTCAGAATTGACTTTTTGGCAACCCATTAAAGTGACTATTATTATTTAATCCTCATAAAGAAAAGACAGCTTGGATAATAAGCCTTTGAACAGGGCTGGTCCAAGATGTTTTACAGTTCAAGACAAAACACAGGACATCCCTTGCCCTGCACTCCGGTATGTCATGTGTGGGAGCTGAAAAGTTTGGTAGTTGAAACTCATTTCAATGTGGTCTCAGCTTTAAGGAACACAGACCAGGTAATATGTGTTACAAAATGGATCTTCCAATTGGCCACTTCCTCAAACCATAGTAACTGCTTCTTCATTCTGCCTCATGGTGTGACCTGACCTGCTTTGAAAGGCATTCAGGCTCAGAATATAATATAATCTAAAATAATAAACAATACATTACAGTTTGTAACAATGTTTAATTTTATTGATATTTGATTTTATTGTATTTTTCAGTTTTGTATGATGTTTAATTTTATGGAATTTAAGGTTTGGGTGTTTTAAATAAAAAAACACTGAATATTGCCTTTGCACCCCTGCGTTCAGAGATTTAAAACACCAGAGCTTTAAAACACCAGAGCAAATAAGTGAAGGACAGCAGTTCTCGTTTGTGCCTGGGGGGCAGGGGCCAGGACTGGGGGTCCCATTGGCATTGGGGCCTGCAGCAGCAGAGTTGGATTCTGAAGAGGATTTAGAAGAATTAGCAGAAGGAGAGTTTCCCATCACTGGGCCTCCTTCTCCCACAGAAAGCTTGGCTTGGGAGGAAGGTTGGCCTGACCCCTACGACGAGACAGATAACCAGGTGCAAATGGAAAGCAGTGATAGCGAAACTTATGAACGGGGGGGAGAGGTTCACAGGATCCTTTGAGTGAAAACATGGAAGAGAGCGGCTGGGAAGAATCTAGGGAGGAGAGCTCTCATGGAGATAGAGACCCAGGTGCTGGGAGGCAAGGCCGAGCCTTTGATAGGAGACAAAGCATCGAGACTAGCAGGAGGGGATGGTACCATAGCCTAGACAGGCCGAGGTCCGTCAGCAGAGATTGGAGACGACGAAGCCTAGAGCGTCGGGGACCTCGGCCGAAAGATTAAGTATAGGATCCGTGGGAACGAATCCTCAGTACTTCGGCCACGTCTCTTCTGAGCAGACGTGAAGCGAAGCTGGTCCACGGAGCTAAGTTGGCTAGTGGCCTACCAAGTCTTGCCTTGCATCTCATACCTTGCCTTGTTCCTAAATCCGCATTGCTGTGCGGAGCCTTGCCAAGTCTTTTGGATTCTTTACCAAGCTGTTTTGGACATTTGATTGCTTTTTGCCTTTGGATTTGCTTTTGCTATTTTTATGGACAATATCCCTTTTGAACTGTTTTTATATTCAATAAAGTAGTTAGCCTTCAGTCCGTCTCTGTGTGTCTGATTAAGGGGCCGGTCAAGTCCGTGCATCGTGACAGTTGGCCGAAGTACTCCAAAAACCCCTTTTTCACATCACGGGACGCCGCAGGAAGCGCGCAAAGAACGTTGCCGCCATGGCTCTTCTGACGGATGCTCAATTGGCCGAGATGCAGCAAGAACTAGGAGAACTAAGGACCAGGGCCGGACGGCATCTCTCGGTGTCCGTGCCTGCACGATTCGGAGGCAATCCGGCTCAAGTCGAGGTGTTTATCGGCCAAGTGGACATGTACCTGGAGCTCCGGCCCAATGAGTTTGCCACGGATCGGGCCCAGGTGGGCTTTGTATACAACCTGCTGGAAGGAACGGCAGCAGCGTGGGCGACTACGTTGATCCGGGCCAGATCCCCCCCAGGTGGCCACGTTGAGAGCCTTTTTGGATGCCATCAAGGCGACTTGGGGAGCCCCAGTGAATGCGGAGTTAGCCGAGCGAGATTTGGACCGGTTGTCGATGAGGGACATGTCCTTGTCCCAGTATATTTCCCGTTTCCGTGTGCTGGCTGCCCAGGTGGATTGGAACCCCTCTGCTCTTCGTTACCAGTACATCAAAGGGTTGTCATCGGAGATGCAACAAGAGATGTTGAGAGGACATGGCCGTCCCGCGGACCTGGAGGCGGCAATTACCTTGAGCTTACGAGTGGAAGCGGGATTGCAGACCCGGAGGCGTTGGGATAAAGGTGCAGTGGAGAAGCCGGCGGCGCGGAAGGAGTTGGGGGCCGGCCAGTTCTTGCCCTGACAGTTTGCCCCGGCTCCCCAACCCTTGGATGAGCCGGAGCCCATGCAGCTTGGGACTGTGCGCCCCAAGGTGGATCCGGCGGAAAAAGCACGTCGTACACGCCTAAACCTGTGCTGGTATTGCGGAGGAGCTGGACATTTTTCTAGAGAATGGCCCCAGAAGCCGCGTGGTGGGCTCCTCGGGCCTCAGCCGCCCCTTGAGGGGCCCGGAGGCCGAGGAAGCAATCCAGGCGACGGGGGAAGGGGCCGGCCGGGTGTAAGAGGGTTCGCTCACTCGGCCGACGTCGCTAACCTTCCCCCTGAACCCAAGACTGGACAATTGTTCCTAGTGATGGTCAGCCTTTAGTCGCCAGAGAAGGGGCCGATGATGGTCCATGCCATGATCGACTCGGGGGCCACCAACAACTTCATCGATGCAGACTACGCCAAGTCTGCCGGATTACAATTTCTTGATCTCCAAGAGCCAAAGGGTGTGCAGACTATTGATGGGAGAACTTTGAAAACAGGGGCTGTGACTCAATATACAGCCCCTACCAAGATGTGGACCAGCTCCCATAAAGAGGACATTTCCTTTCTTTTGACCAAGTTACCGGATTTCCCTATCGTCCTGGGCATTGTGTGGCTCTCACTTCATGATCCCCAGATCTCCTGGGCCAAGAGACAGTTAGTTTTTTCTTCTGACCATTGCCAGAGCCACTGCATGACGACCCGGGCTTGCCAGGCTCATGAAGTGGAAAACGTTGCCACGCTGCCCAAGAAATATGCCGGATTTTGGGATGTGTTCAGCGAGGGAACCGCTACCCCCTACCCCTGATCCCCGAGCTGTTGGAGCGGATGCGGGGAGCCAAGGTGTTCACTAAACTGGACTTGAGGGGTGCTTACAATCTTGTGCGGATTCGTCAGGGCGACGAATGGAAGACGGCGTTCCAGACCAAGTGGGGAAGTTTCGAATACCTGGTGATGGGATTCGGTTTGTGCAAAGCCCCAGCCTGTTTCCAACATTTCATGAATGACATTTTCCGAGACCTGTTGGATCGTTATCTGGCAGTCTACCTGGACGACCTGCTGATTTTTTTCTCCGGATCAGGCGACCCATGACCGCCATGTCAAGGAAGTGCTCCAGAGACTCAGAGCCCACGGGCTCTATGCCAAGCTGGAGAAATGTGCTTTTGATCTGCGAGAGGTGGACTTTCTGGGCTATCGTATCTCACCTACGGGCATTGCCATGGATGACACCAAGGTCCAAGCTGTGGCTGACTGGACGGCCCCGGCCAGCAAAAAAGACATTCAAAGATTCCTGGGCTTTGCCAACTACTACAGAAAGTTCATTCCTGACTTTGCCAAGTGGGCTGATCCTATCACCCAGTGCCTGCGGGGAAAGGTGCCGTTCCGGTGGACACCGGAGGCGGACGTGGGGTTCCGCAAGTTAAAGCAGCTGTTCACCACCCAGCCGCTTCTGCAGCACCCCAACCCCCGCACCCCTTTCATCGTGCAAGCTGATGCTTCGGATGTAGCAGTGGGAGCGATTCTGCTACAGCCGCAGGGGACGGACTTGTTGCCCTGTGCCTACTACTCCTGGCAGCTAACGGCTCCGGAAAAGAACTATACCATTTGGGAGAAGGAGCTCCTGGCCATCAAGGTAGCCTTTGAAGTTTGGAGACATCTGCTTGAAGGGGCCAAATTCCCGGTGGAAGTTCACACCGACCACCGGAATTTGGAGCACTTGAAGACCCAGCGCAAATTGAACCAGAGACAACAGAGATGGTCCCTGTTCTTTGAGAGATTCAATTTCCGCATCCACTATGTGACCCCCAAGCAGACCAAGCAAGCCGACGCTTTGTCCCGGAAGCCGGAGTATGTTTGTGGCGGAGAAGGGCTTTCCGAGGCGCGTTTGCTGAAAGCGGAGAACTTTGCGGCTGCTCGGGCGGCCCCTGTGAACCCCCCAGTGGCCCCGCTGGCCCCTGGGGACAAGAGAACTCTGAGTGACCGGGTCCAGGCGCGCCAACGGACCAAACCTTGGGTGCAAGAGCATCTGACCAAGGGGGTGCAAGCCCCTTTCCAGGTAAAGAACCGGGTGCTCTACCACCGCGACTCTGTCTATGTTTCCCCTGGGCCCGAGCGGGAGGACATTCTCAAACTTTGCCATGATAGCCGGGCCGCAGGACACTTTGGGCTCTTCAAGACCCTACAGTTGGTGCTACGGGATTTTTGGTGGCTTAAAGTGCGGAGGGATGTGGAGGACTATGTGGGCTCTTGCCCTGTGTGCCAGCGGGCAAAGAACCAGGGGGGCAAGCCGGCCGGTTTGCTCCAGCCGCTTCCGACCCCTTCCGCTCCCTGGAAGATGATTTCGGCCGATTTCATCACCGACCTGCCCAAGTCCAAGGGTTTCACCACGATCCTGGTCGTGGTGGACTGTTTCACCAAGATGGGAGACTTCATTCCCTGTGTGGGGGTGCCTACTGCCAAAGAGACTGCTGATATGTTTGTGCAACATGTGTTTCGGTTGCATGGACTTCCACAGAGTTTGGTGACGGACCGCGGCACCCAATTCACTTCCCAGTTCTGGAAGGCTGTCCAGAAGTTGCTGGGGATTGATGTTCGGATGTCCACGGCTCATCACCCCCAGTCCGACGGGCAAACCGAAAGGGTTAACGCCACCTTGGAACAGTATCTGCGGTGTTATGTCAACTATCAGCAAAACAACTGGGCGTCCTTGTTGTCTTTGGCGGAGTTTGCCTACAACAATGCGACGCAGGAATCCATCAAAGAGACTCCTTTCTTTGCTAACTATGGACACCATCCTCGGTTCTACCCTCCGGTAGACCCGTCTGGGGAAGTGCCGGCGGCAGAAGATTGGCTTCGGGAGCTCACTGCGCTCCAAGACTTGCTACGTACTCAATTGGACCAGGCTAAAGCGGATTACAAGCGGATGGCTGAAAGGCGGCGCCAGGAGGGCCCTGAGATCCTGGTGGGGGATAAAGTTTGGCTGTCTACCAAGAACCTGGCCACGCAGAGGCCTAGCCGCAAGTTGAATGCGAGATTTCTGGGTCCTTACAAAGTGTTGGAGAAGGTGGGGCCTGTTGCTTTCAAACTACAACTCCCAGCGGACATGAAGATCCACCCTGTGTTTCACCGTTCTTTGCTCCGCCCGGCGAAGGGGGTGCGGCCTGATGTGACGCAGCCCCCCCTCCCCCTGTGATGCTCAATGGTGAGGAGGAGTTCGAGGTGCAGGACATCCTGGATGCATGCATCAGATACCGGAAGCTGGAGTATTTGATTGACTGGAAAGGCTTTGGGCCGGAAGAGCGTTCCTGGACGCCGGCTCGCGATGTCCACGCCCCGGACATTGTTGCGAGGTTTCACCGCAAGTACCCTGACAACCCAAAGCCTCGCGGGCGGCCTCGGAGGGGCCCTGAGGGGGGGGATAGTGTAGCACAGCAGTTCTTGTTTGTGCCTGGGGGGCAGGGGCCAGGACCGGGGGTCCCATTGGCATTGGGGCCTGCAGCAGCAGAGTTGGATTCTGAAGAGGATTTAGAAGGGTTAGCAGGGGGGGAGAGGTTCACAGGATCCTTTGAGTGAAAACATGGAAGAGAGCGGCTGGGAAGAATCTAGGGAGGAGAGCTCTCATGGAGATAGAGACCCAGGTGCTGGGAGGCAAGGCCGAACCTTTGATAGGAGACAAAGCATCGAGACTAGCAGGAGGGGATGGTACCATGGCCTAGACAGGCCGAGGTCCGTCAGCAGAGATTGGAGACGACGAAGCCTAGAGCGTCGGGGACCTCGGCCGAAAGATTAAGTATAGGATCCGTGGGAACGAATCCTCAGTACTTCGGCCACGTCTCTTCTGAGCAGACATGAAGCGAAGCTGGTCCACGGAGCTAAGTTGGCTAGTGGCCTACCATGTCTTGCCTTGCATCTCATACCTTGCCTTGTTCCTAAATCCGCATTGCTGTGCGGAGCCTTGCCAAGTCTTTTGGATTCTTTACCAAGCTGTTTTGGACATTTGATTGCTTTTTGCCTTTGGATTTGCTTTTGCTATTTTTATGGACAATATCCCTTTTGAACTGTTTTTATATTCAATAAAGTAGTTAGCCTTCAGTCCGTCTCTGTGTGTGTGATTAAGGGGCCGGTCAAGTCCTTGCATCGTGACAATAAGTAGGAAATTCATAGAATCATAAAATTGGGGAGGATCACAAAGGCCATTGAGCCCAACATTCTGCCATGCAGGAATACAGGAATAATGTACTTGTGAAAGATGTTGTCTGACCTCTGTTTAAAGATCTACAAAGACAGAGAGTATACCAATCTCTTTTCTTGTATTTTGAGTTCATGTTGGATATTCAGGATATGTACAGACTAAGGGAGTAGATGCTCTTGGACATAACACCACTCTTTCACTTCTTGGGCTTGTATTACTTTTTAGTGTAGCAACCCAGTTCTCTTTTGTGCCTGGGGGGCAGGGGGCAGCACCGGGGGTCCCACTTGCATTGGAGCCAGCTGCAGCTGAGGAGGAGATGGAGGAAGGGGTTAATGAGTTAGCTGGGCCTTCCTCTCCCACAGAGAGCCTGGCCTGGGATGATGGATGGCCTGACGGCTATGATAACTGGGAAGGTCAGGCTGACTCCGAAAGTGTTGATAGTGACGATTGTTATGAGAAGCCAGGTGGTTTTGGGTCGCAGGAGAGAATCAGGGAAACAGTGGAGGATGAGGCCATGGAAGCCGAAAGGGAGTTTGTCTCTCATGAAGATAGTGAACCAGGTGCTGGGAGGCAAGGTCGGGGTTTCGATAGGAGAGAAAGCATCGAGTCCAGCAGGAGGGGTTGGCACCGCAGCCTAGAGCGCCAGAGAAGCGCGAGGTCCCGTAGCACAGATTGGCACAGAAGCCTAGAGCGGGGCATCGCCAAGGGGATTAAGTATAGGATCCGTGGGAACGGATCCTCAGTAGCTCGGCCACTTCTATTCTAAGAGGAGTGAAGCGAGCACAGGACCACGGAGCCAAGTTGCCGGCTCGTACCTTGCCAAGAAGTTTCTTGGGCCCTGATTGAACTTTGTCTTGTTCCTTGATCCGCATTGCTTTGCGGAGCCTTTTGCCAAGCCTTTTGCCAAGCCTTTGACCAAGCTTTTGCTAAGCTATTGGATTTGGATTACTACAGACTCTTACCTTGTGGATTGAACTTCTCAATTCTATGGACAATTACCTTTTCACCTGTTCTTTATTATTCAATAAATAGTTAGCTGATTACCGTCTCTGTGTGTGTGATTAAGGGGCCGGCCGAGTCCTTGCATCGTGACATTTAGTGGCTTCTCCCTTCTTCTATTTCTTACACTGCCAACACATATTTTGGTACCGAAAGTGTTAGACCTGTGTCCGGCTATATTTGACAAGCTGATTCCAAAAATGACACCAGTTTTTTCACCATCAGCTCTAGTTTTTGAGATACTGATGCCATCTACAATCACCATTTGCTTGCCCACAACAACCATATCTAAGAAACTAGGGTTGATGTGGTCTATCCCAGGGCTGTCCAACATCTTTTGGGCCAAGGGCCGGAGCCCTGACCACTGATGACCTGGGGGGCCGGAGCAGGGGGCGGGCCGCTCCTTACGGGCGCGCTGACGCCACCACGTCTGGCGCCACCACGCCGCGTCCTGCACGGCCCGCCCCTTTGGCGAGGCTTGCTGACGTCACCAAGCCCTGCCAAAGGGGCGGGCCGTGCAGGACGCCGGGCGTGGTGACGTCAGACGTGGTGACGCCAGCGCCCGTCAGGAGCAGCCCGCCCCCCGCCTCCCTCCTCCTACAGTGACAGCCAGGGCGGCAGAACCGGCGATTTCTCCCGGTTCTGCTGCCCGGCTGAGGCTGTAAGAGGAAGGGCAAAGCCGGAGAACCCTCCTCCTAAGCCGCCCTTCCAGCTAAAGGCACACGCCAGCCTCAGAAGCAGTGATTTCCCGCTCCGAGGCTGGCGTGTCCCAGTAGCTGGAAGGGCAAAGCTGAGGAGGGCTCTGCTTGGCTTTGCCCTTCCTCTTAAAGAGACACGCCAGCCTCGGAAGCGGGGAAATTGCTGCTTCCGAGGCTGGCGTGTCTCATTAGCTAGAAGGGCAAAGCTGAGGAGGGCTCTGCTTGGCTTTGCCCTTCCTCTTAAAGGCACACGCCAGCCTCAGAAGCAGCGATTTCCCCGCTTCGAGGCTGGCGTGTCCTTTAAGAGGAAGGGCAAAGCCAAGCAGAGCCCCTCAGCTTTGCCCTTCCAGCTAATGGGACACGCCAGCCACGGAAGCGGGAAATCGCTGCTTCTGAGGCTGGCGTGTGCTTTAGCTGGAAGGGCGAGAAGCTGAGGAGAGCTCTCCATGGCTTCTCCCTTCCAGTTAAAGGACACGCCAGCCTCAGAAGCAGCGATTTCCCTCCCGCTTCGAGGCTGGCCCTTTAGCTGGAAGGGCAAAGCTGAGGAGAGCCCTCCTCAGCCTCGCCCTTCCAGCTAAAGGGTCACGCCAGCCTCCTCCTCTGTCCCCTCTCCCCGGCGCACCGATCGGAGCGCCGGGGGAGAGGCGGACGGAGGAGGCGGGCCTATGGAGAAAGAAGGAAGCGCTTCCCTTCCTCCCCTTTAGGTTCCGCTTCTCCCTCCTCATGCGTTCCCGATTGGTGCGCCGGGGGAGAGGCGGATGGAGGGGGAGGGGCGGGCTGGGTGACGCCAGGCTCGGCGCTGGCGCCACGCCTGACGTCACCCAGCCCCGCCCCGGAGATCGAATTTTTAAAAAAAATTTCCCCAGGGTAGGCTGGGGCCGTAGGGAAGGGGCTGGGGGTCAGACGGCCCCAGGGCCGCCAGTTGGACAGCCCTGGTCTATCCAATGCAAATTTCTGAATCAGCACCTCAAATAACCCTAGCAGCAGGCCTAGAAACCAAGACACTAAGAACTGTTTTTGTTGGGCTGTGTTATACATGCCGCTTAAATCACAGCTAATCTGAAAGTTTCCAGCCCTCCTCCACACCTGATCAGCTCTCCTGAACACATGAAGGTTAGCTTTTTCCCCATACCTGGAGTCTGCATAAGTAAGAAAGCTTAAATTTGCTACAACTGGGCTTTTTGAGTGAACAAATTACAAATATGTGGGGAAAAGGATCCATGGGTCCATCTACACTGTATGATAAAGGCAGATCGACAGCACTTTGATTGCTATGGCTCATTGCTATTGAATTATGATAGTTGTAATTTGATGAGGCACCGACACACTTTGGCAAAGAAGGCTGAAGACATTGTAAAGCATCTCCCATGGTTCCATAGCACTGAGCCATTGCAATTAAAGTGGTGTCAAACTGCATTAATTCTACTGTGCAGATGCAACCAGACAGGTGACAATGGTCTAAGATAGTGGCTCTCAACCTGTGGGTCCCCAGTTGTTTTGGCCTACAACTCCCAGAAATCCCAGCCTGTTTACCACCTGTTAGGATTTCTGGGAGTTGAAGGCCAAAACATCTGGGGACCCACAGGTTGAGAACCACTGGTCTAAGATCTATGGCCGTTTCTGAAAGGAAACAACAACAACATTTCACTCAAAAGACAACTTGTATTAGTAAAGAAGGGTATTAATGCTTACTAATCAATGATAGTTATACATTACTTTCCATATCAGAGGCAGGATGTCTCTTAATGTTAGTTGCTAGGAAATAGAAGCGGAAGGGTGTGATTCTGTTTATGTCCTCAACGTGGGCCATCTGGCAGGATGGTGTGGGAAGGGAATGCAGTACATTGTGTTAATCCCACAGGGCTCTTCTGTACAAATACAGTAGGCTGGTGCTTAGATAGATCACAAGCGAGTCGCAAGATTCAAGGTAGTCTTCAATATATTCCATGGTTTTGTGCAGCAGAATTTTATTAATGTGTAGACCATAAGACATAAGCAAAAATACAACACAATATAAAAGTTTAACAATATATAAAGTAATACATAACTGGCACAAATATGTTGCATATTAAAATACAACCTATTAAACACTAGCAACAATACTAAAATTGAAATAACATAAAATTTTATTAGATAAAAGCATCCTGAGAGCAATTAACAGAAGTGGTATATTTATGCGTGAATTTAATTAAATTTAACACTGCCCAATAGTGCAACAACAAAAATACCTACAGTACTTGCACATTACACACTTTGATTACACTTTTTATATTGTGAGGAAATGTCATATTACTTTTGGCAATTAGTGTGGCAAGCTCCTAGGATGCCACTTGATGTCCCAGGCAATTGGGTAGGTGAACATTGAAACAGGATAGAATCTGACTTTGATATTTGAATAATAGAATCATAGTTGTAAGAGACCACATGGAACATCTAGTCCAAACCCTGCCATGCAGGAAAACCATACACAAAGTACTCCTGACAGATGGTCATCCAGCCTCTGCTTAAAAGCCTCCAAAGAAGGAGCCTCCACCACACTCTGGGGCAGAGAGTTCCACCGTTGAACAGCTCATATAATCAGGAAATTCTTCCTAATGTTCAGGTGGAATCTCCTTTCCTGTAATTTGAAGCCATTGCTCTAAGTCCTAGTTTCCAGGGCAACAGAAAACAAGACTTTGGGTGGCTTTAAAGCCAATGCAGGCAACAGTGGGAGGACCAAGGGCCATTTCTTTTTCTGGTGGGCTGTACTGTTGCAGGTTATGACATGATACAGCTTTGGACAATTGTGGGTCTGTTCTGTCTTTTTTTGTGGGGGGTTGGGATGCTATGTATATGTAGACATTAATACCTGCATTTCAGGTTGATTTTGGGTGCCTTGGGCCAGGTTTCTAATACACATGCCTGAAAATTGCAATTGACCTTTTAAAAAATCAGGGTGCAAGGAGGTTTGAGGGTGAGAATTTTGATTTCCCAAGACTAACATGTTGACCATGTATTACACTTGGCTCACTCCCATTGTGTTACTTAGAACAAAGCAGGGAGTGGAATATTGTTTGCATTTATTTAGCAGCAGTACTACTTGTAGACCTTCTTATATGCTTACTAGCTGTACCCGGCACGCGTTGCTGTGCCCTATTTGGGAGATGCGAGAAAGTCTGAGTATGTAAGGGTTGGAATTGTTGTTAGTAAATTGGGTGTTTTATGTTTGTGCCTCAGCTCTTTGCCTGCAGTCCTTTGGGTTTGACTTGTACCATGGCCAGGACGGATCAGCTTGGGGAGGGCTTGTCCTGTCAGGGGATCTCTATCTTCACAGGTGCGTCCAGTGTCTGTTGGGGGACTGTTAAAAATCCTTTCTGTATCCTTTTTAGCCACCTTTCTCAAGATCTTCATGGCTAGCTTACTTTCTGCTCTTCTCTTTTTCAAGATGTCCTGCTCTGTGTCTTTTGCACCCATTGGTCGATGTCCGATGAGGCTTTCCTCATGGACAGGCCATCTGAGGAGCTCTTCCAGCGCTGGGCATCAGAAGGTACTTGGTGATGACCTCCATCCCTTGGAGCCAGCATATAGAGGGGCTGGTGCACCCTCCTTGGCAAACCCCATTGTTGCTGGATGGTCCTCTTATTAATGTGGAATTCCAAGCCACTGGAGATCTTTTGGGAAAGGAAGAAGAGCTCCCCTTGAATGGTGTTGATCTCCATCATGGTCTTCTGATTTGAAAGTGTTGGAGGAGGCTGTGGCACTCATCTGACAGTTTGTTATGTGTCGGAATGTTCATGTTGGCTGGCCAGTACAGCAGTTATGCAAATCCGCCCTTATTGGCAGCCAATCATGTTGTCAGAATGTAGAGCCTGGGGGAGTCTTTGGCAGCCCCGGAGGATGCTGGGAAATGGAGTTTTATTTTTACTCGTTGGTGTGGGGGGCCTTTTAGGTTTTGGGGGGGAAAGTTTCTTTGCTACAAACGTACCTTGCTTGAGGCCTATTTCTGTTGGCAAGTTTTGTGTTTCTGCATTGTAAGGTTTCTCTGTTTGAGGTAGTCTTCACATGACGACTGTTCCTTTATATATATAGAAGGGCAGCTTATAAAGCATACTCTCTTCAGATAAAAAATATACAGTACATTCAGTTAACATTAAGTGAAAAGCTTTTCCAAGGCAAAGATGAGAATTGTGCAGGCTCCAAATGGACTCCAATTCCCATATGCCTTAACCAGATGGTAAGGAATGCTGGGAGATGCAGTCCAATAATGTTGGCTTTAAAACTCATGTCACTTCTCTAAAGCATTATTGGCAAATCTGCAGCCTTTCTATTGTTGTTGGATTCTGATTCCTATCAGGCATGTCCATCATGGTGTATTGTCAGGGATTATAGGACTTGTTGCTTGATAAAATCTGAAGGGCCACAGTTTCCCAGTTCTCTCCCAATATAATGTGCACAGTATTCATTTTTAATGAACTGAATCAGACTAAACATTTCATAAGTATGTTGGGTAGATGGGGAAACTTTTTGTGTTGCAAGATTTTTCTTGCATTTCCTCTTGCCCTCTTTACCTCTCTTTATGCCTCAGGACAGAAACCTGGTTTATGTCTCCATCTTTCCCCTTTTGACAGACCCTGCTCTGCAAGCTGCCCTCAGGCTTCAAACCCCCTTTTAAAACAGAAGAAAGAAGCATGAAAGTAATGAAGGAAGTGCTTCTCCTTAAAAACCAATACATCTGAATGCTACCACCAAGTCTGCAGCTCTCTTCGATGTCCTCACTACATTGCTATACTAAAGAATGGGATAGCTTTTAATTAACATATAATACAAACCTGGAAGACGGGAATCAAATTGCTTTTCCAGCTGTTCTTCCTCAGACATCTTAGTAATAAAACAGTGACTTAATTCAGGAGGTACTTCACAAAACTATGTTTGGTCTAATTTTTTCTTTCTTTGTGGCAGAGGATAGATATATTTTCCATCACACTACTTCCCAAATATGTTCTTTGACAGCACTTTGTGGTCATTTACTACTACATGGCCATTAATGCTGCCAGAGCTTAGTTCTGGTGTTGTATATTTTTAGCTCAAAATATTAGTGCACGGTAGCAAGGCTCGCTACAGGTTTTTGTAGGCCCTAAAACAGAAACCACCATTGTATTTTTTGGGAATGTGTATGTAATAGGCTCTCCACTCCTGTTTGGAAGGAGCCATAATAACTTCTGAGTTATTGTAGGTGTTTCAGGCTGTATGGCCAGATTCTAGAAGCATTCTCTCCTGAGATTTCGCCTGCATCTATGGCAGACACCCTCAGAGGTTGTGAGGTCAGGTCATACCTCACAACCTCTGAGGATGCCTGCCATAGATGTAGGCGAAATCTCAGGAGAGAATGCTTCTAGAATCTGGCCATATAGCCCGAAAAACCTACAACAACCCAGTGATTCCGGCCATGAAAGCCTTTGACAATACACAGAGTAACTTCTGTTCTGAGTAGGCATGTAGCCTGGGGGGGCTTGGGGGGCTTCAGCCCCCCTCCCCCAAAATTCTCTGGGTGGTCCGCGATAAGGCCTTACTGTTACATTATTTAAACTGTTACGTGTATTCATATCATGATCTGATCACCATGCTCAATATATCCCATATGCATATGGGGCATTGGGATAACAATACAAAAGGTTTGCTAGGGTAGATCATCTCCCACTCAGATTCAGTCCCCCCCCCCAATCAAAACTCAGCCCCTCCCGAATCAAAATTCTGGCTACGGCCCTGGTTCTGAGGGTGGGGATGTCCTTGAAAGAAGGCAAAGAGGGAGTCTGAAGCCAGCCAGAAAGCTTGAGTCTACAGTTTACAAAGTGAAAGCTATTAGTCAGGGTGCAGGTACCTTTAAGTATTGTGCAGCAGAGGGTATTTCCGTACTTGTTGTTTATTAGCTGATTGCATGATGACAATGGTTGAACTTCCCTATGTGATGCAATCTTTAAAGCAACAGGAGCTCTTGTAAAGTTTCCCTTGGCAACCCATGTTTACCTGGCTTAGTTTTAGCAGCTATTTGGCAATGGAACAATTACCAAGAGAGGTAGCCATGGAATCTCTTTCTCTGGACATCTTCAGAAAGAGGCTGGATGGTTACCTACTGGAGATGTTCTGCCTGAATTTCCTTGGACTCTATGGGACCCCTGCCAACAAAATGACTGTACGATACATTATTTGGAGATACCCTTTTCTGGGGCCCATTACAGTTACCAACACAGCTGACGAGAGAATGTGGGAGGGCCTTCTCCGTGGGTACTCTCAGGCTGTGTATGTCTTTCCCACTTCTTGTATCTCTCTACCTTCCTTTCCCTGGCAGATGAAACATATTTTTATTTCGGCTCTTAACTGGTTGTTGTTCAAGAATATTTCAGTGGAGTTTGGATGCTGTGCTTTATTTTCATGTTTTTACATCATTTTTAACCATTTCTGTTTTAATAGGTTGATTTCTTTGTTTTTGAAGCATTTTCATAATGCTCATTTTTTTTGAAATCTGTATATTTAGCCCTCCTCATTTGTGGGGTGTGACATTTCTGGATTGGATTCTTTATAGGTTTGAGTAATATGATTAAGAGGTGTTTGACAATACAATATGATGCCTTTGAGCATAATGAAGTCGCCTTCATCTGAGTATTGTAATCAGAGGCTGGATGACCATCTATTGGGTATGCTTTGACTATGTGTTCCTGCATAACAGGGGATTGGACTGAGTGGCCCCTTTGGTCTCCTCCAACTGTATGACCATGGAGTCAGATGTGAGGACCTAGAGATTCCTTGGGAAGTGTTCTATTACGTTAAAAGTTAGAGGTTTTTAATTTTGCATTTTTCTACTACTTTAATCTCAGCCAATGTGGACGTCTGACTGTAGTTTGTTTTAATCTCGTCTGTGATCCATCTTGAGAGAAAAGTTGGTGTACTAAAGTATCCACATAAATGCATAAATTAGTGATCTTTGAGACTGGAATCAGTTGATGATCAGCCCCTGCATTGCGGCTGTGTAGTCTCTGTGCCTGCCTAGCTCAGTGTGTTATGGAAGAGCAGCTTCCATTACGCAGAAAGCTGCTGTTGTGGAGTGCAACATCTGCTGAAAGTCTCTCTTCGGTGCAACCATTAAAGGTACAGGAGCTCTTCTCCAGTTTTCATTTGGGCCACTATAGGCTGGCTACAGCCAAAGGCAAATTACAATTCTCTTCAAATGGCCCAAGAAAGAATGGAAAATTACTTTTTGTAAGTAATCTGTTCTCCTCACATTGTCATTTCTTGTTACAAATTAAAAACAGACATTCTGTGGACTTATTTCTTGAGGTACGCATACACAAAATAGCCAGGTGATTTTGTTTTGCAAGACTACTGTTTTTTTGTGCAAGGTTTTTGTTTTGCAAAATTACTGGGGGATATTGTGTGTTTGTTTGTATGTGTGTAATAATTGTACATGCAAAGTCTTCCCCCCCACACTTGTCTAGATATAGCATTTTTAAACATAAATTCACAATTCTCAACCACAAAAGAATCCTGGGCACAAATGCACAGAAATGCATCTTTTCTCCACAGTGGAAAGAAAACTCTGGAAATGATTGGTCCTCATTTTCAAGCACAAAATAGTCAAATATTATCCTTGCAATTGCTGTCACCACATTTAAGCCATTTCATTTTGGTGACAAGCTCCTACTTCTATGAGTCATTAGGCGATGAGTTGAATATTGTTAGAGGCTGATTGAAATGCATCAGAACTAAGTGCGACAACACCTCTGCAAACTAACAAAATGTATTAACATTTAAACTTAGAATCCCAAGAGGGAAAGACAGACTAGACAGAATACATAAATTCTCTTCCTGTATATGACAGACAGGAAATTAAGCAAATGTACATACCAGGTTGAGAATGACTGCTTTGCTAGTGTTGCGGACTCCCAAATGGAGTTTGGATACTAGAAATTGACAGCTGTGGTGTCAAGCATCACGGCTTCTACATTTTATGTTCTGCCCCATTAAGCGTAAGGTCTATAAATTAATCTTATTCTGCATCCCTTAATACCAGAAGTTATGTCGAGTAGAACAGAATGTGAAATGGGACAATAAACACTTTTCTGGTGCCCCATGAACATTTTCTTTAAAATACGGTTGAAGGAGTTGTAGCTATTAACTTGATGCATGAAAAAAATAGTTCTGGAAACTTTGTTGCTGTTGCCCTTGCCACAATTTCTTGGTAGGCATTTTATTTTCATACCAGTGGCAAAATACACAAGACTTTTCATGGCCAAGTTCATACGCATTCACCTTTTTATTGGTTACAATTTATAGTGTTTGAACAATGTATAAGATGTTTCTTTTCTTATCATATTTCTTTGCATTCGTACATCCATTAACCTACAGGTATGTTTCAGTTAGCAAAGTATTTATTTATTTATTTAGTTGCGACATTTATATGCCGCCCTTCTCACCCCAAAGGGGACTCAGAGTGGTTTACAAGATATATAGATAGATATAGATATATACATACACATAATATATATACACACACATACATACAATATATTATATTAGCATAGCACAATATCAGTACTATATATTACTATATTGTACCAAACCATTATATTGTAATATTAGCAATATTACGTGTAATATAAATATATTATTATAATATTGTATTATATTGTATTAGATTATAATATAAATATTTATGTATATACATTATATTATATTATATTATTAGCATAGCACAGGAGACAAGTACCATGTTTCCCAGAAAATAAGACTCTGTCTTATATTTATTTTTCCTCAAGAAGGCACACTATGGCGTATTTTCAGAGGATGTCTTATTTTTATTAAGTATGGTACAATAATCTGCATTTATTCAAATATAATTAAGTCGTCTTCTTCTGGAACATCGTCATAACTCTCCAAACCCGGAGTTCCATCCTGAATTTCATGCAGCTCCATTTCCTTTAGAACCATTGCCCCCAATCTTTCATGTTGAGCAATAGAGGTCTCATTCACTTTCTATGTCTCCCTCTATGCCCCCTCAGCTTGCAGCACACACAGATTGACCAGGACCTGACAGTGGGAGCCGACCTTGTTGATGAGGCTGCCTTCTTTACTGCTCTATGCCAGTACACTGCCTATCACTATGTCTTATTTTGGGGGTATGGCTTATATTGCGCAAATGCTTAGAAATCCTGCTACAGCTTATTTTATGTATTATTTTTGGGGAAACAGGGTAAATGTGTTCATGGGCGTTACTTCTTTAACAAGAACTTTGGTAGCACAGGTGGAAAAAGCATGAAAAGAACAGAGAAAGGTTTCTATATTGCAAAAAAAAAAAAGAACACATTTTTCAGCAAATATTTTATTCAAAACTAAATGATATAAAAGGAAACATCCAGGCCAAGAAAACTTTGAATAGATAAGCAAAAACCTTTTGAACCTTATCCATAAACTTGGAACAAAACTAGTAATGAATATTTTTTTTTAAAAAAAGATGTTTCAAACTTAAGGGAGATGTTGACAAGCTGGAATGTGTCCAGAGGAGAGTGAATAAAATGAACAAGGGTCTGGAGAACAAACCCTATGAAGAGCGGATTAAAAAGCTGGCCATGTTTAGCCTGCGGAAGAGAAGGCTGAGAGGAGACATGATGCCCATGTACTGCATAGAAATATGTGAAGGGAAGCCATAGGGAAGAGGGAGCAAGCTTGTTTTCTGCTGCCTTGGAGACCAGGACACGGAACAATGGCTTCAAACTACAGGAAAGCAGATTCCACCTGAACATTAGGAAGAACTTCCTAACTATGAGAGCAGTTCAGCAGTGGAACTCTCTGCCCCAGTGTGTGGTGGGGGCTCCTTCTTTGGAGGCTTTTAGACAGAGGCTGGATGGCCATCTATTGGGGGGTGCTTTGAATGTAACTGGACTGGATGGCTCACGAGGTGTCTCCTAATTCTATGATTCTCCTTGAGGCAGGGTAACAGGGTTAAAAGAACAAATTAATAAACAATCCCAGAAACACAACTTCAGTCAGTCAGTAGCCTTTATTTCGGTCAGCAAACCATCGGTAAGTCAGGTGAAAGTAGAACAATAGAATACAACATTTAAGAAATTAATAACATCACATTTGGGTTATGATTAATAAAAACAAGTGTCACAGTTCGCTATCGGTTGAATGACTGTCTTTATCATTTAAAGCAGGAACTGATTGCCAATCCCAGAAACACAACTTGCTCTTTCAACAAATAAATGGCTCTCATGGTTCCTGAACACTGTGCAGTAAGTTCTGCTATAACACAATAACTGAATTTCTTCAAAAGCTTGTGTTATAGAAAATTGCACACAAAGAATAACAGGACTGAAGGGAAAAATAAGGTTAGGTATAAATTTTAATTTGTCACAGATTTTAAGGAATAACTTTTAATTATAAGCGTAAATGGTGACTTACCATTGAAAAAAAAAACATCAGGAATAAATGGTAAGAATGGGCACCTGCCAAAAGTGGAGAGGCACTCAATACTTGAAATAATTGATAACATTTGCTGCTCCTTGGTACAGGGAAACAGCTGCAGTACTTAAATGTTGTACAGATGTTTCCTTCCTCTCTCATTCATCCCTGGCCTACCTTAAAATCTCATCTATTTCACCCCCTCCTTCTATCCACCTCACTTCTGTCCCAGCTTAAAATCTCATCCCTGGCTTGGAAATGCCTCAAGATACTCAGATAATGTGGGATCTTCTGTCTTGATATTCTGGGATATAGGGCTGTGTGGAAGGGCACTGAGTGTCCATGTTCTGCAAACAGTCTTTCCCTCTTAACTGTGTCATTGCCAATTTACATTGTAAAAAAAGAATAGAATAGAATTGTCCAGGATGCAATGGACTCTCCTTCTTTGGGTCTTTGAAAAATAAATTGGATGTGCATCTTTCAGGGATGCTTTAATGCTCTATGTTTTTTTTAAAAAAAACTTTTAAGTTTTATTGGAATTTGTAATCTACAGGCAACCTATACAACATACTCTCCAGAATTTAAAAAAAAAGTTTAGTGAAGAAAATCCTTTGTGCCTCAATTGGTTACTACTAAGGATAGTATGACACAAGGCTGTAAGGCATGTTGGAGGCTCCTTATACACAAATGAAAATACTTACCACTGTGTGACATCATCCCAAACCCAGTCTTCAAGGCATGTTTAAGCTTTACTTTATAAAAGTGGTAAAATCCCATTTTCTGAAACGTGTTATAGCAATTTTCCTAAGTGGTTTCTACCCCGTGGTACTGGGAACCCATTTCAACAGTGCATTTTGAGGGCTGTGGTATCTATTGTGAGCATGTTGTGTGTTATTCTCTCACCTGTAAAGCAAAAAGTTAAAACTTTCCCCCGATTGTCCTTGATTGCTGCATCTGGATGGCTACATCAAACCTCTAATATGGAGCACTAGCAGTACCCTGCCACGCATTGCTGTGGCCCAGTCTGTATAGATATGTTTTGTGTGTACAATAGTACAAGATTTATTACGATCAATGACCAGCATCATTTGTTTTGTGTGTGTATATGTGTGTGGCTATATTTGTATATATGTGGTTTTGCACTTGTATATATTTTTTGGCTTTTTAAGTCCCTTCTGTTGTGTTTTTCAGTGTTTTTATGAGTGATGGCCACTCGTTGGCCTGATAGGTGTATTGTGTCCAAATTTGGTGTCAATTTGCCCAGTGGTTTTTGAGTTATGTTAATCCCACAAACGAACATTACATTTTTATTTATATAACATTCCCTTTCTTGGCAAGGCAATAACATTTTGAAGAACTTCCCACTGAAGCATGGTTTTTGCCTTACTACAAAAGCTTTCAAAGGGAAAACTACATTTCTCATTTGAAGAATCAACATGATCAGAAAAGTTTTTAATTTGCAAATGCTCATTTATTTGTAATTAATATTTTAATTGTGAATATGAATAGTTCTTTAGGATTTTGAAATTGATAGGTGCAAATCTCCGAACTCTTGGAGCTCCACAAGTCTCCCATTGAAAAGGCAGCATGTGTGAAGAGGTGGAACTCCTTGTGGAAGGATTTACATTCTGCAGCTGCAGTAAAGTTAGTGCACTTCAAGTTTTCCAAAGGCACCCTCAAAAAGGCTTGGTGTGATAAGGAGAGAGGCTAGGCAGGTGTATTCCAGTCTCAAGCAATATGGGATTGTGATGGAACTACTTATTTTAGGAGCCCTGGGTGATAATGTCCTAAATCAGGGCTGCCCAACTGGCGGCCTGGGGGCCGCATACGGCCCCCAGCCCCTTCCCTACGGCCCCCACCTACCCTGCAAAAAAAAAATATTTTTTTAAAAAAATTGTTTAAAAATTTGGGGCGGGCGGGGCTGGGTGATGTCAGGCGTGGTGCCGGCGCCGAGCCTGACGTCACCCAGCTCCCGCCCGCTCCCTTCCTCCTCCTCCGTCTCCCCCGGCGCACCAATCGGGAACGCCGGGGAGGAGGAGGCGCCTAAATAGGAAGAAGGCAAGCGCTTCCCTTCCTCCTTTGGCACGTCTTCTCCCGTTCTGCCTCTCCCACCAGCGCCCTGATTGGTGCGCTGGTGGGAGAGGCAGAACAGGGGAGGAGGCTGGCGTGACACTTTAGGAGGGAGGGCGAAGCCATGGAGGGCTCCCCTTGGCTTTGCCCTCCCTCCTAAAGGGTCACGCCAGCCTCAGAAGCGAAATCGCCGCTTCTGAGGCTGGCGTGACATTTTAGGAGGAGGGGCCGGGGGCAGGGCAGAGTGGCGCGGAGCGGCCCCCAGGTCATCAGTGACTGGAAGTCCGGCCCTAGGTCCGGTAGAAGTTGGACAGCACTGTCCTAAATGATCAGAGTGGAAGGAAATAACATGTCTAAAATGCTTTCCTCCTTAGACTCTGGATAGTTCTCCGCTCCCAGAATATTTCACAGGGCAAAAATCCCATTTTTTATAACTTTAATATAAAAATGTGTTTGAACGCTTTCATTTGATAACCACGTTAAAGTGGAAGCTAATGGACAAATGGTATCTTTTTTGACTAGCTTTCTCCCCTTAGCTCTTTAATATCATTTCCTACATCTTTCTACTCCACCCATGCCCTTCTAAATCAGGGGAACATTATATCCATTAGGATATTCATATTTTGCTTTACTTGTACATTCTTTCTATTTTTGAAAAAAAAATATTAACGTCTTTATATGGTTAAGCCTGAGCATATTTTTCTGCTTTAGCATTTTCCAATGGTTTGAACTATGGAGTATTAAATTGCCATGGGGGGAGGTGGCATTAAATATAACAGCTATGTTCAACTTGAATGAGGCAAAGTAAATCGGGAACAGATTTCTGAAGTGGATGACCAATGTTTCCTTGCCGAATCTGACATTCCAGTGCAGCAATCTGTCATGTATTTTGCGGGGGGTGGCGGGCATAGACAGACATAAAACTACTGATAATTTTCAAAATCCTCTCGAAATACCCACCCGGACACATGAAAGTTACTATTATCCTCCACATGCTATAGAAATCTCCATATACTTTGGTCAAATAATAATTATTTCATATGTATGCATGTACATATCTGCCTTCGTGTCACCTGCCCAAGGAACCAGTGGGCTTACATGGCTAAGTGACAAATCAAACCCTAATCTCAAGAGGCACAGTCCAACACTTAAATTCTGAGGTAGCAAAGTTTGCAGACGACACTAAATTGTTCAGGGTAGTTAAAAATGAAACTGATTGTAAAGAGCTCCAGAAAGATCTCTCGAAATTGACAACAAAGTGGCAAATGCATTTTAACCTAAACAAGTGTAAAGTCATGCACATCGGGGCAAAGAACCCCAACTACACCTACAAATTGATGGGGTCAAAGCTTTCCGAGACAAACCAGGAAAGGGATCTTGGGGTTTTGGTGGACAGCTCAATGAAGATGTCAACCCAGTGCGCAGCAGCAGTGAAAAAAGCAAATTCTATGCTTGGCATGATCAGAAAGGGAATCGAAAATAGGTCAGCAAATGTTGTATTACCTCTCTACAAATCTATGGTAAGGCCACATTTGGAGTACTGTGTACAATTCTGGTCTCCGCACCTTAAGAAGGATATAATGGAACTGGAAAAGGTACAGAAAAGGGCAACAAGAATGATCCAAGGGATGGAGCGGCTCCCTTATGAAATCAGGTTGCAACGCCTTGGTCTTTTCAGCCTTGAAAGACGGCGTTTAAGAGGTGACTTGATCGAAGTGTATAAAATCATGCATGGGATAGAAAAGGTGAATAAAGAAAAATATTTTCTTTGTCACAAAACACTAGGACTAGAGGGCACTCCCTGAAGCTCCAAGGTAGGAAAATTAGGACTAATAAAGGGAAATATTTCTTCACCCAGAGGGTCATTGGGTTATGGAACTCACTTCCAGAAGAGGTTGTGACAGCTGTCAGCCTGAACAACTTCAAGGCAGGATTAGACAGATTCATGGATACCAAGTGTATCGGTAGTTACTGAAAAGGACATTCAAGTGCCACCTCGGAGTTGGTTGAGGTAGGCAGGATTTCCCTGGGTACTGGTTGTGGGGGGTCGGGAGCAGGTCAGGGTTTTGCCCTCCCTTCTGCTCGAGATCCCCGTGTACAACTGGGGGCCACTGTGTGATACAGAATGCTGGACTAGATGGGCTGAGGTCCGATTCAGCATGGCTCTTCTTATGTTCTTATGTTCTTAAACCATTATACCATGCTGGCTCTTATATGCTACCTATCACACACACACACACACAGATACACAGGTAGAAGCTGGGAACTGTTCTTTATTGTGGTGCAGGAGCTCATTCCAGTTCTTTCCATGCTATTTTCATCTAGTCTCTCTCTCTGGCATTACTTCGCAAACGAAGATTCTTAGGAAGCACTCATCCACGCTTTTTACAAGCACATTGATGACAATGGATGTGCCCTTCGAGCCTGTGTAATGGATTTTTCTGGTGGAGTGCAACGTGCACAGAACTGGCCTCATGCTTTAAACCAAAGGTTCATCTGCCGGGGCCTAGAAGGTCGTACATTTGATTAGAGTTTCCTTCTCTTAGATGGTTGACCTTACAGGGTTAGATAAGCACCATCTGTCTGGGTTTGAAATTAGAGTTTTCCTTCTCTTAGGATGGTTGCCAAAAGGCTAAAGACTCCATCCTGCCCATTGACACTCTTTGTCAGACCCTTCAGTTGTGACCTGTCTGGCATGGGAGGTCCTTCCGGTGACTATTATGCCACTGCCAGCATAGCTCACAACTTTATTAGGGTACGCAAGCCTCTCCCCCATGACAAGGGGGCGCCAACGGAGAGGTTTCCTCTAGTACCAAATGTTATATTAAAGCAGTATCTGAGATATACCTGTAACTACTTATGTATTAAGAAGTAACAGATAATTAGATTATATGGCTGTGTCTATAATACCAGGTAGGAGAGAGAGAAACTGCTAAAGTAGCGGGACACTCTAACAACTACCATGTCAGTCTACACAGAGAAGCCATTGAAATCCACATGCATGTGGACAATTTCAGCAGAAATGAGGAAACCATTAAAATGAACAAAAGCTGGCTACCAGTATTAAAAAAAACAGTAAATAAAGAGCAACACCAAAAAAAGCAGGTGAATTCTATACTGGAATAAATCAGGGCCAGCTAATAACTCCCAATAAAGGATTTCCCCAAGGCACCAACCAGCAAGGCTTTGAAGCTGCAAGGCCATTCAGTGCTAATCAAGGTGGCCAATTGCAACATTCACACTTGCCGCAAGCAGACAAGAGTTCTTTCTCCCACCCTGGACATTCCACGGGTATATAAACCTCACTTGCCTAGTTTCCAACAGACCCTTCAGCCTCTGAGGATGGCTGCCATAGATGTTGGTGAAACGTCAGGAGAGAATGCTTCTGGAACATGGCTATACAGCCCAGAAAACTCACAACAAGTCAGTGATCCCAGCCATGAAAGCCTTCATGAACACAACAAGCAGGATTCTATTCCCTTCTTGAGTGTTAATCTCAAGACCAAATCAGTGGGGACCACAGCAGCTCAATGAGTGTCCCAAGTTTAAAATGTTCCAGCCAAATCACTCAAAAACACAAGCGAGGGTTTCCCCCTTCTCCGCCTTAGGCACACAACTTGCATACCCTATGTTTGATTTCCAGGAAATACTGTACATTCCATACGGCTAGCCAGCAAAACGAACTCGGGAGGTTCCTCATCAAAGCTGAATGCCCACTGATTTTATTTGGAATGAAGTCTCCTTCATCCATGCCTCTTGCCTAAAATAACATGAAACTGCAAAGGGAAATTGGAGGTCCTGTGCTGAGGAGTTGATTCACAGCCATGCAGGCACGCAGACTTCCACTGCTGGCTGATGCAGACGAATTTATGCAGGCACATTAAGCACTTCCCCCTCTTCATAACCAATGCCGGGAGGGCCTTGCTTATGAATCATGACCCATATGACTGATATAGAATCTCTGTCTGAACTTTTTAGGAACTTCTGTGTTGCTAGAGGGGATTGCTGACATCCTTATTTTATAACTGCCAGGGGGGAAATAGTTATTGTCGGTTGAAAGTAAATTTTTCACTAATATAAAACTACAATAACCCTATCACACCTCTCCTGTCATCACTTTCCCCCTCTTCTACAGTCAGCCACAACAGTCTTAAATCACTGCAGGTGTAGAAAGCAGCTGGAAAGGATTACCTGGTAATCTCAAAAGAATGTAGTAGCACTATGGCAGCTATTCATGGGCCTTATCCTTGTCTGCACCACAAAACAGCAAGGGCTTCAACATTCACAGGGGTGGCACATTCAATCTTAATTATACATTGTCTTTATTTAGTGGGGGGAAAAACACAGGATTCATTATGGATATAAAGTAGAGATGCTCTTAGCAGCCTTGAAATCAGTGCTGGGTTACTGGGTGAATGCTGGGACCACTTTTCATCCATAGGTTGCACTTGGGAAGTGATGTCTTATCACTGCTACTTGCCATCTTTTTGGTTGGGCTTGGAAAAAGGTAACTTGGTGGGTTGGAAAATTTACAGAGAATCCTAAAGCTGTATCACTGGATACAGTTTTATAGTAGATTTGGGGATATTTCTTCCCATATGAGCCTACCCAAATGCTGGAAGGCTTTTTCTTGGAGCACTTACCTGATAAAGGTAAATGTAAATGTCTAGTCATGTCCGATTCTGGAAGGTGGTGTTCATTTCCATTTCTGTCTCGAAGAGCCAGTGTTGTCCGTAGAAATCTCCAAGGTCATGTGGCCAGCATGACTGCATGGAGCGCCGTTACCTTCCCACCAATTGGTACCTATTGATTTACTCACATTTGCATTTTTTGAAGTGCTAGGTTGGCAGAAGCTGGGGCTAACAGTGGGAGCTCACCCTGCTTCCTGGATTTGATTTGCTGACCTTTTGGTCAGCAAATTGAGCAGCTCAGCAGTTGAATCTGCTGCACCACCAGATGGGGAGTGCTTTTGATGGCTATGGAGCTCCCTCCCAAGGGCAGCTTGGTTGGCCTTTTCTCTGTTTTATTTTGGACTAGCTTGGGGACCCGGCCCTGCCCGGGTTATTTGAGTAGCGCAGCAGGATGTAGAGTGGGTCATGGGGACTCTGTGTGCCAAGTTTAGTCTTGATCCATCATTATTGGGAGTTGCAGTGGTATCATGAAATTACTGATGGTAGTGCAAGTCCCATCATCTCGGTGTGTCCCGTCCCCCAAAGTGTAGTAGGATGTAGATTGGGTCATGGGGGCTCTGTGTGCTAAGTTTGGTCTGTATTGGTGAATGGATGAGGGATGCATTGTTTTTCGGAAGTGAGTGAAGGTACTTCAAGTCCCATCATCCGTGGTCTGTCTCACAGTAAACTGCACCAGGCTGTAGAGTGGGTCATGAGGGCTCTGTGTGCCAGATTTGGTGTTGATCAGTCATTGGATTAGGTTTGTAGCAGGATTGGGAAGTGAAGGAAGGTACTGCAAGTCCCATCATCCATGTTCTGTCCCCCTCCAAACTTCAGTAGGATGTAGAGTGGGTCACTGGGGCTCTGTGTGCCAAGTGTGGACTTCCTCGGTGTTTGTTGGGGGCCACAGTGGTCTGTGGGAACAGAGGGGTGTAAAAGTACTACAAATCCCATCATCCATTGTCAGTCCTCCCCCAAACCTCACCAGGACGTGAAGGCAATCATGGGGGTTATGTATGGCAAGTTTGGTCTCGATCGGTGATTGGATGAGGGTTGCACTGGACTTGGGAAGTGAGTAGAGGCACTTCAAGTCCCATCATCCATGGCCCACCCTCCTCCGAACTGCACCAGGACGTAGAGTGGGTCATGGGGGCTGTGTGTGCTGAGTGTGGTCTGTAGTGGTCCTTTTTGGTGGCCTCAGTGGTCTGTGGGAACCAAAGTCTTGGAAAGTACTACAAATCCCATAATACATGGGTCATGTCATAGGGGGGTTATGTGTACCAAGTTTGGTGCAGGTCCATCACCCGCGCTCGTCGCTGTGGCTTGTGAAAATGGCTGCCACATATCCGCCCTGGCCTGTGAAAGTGGCTGCCACATATCCGCCCTGGCCTGTGAAAGTGGCTGCCACATATCCGCCCTGGCCTGTGAAAGTATACCGGTGTAAAACAGAAAGGAGTAAAAAAAATTGGAAAAGGCCTGCATGGAATTAGCAGTAAGGTCCAATGAGGCTGGGTGAGGGGGCTTTGGGCCAGAATTATTTATATAAGCATTAAAAGGCATTAGAGAAAGGTATTTATTGTTTTCTCTTGTGTCTTTTGAGTGAAGTAGGGCCTTACCTTGTAGAGTGACAGTGCCTGTTCTAAAGATCCTGTCAGAAGCTGCCTTTCTCTCACACTGTGTTGAAGAGGGAAGATGGATGCCTCTTTTGGGCCTATCTGGGAGAAGGGATTTGTAGGGGCTACAATGTTTTCTGGGAAGTGAATTGGGATGCAAATCCCATCATTCGTCGGCCATCCTGCCCTAAACTCTATTTTGGGGCCTGTAATGTTATGGTCTGCTATTGGTAACTTTAAAAGGGTGCATGGCAGGCAGCCGTTTTCTAAAAGCTGAGGGGGAGGAGAATACAGGAATCCATTTTGTTTTCACAGAGCCAAGTGGGGAGGGAATGTTGATGGTGCATTTTTTCCCTCAGTGGGAAGAAATCCTGTTGTTTGAATGTAGAGGCCTGGATTCTGGGATGCTGGCTTTTTCCCCCTCAGTGGGAAGAAATCCTGTTGTTTGAATGTAGAGGCCTGGATTCTGGGTTGCTGGCTTTTTTCCCCTCAGTGGGAAGAAATCCTGTTGTTTGAATGTAGAGGCCTGGATTCTGGGATGCTGGCTTTTTCCCCTCAGTGGGAAGAAATCCTGTTGTTTGAATGTAGAGGCCTGGATTCTGGGTTGCTGGCTTTTTCCCCTCAGTGGGAAGAAATCCTGTTGTTTGAATGTAGAGGCCTGGATTCTGGGATGCTGGCTTTTCCCCCTCAGTGGGAAGAAATCCTGTTGTTTGAATGTAGAGGCCTGGATTCTGGGTTGCTGGCTTTTTCCCTCAGTGGGAAGAAATCCTGTTGTTTGAATGTAGAGGCCTGGATTCTGGGTTGCTGGCTTTTTCCCCTCAGTGGGAAGAAATCCTGTTGTTTGAATGTAGAGGCCTGGATTCTGGGATGCTGGCTTTTTCCCCTCAGTGGGAAGAAATCCTGTTGTTTGAATGTAGAGGCCTGGTTTCTGGGATGCTGGCTTTTTCCCTCAGTGGGAAGAAATCCTGGTGTTTGAATGTAGAGGCCTGGATTCTGGGATGCTGGCTTTTTCCCCTCAGTGGGAAGAAATCCTGTTGTTTGAATGTAGAGGCCTGGTTTCTGGGATGCTGGCTTTTTCCCCTCAGTGGGAAAAATCCTGTTGTTTGAATGTAGAGGCCTGGATTCTGGGTTGCTGGCTTTTTCCCCCTCAGTGGGAAGAAATCCTGTTGTTTGAATGTAGAGGCCTGCATTCTGGGTTGCTGGCTTTTTTCCCCTCAGTGAGAAGAAATCCTGTTGTTTGAATGTAGAGGCCTGGATTCTGGGTTGCTGGCTTTTTCCCCTCAGTGGGAAGAAATCCTGTTGTTTGAATGTAGAGGCCTGGATTCTGGGATGCTGGCTTTTCCCCTCAGTGGGAAGAAATCCTGTTGTTTGAATGTAGAGGCCTGGTTTCTGGGATGCTGGCTTTTTTCCCCTCAGTGGGAAGAAATCCTGTTGTTTGAATGTAGCGGCCTGGTTTCTGGGATGCTGGCTTTTTTCCCCTCAGTGGGAAGAAATCCTGTTGTTTGAATGTAGAGGCCTGGATTCTGGGTTGCTGGCTTTTTTCCCCTCAGTGGGAAGAAATCCTGTTGTTTGAATGTAGAGGCCTGGATTCTGGGATGCTGGCTTTTTTCCCCTCAGTGGGAAGAAATCCTGTTGTTTGAATGTAGAGGCCTGGTTTCTGGGATGCTGGCTAATCAGTGGGTATCAATGCCCTCTGTCTGGTGCCTTAGAATTTTGGAGTGGCGAGGCTGTCCAATCAAAGGACTTTATGCAAATAGCTGCCACATATCCGCCCTTCCGCCCTCCGCATACACACATACACACATACATACACACATACAAACATTCCGTTTTATAAAGGTATACAGATAGCAGACAAAGACTTCATTTAAAAGCCTCCCATCTTTTAACTGATTAGGGCAGAAGAATGTTCAGTGGGCATGCTGTATTTTTATGTGTGTTTAATTAGTTTTTAATCACTTTAACATTGTAATCGGATAAGCTATTTAATGCTTTAAAACCTTTGTACAACATACTCTTTCCGCTCTTTTGTTTTAATTTATGTATTAAGCTGTTTTGGGTCCCATATGGAGGAAAAGGCAGGATATAACTGAAGTAAACAAAGAGATAATGTTGGCTTAAAGTTAAATTGCAAAGCTCAGATGGGTTTAAGGGAATGCTAGGGGCCTTCTGTGCTTCAAAAGTGAGATTTGGGTCTTGAGTATGGGTTTGGTGTAGTGATTTAACTGCTGATTTAAGCAGAACTTTTTATCTAACAGTTATCCTTTGGCCCCCCTGGTGGCGCAGTGGGTTAAACTACTGAGCTGCTGAACTTGCTGACCAAAAGGTTGGCGGTTCAAATCTGGGGAGTGAGGTGAGCTCCCCCTGTTAGGCCCAGCTTCTGCCAATCTAGCAGTTTAAAAACATGCAAATATGAGTAGATCAATAGGTACCACCTTGTTGGGAAGATAACAGCGCTCCATGCAGCCATGCCAGCCACATGAGCTTGGAAGTGTCTCTGGACAATGCTGGCTCTTTGGCTTAGAAATGGAGATGAGCACTATTCCCAGAGACGGACACCTTTACCTTTACCTTATCCTTGGGCTAGAGAGTACAGTGATGAAGAATTTTCAGTTGAAGAATAAAAAAGGAATCTACATCACTTCTCCTGAAAGTGTCAATCTGATCCATGAACCAAAGCCAGTCAGTGAGGCATCAGATGCCATTTGTTGGAGAGTTTCCAAGAAAGAAAGAAACGATTGTAGCCATTGGCTCAAACATGATCTTGGTCTCTAGCACATTTGGAAATAACTGCCAATTTTGAGAAGCATTTGATTACATGGGAGTTTAATTTTGGTAAAAGTGTATCCTCAAGGGTCACCTTAAAGGCAACCTTGTAGTTGAGCATGGAATCAGAAATGAAGAATCCTTTAGCTGATGTTTTTCATAAGACCATGCCAACAGAGTCTGAAAGAAAGTAGTGAGAGGGAACCACTGGCCATGACTTTGGTGAACATGGGAATTGCTCCTTTGTGGAGCTCAACTGCTGTGGGATAATCCAGAGAAGTGATATACAAGCAGTCCCCATGTTATTAACAAGATAACTTATTTTGGGTTTGTTCTTAAGTTGAATTTGTAAGTCAAAACAGGTACATTTTAAAAGTGTAACTCCAGCCATATATGCGTTTTGGATAGCGTAGGGAAGGGTTAACACCCCTGTGATGTTTGTTTTGCTGTCTGTGCCCCAGTTCAGAAGATTTCACTTCACTTTCTGTCCCTGTGAGACTTGGATTTTTGAAAAATTTGGCTTGTTGTGGAAACATGAATTGGTGAGAAAGTTTCAGTGGAGACACCTTTTCCCCATGATAACTCTTTCAGGAGTAAATGTCCCTTTTGAGGAGTAGATTTCTCATACCCCCTTCTTAACTATGAGTTGTTTGTCAATTGGATGTTTGTAACTTGAGGACTGCCTGTAGTCATTAAGTATGGCATGAACAGAGCAGCTTCAAAGAAACATGAGTTAATAAACATGCATTATTAAAATATGCAAAATAAAGCTACTGAAGCAAGCTCAGGAAGAAGGAGTACAGATGTTGCAGCACATCAGCTCCCAGCATTCCTCACCACTGGCTGTGCTAGCCAGGACTGCTGGGAGTTGCAGTGCAACAATGTTAAAAAAAACCCAACAACACTTAATTACCAAATTGGGATAAAACAACTATTAGTGCTCAAACAACCACCTGAAAAAATACAGAGTATACAAAACATGTAAATAATTTTGAATTAAAAAGAAATATAATAAATATGGGAGCCAGAATGGGGTAGCGATGAGTGTTGGATTATTGACACTGGAGGGTTTGACTCTCTGCTTGGCCATGGATGCTCACTTAGAGAAGTCACATTCTCTCAACTTCAGAGGAAGTCCCTGTGAACAAATATTGCCATGAAAACCCTGTTAAAGAGTTGTCTAAGCTGGAAACCATTTGAAGGCACACAATAGGAATAATAAAAATACAGAAATATCTATAGCAGTGGTTCTCAACTTGTAGGTCCCTAGACCTTTTGGCCTTCAACTCCCAAAAAATCCTAACAGCTGGTAAACTGGCTAGGATCTCTGGTAGTTGTAGGCCAAAACACCTGGAGACCCATAGTTTGAGAACCTTTTTTCTTCTTTTTTTCTTGGCTTTTCTTTGTGAACGAAGATTCAGGAAGGACTCATCCCACGCTTTTTACAAGCACATTGATGACTAAAAAGGCCAATCAAAGATAGGCAAGTCTGGTTGCAGAAAGCACAGCAGAAAGTCTCCTTGGGTGATGTTGTTTCCAAGTTGCGGTTCTTTCTGCATTGTCGTTTCTCTTCAAGACTTGGCGTGACTTCTCAAAAGAGGCCGCAGCATTGTGGATAGTGCGTCTCCATGCCTCCCAATGTGAGGCCAGGGTGGACCATTGTTGGTGATCAATCTGGCCGAGCCTGAGGTGTTGTTTCAGGGAGTCCTTATATCTCTTCTTTGGGGCGCCTCTCTTGCACTGACCCGTGGCAAGTTCACCATAGAGTAGTATCTTTGGGAGGCGGCGGCCCTCCATCTTAGAGATGTGCCCTGCCCAGTGCAGCTGTGTTCTCTATATAGCATGGCCTCAATGCTGGTGATCCCTGCTTGCTCAAGGACAGCAACATTAGTCATATAGTCAGTCCAGTGTATATTTAGAATTGTGTGAAGACAGTGCTGATGAAAGCGTTCGAGGAGTCGTAGGTGTTGGCGATAGGTGACCCATGTTTCAGACCCATATAGGAGAATAAATAATAAAATAATAAAATAAAAATAATTAACTTGAGAATCACTGCTCTACAGAATACACATTCTGGGTAACATAAGCCAAATAACCTCTTGAAAACCACCACCACAACAAACAGTAAGGATTGTGAAGGCCATTACCCAATTGTTTTATGCTATGAACAATGGGAACCATCAATGAATCATTCTTTTATGTGTCAAGTAGCTGCTAATATTTCCAGAATCATTGTAGAAAGGCTTTGCCATATATTTTTTTAAAAAAACCTTTTAACTGAGTCAGCCAACAATCTGAACTCTGCGATGGAAAGGGTTTTATACATTCCTTTCTAGTTTCCCTGACTTTTTGTGTCTTTAAAAATAAACTGTGGTGTAACATTACATACATACTCATCAAGGCACTTTTTCCATTCTTGTCTCTTCCAGTAAAATATATTGTTCCTGGGATTCCTACTGCAACAATTAATCCCTGCTTCATTGTTTTGTCTACTCCCTCTTTCTCAGGATTTTCCCAGCGCCAACACTTTCCTTCAAAACACGCACAAAACCCACTTCTTACAACTATGCAAAAGCACAAACAGTATGTGTACAGGGATTAACTCATTAATGAGTGTTCTAAACACCACTACTGCCATTATTATTATCGCCAGCAGATTCACAGTCTCCCACATGTTACCAACTGGAGTTTGGAACCATTAGTGATTCAGCTTGTTGTCTCATGGCAATAGCATTGTTTGTGAAAACAGAAACATAGTATTATTGGAACAATCCCTTTCACACCTTTATGTTATTGCATTATAGGTAAAGGTTTTCCCCTGACATTAAGTCCAGCCGTGTCCGACTCTGGGAGTTTGTGCTCATCTCCATTGCTAAGCCGAAGCGCCGGTGTTGTCCATAGATGCCTCCAAGGTCATGTGGCCGGCTTGACTGCATGGAGACCTTCCCACCAGCGGTACCTATTGATCTACTCACATTTGTGTGTTTTCAAACTGCTAAGTTGGCAGAAGCTGGGCCTAACAGGGGGAGCTCACCCTGCTCCCCAGATTTGAATAGGTGACCTTTCGGTCACCAAGTCAGCAGCTCAGCACTTTAACCCACTGTGCCACCAGAGTTCCTAGTATTGCACTATACTGGCACCTTTTTGAGACAAAATCCCAAAATCAAACTTTCACTTTGCCTTATTTCCTACTCATATTCTCCTTACCTTCTATATGCATACTTAATTTTTTTCTTTGTGCATAGTTGCACAATGTTGGTGTTCTTACAAGACCTTCATCTGGTTCTTAATATCAGGACCACAATGGGTGAAAACTGTTGCACAACAATGAGTTGTGGAACAAGAGCAATATTGAATCCATTGATATCAATCCAATCTAGTCATGAGTCAGATGCAATAGTATGGGAGATAAATAACATCATGTGATAAGTCCCAGCCAAAGACTCATTTATCCTGCTGTAATGGCAATTATCAGCCCCATGTTGTAAAGTCTGAAGAAACTAGACATCAGTAAGATATCATGGACAATGTGGTGTATTCCAAAAAAGTGGTGTTGTTGTGTACATATCCTTTTGTGATCCTGTTTTATGGCAACTTCATTCAGCTATTGTGACACTTCATTTTGAGTTGCGCCCAGAGAACTTATGACTAGGACCACAGTTGTGTGTTTAATCATATCATTCGAGTCATACAATCTCTAAGTAGAGAGACTCTCTACTTAGAGATTGTATGACTCGGAATAGTCTCTTCATGTTCAGGCGTAACATTCATGTATGATTATTGTTTCTCTTTATAACAATGCTAATTGTGTATATTGTTTATATTGAAACTGCTAAAAACAAGGATAAAACTATATCTATCTCTATCTTGTTACTCTCCTCGTTGCTTTGACTTATTCAAGCAACCCCATACACCTTTCTGTATTTAATCATATCATTATCACCAATACTACAATAACCATTACTACTTTCTTTATGACTCTCCATATCGGATTATGGAGATCAACCAGTAAAATGTATCTGCTTAATAGCTTATCAATGCCATTTCATCTATGCACATGCAAAGAAAGCTCTTTGAAGAAAGGGATTGTCTCCTCTTATATGCATATTAAAAATGGGCATTTGAGAGGAAATAGCCACTTCTTCACAGAGCTTCCTGCATGTAAATATTGTGCATATGCCATAGGTAGGTTACTGAACTTTAGGCAGCATGCTATTTGATAACAGAAGCTGAGTCATGTTTAATTAAGTAGACTACTATTCTAATTGCACTTTGGCCTGTGACATACTGATTCTATATGTATTTTGGCACACATTGTTCAAATTGTAGCATATCGCCATTGACTAAAACATTGTTGTGCATATTTAGGAAAGGTATGGCATTTTTGTGCATTTTAAAAATACGTACATGTTGCTGGGAACATTTTTTTCTTTCATAGAAGCATCAAAAGCCCGGAAACTTTAGGATTTCTGGTGGCCAATTATGCCTGTTTCCTCATTTGTTCTGTCTGGGAGATGCAGATAAGATAAATCAGATTTTAAAGCCACATTTCTATCTTATTCCGAGTATCATTGTTGTGATCAGGGCTCCCTCTAGTGTACAAGGAACACACCAAGAACTTACATTCAGATACAACTTTCCAAAGCAAGTAGGCATTCCACATGTTTGCTACTATTAAATTATTTCTCCTAGGCATTGTGGAGTCAGCTTATTTCATTCTTCCACACAAAAACACAGAATTTTATTTTTTTTCTCCTGACTGGGGCTCTGGGACAAAGGTGCAATGACTGACTGGTTTTGTACTGTTTCCTAAATCTATCTCTAGCTTTGAGCAACCCATATTGGTACCTGGTTTGAAAAGGAGCAGAAATAAAGAGAAATGAGAGGATTTGTGTTAATTTAGGTTTAATTTAGGTTTTTAAAAGATCATTTCTGTAATGTGAACTACTGTATATGCCGTTGTAAGACCATGATCTCACTTTTTATAGGAATCCTGGGATTTGTAGTTTGGTGAGGCACTAGAGCTCCCCCCGAAACTATCAGTCCCAAGAATCTATAGAATGCAACATTTATCACAGTCTCCCTGGTGGACCTTGAACATTCCTAGATAAGATAGTAATAATACACTTTATTTATATTCCGCTCTTCTCACTCTGAAGGGGACTCAGTGCGGATTACATTACACATACGGCAGACAGTCCCTGCCGGCTGACATACAATTACAATACATTGTACAGACAAACATGTGCAGACAAATGTGTATTTAGAATGATTTTTTCTCTCTTCTGGCTGCGTCGTGGGTGCTGTTGCTCCATGATGTCACAAGGGGGTGCTGTTGTTTCATCCTCATTCTCAAATGAGAGCCTCTGGTTCCGCATTCCACCTCCTGGCAGCTGATATTCCTTATTTTATTCAGGTGTTGTAAAGTCCTTATAAAAATCCTTCCCCGCTGAGCGGTTCCTATTCATCTACTCACAGATGGCTTGTTTTCAATCTGTTAGGTGGACAGTGGACAGGGCTCACAGCTGGGTGTCCAGACCAGCCTGGGAATTGAACATGCAACCTTCAGATTGCAAACACAGCTGTGCTATCTCTCTGGCCCTTACCGCTGTGCTATCTCTCCGGCCCAGTGTCTAGATCTTGCAGGGTGACTCAATGGTAACTTCTGGCAGACATGGTTGGTTTCAGTAGAATTCACCATAATCTACAATGCCTTGTTTTCATGGCAAGGTTATGAAAGTCTCCCTCTGCAGATATGAAGGTTGTACTGTAATTTTTAGTGTGAAATAGACCTAGTGATTTGAAAGAACAGTTATCATGGAAGAGTTCTATGATAGTCTTTCAAAGTACATCTATTTTCTACAGAAACGAAGCAAGGGAGATTGCTGATTCAAATTGCTGTCCATTTCTGCACAATGGAAGAGAAGACAAATCGGAATTAAAGTTATATGCTGTTCTCATCTCACAAGATGTCTACTATGTGACTAAAAATAACCTTTCCTATTGTTTCAATACTCATACCTTTTCTTCCATCAAGTTGTTTTGAAAATAAATCTGTGAATACAAAAATAAAAAATAAAAAAGCAACATGGGTGAATGGTTTCCTTTGCCACCCTGCTGGAAATGATTGCTCTCCTGTAACAATCAAAGCCTTTGTAACCTACATTATGGATGATATTTTCCCTACTAAACAGGATGTTGAAACATCAAGGGGTAATATAAACAGGCACTTCTCTTGAACTCTTGGAAGGAATTTTCATAGAGGTGAAATTCAGGCTCTTAAAACTGAAACGGCTGCATATCAGAAAGGAGCTTTTGTTCTGGAAAACGTGAATTAGCATCACAAATGTTGAAATGATTAAAAAAAGAGGGTTGCCTGAAGCAGAGGTCACTGTAAACCCACAATGATCTAAGGTAGAAGTACAAAATAAGGTTTCCTTGCACACATGCAAGATAGTGGCTATTGATTTATGGTAATAAGCACGATAATGGCTTTTCCACCCATGTGCCAAACAAGCATACAGGGAGCTGGCCATTTTGAAGCTGAAGGAGAGGGCTTGCTGCCCTTAATGGCACCTTAAAAGATGTTCTGGGGCTGAGAATGAACTAAGTACATAGGTTGGGCTCCTAGTTCCAGCAATGTAGGACCATGGACTTATACTCCTGTGCTTCTGAAGCCTCTAGTTATCTCCTCCCAAGAAATCCAAGATCAGTAGCACAGCCTGGTGTATGCCAGTATTAATGGTTATCCATTTCAGGTTTAAATGGCCTTGTTTTACTGTAGTATTATGCAGACAAACATTTCCCTATCTGTCAATTTTCTCAGTTCCTTTATCTACATTGCTATTGTGTCTGGAATACATTCCCCATCAAATTTGGAAGCCCCTCCTTTCTTTGTAGTCACAAAGAATCCATTTTTTTCATAGAATCATAGAGTTGGAAGAGACCTTGTGGGCCATCCAGTCCAGCCTCTGCCAAGAAGCAGGAAAATCGCTTTCAAAGCACCTCTGACAGGTTGCCAAATGCCCCCCATGAACCCAGAAAGGCTCTAAAACAAGACAGAGAATGCTCTTTCATACACCTAGAGAGTATTTTGGGGTATTATTATTATTTATATCTCACTTTTTATTCTAAAATTGTAGGTTTTTTCTTATTTTCTGTAGGGAGAGAAATGTGGCTCTGTAACCAGAAATTCAGTGTGCAGATTTGACAAATGTGAATTTAATATGATGTGTGGGAATGAATGGGCGAATGGAAGGATGAGTGGCTAGTTCATAATTTTGGAAGCACCAGTATAACATTAAGGCCTGCAATGACTACCTGCAGTCCTGAGGAGTCTGTTCCACCTGCTATGCTCTGCTCCATGGGCAGGAGAGAGATAATGTACCTATGGATAGTGGCAGATTTGCACAGGAGCAGTCTGGTCACTTTGGCGTCCTTTCTCAAGGGAAGAGGAAGAAGTGTGCCTTGGAGTCTTAGATTTTGTGCAGGGAGTCAGGTTCTGCTGTATGGAAAACAGATCTGGTCCTTGGCATTGTGCTTAGGGAAAGGATGCATTTTGAAGTTTTGGAACTGTACGTTGGCAGGCTGCAGGAAAGCAGGGTCTGGCCTAACAGGTGCATCTCCAAGGAGGGAGAAAAGGATATAATAATATCTGGTTGCATGATGATGGATGCATGTACTGTAAATGTGGTGTGAATGTTGAGTGAAAATGTAATTCCCTTTTGTTTGTTTGTTAACCAATGTAATTGTAAATCCAATGTAGTTGCATATAATTTGTATGTCTGTATGACCAATGTCATTCCTTGTCTAAATGTTTTTCTGTAATCTGAAATACTCTCTCACACTGGAAATTACAATAAAAAGACCCTATGCTTTAAAGTTATTGAAAAGTCATTCATGACAGCTCTCCAAGATCTCTGGGAGAGGAGGGCAATACAACCCTTTAACCTTTCATAATTGTCTACTCCAACTTTACCCACAGCAACAAACAGGAATTTAATTGTTCAGTCCCTCCCTAGTGCTCATTGTTCTTTTCTGCAGTTTACACCTCCCATTTTCAGCTGCTGTGATCAAAACTGTGCATGGTGTTTCAAGGGGTGGTCACACTGAGACCTATGATATGGACTGTGTTGTATTGCTTCTTTACCTAGTTATGCACCCCATTGGGTTTACCTTCCTAACAACAGTAATATAGTGCATCAATCTTTCATTTGAATTCTCAGGTGCAACCCAATGATTCCTTTATTGGCCAATTGCTCTAGCTCAGAACCCATCAATGTACCTTACCCTTTATTTATTTGCCTCAGTTTGTAATATGCAACCCTTCCATGTATCCTTCTCTCCATTTGGTGAGTTTCTTTTGGAAGTCTTTACAACATCATTTTAAGCTTCTTGGAGGCAAACATGCAGCATGGCAGGTGAGAGATTATAAAGCGTGTGATTCTGTAGGTTTTTTTTTGCAGTTTAAAAATATTCACATAGAATCATAGAATTGGAAGAGACCTCGTGGGCCATTAAGTCCAACCCCCTGCCAAGAAGCAGGACAATCACATTGAAAGCACCCCCAACAGATGGCCATCCAGCCTCTGTTTAAAAGCCTCTATAGAAGGAGCCCCCTACCTTTTAGGTCACCTCACTGACTCAGTGAGGTTAGGCTCTTGATGAATTCCATGATGAAAGGACATCGGCATGTTAAATGTTGAAGCCTTGATAAAGCTCCGTCTGGGAGTGAAACGGATTTAAGGTGGCCCATTGAATTGTGATATCTTCACCCCATCGGCTTCCTGCTACTTCACTTGATACTTTGGAGTATATTTACTACTCTTCATTGTCCGTTCTTCTTTTGGAATCTGGATGCCTTTCAAATTTCCATGATGGATATTATTATGTTGAATCCACCTCTATGAATTTTGGAATATATAGAACCGTTACACGCCTACAGGATTTAATCCGGTTTATTTAAAACCGTACAATAACTCTTCTACGAACTTGACTTCATCCCCATACTTTGGACTTTACTATTCGGGACTATGGTTATCTACTTTATAGGGTAAAGTATGCGTCTTCGGTTCATATTGTTAATTGTAATTACTGTGTGTTTATTCAACATCGATATATTGATTATTAAATTTTGTACTTTGATATACGCTGGCTTCTGCCTTGTAGTTGTTTGTTACTTGTGTAACCCTTGCTCAGTTTTCTGTCTGAACAGCTCTCACAATCAGGAAGTTTTTCCTAATGTTTAGGCGGAATCTCCTTTCCTGTAGTTTGAAGTCATTGCTCTGCGTCCTAGTCTCCAGGGCAGCAGAAAACAAGCTTGCTCCCTCCTCCCTATGACTTCCCCTCACATATTTATACATGGCCCTCATCGTGTCTCCTCTCAGCCTTCTCTTCTGCAGGGTAAACATGCCCAGCTGTTAAGCTGCTCATCATAGGGCTTGTTCTCCAGACCCATTATCATTTTAGTCACCCTCCTCTGGACACATTCCAACTTGTCAACATCTCTCTTCAATTGTGGTGCCCAGAATTGGACACAGTGTGATTCCAGGTGTGGTCTAACCAAGGCAGAATAGAGGGGTAGCTAGATCCATGACCTCCCTGGATCTAGACACTAGTATACTCCTATTTATGCAGGCCAAAATCCTATTGGCTTTTTTTTTTGCTGCAGCATCACATTGTTGGCTCATGGTTAACTTGTTATCCACAAGAATTCCAATATTTTTTTACATGTACTGCTGTCGAGCCAGGAATTCTCCATTCTGTATCTTTGCATTTTATTTTTTCTTCCTAAGTGGACTATCTTGCATTTGTCCCCATTGAACTTCATTTTTTTTAGTTTTGGCATATCTCTCTAATCTGTTAAGATCATTTTGCATTCTGCTTCTGTATTCAGAAGTATTGGCTATCCCTCTCACTTTGGTGTCGTCTGCAAACTTGATGATCATGCCTTCTAAGCCTTCATCTTCTAAGTCATTAATAAAGATCTGCAGAGCTTAACAGCAGCACTTGTTTTACTTTTGGATGTAATACACACTTTCAACATAGACTCTGGTGAGTATTCAGTTAAAAATGCATTTTGCACGAGTGGTCTAACATGTTTTTAAATCTGCAAAAGAATGCCCAGCAATATAGATAAACAAATCACTCTTCCAGCTATTATCTTTCCCTGCAAGAAGTAAAGAAACCACATTTTACTGAATTATTTCAATATAATTATATATCAATCTACAGTGAATATTTTTTGTAAAAATGTACATTAATTGCTAACAAGTAGCATTGATAAGAAACCCTTCAGGAGGAAATAATGAACATCCTTATAATTTGGGGAAACAAAGGACGTTGGCTATTTTCCTTTGGCTCAAGAGTGTTGCTTTGGAAAATGAGAGTAGGCATGACAATTATTCCTTATTCTTCTGTGATAAGGAGGCATGAGGAATGCTGTTTGACACTGTGATATTTGTAAAACAAAGTTAAGGTCAAAGTTGCTGAAAAGTTTCCAAATTCCACTGTAGTTTATCATAAAGAGCCTATTGCTGCTGAAGAGCTAATTGGTTCAGGCCTCTGTCTGGCCATCCATGGATTCAATCATACTCCCACACATATGCACTCCTTTGCCAATACAAAATAAATAAATAAAAATATAATGTATTATTCAGAAATTTTGCTCACACATTTTTTTTAACAAGTTATCCTTTTATATGGAAAGAGTTTTCATGTCTACATGGGACAGCTTCAATTTTTAAAAAAGATTTGTAGCAAAAAATGTATACAGCTATGTTTCAGAACATGACTGAAACCCCACTTGGCCATGGAGACTCACTGGGGAACTTTGGGCAAGTCACATTCTCAGTCTCAAAAGAAAGCAAGGACAAACCTCCTTTGAACAAAGCTTGACAAGAAAACATTATGAAGGGTTTACCTTGAGGTTGTCATAAGTTGGAGATGACTTGAAGGCACAAAACAAAAAAGGGAACTGTAGGATATTAGGATTTAAATCCTTGCTTAGGCATTGGATGACCTTGGACAAATCATGCTTTTTTAGCCTAAGAGGAAGGTAATAGCAAACCTTTTCTGAATAAATCTTGCAAATAAACCTTATGACAGAGACATCTTAAATTAGAATGGATGTGTAGGCACATAACAACAAATTCCAAGGCAGCCAATACTAGGATTTGAAGGGGGCTAGAAATTAAAAATAACAAAATTGGAAAAAGGATAGCATGGACTCAAATACATAAATAAGGAAGATACTGTTTTCAGACATTTTCATAGGACTGACAAGTCTTGTGCCAGACTTATAGCCAAGTGCCATAACATCTACATACACATATAGAAAATGGGAGTAGTGGTCAGCAGAAGGATAAAAGCAGAGCTCAGATGCATGGAACATACTGGAGCTTTCACAAAAATGGAAGACGACACACTATGAGTCAGTTTATGGTGGCAGCTGAAAAGGAAAACGAAGAAACCTCATAATTTAAAATCTAGAGATTTAAATCAGGCCACCATGCAGAAACATAATGCCCATACTAGAATATAATTTGTTTACTAGCAACTGCAACTTAATTATGGCAGCAGTCATAATCATTAGGATGCCCTTTGGGCTCCCCCTCCCCCCACAAGAACTTCCTGAAGTACATATTTGAAATTCTTGGGGGACTGTAAGAATGTGAAGTCAGCACAACAGTGTAGTAATTTATTGCCCCTGTTCCCAGTATGCAAAAATAATTCTGGGACCAATGAGAAACCATGAGTAGCTACTATTTCACTGATGAAGGGATATAACATAGCAATGTTATTTTTCAAATTTAATATGAAACATGATGGAAGTTTCACAGCATTATTGGGAAACTGCAGAAAACACAATTTGGATAGAATAGTATTTGGAATATACACTGGCTAGAGATAGTTTAAAATTAGATCTGGAAAAAGACTGCAACAAATGGTAAAACCTTGAAAACAATGTGAGTTAGAAAGTGCATGTTTATTTTGAAGTTATTTTGAAAAGTTCCTGCTTTGGAATGCCACAAACATCAGTACATGCCACTGAGAGATCTTTTGAAGATGTATGCAATGTATCCATATGATGACAACTGTGTGACAGTACCTAAGAAACTTCACCATTGGACTGTCTATGTGGACTAAATTTCGTACTCACCTAGTAGCCGCTGTGATTCAGATATAAGGTTCTTGAAGATTTGCATGGAACACAGTTCTTTGGGCTAAAATTTGTTTTAAAAAACAGCTTTCCAGAACATCTGGAGTTCTTTGATGTGTGTCTAGCTCTTAGAGGCAGTGTTAAATTGCTGTGGAGTTGGTGGAAGAATTTAGTGGTGGGTGAGAGAGGCTGGTAGGAGGTGACCTTAGCCAGGCGGTAACCTGATCATTCCTGCCAGGACCTGAATCTTTCCTGGTGTAAATTTTAAATTTAAGTAGTTTGGTTGATTTTTTTATTTTGTTTAAGAAAGTACAGATGCTTGTATCTCAGTATACCAGAATTAGTTCACCCCCATTTTAACAGGAAATGCATATATTTACATGCATGGCAAAAAGGGGGTGCGGAAGCAGAATGTCTACGATGAAGCGACCAAAAATAATGGATTGTTGACCACCACTTTACACAGAGTAGAGCTTCCCAGGGGAAACGTGTGGTGATGTGTGTGATATGGGGGAGCAAGTTGGACCAAGAAAATGTGTATAAATGTAATTTTTTTCTACACTGTGTAGACAAGTCTTCCAATGCACCAAACTATAGTAGTGAGAGATAAGTAAGGTGATCACAGTATAAGAGGATTCATCTTACCATGGAGCAGGAAGAAAGCTGTTGGCATGTGCATTTTGTGTTCACTGGCAGCCAAGCCCGAAGATCTCTGCAAGAAAATACTATTTACTATAGCTATGGAGTGTCACAGTACATTTATGACAGATATGTAACTGTGAAAAGCAATCACAAACCACTGGAGCAGGGGTCTTCAAACTGCCACAAAAACACAGTATGTCATAGCAAACGAGATATATATGAACACCACATGAACTATTTGGAAATCTCTAGAGATTGTTAAAACACAAGTAAATATTGTCACAGTGAATTTCAAAACTATTTGCTCCTTGAGTGAGGGCTTATATCTGGAACATTATTTAGGACTTGGAATAAGCGGAGAGCTGCAACATAAAATTGTACTTTCTTAAAATAAATTAATGTTCTTAATGCCTTTTGTATCTAAAATTAATTATTTGATTATTTGACTTCACTACATCATCAGTGTCAGAATATTGAGCTCCTTAGCGGTGTGGAAGAAAATACTTCTGCAGACTCAGAATGAGTACAAACAGTTACACTGGCACAGACAAATTGCACAGACATCCAACACTTAACATCAGCCACATGGGAAGGAAGAGGCTGGCTTGGAGCCTCCTACATATACTGGTCCCAGAGTCTTGCATCATCTCTTTTTAACTCTTTCAGCACCCAGACTCCAGTTCTGCACAGTCACTAGTAGGCTGATGTAATCAAGGCACATAGATTGCATCATACATACAGTACATTGCATCATACATTGCACCTCATTTACATTTCATCTAATACACAAAACGTAATACTTTCACAATCAGCCCCTCAGTTTAAGTATGCCGTTAAGACAAACTTTGTTCCCTTTTACTGATGTCACCAACATACAGAAGGAGGAAAACACATACTCAAAAAGGAAAGAATACACAATTAATATTTGCAAATTACAGGCCTTTATTAGTTTGCTTGGAACATAATTGTATTCAAATGTACTTTTGGTAGACAGCAGACAAGATTAGATGCTCCAATTCAAAGTAGAGTTTCCTAGAAAAAAGGAAACCACCTGTTGCTGTTTTTCAAAAGTGGTGGGAGCCTGACTAGATGTTTATCAAATGAATATAACTGAACACAAAGACCAGATGGTTATCAAAATATTAGTAGAAATTATAACATTCCAATTGTACCTTTCAAAAGGAACAAAGACATTCATGGTTTCACAATGGTGCACATGCATTTCAGGTAACCGCAGCGTGATTGTATATCCTCAGACTGAACTGAACTAAAATGTACCATTTATTAACCCAATATTTGTATTCATAGCCTTTAAAAAAAACCTAACAGTTTTTAAACGTGTATTTGATTTGAAAGAACCTTTGAAAAATTCTTGAAGAAATAAATGCTCAAGGACCTGGATAAGAAGAGGACTGAGACTGGTTATCAAATATTATCACTTCCATATCTATGTTAACTAGTCAAAAGCAATATAAGGGTTAAAGCTGTTGGCCACTATGCATTAAAATGATCCTACAACAGCACTAAAGCTTATCTTTTGGGCCTTGTAGATCAAATTAAATCAAGGTATAACATAGTTGTCTTAAAATAGCCTGCTTTGTGGATGGCCATCAGCCAGTAAGTTATGCTTTATAAAACATTCTTTTCTAAGGGTGACTCAAAGGAAAAACTCCTTGGTTTTACATCCAGGAATTTAAAAAACCGAGAGGGAGGGAAGGAGAGAGAAAGAGCTGAATGTTTACTTGTTCTGTGAAGAATAACACAGGTTCGAAAGTGAAATATTAATGGATTGGGGGAAAAACCCTGGATGTTTTGTATTTTAAGATGGAAATGAATAACTTAAGGAATATTTAATTCAAACAATGGTTGCTTTCATTTACAACTACTAACCTAATGTACATATATTTGTTGTTATTTTCAATATGACAAGAACTCACCTTTTCTCTTTCACAGAGATTTACGGACAATTACGATGCTTCCTAGAAGGCTGTCATAGACTGAAGGCTTGATAAAAACATTATTTTTTCATTCATTCTTTTGAAAAAAAATTAACCATCAGACCAAAATAACATCATTTAAATGCATGCCTTTCCTGAGCAACTTAGAATTTGGAATGTGCTGAAAAGTCACAATAAATAAGTCAAAAGATTAACAAACTCAAAATGTGCTTTTAAATTCTTAAAGTAAATTATAACATCTATCTCATGACAGATAAATGAACTGTTGTATTAGGAATCTCAAACTTGTATGTGCCTAATAAATTTATGAAGTACCTTTCTGGAAGTAGAGCCCAAGATGCTTATACAAATATTATACAGCATTAAAATCTAGCAAGTAAATCACCCGATAGCTATTGTTTTTAAGATTGTAGAGTATTCATGGCAAATAATAATATTAAATAGAATGATGATAAATATAGATTTAAGCAGCAGTGAAACTGGAGAGGAAGTGAACATGTTAAGTGACCCAGGACTCCTGCAAAAACACATAAAAGTTGAACTTTAAAAAGTAACAAAACCCATAGTATGAATATTTTTTTGATTCCCAAAATAAAACAATTCCACAGTGTGTAAACTAATCATTACTCTTTACATGTAATTTCACAGAAACCATTTAAAATATACAATGCAGCATCTTGGTTAAATACTGCTGACTGTATTTCCTGCTCCCAGAGTGTTCCTCCAAAGTAGTGCATTGGAACCACAATGTTAGGATGCAAGTGACAAGAGAATCCACCCACTCCTATGGTTGAGATGTAAGCAAGTAGTATAGCAAAATTGCCACCACCAGAAACTGATAAATGATGTTATATAATATAACTGATGCCCACAGGCTTTGACAAGTGTATTTCCCAAGGATGCGTTGATAAAACAAACCTCCAAGAAGTAAATAAAAACAACTGATTTCTAGCCTTTATCCCATGAGTAGCAATATAATACCACCATCACACAATATATGTTGATTGTATTGTTGTATAATTTGAGACTGACAAAGGTATTAATGTCTGCTTGCTCCCTAGAGTACCTTGGTTAGATACAAAGAAAATTTGTGGCACCTGTAGTAAAAAAAAAGCAGTGTAACCACTGAATCACAGAATATGTCCCTCATTTTGTTATTTTCACTAATCCAAAGTGTTAATTTTCACTAGTCCAAAATATTTGAAACATACTTTTTTTGGTGTCAGGAGCGACTTGAGAAACTGCAAGTCGCTTCTGGTGTGAGAGACCTGGCACTCTGCAAGGACGTTGCCCAAGGGATGCCAGATGTTTTAACATTCTGTGGGAGGCTTCTTTCATGTCCCCACATGAGAAGCTAGAGCTGACAGTCGGGAGCTCATCCCGCTTCCCAGATTTGAACCGTTGACCTTTCAGTCAGCAGTCCTGCCGGCACAAGGGTTTAACCCATTGCGCCACCAGGGGCTCTGAAACATATTCATGATATGCTTTTATCTTCATCCCTCAATTGATCATATAAGCAGCTCATGCGTACATTCAATGAAAGAACAACTTTTACCTTTTAAGATATCTGAATGGTCTTGCTCCTCTTTTTTAAGATGTCTGCCTCAAAGTAATGTAATGTAATGTTTTATCCAAATAGATGTGTTTTTAAAAATGAAATAAATAAAGCATTAAAAAAAAAGTAATGTTCCAAAAAGGAGTTTTCCTTTAAAAAAATAAAATGTTAACATATTCTTCCTTTCTCAGAATCTAACAAGAATATTTCCAGCGAGATTCTGCAAACATTTGCTCTTTCTCACATGTAATAATTTCAAATGTCTTTACACGTTGACATAACCAGATAAGTCAAATATTATTATCTTAATTTCTCTTCATTTTTTCTTATACTGGTGATCATGCTCATATTACTCAGAGTGTCTATGTGAAAAATGTAGCATGATTTTGCCATAATCCAGCTGTAGTGGCAATTTTCTTTTATTATTTCATCACAACCACATTCCCTATTCAGGTGTTGGCAACACATCTCCCAATACCCTGCTATGAATTTTCGGGTGTTATGATGATATTCAATATAAACATTAAAGCAGGCAAACACATTCTGTGAAAACTGCAAAGGACTTATGCTGTGATCTATATTATTCTGCAGGTATGTAAGACATATAGCAATATTTTACATTGAACACGTTAATTGCAGTGAAATAAAAGATGGCACATTGATGTATGTCCTAACTACTATGATGCTATGGAGCCAAGGAAAATAAAACTAATTTTAAACAAATTAACCACTTGAGAAAGCAATCTCACTCTTATCAGTTCAATCTGGGAGACATTTCTTTTCAAATGCTGCTGTGCATTAACTCACTTCCTGAACAATTTTCCTTAAGAGTTCTCTTTTTAAAAAACCTCTGGCAGCTAGAAAGTGATGTTTGCATCACCTCTTATAGATATCTTCCAACCACTTTTCATCATCTTGCTCCTCATCTTCTGTTACTGGCTCTTCAGTTTCCAGAGGAGAAGGAATGATAAATTCTGGTCTAGGAGAAGAGTTACTGTTCGACGATCTGAGTCCAAATTTGCGTTTTAGTAAGTGAAACTGCTCCTTGACGTAGTAGTAAAACTCATATTCGTATCTCATGCGCTGGTATAGGATCTGTATGGATTCTGGAGATGGGACGGTCTTTTTCACTGTCACAGTTAAATTGCCGAGTTTCCTATGTTCTGTAAGAGATTTCCATAGAGAGGAATATGGTCAACATCCACAAAACAAAAATAATTTTCAAATGCCATTATACATGTGAATGGTACACGAATTGCTTTAAGGAACAGCAAACATAAATAAGTAATCTTTATTATCATCCTTAGAATTCCTATAGTAGAGATGTAATGGTGAGGCTGAAAAGAGTTCATACTTCATTTTATATCTATACTATAACGGGAGCTGGTTACAGGGAGCGGTCAACCCCCTGTTTAAACAGCTCCACTGGCTGCCAATAAGCTTCCGGTCCCACTTCAAGGTGCAGATGATTACCTACAAAGCCCTAAACAGTTCAGGGCCTGCCTAACTTCGAGATCACATCGTCCCTTCCGAACCAGCCCGTACTTTAAGATCATCTGGGGAGGCTCTGCTCTTGCTTCCACCGCCGACTCAAGCAGTTAGTGGAGATAGTGGAGATATTGATGGATCCACCACATCCCTCCTGGCCTTCAGGAAAAGTAAAAGGCTGTGGGACCAGGCATTTGTACACCAGCACAAGGCAGCATTTTTAGTGGTGGCCAATGTTTTTATGGACTGAACATTGTTTTAATCCAGAGTGAATGGACTTTGTATTTTTAATGTATTTTAATTGTTGAAGGGTTTTGGGGTTTTACTCTGAGCTACCTACTGTAAGCCGCTCTGAGTCCCCCCCTTGGGGTTGAGAAGAGCGGGCAAAATCCTGAAATAAATAAATAAATAAATAAATAAGAGGACCTTCTCGGTGGTGGCCCCTCGACTTTGGAACTCTCTACCTAAGGAGATCAGATTGGCACCTACTCTATCCTCTTTTTTTGCAAGGACTTAAAAACCTGGATGTTCTGTTGTGCATTTGATTAGGCAGCTTCACCAGAGAATTGGTTCAATCTTGCCATAGTTCCTTGCACTTTAGTTGGCCTTTCCACCTGTAATCCTGTCCTTTTAAATGTCTAAGGACATTACCCTCCCAGATGGACCTTACTGAATTTGAATTAAATCTTGCACTTTCCCTTGGCTCTATATAGGAACCATTGCAAATACCCTGAGCCCTCCGCACTCAGAACTTCCATCCTGCCCATCTTTTGCAAAGATCTAAAAATGTGGATGTTCTTTTGATTTCCCCAGAAAATTTTGGGTCCCAGTTATGCCCCAAAAACCAGTCCCTGCGCTTTACTACTTCCCCTTGCCCAGAGATATAGTGTTTCACCTCATATTGCCCTTTATCCCCATTTTTTGTCATCTGGCATTTGCATTTTATCTATCAGCTCTGTCCTCACAACTGATTGTATTCCCCTCCTCCCCAAGTCCAGAACTGTTTTGCTATTTCAGACTACTTGCTGTCTATTTGATTGTTGTTTTTATAGTGTTATGCTGTTGTTATTTTATTTTGCTTATGAATTGCTGTTTTATGAATTTTAATGTGTTACAACTTGTAAGCCACTCTGTGTCCTCTTTGGGATGAGAAGGGCGGCATATAAATGCCATAAATAAAGAAATAAAGAAATATTTTCACTATTTTGATCGGGCTTGTCCCCATGTAAGATATCCCGAGTCCTTTTGGGGAGGCAGGATACAAAAATAAAGTTGTTAATAATAATAATAATAACAACTTTTTAAAATGTCCTTATCCCTGAAGGCTAGGTTAATTTAGCCAAGGGCATAAATAAACTATTTGTGTTTGCAAATCTATATAGCTCATTTGTTCTTTGTGAAAAGGTAAAGCAACACATATGCACATCCCATGGGACACAGGTAACATTCGCTTGCCATTAGACATTATAGAGCTACGAATAACTGGCAAAATTACTAACCTCTCCATTATAAGAAACCTCTACTTCTCATTTTGTTTATATTATTTTATACTCCCTTTAATGACTCTTTTAATAAAAGTCTGAAGTAACTCACAAATTTGCTCCTTGAAGTTACCCACCCCACAACTCTTCATCTATCAAATGCACATAATGGAAAAATTAAGCATGGCTGGCTTCAAGCCAGACTAAACACACTAAAGATGCTGTGTAAACCCAGCTGTTCCACTAGAAGACGGGAGACCCACACTTTATGACCTTCTAGACAGTCAGCCCATATGGAGGGCAACAAACTGCACTATTTACTTTTCAGACTATTTTGTTTTACAGTGTTTGGTTTGGCTTTCACTTTACTTTAAAAAAAGTATACTGTAGCAACACAACCAGAAGATGCTTAAAACCTGTTGAAACACATTTTGTATTTTTGAAATCAATTTTGGAAATTAGGGGTGGAGATAGGAACTATGACACTGTCACATGTATTTGTCATACAAAGTAAAACACAAATATTTTCATTCTTGTTACAGCGGAGCAAAACCGAAGGCAATGCTTTACTATATAGTAACTACAGTATAAAGTCTTTGTCTGGAAATGAACTGACTTCCCAAAACCCACCCACACTCAGAAAACCCACATCGACAGTATGATGTGAGCGGAACCTAAAACCTTTTGACACCACGATCATAAATCAACTGACTCTATGTACTTTTACAATGCAAAAGTGATATTGTTACACATGACAGTGTACTACTCTGGTGTCAGTACAGTCCATTTCATGTCTTTACGAAATGCCAAGGGAGTCTATAACAGAAGAACGGAGTGTTCCAGAAGTCAAACTTTTATAAACGTTTTCTAAATATTTTATTAGATGTTCTAATAATAATATTGGCAATTTTCCTAAAAACCTCAGGTTTGGCAGTAAAATTCACTTGCTGTAAAAAAGACAAAACGAACTAACATAAAATTTCATAGATCATGGGGTGTGTTTATACCTACTCATAACTGGCCCAGACAATTAAGAAGTGGTTGCTTGCATCTAACTATCATTCTGCCAGGAATCATCTATGTGCTCCAATCATGCTACCAAACAGTGGATGGGTTGGAGATGTCAATGCCTTGGTCCTTTCATTACTGGGTCACTGGGAAGTAGCAGCCAGTAATGAAAGGACCAAGGCATTGACATCTCCGGCCCATCCTGTTCAGATATCATTCAGCATGCCAATGCCTTAAATAAAGAAATAGCTTTCTAAGTTCTACAGACAGGAACATCTCAGCAAGTGAGAGTCCAAAAGTGGCAGGCTAATACCCGGAATCTCAATCAGTTGTTGAGACTAGATGAGAAACTCCCTTCTGGGCAATACAAGATGCAGAGCTAACCTTAAGAAAGGGGGCTATAAAGTGGAGTCCATTACATGTGAGTGTGGAGAAGAGCAATCTCAGACCACTTAGTACAATGCAGTCTGAGCCCTGCCACATGCACAATGGAGAACCTTCTTACAGCGACACCAGATACACTTGAAGTGGCCACCTTCTGGTCAAAGGACATTTAGCATAATGCCAAGTTTGTAAACTTTGTTTGTGGTTTTTTAAAAAATACATTATAACTATTCTCAATTTGCTTCTGACTCAATAAATAACTAACCAAACTCAGGAGGTTGTGAAGCTAAGGAAGTTCTGAATATGATTCTGTATCATGCAACACTTTTTTTGGTCTGTATAGTTGCACATATGACTATTGTTTGTAGTCATTAAAGCAAAATATGAAAAAAAATTGTATGAAGAGGCTTACTGGTTTTGAAGGAATTCTATTTTATTCATATATCTGAACATGTCTTCTGGCTTAAACCCAGGTTTTTTTTTAACCATTTGGAGGTAAAAGTGGCTAGGAAACAAAAGCATATAAAGGAACTTTCACTCCTTTTCCAAACCTTATCCTTTCTTTTCTCCCCTTTCCATTCTCACTTCTTTGAATCAAGTTTATAACTCCATTACAGCTTTCAAAGGAAAATAAACTTTAAAAGTACAGCTGGGTCTTTCACTAACATTTATCCAAATGTACATATTGAATGTACGAGGATTTTTGCAGACAACTTTATTGTTATACTGATAGATGTCCACATAAAAAAACCTTATTGAAAATGACCATGCAGTGACAAGGACCTGAGGAAATGGATTGTCATAACTTGAAAGCTCAAAGACAGAATTGTGGGGAATTGCTCCTGCACATAACCCGAATCCCAGCCATTTGGGCTTTCAAAGGTGAAAACTAACACTTTAAATAGATCTCAGAAACAGATTGGCAGTCAGCATAGGTGGTAACCTACGGACATCATATGAACATACTGATCAGTCAAAGTTAGTATTCTAGCTTGTCTATGGCCATATCTACACTGATGGATACTTTGGGAATGTTCCAGCATGACATATGTTGGATTGACCCTGGGTATAGTTCACATAGGATGTTATGTGGAGGTGGAAGGCAGGCCCAACAACAAAGCAGTGCCAAACATGGTTATGAGTTTCTGGATGGCAAGTCACCCCCCCCCCCCCCGTCTTCATCTTGCATCAATCTCGTGCAACATAGTCCTTACCTGGCAACAGTTCTACTTAGCTACTGTTTGTAAACAGAAATTCACATATTAAAATGTATTTCTATAAAAGATACATTTTAAATGTATTTCTATAACATACATATTGAAATAGAAGAGACATTAAAAGCGGGACATGTTATAGGATTGTTAGCTAAAGCTCAGTTTTAGAATATGAGCATTCCCCAAGATGGAAATAGTTTTCACAAAAACCTCTCAGGATACACATGTCAGCAAGAATTAATCTCTAACTGGAAATTGTGTTAGCAGGGTGGGTGTGTGAAGAATCTGGAAATTGAAGTTTTTAAAAAGTAACCTCCCCAGACACTGCATAAAGGGCAAGGCATTGGCAAGCCACTGAGAGTAGCAATGGGATTCCTGCAGTCTGTTTCTTTGCTCTGCAGTATGATACCCGGCGTTTCAGAACTACAAGGGGCACCATATGAATGGCATTCTTCTGTTTCTATTTCTTTTTTTACCAGCTTTGATGAAGAGTAACAGTGATGATTACTGAGAGTTAAATATGAGAGAATAAAAGCTCCCATTTCCCCTTCTTCTTGAGCCTGATTACCTGACAACACTTCATCTGAGGGTGGCCAAAGGCTGGGAACATCTGGCATTGAAAAATGTGCACTGGGGAGTGGGGGGAGCAGGATATCAAAAGGCTAAATGAAACACTGTCTTTTTAAAGCACACAGCTTTTGACATGGAGCCCGACTGTTCTGGCCCGCAGCCAAGGAGTTAGATCCAAGGCTTTCCTCAACCCAACCCTAAGGGGAAAGAGTGCTAACTGTTAAAAACTAAGACTTGCTTCAGAAAATTGAAGTTGAGTAAACAAAACTAACAGGGAGGGAAAAAAGGACCCAAAGCTCCAGGATTCCCTAGTGAAACTGAAGGGAGCTCCACACCCCTGCCCCAGGCTTCCTATGTCACTTGGAAAGAGAATTTTTGGCTTGATTTTTCTTCTTGACTAGGATGAAACAGGAAAGTACATTTATTTTTGGTTATATGACTAGAGTTTCTTATAGTATTTATGCGTTTTTGACTTTTTCTTGCTAGTGGAAGATTCCCGATACATAAAAGGAAAATGATCATCACATAGAACATGTATTTTTCTGACATACTTTTCCACTCAGAAGTCCTAACATACCAACATTCCTGTTTCTGGCCACCTTTAAAAAAATCAACAACCTGTGTTATTTCAGTTGCTCACTTCCACAGCAGAATTATAGAGTTCATGTGCAGCAATTGAATAATGTTTTTCTTATACAATGTATAAGGAGTTTTATTTTGTTTTATTTTAATTTTATGGCTCAAACATGGTTCAGGTATCCCAAGGAGGCTGTGGTCTACAACCAATTATTAAAGGGTTCATACTAACACAGTGTGGATATTCACATGCTGATAATCTGTTGGCACAGAGGCACAATGTTGGGCTTGGGACCCATTAAAAAAAGGGCAAGACATTTGTGCTAAGGAGGTAATTCCTTATGAATTTCTGACAGTAATTTCTGACAGGAACGGTGACAGTAAGATATACACCAGAACCTTGGTATCTCCTGGGGTTTGATTTCAAGACTCCTTGTGGATACCAAATTCTGTGGATGCTCAAGTCATATTGTATACAATGGGACTTTTTAAAACCCGCTTCGGTGCAAGTTTAAACCATGTCTGGAAGCCCCTAAACTATTAGCATGAGAAAAAAATTCGGTCTCAGATCTGGCCTGGGTCTAATGGGGTATTGGGCCTGTGGGGACCCACTCCCAGATAGTCCTGGGACTACCTGGGGCTGAGTCCCCATTGTCATCTTATTGCTTCGGGTTTCCAAAAGCTTGGTGGAGCAAGATCATGCCCACCCACCTTCTTTTCCCAAAACTCCAAAACAGTCCTTAAAAATTGCCAAACCTTACTGGGCCACCTTTATGGTTGTCCTTGAGTCCTCCTTGTGTGTAAAACTGAATATAGCTCCCCCCCCCAAATCTTCTGGCACTAGGAGGACTTGGTTAAGTTTTACAAGTTTTTAGAACTTTTTTTCAGGGGAGGGGGTTGGGTGGCATGGGGATTAAAGCTCATTTTTGGGGGGAGGCATGTGGATTAAACCCACATGGAAGCGGGTTTTTTAAACCTGCTTCAGCACAAGTTTAAACCATGTCTGAAAGCCCCCCCCCCCCCCGGGTAAACTATTAACATGAGAAAAAGAAAAATTCTGTCTCAGATTAAAGGCTAATCTGAGTTCTTGTGAGGCAAGGCATATCAACATCTTTATATGCATCCATGAATATACATGATACACATGCTGATGATTAAAGTGGAATTAAAATCAAACATTTCTAATCAGCTGGTACCTCTCACAAGAAAATTGACTTGGACTTTATTGCCACCTACTGGACACTGAGATTTGCAATTAACTCACCTCCCAAATCGACACACTGTGGCTACTTGCTTCCTTCAAATTACATCTCAAATTGCCCAATAGTTTGGGAAAAATGCAGTCAATTTTAAACCAAAACCTCATTTGGATAAGAATGGAAAAAGAGAATCAACATCAGACCTAGATCATATACACTACCTGCCTCTTTGTTCCTTTCATGACTATGGAAACCACGTGTTCCTGAACCTTTATGTGTGATATGGTATTTACAACAAAGGATGTGACATCTACTGATATCTGCAAGCAGGTAATGTAAATTGCTATATTTACTTTAGTGGGGCTGAAATTCTTTTTGATTTAACCATCAAAACACGTAAAATAGAAAATAAACAATAAAAACAAGAATATGGAAAAATTATATTATAGGAATTAACATGCAAAGTGTAACTTTTTAAAAATTAATCTAAATGCACCAGAATTACATTACAAATATGGTACAACCATATGTGTTTCGATCTGTGTCTTTTTCAGTGGCATAAAAAGGCTACTCTTTTATATGCTAATCCAACTGTTTGGTTTTGAGATAAAGCCTCTTCTGTGTCTTTTTTCATTAAAAACCCACAAAATAAATGTATTTATATATTTGTCTAACTTTTCCAATGCTAAGAGTCGGGAATGGCTTATGTCTAGAATACGATAATGGCTTATATCTAGAATACATTGCTTTATGCATAGCTTAATACTGAATAACTATCTTCTTTCCAATGTACATACGTTTGATGAAGATAATTTTCTGAGCTTATTGAATAGAGATATGCCACATGTAAAATGAGTCATTATCACAAAAAGTATAAAAATATCCATTATAAAAATAAAAAATTCAGTGGAGAAAATTATTAACGATGAGTAAGTTACATTAAACAAGGCAGTCGGACTCCAGCTGTTCATTTGGGGAAAAACAATTTGATCTTCTGGAATTTATTAAACTTAGCAAGCTCACTGAAGCAAGAGAAATGCCTATGTATTTTTGCCAAATGAAATTTAAAGCAGCTCTGAAATCATAAATCTGTTTTAAAGTTTGAGCACCCCCCCCCCCGCGCCGCAAAGTGTACTCCTGAATATTAGCATTTCAGCATGTTAAAACAGAACTTCCTTTGGAACTTAAACAAACATGTTAACTAATGGCGATGCCGGAAAAGATCGCGGACGAGATGCTAGTATAGTGGTTTTTCTCAGGGTACATGTAAATCCATGCTGTGTGACACCACCTTAACTGCCATGGCTCATCATGGAAGTTGTAGTTTTACAAGGTCTTCGGTCTTCTCTGCCAAAAAGTGATGGTGTCTCACCAAACTACATTTCCCATGATTCTATAGCATTAAGCCATGGTGTCAAAGTGCAGTAATTCATCAGTGTAGATGCAACCCCAATCAAGTACTAAAATAATCCAGGCTTGTTCAAGTCTCAGACATATAAAACAAAATCTCCCCAGCATGGGCATGTTCTGCCATTTCTATGATGTTGTGCAGGGGATTCACTGTTGCCTAGAAGTCACTGAAGTACTTCTCACTTAACTCCAGCTTATTGTATCACCATAACTCTGCAACTCTTAAGGATGAAAGGCCAGTAAAGACAAAAAAAAGAATAGTTCCATCTTGCTTCCTAAAAACAAGATAACATTGGAAGTATAGTTCTGGAGCAGGAAGAAATGGTGACTGAAACCAATACTCCTGTTCAAAAACTACAGTAGAATGTTGGATAAATGAAAATATTGGATAATAAGGAGGGATTAAGGAAAAGCCTATTAAACACCAAATTACGTTATGATTAAGTTATGATTTTACAAATTAGGTACCAAAACAACATGTTTTACAACAAATCGACAAAAAAGCAGTTCAATACATGGTAACGTTATTCAGTAATTACTGTATTTAGCAGACACCCTGGACTGTGTTGGATAATACAGAATGTTAGATGAGCAAAGGTGGGATAAGCGAGATTCTCCTGTACTTTCTTCTAGACTTATCACTTGGGCATATTTGAGTTTTATATGTTAAACACCCCAAATGCTGGAGTTGAGGCAATCTGCCCAACTACAGAGCTCTTCCCATGCCATCTTCTTCTTCCACCCTGCTAGAGTTGCAGTGAGCATTCAAAAATCCATCCATCTCATTTCTGCCTCTGTGTCTAAATACACCCTAAGTTCATTACAAATCTTATTTCAGCTGTTAAGAACTAGAAAATATCAAAGGCTTACAGCTAACTCATTAAAATGCAGAACAATGATGTACCAAAGCAACTTTAGAGTCACCTGAATATCAATTTGAATTAAAATTCATGGAAAAATGAAGCAGAGGTCAGTAAAGTTTGAACGGACTCAAGTTACAACCACAAAAAATGTGCTGAGTATGATTTTTAACAAAATTCCTGCATGTGGAAATGAGGCATTTTGTTCTGCCCAGTTTTTTAATTCAAGCTTCTTTTGAATAAAACAGAAGCCCAGGCTTGTAGAAACGACTGCAATTTTGCACAGATCTAATGGTTATTTAATATAGCGTTTAATACAATTGGCTCATTGTATCCATGCATTCTGCCGCCTGGACTCAACCAGTCATGGCTTGAAAATACTGAATCAAAAAAATTCCACAAGGCAAACATGATTTTATATAAGAATCATATAATGAAGCTTGAGCACCCACAGATTTTGGTATCCACAGAGGGCCCTTCGACACAGCTGAATAAAATCCCACATTTTCTGCTCTGAACTGGAATATATGGCAGTGTGGACTTGGATTACTCAGTTCAAAGCAGATATTGTGGGATTTTCTGCCTTGATATTCTGGGTTATATGGCTGTGCGGAAGGACCCAGAGAGTCCTGGAACTAAATCAAGGACTCACTGTATTTGATTATTTTTTGTCTGATCACATACAATATTAAAATAGCAATCTCCTCATTTCAACTCCTGACAACTTTATTCTGGTCTTTTCTTTGAAAACATTATAAAATCTCTAAACAAAATAATTGCTGATTAGCTCGAAGCTTTTTATGTGAAATGTCACTGAAAAATGCATAGTTCTGACAGTTATCTAGCCAGCTTCAGTAACACTATAATGTTTCTTGCCTCATTATCAGTTCCTACAAACATTCTGCTTCTGTCTACAATCCTTTCTGTTTATTTGGAACAGAAGGGCTTCTAATCTCGGTTGTGATGGGTTTTATTGTTATTTTTATCATTATTTTTAATGGATTTAGTTTGACTGTTTAGGTTTTTAAAACATTTGTTCTGGCCACAGTTCGAACAGCATTAGGTTTTGACTGAAATTGGGTTACACATTGGGAGAAATGAGGTATATAAATAAAATAAATATACAGACATCACTGGAATAGCAGTGCACAAAAACAGCAGTAGTACAATCATGACAGAACTGTTCAGGAACAGGATGACATGTGAGTTACTGTAATGGACTTTTCAGAGTTGCGATAATTGGAACATTCTGTTGATAAATTAAAGATTTCCAGGTTCAAGGTAGTCAATTGCGTCTAAGGTAATTAATCCCAGTTTAATTCTCCTGGATGCTGAGAAACACTGTAGACATGAACAGGAAGCCATGGTTTTGCAGAACTTAGATTGTTACGTTTGAAAATTAGTACATTATTGCTGACCATTAGAAATTGGGAGATTAAATAGGTGCCGATAATGTTGTTAAGACCAATGTGCTAGAGGACCTTGAGATTCCTAGAGTGAAAGTTTTGATCAAATATACAAATAATCGAATCAACAAAAGTGGTGAAAGTGGTGGAGAATTCAGAGATTTCTAGAAAAGTATCCTCTTGGGTAATAAAAAGACAGTAGTTTTTATTCATGTTTTTTTTCCCCACTTTGCGGGGGGGGGGGGGGTTGCTGTTCTGTGTTCATAACCCTAGTAAATATAGAGGGTTAGCTGTACATTGAGTTTCATTGTAACAAACTTCAAGTTTCATTAGTTGACACTTATATTTAAGGGACAGATTCAGTGGTTGAATGTAAGGCAAACAGAAAATATGGGGATGGATTAGATTCTAAATGCCTATCTATGAAAAAACAAAATGGAAGTGAAATACCATACATGTTAATATCTCTGTACAGGACAGAGAACATTTTTGCAACATTAATATATTAAATCGCAGCAGCACACTTTTTCTGTAGTAGCAACTACCCTTTGGAACTCCCTCCTGGAGGGCCTGTAAGACCAACCTGTTCCATCAGGCGTTCAATCTCTAAGGTGTAACCCTACTCTGGTCTTAATCTGTTTTATTAATTTTTTAAAGTATGTTGTGTTCTGTTGTTCACTGCTGTGAACTACCCTGAGCCTTTTTGGGAAGGGTGGTATATAAGCCAAAATAATAAATAAAAAAAATTGTAATGCAAATAGGATACATTTATTTTTTCCTATTTCCATATTTTTTCAAAATATATCTTATGTGAAAATATTATCTAATTTTTAACTAAATATAACTTTCCCAATCCCCCAGAGCCCAAAGAGGTGTTTTGAAAGCTAGGTATATAGCTCAGGACTTTAGAACATTTGTAAGCAACCCTACAAGTGAAAACTCAGCACTAAAAAAAACAAGTCACATCCCATTACAACAAGTAAAGTAAACCATAAACAAGTACATCACAACCTCCTTCTATTAAAATAGGGCACTCAAAATTTTACTTAGCAATGAATAACATTTTAAACTGATACCAACTCAGCATATAGGTAATAAATGTTCTATAAATCATTATTAGTAGGAATGAATGTTGAATTTGAAGTTTAAGCACACTGAATACAAGCTAGAGTTATTGCATTATTTTTAAAGTTGGTATCAATGATAACAAATTAGTTTGATAAACCATTGTGTATCCACAGGGTGGCATTAAAGCATCCCTTGGCCCTAACAGATTTGGAGAAATGATCAATGCTACATTATGTAGTTCTTTAGTTAGCTATAAACATCACCCTTTGTTCTTTAATAAGTCTGGCTCTCTTATTTTTGTGTGCACATGCATGGGTGAGAGATAACTCTTTGTAGTTGTTCTCCAGTAATGGAAATACATACTGTCAACGTTAAGTCCTAGAAGATATTAAAATGCGAGTAAAATAGTCACACACCACTTATTCTGCACCAATTCCAACCTAGTTTGAAGCAAACTTGTTCTATGCCACCAAAGAAACTGATTCTGTTCTGAACAGCTTGAAAATTGATAGAGTCTTGAGGGAAAAAATGGTATAATGATTAATTGAATTATTGTTGAATATAGTATGAAAGAAATGCAGCGTCAGAGACAGAAGCAATGAAGGAGATATTAGGCCTGTATTTCCCAACCAGTGTGCCGTGGCACACTAGTGTGCCGTGAGCGATCATCAGGTGTGCCGCGGGAAATTGGAACCTCCAATACCCTTTGTCAAGGTCCATTTTCCCCAAACTCCATCTGTGTTCACATTTGGGCATATTGAGTATTCATGCCAAGTTTGGTCCTGATCCAACATTGTTTCAGTCCACAGTGCTCTCTGGATGTCGGTGAACTACAACTCCAAAACCCAAGGTCAATGCCCACCAAACTCTTATAGTATTTTCTCTTGGTTATGGGAGTTCTGTGTGGGAAGTTTGTCTCTTTCTGCCATTCTTGCCAGGATATCTATGTTGTGTTCATCGAAACAGGCCCATTCAAAAACATACTAACTATATGTATTACTGTGTTAGAGTGTCATTTTGGTTGGTGGTGTGCCCCAGGATTTTGTAAATGTAAAAAGTGTGCCGTGGCTCAAAAAAGGTTGGGAAACACTGTATTAGGCTACTGAAAGGTAGAATGTGTGAAGCTGCACTTCAAGGAATGCTTCCTGTATCTTATTCAAGGTCTTTCCTTGTTGTGAGATGTTGTCATTTCCCCTTACATCCTAATGGCCAATCTTTAACACTGAGGCCCTAAACAGCTAAAATGTGTGGAACATTTTGACAGAAGCACGAAGGGCTGTAGACCTAGTGAGGGTATAGAGTCACACCTAATTTTGGGCTGGAGCTAAGTAAAGTGATTTTTGTGGAGCATAATTCCCTGAATATTCTAGTTATCACTGCTGGTGACTAGGCTGGCTGTGGGATTCTGGGATCTGATCTTGGCTTCACTCTTCAGCGAGACGCTCTTAAAGGCATTGCACACGCACAGACTATATGACAACAATCAGATACTGAGGTGGCACTCTGATGCATTGAGCCAAATTATGTTTAATATGGGGCAAGGCAAAAAGATTGACCATTGTTCCTTTATCTGTTGTAAATTTGCTCACCTGCTCATAACACCCTAAAATAAGCTGTGCTTGGAAGAAAACCTGAAATAAACTATGAAACCTCATATGCATGTCATGTACAGCCATGCAATTTGTTAGTTTTCCATAAGCTAAGGCAGTGATTTTTGACCTTTTTTGAGCCATGGCACACCACCAACCAAAATGACACAAGATGACACTCTAACACAGTAATACATATAGTTAATATGTTTTAAAATGTATTTATACACACACTTAGTGTGAAACATGGGCCTGTTTCGATGAACACGAAGCTTCTTTTTTCTTTTGTCCACCACACATATTAGTGCCTTCATCTGTGTCATATTTTTGTCCAGGGACTTGCTCGGCATTTGCATTTTCCCTTCTCAAAAACTTCTCCATCACTGTCACTCGCTTGTCTTGCTGTGATCCCAAATTGCCACTGTGACTTGACACGGAGCTGCAACACTAACTCTAACTTTGTTTACTTAGCACTCTCGCATTACTTCTTAGGTGACGTATGAGTGCTATGATTCCACTTCTTATGAATGAAGTTCGAAAATAATTTCCAATGGCACACCTGATGATCTCTCATGGCACACTAGTGTTCCGCGGCACACTGGTTGAAAATCACTGTGCTAAGGCATCCTTCACAAGTTTCCTTCCAATATGCCTCTATATGGTTTAAAATGGATAAAGACATATGTATTTTCACTTATGATGCATCCACATTTATATTTGGTTGTAATTTCAAGCTTATATCATTTTCAGATGGTGAATTAAACATCTTATGGGCAAGTCCAAGAGAACTCAACACACAAGGCCCTGCTGTTCAAACGGAATGTATTCAGAGAAACAGAGGTGGATGGGTTAAGGAAGATACTCATAATGAACAGCTACGTTATTGTAAACTGGTTTTATGTTTTATGTGTACAAGGCTGAACTAGAATTCAAAGTTGGCTTCTGCTTGATTTCACCATAAAACATGTTATATGAGAAGTTGCTGCTGATGCCACCAGCAAAACAGCTGCTGGTAGAAAATCAGAGACTAGTGCTCACAATTTCTTTTTCATCTGGCAAGTATGCCTGACAAATGAGAGTCAGCATTAAAAGGGGGAAAAATATTTTTTTCCCCAATAGCATGGAAACAGCAGATTAATGGAAATATGTTTTTTTTACCAAATCTCTCAACTTTGCTATCCCCCTCTCTCCCAGGGCTACATGAATTGCATTTGGCGACTGTGTCAGTGGCTGATAAATTCCTTTTTAATTACTAAGACATTGTATTTATTGTAAGGAAAGACCGATACATGCCTGAAAACTTTTCCTGATCTACCTTTAGTTTTGCAAACTGGAAATCTACATTTGGCACTAAATTCTATGGCACAAGACAAGTATAAATTACCAGTAATATGTGGCAATGGGGAGGAGTTAATTCTCAAAAACAGAAGCAACCCACAGACCCACTACTTCTTGGCAAAATCTTTCTGGGATTCATATGGAGAGTTTTTGTTTGTTTTTGTTCTTATGATAGCTTGTACAAACACATCAGTTACGTGTCAGATGTGAAGCACATGTTTTTCAACTCTTCATGTTTCAAAACATAACCAAGAGGGGAGTTAATTCTGTCTTGATAACTAGCTTGATATATTACACAAATCAACAGGCATGCTACCTGTATAAATCTGTTACTCTCAAGGAGTGATAAAAATCTTTATTTACTTTCAATTTACAGATCAAAATAAATAAGCAGCTTTGGCCTGACTTGTTTAGTTTCAGTTATTCTTTTAGATTCACATCAGATATGATCTCCATATTTTCTGAAAAACAGAAATACCTGACAATTCATAACTAGTAGATTAAAGTTGAAAAACACACAGCTAGCTGTCATTAAAACTAGGCAGAGTTTATGAATCTATTATACGACAATTTCCAAAAGTAGCCCCACCCTCATGCAACTCACTCTACCAAAAGCATCCCATCTATGGAATTTTTTTTGGGGGGGGGGGGGACAAAACATTATGTCCATTTGCTTCTTATTAAAAACGTCTGCAGCACCATTAACTCTTTATATTTTAATAGTTATTGCTTTGTGTTGTGAAGCTGTTCCATGTTTACATCATTTAATATTAAACCATGAAAAACTATAGAACTAATAATATCTGTTATTCGAAAGATGATGTACAAATCCTATAATTAATAATAGATGGTGTGAATAAATAAATGGTGTAAATGCTAAAACTCACAAGATGGCACTTAGACATCAATGCTATGCAGCAAGAAACAGGACCTCTATCAGGGATCTGCTGAAAAAATGCTTTCTATTTGATTTTCAAGAGAAAAATAACCCTGGAAGACTTATACAATGTAAGTATACAAGCATTCAACTTTCAATGTTGTTTTCCCTAGGAGCACATTCATAGGATCTGGTAGTGAAAGTCTGAATTGCTTCCATAATATGATAAGCATAGTTCCAGGCTGTTACTACTTGTCTAAAAGATCAGAATGTTATTGAACATTCCACTGCTTAATTTTTCTCGCCTCTACAGATAACGAACAGATGTCACATTTATTACCAGCTAAAAACAATTCCCTACCAAACCAAATATAACTACTCTGCTTACAAGAGGTTAAATGAAATTTCAACAATATGGTTCCAAAGCTTGCCACTTTCAGAAATGTAGTGAGAAGGGGGTCATGTTACAAATGCTAGCAAACAAAATGAGCCAAAATGGATTCTAAGACCTAGGGAAAAGATTAGGAAGCTGAGATGACAGAGGATCCTGGCATTAGTAGCATCTTCATATACATTCTATGCCTTTAGAAGACAATTCAGGCTCCATCCTAATTGACCAATAACCCCTGCAAATCTTGGGCTATGTTGTGGCTGGAGTGTACCACCTGGTGCTCTTCAGCCCACATCCAGTCATGCCTCAATGTGCAGTGCTGTTTTGGTTAACAAGTGGTGTGAGCAGAGTTTTCCACCTTCCTTCCCTTCCCCAGAGAGAAAGTCGGAGTGGCACACTTTCATTCTATATTCTCAACAATGAGGACTACCCAAAAGTATGGGAGGAACCAAAATAAGACAGATTGAGTCAGAACCACCCATGGGTTTCAAAAGAACTTCCTCTTGCTTTGGGTGCAAAATGTTGCAGCTGAAACTGAAAAAGCACCCTCAGAGGACCAGGACACAAGGAATGTTGCCCGGCTTTTAAAAAAAATGTGTTTAGTACAGAGAAGTTAGGTTAAAACATGGGACTTCTGCTTCAGACATTAGTGGTATCTTAGCCTGCTACTGAATCCTATTTCAAATTAAGAAATAGAACCTACAGGTGCAACACACCCCCAGTATCTGCAGGAGACATGTCCCAAACCCCCTTGTGGTTACCTGAAAACGTGGATCCTATATTTTGATTAGAAGCACACCACAAATTCACACTGGAGGACTGAGAAAGGCCACTTATGAGAGGGAATTTTTGGAGCACAAGTAAGTTAAACTGTGGACACAGTGGACTAGTTAGTGGACTGTGGACTAGTTAAACTAGTCAGTGAATGTGACTAGCATAAAGAGAGAGCTGGAAGCAGTGAGTCTCCAGCATCAAACAGCAAGAAAAGTGGGCATTAGGATAACACTTTGCTGAATGTGAGCCACAGTACGCCTTGGTCCTTATATCTTATCAAAGCTCCAATCATGGTGTAATCTGGTCTTCTCAGCTGAAGTTACGGTAGATAAATGATGGTGTCCAGGTTAAGAAGTTAGAATGAGGTCAGAAATGCTTCCTCAATTTAGAAAACTATAAACCCATTATCACCAGGAACTATTTACCCCATGTAACAGGCTTTCTAGTTACCAGGCTAGATCTTCCTCATATTATTCCCAAATCTTAATAGCACGTGCATGGGGACTGAGATGAGGAGAGTTGGCATCTGGTGAATTTAAAAGCTTACATTTGAAAGGGGAGTCTACTGCAAAGCTTGGAATTTTTCTTTTAATGGTAATTCAAGTGGCAGTAGTTGAAGAGTAATGTGATGTCATGACTCTCAATATTCTAGAAATAACTGCACAGATTATTGTAAATAGAATGCCACTGAAACTGCCCCTTAATGTAAACTTTTATGGTAAAAACAAACCATAAACAAACAGATTGAGGTCAGTTTTAGGAAAGTCGGTTTTTACACCATTTCCAGCTGGAATATGTAGGATCCTTTAATTGAGACAGATATATTGGTTGATCTTCAAATAAGAGCAGGAAAGGCTTCTCAAAGGTAATTCTCTATTCTCATTTCAGGATTCTTTCCTTGGCAGTCCTTTCTTTGCTGCAAGATATGTTGTAAATAGTTGTATTATGTATACAGAATAATAACATCTTGGGATAGTCTCTGATTTAAAAGGTAGACTTGCTACTTGACCTCAATAAGGAAGAGCTGCTTTTTCAACTTCTTATAAAGCTATATATTCTTTAAAATAATCTGGCTGGCGCGCACGCACGCACACACACACACTAGTATTTAGCCTTAGATGCAAGGACTCAAGATTTCTTCATAGATGGTTCAGACACAAACAGATTTTATTTCATACTAATTTTCTGTTTTTCATAGAACTGAACAATTTAACTTATTTAATGTTGTTTATGGAATGCCTCCGAAAGTGGAAAAATAATCCATATGGTTTTGTCATTTGGAGTTGCTATCAAACATTTTACTGGAAGCTAACTAAAACCACCAAAAGAGAATAAATATGTGAAAGCAAACATGAGACCTGGAATCAAACATTTTTCAGAGCACAAAGAAACTTGAAACTTGATAATCAACTTGTGATCATATTTTATACAAGGCTTTTAAAATCCATTTTAATTGATGCGCTGAGATTTTCCAGTGAGCAACTGTTGGTTCAGTTTGCAGGATAGCAAAGAAACGTGTGGATTTATGTGCAGTGGTGACAAGAGAGACGCAGTACTGTGTCTATGGTTTCTAGTAACCACTAGATACACGAATCAGATAATGGCTGGGTTTTGTATCCAAAGGGAATAAAAAACTGGGGATTTGGGGAGGAAGTAATTGAAAAATGAGTTTGTAAGGAAGTTGGTGGAAGAAAAACAAAGAAGTCCATCAGCAAGCTCACCCCGTGAGAGTCTCTAGAAGGAACTGTATGATAAAGCAACTGCTGTGCCAAGAAACCAGATGCGATCATTGAAAGAAATAGCTGCACAGCCTGATATCTTGAGCGGGCTATAAAATATCAACAGCACAGTGTTAAGTCAAGGAGAAATAAAATAATTCCATAAACACAAGCACATTTTATATTTTAAGATTCCAAATGTAGTCATAGTAGGCTTTCAGTTCCATGAAAGATGTTTGGTTCTAGTGTGGGAGCAATGGACTGAATCCAAAGATGCTGTTCACACACGTTTCCCACCCCCTGCTCTTCCACTACACCTCCTGAAAGGCTTCATCATACTGTTGAGGACACTTATATAGAGTATGACCTAAAGGCAGAACTGGGTCATTGCCTGAAACTGAAGTAAGACATCTTGTGTAAGGTTTTGGTGATTCGCTTTGTCTTGTCACACAGATTTCTGGATGCGGTCTTGACCTTATAGAGCAAGCATGGGCAAAATTAGCCCTCCAGGTGTTTTGGACTTCAACTCCCACAATCCCTAACAGCCTACCGGGAACTTTTTGGAAGAGCGCACTAGATGATAAACATCCATTTACAACTGATTCCAATCAAGAAAAAAAGTTATTAGTGCATTTTAATTCTGAGTGAGAGACATATAACTTTGGAAGTAGTTTTTGACATATCTCACAAGGTGAAATCATTACTTATGTTGGAACCCACAGCCTTTTAGTATTCAGTAGAACTAAATGGAAGATGTCTGACCCTTTTCACCACTAAGGACTTGTGTACACTAATAATTATCTATCTATCTATCTATCTATCTATCCATCTGTATTCTTCCAGTTCACACACGCCCGGATTACCCATAAGGCCAACGAGGCCATGGCCTAGGAGCACAAGCTGAAGGGGGGGGGGGGCACAGATCACGGACAAAAAAACCCAACCTGGTCTGCGCCCCTCTTTCCGCCTATCTCATGCCCCTCCTCGCTCCTTCTCCCGGCAAAGTCTCTGCTCCGTCCCCTCCGTCTCTCTCTCTCTCTCTCTCTCTCTCTCTCTCTCTCTCTTGTGCGCTCTCTCTCTCTTGTGCTCTCTCTCTCTCTCTCGTGTGCGCCTTTGGAGCGAGTTTGCACCCGCTGCGCTCTCCCCAAGCCTCCCGACTCCCGAGGAGACCTTCAGAGCACAGTGGAGCTTTCCAGCCGGTGGGAATGGGGACATTGGAGGTGGCGGGAGGTTTGCTTAAAGGGGGCGTAATTTCAAAGTGTGGCCTAGGACGCAAAAAAATGTTAATCCGGCCCTGAGTTCACATTGACTCTTCAGTTATCTCATTAATGCCACACATACCATACACACAATGGTTAGATTGCCATAACTGAACCACCCGCTTTCCCCTGGCAATCTCGCCTAACTGTTAGATAATGGTCCACATTTCCAATCCTTTACATGATTTTCAGCTACAAAGCTGTGGTTGCTCAACTTATTGTTGCATTGTACTTTCCATTATGCATGCAAATATATGTATATTCTGTTAGGTGGGGGTGCACAAATACTGATATGGAAGTAACTGGATAAAAACACCTTCTTTAAAAAAACATCTTGGGAAAGAACCATTCTTGATCATTTCCCACCAGACAGTTCTAACCATCATTACCTCTCCCCATAACCAGCTTTGGAGGGCTGGTTAACTGCAAAACCCCCAAAAACAAACAAAAAACAACAAACCCAAACACTCCCCCCCAAATTTTTTGTAAGACGTTGGGTTAAAAGGAATGGGTTTTTAAAAATAAGAACTGTGTTTGAGCACAAAGAACTACACTGTCAGCAAATCATTAAAACACTGTGTGTCAGGATTGCAGCTCCTTAAGAGGTGAGTCCAAGTTGGCAACTGCAGTTACCTGTAGGAAAGGTAGGAAAACAATTTATTTTAATTGTAAGTCATATTCTTTTATAGGCCATTTCCTGTGGAACATGCTGGCTTCTTATGAGGAAGTGAAGGGCATAAATTGCAATTATGAACATGCCATTAGGAGTAGTAAGCTGGCCCAAAGAACCACAATGGGCAGGGCCAGAGCCCAAACCGACTCACCTCTTTTTTCTTCATTTTGTCCTCCTTTCTTGCTTCTTCTTTTTCATCATCATCAGTTTCTCACTTGTTGATCGCCCTCCATTAAAATGCTCCAGGCGATTTACATAAAACAATTGCATAAAAACATTACACAATACCAAATAGACTGCATTAAACATTAAAAGCTCTGCTAAAAGCCAGGTCTTGAGTGCCAGAGCAAAGGGTTGCAAGTCACGTATGGCCCTCAAGTGGGGAGGCAAGGAGTTCCACAAGACAGGGACAGAGATGGAGAAGGCCCTATGTCTTGTGCTCTCGAGACGTACTTCCCTGGGGCCTGGAACATACAGTAAGTTTAGTTGGAGGAGTTGTGGTGACCACTGGCGGCGAAGAGGGGAGAGGCGGTCTCTGAGATATGCTGGCCCCTGACCATAAAGCGCCTTAAAGGTCAGAACCAACAACTTAAATAGGGCCCGGAATTCCGTTGGAAGCCAGAGCAAATGTAACAGAGTTGGAGTTATGTGGCATCTCCAATGTGTTTTTGCAAGTAGCCTGGCAGCCGCATTCTGAATAATGCGGATCCTCCGAGTAATTGACAGAAGAAGGCCAACATACAAGACATTACAATAATCCAGTCTAGATGTAACCGTCACATGGATTATTGTAGCCAAGGCTTCCTCTGAAAGGTAAGGTGCCAGCTGTCTTGCCTGCCGGAGATGGAAAAAGGCCTGCTTACTAACATTAGCGATCTGGGCCTCCATAGTCAACTGTGAATCCAGGACGATACCCAAGCTCTTAACAGTGGAAGAGGGATGAAGGGGGCCCCCTTGGTTTTAATTCTTTAGCAGGCTGCCAGGAAAGGGCAAAATAAATCTTGCCAGACATCTGAACTTGCAGGTGGTTTTTGAAATTGATATCACGTTGCAAATAGGCAGGATTTTCCAGTATAACCCTTCCTCCAACTTGTGCTTGGAAACATTCCTTAAAATTTTGGACTGCCAAGCAGCAGCCATGTTTATACTCTGCCTCTTCTTGTGGTAGATTGCTTGTATTGTGCTATAGTTTGTCTCAAGCATATCATGCAGTCTGTGGTCTAAATGTGTTTCATTCCACATCTCACATAATTGTAGTATAATAGTAGACAAACTCCAATGCCGCACTGCTTTGGATGAAGTTGGATGACACAGCTCCAGTAAATCCACAGCATTGGCATGGCTATGCATGTGCACTGCCTCCTTTTTATTGCTCTCTATTTAGGAGATGAAATCTGAACAGTGTTATATGAAAAAGATTTCCCCATGTGCACTGGAAACCACACAAACCAAGTAAGTATATACAAAGGAATAGCGTCCAAATGAATTGGAACAAAGGAAATTGATGAATCAACACTTTCCGGGACCAAACAGAAGTTTTTTTGGTAAAAATTAGAAAAGCCAGAGAATATTCAATTTTACTGTATAAGCAGTAGGGTAACATCAATCCAAAAGTTTGACCTTTTAAAAGTAATTATTATTAAGACTGAATAACATTTAAAGTTGGAAATAAGTTGCAATTTTAAAAGTTCTTGATCCAGCTGACTCCATAAACCTTTTTTAAAAAATTCTGATCTAATTTCTGATTTCTTTTCTTCTGATGCTTCTGGTTTGGACCAGGATTCCTTTTCCACATTCACTGCTTCTATTTTCTGGGAGGAATAAGTTGACCTGCAAATTCTCCCTTTGTTTGTTGCCGATTCAAGTAGATTCTAGGTTATGATAACTCTCTCATAAGAGAGAATACTCAGAGCTGTTGGCTTTCCCCTAGGTGGGATCTGTGGCCATACATCTTGCCCACGATTGCACAGATGACATTGCATGTAACACTGTTCAAAATCTGGACTGATTTTAATTGATCTCTCTTTGTGTGGTACACTGGAGATGGGAACTCCCAGGTCTTGGTACCCCACTGTGTTATATTAGTAGCTTTCCCTTGTTGTTCATTCGTTCAGTCGTTTTCAACTCTTCATGATCTCATGGACCATCCCACGGCAGAGCTCCCTGTCGGCAGTCACCTCCCCCAGCTCCTTCAGAGTCAAGCCAGTCACTTAAAGGATACCATCCATCCATCTTGTCCTTGGTCAGCCCCTCTTCCGTTTTCCTTCCTTTTCCCCAGCATCATTATCTTCTCTAAACTTTCCTTTCTTCTCATGATGTGGCCAAAGTACTTCATCTTTGCCTCTACTATCCTTCGCTCCAATGAGCATTCGGGCTTTATTTCCTGGAGTATGAACGGGTTGGATCTTCTTCCAGTCCAAGGCACTCTTAGAACTTTCCTCCAACATCACTATTCAAAAGCATCTATCTTCCTTCGCTCAGCCTTCCCTATGGTCCAGCTCTCACATCCGTAGGTTACTATGAGGAATACCATTGCTTTGACTATGCCGATCTTCGTTGCCAGTGTGATGTCTCTACTCTTCACTATTTTATCAAGATTAGACATTGCTCTCCTCCCAAAAAGTAAGTGTCTTATGATTTCCTGGCTGCAGTCTGTGTCTGCAGTAATCTTTGCACCTAGCAATACAAAGCTTTCCCTAGCATCCAAATATTTCATGTATGGGAAAGTAAGAATCAACAAAAAAGCTATTTTTTCAGGTGGGTTGCATACAGTCTCTTAACTACATAGGAGGACTGTGGCTATTCTCACAGTTATTACTGGCTGTGAAAGTCTGGGAAGACTATTTCAATTAATAGTTTTTGATTGCTCAGGGACCCCCATGTCACAACTAGGCAGATTTTCAACAAGGACAATCGTTTATTATAAGGGTGTAGATGAAACAACTATGGTTTTTTATTGCATGAAATGATAGCTGACGGATTGTAGGTTTTCAAGAAATAATTGAGTTATTGATTGTCTGTTTCAAACAATATGCTGCAAGCAAAGAAAATAACAACAGCAAACTGGTATACTGTTACTTAAGTAGTTGTTTGTAAAATGCTGTCCTGTGGAAAGTACAACATGACCGGTTTACTGTGAGGTTTCTGGGCTGTATGGCCATGTTCCAGAAGCATTCTCTCCAGAAGATTGTGGAACATGGTCATACAGTCCGGAAAACTCACAGCAAATCAGTTATTTTGGCCCTGAAAGCCTTCAACAACACATAGAACATTATTCTCAGTCACAGATTCAAGAGGAAGAGCAGTGGGACAATTCAAACTTTACATATTCATTTGTCTTTTCACTGAGCAAAATACAATGTATTAATGGTTAGAGCCAAAATTCAAGTCTATTTTTCTAATTCCCAGTTTTGTAATTGTATGAGAAAAGAAGAGAGACAATGCCATCTTCTGGACAAACTGGCTTAGTACTGACTACTGAGATGAATGGTCTATAAAGCAGATTAGTTTTAGCAGCTTTCCTTCCCCTACTCAAGGTGCTGAATATTTTCCTATCAGGAATAAGTGTTTCCATACTTTGTGCAGAGAAAAGACCTGTTCAATCTCTTGAGCACATTTAAAAAAATCAAAATGTTGTATTTTTTTTAAAAAAAATGTCTTAATCAAATCTATTTGTGTATCAGTCAAGGTATCTATTTATGGATAGATACAGATATTTATTCACTCGCTTTATAAAATTACATTATTTGCACAGTAAGCACTCAAAGACAATAAAACGGTTAAATAAGTTATTAAATGAAACTTATGAGAAACAGGGAAAACTGAATAGCTATTACAAAGGTATTAATACAAACATGGTGGAACAGGAATGTTTTTCTACCTATTTAGAAGTGGCCAAACAATCTCACTCCCTTCTGGAATAACATGATTAAAATGCTTATTTCAAATGCCCACTAACATACCTAGCTGTATGTGGCAGGAGATACAGCTGGGCTTCAACGTTGATCCTAAGGAACACAGAGTTATACATGGAAGAAGTTCTTTAGATATTCTGACCTTAGAGAGCTACATAACAAAATCCTAATAAAGCAGAAGGAAGCTGTCTCTGAATTTAACACAAACACATTTCAGCACTGGCCTAAAATTCTGAAAGCTTGCAGTAATTGCTTTCCGTGGATGGGACTAACTGATAATCTGATGTCATCAAGATTTCCTTACCCTAATAAAATCCTAAATGCAGTGTTTCACTTTTGAAATAGCATTTCCTTTGGAGAAAGGGGATGACAGCAGTGAACTACCAGATAAATGTACATGTAGTGCTATTAATAATAAGAAAATCTGAAAGGCTGCTGGAATTATGGAAGGAAAAATGAGTCAGCATTCAATTAGCACCTGACATTTACGTTTTGCAGCTGGGAAGAAACCCAAACAACTTGATGGCTAAAATAAATGATAGAAATTGTCTTGTGATAATTTGGCGCTGTTGTAGAGGTTGATCCTATTGCTAATTCAGATTTACTTGAAATAGGAAAGTTCTTCTGAGAGCCCTTCTATACAGGCCCTATATCCCAGGATCTGATCCCAAGGTTTTCTGTTTATCCCAGATAATCTGGCAGTGTGGACTCATATAATCCAGTTTAAAGCAGGCACACACACACTGTCTTCTACAGTGTTACTTCTTCTACCACCTTCAATAATATGAGTTTTAAAATTGTATTCCTGGGGTATTCTTAGTATCCTCGAATTATTATAAGAAGTTTCTCAACAAAAAAAATCAGTGATGGATTAAAAAATTTGGTTCCATTTTATGCAATTTGATAGGCACATATAGTATTTCCATCCCATTTTGCTATTCCAAATATGTCCTGTTCTTCTGTATCAAGTCAGCCATCTAACTTGGGAAGACTATGATAGCCATTATTGTGGACACTGTCTATTCTGTTTCTACATAGTAAAATATTACAGGAATTTTATTCTAGTGGCCATTGTAATGGGTAACTATTGCTGTGAAGAGTCTCGGTGTTATCCTGGATTCCAAAATGACGATGGAAGCCCAGATTGCCTCCACTAGTAAAAGGGCCTTCTTAGTATTTCTAACCTTTATGGCAAAGAGAACTGCATTCTTGTGAAAAGCAATTCTCTTTGGCATCAAATAATACATTTTTGTTTCCTAAAGTTACAGTTTTATAAGTTTACTTCTTTGAATGCTGTTCTTGAAAATATTTCTATCATGCTTTCCTACTAACCCAAACCCATGTAGGAGTTAGGCACTCAGATTATATTATATTGAGGTGGACAAACTGCAGTTCTGAAGCCCCAAGGATATTTTTCAATAGAATCTCCCCCAATTCTGGTCCAAACAAGAGAGTAAATTTACTGCGCTTCGAAGCTTCCAGGTGTAATAATTTCAAAGTCTCTCTGTTACATTTAACATAAAATACCAGTTTTTGAAAACCAGAAGCAAACTTACAGGGTAGTTAAAAATGAAACTGATTGTAAAGAGCTCCAGAAAGATCTCTCGAAATTGAGTGAATGGGCAACAAAGTGGCAAATGCATTTTAACCTAAACAAGTGTAAAGTCATGCACATCGGGGCAAGAACCCCAACTACACCTACCAATTGATGGGATCAAAGCTTTCTGAGACAAACCAGGAAAGGGATCTTGGGGTTTTGGTGGACAGCTCAATGAAGATGTCAACCCAGTGCGCTGCAGCAGTGAAAAAAGCAAATTCTATGCTTGGCATGATCAGGAAGGGAATCGAAAATAGGTCAGCAAATGTTGTATTGCCTCTCTACAAATCTATGGTGAGGCCACATCTGTAGTACTGTGTACAATTCTGGTCACCGCACCTCAAGAAGGATATAACGGAACTGGAAAAGGTACAAAAAGGGCAACAAAAAGGGATCCAAGGGATGGAGCAGCTCCCTTACGAAATCAGGTTGCAACGCTTGGTCTTTTCAGCCTTGAAAGACGGCGTTTAAGAGGTGACTTGATCGAAGTGTATAAAATCATGCATGGGATAGAAAAGGTGAATAAAGAAAAAATATTTTCTCTGTCACACAACATTAGGACTAGGGGGCACTCCCTAAAGCTCCAAGGTAGGAAAGTTAGGACAAATAAAGGGAAATATTTCTTCACCCAGAGGGTCATTGGGTTATGGAATTCACTTCCAGAGGGTTGTGACAGCTGTCAGCCTGGACAGCTTCAAGGCAGGATGGAACAGATTCATGGATACCAAGTGTATCGGTAGTTACTGAAAAGGACATTCAAGTGCCACCTCGGAGTTGGTTGAGGTAGGCAGGATTTTCCCTGGGTACTGGTTGTGGAGGGCCGGGAGCAGGTTTTGCCCTCCTCTCTGCTAGAGATCCCTGTGTACAACTAGTGGGCCACTGTGGCTGACACAGAATGCCGGGCTCCTCGTTTCCCCTTCTGAAAGTTTACAATCACAAAATCTCCCGCTGCTTCTTTATGGTTCTGAAATCTGGGGTGCAAATGATACTCCCTCTCCTGGATAAGGCCTAAGCTCAACATCTGAAGTGGTTTTTAGGGGTCAATAGAAGCTCCCCGGCAGCGGCAGTTAGGGCGGAGTTGGGAATGTTCTGTATTAGCACACAATCTAAGATCAGAGCCTTTAACTACTGGCTCAAGGTCATGGAGATGGAGCGTCTCGCCTCCCAAAATTATGTTTGCTGGAACAATCTAGCAGTTCTTATAAATCGGGGCTGACCATTTGTTTGATTACATCAGAAGGTGCGGCATTCAGGTAATATTCCCAGTCCACCTATCTGGTCAAGAGTTAAGTAAGCACTTCAAAGAAGTGCGTCAGCAATAATGACATTGCGGCCCCAAACCGATATAGACTCTTTTGGTTCTACCGTTTCCCTGAGATGGTTGAGTGGTTTAAGAAATCCTTCCAATTAACCACTTACTTACAGCAAGGAAGGTTACACCATCTAAGGAAAATTTTCACTAGAGCCAGGTTTGAGCAATTAGATTCAATGGTGAGATATGGGAGGTTCAGAAAATCCCTATGAAGAGCGTATCTGTATTTGTGGTGCCCCTGAGATCGAAGATCTAACTCATCTTCTGCTTTATTGTAAAATCTATCAAATAGAGAGAAAACAACTGCTAGAGATATTTCTCGTGGGAAAAAAAATCATTGGGACCCTCTAGCAAAGTCTCACTTCTGCTGGCCGGCTCCAACAAGCTGATAACAGATGCTACTGCTGTTTTTTCTCTGTAAAGCCATGAAACTAAGATCTGATTACATAGATGCAATTGGAATAAATTGTGTTGGAGATGAGGACCTGTGAATTGTTACCACCTCCCTTAGAATCCCTCCTGCTGGGAAAAAAACAGGGGTTTAATTGATGTAATGGTCTAGAATTCTCCTCAGATTGTTTTAGAATCATTGCGATGTGTCTGTGTTCTGTGTGTATTTGATATGGCTTCTGGCTAATCAATAAAATTGTTGTTGTTGTTGTTGTTGTTGGACACAGAATGCTGGACTAGATGGGCTGAGGCCCGATTCAGCATGGCTCTTCTTATGTTCTTAGTTATTTTGGCTGTCTGTATGGCTGGCAGAGGGTCCCAGGGCATAAAAGACCTGGCTCAGTTGTCCAAACCTGCATTATACCAATTTTTATTGACAACAATGACTGCCTATTAGCTCATGATCCCAATTCAAAACACTGGTTTTGGACTCTGAAACGGCAAATAGTTTGAGGCCAAATTATTTAAAGGGTTGCCAATATCTAAGGCTACCCAACCACTAAGATCTTTTTTGGAAGCCTTATTCTCTGGATCTCCATTAGGCTAGCTGATAATAGAGGCAGGATTCTTTCAGTTATTGGCCTACACTTTGACATTCCTCCCAAGGAAGTAATTTATAGTCTCATCCAAGAAAATAAACCCAGAAGATGAATGTATCCTTCTATGGGTTGTTGTAGGTTTTTTGGGCTGTATGGCCATGTTCTAGACGCATTCTCTCCTGACGTTTTACCCGCATCTATGGCAGGCATCCTCAAAGGCTGTGAGATCAGGCAGGCATCCTCAGACCTCACAACCTCTGAGGATGCCTGCCATAGATGCTGGTGAAACGTCAGGAGAGAATGCTTCTAGAACATGGCCATACGGCCCGAAAAACGTACAACAACCCAGTGATTCCAGCCATAAAAGTCTTTGACAATCCATTGTCCTTCTCTGTTTTGGTTAAACTACTTGAAAAAGTCTTAGTGTTTTTGGTTATAGAAACATATTGCTGTAAATGTTAACATTGTATTTTCAGAAGAGCCTATGATTGTTAGTAACAAGTGGTGACTATGTAACCTGTTTATTTTAATTGTGTAAGTCGCCCAGAACACCTTTGTTGGAGGGTGACTCATAAGAAATAAAGTTAGTTAGTTAGTATATACTTTAATGTATGATATATTAGTTTAACAATTTTAAATAAATCATTTTGAAAACTTTATTCTTTCAAACAAATAATTTTGTAATATCTTTAATAAATAAAGCAGCATAGTCTTATGTAGCAACATATAGCCAACTTTGTATAAGTTATATCAGTTATATCAGTTTTACACCCCTCAATCATTCAATACATCAAAGGCATTCCGAAATATTTCATAGTGTAGTTGATACCAAATGGCAGCACAACTGTAACAAGTAATAAACTGTCTCCACCATTAGTATGGTTAGCTCCTCAACAACTATTAAAACAGAACTTGTTGCCATCATCAAAGTCACAAACTTCACACTTCTATAACTATTAATACACACAGTCTACCCATAAAGACATGCTATTCCAGACTACCACGGCTATGTCTTTGAAGCAATACATTTATTGTATTGTTGACTTTCTCGGACATTTAGAGACTTAAAATATTCTAATGATATTAATGCAACAACAGGATATTTCACATGTTTGACATCTATAAAACTGGACATTTTAGAAGCACCAGAGGCAATGTAGAAAACATTTATTAAATGTGGTTTCGTTCCAATTAATTCATGGACCAAATATTTTAATCCTTGGACATATCTATAAAGCAAAGTAAACTTACACTGAATGTCTGGTGTTTTGAATAATCATTATTTTAATATCCACTTTATAATACTTTAATACTTTAGTATGACTCAAAATATTCTTTCCAGATGTGCTATGATGTGAATGAAGAACTCCTTTTGTTTATGGAGGGAACAGGGATCCAGCAGGAGGAGAAGTGGGGAAGAGACAGTGCTTTTCACTGATTTTTCCTCCTCCCTGCAGTCCTCACAGCCAACTATCACATTGTTTGAAATGGTCTAAGATGGCAGAGTAGCAGTTGAGTAGAGTTGCAATGAGAAAGAGGAATCAACAAATGGAGAACTCCACTGTGTGTCAATCTGGATCCAAGCTGATCTTACTTCTTCATACTTGATTTGTTATTCCCTTCTCCACCACTATTTAAAGGTTTCATATGAATGTTCTTTGTATAAAACTGCCAATATCTGGAAGACCACAAAAACTACAAAACATCTAGATAATAATTTTGGCACATTTCTTACACAGGCATTCTACTCAGACAATATTAAATCACAAAGTACAGTTAATATAGGTTCAGTTGCTGAACAATTCCTCTGTTTGCTATGTGCCATAGAAAAAATAAGAAAGGGTTAAGAGAGAGGCAGTGGGTGGAGTCATGCAAATTCCACACCAATGGAGAGAGTAAGAAACACTGGGATGTCTGTGGTGGAGGAAAAACAGAACATCTAGGTGGTGGGCAGTATGGTGCTTATGGGGGACACTGGCAGGGCTGTTGTACGTGTTCATGGTGCTTGCTATAACCTGCAATGTCATTGGTAGCTTTTGTGGAGGCAGGAGCTTGCCTGTGTAAGTGGACATCCCAGCCACATACACACATACATATTTTCACTTTTATTATGTGTAGATATATAGATAGATTAAAATATATTCTTTCAAAATTCTGCCACTTACAGAGAATATCAAGTAAAGCAATAATTTTCCAGTTTGATCTATGCCATTTGTTTCAACACATGCACAAAAAAGGCTAATTGAAGACAGGGAACAATCTATTTTAAAAGAATACATCCATCTTTTCAAGTACACATTTACAATTGACTTTTTGTTCTGTATGTAAAGGCATGACATTTATGAATCTTTAAATAAAACAAGAACATCTACTGAATAATAAAAATGAATTTCAGAATGTATCAGTCAACAGTTACCTGGATTTTTGTAGATGCTGAGTACATCCTTGAAATAATGAGGTAAAAATCTTTCCAGTAAAAGCAGCACATCCTCCAATTCTTCCAGAATCCCCACGAGAAGGAAATTTTCATTCACATTCACTTTTGCTCTTTCAAGGGCCCATTCACCAGGTTCCCTTAAAAATATTTGAGATTTTAAAAATCTGAATTTTGCAAAGGAAAGTGTTATTCAACAATAAATATGAACAGTTTTCTTTATAGCACAATAAAACGTACTGAGTAATTTAAAATAGTAATTTGATTGCTTATTTACATTATTTCATATCAAACAATTAGTACAGCTGAGAGGAGCACATTAGTGTGTTGGCTGTAGTCCACCAGTGTGTCACATAAAAAATGCTCCCCCCTCCTGCCCCTGCAAGCATAAGAATGTATTGGCGGTGGTGGCAGCCATTCAAGCAGCACCAAACTCATGGCCCTGCATTGGTTGACCCTGGAGGAGGAAGAGAGTGTGGAATGAAAAGAAGGTGCCCTCAAAGGAAATCCAGCCCAACTCCTTTCTGCCAGACAAAAAAACCACAATCTAAGCATTCTCAATGGACAGCCATCCAACCTCAGTTCAAAGACCTGGAAAGATGAGACTCAATTGGACTCCCAGGAAGTCTATACTTTTCTAGGGTTTGAAGAACCCCCCAAAGGCCATCTAGTCCAACCTCTTCAGTCAGGCAGAATCAAAGCACCCATGTATGGTCATCCAACATCTGTCACCAACATGAAAAGTTTGGAAAGCTTTGGATTAAGGGCTTGTCTACGCCCCATACCCTGTGTTGAACTAGAAGCCACTCCTGGATGTCCAGACAACATTCAGCAACCTCTGTTCTGTAACCCTGTTTTAGCCTGCATTAGAAGTAGCAAAAAAGTGCTCTGCACTCTGAATTAGCATAAACAGTGAACTGAATCTAATGTGAACTGGTCCACTGTTCACAGGGACTACTACAACCATCCTGTGGCACAGGGAAAATGGGATGGATTGGGTCCTCTCCTTCTCCCTGATTACATGGCACCTTTGTTGATGTCAGCAGAGGCACCCAGTGACAGACCGGATTTCTCCTGAGTTTCACAGTAGTCTGGCAGTGGTGACATCATATACCTCCAAGGTCTGATGAGGCTAAATTGGTTTTAACTCCACTGGAGGGTCTGGACTCCACCCCGATTCTTGTGCAATATAGTTATAGATTACTGTATGTGACGTGTATAGATGAAAGTCTATACAAGTCAAATCCCTGTGAAGCCATGGAAACACTCTGGGTGGTGCTGGGCTCTAGCAAACCTTTCCAAGAAAACCCTGTATGATAGGTTCACCAAAGGGCTACCATCCATTGGAAACAACCTGAAGGTAAACATGTATAGCCTCGTAACCCATATTAATGTTTAACTTTGAATATGTTTTGAAGGATTTTAACTGTGAATTTTTTAGTGGTTTGATTTAATTTTGTTTTAATGTTAGTGTATTTCTACATTTTAAATTGTATACTAATGCTTTTATGTGAAGCCACTTTGAGTCCACTTCAGGGAGATAAAGCGGGGTATAAATGATGATGATGATAATTATAAAAAATTAAAGCAATATTGGGTTCAAAAGATAATAATAGTGGACAGTTTGGGGTCAATACAATTGTATTCTCTAAAGCAGAGTATCTCAAACTGTGCTCCTTCAGATGTTTTGGACTTCAGCTCCCACAATTACCAACAGCTGGCAAGGTGACTGGGATTTCTGGGAGCTGGAGTCCAAAACATCTGGAGGAGCACAGTTTGACAAACACTGCTCTAAAGGATTTTGTTTCAAAAAATAGTCAGATTCAGCCAGATATTTATTTCTAAACAGATGATAATTAAAATTTGGTTGTAAAAAGATGTTGATTTCATTTCTACTTTTTAGGACTGCTGGTTTAGAAAGAAAGAAAGAAAGAAAGAAAGAAAGAAAGAAAGTGTTGTGTGAATATCATCACTCATTTAGTCTGTGCATAATTTGGTCAATAAGTTTGGGATTTATTTTACCCACTCGCCTTTCATTTGGCACAGCTTGCTCGCTGCCATGACTAATTGACATTCTGCATGACTCATTGTCCTTCATGTCAACATTGGCAAGGTATAGTTTTGAGTTCCTAAAGCTATTAGTGGAGGACTCCAAAGTCATATACTCCTGGCTCCTGTGAGTTAGAACAAACAGAGTTGAGAGGAAAAACTGAACATATAGTTACCTGCATCTTGGATGCTGTCCACAGAAATATGGAATAATATAAAATAATCTGGGATTGGAACATTCAGGATAATTCTCAAGAATACATACATTAATATCCTAAAAGAAATGGGGAAAGGTGGGGTGGGGAGAGAAAAGGCAAAATAAAAGGTTAAGTGTTGACTGCCATGGTTTAGAATAGAGATATTTAGTCAAAATTTCCAGAAACCAAAGATCTATAGTTGTCACAAACCCCTGTAAACTATAAGGGATTTTGAGCAATCTGGATACATTTTAGATTCAGATTCTCCACTTTAATGACATCAATAGTATAATTGTCATTTCCCAAATAGCTTGTGTTAAAATTTAGACATATGATAATCTCAGACTGCATCAGCATTAGAAAGCACCAATCAGGATAGCAGAGTGAGGTCTGTCCCTCAACATTTTGCTTTGTTGGGTCTCCACCAATATAGCAAAGTTTCTGCCACAAAAGCAAAGTTTCTGGAGTAGAACAACTACTTTAAAAGTAAGGACTACACAATTAAATAGGAAATAACACTTTGAATTTTATAACAATTATTAACACATTTTTAATAATAACATTTTATTATTAAAAATGTTGTTTATAAAAACTTTCAAAATTTGCCAAAACACTGTGGATAAGTGAAATGTCCTGAAATTTGGTGGGCTAATGGTGATGAATGTGTTCTACCATTTTAGCAAGTTTCACCACAAAAGCTTTAGAAATGAGGGAGATAGAAGCCTTTGAAGTCTCCCAAATTATAATAATTTAATTATGCACCTGCACAATTACAGTAACAAAAAAGTAATGAAATTTCATTAGCCTCATTATAATAATGAATTTTCAGTAAATATACTTTAGAAACACTTTAGAAATGAAGCACCAGCAAACCCCCGGTTTTGTAATGACTTTTGGACTACTTTTTATGGATTGCATATCCCTATAATACACACCATCATTTATCCAACTGAAAAATGACAGATACACAATTAATTACAGAGATTGGTTATATGTACTGAGAGGTGTATCCATTGAGGGCTAAAACACATACAAATTTTATTGATCATTTTAAGTTTAAGTTTAAGAAAATATATGGTTTTCACAGAGCTCTGAAATTCAAATGGAATTTATTTTGTTCTAAATTATAATGAAGTTACTGTATACACTAATGGATGTAAGTACAGAACTGTAATTAGAATTCTGTCACTGAATATACTCCTGGATCTCCACCTCAACTTCACCAATTAACTACATAGTTGTTACAAGTGGTTCACAATTATTCAGCAGAGAACATCTAGGACGGTAAATATAACTTTGTACAAGCCTAGTGTACTATGCAGGAAAAAACAAGATTTTTTGGGAAAAGAGCAAAATAAGGTACTAACAACTTACGGTCTCAGATCTTAAATTATAGTGTGGCATCCTAGAAAGCATGGCATGCAACTATAATCATGTGAGGCTTTATAATAATGTTAACGGAATATAAAATAGACAAATTTGGCACAGCCTTCACATTCATGATACATTTCCAATAGTACGCTCTGTGCTGAACAAATTTGTGGAGCTGTTCCAGATATGAAGTAAAGAGCTTTAACAAACATTGAGAGGCCTATCTGGCACATTCTCTCTCCCTGCCTTCAAACACACAGTATTCTAATGTATTAATGACAGTCCTTAACTGAAAAGGTTTTGAATAACTAATCGATTCTTATCTAATTCAGTCTGTTAGCCCTATCATTACCAATTTAAAGCATGGATCATTTTCACTGATTTAAAAATAGCTTTTAAATCTATGCTTTTAACTAGAGAAAAAAAACCCACTTAAAATCTGGTTTCTGCGTCCTGCGGAAATCTGGGTTTGTAGTTTAGGGAGAGCCCTTAACAGCCTCACTAAACTACAAACCCCAGAATTCTGCAGGAGGCAGAAACCAGATTTTAAGTGGATTCATTCTCTAGTGTGATAAAATAGTAAGTTCCTAAATCACTGATCAATAAATGTTGTTACATTGTTTTGCCTAAATAAAGACAACCTTTTGAATCTCTGAACATCGCCCTGCCTCCAGAGTGACTCATTCAGCTACTAAAAAAAATTATTCCAAAACTCTGGTTTCAGTTAAGAATAAATTTAAGAAATCTTGTAGAAATTAGTGTTTGGATAAAACTTTTCAAAACCTATTGAGAGTAGTGAAAAGAAATGTTAAGATTTATATGTCTAAAGTAGAAAAGGAAATGGGATCCACAAAGTGCTGACAAAACCCTGGCAAATAATGATCAATTCACTGATTCCAAGTTAACAATGCTGCTGCCCTATATTGGATCAACTGACGTTTCTGATCAGTTTTCAAAGAAAGCCCTGTGAGCAACCCACTGAAATCAAAACAAGCTATTAGCACCAAATAAAGTGTAACTAAGATCAGCTTATTGCTGTCTGTAAAGCTACAGTGGATACCAACCAAAGCTGATAAAAGGTTTATTGGGTGAAAGGAGCAACGATGGTCTTTAATGTCAATGCTATATCAATACATATCCCCAGACTGATCTTTGAGGAGGAAGGCAATGCCTTCCAGAACAGGATGAACTTGGTAGATAAACTGTCCATTAACAATGCAATCATCCCATTTGGACTGCATTTCATTTATCAACTCTCATTCAACACATTAAGTATGTTTCAAATTTTAAGATAAGGCTATAAAAAGTGACAGAGCCATTTATAATATCTGAAACATATCTGTAAATCTCTTCCTAAACCCAGACCCACAAATCAACAGAGGTTAAAGTCACAATAGACAATAACGGACAGTCAGAAGTCCTTAGCTTCCTTTGAGTGGGTGTTGGCCATTTACTACAGGGGAGGAATCTGGAATAGACGATGATCAATCTTATCTCTGAGTGTCTGTCTATATATGTTGTGTGTCTATGGCATTGAATCTTTGCCATCTATATGTACATTGTAATCCGCCCTGTGTCCCCTGCGGGGTGAGAAGGATGGAATATAAATACTGTAAATAAATAAATAAATATCTTATCGAACTTCCAATGGATTATTAAAACTGTATTATTTTGTCTGACACCTAATTATTAAAACTGGCCTTCAAAATGGTTTTAAAATCTTTTTAAAAATTAATGAATTAACAGATGTCTCTGCACATTTATTTGTGGCACTGCTGGGCAAAGACGTTACAATCTCATGTCGATTCGGCCTCCCGGATGCCGGATAAGGCCCACTTGGTGGTCCACTTAGGACTCCCATGGCTGCCTTGGAGGCATCAGAGAGTCCTTACCACCAAGCCACACCAAACAGTGTTCAGAGCTGGTGGGCAGCCACCTTCAAAGACTTTCTGCCCTCCGTGTTGCAGCTGTCTCAATCCATAACACCCCCACCTATGTTCCTGGTTAAGTGCCCTGTCTGACACCAGCAAGTACACTACTTGCTAAGGCAGCTGTGAAGGGGGTGGCGGGAAGCCTCTATTCCCTCATTCAGCCTCCTTAGTGAGGCTGTGCTCTGGCAGATGGCAGTCAGATGGCCCACAAAAAGGTAGGTGTATGGCCGTCGCCAACAATGACACAGAGGAAGGGAAGGGACTAGCAGTTAAGACAGCTGCTGTGGGATCTGGCTAGAAACCAGCCCGGCTGTCTTGAAAAGTCCTACTTCATGATTTGGGTTTTCCTGGTGTGCGATTTAGGTTCTTCCCCAAGTTATCTTAATCCAGGGCAAAGGTATGCTACGGTGGTCTTTCTCTGGGTGAAGCTGGATCAGTTCCACCTGGCATTTAGCTGCTATGGATCTGATTCATTATTTCACCAACCCAAGTGGTCAGTGTATATGTGCCCTTAATTACTGTCATTAGGTCACAGTGAATATCTATACATACACTTACATTATAAAACAGATCATAACAGGTATGACTTTGTCCATTGTCTATGAAAATGAAAAGAATACAATCAAGCTGTGCTATATTTTTAGATAAACTCAACAAGGCAAAACAGAAAAGTTGGATACACCTAAACACTTCACATCTGCTCTATTTGATTGCCTAAATTGTTTAGGAGTAGAAATACATTTTTAAAAATTCATTTTAACAATGAGAGAAAAACAATTATATACTTGTTTACTCAGAAATAAGCTCAATGGACTTCAATAGGTCTTACTCCTATATAAATGACTATAGATCATTGACTCAAAAGGATTTACCTACATGATGATTGATCATTCAACAAATGATGGAATGTGTAAATTTAAAATAACTTCTGAACCCTGACAGAAAAAAAATATCAAATTTCTCAGCATATGTAGTAATCCATGTTATCATATCTGCATGTACATATAATACTAGGACTGATAAATACATTAATATAAAACAATTCAATTTAGACTTTCCTCCAGTGGTTGCCAAGTGTTTCACGTTATAATCCCATTAAAAATAATGCAGAAACAATCAGTATAATCCAATTAATTAAACACAGCAGATTAATAATAATAAATAAAGTAATAATAAATTAATTAATAATAAATAAAGTAATGGTTGCATATTTTTCATAAGTTCTTAAACACTTAGTCATGTCCCAATCATTAGCCAGCTTTGATTTGTTCTCTTTAACAAATCTGACCAAACTTTTTACTGAATATAACTGCGTTTCCTGCTTTCACATACATTGCCTAATGCAAGATTAAACATATTGTTACTTTAGGGTATATTACAAGGAAAATACAAGAAACAGTGAACTAAATAAATGCTTTAGATAGAAAACAATCCTGAAAGACAAAAAAAAACCCCTAATAAAAATCATTGTGGAAAATCAAACTGATCTTAACCAGCATGGAAATTTCCTACTAAGGTGGCTCTTTTTCCTAACACGGAGCTTGTGTCAATAGCTCTCACTGCAGACAGCCAAAGAAAATTTCCTTGCTCTTCAGAGAATCCTAAATATCTCCTGCCATAATGTTTTACTTGCCTGCTCCCAATTGGTCAATATTTACAAAATGTTCTCATCATACTGTAAAACCTGACTAAATTACATCTGAATATACTGGTTGATATAGAAGTCAAGATTTCTTCCACCTTATCTAACATCCTCCCAAATTATCTTCTTTCTCTGCATCTGTAGTTTATGCAGAGTCTGACTGTGTTTCCAAAATATCTTTTAGATTTGAAAAGAAACAAAGAAATCACAGCAAACTACAACCCTATAAATCCTTTTCTCTGCTGCCATTTACTATGTCTTTGCTTTAACTCTGTAGCTTTATCTTATCATATATATCTTTTAAATAAAGGGTTTGATAAAGTCTCTTGTCAGCTCATTTAAAAGTTCTAGCTCAAGGAGTGGGAACAATTCAACCTGTGGGACCACATGTAGCTCCCCAAAAGCGTTTTAAGTCTCCAAAGCTTATACAAGTTTAATTTACAGTATTTATACCCCACCCTTCTCACCCTGAAGGGGACTTAGAGTGGCTTACAAAACACACATATGGCCAACATTCAATGCCGAATATACAATCAACAAGGAGAAATAACACAAACAGAGGTAAAGGCAGCTTTTTCAATCTTATTCCTGGCATCTTGAAGGCTGTGCTCGACTCTGGCTATGGGGGGTGGGGTGGAGTGGGGGTACTGTCGCTCCATTTTCCAGGTCAAGCTGTTTTCCTCCAATCAATGTCCTTAAGGGTGTCTTTATTACCTCTCAGCTAAAAGTGGTATCTATTTTATCTACTCGCATGTTTGCTTTTGACCTGCTAGGTGGGCAGGTGAGTTGGGGCTAATGGTGGGTGCTCACCCCGACTCAGGCTTAAACTGCTGACCCTTTGATCCACAGGATTTTTCTGCAGCACAGTGGTTTAACCAGCTGTGCCAAGCCCGGCCCCTCTTGGGGTTGCTAAAAATGGCTTCCCACACTTCAAAGGATTTACTCTGTGGTTAAATAAAGGACTTTCCCCAGTCTAAAATAACCCATACCACGGATTTCAGGAGGATTATTTTTTATTTATCACCTTAGGAAATGAATTGAATATTGTCTAGGATAGAGACAGTTAACTGAGAGGTGGGAGTGGGGAAGCACACATCGGAAAAAGCAGTGTTTCCCAAAAGAAGTGGTACTTGTTCACTTTCCCTCTGTTATCATCACTACACTGGTCTCTCTAACTGGACAATTCTACAGCTCTCTGACAAATACTAGAGCTCTAATACACACAGTGTATGTGCACTAGGCCTGACAGGTACTTTTTGAAACGTTTCTAGAAACAATTGTAGAACAATTGTTGTTTTCTTTCTTTTCTTGCACTGGTATGTAAAAAGGTTTCTCATGTGATGGACCATGTTTTGTATCTGAGAAGGGACAAAATATAGACCTTATATTGGTAGAGCAATTCTACCTTCATTTTTGTATGAATACTATAAACCAGGGCTGCCCACGAAGTCGATCGCGAGTCCAAAGGAGGTCGATCGCAGTCGGATGGGGCGCTTCTGCCCTGCGCGCGTGCACCATCCGCGGGATATTGCGGGAACGAGGGAGAGCCTTCCACGGGGCATTGCGGGAATGAGGGAGCACTAGGCGGGGCCTCCAGAGGCCCCGCCTCACACTCCGCCCTACCTCTCTTTCGCCGGCAGCAGAGGCTGCATGATTGCTTCCGGACGAGAAAGAGGCAGGGCAGAGCGCAAGGCGGGGCCTCTGGAGGCCCCGCCTCATGCTCCCTTGTTCCCACAATGCCCAGCGGAAGGCGCTCCCTCGTTCCCACAATGCCCCGCGGAAGGAGCACTGCGCGGCAGCAGGAGCGCACGCACAGTGGCAAAAGCATACACGCAGAAGGTAGATCTTTTTGACTTGGTTGTTTTAAAAGTAGCTCGCATGATGAAAAAGTGTGGGCACCCCTGCTCTAAACTATATCTAATCCTTTTTTTTATATTACTGCGACATTTTCACAAAGTTAAAAATAACGTTTTTTAACAGGATGTAAAGATAAAAGACAAAAGACAAAAAAGAAAAGGGCAAGATATATGTCTTAGGAAGATAATTCTCCTTCCATTAAATAATGTGTGCTTGTCTCTTGTTACATTTTTTCTCGTTTTTGCCATTTTACTATAGACCCATAGCTTTTGGATAGGATTTGATTCTTATTCTTGGTTAAAAGGATAAAATCAGAAAAAGTAATAAACAACTCTGACAGCCCTTGCAGACACTGCTGATACTCCCGGATACTCCCTTCACACAAATGTCAAGACACAAGAATTTAGACTGGCTGTAGTTTATATTTATAACAGAGTAATTCACAAAGTAATTCACAAAGTAATTCAATTCCTCTATTAATTGTACTGAATTTGAAGCAATAGAGTAAATTGTCTGCATACATACTTATAAGGTCATATTCACCATTTTACTCCTTTTATAATTGTGCTGCTTTTAAGCAATGTAGCTACTTTTACAGTAGTTGTGAAGACAGCTAAGGATAAATGCTTATATAATTCAGCTTTTTTTGCTTTCTATCTTCCATGTTTATTTATCCATTTGATTTAAATCCCCCTTTCTTCTTGCATTAAACTCGTATTTTAAGCATCTTTTGGAAGGTTAGTGAAATAGATATCAATTATGGTATACAGTAATTACAGAGGAATTGAGAAAGTATCTTCCACAGTGAAAAGAACTATTAAAATAACACAAGAGGATGGCAGTAAGCAAAGCATCATATTTATAATTTATCTCCCTGAGGGGACTCAAGGTGCCTAAAAACCATACCCTTTGATTAATTTAAAACAAAGTGGATACATTTTTTAAAAACCAATAAATTAGTACTGTGTATCTGGCTTAAAATAGTTAAAACGTAATAAATACCATTAAAATGCACTTTAAACACACTAAACATCCCACCCAACCTCCTGAGCAGCATGCCCATTATCTTTCCCCCAAATGACTGCTGATAGAGAAAGGTCTTGACCTGCTTGCAGAAGGCCAGCAGGGATGGGGCCATCATGGTCCCCATTAAGATTAAATCCTATCTTTCCTCCCAACTAGAGTAGATTTTTTGTCCATGGAATGAGTATTTTCATATAAGTGAAACTGCATAACATGAACTCATACAAAACATGGGCTTACTGATAATAACTAGTGCAATTGTTCTGTTCTATTTGGGACTAGCAATTGCCTCTTAAAACCAGATGTGGAAATCATGGGGGCTATCGGTTGCTATGCTGCGACCCTCAAACCTCCTTAGCCAATACGGTAATAACACCGAATGATGTAAATTGTATTCCAACAACCTATGGGGGACATAATCTCCAACCCAGTTTAAAAGCTACTTCTAATGCATATGCTTAAAAATGTAAATAAAAATAAGCCAAAATAAGCACACATATTTAAGCTACTACCACTTGTTGTAACTAAAGCAAAAATATGGAGCCAGAAATGTTTGTGTTTTTGATTTCCAAATGTGTGCTTTCATTCATGTTGAATTTCATTCCCAAAAGTATTCAGGTATACAGGAATACAATCTGAGAGTGGGAGAGAAGCTGGGGCAGGAGTCAGGGAGGGGACTGTCTTATTTGCAACCTTTATTTTATATTTATAAGCATATATATTTTAAAATAATGAACTAGTTTGGTAACCTTGTTCACAGATCAAGATACATTATTAAAATATGTTTCAGAGAAGTGCATCATCAATTTTAAAAAACTTACTTTTTAAGTCTTAGCAGAATTTGGTCTGGGCTCATAAATGCAAAGAGATGGCTAAAGGGAACCATCTGGTGAGCAGCTGTGAGGCAGCCTACATGCACACTGTGCCAATATTACTCAAGCTAAGGTTTTGCAGCCAATACGAATCCACTGTGGGGACCAGTGGAAGAAGATGTGCCAGTTACGGTGCATTGTGCCAGATTATGTGGGTGTTTTTGTGAAACGGTAAGAGTACACTAGAGATTAGAATACAGCCAACAGTACTATTATAATGCCCATTTCTCCAGGAAATGTCCCTAAACAGGACTAAAGTCTCAACGTTCCAGCTAAAATAAATCAGATCAAAATAAAATATGTTACTTTTATCCTTCTCTTTATACTGTAGCAACAGGGACCCAGGTAACAATATTACTTTTTCTGGGAGGCAACTGGGTTCAATGAATGACTGGACTGGACAAAGGTGAATTCTGAGTCTACTGTTGTATTTATTTGATTTATATTCTGTCTTTTTTTAAGAACAGTAAATTGAAAGTGACTAGTATATTGTGAGTTAAGGTGGTAGTAAGATATGACAAAATTGTGAAATAGAGCAGGAGTAGAAATCATGTGGCCCTAGTGTTGCTGAATTGTTGTTTCTATTAATCCTAACCTACTTGGCTACTAGTGAAGAATGCTGAAAGATGTAGCCCAGCAACATCTGGAGGCCACATAATGCTCTTCCCTGTAAGAGTGAGACTGCTTTTTATATAGTACATGAAAAGCCACTATAGTGAACCAGCCTTTCCCTTAAACCAGTGGTTCTCAACCTTCCTAATGCCATGACCCCTTAACACAATTCCTCATGTTGCGGTGACCTCCAACCATAAAATTATTTTCATTGCTACTTCGTAACTGTAATTTTTCTACTGTTATGAATTGTAATGTAAACGTATTTTCATTCACTGGACCAAAATTGGCATAAATACCTGATACACCCAAATTTGAATACTAGTGGGATTGGGGAGGGATTGATTTTGTCTTTTGGGAGTTGTAGTTGCTGGGATTATAGTTAACCTACAATCAAAGAGCATTCTGAACTCCATCAACAATAGAATTGGACCAAACTTCCCACACAGACCCACCCCCCATGACCAACAGAAAATACTGTGTTTTCTGATGATTTTTGGTGACCCCTCTGACAACCCCTCATGACCAGCCAATGGGTCCAAATCCCCAGGTTGAGAAATGCTGCCTTAAACTTTAATTAAAGAGAAAAGTGAGCTAACCAAATATAGTTCACAGATACACACAGTTATATTATATACACGTCACAAGTAAAAATAAGTTTGATTTGAGGTCTGATTTAACTCAGGACCAATCACAAGTTTTTCATTTTCTTCTGAAAGTCCTAAATGTTCTGCAATTCCCAGCACCTTTCCTATTCTTGAATTTTAATAGCTGGTGCGTACTGCGGTAACAAGGAATCTCCTCCCCTCATTCTAGAAGCTTAGACTTCTTAGCACCCATACTACTGGAGATATAATTAATATATACTCTCATGAATAAGTTTTGGAACACATATGATTCAAGGAAAAGAGCAGGGCCTTCTGCAGAGAGCACTAATGCTGACTCAAGGGGCTAGCTATCCCTGGCCAATGTTGCCATTTCCCCATCCAGGTCCTCAAAAAAAGTAGAGGGGATCAGTGTTTCTTTTAAGTTCTTCTGGGATGGACAAAGTTGTTACCTTTCCTCTCTCTACTCAGAGAAGGAAGGAGGAATTCCTTTTTGGATAAGAATTAAGATACAGTACTCACATTGACCCACGGATAAGTCGACTCAGATGTGGGGTGGTGGTGGTCATTTTTTGACTAAAATTTCTATACATGTGTAAATAGGGCATGGGAACTACATTTCCCTAGAAAGCCACTTTCCCTAGGAATTTCTTCACAGTGGAGGGGGACAGACAAAATAAGGCTGCTAACTCCATATCTGTTTAAATTGTTTTTATCATGTTTAAATATTGTTATGATTGTGTTGTTTTATTCTTGTGAACCACCCTGAGCCTTTTGGGAAGGGTGGTATATAAATTGAAATAATAAATAAATAAGGTGATGCCTTTTGTCCCTCTGTGCTGCTACAGCATAATGTTGTTGCAGCAGCTAGCATTGGCATAACAGTGTAGTGATTGGAGGGTTTCGCTGAATCATTCATGTTTTTCCACTATTAATGCTAAGCAAAGTGATTTTGTAAGCTTCTCATTTTGAGCCAAGAAACTGTAAACAGGGGCTTTTTCTAAATTCTAGCCATATTTTAATGCCAATTATAGTACTATGATTGCGTAGGGTAAAAGAGACCTCAGACTTGAGTCTGGGGAAACATTGCAAGCTTCCCTATAATCACTAATAAATTGTACAACCCCCCAATTTATTGTTTGGAACTCGACTCACTTTTCAGAAGGTGTAATAGGATATGCAATACATTCTCAGCAGATTATGTCCCCCTTAATTATTCCTTCTCAATTCACAGGCTTGATAGCTGTTTTACTGCCATGAACTATATTCTGTTTTCAACCATTCTGAGAATTATATAAGCACTTTTCCCAGAAGGCCTTGAGCCTTGCCTCCAAGAACTTCGCCGCCTTTATTCCAGTTGGCCCTTCTTTTGCAGGATTCTTATTTGCTTTAAAAACATAGACACTTAAAAATTCAAGCAATGCATTTTCAGCTTCTGGTGTTTTTCCTTGTTATGCAAGCTATTGAAGTGAAAAACATTCCCTGCCCTTTCCCTGTGCCTGGTTTTCTTATTAGATTTGCCTATTTTTCTTTTAAGATCTGTTTATATCTGTTCAGCTTATCATTTGGGACTTTAATTTTACACAGTAGTTTTCATAACTTCTCCCCCCCCCTTTTTTTTTGCAAAATTACTTTCATTTTAAATGTGTAACAGAATAAATAGCTTTCTTCTGTCTTGGATTTTTTTCTGATGGATTTTTCTAAATAAATCTATAAAAGGATGATCTATGTTTGGTTTTGACTGATGACCTGCCAATGACTTGTTGAAATTCATGCTGAGGCTTCCAATTTTCATGCTTCTTACAGGAAACTAGGAGCTCAGCGTGCCTTTACTTTGTCAGTCTGATATTTTGTGGATTGCTTTACAGCAAGTGTTTTTAGAGCTGGAGGAAGGTATTGTGTGGCCTGGGGCAAAAATATCAGCTTAAACATACTAAATAGAAACCAAAACATTAAAAATGTTGGCACCCCTAGACTGAACTTTATATTTGATGGAGTATAAATAAAGATGATGATGATGATTATTAAGCAAGAAGGCTGAGAGGAGACAGAATGGCCATGTATGAGGAAAGTCACTTGGAGGATGGAGTGGCTTGTTTTCTGCTGCCCTGGAGACTAGGACATGGAACAATGACTTCAAACTACAGGAAAGGAGATTCCACCAGAACCTGAGGAAGAACTTCCTAACCGTGAGAGCTGTTCAGCAGCGGAACTCTCTGCCCCAGAGTGTGGTGGAGGCTCCTTCTTTGGAGACTTTTAAACAAAGACTGTGTACAATTCTGGTCTCCGCACCTTAAGAAGGATATAACGGAACTGGAAAAGGTACAAAGAAGGGCAACAAAAATGATCCAAGGGATGGAGCAGCTCCCTTATGAAATCAGGTTGCAACGCCTTGGTCTTTTCAGCCTTGAAAGACGGCGTTTAAGAGGTGACTTGATCGAAGTGTATAAAATCATGCATGGGATAGAAAAGGTGAATAAAGAAAAATATTTTCTCTGTCACACAACACTAGGACTAGGGGGCACTCCCTAAAGCTCCAAGGTAGGAAAGTTAGGACTAATAAAGGGAAATATTTCTTCACCCAGAGGGTCATTGGGTTATGGAACTCACTTCCAGAGGAGGTTGTGACAGCTGTCAGCCTGGACAGCTTCAAGGCAGGATTAGACAGATTCATGGATACCAAGGGAATCAGTAGTTACTGAAATGGACATCCAAGTGCCACCTCTGTGTTGATGGAGGCAGGCAGGATTTTCCCGGTACTGGTTGTGGGGGTCGGGAGCAGGTGAGGGTTTTGCCCTCCTTTCTGCTAGAGATCCCTGTGTACAACTAGTGGGCCACTGTGTGACACAGAATGCTGGACTAGATGGGCTAAGGCCCGATTCAGCATGGCTCTTCTTATGTTCTTATGTTCTTATGTCATTTGTCAGGGGTGTTTTGAATGAGGTCTTCCTGCTTCTTGGCAGGGGGTTGGACTGGATGGCCCATGAGATCTCTTCTAACTTTATGATTTTATGATTAGTAGTAGAGATGGCTTTTTATTTGGCATGTTTTATATGCGTTTTAACTTTTATTATGTTCTTAATTGATTTGAAACTGTACTATGATATGGCTTTAATTCTTTTTTAGATTGTGGGTTAAATGATTTGAACTTATTGTTTTTAGAAGCCATCTTGGATCTCACTTTGGGAGAAAGATGGCATATAAAATGATGAAATGAAGCAACTACAAAGGAAGCAAGGACAAGTGATAACAAATTTCTTCCTATCATAAAAACTACATGGTTTTTGAAGCCTATTCACAGTCCAGGATTTATTCTGCACAAGATTTGCATATGACAGTTTGGCACAGAAAGTAGAGTATCCTTCTTAGGAAACAACATTTTCTACAAAGAAAATGTCACACATAAAATATTTATGTGCAAAGTGACCAACTGCAATTTTTGTACAAAATGGGTCCAAATTATGACCCTGTTGTTTTTTAAATGGAAACAGAAGGCCCTTCTAGACAGGCCCTATATTCCAGGATCTGATCCCAGGCTTTCTGTTATAAACTGGATTATATGAGTCTACACTGTCAGATAATATGGGATAAACAGAAAACCTGGAATCAGATCCTGGGATATAGGGCATGTCTGGAAGGACCCAGAGTGAGAACTCTGCAGCCCACATTACAACTGAAAAGACGCAAATCATGCAGTCAGCAGGGAATGCATTGCCACCTTTGGGGTGCCCAGTGACCGATTCCAAGTTCCTGGCATCCCTGCCAATTGTGTAAGTGTCTGTGGCAGATAACTTTGATTTGCTTAAGGAGAAGATCCTCGCTTTGCATGCTTTTTCTGAACCTGAAGGTGATCCTGCAAGACCGGGTAGAGATGGTCAACCTTTAATCTAATTTGATTTCTCATATTATGGAAAGGATCCCTGAACTATATCTCCAAGAAAGCAAACTCATACTGGATATAAATAATGTAGGCAGTGGTTCTCAACCTGTGGGTCCCCAGGTGTTTTGGCCTACAACTCCCAGAAATCCCAGCCAGTTTACCAGCTGTTAGGATTCCTGGGTGTTGAAGGCCAAAACATCTGGGGACCCACAGGTTGAGAAACTACTGATGTAGAGGATAAGGTTATTTACACAGTTGATATTACATATTGTTCATTTTAGGGTTAGATTTTATAGAGGCGTTGAGGCTCACTTAATGAGACACTGCCATTGTTTTTCTTGATCTGCAGGGGGGTCAGGGGGAATACATGCAAATCTTTTGAGGTACCGGACTGGGGATTATGAAGTAGCATTCATTCCTATTGATTCCCAAAGCTTGCTGCTTCACTGGCTTGAACTGGGGAGGTTGGGGGGGGGGGGGCTTTGGGAAGGGATGAGCTAGGAAGTGTCCCAACCCTCTCAAAATTGTGGCTTTAATTTAACCTAGTCATATCTACCTGGTCTTGCAGTTTTCTCCTTCATCTGCAGTATTCTATAGCCTGATTTGGGTTTTTTAAAAAAAAATCTCCTAAAATGTGAACTATTTTTAATCATTTATATATCCTACACACACACACATGTTTTTCTTTTTCACTTTATAAATCTAAGGGGAAGAAAGAGGCAAGGAAGGGCCACACCAGCACCTGGTCCAGGTCAGGCTGAACCATTTTTTGTTTTATAAGTGTAAGATATTTAATATATTTACTGCATTCATTAAATCTTAGTGGAACATAAATTCCATACATAATTAAAATAATGGGCTTTACTGTCATATTATTTATCCTTTCCAGACCCTGCAGAGGTTTCATATATTCTTTTTACAGCATATTTAACAGATGGAAAATTAAGACAGAGTGTGATTTTTCCTAAGACCACCCAGAGATTTCATGTCTAAGCAGTAATTTCTTTGTAGGCTTTCTGCTCAAAATATCAAATGGAGAATACTGGTTATATGTAAACTCTGACCAGCATGCGGTTGTTGCTGTTATTGCTGTTGCTGCTTTTATTTACTTGCATGGTGTGAAACCAGCAATTATTCTGAAGAATAGTTTTTGTCATTTTGGATGTAAAACAATGATAAGATTTCTACATACTGTATTTAGTTAACATTCTAGGCATGCAGAAGTATATAACTTTTAAATGTTAAAGAATTATTGACAGTAGAGATTTTTGAAAATCTGCTTTGCCAGGATGAATATCCTATATATCTGAGACCAACATATTATCCCTTCAGCTCAATTATCTCTTGACGTTTTGCCTGCATCTATGGTAGGCATCCTCAGAGGTTGTGAGGTCTAACCTCACAACCTCTGAGGATGCCTGCCATAGATGCAGGGGAAACATCAGGAGAGAAGGATTCTAGAACATGGCCATATAGCTCAAAAAACCTACAACAACCCAACTATTCTTGAACTGTACACTATATTCTAGGTGAAGTTTATTCAAAGCAAAATATAGTGGTATTATTATTTCCCTCAAGCTGAATATGAGTCAACACTATACCTCTATTAATGTAGCCTAAAATTGCATTTTTTTAGCTGCTGTATCACACTGTTGACTCATATTGAGCTTGTGTCTACTAAGACTCCTAGACACTTCTCACATGTAGTGTTGAATATGTATGTTCTTGCATACAAATATATCATTCAGGGGTTACACTCCCCCTGAAGATGCAGGTTCGCAGCTTAGGAGTGATCCTGGATTCATTGCTGAGCTTAGAACCCCAGGTTTTGGCAGTGGCCAGGGGGGATTTTGCAGTTAAGACTTGTGCGCCAGCTGCACCCGTACCTTGGGAAGTCTGATCTGGCTACGGTCGTCCACGCTCTGGTAACCTAATCTGGTGACAGAATTTGTTCAATGATCTATCAGATGACCATAGTATCTTGTTTATATAACTATGTTTATCTCTATCAGTTATGCTCTAAGTTGAGGTGATGTGTAGCATCAGGTACAGTTAGCTCTTGGCTGCATTTCATCAGATTACTTCAACCATATATTTGCATCAACCATTATTTTCTAACGCAGTACCTCTTTAGAGTTCATTAGCAGTTAAATTACTGTTGGTAACTATGTTGGCATTCTACCTGGAATGAAGCTGTGTATAAGATCTTGGTAACATATACACATCCTACAAGAGACAGTGCTTTTTTACTTTATATTTTAGACTTTAGAAATATTCTATTTACATTTCCAGGCCTCAAGATCCACAATCAAGCTAGCATGTCACCTGTAAGAGTGGCATTGCAAGTTTATGATATTGTAAAGTGTGTGTGTGTGTGCGAGGGTGGGGGCACAATGAACATTTTTAAAAACCTAAACTTATGGAATGCACCATTTAAATCTAAGCAATAATTCTAACTTCCAATTATATTAATATTTATGTATTTAAATTTAAGTTATTTATGGACTGCCCCTCTTGTGCTCAGCACAGATACATCAAATTATGAAATTAATAGAATATAAAACGAAGCCACATTATTGAAAAAGCTACTATCAGAACATAGCTATGAAAAGTAAAGTAAGACAGTCCCTCAACAAGTCAGGATGCAAAATGAGCCTGGATAAAAAGGTAAAAAGGCCTGACTGGTGGATCTTAACTCAGAAACTGGGGCTGCCACTTTTCATGGTAATAATCAAAAGTACAAAAAGCAAAGGCATACATTATCAGAGCCTGGTATTACTTGGAGAATAAACTGTGATATCTTAAGTTACATGTGGTTTCAGACCAGCTATCCAATAACTACTGAGATTGCTCAACAGCATTACTTTTATTTTATTTGACTTGGCATACTACTATTCCTGTTAGCTCTCTTCTCAAGAAACCCTACTGCCATCACTTCCTCACAGCTTCCAACCAGTGGTTCAGGTTGTTTGTGGAGATATACTGAAAATACGAGCATCTAGTTACACCTCTTATGATGAAATTCAATTCTCATAGCCCGAGGAAGTGAATAACCAGCTCAGAGCAGTCTAGCACCTCTTTGCATGACACTGATCTATTAAAGTTTAATACATCTGATAAAGAGAAAATACGAGTACAAGAGGTGATTTGTGTATCTGTCCTCCTAGGGGTCTTTCCTTGGACATGACTGTCATAGCAGTAAGCCAGCTATAAGCCTCCTTTTTGAGTAAGACGCTGCTGCTGGGGATAGTAATTCAATTCCAACCACACTGGATCAATTGCAATCTGGCATCCTTTTTGAGCTGTGCTAATAACCGGAACTGCCTTGCTTGCTCTGATGGATGATTATCTTAATGGATAACTGGAAGAAAGACAAGGAACTAAATGACAAAACACTTCATAAGACACTTTCTAATTTTATCCAGAATTAATTTTCTGTACATTGTATATTCTGTTCATTTACTTAAATGTTCTATGCTATTTAAGAGGTGGAGACACAATAAAGCAACAAGACATAATGATACTACTATTCCAGAACACTTCCTGTGAGCTCTCTCATCAAGAAGCCCTACTGCCATCACAGAATCAGGACTGGTGGGAGGAAGTCTCAAATCAAAAGTCAAAGGAGCAGCAATCAAAGAATCTGCTGCGTGAGCTGGGTTAATACACTGAACTGAACTGTTGTTGACAGAAGCATTCCAATTATTCATCTCATTACAACATTTCTTACTTAGGTTAGATTTCTGTTTCAATAATTAGAATTCATATAGCATGCCAAAACTGGGTAATATTATCTCTCTCTCTCTCTCTCTATATATATATAATATACAGTCCATCTTGAGCAATGATGTATCATAAATGGATTTATACACATAATTTAGTTTTAGATTAAATAGACATGTATCAGAAAAATAGAAATTGCTGGCTACTATGTATCAAAGACTAATTTACAATATCAAATTGTAGCAATGCAATAAAACATCAACATATTTCTTAAAGAAATAACATGATTTAAAAGGTGTAAAACCCATCAAAGCAGCAATATAAACCACTCTTTCACCAAATAATTAAAAGTTTTGATGGCTATTTTGTTATGAATTTCTCCCTGACTTTACATTTTAGAATTCACAAAATTATATTTTGGGTTAACTGGGCATTAACTAGAACACAGATGGTTCAAATCAGCGAGGAGATACTTTGTTGTGTCTACTATGAGACAGTGAGGACGAATTGCATCCATCTAAACATAATTATTCCAAATGGTGAAAAGCTTGTTGGGATCACAGAGCAAAATAATGGAATCCTCTGTTGTAATAAATATGGAATAAGCACTTAATATTTTGCCCATCTGCAATCATTCCTAGACAGACTCACCAAGCCACAATTGTTAATGCACTGATAAACTTCCATGAAAGCTAGCATAGCATAGTGGTTTGAGCATTGAACTACAGCTTTGGAGATCAGGCCATGGAAACCCACTATATGATCTTGGGGCAAGTCACACGCTTTTGTCTCAGGAGGCAAAGGCAACCTTTTTGGAACAAATCTCTTTAAAATGACCTGAAGGCACACAACAACAAACAAGTTCCACTGATTTTAAAGTGTGCTCTGTATGGTGTTTCTTCTGAGGAAAGAACTAAAACTAGAACTAATGGCATGTGTTTTATTCACACTGTAGCTGTCCAAAAACCAGTTTAAGCTGCCAAGGGTAAGTATAATAACTTTCAAAACTTTAGGTTGCCCGAGAACTCTTATCTATAAAAGAGCACTTTTCATTGTATATACTTGCTTGGTGGAACATTATATGCCAATGTGGCTTTCCTATGTGTTACATAATTGAAAATACAACACATTGTGGATATGAGAAGAGGGCCTTCACCAATGTGATGTCCCAAATCCAGTGACTGGCACCAATTTCATTCTAATTTCAGCACTAATTTTGAACTTGGCTTCTCACTTAAGCTTTTCTGGCTCGGTGATCATAGTATGGTCTTTTCTATTGTGTGTTATATTTTATTGCTGTAACCCATTTCAATCTATTTAAATAGTCTTAAAATAATTTTAAAGCTGGTTTTAATAATTCAATCCATGCTGAGATATTTGGTAATCAGAAACAATACAAAAACCAAAACAAAACACTTATATCATGTAAAGTGTCCAAGTAACAGAATATATCTATATCTATCTATATCTATCTATATGTGTGTGTGTAAGTAACAATATACAGATATCTAATATATCAGTAGAGAAGGCAAAATGTGGGTTTTTTTTCTTTTTAAGTGTATAATATTTAGGACAACTTACTAAATATCGCTCTTCTTGTCTCATGCTTGGAGTGCGAATCATATGGTTCTGCTCCCCTCTCCAATCTCCAAAACGGCGAAAAAAATAATTGGATAAAAACCGGTTGATGGGATCTCTGATAATATTGATGTACACTGGTTGGTCTCCTCCAAACCTGGCAAACAGGGAAAAAATAGAAGACTGCAGATGGCCATTTCAGGATTTCAAAATCTACTTTCTCAAGAGATAGATGGCTTAGAGATATTCAAGGTTACAGATATTCAAAAGTGTATAGAGGCATTGGATATCTATTCAGCGATTGTTTTAAGATTGACATTATACATTCTCTATATTGCATGCTTCTTAGCAGTTGAGTTGCTACACTTTGTATTAGCTGTAGCTTCCAAGTCTTATTCTAAGACAACTCTGTGTAGAGGGCATTATATTAGTGTCATCTGGCCGTTTCCAGTGTATGAACTACTCCAACATATTGTCTTTGTCCAGGAAAGACTGCAGTTCTTCTAGCCACAGAGTACACTTAGGCCTCCAAGGACAAAGATGGATCTAAGTGAGCCTTTGGTATCTGCAAGAGATTGGTTCCTGGATAGTTCCCACTTCTACCTCAGGCTGGAGACAACAAAAACATGCATGCTCAAGTCCCTCTTACAAATTGTGAAGGTGACAACAAGTCCAGACTGCAAGGCGTGTTGCAAGGCATGACTACCAAGTAAACATACAGATGATGGGATGCCCAACGTAAGGTTTGGAAGCAAACCTTTTCCATGCATCCAAGAAGTGCAAACATTGTGTTCAGTATCTTCAGGGGAAATGCCACAATAAAGAAATATCACTAATGGAATATAAACATGACAAAATATTTTGTTACATGTCAAATTTTGCAGTTTGAAATGTCACATTCCTCCATAATTGAAGTGCAATGAACCTTTTAAAACTTTGGTCTTTTGGCATTTGCACTCATCTATCATTTTTCCAGCAAGAAAGCTTTAAATATTATAAGATGTGTTTATATGATTATTTGAGCTATTCAGAACTAGAATAAAAATTTCCATGCAAAACAGCAGCTGCCTAAATCCTCCAACTACTCAGCATTCCAAAATATCATCAACAGTAAGATCAGCAAAGCAGAATTGTTATTTTAAACCACAGGATGAGGGCTGATATTAAGCCCTTAAAACCCATGTGCATATCTTTCAACTTCCTTTTTTATAGCCACCAAAATCCCAACTTTATTTTTAAAAACTTTTTACCCTTCACGGCTGCTGAGATGAATTATATGTCTGAACAGAAATGTTACCTGGTTTATTTCTCTATGCTAAACAAATTATCTACTCCTATATCTGCAGAAACTTCGGATTCTTCATTAACACATATGGAACAACAAAATCCCTGTATGCCTACAAGATTTTGGCACCCTACAGCCACCACTCTTTTGTGGATTTTGTATATTGTTATATTTTAAAACTACCTCTAGTATCTCTTTAATGAATAAGGAACTATTTCACAACAGTTCCTTTCATCTACCTTCTGCCTTCATAAAAATTGCTGAAGGCTAAATAGATACTTCTATCTCAATTTATCCACCGGATGTTCCTATGAAGAAGTACAGATATAAAACAAGAATTGCTTAAAAATGTTCAATGAGCCAGCATTATGCCTCACTCAAAACTCTCACAATGAGCTACACTGACCACTTAAATCAGAGTACAGATGGATCAGTCCCATGGCAGGCAAATGTCCCATAGGGCAAGCAGAGCAAGGCTACCTTAACATGGTCTTGTCCAGAATTGCCCAAAATCAGGAAAAATCCAAATTCTGGGCCCTGATTTTGGACCTGTGGGAATAGTGGGATTGGTTCAGAAACAGAACCAGCCACAACTGTCCCCAGTACCAGTCCCCTCCCACCCTTCCACCCCCTGTGTGGCACCAGTCTCCAGCCATGATACAGGTTTATCAGTCCTCCATTGCATGCAGTAACATTGGCTGTGGCGATGGAATAAATGAGGAAAGGAGAGGGTAGCAGAAGGTGTTTCCCTCTTCTGCCCCAGAACTTTGTTGCCCTAGCTGGCATTACTGCACATAACAGCAGTCAGTACTGTAACCACCACAACATGGAGATGGTTAGGCTGGGGAGATGGTTAGGGTGCCTGCCCACAAATTATATTGTGTGCTGATGAGCAGTGGGGATTCCCTTTTGCCTCCACTGCAGGAAGGGGAGTATCTGTGTGGACTATATTTGAGGACTGATATTGGACATGATGAATCAGATCTGGGTTTGTAGATCTGACCAAGCAATGTTTCTACTGTGCTACTGCTGGTGCAATTCCAGCTCCATGGCCAAGATGTAAATATGCCCATTATGTAATGGTATAAAAGTTCCACCCACAGATTTCTATATCTATTTTACTTAAAGGGGACAGATTTTTAAAAGAAGGCTTGGACATTAGATTAATATTGTTCACATATGACAAGATAGCTTTGGAAACCAACAATTCTCTGCAATCCAAGAATTCCTATTTATTTCAACAGAGGCATTGTTGAATTTTAGCCATAACATCCACACTACAGTACCAATTAAATGGTTAAAGAGTAAAGTGCCAATGGTTTGTTTGAATTTTCTGCTAGATGACTCTCCTACTAACAATACTGTTTTTCTTCTTCTAGTGAAGTCAAATACTGGTAAGAAGGTCAAATGCTACGATTCAGTGTTTGAACATTTTGTACACAAATTAAGGGCCCAAAGTTAGAAATGAACACTTTTTCTTAGTTTTTGCAGTCAGCTTTCATAATAATATAACAAAATCTCTAGTATTTCTCTTGGATTGTTTCAGAATGATGTAGTGTTAGCTAACTCATAAAAACCACATTCTGATCCAGATAAAATGTGTGAACAAGTGTGTATGCTCCTTCCAACTTCTTGGATATTATTTAGGCCAGCTGGGTTCAACTACCTTCAGATTCAAGCCAGTCACAGCTCTATGTGATATCTGAATTTGGGGACCTTTTGTTTTCATGAACTACCTTTAGTGAGAATAAAGGATCTGAAAGATCTGAACATGACTTTCCAGCTAAATATATTTTTGAAAGCCAGTATCCATGGCTTAGATATCACATGGGAACATGTGGAAGTTGATGGAAAACTATGTTTCTACATTTTACTCATGAAAATTCATTCCCAGTCTCAGTGTGTTCAGACGGTGTGCTCAAGATTCTCCATATCTATGCTTCCCCATGAGACTGGGTAACTTCTGTTAGTCTCTTCTAGAGTACAATCGATGGTGTTAAGTGATGCATGGTCCCATGGATTCAATACGTCTACTCTGGTAAGACCAGCAATAAGAAATCATACTCTTGTATTAGTTTATTTCTGCTGGTGGTTTCATAAGGTTTGCTTTGAAATTTACTCCACTGTTGTGGTGTTCCAGCCTGGTGGCCATAGACAGACACCGGGGGTTCCAGCTGATCAGGGTCAGATCGGGGATGGGGGGTGGCCGGATGGGTACGGGTCTGCAGATGAAGAATTAGCCTGGGATGATGGATGGTTACATGGGTATGGGCCTGAAGTTGAGGATAATGATGACTCCATGGACCTCAGTTCTGAATTAGACAGTGTGAGGCCCAGCGATCTTGATTCCCACGAGAACTTCTCCACTTCCTTGTCAGACGAGCATTCCAAGGATAGGGAGGATCGAGTTTCCCAGCATGATAGTACTGCACCTGGGGCGGCTAATGAGCAGGAATTTGACAGGAGGGCTAACAGTATCAGATCCTCCCAGAAAGATTGAAGTTTGAGGAAGGGGGGTGCGTTGGTCACATAGAAAGTAGTTCCCTTTATTAGATTGTGCTGGGGGCGTTCTAGTCAGACCTGAAGCTACGTTTAGCTTGGAAGGACTCATGCTCAAGACTCTAAGATCACGTTGACCACAGGGGTGGTTTGCCTTGCTGACTTTAAGTTCACGTTGGCCGCAGAAGCGGTTGCCTTGCCTACGGAGGTTTGCTTCCTTTGGGATTTAGTCCAGTTTGAGGACCTTTTCCGGATTATCATTTGGACTTGCTTTACTTTACTTTCATCTTTCAACCTTTGGACTATTCTTTATTCTAAATAAAAGTACATTTATTGCATCTGCCTGGTGTGTGTGATCTAGGGGGGAACTGCCGCGATCTGAGGTGCAACAACAGTTCACCACTAATAACAGTCATTGGGTTCCCTTTAAATGCTATTTATTAATGTATTTAAATATTTCTCATTCATCCGATCTCTATATTTCTCAAAGTCTCCAGATGCTGAAAACAATTTAAACAATTTAAAATTAGTGCAATGTATTTTTAAAAGAAACAATTAAAAAGCTGAACTGAACAGATTCAAAGCAAACTGTAGTCACTTGAGCCCAAAATATTTTTTTAAATATTATCCTGTTTTATGCTGGTACTGAAATGAGCCAATATTGTCACCTAACAAGCGCACACAACAACAATGTCACAGCTGAGAAGGTCCTTTGCTATGTTTTTATATAATGGTGGGAATTAGAAAGCCCCTTCCCCCATCCACTGTGGCATGGATTCACTAACATGTCCTGAAGTCCCATACGGATTGGCTCAATTTCTTTAAAACAAGTGTAAGGCAGTTCTGAGAGCCAGCATAGTGTAGTTGCACGAACAGAAGGTGAATGGGAGAAATGTGCCAAGAGGAACAAAATCTATGTCCTCATTGTGAAAAGCCATGCGGATCCAGAATAGGTCTCCACAGTCACTTACGAACCGATCGCCAAGACTCTACCTTTGCAAGATCATCATACTTGGCCATACTCGGAGAGGCCAGCATTAAAATCTCTGCTCAGCCATGGAAATCCACTGGGCCACACTCTCAGAGGAGAGCAAACAACAACAGATCGTTTCCATAGGATATTTCAGACAGCACTCTAGCTCCTGAATTCTTTACAAAGCTACTGTTTCTGTGTTGTTCTCAAAAACAGGCAGCACTGTGTAGTTTAAATGGAACACTTATTAGTGCACCAACTACTGTGGTCAAGTAGTCTTTGTCCAAGAACAACAGGCCAACTAAACCAATGCACTTTAACAATTGGTATTATTGGCGCTTCTGACGTCAAATATGAGTCCAAGGATAGTTCCAAGATATATACACAGTCCATTATTTAAGAGTGCAATCCCATCAACCACAAACCTGGGAACAGCAATACTTGGAGCTGTAGTTTAGGTTTATTGGCTTTGACCTATCTCTTTATAGCATACTGATGGCACCCAACTCCAACAGTTTGAATCATCTCATCTAGTAGTCTCATATAGATGCTGAATAAAAAGAGGGACTAAGTGGAACTCTAGAGCAATTGTTAAATTGATAGCTATAGACTGTATTGAAATTCATTAATGTCAATGATTTAGCCTGCTCTGTGGATAGGAGTGGAATTACGCCATTTCTTCCCACCCACAGAACCTACACTCCATCCAAATCATGACTGATGTTTTCCAGAACCACAAAGATATTAAAATTATTCAAAAGAAGGATCTTTGCTCTTGAGTATATAATCTGTCAAGAAAATCAAGTTTATGCCTATTCCAACTAACAGAGAGAAACCAGGCTTGGATGGATGTAGAGGGCATTTCTAGACCCAGGTCCCTGCAAACCTCGAACCAACTTTCCTCAACTCTCACTTTTCCAGTGCTGTTTGAGAACTATCTCATCTGATTTCAAAAGAGAGGAAAACCAGTATTTTCTTCTTCTAGCCATATTCCATTATCTAATGTATTTATTACTATTTATTCATTGATTGATTGTGGCATTAATTTTCTGTGAATTCTGATATAGGTATTTCTGCCATTGGAACTTGAATGAAGGAATACCATTCCCCTTACCCCTGTAAATTGTGTAATGGAGCATTGGAGTACTGTCCAAAGCAGATATGGATTATGCAGAGGGAAGATGCAAGTAGCACCACTATCAGGTTGGGGCTGAGCAAAGTTATCCTGCTGAAAAAGATTGATAAGGAACACAAAAGCAAGACCAAATATTTTGTTTAAAACATGAGTTGCAGTAAAGGACTGGCTGAGAAAGGGGAGAATTATTGAAACATAATAGAATTTGGATATACAGTGGCTAGCTTCCTATTTATTTATTTATTTATTTATTTATTGGGGCTTCTTCGCCGCCGACTCCCGGGGGCTCGCGGCGGCTCACAGAGCCAGTGGCACAACGCCACAGGTTAAAACATAAAAACAGTTAAAAACAGTTAAAACAATTAAACAGCAAAATGCAATATAACAATTGAGCAGCAGGAGATATCACAGCCCAGAGAGTATAGACGTGGCCCCAGGCCGTGTATGGCCTTGAAGGTAAGAACCAGCACTTTGAAGGCGACCCGGTGCTCAATAGGCAGCCAGTGCAGATCCTGCAAAATTGGTGTTATATTGGTGCTATTGACATCAAGGTGCATAAAAATTCATCTATAATTAGCAATAAGCACTGATGTTCTCAACATCTTTCCAGAAGGCACATCACCTCTTTATGACACATAGGGCTGTACTGTAGGCATCTCTACTCCTTTGTTTTCATTCTCATAACATGGAAACGAAGTCACTTGCTTAAGCTATAAAGTATTCTATTCCTCCTCTCCTCAAAGTACAAACTTATATATATATATATATATATATATAGAGAGAGAGAGAGAGAGAGAGAGAGAGAGCACTAAGGGAAGTTGGGAGAAATGCCCTTTCAACTTTCTAAGCTATATTGCACAATGCCACATTCTAGCCACAAACGCTAATTAAATACTATTTGTTTACGCTATAATCAAATAAAGCCCCTTAATTTATAAAAGAAGAGGTTTAAAAGTTTTGTATTTCTTCTCCTGTCTCTTAAAAATATCCCTCCTATTTTATAGTTTGAATTTTACTAATAAAATGATGTTTTCCCTAGTTGTTAATCTTTTTGATGTACTGAAAAATGATCCAAGCCTACTCTTGTTATTTAAGAGAATATTTAAAAACGATTTATTACCAGTGATATTCCGCATGTCCTTTAAAATCTATAGAGTCTCTTGAAATATTTTTTTCCCAATATATAATTTCCTCCTGCTAAAACTATCTCTATAGGTATTGAAGGCAAGGAGACACTGGAAACCATGCAAACATACCCACCTTCTTCACTCTCCATATTAATAACCATAGAGCTTCTAAGTTATTTCTGAATTGCCTCAGATCAATCAATACCATCCCCAGAAAAAATAATTTTTCTACGGTTAATCAAATGATTACTGCAGGATGTAGAATACGTAGGATTGCTAAGGAACATCTGTTGCTGAGTCATTTCTGGCTATTCTCATATCTGAGGAATTTTCCACTCAAATGGAAATGCTTTTGTTGGAAGCATTTGATTTCTCCACCAGTCCTGCTTCCTTCTCTCTATTAAGTTTTACTTTCCTGCTTAATGCCCCACAGTTGATGGTAAAGATATAATAAACACTACAGGAAAGAATCTTTATGGCTTTGTTTATGCTTTTCTGAAAAAAGTCATCCACGTTGATACCTAATATATGATTACATTCCAAAAAGTAAAATTAACAATCTGGGATGAGGATGTTAATTTTGCATAAACACTTTGTTTACCAAGCAAAATAGGCAAAACAAAGCAAGTAAGGAACAATGGAAGAACAATATGAGAATTTCAAATTGTTGTTCCAAAATGAATTGTTGAGTTCATTTTGGAAATGGAAAAAGGCAATAAACAACTTAAATCTGGGAGGGGGACCTTTGACACCTCAGATCTTTTGTATGACGACTTGCATAATTCCTTCTCAATTTGAGGTAATATGCAACTTTGATAATCTTACATTTTATCATCTATGTATATCACTTATAAAGAAGCTAAACAACATCAGACCCAGGACAGAAATTTGAGGCAACCGTGAACCCTTACTTAAGCCATGGAAATCCAGTGGGTGACATTGAATAAGTCACACTCTCAGCCATAGAGTGCGACACATTTTTATTATTTAACTAAAAGCACATCTGCAGTGACCTCTTAATCTGTATGCCACAATCTGGGGTGAAACCAATAAAGAAGGAAGTTGTTTCACTGTGTTTATGATTACACTGATGGTCCTGGGAATGGTTTGGGGGCCTGAGAATGTAATTTTTTAATCCCCTCTCAATGCATATGTGCAGATCAACAGAATGCTTCAGGTGTCCATGCAGCAATTTACGTTCTGCTGTACGGACACCTGGAATGCCATGTTATGTAGTTTACACTGTTTTTTAAATATTTTTTTATTTAATAAAGTTTTTTTATTCAACAAATATTAAAGACATAGTACATTACATTGGTATAGATTACATTATTTTCTCCCTCCCTCCCCCTCCCTCCTCAACCACAGTATATTTCTACGAATCTTGCAGATCCAGCCACTGGTAAAGTCTTTGTGTTTTTTGTATGATGTGAACGTTGGCTCCTCCATTTTTCACCCAGTTGAAATAGATCTTCCACCTATCTGTGATGTTCTTTTGTTTGTCTGTTCTTGTTGCTTGATTAGTCATAATTCCCATAATATCTAATAACACTTGATCATACATATAATCATTCCAATTACTTAATGTCCATTTCGTTTTGTCTTTCCATCCTCTAGCAATCACCGCATGGGCTGCTCTTATTGTTACCTTAAATAACTCCTGAAATTTGGTTTTTATACTTGGATGATCCAACACTCCCCATAGTAGCAAATCATTATTAATTTGAATATTTATCTGGAAAACGTAGTTTACACTGAAGCACACTGATGTGCATTAATAGCTCTGTTTTGGAGTATCCCTTGGCTTTGCTTATCCCATTTTAAAGGACTTAAAGTGCGCTGCACTGCATGTTCACAGCATGAACTGTATGCCACTGTACACCACCACACTATGAAGCTGCCTTCAAACTGTCTTAAATAGTGAGTATAGATAGGCCCAAGTCTTGCCAAGAGAATTCTGTAATAGGTTTATCTTAAAGCTGGAAACAAAACAAACTGAAAGTACAAAGCAACAACCAACAAGGAGAGACTCGTTAAGTATAAGTAATAAATCTAGCCCTGTCCGCAAGGTTCTGCCATTCTCTTTCTCTCATTGGTCAATTACAAGTTCCTACAAATCCATTAAATGTAAACACCATCTGATTAGATAAAACATTCTAAATATACTAAAATGAGAAAATAGCTTACCTGGAGAAATTGAGGAAATGTACGTGTCTAGTGAATAAATATGGCTGTTCAGCAGTACTGATATTTTTAATCAATTCCATCTAAAAAGAAAAACATATAGATTGTTTTCTTAAGGGTTAGAAAGTGAAGCTGCCAAATAGCAATCCTGAAGAAAGATTTGTTTGTGTTAGAAATTAATCCCCAACAAGATCTAACAAGAGTAGTGCCCAAGATACACTGAATATAAACGGACCAAGTCACACTTTGTCTGAGAAGCAGAAGAGCCACTCTGTGGCCCCCTGGCATATGCCATACATATACAAAACCAAATATGAATATTATTGTTCCACTATGGCTCTTGCAACTTTCCCCCTTTTACTAGTTTTCGAGCTGTACATAACATATGCTATTTTTGCTACAAGGCTGGAGAAGTAGTAAGCCAATTTTTCAAAACAGAAGCAGAAAGCCTGGAGGCAGTTGGGGCAGTAAGTCAAAGCAGCAGTGTTTAAAGGCCAGTCTCAAACATCTGACTGAAAGATTCACTGTCATCAGACAAGAGCATGACCATATATATTTCTCAGAAACTGGTAGGTGAGACTCTTCGTTGGCACTTGGCTGGAGGATATATTGCCATTGCTAATAAAACACAGTTAGACACTGTCACCTTCAAATGTTAGAACATCCAAATACAGAATGCAAGTACCCACACCTTAGGAAGATGACATATATTTATATTAATTTATATTTAATTAACTTAGAAATGTATTGCTCACTTCTCATAAAAATAATGCACATGCAACACATTTATTAGCACAACAGCATCAGTACATACACAAACACTATCAAAACACATTTTCTATTGTTTAAGAAAGTCTAACACTGTTTCCACAAATAATATTTTTCAAAAATTGGTCTCAACTACCACATGAGTTTCTTTTACTCTCTTTCTCTATATTGGTGAATGTGTGACAGGTCATTCCATCGAGTGTTGCTTGTTTAGCTTTATATTATGAAATATAAAGATGTCTTTATGCAAGCTCATTTATTTAAAACGAAAGGAGCTGTATAGTTGTTATCGCCATGTTTCAATTTTTAGAATGTTCTGTAGTATGTCAGCCTCCCCAAAGCATTACAAGGGATGCTTGCGGAAGAATTCCAGGCATATTTGAAGCTCAGATTTCTTGATTTCTGCTCTCCTCAGATTATTCTAAATGACTGTATAAAACTGCTAATTGAATGTAAAAGCTGGCTGCTACAATGTCTTCAACCGGAGACCTTAGTAGTTGAGCACAATCCTACACAATGGTATGTTAATTGAATTAATATAAATCAAATGCACAAAGTAGGGGTAATTCACAGCTTAAAGAAAGATGGTGAATATGAATATTTCCTGAGAAGCTAAATTCCATGGGGCTTACTCTCAAAGAAGGCTGGCTATGCATATGAAATTTATCTGAAGCACTGCCACAGCTTGGATTCATTTAAAGTGGATAGTCTCTGGATATAAAGCTACACTCATTGGACACTTAGTTACTGCACTCATTTAATAAGTGGGTTAGTGAATTCATCTCATTATCATAATGCTGCAAATAAAATATGTATGAATAAGTTCAGAGGTATTTCCAGAGAGCAAGTTATAATACAATGGGCCCTTGGTATTTGCTGGGGTTTTGTTACAGCACCCTCTGGGGATACCAACATCTATGGATGCTCAGGTCCCATTGTATACAATAGTGTGGAGAAATGGTATCCTTCCCAACCTTTTTTTGATCAGGGACCACTCTGACCAGGGACTACTTGACCAGAAACCACTCTCCAACATTAGTACCAAAAAGGTTACACATCAGATTTTGATCAACTGTAGATTTGGTTTGGGGTGCTGATTCAGAAAATTGCATTGGGTAGACCAGATCAGCTCTAGTTTCTGATATAGAACATATGCCATGGTCAGCGACAGGGAAAGAGTGGCAGACGACGCAAAAGGAGCAGAAATAAAATAAATGAAATAAAATAAATTTTAAAAAGAGGAAGGAGACTCGCGGACCAGATTTTCATCCTCGCAGCCCACAGGTTAAGAAGAATTGTTTTATATAAATTGGTAAAAACAACATTCGGTTTTTGGAATTTAATTTTAAACACTTATGCGCTGTGGTTGGTTAAATTCATAGATACCAATATTGAGAGTAAATTGTACTAAAACCAAGGTCATCTATTCAAGCTGAATTATGGCCTTGCAGAAGACATAAAAGAAAGTATTTCTTCACACATATGCATTGACACAGTGTAATTTGTTGCCACAAGATGAAAGGATGGCTAAGAGCATGGACAGTTTTCAAAGGAAACGAGACAGATTCATGGAAGTTGTGACTGTCAGTGGTGCTTGCTATGATAGATATAAAATTTCCCCAATACCAGAGCAGTGTGCTTCTGTACATCAAATTCTAGTAATGCTTCTGTTCTGCTCCAGAGTTCCCATAGGCATCTGCTTAGCCACTATATAAATAAAATGTTGGAAAGGATGTACCATTGGACTAAATGAACATTACTCTTTTAAAGAACTAAATACTGCTTTCTCACATTCTGGTAACATAATGCCTGCTCAGTGCTTTGGAGAAGAGAGAAATTATGGAAGATCAGTTAAACTGATAATCTACCTGATAAAATAGTCTTATCTCATATTTTGTGGTCACAGTGTGTTGCACATGCCAAACTGGAGAATGCCAGCACGTTCATCTCATAAAGAGCAACACCTGATTTTGAAATGGATTAATTTCCCGATATCACTTTTTCTAATGTTGCGCTACTGCAATTTCTCATCATGGAAAAACAAACAACACCTATGGGCAGAATATATGTGGATATCAGTGTGTGCACATGTGTCTCACTGGGAGAGGCACTATTTTGACTCAATGGTAGCTCTACTTCTTGGACTTCAGACTGAGTTGAATCAATAAGAAAATTGCCTCCAAAATATTCCCTCTGCCAGTAGATGAATTCACTGGTTGTATGGGGAAAATAGAAACCTCAATTACTTTCCCCTCTCCATTATACCTTCCTATTACCCTATCACACACACTCCAGGTTCTTCCCTAGATGTTTGGAAGACAAATCTAGAATAGTAGTGAAGGTGGTATTAGGGATAGCAGGAAGGAGCAATACATCAATGTTGTCTTTTCCTCCACTAGCCATTTTGGAGCAGAATACTAATAAGGGAATCACTGACTATTAAAAAATAAGCTGGGGGCGATTCCACAAAGACACTAAACTAAATTTAGAAAGTGGATTAAACCAAGCAGGTTCCGCTGCGGAGCACCTAACACACACTCCCCAGAAACCATTTGAAAGTTGGGAAGGTGGTTACAACATTAGCTGATTATGGATTGGAAACAAACCCAATTTTTTTTTCTTAACCAGTCTGTTGCGATGCACTGATGTTCATAGCCATGTCCTATCAGGATCAGCACTGTACCATGGCAGGGCACAGGAAATGAGAACATACAGGCAAAAAGCAAGAGTTGCCATGGGACTGATGTGGTTTCCCATATTTACCTTCTGGTCAGGTGTAATGTGGTCTTTTTTAAAGTCCGACAGTGCTAGTGGTATCCTGACAAGCGCTGCAGATTTGTAGGTCTCACTTTTGAGCCTTGCACAGGATATACTCTGTTCTGCGGAATTGCCTTAGTTGCTTTATGAACCATCAAGGACATTAAGATCCTCCAGAGAGGCCCTGTTCTCGGTCCCACCATCTTCGCAAGCGTGTCTGGTGGGGACGAGGGACAGGGCCTTCTCTGTGGTGGCCCCTCGGCTGTGGAATTCTCTCCCAAGTGATGTTAGATCTGCCCCCTCCCTGTTGTCCTTCAGGAGGCGGGTGAAGACTTGGATGTGGAACGAAGCTTTCCCAGAATAGGCTGAAATTGTTTTTAGTTTGAAATGAGTGACCACGTTTACAGACTGAAGTGAATTTGGTTTAAATGGCAATGTGATTAGTATGTGTGTATTTTGGAATTTTATGTTTTTAAAATGTTGTTGTGACATGTTTTAAAATTGTATGGCATTGAATTTTGCTGTAAGCCGGTCAGAGTCCCTCTATGGAGGTGAGAAGGTCGGGGTAAATACATTTTAAATAAATAAATAAATAAATGCCAGACTTCCTGGTGAGTTTTTTAATGTGCTGTTCTAGAGCTTAATGTATGGTATAGCATCCATTGGGGATATATGTTTGGTGGGCATCCTGCCTTGAGTTAGCTTTGAATCGCATTGTAATTTCTGTAGAACTGCCCTGTGTAGAACTGCATTGTAATGATTGTGTAGTTATACCATGTAACTATGCAGGCAGACTAAGTAGCTCTGTAGGTTGGTAGAAATCAAAAGGTATCCTCATTCTGGTCCCTTCAGTGTTTATTTTGACATCACAAGAGCTTGAAATCATGTTGACGGCAGAATTCTACATATGTTTCAACTGAACTATGTTGTACTGTACAATGCGGGCTTGCTTCCTAGTAAGTGTTTTTAGGACTACAGCCCCTAAGACAATATTTTAAAAATAGAAATATTTTTAAAAATATGTATATCTTCCCTAGTTGACATATTAAGGCAGTGGTTCTCATCCATACATGTTGGTATCCCCAGAGGGTGCTGTAACAAAACTCCAGAAATCCCAGCCAGTTAACCAGTTTTTAGGATTTCTGGGAGTTGAAGACCAAAACATTTGGGGACCCACAGGTTGAGAACCACTGAACTAAGGAAATATAAAGTAGTTCACGATAACATCAGGCTGCACTTTCAGTATAACTCCACCTGGTGGCATAGAGGAGTTAGTTGACCAGGATGACAGAAAAGCTGCTTTCAATATTTGAAGGCTGAAAAAAAACCCCTTCACTCTTATCCAAAGAAAATATAATGTGTTATTTAGAAGCAAAATCACCTTTTACTGTCTCAACTCCTAATCCTTAGGATTTCCAGATTTTCTTATTTTTAAAGGGAAATGAAAAACTACTTTACTCACATAAAATCGAGAGAAAACTTTGCTCCGGTCATTTGTTTATCATTTTAAGTCTCTCTCTTTAAAATCCCAAGTGCTTACATTACATAATAATATTTGGCGGACAATCTTTTATTTGTTTTGGTTTCTTTAGATTTTTCAAAGTCTGCAATGATCTAAGAAAGAAAAAAATAAATAGAAGTCTAAGTTTGATATATGTTACTCTTTTGGAAAACCAGTGGGAAAATTAACTCCTGACGTTTTGCCCACATCTATAGCAGGTATCCTCAGAGGTTATGAAGTTTGTTGGAAACTAGGCAAGTGAGGTTTATATAGCTGTAGAATGTCCAGGGTGGGAGAGTGTTGTTCTTTCTTTACTGTCCTTTAATACTGGTAGCCAAATTTTGTTCATTTTTATGGTGTCCTCCTTTCTGTTGAAATTATCCACATGCTTGACCAACCTCACAACCTCTGAGGATGCCTGCCATAGATGTGGGTGAAAATGCTTCTGGAACATGGCCATACAGCCCAGAAAATGCACAGCAACCCAACTTACAAGTTCTTTTTAAATACAAAAATACAGAAAATTTCAAAAATATGATATAACTCTGCACGTGTATTTAAATCAGCTTGGTTTTGCCTGGTGCTTATTCTGTCATTGCTGTTCAGCTCTTCCATACCTCTTTCCTCAAACTCTTCTTCAACATCTTGACTGAATTGATTCATTGAATCAGGCTCTTTGATACACTCTTCACTGATTGACTCAAACTCTTGGATTGAATCTTAATTTACATGTTTTATTTTCCAGGCCTTTTTCTATAAATCCATCTCTTAGTAATGCTTTGGATAATTACCAACTACACTATTTCACTGATCCCTACAGCATGTAGCAACCACTTTGATCCTTAAAGCAAATATCAGTACTGAAACTGGAACATTTTGGGGTTTCACTAAGTGTTTAGCCATTTGGTTTAAGCATAGACAGTAGCGCTTTGAGGGCAAAAATTACTAATTTGAATTCTTTCTTTTTAAAAATTGGTGCCTTGTCTGATCATAATATCTCGGCCTTTAAAAACAAGAATGAATGACAGGCTTCTATTTAATCCAATCAAAATCATCGCATTAAAAAAAGAGACAAACAACTTACCTGTTCATTCTTGGTAAGTCTTGTTTTATTATGAATGTCAGATGTAACCAAGTTGAATCCATGTCTCTCAGACAGAATTCTTAACAGCAAAACCACAGTCCGGCTCCCACATTTTCCAACCCTGTTGTACACCACTTGGCTAGGGAATGGAAGTACCTAGGATTGAAAAAGAACACATTAGCCTTTCCATTTGAAAATCTTTATACCCATTAAATAATTCTGTGGAGTTCAAAGATGAGCAATTCAAAACTGCACATGTACCAGTTATCCAAACATACGTATAAACCAGGTATGGGCAAAACTGAAGCCTGGAGCTGGATGCGGCCCCATGGGATCTTTTCTCAGGCCCTCCTCTCCTCTTACCATCCTATTCTTCCTTCCTTCTCTCTTTCCTTCCACCTTCCTTCCTTCTTCCTTCCTTCCATCCGGCCATCCATCCATCCTTCTCTTCCTCCCTCCCTCCCTTCCTCTTTTCCTTCCTCCTTTCCTCCTGGGGGATGTTTAGCTGGGAGAAGAGAAGGTAGAGAGGGAATATGAGAACTATGTTTCAAGATTTAAAAGGATGCCCCATTGAGGCAGCCATGTATTCAAACGGCAAGGAAAGAGATTTGACTGAAAAGATTAGGAAGAACTTCCTGGAGAGTGGCATAGGCTGCCTTGGAGTATGCTGGAGCCTCCTTCTCTGGAGGTTTTTCCTCAGAGGCTGTCTGTTGGGAGTGCTTTGATTGTGCCTTCCTGCATGGCAGAGGGTTGGGATGGATGGCCCTTGGTAGTCTCTTTCAGCTCTAGGATTCTATGATTCTATATCAGGAGAGCGCAATATAAGGTCTAATAGATACACTTTTTCTCTCCCATCCACATCTCATCCTGACCAAGGCTAATCCTTTTGGGATCCAAAGAGTTCCTGTCTTTCCTTCACTTTCTGCCTCCCAAAGAAAAGAGGAGGAAAGCGCAGGGAGGGGGCTTGAGAAGAACCCCTTCCCTCCCGGCCCAACCACCTCGCTCCAGCCCGCCATGCGGCCCCCAAGTTACAAAGTTTGCTCATGCCTGATATAAACGCACTACCAGAAAATATTCCCTCCTCCTGAAAGTCCATAATAGATGTTATTTTATGTTATTATTTAGACGATGGCAAGACTAAGAGTTACTTTGGAACCAAGTTCAAGCCATTCAGCAATGGAATATAGCTTTATGTGAAAAATTGATATAGATGAGATGAGACAACAGGGAAGGAAGGATGAAATTATGTCATTAAAACATGCTTTTCATCCATTATATTTGCCAACAAATAATCTTATTACCCTCCTTCTGAAACTTGAAAAAAATCTGGACATTTCCTTTTGACAACATGACACAAACGAACCCACGCAGAATTTCTTTTTCCTTTGACTAGGCACTGAACAATAAAACAAATGTATTATAATCTCAGGTCTAACTGCATGACTATTTGTTGAATGTTGCTTATTACAATTTATAAAACTGTAAGCATGTACTGTATAACATTGTCAAATGAAATCAACTTCACACATTCAGCTTCCCAAACTGAATGTCAGCTTATTAAAACACACAAATATGTGAGTCAGGAGAATCCAATACAGTATTACGGAGTTTCAAAATACACAGCTGGTATGTTTTCAAATGGCTGTATTATTGTGACATATTACCTTTTTTCCCAAGGAGGGCAGATCTTTGAAATAAATACATTCCATTGAATACAATACGAGATTAGGCAGGGGAGCAAAATGCTTTTGTCTGCATGCAGTTTTTATGAGAAGTGCTTACTTCACTGAAGCAGTCTTTCTGCATGTGCCTACCATTTTAAATCACATTCATCGAGTCTTTAGACAACAGACTGAGAAGTTAATAAGATTTTTCACACAGAAAAATGGCTTTTGGAAAATAATACCTTTCATTTACTTTTCGTTTTAATTTTTAATACTTGAATTAATATTGCCTTATTTGTATCCACCATCTGATACTGAAAGCCAAGAAGGTGTATCTGAATTATAGCCTGTGAATAGCTATAGGAAACATTATTTATTCATGAATAATATATTGCTTATTTGAAAGTACAATTTTTTTGGATGCAAAATTTCATAATATACTAGTGGAATTTATTTTGTTTCTTCCTTTACCATGTGATTGCAATATATGAATTATGGGAGGAAAAGGAAGACAAGTAAATGCTTTCATAAAGTACTTAATGGTGTTTTAATCATCTGATAATAAAGATGCATCTTTTTGGGAGTCATGTTCCAAATCTATTATTTCTATCTTGGAAAGGTCTTCTCTCTCTCTCACTTTAGATGTATCTGCAGTGTAACAATTATTTCACATTTTATCTTGAAAATATTAACAAGGTGGCATAGTGGGTTAAATCGTTGAGCTGCAGAACTTGCTGACTAAAAGGTTGGTGGTTCGAATCTGGGGAGTGGGGTGAGCTCCTGCTGTTAGGCCCAGCTTATGGCAACGTAGCAGTTCGAAAACATGAAAATGTGATTAGATCAATATGTACTGCTTCTGTGGGAAGGTAACGGCCACATGACCTTGGAGGTGTCTATGGACAATGCTGGCTCTTTGGCTTAGAAATGGAGATGAGCACCAACCCCCAGAGTCGGACACGACTAGACTTAATGTCAAGGGAAACCTTTACTTTTACTTACTAACAAATATTTATTAATTGTTTCCCTATAATTGCCAGCAATAAAATGACCTTTGCGAGAGGAGGGTTGTTAAGTTTCAAATAGTAGTGTAAAGCAAGTAGGTTTTCCAATGGATGAATGGCAATTTAAGTTGTGGAATATTAAATCCAAACAAATCCAGAATGACAGATGGAAGATGTTGCCAGTCTTTTTTCCATGAATGTTAGTTAAAATAGAACACAGTTTAGGATTTAGACATAATATTAAACAGCGGTTAATAAAAAATAAAGCAAGAGCTTCTGCTTCTGCCAGACATGTGGGAGGATGCCAGTTCATTATAAATGAATGCAAGCAATGTATTTATTCTGGCCAACTAAATAACCACAAAGCAGTGGAATAGCTTTTGAATTTCACAATCCTCATCCTGAGGTTCAGTATTAAAACATAGGGGGAGGAAAGGAAGCTATTTTCTAATAGAGATCTCAGAAGAAGCTCTGTTTGTAATATGTTGCCTCTATAAGATAATGCTCACAGTTTAATTACATTTTTGTTGGTCCCAATTTTGGTATTTGCCTACAAGAAATTTTCAATATCCAACTGTTGGCCAGCCCAACAGGAAGCTCTTTCCAAACTCATTAGGCATGTGTGCCCAGGATGAATAATTTAAGGTTGAACTAAAGCATCGGATGCTTTTGGGATTTAAAAACATTCAATTGAATTTAATGGAGGACATGACAGTCCTTTCTTTCTTGTTGATACTGAGACGGATATTTAGAAATACAGGATTGTGCAATTAAGCAAAATTCAGAAATGTCTAGGTATATACTTTGGGGTGTTCCTTGCCTAAGAATATCCTGTGAAAAATGTATGAGGTCATCATAAGTCAACTGGCAACATACACATGGAAAATCCAAATACAATGTACAATTGTATGCTATTTTGGCTTTTTCTGAACTGATCTAAATTCTAGGATTATCTATTGAAGCAAATGATCAATTTAGGTTGTTTGCCAATCAACAATTTCACTGGTATTTAAAAGCTTCTAAGTTTGGGCCCATTATTATACTAATATTGAAAGGGGTTTGTATGGACAGCATTTTTTAAATATTTAGCATTTTCAGATGCACAGTTAAGGTAAAGGTTTCCCCTGACATTAAATCTAGTCTACTCCAACTCTGTGGGGTTGTGTTCATCTCAATTTCTAAGTCTGAAGAGCTGGCATTGTCCATAGACACCTCCTAGGTCATATGGCCAGCATGACTGAATGGAGCGCCATTACCTTCCCATAGAAGTGGTACCTATTGATCTACTCACATTTGCATGTTTTCGAAATGCTAGGTTGGCAGAAGCTGAGCCTAATAGTGGGAGTTCACCCTGCTCCCTGGATTTGAACCACCAACCTTTTGGACAGCAAGTTCAACAGCTCAGCGGTTTGACCCATTGCACCATCAGCGGTTTAACCTGCTGCACTTTCAGATGCATATATTCTTTCAAATTATATTGTGATATGGAATGTAATGGAGGCTCGATGCTGTTGTATCCTGTGTGCTTTCACTGTTGCAAGCTTGGAAAGATAATCTGTATGAATAAATGGTACAAAGACTATAACTGGCTAGAAGATTTAACTGTTGCTACAAATGAATGCATACTATAGGTGTCAACTTCAAAAAAATACTATCTTCACAACAATAATCAACTATGCATAAGCAGTTCCCAAGTTAAAGGCATCCAGCTTATATACGAATCATAGTTAAAAACAGGGCTGAGACAACAGGAAGCAGGAGGAATCTACACTTTGGAAGGGAAATTCACTCCTGGAAAAGTTATAATGGAAAAAAGGTATTTCCACTGAAGATTTCTCATTGCTTCAATGACAACCCAAGATTTTCAAAGTTCAATTGTCACAGGGACAGAAAGTGAGGTGAAATCTTATGAATAGGGACACAGACAGCAAAACAATTATTATAGGAATGTTAACCCTTCCCTATGCAATCCAAAACTAATGATATATCTATCCATCTATCCATCTACCTATGGATGAACTTACACTTAAAAATGTATCTGTTTTGGCTTACATACAAATTAAACTTCTCTCAAAGATCATAAAGAAACTCTTTGGATTTCATAAGTGTGAAATCTTGGCTCTGCCTTCTCCTCTCTTCTGCTTTAGTTCCCCCTGTTTAAAGGTTTTCCCAATAGTGTAGTTACCTTCCCTTGTAGTATTTTTTGGGTGGAGCTTAAAACACCCATCAAAGGCCAGCCTTAGTTGGTCTATTCCTTTTCCTGTATAGAGCTCCCTCACTTTTTTTACAGTCAATAGAGGCTTGAATATTGTCTGGAATCCTAAGCCAAGCAATCCAAACAGGCATTCTTAGCACCTGCTGCTGCATTTAGCAGTATTTTATACCACCAGTCCAAAGGGCAACAGAAGCTTTTGGGCAGCTTAAGCTTCACAAGAAAGAAGATTAAGGCAGTATAAAACCATCGCTTGGCACCTGAGGCAAGAGAGACTTTCAAAGACCCCAGAGGGATGTCTGCAGCCAACAAAATCTCCCCTTGCCATGCATTGTTTTAATTTACCTTATGATAGTCCTGGGTGGAATTAACCCTTCATTCATCTTGTTTCAGTAAACTCATTTGATTATCTTTTCACCTTGCTAAAGTGCCTCTGTCTGCTAAAGGTCTTAATCTTAACAGAAGGTATCAGATAGCCCCCGAGTAAAGCCAGAAAATAGACTTTACCAAAGGCTCGAGCATGGCATCACAATAAGCCAGCTACAAATCTATATAAAAGCAGCGACATCTAAATGTGCTTTACCAACTTATTTCAAGAATGCCACGAGGCGGCTTAATACAATCAAGATGCACACTGCATGCACAATATTCCCTTCATCAAGCAAGCTCTATTTTTAAAGCGATAAAATTAGTCTCATGTGACTACTTTTTGAGAAACATATGCTATCTCTTATTAATCACATCACTCTTCTGTACGTGCAGACAAATTGTTTATTGATCTACTGTAAACATTTCCCGATACTGATGTCAAATCAAAATCTTGATAGTTTCTTAGGTCCACTCTCCCCCAAAGAGAAGAAGAAACAGACACTAATTGACTCTGGGGCTGCAACTGAATACTTAATTAGGATATTTTCTTGCTGATTTGTCCCTTCTTCCATTTTCCATGCATGCTTCCTTTAAATCTTTGCTTATCTTGAAAGCTCCTGAAGTAGATATAGCCACATTTCTTCAGGCATGTCCGCATTTTATTTACTATTAGATTTGTGCTTTTCATGTATAATTTTTAAGAAACTTCTGTGTATTACAAACTTCTAAAACATCTTGTTGTTGTTGCTGTTGTTGTTTCTTCCCTACCCCTGCCTATAGATTGATGCTCTACATGGATACGTAGTAAAACAAAGGACACATAACACAGTTAAAAACATAAACGCCAATTAAAAAGAGAATAACATCATTTCAAATGTCATACATATTGACAACAAATAATTCCTGATTTTAAAATTCATAGTTTATAAGACATCTAAACTGGCCTGCTTGAAAAAGTGTTCTTTGATGCTATTTTAAACTCTGACAATATCCAGAAGTCAAACCTCTTTTGGAGGGCCTATCAACAATCTGGGGACGATGAAAGTACTCTAGTTAACAGCTTTCAGGCAAATCTGACTGACTGGCCCTAACTGTATTGTGTGGATTATATTCCTATTGGTACCCTGACCCTAAACATGCAGGACCTTAATGTTGACAGCCAATACTTTGTAATGGGCAGCCAGTGGAGTGATTTTACTGTAGATACAATATGATCCATCTGTAAGCAATCTGCCTGCCATATTTTTGGACTAGCTGAAGTTTTCAAACTTGGAATAGATGCGGCCCAATATACAGCACATCACAGAAGTCCAGCCTTGATGTTTCCAGCGAGTCTATTATCATCTTTAAATTTTCAGGTCTGGGAAGCATCAGTCAAAGCTGATTGTAAGCACGCTTGGCTATCTTATCTATCTTGACTGTCAACTATGAACAACAGATCCAGAAGTGCTCACCAAAATGTGAACACCACCCAGGACTTGCTGACACACCTCCAACCCAATATCAGAATCATTAGCAGTAAACATCTAGTTCTTGTTTGGGATCAATTTCAGTATTTTTCCCCCCTCATCCATTCCATTACTTCCTCCAGGCTTTCATTCAGAGAAGGCACAGTATTTTCAGCTGCTGATATTTTGAAGGCATTAAAAAGTATATTTGGCTATCATTGTCATGCTGATAACATCATGCCCTAAGCTTCTGGTTTTTCTTTAACCCTTAGTGGTTATTGTTTGCCCTGTTTTGTCCTTTGTTTGCTAGAGTTAGCAGGTTCCCAGTGTCCTTTCACTGGTGCAGATTGTGTGTCAATATCATGGAGTATGCTACATGGTTAAATATCTTTTATAGAAATATGCATATTTTTAGAATTTTTACAATGATTTTGTGTTTTAATTATGATGTAACCCACCTCGAGCCATGAAGAGAAGCAGGTAAGAAATTATTATTATTATTTCTTTTTGTGCGGAAAACTCACACTGCTTATCAATGACCATGATATTGGTTTATCCTACCCCAATTTGTAGGACAGTTCATCAAGGATCAATAATTTCCTGGGTTTGTTGTTTGAAAATGTAAGTAAAACTGCCTATTACCTGACAAGCCACAACTTGGGAATAATTCAGATTATTATTTAGTATTTTGTCAGACATGACTGACCAGAAACTTACAAGAACATTACAGGCAAAACAAAATAGATTTATATTATGGTAATGTTAGACAATTTTGAACAAGGCCCTCTCTCAAAAGAATGAGCTAGTTTGGACATATCTGTACAAAGGCTTTGCATTATTGATTGTGTCTCAGGCAAGCACTGTCCCCCTGTCCCCCAAAAAGCAAAGTGCATTAGGTATTAAAATAAAATATATATTTCTTAGAATACACCAGACATTACTGTGGTTGAACAGAAACAGTGAAAAAAATATTGAAACCAACAATATTCCTACAATATTTTTATTGAGCACAAACATAAGAGGAGCCTTGATTTGCGGTCTTTCTCTCAAGCTTACAAAACTTGGGCTTTTCGTCAAAGCTTTTAATTTGTGATTTATTGTTGATATGTTTGCTGTTTTATTGCCGTGTAAGTCACTCAGAGCACTCCGGTGGAGAGGGACTCATCAAATAATAAATTGAAATGAAATGAAATAAGCCCAAAAAGATTTCTAACCCAGTGTGTTTTGCCTACAGGAGTCAATGAGATGCCACAGGGAAGATTATGAGCAGGACATGAAAACAACAGCATCATGAAACCACATGAAGCTATAATTGATAGTAGGACATGCAAACAATGGCATCATCCAGTTCATGTTCCTTGGCAGCATGAAACCATGTGAAGTTATCATAGATAAGGATCTTCCATGAATTTGCCTAATTTCCTTTTTAACGTTTTCATATTGATCATTGTGAACTTATTCTGTAATTGTGAATTCCATACTTTCAAGTATGCCATTTTAAAAGTACCTCCATCTGACTGTTCTGAATGAAAGAAACACCTCTTCACTTTGAAGCCATTAGATCTGGTTTAAAATTCCCTCCTTAATATTGTTAGTAATGTGCTAAATAAGAACCAGCATGTTGCAGTGGTATGATTGGAGACCACATTCCCAGTCTGTCATGGAAACTCACTGGGTAACCAAGCAAGAAAGCGCAAACCCTCTTTGAACAAATCCTGCTAAGTAAACCTTGTGGTACGTTCATAAGATTTACTTCGCAGATGAAGATGACCTGAAGACTTACAACAACATATATGCTAAATGAAAAACAAATGCTGTGAATCACATAATGGGCTGCACGAGACTTTAGCAAATGGAAATTTTAAAGGACCTTTGGATCAGTTCCTGCCAGTAATTGATTTTTTTTAATGTACAGGACTGACAAGTTGCTACTAAGGAGAGGATCTGTCTCGCTCTGGGAATGCATGGAGCTGACTCACTGCCTCACACACTTTTCTAGATTTGCACTTTAAAATGTAAAACCAAGCTTTGGAAGTTAAGGCCTGCAATTATACATAGTTTGTACATTGTACTTAAAAGCTTAAACTGAGCTTGAACTGAAAGCACTTGAATTAACTTGAAAAGAGGGGAGGAAACACAAAACTTTGAAAATAGATCAAAAGGAAGCCAATATTAGTTTTGTTTTTGTTATATTATAAGCTTCATTCAATAACAGGAAACAATTATGCAAACCAAATTCTCAAAGATCTTTGCTCATGCCAGCAGCAGGGAAACAAACAGAGTTCAGGCTCCAGAGTGCTTTGAGGATCAAACCTGAATGTTTTCAGGATTTTTGCTTTCTACTAGAAGCAAGCTTATTTAGAAAAACAAGTACATACAATGTTCAGTTATAAATTCAGTTCTTCTGCATACCAAGAAAAAACAAAGACAAAATATAAGTACAAGAATATCAAGTACATTTAAATATTGATTTCATGTCCTTCCAGTGGCAAGACACACTCTTGGCACTCTCCGCAGATGTGGAATATAAATAGCATTGTTTTCAAATGAGGCAAACAACCCACTTTTCCCATGCCCCTTTCCCAATTGATGCTGCTGCCCATGCACAAATAGGATTAAGACAAGTGAGTTTTCAAAAGAGAAACATTACAAGCTTGCAGGCATGCAAAGTAACTTATAATGAACTTTGCCAGGTCAATTTCCATAGAGGTTTCTCAGACACACTACTACATTCCTATATGCTTAACACAAAGAGAATCAGAATTTTTTTACACCCCTAATGTAATTAGAATTGTAACGTAAGTCGTAATAAAACAGAAAAACACTGGCTTGAGGAAATGATGCAACTGTCATCAATGATAAATCAATTGCCCCTGTAGGGATTGCTACAGCTGATAATTGCTAATATAATTTTTCTGTGTGTCACAGATTTTTTCAACTGTAAAGAACAGAATGACAAGTAGGATTTAGATACTTTATTTTGTTTATGCAAATAATCATTCTATGCCAATCTCATTCACAATTAAACAGCTAAAGGAAAGACACAGGAGAATATGGGAAGCCAAACGATTCTTCAAAGAACAAGGATTTAGTAGCTTAACATTACTGGTATATTTATATACTGCATCTATACTGTGTGATCACTGAAAAAAAATTTAAATACTCATTACAAAATTAGGAGGTGGTGGAAAATCTTGTTCTTAAATGTTTCCAAAATTGGACGGGGTCTGTATCGTAACTATAACGAGTTAAGTACTTTTCATTAAGTAATTAATTGTGCTAATGGGGAAACTTCAGGGGCACCTTTCTCCCTGATTGCTAGAGGGAGAACACATTTACCACTGTTATAGAACACATTTACCACTGTTAGCCCATCAAGTTTCAGAATGCTTCACTTATCCATTAATTTTTGAAAAATATTCAAAGTTTTGACAAACAACTTAAAAAAATAATACAAGTATTTCTTTGAATTTTCTATATAATGACACAAGATAATGGGGAATCAAACCCCCACCAAGTTTCAGAAATATTCATACATCTATTGATTTGGGGGAATTTTTAAACATTTTGACAAACGTTTTTTAAAAGCCACATTGAGTGTCTCTACTAGTATCCAATAGAACTCCAATTTAGGGATTTCTTCCCAGCCCAGCACTGATTTACTTACTAGTATTGAAGTATAAGTCAGTCCTCCCATTTCAGATACAACAATTTGTTGCTAGGAGGGAAAAATCTCTCCCCTATTCTAATTAGGGCTATCTGATGCTGAGCAGAATTCTGGGAAATGTAGTTTAGGGCAGAGTCTTTTGAATTCAACTCAATGGTATGCCTCTGCTAGAAGATGGCTATAGAGTTGTGTAAGAGTATTGAGTGATGTACAGAAAGAATAATATTTTTAAATTTGTATCCTACCACCATCTTCCCGAAGGAACTAGGGGAAGCTAACAAAGCACTCCCAAGTGCCGCACATAACATAAAAAACAATTACATACATGTCAAAGCAATAAAAACATGAGCGGATATCCATAAAATATCACATAAAATATCAAATTCAAAAAATGCAGTAATAACTACAGATGAAACTAATTGTTTTTAATTTAACAAACCCGGTGCCGAAGTAAAGCCGCCAAGGCCTCAGGCTAACCCTTAAAATCTACACAAGATCAAAGGCTTGTTTAAAAAGTCATATTTTTACACTGGATCGGAAAGTTTGAAGAGAGGGGGCTGACTTAATCTCTCTAGGGAGGGTATTTCAGAGCTGGGGGGTCACCACCGGGAAGGCCCCCCCTCTCTCGTCTCCACCAACCATATTTGAGATGGTGGTGGGACCAAGAGAAGGACCTCCTTGGCAGATCTCAGAGCCCAGTTCATAGAAAGAGATGCGGTCACAAAGATAGGTTGGACCCGAAGCATATAAGCCTTTGTAGGTCATAACCTGCACTTTGAATTGGGCCCAGAAGCTTGTGGGAAGCCAGTGGAGCTGCTTTAATAGGAGCGTGGTATGTTCCCTATAGCTAGGCTTTTTCTAGGTCCTCCAGTGTGATGTTGTGGTATACTTCTGCCACAAGTCATTAATTCAATAGGGTTCACTATTATCCATGAATGCCAATAACCATTATAAGTCAGGGAATGTATTCCCCATTTATACAGAGGTGATACTGTCCATTACAACACACTATTGTATATATGTGTAACTTGCAGTTCATCTGGAAAAACCTTTCTCTGTCACAAAACAATGTTCATTATATAAAAAAGAGTACTACATACAAGACTTTCACCCTTCAATCGCTAGGATGTCACCTCCACAACACACATAGGGTAAAATTCAGTGGTGTCAATGTGCTGATGGAATTATATTTACCATATTCTGGCAATCCTGAAAATAGGACCACTTCCTAACTGATCATTCCCAGAAAAGCACTGGGTAGTATTCTAGAAACATCCCAAGCATTTGATTTTATCTGTAACTCTGAGTGTCAATATTCCGTTGTCTGTTGACTATTTCCCCACATTTAACCTTGACAGCTTTTTGCTAAATAATAGCTCCCATTTTGCTTGTCAGATCTCAACTAGCTATTGTGTCTCTTATCATTGTGTCTATTTTCAACATCCATTAGAAGTGACATCTCATCATCAAAGCAAAGATCTTCCTCGTTTTTAAGTATTGTTCTTCTGTGAGGGAATGTTATGTTCATACTCACTATCACCTTGTTCTGTCTTGTTCCTATTTATCTAAAAAGTATAAGAAATTATCTGAAACCTCTTTCAGCCTGTATCAGCGCAAAAAAAACTTAATGAAAAGAGCAATGCTGGTTGTAATTACAATAAAGAAAAAAAAAAGTGGAAATCTCACCTAGTGTGATTTTACTGCCACTTTGGGAATTTCCAAGCCCTTCTAAGCAAAACTTCTCCACAGTTTAAACACATTTCAAAGTTCTGTAAGAAATACAGCTGGAATACATGAAGCAGTATTATATGAAGTGTTCCTATAGGAAATGGTCACTTTGGGAGGGCTATGCAATGATTTGGACAACCACTCTAATGAGATTCAGTCATCATGGCCAATGGCCATGGTCTATGCAAGTTGTAGACCTCTAACGTAATGTCTCAAGAACTTTCTATATCCAACACTCTACACGTGGTAAAATCAGTGTCATTTTAGAAACGCTCTCCAATTCTGAGGGTCTCACTTTTAATAAAACCTCTTTCAAACTCTGTAAATACTACCCGCCTTTGGACACTTGTTTCACAAGAGAAGTAGCCTTTATTAAACACTGGCTGCTTTCATCTATCTAGTTCAGCCTATACATCCTTGTTTGCATCTAGCATTCTAATAAGTACCACTTGGACAAAATTGTAATCAGCTTGATCTGAAATTGCTTCCCAAATCCACTCAATCCTCTTTGCAATTATTTTGTTTCCTTTAAAGCATCCTGTAATTCCCAGTTATGTGCTATGCGCATTTTAAAAGCTAAGGAACCCAGCAGACCAGCAACAGATAAATGAGAAAAGAATACAAAATATATCACAAAGAAATCCCAGGAATTTTGAGAAAGTACACCCTCCAACTAAACTAAATGTGTAAGCCTAATAGAGAATGAACAATGATGAGCAGCTATTTATGAATCCTTTAAAATGTCAAATATTGATTGCAAATATTTAACTGATTTTTATATTACTCAAAACATGGACAGAAGATCCACAATTTATATCAGTTATCTATGGCTGTAAATTATCACCTCCTCTTTCCTAGTCAAATTAAATACTTGGGAGATTCAGCTCTTCACCTCCAGCTATGGAGGCATGTACACATCAGATAGGTTCCTGCTGCTTCAGAAATGCCTCCTATGAGGAGTAAGAAGTGAGATGGAGCCATATAACAAGTTCTTGGTGTGTGCCATGGAGCTCGAGAGAGAAATGGAGTCTGTCTCTCTCGTGCATAATAAAGTGTGGGACTCTGCTATGACTCCTCTGTAATGCCAGAAAAACTTACAGAGACGAGAAGTAGTCTACTGGGTGATAGGCTGGTGGTGATTGGATAAAAAGTTATGGAAACGCTAATGTCACTCATCCCTAACTACTGAAAACACTTATCCCCAATATTATTTAAAATCATATTATAAAATATAGCAATACTATATTATCCTGAAGACCTGGTGAACAGTTTGACCTAACATGAACACATTTATTCCTTCTATATAAGGAAGTTCCACTATTATTGAGTTAAGCCACTTTATCTTTCCTGGAAAAGGCAAATAGTTGGTTTGGTTTATTGAGATCATGATTAATTGAAACCATTTCTACCCATTCTTCTAATCCCACAAATATTTCAACAAACCTTTAGACTTTACAGAAAAGATACTCAAAACCCCCTTTGACCTGATATATGGTTCAATAGCCATTAGCAGCCAGACTAAGCATAGCGGCGGAAATCTTTATGGCTTTCACAGACAATCAGCTCCACATGATCCCACACTGGAATCTCAGAATAGCTTATTCAAACTGTGAAGATCAAAGTAACAGCGCACTAATTTTCCTGGGTAGATGTATCAGCCCTAAACATCACGGTAGACAACAGAAACATTTGGTGAAAACATCTCTAGTGTTTTATGTTGCGTTGTTTTGTTTGTTTGTTTAAACATCAAGACTATTCTAACAATTATTATAATAATTTCTTATTTATTACCCTCTTCTCCTTTCAGCTCAAGATGGGGCACAACATTGTGAAATACATCTCTAAAATAACATATTAAAACAAAGTTAAAATGCAAGCATTACAAGCATATGTTTAAACATACACACATCATCATTACTATTATTAGAATCATAGAATTGGAAGAGACTTCGTGGGCCATCCGGTCCAACTCCCTGCCAAGAAGCAGGAAAATCACATTCAAAGCACCCCTAACGCCCCCTCATATTAATATGAATCTGCACTGCCATATAATCCACATCTAGTGGATAGAATTCTTAGGGGGAAAAGTAAGGTTTTCATACACTGGACTGTCTGTAATTGATGTGCTAAGTTCAACCTCCACATCTGTGGGGAGAAGCATTCCTGGATGTATCACAGAAACACAAAATCATAGATAACGGTAAACTCTATTGAAACCAACAATTTATGGCAAAGCAAACCATAGACTTGCACTGGAGGGCCTAGAAAATGCCTAGAAAGAACAGCTTTCTAGCATTTCTAGATCTCCAGTGCAACTTCTGAGTTGCACTGAGATAAGAGCATACTACAGAACTACATAGGAGAACAATTAAAATGCCTAAAGCGAACTTTTAGTTTACATTGATAATATGGCTATTGGTCTCATGGCCTCCACATGCCAAAGACATGTTTTAAAAATGAATTAGTCTTTTTATTAAATTGTATGTATTTTGCCTACTGTGTCTGTCTATGTTCTAACAAATCTATTAAGTACATGAGTATCTTTGAGGGTTAAATTTGCCTGATGCTATATGGGGATTATATTCCCAGGAGCAGAAGAGATATCAAAATCTTGGCTATGTGGTTTTAATTTATATTTAATCCATACAATTGATGGTCTTAATTGTATCAGTTTTGTACTCAATTTTAAACATATTTTACTAAGCCTACAATGTCTCTTCATGTTTTAATTATATCCTTTGTTCTATCCCAACATGGCTTGTTTATTATTCTAAACTTTTGATCCTTGATTTATAGTACTGTCCTTGTTGGCACAAAGAAGCTATGAGTACTAAAGCAGAAATAACACATTGAGCCAATTAAAACACAAGTACTGTTTAGAACAGGTCTACAGAAACTACAGCCCTCCAAGTGTTTTGAACTTCAGCTCCCAGAATTCCTCTCCATTGGACAAGCTGGGAGTTGGGGTCCCAAACATCCGGAGGGCCACAGGTTGTGCAGCCTGATTTAGAGCAAGAATGTGCAACTCATAATTCCAGTGAGGCCACACATCTGATGCTTCTTCTCTAAGATCATTAACACATTTGTCTGATGACGAAACCAGTGGAGCTTCAAAGGTTTGCATCACGTATTTTATGCATTTTGGTTGGTCCAACAGAGATATTGTTTTGTAGATTTGGGATATTGTATTTTGCTGTATGGCAACAAGGCTATCTCTAGATACGTTTGAAACAATCAAAGACAGCAAGGAGATGACTTCCACACAGGCCCCATCTACACATGCTGTAAAACCCAGAATGATGTGAATTATAAGGGGGAGGGGTGGCTAGAAAATGCACACCCCTAATGTGCACTCCAACATGCAACTACATGAAAAAAAAGTGCTAAAAAGGTAAGGCAAAAATCCGAAATCAGCTAAAGATGCACTTCAGGTTACCAGTGTATGATTACCCGCAGGAATATGTGTAGCACTTATGTAAACAGCGCCATCTCTGGGGAAATTTGGATGTGGGGACCAGATGTGGAGCTCTAAGGAAGGTAAATGAACAGCTTTCCCCTCCCTCTCTGAGACGAAGTTGCATTCCACTTTTTGTTTTTGAGTTGGAAGATGAGCTGTAGTGCTGATTCTCATTCAAAGGGCTGCTGCAGTTCAGCGCATTTCTCCAAATGGAGTTTAAAAAAGCCATTCTATTGGACTGATTTGATATGACGGAAGCTTTGTGGATGCTGCAAGAGCTTTTTCATGGTTCCTGGATGTGGAGAATCTCCAGAGAGAAAATTGATTTATTTAATCCACTCTCTGATCTGGATTATGTGGCTGTATAGAAGCAGTCTCAGACGGATATTTAAAGAGAAGCAGAGTTATTCCATTAAACAAAATGTACCTCAATCTACATATAAACATTTTCAAAGTTCTAAATGTTTTCAACGATAAATCAGAGATGTCAATGGTCATAGATATAAATGAGACACAACACCTTTAATCACACATAAAAGCTACATTTTGACTTCCAGATAATTTTTGACAGATTTCCACTGTGATGATATTTGCAAGTACATTTGTTTTATCTGTTTCTTCCCCGTTCTGACTTCTTCCTATGATGACTGACTACTGACTCTGATAAGGGTCTTCACATGACAAAAATATATTTGTAAATGAATTGTATTATTAAAACCAAGATGCAGAGCATTTACATACACAGATGGAAGAAGCTCTTTCCTAATGGGGAATGTATATTTCAGGGGAGGATAGAGTTGTTAGGAGAAGATTTGGCTCCGCTTTAAATAAAAAGTCAGCTCACCTTACGAGGGGATGGCCCATGGTCATCCAAGTAAGTGGAATTTCCTAGAAAAAAAGAAACAATGCAACATATCAGACAAAAGCAAACACATCATAAGCAACATTCATATGCTTCGTTGAAGAGATATTTACATAGCCTTTAGTTTTCAAAAAGAGAATAGTAGGGACTATGGTGGAAAATAATAGCAAAAGTGCTTTCACACCTGTTCACTCTATGTCAGTTGTTCCCAACCTTTTTTTTAACCAGGGACCACTTGATGAGGGACCACTTGACCAGGGACTACTTTGACCAGGGACCACTCTCCAACAGTAGTACCATAAGGGTTACAAATCAGATTTTGGTCAACTTTAAATTTGGTTTGGTTATTTGGGGTGCTGATTCAGAAAACTGCACTGGATAGACCACATCAGCTCTAGTTTCTGATACAGAACGTAGTCACCATCTGCTTGCCCACAGAAAATCATATTTAATAATCCAGAGCTAAGGACTTTATTTTAGGTCTCACGGCCTACAGGTTAAGAACCACTGCTCTATGTTATATACTTGTCTTCAATTCAACCTCATGAATAAGTCGAGGGCAGATGTTGGTGACAAAATTGTGGATTTTGTTATAGCCTATGGATAAGTTGGGAGTCATTTCACAGAGATAGAAAAACATCAGAGATATATTTCATGACAACTACTTCTGATTGCTCCTTGTCACCATTTTCCCTTCCAGGCTATCAAAAAGACCAGAATAGACAAAGTTTACACTAACCCATGGACAAGTCTACCCAGGCTTTTGGGCAGATTTTAAACTAAAATTTCTATATTAATATATGAGTATATACAATTACTGTCTGTATGCAAACAAACACCAGCAATTAATAATCTACAGTAGCAGTTGGTATCATCATTATCCGTACCCAGTCTTGGACTCAATCCATTTTACCAAAGTTAAAACAGATTCTGTTAAAATATTTGCATCATGTGTAAATGTGTTGGAGGTGTGTATTCAAGTTGCTTGCTGATTTTTGATGGCCCCATGGCTTTAATGAGGTTTCCTCAGGCAAGGAATATTCAGAAGTCATTTTGCCCATTTCTTCCTCTGAAATATAGCTAAAGCATCTGGCATTCAATGCTGGTCTCCCATCCAAGTACTATCTAGATCTGACCTTGTTTAGTTTTCAAGATCAGATGGGATCTGGAGCCTTCAGGGAACTTTGGCCATTTACATAATTAAAACATTTTCAAAAATATAATTAAGCTATCAATAAAATTGAATGCAATTGAAAGCATTACCACTGGAAAGAAGACCAACATATGTAATCAACACAGGACATGAACAGCTCTTTTGCCCCAAGCCATCAGCTCTCATACCTCTGCTATAATGAAAAAAATCATCTGTCTATGAAAAGATAGCAAGGACAGTGTTAATCTAGTCTAGAAAAGTAGTTTCAGAACCTGGAAGTAATTACTGAAAAGGTCCTTTCCCATGTTTCCACAAGATGTACCTATGAGGATGGTGGGACAGAAAGGATTTCCACAGAATCTCTAAAGACACTGACAAGCTCATATATAAACATAAGAGTATTTCAGCTATCCTGGCCCTGAACTGTATAGGACTTTGCAGAGCACAACTAGTGCTTTTGAGTTGTGCTTGGAAATAGACTGGCAACTAGCAAAGCTATTGTAACAGAGGACTTCTATACTTTCTGTAGCCAGACCTTGTTAACAATCTATCTGAACGACTTTGAACCAGATGATGTTTCCAAACATTTTCAAAGGCATGTAGAGAGCATTGCAGTAGAGTAAGACTCCTATAACCACAGAAATCACACCTGTGGTTTCATTTAACAACATCCAGGGGACAAATGATCTCTCTAAAAAATTACTAGGTCCAAGTGATTCCATATTATACTTTTACAGAAGGTATTATAAACTTATGTTGGAGGGCCTAGTGAATTCCTGGAGAAGATACTTCTCTAGGAATCTCAAAGGGCCATCCAGACAGTACCTTTCTTGTAGTATCTGGACAGTCTTTAAAGATACCATGAAAACCAGGAAACTCGTGGTTTGTAGCAAATTAATTAGATAGTGGGTTTATACCACTCCTTCTTGGAAGGCACAGGATAAACCCACTATTTCTGGTTCTATTTCTGGTTCAGACAGTATTCCCAGAGTTTACCAGGCTAAATAAGCTAGATCTCCCGGTGCATAGAAATGATGCGCCAAGAGTTGGGGGAGGAGTGAGGAAAATCGCTCCCCCCATCCTGGTGCTTCATTCCTACGCACCGGGAGAGCTGGTCAGAGCCTGTAATCGAGGCCGTGTAAGTTTTCATTACTTTTCTAAGGGGTTTGGGGTCTTCGGGGGATCGGGGTAGGGTCTCCAGGTGTTCTCTTGGGGTAGTCCCAGGAGAACACCTGGACACCCACCCCAGAAAGTGTGCATTTTCTAGGTTGGGTGTGAATAGGCCCCCAGGAAAATCTGTGTTTTTAAAACACAGATTCTCCTGGGATAAAGGCCTGTCTGGATCTGCCCTAAGTCTTCCAGCACAATTCTAGGACATGCTGGGACAGAAATAAAATAATGTATTATTGCTTGGTATAGCTGTGGTTATGGCTGGAAGCATATCCCCTGCAGATATGGGGAGTCTTACTATAATCCAAATGGGATATAATTAAGCAACGAATCAGGATGGCCATATCTTACATCTCTAGGGATGGGTGACACTGGCACACAAGAATTAACTGTGTGAATTCACTCCTGGCCACTGCTGAAACCTGAAGCTAAAAAGAAGTGTAATTCTATCCATTATTTAAATACTATACTCTATGAATACATTTTCCTTTCCCACATCTCACTTGCAACATATGAAAACTATTTTTATTTAAAGAGCTACGGAAAAAGCAAGAAGTATAAATACAAAACTACACATAAAATATATCATATACATCTAAACAGATAGATACATATGAATAGATAAGAGATTTCAGTTATTTTAAGATGGCCTTGATTGTTTCCTACTGAAATTTAAGACGGATCAATTTTAACAATTATAGTGAATTTCCTGGCATAGCTCTTCTTCAACATTATGAAATGAACTGTTATCATTTTTATGAAAATAAGAATTATTTATTCTGTTCCATTTTTCAGTGAGCACTTGTCCTTGCTTGCATTTGGGTTATTTAAGATAGTGAACTCTTAAACAAAACATTTCCTCTATCCATTAAAAAGCCATAGACGTCAGTTCTCGAAGACTGCATCTAAACAATATTTAAAGTTAATATAAATGACTCTTTGGAAATGAATGTAATATAACCAAGATGAGCATTGCTTATAATAGTTCATAATAGAGCCATTACAAATGTTGAGTGTTATCTTACATTTATGGATGTAGAAATTAACGGAGTCCTTAGCAACCAATATAATTTTGAAAGTTTTTTTTAAAGGACCATTTGAAAAATGCATGGAGATAAACAAAAATATTTATGTTGCTAATAAACTATTGGGTGAGATTATTAGGGCTAGTTTATCTAAAAGACTCTATTTCCCATGCAAACCTGCCTGGGATTAAGATCTGCAGAAGAGGCCCTTCAAAGACAAGTTTGTTGAGATCTTGAGAGGGGCCCTTTGCAATTGCTGCTACCCCGCTGTGGAACTCCCTTCTAAGAAAGTTATAACTCATTCCCCTTCCTGTTATCCTTCTGCTAGCAGGCAAACAACTTCTTATTCTGGAAGTCTTTCGGCAGCAAATTGGCCATTCAAGACACGGCTAGATTAACAGATGGGTGGTGTATTTTCCAATAGTACTGTTTTCAATAAGGAATGAAACTGCTTATTTAGCTTCATTTATTGTGTTTTTATTTGTACCCAATAATGTGTTGAAGCTGCATTAGATCCCAGTTTTGGGACAATGGTGAGATTTAAATGACATCAATGGTAAATAATTCTAAAAATGCATTTTAGATAAACCACTCTGATGTACTTCATCTATGTAACAATTTTGTGATTCTGGTTGATAATAAAAAAAATCTGTAAAGTAAAGGTAAAGGTTTCCCCTTGACATTTAGTCTAGTAGAGTCCAATTCTTGGGGCTGGTGCTCATTTCCATTTCTAAGCCAAACAGCCGGCATTGTCCATAGACATCTCCAAGGTCATGTGGCCAGCATGACTGCATGGAATTATATTACCTTCCCGCCAGAGTGGTACCTATTGATCTATTCACATTTGCATGTTTTTGAACTGCTAAGTTGGCAGAAGCTGGTCTAGCAATGGAATCTCACCCCATCCTGCAGATTTAAACCGCTGACCTTCCATTCAGCAAGTTCTGCAGCTCAGCGGTTTAACCTGCGGTGCCACCATTGCATATCTGCCAAAATTTAAATCCTAGTCCCAACTACAGCAAACCTATTAAAACAATTGCTGAATGATAAGTTAGAACTTGTAAATCCTACGGTGGGACTGCCAACTGGGACACATAATGGGGCAAAAACTTTTTTAAAAAAACTTCTAATAGTTTCTCCTTTTAAGTCTTCTCTTACAAGAGTTCACAGATTTTGCACTTCAACCTCAATGTTCTTAGGGAGGGAAAAAACACAGCCAACACCACTTCATTGATTAGAGACCCTGCTGGCTTCTATCTTTCACATGTTCTTGTAAAGTAAATATTCCCTGCTGCAGGAAAACATAAGTAGCAAGCAGTGATGGTAGGATTTTAAAATTTGGATGTAATAAAAATAATAATTATTATTTTATTTCTTACCCACCTCTTCCTATGGCTTGATGCGGTCACAGCACAGATATATACATTCTGGATGTTCAGAAAGTCAGCTTTGTTTTAGGGATAAATACCGAGCTCCATATCCATCCCTACTACAAATACTAACCACTGCTGAATTTCTATCAAACATAGTTAAAAACAAAGACGTACAATGTGGGTTCTGTTGGTTTTCCCCCCCATTTCTGCATGCATTTCTAAGGATTGCATAGAAATTGTATATAGTAAATAAATATTTTTAAAGAACTATAGGATAACAGCGCTGTCTTTGAACAACCACGTAGATACTTTCAGCATTACACACAAACAAACAAACTTATGACAGGCTAAATTTAGGTTAATGGGTTCTCTTTTCAATGCTAGCAAGAGCCTGCGTTACCCCATGATCCAGCTGTTGGTACACATCAGAGTTCTTCAACAACAAGAAGTCTGTATGAAGAAGCAACTCTCTTTCTAATAAAAGCAGTCAACAAGAAGCTATTGATGTCAAAATAATGTTTCTAGAACTCCTTTAGAACAAGACGTGTTCTTGACTCTGTTTTAAAACAAGACATCTTTCATTATACTACACATTAATTCTTCGTGCTATTAGGCTATGTTAGTATATTAAAATCCTAGTATTTCTTTGTGCAAACATAGCTTTCTTTTATTCTATTGCAAGAATTAAAGCAAGCTAGTTTTTTTCAGGGGTTTGTTTCATGTGGTCAAGCAGAAGGCACACCATAACGTAGCTTTCATGAGATGATGGATTGTTTTACCTCATATATTTAAGCTACAAGCAGGAAATGGTGAACACACTGCCCTATGTACAAAAATAGTATGTAAGGGGTAATGCAAATATTGCTCTTTGGAGTAAATACAACTTCCTCAGGAATGCCGCTGAATGCATCCAACCCAGAATTCATATGTGCATGTAACCGTTTTCATGTATTATCGAATATGTGTGCTACAATTTTGGATCTCACATTCCTAACCAGATCTTATGAAACCAAACATACTTTATGATGAGCAAAAATGATTCGCAACATTACAAAACTGCTTGTTTCCTCAATGTATGTAAACCAGGTATGGGCAAACCTTTTTGCCTTGGGGCCTCATTGCAGGCCCAGCCAGGAGGACTGAGCTAGGAGGGATGGGAGCCCTAATGGCCAAGCCAAGAGGGAGAGGGGCTGGGTGGGGTGGGCTTGGGAGGGGCAGGAAAGGGCAGAGCAGAGCCTGAATCATCTTCACGTAGTTCTCCCAGCATAAGGATGGGGCTGCTCACCCCATCCTTATGCTTGGAGAAAGACAAGGCTCGTGGCAACTGCTCCAACTCTCCCTTTCGATCCTCCTCCCCGAACCTTAGGCTGCTCTATTGGCATTATGCCAGGAGGAGGGTGAGACAGACTGTGACTGAGAGTGGTCTGGAGGTCTCTCAGCTGCCACATGCCTTCTTCGAGCCAACCTCCTGGCATAAGGATGGAGCCACTTGAACCATCCTTATGATGGGAAGAGGGGGAGACATGTGGTGGCTGAGAGTGCTCCAGAGGGCTCTCAGCTGCTGCGTGCTTTCCTCTCTTGTCTTTTTGGCATAAGGATGCGGCAGGCCACCATGTCCTTATGCCAAGAGGACAAGGGCTTGAGGTAAGCACCCAAAGGGCTTCATCTGGGCACTGGGCCTTAGTTTCGCTATGCCTGATTTAAATGCTGCCTTAGATTTTTAGGTTAAAATTCAGCCTGGTTTTGTATGTGCACGGATTGACTGGAACCAGCAAGGATGGACCACTGAGTCCTGATCCTTCACTGCCTTATGAATATGTTGAGAATTTTTGCATTGCAAGATTAAGGGGAATTTGTGTGTGCATGTTCCCTTCCCTAATAACACTAGAATAAAGTGACAACATTACCAGCCTGCATAGCAAATGGTGAAGGATGCTGAGAGTCGCAATGCATCATCTGAAGGTAAGGACAGTATTTCTCTGGGCTAGATAAATCCTGTGAGTTGTCCCACAGTTGTTTATGACATACATTGATAGCTAGCATGGTAGACTCAACATTGGGAATTTCGACTGAACTTTCTTGTTTATTTTGAAAACAAAATTTACAACAATACAGGATTGTAAATCAGAACTTGTCTCCACAGTATCTCAGTGTGTTTTCTTTAAAGTCCTTCTATAACAAATGTAAGTGAAGTCTGCATGGAGCTTACAGAACTGTTACACACCCAATTTATCTGGATAACTCTTTATCTTGCAAAATGGATTAAGTCTTCAAGACTTTTTTCAAGCTGCCTACAGCTTTTTGGGACTAGCGATGAACATCTCAACAATTAAAAAAGGTTAACCACATTCTCATGCTAGAATACATTGAAAGCAAAACAGTAAGATAATATTTAATATTTTTACTAGAAATAATTAAATGTCACACTCTACTGAGCTAGCTTTTGAAATGTGCAGAATACTTGTTTACACTGAATTATAGTTTAAAATGTGAAAACCCAAAGCTGTTTACTGAAACCCCATTTCCCCAAGTTACAATGCAAGATTATTGCAAATAACTCTGCAATTCTATCCTGATTCGTTACTAATGTCCATGAAACAAAATACAACCCACACTGTAGGGGAAGAAGGTGAGAACAATTTTCTCTGAGTGAAAAATCTTCCTCCTAGAAAAAGGGAGGAGGAAGGGATAGACCCCATTGGGGCTGTTGCAGCCCCAGCGGGCCTGTTTGCATTGCCTAATGCAGTGTTTCCCAAACTTTTTTGAGTCGTGCCACATTTTTTACATTTACAAAATCCTGGGGCACACCACCAATCAAAATAACACAAAATGACACTCTAACACAGTAATACATATAGTTAATATGTTTTTAAATGTATTTATACACTCAGTGTGAAACCTGGGCTTGTTTCAATGAACACAACATAGATATCCTGGCAGGAATGGCAAAAAGACACAAACTTCCCACACAGGACTCCCATAACCAAAAGAAAATGCTATAAGAGTTTGGTGGGCATTGATCTTGAGTTTTGGAGTTGTAGTTCATCTATATCCAGAGAGCACTGTGGACTCAAACAATGTTGGATCAGGACCAAACTTGGCATGAATACTCAATATGCCCAAATGTGAACACAGATGGAGTTTGGGGGAAATAGACCTGGACATTTGGGAGTTACAGTTTCTGGGATTTATAGTTAACACACAATCAAAGAGCATCCTGAACTCCACCAATTATGGAATGTATTGTTGAAGGCTTTCATGGCCGGAATAATTGCATTGCAGGTTTTTTCGGGCTATATGGGAATGTTCTAGAGGCATTCTCTCCTGACGTTTCGCCTGCATCTGTGGCAAGCATACTCAGAGGTTATGAGGTCTGTTGAAACTAGGAAAATTGGGTTTATATATGAGGGTGAGTCAATAAGTCTGTGACTTTTAGAATGAAACATAGGTTTTTGGATAAAAAATCATTTTATTTTTCAACGTAGTCTCCTTTGAGCTCTAATACACTTTGTCCAACATTTCTCCAATTTTTTTTATCCCTTCCAAAAAAAAAGATTTGTTGAGGTCATCAAAATAGGTATTTGTTTGTGAGATGATTTGATTGTTGGAGTCAAATCTCTTTCCGCCGCACCATTTCTTCAGGTTTGGAAACAAGAAATAGTCACTTGGGGCTAAATCCAGAGAATAGAGTGGATGAGGTTGCAATTCGTATCCCAATTCATGGATTGTTGTCATGGCAACTGCACATGTGTGCACCCTTGCATTGTCCTGGTGCAAAAGAACTTTTTTCTTGGCCAAATGCGGTCGGTTGTGAGCAAACGCGGCACCCATCTTGCGGAAAGCTTTCTCATACCCAAGTGATCATTTAAAATTGAAACCACTGAGCCATGTGAGATGCCTATGGCTTCTATAATCTCTCACATTTTCAATCTCCAATCGGCCAACACCATATTGTGAATTTTTTCAATTGTTTCGGGTGTAGAGACCTCAACTGGGCATCCAGAACGTTCGGCATCTTCCGTGCTTGTACGGCCACAACAAAACTCAGTAAACCACTTTTTTACCATTGAAAACCACTGAAATTGATGGTGCAGAGTTCCCATAGTATTTATCAAGCTTAGCCTTGGTGTGAGTGATGGTTTTTCCCGCAAAAAATAATGCTTAATGAGCACACAAAATTCACTTTTCCCCCATTTTCTCCTCAAATCATGCAGTAGTCTGCTATCAATGGCTGTCAAACACAGACTAAATGACACAGCTTGTTCAAATTTTGTCAGGAGTCAACTAACAGATGCCTGTTGACAGGAGCAGTGTTGCCCTTTCAGTTAAGAGGTGGGAAATTCAAAAAGTCAGAGACTTATTGACCCGCCCTCGTATCTTTAGAATGTCTGTTCTCTGTTGGAGCTACACACTACATCAAGGACTCAGCCCACTTCATAGAAAAAAAATCAGCAACCTCAAGCTAAATACCAATGACAAACTGATCAGCTTCAATGTGGTGTCTCTATTTACCATGGTACCAGCAGCAGACACCATTACACTAATGAACCAGAAGTTCCCAGAAGACATCACAGTTCTTTTTCACAATTGCCTCACCACCAGCCACTTTTCAGTGGGACAATGTATTCTATGAGCAGGGTATTAATCTGGATAGCACTTAAGGTCTCTTGCACCTCTATGATTCTAACTTGGAACCTACCAACAGGATACCAGCCAGGATTTGAAAGCTCCAGTCTATCTAGCTATCTATCGATCTATCTATAATTTTATTTACATAAATTAACAAGATTCAGTGTAAACAGAATACAAAATAATGAACATCTCACAAACACTTAACCCCACCACCTAGGCCTGAACAAGTATTGTTTTATCTGCTATACATTTATGAGTCAACCCATAAATGCCATATCCAAAATTCCTGACCAACAGGGTTGTATTGTTTTCCCTTACCACTCTCTAAAATATATTTAATGAAAACTGACCAATATGAATCAAACTCTGATCTTTTAATTTCCCCCTTAAACACCCTCATTTCCACTGATTTTTTTTACCACTTAAGGCTATATTCCAAACCTCCCCATACCATGTTTCCAGTTTGAGATTATTTGCTATCTTCCAGTTCCTTACCATTATAAGTCATGCCACTGTGAGTAAAATAGTCACCATTTTTATTTCTAAGTTCAGCTTTGTGTCATCCATTAGTAATGCTAACCTAGCATTCGGGGCTAGGCTTAATCCTATAATGTTACCTGTTTCCCACCATAAATGAAAATATGTCCCTTTGTGCATGCCACATCTCCAGCAGTGGTTACTTTGCTTTTTATTCATCTAGTGTAAATTAACCGGTTTAGTATACCATCTCTATATGACTTTATACACTTTTTCTTTTAATCTTTTTGGCAGATTCTTAACCACTTTCCACTTTAGAACCCTTTTCCAGGCAAAATCTGTCAATGGCCCTGGATCTCCTTCCCAAACTTTTTCTAACAACTTCAGCCCTATTTCTTCAGCTATTAATGCATTGTATATTTTCCCAATTAGTCATTTCCATTATATTTCTTGCTTTTTAAGTTTACCTAGTTATTTTTCATATTTATTCAACTCCCCAGTCTTAAGCTAATTTAACTTCCCTGCCAATCTTTTACTCAGTTCTTTGTGAAGATGTGAGTGCATTTATGATGGGAGGATACTGAGATGACTCTCCCCACATGCCATTCTCTTCACCACAATGGCACTCCACCCAGGCCACTGAATAGCTGAGATGCAGACTGTCTAGAACATGATTTAAATGGGCTGAGAATGCATAGAAGTACTCATCCTTTCCCTTTTCATGAATAACTTTTCACTACAATTTAGATGAAAGAAGATATACAATTAAGTGTGAGTGTATGTGTGTGGGTGGATGGATAGGTGGGAGAGAAACAACAACAATCCACAACTGCTTGGCAGAATAAGAGTTTTATGATTACATTTTCCACCAGAAATTAGGAAAATCCCAGCTGGAGGAGTATTCAAACCATGAGTGAACTCTGTTGGATGGTAGCTCCCACCAACCCTACACAACATTAGTACGGAACACTGAGAGTTCCAAATCAGCAACAACTGGAAGGGTATATTTGTCCACTTCTATTAATAGAGAATCCTCCCTAATGTTATATACTAATAAATGGAGTCCATTTTGACAAATATGTTGCTCTTGATATGGTCTCCTAAAATTCTCAAATTTTGGGTAAGCTTTTTGGACAGAGATATTTCCAAGATCAATCAAGCCAGGTTAATGAGCCCCATTTGAAAACATAACACTTCTCCTGCTATTCCCAAATGGCTGGTGCTAGTGAGTTTTCCCCAACACCAAAAACTTTACTGCACAAATTATATATGGCTACATAGAAGAGGGTTTTAAACTTCATAGAACGTCTGCTTGCTGAGATCTGGAAGAAGTGAAAATTGTTCTCTGTGTTTTTGGCTCACATTTATCCTCGTTCTTCATATAAAAGCCTGTGGGGAAGTCAAAAGGTTGCCTACCACTTCTAGAATAGAAAATACATGAACTATCTGTTCAGTTCATACTTCAGTTTTAAGTATTTGTCTTTAAGCCTTTAGTTACAGGTTTCTGGTCTCCTAATGCATTTACTCTTTTATAGTCAAAGAGACCATAAACACATTTGTATGGAAATGCATGACTAAAGAAACAACAGAGAATAGTAAAATCCTCTTAACAAACCAGGAATTAGGAACAGACCAAACCATGCATTTTCATTTCAGTACACTAAGGTATCTTCCACACAGCTGAATAAAATCCCACATTTTCTGCTCTGAAATAGAATACAAGGCAGTGTGGACTCTGATAACCCAGTTCAAAGCAGATATTGTGGGACTTTCTGCCTTGATATTCTGGGTTATATGACTGTGTGGAAGGGCACTTAGTGAACCACTGCTCCCCACTACTCCCTATCTGCTAGAAATATGATTAGTAATAAAGCTAGAATGTAAAACTTGCTCTACTTCTTGTTTACATTAGATTACTAATGTAACTGAACAGGGGATGATTTCACTTATTTCGCAGTGATTTAAAGATAATTAAAATTGTAGCTAATACTTTTTAAAACTGCACAGGAGAAACCACTAAAACAAGTACCGTATTTTTCGCACCATAAGACGCACCTGCTGATAAGACGCACCTAGATTTTAGAAGAGGAAAATTGGCAAAAAATATTTTGAGCCAAAAAGTGGGCCCCGGCGCTTGCCTGCTTGAAGCGCGGCCTGCCCACCTGGAAGGGTGGACCCTCCTTGGCGCCCTCTGCCATCCCTAAGCCTTTCCCTTGGCCGCCTCCTCCTCGGTCCCGCCTCCTCCTCCGCCTCCTCCTCCTCCGTCGCCGCCCGCTGCCTCCCGCCTCCGTCGCCGCCGCCTACCTCTGCCTCCCTCACCGCTGCCCGCCGCCGCCCGCCTCCGTCGCCGCCGCCTACCTCTGCCTCCCTCCCCTGCGCCGCTGCCGCGCTGCCGCCGCCTCCGTCGCCGCTGCCTACCTCTGCCTCCCTCCCTCGCCGCCGTTGCGCATGGGCATTAGGTCCCAAGCGCGTCTGACGCGTCTGATGTCCGACGCAGGCGCCGCTGGCGCGCTGACGCGAGGCACGCCTGGCGCGCTAACGCAGGCACGCCTGGCGCGCCGGGACCTACTGCTCATGCACAAATGGGCAGTAGGTCCCGAGCTGGCCTGACGTGTCTGACGTCTGACGCCAGGCACGCCTGGCGCCGGGACCTACTGCCCATTCGCGCATGAGCAGTAGGTCCCGAGCGTGCCAGGCGTGCCTGCATCAGCGCGCCAGGCGTGCCTGCGTCAGCGCGCCAGGCGCACCTCGTCAGACGTCAGACGCGTCAGACGCGCTTTGGGACCTAATGCCCATGCGACGGCGGCGAGGGAGGCAGAGGTAGGCGGCGGCGGGCGGCGGCGAGGGAGGCAGAGGTCGGGCGGCGGCAACGGAGGCAGGCGGCGGAGGAGGCGGGCCCGCGGCGGCGGAGGAGGAGGCGGGACCGAGGAGGAGGCGGCCAAGGGAAAGGCTTACTATCACCTCCCCCCTCCTCTTCGCTCCATAAGACGCGGCTGATTTTTCCTCCTACTTTGGGAGGAAAAAAACTGCGTTTTATGGTGCGAAAAATACGGTAAATATTTTTTTTACCATGAAAACCATATGAAGAGATAATCTAAAATGAAACAATAGATTCATATTCTGGAACTTTCTTTTCTTTTCTTTTGGATTGCCTCTTCATATGGCTTCCAGAAAGTGACACTTCCAGGTCACAAGGCACTCAATCAACTACTAAGGAAAACTAGAGGATATGTGCTGTGGCTAATGGTGCTTCTGGACTCAAAACAAAAAAAAATTACCAAGGCAGAAAAGGAAGAAATCAAATTATTCTACATGGGAGCCCAAATATTGCTGGAGAATATACCCTAGGATCAAGAAAGAAAGCAGAAAACTGATCGACTGAATTTTGTGAGGCCAACATTTCTGAATAACAAGTACATACTTCATGCAACCAAAGAGTTGACTATGCCCATGGTTGTCTCCTGATGTACAAGAAAGAAATCAATCAGAATATATAACTAGAATTAGGTGAAGCTCTATTTTGTCTGTAAAAACAAGTCTAGGAGCAGAGCAGGTTGTGGCAAATAACCGGATCTGCTAAATTGGAAAATAAAAACTTAAAAACCCCTTAACAATCAGTGTAATGCAATAGAAAATGGCTACAAGAAGAGTAGAACAAAATATCTCTTCCATAAGGTCCAAGAAACCTAAGGGAAATTTAAACGAAGAGTGAAGATGCTATAGGATCCGCAGGAAAATATACTACATGTTCAGGAGAAAATTTAAAAAATCACTGAAGAACTATATAAAGGAGCTGAAATGCTTAGAGTTTCATTCAAGGAAAAGACTTTTGAAGATGAGCCCACAATTTTAGAAATAAAGTACAATCTCTATACAAAATACTTGAGAGAAATAAATAATAAAGAAAGATAGCATACCAATAGAGCTGTTTCATGTAAGAGACACAGAAACCCTCAAATTCTAACTAAAACCTGCCAACAAATACCAGAGGTGGGTAGGTGTAGCCTACAGACTCGAGGAAGTCAGGAACAGTACATTCTAAATCTCCAGTAGTAACTCCTGGGCCATTGCATTAATCTTTCACACAAGCAAAGTAATGCCCAGAAGGTTACCAAATATGTGGAAAAAGAAATGACAGCTGACCAAGCTTGTTTCAGAAAAGGAAAAGATATTGTAAACATATATTGGGTAATGGAACACACCAAACAATTTCAGGAGATAACATCCGCCCATACTAGCAAAGTATTTAATTGTGTATATCATCTTTTAAAAAAAACTATTTCTTAAAGAAATGGGTGTGCCACAGCATATAATTGTCCTCATAAATAATTTGTACTCACGGTAAAAGACCTCTGTCAGGACAGCACATAGGAAACCGAATGGTTTCCAATTGGCAAGGAAGTCAGGGAAGGCTGCATTTTATCACCCTATCTGTTTAACTTGTTAGCGGAATAAACTAGACTAGACCTGGAGGAAGGAAGTGTGAAAATCGGAGGAAGAAACATAAATTTAAGATATGCAGATCCCACCATACTACTGGCAGAAAACTGAATGCTTATCAACAAAGTCAAGGAAGAAAGTACTAAATCAGGATTACCGCTAAACATTAAGAAATTAAAAAAATAATCAAAGAAACTTGATTTGACTAAATTAGACAATGAATAAATTGAAATAATTAAAGGTAGTTTGAACCAAGTCAAGCTATTGCATTTCTGATTTCAATATGAAAGCTGTACAGCGAAGAAAGCTGACAGAAAAAGTATCAACACATTTTAAATGTGCTAGAGTAGAGTTCTACAGTTATCATGCACTTTTTTTTATTAAAAAAGACAAATAAATGTGTTTTAAAACAAATAAAGCCTGAACAATTCCTAGAAGCCAAGATGACCAAGCTGAGACTATTGTACCTGGAAAAGATCATGAGACAATTCATTAGAAAGAGAACAAGAAGGATCTATTACATGTGGATAGGCTTAGTCAGGGGAGCTTATAGACATGAATTTCTGAGCAGAAATGTTAAGAATAGGATACCTTGGGGTCTTCTCATTTACAGGGTTGCTATAACAAAGTTGTGGCCTAATGCATTGGTCTATATAAATCTGAGAAGGATAAAAGATTTCCTGCTGGAAAGAAGCTTGTGGATACCACATAGGGTCATCTCTAATCTAAACAAAGGAGGAGAACTTTGACTACGAATTGAGAAAGTTAGCAATTAGCATTTATCAAATCATGAATGCTAATTGCAAACACAAATGTGGTTGCATTGGTTTGACTGCAAACATTAGCTAGTGTATTTTGGATATCATATCCATTGTTTACAATCAAGTCCTGTGATACAACCACATCTGCTCAAACACAAGGCTGAAACTCATAACTGTTGGATTTGAGGCATTTCTCAAACTACAATACTCACCCCTAAGGAGGCAAAGAAACAAACCAAGAAGCGAAGATTTTAATAGCCAGGAACCATCTACTGCAAGAGCTCAAAATCACAAATCAATGGAACAGCTTATGCTGTCACCAACAATTCCCAGTTGAGATCGCTCAAATGCATCACCAACTAACTACAATCAGTCCTGGAAAATAATACAGCCCTCTCACTAACATTGGGAAGCAGGCATTCATTGACCTCAGGCATCAGCCAGGGGGGCTAACTCACAATCAGTCCTGAAAAATACATTATTTAAACTGTTATGTTTATTCATATCATGATCTCACTATGCTCATTATCCCACATTCATGGGGTTATTGGGATAACAATACAAAAGGCACCCTCTTCATTGACCTATATTACGGCCCTGATTGTTTCAGTTTCCAAATCTTAAACAGCCACTCATTACAACAGGATACATAACATGGACAGTGATAAAGGAACAAGACCTGCCACAGATTCAGATACCAACTCTGCCCTTAGAGCTGTTCTAGAAGTAATACTATTCTCTTGGCTTTTCTTCGCGAACGAAGATTCAGGAAGGACTCATTCCACGCTTTCTACAAATGTGTTGATGATTTCGGAGGTTGGATGTGTCCTTCGAGCCTGTGCAATGGATTTTTCTGGTGGAGCACAGCGTGCACAGAACTGGCCTCACCCTTTAAACCAAAGGTTTGTCTGCTGGGGCCTAGCAAGCTTGGGCGGTGGCAGCGAGATCCTCAGGTTTGGTTTGAGTTTCCTTCTCTTAGATGGTTGACCTTACAGGGTTAGACCACCTGCCCGTGTTTGAAATTAGAGTTTTCCTTCTCTTAGGATGGTTGCCAAAAGGCTAGAGAGCCCATCCTGCCCATTGACGCTCTTTGTCAGACCCTTCAGTTGTGATCTGTCTGGCATGGGAGGCCCTACCGGTGGCTATTTTGCCACCACCAGCATAGCTCACAACCTCATTAGGGTACGCAAGCCTCTCCCCCACTACAAGGGGACATCAAAAGAAGTAATACTATAGGCATCAAAAAAGACAATGGCTACATATAGTTATTTGTCTTCCAACCCCCCGAAATAACGAGACAGACACACAAAATATGGTTTCAAAATTTGGGCAACTTTTATTAAATAGTTACCTATTTAACTTGTAACTCAACTAACTTTTGGTGTCAGTTTAACTTGGTGTGTGTAAGCTGAGGTAGCGTCTCCTAAAGTCTACCCCTAAGCTATTCAGGCGTACTAGCTGGGTCCCCTGTATATTTCAACCCGGGCAACCCGTAAGGGAAACATCAGGAGAAATCTCTCTCAACTTTTGAGACTAGACTCTCCCCGCCCCTGGGACATTTACCATCACCTCACCCCTAAAATTAACCGTCTAGGTGAGTGTTTGCATAATGCCCCACACCCTTAAGGGTGCCTTAAGTGTATACAAGCCTTTGAATAACTAAACTATTTACGCTTAGCTATTTTATTAACCGACCATTCCATCTAAGCCCCTAATAGACAGTATAGGATAGGCAAACCCCTCTTGGGCGAATTCCTATCCGACCCCCAAATGTGAAACCATTTGAGCGATCATTATTATACTATCCATGGGCGGGAGTGGTGGGCGATGTCTTGATGCAGAATGAGGGAGAAGAGGCTGGCACCACGCTATGCCAGCCCCTCCTCCCTTCCAGTACCTTCTGCGAAATTAACCAATCTCTTTTCCGAGGGGAGGAGACAAAATTGCTCCACCTCCCAACTGGTTGGAAGGTGAATTGTAGAAAGACTACTTCTGCTCATAAAACAAACAACAATCTTTTCAAAGAGAGTTTTGAACTCTGGCAAACTTTTGATAAGCAGATTTATTGCTTTCACACATCAACATTAACTAACTACAATCAAGATCTGAGAGACCTCTATCACCTCTTCCAACCCTTTGAAAATTTAGGGCAGGGGTCACATTTTGAATCATTCTAGATTCTACTGCATTAATTCTATCCAACTTCCATAGCTGTATGGTGTGATTTACAACAATGAGGCTTTAATGTCATTCTATACTGCATCTGAAAAAAATGATTTAAATCTACAAAAGCTTGTACTAAACTAAAAACGACTTAGTCTTAATGGTTCTGCCATATTTCATTGTTCTCTCCCCTCCCTTGCTTCTTTTTATGCTGCAAGAGAGACTGACCTGCCTACTTCTCTGAAAAATACAACACATGAAATGTGTTCTAAAATATAGAAACATAAAAGTGAGAATTGTATTCCAGTTCTCTTCCAAATGTGCTCTTAGTAGTGCGTGCCAAGAACAATTTGACCTGCTGACGAAGACATGAAACACAGGAAGAATCCAGAGGATATTGTATTTTAGTAGATACTTTAACAAACCTGGAAGGAAATCAAATGAACACACTTGCTAGGCAGCCTATCTCTTTGGAGATTTTTGTGCTGGCTCTTAAGCCATAGACATATTTTGTATTCTTTAAAGCAAAGAGGATGATAGCATTGAAAGTGTCCAGCAGGAGCCACAGGAAAGTTTTGCTGCCCTTTATTGGCAGAAACATAAGGAAAGAAGTCCCTTTATGTCCACCTGCAAGACATCTCTCAACTGAAACCTTTAATCTCTAAAGCCTGATCTCTGGACTACAGCATTCTATACTACAGAACTCAGTATTTTCATAACTGCAAACCTAAGGAGAAGTCCCACATGCTTGTTCACTCTTTCATTATTGTTAACATCAATGACTTGCAAGTGTGAAAGAACACACAAGTTATCCCCCCCCCCAAAATCTTATAATAACTGATAGTAACAATGGTATACGTATGTGAAGGCTATGCATATACATTTCTATTAAATATTAAATGTCACAGTAATTATATAATCAGTTACAAATTCCATCATTACATTAACATTTTATGTAGTGTTTACACAAAATGTGCTACCATTGTTGAAGTGCAGAATTGCTTCAAATTTGTCTTGAAAGGTTGAACATCTCTTATCCAGAATTCTGAGATCCAAAACACTCCAAAACAGTCCACATCAGTGCCTGTGATGGTGACACCCTTTGTTCCTGATAGTTTAATGCACACAAATGTCATTTCATGCATAAAATTATTAAAATATGCTGTATAAATTACCTTTATGCTAGATTTATAGCATATGTAAGGAAACATGAGTGAATTCTCTTTTCAGACTTGAGCTCCAAGTTATCTCAGTATCAATCTATCGACCTATCTATCCATCTATCTCTCTATGCCAGTTGTCCCAACCTTTTTTTTACAAGGGACCACTTGACCAGGGATCCCTTTGACCAGGGATCCCTTTGTCCAGGAACTACTTTGACCAGGGACCACTCTCCAACAGTAGTACCAAAAGGGTTACAAATCAGTTTTTGGTCAACTTTAGATTTGGTTTGGTTATTTGGCTTGCTGATTCAGAAAATTGTATTGGGTAGATCACATCAGCTCTAGTTTCTGATACAGAACTTATGCCATCCAGTAGTCACATCTGCTCGCTCACAGAAAACCATATCTAACAATCTAGAGCTGATGTGGCCTATCCAATGTAATTTTCTGAATCAGCATTCCAAATAACCCGAGGAACAGGCCAAAAATCGAAGACATAATAATTTTTTTGTTTTGGTTGGGCTGTGTTATTATCCATGGATTTTGTTAATACTTGGAACTATAAGAGGGTTTCACGAGACCAGTCACTCTCACTGCAGTTCTTTCGAACCACCAATGGTCCATGGTCCACAGGTTGGGAACCACTAATCTATGTGAATACAGGGGTTTCAAAATCCAAAACACATTTGATCCCAAACATTTCTGTTAAGAGAAACCCAAAATTCTATTTTCTTCAATCCTGTTAAATGTATCAACATTTTGGGAGAAAATGCATTAAAAGAAATTCCAGAATTATAAGCTGTTAAGGGTATACATTTTGTATATTTTCTGTTGGAACAAGGTATTCTCTACTCTCCAGATTTCCAAGATTGCACATCCTGATTAGAAAAAAGTAAATGCCCAATAATTTATTAAAGATTAAGCTTTAATGACAACTTTGCTGTACAAAATGCCCTGAACTGTTCAAGGTCTATGGGAATTGCAACAGTAAATATGCCATCATGGGATCTAGAGCTGTACAAAAATAAAACAATCAAAACACACATCCAAACAGGCATAATTTAAAAAATAGGAAATATTGACAAAAGAGGAAACTAATATAACATATGAAAAAATAATCTAGAATTATTTGAACATAAAAATGCATAGTTGACTTCTTGCTATTTCCATTTCTTTCTTCTACTGGTTTTTCTTCTGAATTTGTGTGGTACTAGGCACAAATAATTGTCTCCAAGAGCTAAACGCAGTTGCCCATTGTAATTTGCAGCAAAAATTATATATTTGTTGTGATGATTATGCATGATCCTGTTATAAACTGTTTTCTTTATAGTTCAAACAATAAGAAAAACTAACATGAAAATTTAAAAAGGATAGAAATATTAAATCTAAATTGTCTCAAGAAAATAAGCACTTTACACCAAGCACCAAAAGACAATAAGGTTTGTATCAGGCAGATCTCTTTAGGGAGTGCACAGTACAAATAAGATGCTATAACCAAGGAAGCCCAATTTCCTGAAACCCTCTAATTAAAATCATTTAGAAGGGGCACCTAGAAAAGGTCTGGTCATGTTCTTCCTGTTGACCTAAGCTATTTAGGGTTTTCAATGTTGACACCAGTCTTCTATATTGAGCACTAATTGCAACCACAGGAAATCATCTATGGGACAGAAATATACTTTCACCTATTGCAGCTAGGAGTCATCCACATGAGAAACAGTGCAGCAGTAAAAACAGAGTTGAAGTGATCAAGGCTGAAAAGGGCTGTGTTTGTTTGTTTGTTTTCTGCAAATACAGTATTAACCTATACATGTTCAGTATCTGTAGTTTCATTTACCTGCTTTGGACAAAATATGTCCTCTCTAGGTATTTCCTAGATCTTACATGACTCTATGGTATGAGTCTACCGGAAGCTTACAATAGGAGAATTGCACTGGAAAGCCTATTGATCCCTAGAGAGATAGAATTAGATACAATTTGGTGGCAAATGTGTGCACCATGTTATTTTTCTTCTTACTGAAGCTGATTGCAAAATACAAAGAGATTAAAATCCAAAGTACTTTCATGCATTGTATGTGTATTCAATTCACCTGTCAACATATGATGGTTCTCTAAATTTCATAAGCATTAGAAAAGGATAATTGTTTGCACTACTTACATGGAATTTGGAAACATAATTTTCATGAGTTCTACATTCATTGAAAACACTTTTTGGTAGAACCTTACCAATTACATTAACTGTAATTAATGATAACCATAGGGTGATAGCAGTCATTGGTTCCAAGCTATAAGGATCCTGCCATTCTCCAGAACTTGGTGAATTACAACTCCCAGCAGCCCTGGCCAGACAGACAATACTGAGGGATGCTTGGAAATGCAATCTTAAAACATCTGGCAGGCTGCCCACCCTTCCAATGGATAAGTACATCAATTAAGCATTTTTGTAATCCAAGTTGTCTTAAAGTTAGTGCAAAGTAAATAACTGGGTGAAATGTCTGTGCTTTAAATGTGCACCTGTTTTCTTGATGCTGTTTAACAGACTAGTGAATAAAATGTTATGAAGGTATTCAAATCACTCCAGATGGATTTCAAACTGCTCAAGCTGTGCTGATTGTTTTATTTCTGGGATCTGGGAATGCTCACACCACTCTTAACGTTTCTCAGTGGAAGTGATACAGATGCTTAGACAGGCTCTCTCTTCCTTCGTGTCGCCTTCCCATTTTATAGCATGTATGTCATCAGTGCACCAGATTAGTTCAGTAACCCTCTCAAACCCCAACAACTTTAAGGTTCTGCCACTGGTCATATCATTTTCAAGAAACCTTCAACTATACAAATATCTGTTTTGAGAAAGCACACAGCAAAAGAGGTTGGGATAATGCAGCCATAACTGACATCCAACCCCAAATTGGGAAGCAAGTCATCTAGGAATACCTGGCCACTCTAAACGTGTTCAAGTCCCCGGGGTGAGATCAACTACACCCAAGAGTATTGAAGGAACTAGCAGAAGACATCTCGGAACCATTGGTAATCATCTTTGAGAGTTCCTGGAGAACGGGAGAAGTCCCAGCAGATTGGAGGTGGGCCAATGTGATCCCAATCTTCAAGAAGGGAAAAAGGGACGACCCAAACAATTACCGACCAGTAAGCCTCACGTTGATACCAGGCGAGATTCTGGAAAAGATTGTTAAGGAAGTGGTCTGCAAACACTTAGAAACAAATGCAGTCATTGCTAATAGTCAACACGGATTTCTCAAAAACAAGTCATGCCAGACTAATCTGATAGAGTTACAAGCTGGGTAGATGCGGGGAATGCCGTGGATGTAGCGTATCTGGATTGCAGTAACGCCTTCGACAAGGTCCCCCATGATCTTCTGGCAAACAAAGTAGTCAAATGTGGGTAGGCAAAACTACGGTTAGGTGGATCTGTAATTGGTTAAGTGGACGAACCCAGAGGGAACCCATGCTTCCTCTTCATCCTGGAAAGAAGTAACAAGTGGAGTGCTGCAGGGTTCAGTCCTGGGCCCGGTCCTGTTCAACATCTTTATTAATGACTTAGATGAAGGGTTAGAAGGCATGATCAACAAGTTTGCAAACAACACCAAATTGGGAGGGATAGCCAATACTCCAGAAGAGAATTCAAAATGATCTTAAGAGATTAGAGAGATGAGCCAAAACTAACAAAATGAAGTCCAATAGTGACAAATGCAAGATACTCCACTTAGGGAGAAAAAATGAAATGCAAAGATACGTGTGAAAAAGAGAGCAGTATGTGTGAAAAAGGTCTTGGAGTCCTCATGGACAATAAGTTAAACATGAGCCAACAGGATGTGATGTGGTGGCAAAAAAAGCCAACAGGATTTTGGCCTGCCTCAATAGGAGTCTAGTGTCTAGGTCCAGGGAAGTCATGCTACCCCACTATTCGGCTTTGGTTAGACCGTATCTGGAATATTGTGTCCAATTATGGGCATCACAATTGAAGGGAGACGTTGGCAAGCTGGAATGATCAAGGGTCTGGAGAACAAGCCCTATGAGGAGCGGCTTAAAGAGCTGGGCATGTTTAGCCTGAAGAAGAGAAGGCTGAGAGGAGACATGATAGCCATGTATAATATGTGAGAGGATATCATAGGGAGGAGGGAGCAAGCTTGTTTTCTGCTGTCCTGGAGACTAGGACGCGGAACAGTGGCTTCAAGCTACAAGAAAGAAGATTCCATCTGAACAGTAGGAAGAAATTCCTGACTGTGAGAGCCATTCAGCAATGGAACTCTCTGCACCAGAGTGTGATGGAGTCTCCTTCCTTGGAGGCTTTTAAACAGAGGCTGGATGGCCATCTGTCAGGGGTGCTTTGAATGCAATTTTCCTGCTTCTTGACAGGTGGTTGGACTGGATGACCCATGAGGTCTCTTCCAACTCTATGATTCTATGATTATTAATTTACTTATTTACATGCCTGGAAAAAGTCTACTAGATTAATGCACAACACTTTTAAAGGGTTTTAAAGATCAACAAGTGGACAATGTATTATTTTTGTAGTATTTTATGATAAATAATTTTTTTCTTCTGTGTTGATGCGTTACAATTTTGTTAGCATTTATAGAATCAGGGTTTTAGTTTATGATTGTTATGTACACTATGTTAAATCAATGCGGAGAATTTACATACACTGATAAACAGTATATGAATTAGAAATACAGACAAACTTTGAAATCTGGATGTTATTATGATGGCAGTGAATCATCATCCTGAACACTGCATTTACTCATATACAAACAGGAAACCACTCCTTCATGTACAGAAACACAGCTTCCAAAAAAGTCAAGAAATAGCTGTTAAAGACTCCCCAAGTGCATTATGACTAGTACCTCTATAGGACCACATTGGTGCAATGGGTTAAATCATTGAACTGTTGGATCCGCTGACCTAAAGGTTGGCAGTTCAAAGCCGCAGGTTGGGGTGAGCCCCTGCTGTTAGCCCTAGCTCCTACCAAAGCTAGCAGTTTGAAAACATGCAAATATGAATAGATCAATAGGTACCACTTAGGCAGGAGGGTAATAAAGGGTACCCATGCAGCCATGCCAGCAACAGGAGCAGGAGGTGTCTCCGGACAATAGGCTCCTTGACTTGGAAATGGAAGAAGCCTTTACCTTTGTTCTGTGTGTTTGTGTGTCATTGTTATTTCACTGTATTGAAGGCATTGAAGGTTTATCTATCTGTGTATGTTGTAATCTGCTCTGAGTCCCCTCAAGGAGTTAGAGAGGAATATAAATAAAGTGTACTATCATCATCATCATCACCATCATCTGTCCAATAGGAATTTGTCCAATCCTCTTATAAAGAGCCATCTGAGTTAGCAGTCCTGACTTTATCCTATGATAACAATTTTCAAAGTCTAACTATGCACTATCTATCCTGTGTTTTGACTATTAATTTCATTACACAATCATATGTCTTAATAAAATCCACTTTCACTTTTTTCACACCATGCATAATTGTATACATTCTTATTCATATATTTCTCTAACAAAAAGAGCCACAAATTGTCAAACTATTTTTAGAATCACAGAGTTGGATGAGACTACAAGGGTCATCCAGTCCAACCCTTTTCTGCCATTCAGGCACGGTTAAAATACTCCCAACACATGGCCATCCAGCCTCTGTTTAGAAACCTCTAAACAATGAGACTCCAACACACTCCCAGGCAGCATATTCTTCTATCAAAAAGTCTTCCTAATATGCTCTGGTGAAATCTCTTCCTGTCGTGCAAACCCGTTGCTTTGTGTCCTGGTGTCTGGAGCAACAAAACACAAGCTTGTTTCATTTTCAATATGACATCCTTTCAAAATTGCCAACCTGATGCTTCTTTATTTCTCTTCTCTTAGCTAAACATACTTAGCTCCCTAAGTCACTCTTCACCATTTTGATCTCAGGAGATGTTCTATATCAGTGGTTCTCAATCTGTGGGTCTCCAGATGTTTTGGCCTTGTTGGGATTTTTGGGAGCTGAAAGCCAAAACATCTTGGGACCCACAGGTTGGGAACCAATGTTCTAGACAGTCCTTCTTGAAATGTGGTGCCCATAATTGGGCACAATATTTCAGGTGAGGTCTGACCAACACAGAATACAGTGATGATATTACTTCCCTTGGTGATACCATATGTTATTTGATGCAGCCTAGTACCTTATTGGCTTTTTTAGCTGCCATATTTATACAATTGACTCAAGTTCAGCTTGTGGTCTACTAAAACTCCTAGATCACTTGCCTAACTGCTTCATTGTCAGAAGTACAATCTTCCCAGATCTTTCCTTTATTTAATTCAACTTTGATCTAAATGTGATCCTATATTCAGTGGTGGTGATACCCTATAACGGATAGGATCTGTTTCTATGGACATGATTACTCAAATACCATTCACCACTCTCTCTTTCTTACTATAAGACCATATTGGTGTGGGGAAAGAGGAAGGAATGTCTTCGCTTGCATCAATCTGCTCTTCTTCTAGTGTAGTTAAGGCTTTGTTCTATATCAATTTGGCTTTAGGGTGCAGTTAATTGATATGCATAGGACAGAATGTCTCCTTAAAAACTGTTATTCTTTGATTTCATTGATTTGTGTACTTTTGTAGAGATTTTTGGCTGAAAGGTGTGACACAGATACACACACAGAGGAGGGGGGATAGGCTGGCATTTAGATTAAAGTTGAATTAAATACAGGAAATATCTGGAAAGATTTACTGCTGACAATGAAGCAGTTAGGGAAGTGGTTGCCAGAATAGGTTTCTATATCAGACACCTGTTAAAGTGACGTTATGAACACCCTTAAGCTGGGATTCATTAGGGTTCAGATGGAGCCATAGTTTAGTTCTTCAATGGAATTAAAAGCCTGTTACCAGCAATTGGTCCTGAGAGATCCCACTGTCAAAAGGTGATTCACATTTCAGCTCTCTATACTGCAGCAAATTTATCTAGCTTTCTAATACTGCGGGGACTCTTCTCATAACATATGATGGGAGGCAATGACAACAACTTCATTCTTTCTAAATCACTGAAGAATTATAGGAGTTTTTGAAAGGATGGGATGGTGCTCTGCACCAAGAAAGGAATTAATTTTCTTCCACAACACATTTGTAAAATAACAAAAAATAAAACAAAATATGTCAAGCTTCAATGAAGAAAAAATCAGTGAGCTATGCTGTTTGTAACCTGCTTAAATTAAAGTGTCATTATTAGGAAAGATGTCTACAGGGGAAACCAGCTAGATACTCACACTCCCCCAAAACAAAGTAACTACAGTAGCCAAAATCTACATGACTATCCTTCAGGTTTTGGGTCAATTTATGTTATGAACAAAAAGGGGTGCACCTAGCAATTAGACAAAAACATGCAACATGACTGACGAAACGATACAGATCTCTGGCAAAATTATTTCAGAAGAACAAGAGGCAGCCTGCTTTTGCTTGCCACCTTTGCCCCCTCTTGCTCCAAGAAAGCAACTCAAGTCTGTCTAATACCAGAATAACCCTAAGAAATAAAGCCATGAGCAAAATAAAGGCAAAAATCTCTTTGCTCCAGATACTGGAGACATTCTTTACTAAAGTCAGGATTTTATATTTTTAATTTCCTGTTTGGCACAAGCTTGTCTTCCCCTTTTTGGATGGCCACTCTTTCTAGAAGAATTATCGGCAGCAAGAAGAGAGCACTCTTGTCACTCCACATAATTGCAGGACTAAAACTACTAAGAGCATCATGGGCCTTGAATTAAAAGGAGGCTTTTCTAAATTCATTTAGAATTGCAGTGGAATGTGCACTGATAATAATAATGCTACATAATACTATACAAACATACAATACACCAGACTATGAAGACATACCATTCCAGCATGAGAAAAATCAGAATTGCTCCTCACTGTATAATGGTCAATGAAGATAACTGTTTTAAAATAAAAAGATCACTTGACAGTATATATCTTAAATAAAAATATTATCCAGTTTCACAAAGAAAGAATGCTGCATACTTAGACTGGTGAAATACTTTAATACATTGCTAAAGTACTGTATTTTCTGAATTTTAAGACTACTTTTTAAACCAGGAAAATCTTCTCAAAAGTCAAGGGCCGTCTTATATGCCAGGTGTCATCTTATAGGGCGGGCGCTGAGACTTCTGTGACAGACTGCAGGATCTGCAATCACCGCATTTGTTGGCGGAGCTCAAAAACAGCCGTGGCCGCATCCCCACTGTATGCGGTGACCATATGAAAGCAGCAAGAGTGGTGCTGTACAAGTACACTAGAAGAAAATCCATTCACTAGGACTCGTGGAAAGAAGTGATGAGGTGAGTTTTCTCTGTAGCAGTCCCTGCTACAGAAAATTCATTGGAAACCCAAATTATGAGAAGTTTGAAACTATACCATTTGTCTTTAACCTGTACACTTTCACTCAACCAGCTCCCTCTAGGATCAAGTTTGGGATTTTCTCTGTCCATTACAGAAACTGTCTCCTGTCTGTATATTACAATAAAAGAAATATTCTCCATGAATTTATGTTCCACAAGTTTACCAGCTACTGGATATACAAGAGTGTTCAGCACCATGCTTACTTCTGTAAAATTATACAATCTTAGAGCTATATCATATATTAGTTAGGCCTTGACGTCTGTGTTAGCATTGGATGTGTTTACTCAAACTGAAACCAGCAACTAAAAAAAATAAATCAAGCAGCCTTCAGCATAGCTCTGTGCTTTGCAGTTAAAATCCATTTGGCTTAACATGAAAACAAACTCTCCCACAACAAGCCTTTTCTCCTCGCCGCTAAATGGCTTTTCATTAGTCACAGCATCTCTTTGGTTTTTCCCCCTCCAAATCACCACCTCAATGAATGTCACCCCTCTATCTCTTCTGCTGGACATACAGCTGGGCTTCACATCATTTCAGTCCCACTTCCTCACAACCTTTTTCTGCTCACTGTCAAAGGGGACACGGGGTCACAAATAGTAAAGATATCATGAGTTAAAAACTCAACAGTCCAGTGCACACTTTTGGAAGCTTAAAGACTGGGATTTCCCTATGCCAGTACTATGGGAGATCTGTTCAAGTAACATATATCACTCAATGAATGTATACTCTTCTCTCTCTTCTCTCTGTGTGTATATACAGTATATATCTCAATATTTTTTGAATAAGACAATGTATTTATTATGATCAGCATAACAAACCACACAGGATTCCACAAATGGGGCCTGGAGACCCACTGAGGCCACTTAGGTGGCTGCTGCTTCTGCTCTTCGCTTATCTTCAATTCACTTCTTCCTAGTTAACAAATGCCGCTCACGTTCAAATTCCTTCATGCGCATAACATAGTCTAGATGTTCAAAATAGTCCCAGTCATGACGTTCATGTGTACATCAAAAGATATTAGGGAATTTGTCACGTTTGCACTTCATCCGTTTAATAAGATAATGGGCACAATAATCACACTGCTCCAGAGGAAGCTGAGCATCGTTCATCTGCTCCTGTGTTGCTATCATCATGCATTCATTGCGCTCGGGGAAGCCGAAGGTGGGCTCGAAGGTGGGCATCCGGAACGGATCGGGCTCCACCTCCGCATCCCACAGATAGTGCTGGACCAAGTGGGCCCCCATTGTTGCCACTTTGCCCCACTCAGCCTCGGCCCTTCAGTGTGTATATATAATTTATAAGTAAGTCATATGGCATCTAAAATTAAAGCACCTTCTCTGGCAATTTACACACCAGTGGGTTTTTTTTCAATCACAATTCCACAGACTTTTGTATTTTTAAAAAAATACATTACCTATTATCAGTTTTTCTCTGTTATATAAACTTTGTATTGCAAGTCGAGACAGGAGTTTTGAAGTTCCACAAGATATCATAGATCTGTTAATTACTCCTTTAGACCATCACAGGGTATAGCAATGGGTTGCTGCTGCTGTGCACAAACTAGATTTATAATTCCAACATAAACTTTTAAATAGGCTAACAATCAATTGTAACAACGTAAAAAGAACTATGCTGGATTAGACTAAACAGACCTTAATAAGATTAAATGAAAATGTGGGAAGAACAAAAAGCAGCATCCCTCCCTCATGGAATTGTTTATATGGGGAAGAAGGTAAGAAATGTACAACTAAGCATGTGAACACCTGCACCAACCACAGCCGGATGGTGTTTTTTTAGTGTCCTGTGGAAAGCAAATATTTATTTATCTCTTGCCCTTCAACTGTACCATCATAGCTACATAGAGTGGAATATCACATGTTAAAAATAAAACTAATAATAAAAACAAAAATGAAACAAATAAGAGACACATGAAAGCAGACAAATGTTGATTAATAAGGTATACAAAGCTTTGTTATGAAATGTTTATTCTTCATGTAAATTTATCACATTTGTTCACATATGCTACATCATGCCATACCCTAGGCCAGGGCTTTTCAAACTTTTTCAGTTGTGGAACCCTTTTTGAAGCAAAAGTTTCTCATGGAGCCCAAATAAATGTTGATAAATCTACTATATTTATGCCCCGCCCTTCTCAACCCCATAGAGGACTCAATATATTATATAATATAAATATATCAGGCTTGGGTCATTAGCTGATGGATGGAGAGTATTTGTGTGAACTAATTCACATAGTGCAGAAAGAAAGAAAGAAAGAAAGAAAGAAAGAAAGTAAGAAAGAAAGTAAGAAAGTAAGAAAGAAAATTTAAAGTGAAGAACAATTTTAACCAACATAATCTTAAACAGTATTTCAGTGGAAGGCTCCCGGAGCCATCCAGTCCAACTTTCTTCTGCCATGCAGGAAAGAAACAGTCAAAGCACCCTCTAAGCATTTGGAGGGAAATAGGGTTTTGGAAGTAAAGAAAGGGGGAGGGTCTGGGTGGCAAGGAAAAGAGTCTGGGCATTGAGGAAGGTGGGGGAAAGTGTCTTTGCCCTGAGAGGAAGCTGCTGTTGCTGTTGTTTCCAACAGCTCAAAACTGCAATTTTCCTGCATTTCTCAAAAGGAAGAAAAAGGAGGAGACGAGAGACCCTCATGATCACCTGCGGACCCCCAAGGAGCACAGTTTAAGAACACACCTGTCCTAGCCTCTTGGCTCTAGAATGTGAAAACTTGATATGCCATTTCAGACTTGCTAAAACACCTACTAGATGGATATTGTTGCTTCTACTGTTACAATTGTATTCAATTGCTGTATAAACACACAAAAAATGATGTGCGTGCATGCTCTGGCACAGTTGCCTCATAGTGGCCAAACCTGCAAATGCTAAAACATGTAGGAATGGCGAGAACAAAAACAGATTCTGAAAGGCTCTAAAAGATCTCACTAAACTGGAAGTGTGAGTGAAATGGCCAATGAAATTCAGAACAAATTTAAAGTATGGTGTATTTGGTCTTTAAATCCACATTTAACATGTACACTTATGGGGTGTGAGTTGGCAGCAACAGACCAATAAAGGGAAGTATAAGATAGCTCAAAAGAAAACATTAACCCCCTTGTGCAGCTTCTGTTTCTTTAAAGTCTAAATACATATTGGGCATAACTGCCAAGAGAATTGAAAATAACACTGTCAAAATCTTATTACCCTTAAAGAAATCCACAGTGCAAAAAAATGGAAATGTTGTGTATAGATCTGGTCATTACACCTAAAAAAAAGGATATGGTCAAATCTAGAGGTGAAAAATATGACAAAATGATGGCGGGACGGGAGCAGCTGTGCTATGAGAAAACGTTATGACGTTCAGGCTGTGAGGAAAATGTATTAGAAGTGTACGACATTGTGAACAGGGAGGAAAACAGAAGATGCTTTCCTTCTTCTGTTATAAAACTAGGCCTTGGGATAATGTACTGAAACCAAATGATGGGAAAGAAAAAAGGAAGTACGTACTTCATAAAGTGTCATAAGATATATAGATGACTACTTAGTTGAAGGATGTGGTCACTTATGGCTATATCTTAGTTGATTAATGTTTCTTTTGAAGGGAAGCACAAGATGGAGAATGCAGGTGCACGTATGGCTACTGGAAGACTTTGTGTAGGCAGTGATTAAGTACCATTAAAATGATGCTGGGTCAAACAGGGCTTTGGTTTAACTTTTGTCTTCTTAGGCTAACACTAAATCCCACAAATCTTTTCTCAGCTGCAGATGGCAATCACAGAAGACAAAAGACACAATCACTGTACCAGCAGAAGACACAATCATTGTTGCAGGAGACTTAAATGGCCATGTCAGTTTGACACGGGATGGATACAGCTGTCATAGTGGCTTCGGTTATGCAACGACAATGGCCAACGTAGACTCACACAACCTTGTCATCGCAAACACAAAGTTTTTGCTCTTTGCAAGATTTATTATCATGATGTTTAGGATACAAAGCTCCATCCTCATTTTACTAGAAGATTTGATCAATTAGATAGGGAACCAGTTAATCCTGAGATTAAAATGTATAGAATGAATCTTTTGAATCTATTCTAAGTTATTGTTTTTCCATATATGTATCTTCCCTTTGTTGTAATTTAAATACAGAAATAGTTAAAATATTTAGGTTCCTTCAAGCTAAGAATAAAAGATATAATATATGTTAAGGCCATCACTAACCGCTTGCCAAGAAATAGCAAAGCAGTGATACAATTGATGCAACAAAATGATACAACTGGCAAAAAACATTTGCATTTAGGTTCATGTGACAATGGAAATACTCAGTTTTTATCCAGAATGATAAGTATCAAGAGAGAGTCTAAGGACCTCATCATACCAGAGCAGTGGTTCTCAGCCTCTGATACTTCAGGTGTTTTGGACTTCAGCTCCCAAAATTCCTAACAGCTGATGAAATGGTTGGGATTTCTGGAAGTTGAAGTCTAAAACACCTGGAGGATCAAAGGTTGCAAAACCACAGCACAAGAGTATCTATCCACGTTAAATCCCATGGCTGCCTCCTGCAGAACTCTGGGGTTTGTAGTTTAGAGAGTGATCTCAGCTGGAGAGGTCCTGGACCTAACCAAACTACAAACCCCAGAATTCTGCAGGAGACAACCATGATATTTAAAGTGGATTTAGGAGATTATGAAGACTAATCCAACTCCTGTACAAAATATAACCAAATACCATTTTCCATCACTTAATACTTGCCACCGCATAAGCGCCCCCCCCCCCCTATTTTGGGTGCCACGTGTGGTCTTGTTGTTTTCCTTGCATAATAGTCACAGAACTATTTGGTGTTGATTTGCCCTTCCTTCTTTCTTCAAAGGCAAGGCAGCTTAAAAACTATAAAATGAAGCTCCACTTTTCTCTCCTCGCTCTTCCCTCCTTCTTCCGTGACAATTGAGTTCTCTGGAGAAAGGAGGGAAGATTCGAGGATTCATGAAGACAAAGGAAATATGCCACCCATGTGCATTAATATATTTGTGCTGACAGTAAAGTTTCGTACTTAGGCTGTAAATTGTTTGTCCACCTATATTTTCTACAAGCAGATGGCTGCTGTTTATTCATTCATTCACTTCCGACTCTTCGTGACCTCATGGACCAGCCCACACCAGAGCTCCCTGTCAGCCAAGGCGACCCCCAGCTCCTTCAATGTCAAGCCAGTCACTTTAAAGATACCATCAAGCCATTGTGCCGTTGGTCAGACCCTCTTCTCTTTCCCTTCCATTTTCCCCAGCATCATTGTCTTCTCTAAGCATTCCTGTCTTCTCATGTTGTGGCCAAAGTAATGTATTTTATGGCATATAAGACTACTTTTTAACCCAGGAAAATCTTCTCAAATGTTGAGGATTGTCTTATACGCCAGATAATGAAACTGTCGAGCTGGACTGGAGAATCTGCAGTTGCCGCATATGGTGGGAGAGCTCAAAAACAGCCGTAGCCACATCCCTGCCATATGCGGCAACTGTATGAAGGCAGCAAGGGCAGCGCTGTACAACTACAGTATAAGAAAATCCACTCCACAGGATTCATGGAAAGAAGTGACTTAACATGGTCCTGATGACGAGGTAGCTGCAGGCATCCAGAACACCTGGGGTATGGAAAAAAGAGATAGAGCAGCACTGTGTCCAGAAAAACACACCTCTTTCACCCGTCCGGCCCACCTTTGTATCCTATTACCATACCCCCTTCTCTGTCTCTCAGATTTTGCTCCTGAGGACTGTGGTGAAGTGGCACATGTGCAAGATCTGAGAGGCAGAGAAGGAGGTACAGTAATAGGAAAATCACCATATTTAAATCAAATCTGATGTTTTTTAAAAAAAATTATTTGGTGTGTGTTGGAAGAGGGGTAGTCTTGTAAGGAAAGTATATCCCAAACTCTATATTTTAACTGGAAAAGTTGGGGGTCGTCTTATATGCCCAGTAGTCTTATACATCAGAAAATATGGTACTTCACCTTTGCCTCTAATATCCTTCCCTCCAGTGAGCAGTGGGGCTTTATTTCCTGGAGTATGGACTGGTTGGATCTTTTCACAGTCCAAGGCACTCTCAGAATTTTCCTCCAACACCATAGTTCAAAAGTGTCTATCCTCCTTCACTCAGCCTTCCTTAAGGTCTAGCCCTCCCATCCATAGGTTACTATGGGGAATACCATTGCTTTAACTATGCAGATCTTCATTGACAGTGTAATGTCTCTACTCTTCACTATTTTATTGAGATTGGCCATTGCTCTCCTCCCAAGAAGTAAATGTCTTCTGATTTCCTGGCTGCAGTCTGCGTCTGCAGTAATCTTTGTGCCTAGAAATACAAAGCCTTTTACTGCTTCCACATTTTCTCCCTCTATTTGCCAATTGTCAATCAGTCTGGTTGCCATCATCTTGGGGGTTTTTTTAATACTTAACTGCAACTCAGCTTTCGCACTTTCTTCTTTCATCTTGGTTAGAAGGCTCTTCAGCTCCTCCTTGCTTTCGGCCATCAAAGTGGTATCATCTGCATATCTAAAGTTGTTAATGTTTCTTCCAGCAATTTTAACTCCTGCCTTGGATTCGTCAAGCTCCGCACGTTGCATGATGTGTTCTCCATACCAGTTGAATAGGTTGGGTGAGAGTATACAACCCTGCTGTATGCCTTTCCCAATCTTGAACCAGTCAGTTGTTCTGTGGTCTGTTCCTACTGTTACTACTTGGCCATTATACAGATTCCTCAGGAGATAGACAAGGTGATTTGCTATCCCCATACCACCAAGAACATGCCACAGTTTATTATGATCCACACAGTCAAAGGGTTTAGAGTAGTCAATAAAACAGAAATAGATGTTTCAAGCAGATGGATGAAACATTAATTTTTTGTAAAAATTAAGCCTGATTTACACATGCCATAAGATGAGCTAGGAGAACAGAATGTACCACTACATGCTCCATGTGGAAAATTATATTTCTGAACACTTTCTCCCTACCAAATGTTAAACCTAACGTTAATCAATGAAGAACATCACCAACAAAGCAAAAAGCCATGACAAGATCAGTAAAATGAGACACTTTCTGCACATAGAGATGTGTTATCATGATCTACACTAAAAGAGGAAATGAAGCTGCCTCTAATCTTTCATATATTGGGCGTGAGGCAAAATTTAGGTTCTAACCAGCTATAGCATATAGAAGGACTGGTGAATGTGCCTTTAACTGTCTCACCCCAAAACAACAACAAAAAAGTTCTTCCAAACGAGGAAATGAAAATTAGAGCAAGAAATTTTTGACCTTTACTATCTTAGCCAAGAAAAATAAAAGTATAAGCTAATTACCATCAATCCTTGGAAATGCTTTCTAGCCTTAATTATGGTAAAACATTCAGATCACAATACATCTTAAAAACAGTCCTTTAAAATGTGTCTACAAACAATGTATGCACATGGGTAGGTGTAGCTAGCCAAATATGTCCACAAAAAGTTTGTATATGTTTGATTCCCACCCCCGTTTATTAACCAAATCATGTTCACTTATTTTAAGGGCTTTTTATCTACCGGTAACTGCTTTGTTTAGAATGCCAGACACTTAGCTATTCCATGTTACTCTTTTCTGTTTTCTGTAGCTCCTAAACGTTCAATTCCAACAAATCTTTTAAAATGTATGAAACCAGCCCCAAATGATGTTTTTCCAACCTTGGCTTGGCTCTCTGCCTAATGTCCCACATCTCCTTCTTAAAAGCATGCCCTGAGCCACCCACCTTTAAAACTTCTCCATGAACTTCCAATTTGTTTGCCACCCACAGTGATGTTTTTGAAGAGAGTTTCAATCTAGCAGATACTTCTTGGTCATTTAATTAATCAAGGCAGAATAATCTTCTTGCTAAGACCTCAAGTAGCAGAAGTCATTAAATCAACCTTCAATGCTTCTTAATCCCCATGTTTCTTTCCAAATAACAATAATGCAGATAAAAGTATTTGGATTGCTATTGAAGTGACGTTGATTTTTTAAAAAATGACACTGAATAGCTATTTTCTATTACAATATTCCCTTCTACACATATTTTCTTGAAACAAAGATATTTCAAATTGTTTCATTCTTTTCTTTCAAAGGGCAGATAACTCAAACCACTTCTTTTTAAAGCTAGAGTTCTTTGCATAGTCATCTTTTCAGTCACACATATAGATATCTGGGCTTTGCCACGGTGCATTGTGAATAATGCCCACTGCAATGCTCTAGTACTGTACTCTTCATGAATGAGACCAGATATTCATTATTGCAGTTGTCTCTTATACTTCAATAGTTTTACAGCAATATTTTGACAAGTTTTTAAAATAGCAGAGGTAAAATATTATAGTGTGCAGAACTACAGGGCTCCAATCTGTGTTTGAGCCCAGTAAAAGGAAGTGTCCCTTCCCAAAAAACTACTTGAGACAGTATAATTCTGTGGCCAGTCCAGAGCAGAAGTGTATAATACTGAAGTATAATTTTAACTGCCATCCTCTCTAAAGACAGATGGGATAAAAATAAAGAATCCAGCTTTTAAAAACCTTCGGGAACCTAGAGTGGATTGCCTCACCATAAGGAGTATGCCAGAACAGTCATTAATTGCGCAATTATTATTATTTGTCCTCCAGTAATCCTGAATATTGGGAAGCAATGTTTTCCTCACCTCAAAAAACAAGAAGAAGCAGTCGACAGAATGCATTGAGGAGAGAAATTGTTTCTCCATATTCAGGATTACTAAAGGACAAGAAGCAAGATAAAACCAAAACTAAGAGCCAAAATTAATCACATCCAGATGAAATTCCATGCAGTACAGAAAGCTAGCTGGTTACTACTGAAGATAAACAGAAACACAGTTTTCAGTCAGCATTAGCAGGTTTTATTTTTAGAATAGATTCAAACAACACTTTACTTCCAAATCTGTTCTGCTCCTCACATCACTATTATAAGGTAGGATTAAGCAGCATTTTCTGCCAAACAACTACAGTTGACTTATTGTTTATCATTGTTTCCCTTGACCCTTCCAAAGACTTTCCATAAATTTTGCTTCCAATACATTTTCACCTTAGAAAAAAAATAAATTTGCCTGTGCCGTAGTTTTCCTTTAGTTCTGTTTTTAAAACACTGTTATAGTTAGAGTCCTGTTCAGGCAAGACAAAATCATCTTAAGGAGAATGACTTAAAACGATGCTATGATATAACAGACTAAATGTATGTAATTCTAGTATTCAAAGAAGTGCAGGCCAGTCCGGTGTAGTGGTTTAAGCACTGGTCTATGGCCACGTCTACATTGACTACTGAAGACTTGTAGAGCCAGATCAACTCTGTGGAGGTCAAACAGGCTGATCCTGGATAACAGCCTTCCCCATGTTATCCAAAGTTGGGGGGGAAAGTCTGAATTCTAGCTCACAAATTGGACTGCCTGCCAAATTTGGGCTCATGGTAACAGCTGTGCCGGTTCCAAAAGAACAGTCCACAATTGTCCTCACAGCCATTCTGTGTTTTCCAGGCTTGGGAAGCCAGGGGACATGGGTTAGTAATCCCCCATGCCATTCTCCAATCTCCATGTCGTGGTGGTCTCTGGCAGCCACACAGGTCCTATTTGTCCACTGTTGCATGGGGCAGAGGGGATAGGAAGGATGGCTACCCAGAGGTGCTGAAACATGTTTGGTGCTTCCGGGTGGTGACAATTCCTTCCCACCTCTACAATGCCAGGGGTGGTGGTGCTTGTGTGGCCCATACATGGGGCCAGTTCTGAACAAAACACACAGTATTGGCCTTGCAGGATAGACCCCTATGCCTTTAGAGATCAGGATTTGAATCACAACGCGGCCATGAAAACCTACTGGGTGAACACCGGCATATCATATTCTCTTAGCCCAAGAAGAACGCAAAAGAAAACATCCTCTGAAGAAATCTTACCAAAACAAAAACCCCTCGGAAGGCATGCAATAAATCAGAAACAACTTGAAAGCACACAGAAAAAAACAAAAGCAGTACAAGCAATCAAGACTGGCAAAGATTGTTATTATGATATTAGAAAATTGGATATTTTCAGGGAAAGAATGGTGGCCTGCCCACAGCCAGTTTGTGACCACCTAGTAGAACATTCCTAGCAGATGAAATATACACTAAAAAGGCCATATCCTTACAAAGTGTCTGTGAATAATGTTTGCACATGAATTCCCTTCAGTATAACTTGATGTCTGATGTAACAGACCAGCAATCTTTTTCTTCTAACAAGAGAGGCATTGGTTCAACATTTATGCTGACTACAACTGTTACTTTCTTTCACTGGAATTCTCCATGTCAGCCTTAACCAGAAACTACTGTTTTGCATAACATTGCTTTAATGCAGGTAACACTGCCTTTTAGAGAGGACACATAAGGAGGATAACTTCATATTTCTAAATGATGTACATGAATAAACGGGACCCTGGCATGCACTGGAGTTGGATTCCAGGACACCACTAAGGATACAAAACTATAGATACTCAAATCCTATTATATATAATGGCAAAATAATATGGCAGCCCTTCTATAAAACTGCAAAGTGTTGGGCTTCATCCCTGCTGCACAAGTTGCCAGCCCTCAATGAGTAGTTAGCCTAGATAGATTAGATAGATTTGAATGAGGGATTCCTTCCCCAAGAAGGAGTTTAGAAGAGGTGTTATCTTACTCATCCTGCATGCCACTATCTCCTTCCCATTTGAATACTTAGCAATGTGATATCTTCAGGGAAGACGTAATTTCCTCTTTAAAAGTATTTTCATTGCCCTGGGTTTGCCATGCGGCATGTTTCCATTTTTCTGGGTCTCTCTTCCTATGATCTCCTAGAGTGAGGATTCATCTTGCCTTTCTGCAAGCAAGATGTAGATATGGCTATTTTGTTATTTTTCCCCCCCCCCCCCCCTTAGCTCAGTGAAGCTAGTTAACTCCAAGAACCTTTCCTATCCAGAATGGATTTTTAGTACCTATGCAGTTGTGGATCTATAATCCTGTTCCATCCTGCTGAATGGAAACTAATCCTTGCTCTCTACACATAAGCTTCTGCTGGTTATGAACTGTGCTTCTGGCACTTTTCTATATTTTTGTGGAATCGCTCCCAATTGAGGGGTTATTTTTGAGCCTAACAGCTCTTGATTCCTAACACAAACAAATCAGTGCCAGAAAGAGCTTTGGGGTGTTTAAAATGGCTGGAGGCTACAGCAAGATACATCTAAGCATCTGCACACACACACACATGCGCGCGCACACGTGTGTATGTATGGTTGATGACCAGCACTAAAAAATGAACAAACGTCAGAATAGGAACATATATTTTTAAGTATTAATGTTTTATGTTGATTATCTTTTGGCTGACCCCAAAATTACTGCCAAAGTTGCTAGCTTTTGTGCAGCAGCAATAGCTTGTTGGCACAAGATGCTGTCACAGTCTTAGTAGGTTTTAATATTTATTTCAGTATTTACCATTGTCATCTTAGCATATAAATGTCTAATACCGTTTCACTATCATATTCAATACTGGGTTTTAATTTTTCTTTTGACAGTGTTTCTTAATACCACCAGCATAATGTTCAGTGCATGGAAAAAAAAGGTTTGCTTTATGGATTTCCCCCCTGTATATATTCAATCTGTGGTTGATCATTTGATGATAATGTAGTATCAACAAAATGGCTTGCTGTGACAAAACGATAATTTACAACTATCAGGACAAGTAACTATTTCTTATTCCGTGTTGTGCCAATGAACCGACCAGATAGTGTGAACATAGGCACTTAAATATCCTTACAAAGCAACAGCTTATGAACAAGTTGGCAGAAGCCAACATAAAACATTATTTATGGTGGTGGTTTTCTCCTCCAGTCAATGCACAGTGAAAATCCTGGAGCTTTCCTTTGCGTTAGTATGTAGGTCCACACCTTGTCTATATGCCACTTCAGAAAGGTGCAGTTCCACAAGTTTTCTTTCTTAAATCAAACAGTATGAATGTGTACTTTGGCACAACAGGGAGGTTTTTCAGAAAAAGAGTCAGACCACCTGTGAGTTGTTTTCATTAAACAGGCTCCTAATCCTCTCATGCATGTCAAAAACATTACTATACTTTAATGGCTTCTATCGTACAAGGGGCATGGAGTTTAAACCTATTCTCCTGACTATACTCCACTTCAGTAGACATAATTAGGAAAAATCCTAGATAAATAAAGGATTACATCAAACCTGAAATGACAGTAAGGCAAGTGCAGAACGGGGGAAATGATGAAAAAAACCCACCAAGTTAACAGTATTATAGCTAGCATGCATGGAAAAAGGAAAGGTATGCTGCTTACACCAGCAGACAAAAATTATTTGTGGTATTCATAAACGATTCAATAGTTTCATAGAATATAACAGCTGCTGAAACAACCACAGACATCAATGGGCCCTTTTAAATGTATTTTACCACAGAATATTTCAATGCCTATCTCTGAATCATAACTACTGTATGTGGAGAATGTATCGTAAAATAAGAAGGAAACTCCACATACCAAACTCTAGGCGTTTTGACATTAAGATTCTGTTTTATAGGATGGTTTACCACAAAAAATAAGGGTGTGTTTTCATCATAAGCAGCTTGTCAATATGATAGAGAAGTTTTCATCATGTTTGCATTTAAGGAATGGACATGTTGCAGACATGCGGTGCGAAAACTGCAATCAAGTATTTCACCCCTGTTCTGTGTGCTCTATGGAAGCATGCACTCCAGAGCTCAGAGAGCCCGTTTCTGTGGTAGTTTATTAGCCAACACACAGATACCACCAAGGGTTGAGAATCTCTGATATGGAAATTGTAGGAAATTTTACAAAATATGTTCAATACCACAGGCACCCTGGTCTTACATATATATTAATACCCATGTGTTACAAAATAACATGACATTGGAGGGTATGAAACATATATGTGAAGACCACAGGGTTCTTTAATGCATTATAACTCTTTTAATCCACACTGTTGTGTCCACTGGTGGCATTCATTTTGTAGTTGCCACAGTTTCAAGTCATCTGAAAAATACATTAAATGATTAGTGTAGAGCAGTGTTTCCCAACCTTTTTTGAGCCGCGGCACACTTTTAACATTAAAAAAATTCAGGGGCACACCACCAACCAAAATGACACAAAATGACACTCTAACACTGTAAAGAACGGTTGGGGGTTGGTGGCCTGCTGGGAGCAGCTGCTGGGAGTGCTACAGAGGAGGGCCTAAGTGCAGCCTTCTACAAATTGTGGCGGAGGAGGCTTCAAGGCGGCGCTCCTGTCCCTTCTTCTTTTTCTTCGCCACTGCCCGGCCCTTCCTCCTCCTCTCCCCAGCATTCCTCATTACCAACGATGCTGGCTATGGCTGCTGGGAAGTTTGAAGGGCCACATCATTACTACTTGTAGTATATGATTGTGCTGTTATAGTCCAATCTGTACATAACTAATAAACTAGATGTAAATAGTTAATGTGCAGCAGGAACCTAAGTTAAACAGTGCTGTTAGTATGGCAACATACTTGCGATAAATAGCAATAGTTTCTGTTAAATATGCATATAATCAACTTTCTACATTCATTGGGATTAGCGACACAGGACTCCCATGGAAGAGGGAAATTCATGGATTAAAAACCTACTATTTTTTACCCGAGAGAACCCCTATCTAGGAATCTCTAGGTCTTTCAGCATGACTTCCAGCGGAAGCTGACCATCGATTTGCACTGGAAGACCTAGAGTTTCTTAAGAGACCAATTATAATCAAATCTATAAATATTCAAATTCATAAGGGTCAAACACACAAATGTAGAGAGTTAACTGTACTGAAAAAAATGAAACATGCACATTTTCTCTGGACGGTTTAAATAAAACACAAGTGCGTGCCAATGAATGATTAGAGACAGCACTGAAGTCATGAGTTGCACAGCAGTACAGGCTTGTTTGCCTATGCCTGACCGGAAAGTAGGAATCTGGCTTTATTTTTTCATAAAATCATACTTCTTTTTATTATACTAAAGGATAACCCAGCATGCAGTAATGAAACAGAGAACTATTAGGAACCTGTCTTGAGTAGATTTCACCTACTCACACAAGTCTTGATATAATCCAGTGAAGAAACTGGGTCTCATCTTGCTTATTAAAGACAAGTACTCTCCATAACGTATCAAGTTACTAATACTAGCAATGTTTATTAAATTAACCTGTATGTTTTAAACCTCCTGGTCGTTCCTAGCCCTAGAATATACCGCCTGACTGCAACCCGTCGACTGGCTTTTTCGATCATTGCTCCAGTGCTCTGGAACGCATTGCCTGCTGATATCCGCGCTATCCAGAATCTCCTTTCGTTTAGGAAAGCCTGCAAGACTCTCCTGTTTCAGCAGGCTTTTGGAGTCTGATTAGCGGCAGTTTCTTGCTATGTAACGCCATCTTGCGTCTTGTAGTACTTGTGCGGTCGCGGCGCTTTAATGTATTGTTCATTGTGACATTTTAATTCCTCTTCTAATTGTGGTTTTAACTATTTTAGCTGTGTTCTGGCTATTTCCCTTTGATTATGTGTAAGCCGCCCCGAGCCACTGGGAGTGGCGGCAGATTGAGTGGAATTGTTTTAATGACGATGTGGTTTTATGCTGGGTTTTTATGTATTTTAATAAGTTGTTGTAGTTGTTTTTAAATTGTATAGCATGGCATTTTTGCTGTTATGCCGGTCTGAGTCCCTCGATAGAGGTGAGAAGGTCGGGATACAAAAGTTTTAAATAAATGTGAATAAATAAATAAATAAATCGAAACTCTTTTTAAAAAATAGCCTTTACTCCTCTAAATACATGCCCCAAACAGTACCCAACTGGGTCAATCCAGTGGGAGCTCACCCTGCTCCCCAGATTCGAACGACCAACCTTTCAGTCAGCAAGTTCAGCAGCTTAGCAGTTTAACCCACTGCACCACTGCAGCCCCTTATTTCTGAATACTAACTTTTGTTTAAAAACTCTTAACACTGTAGTTACAGAAAGTCTAGAAAAGAGATGAAATATATTTTAAAAGATGCAGCACACACAGCAAACAGAAACAATATAAATCTTCTCACCTCTGTTAGTCAATAGCAAATGTGACATTGTAAGAGAAGATAAATCCATAGCTAACTGTTATCCTATTAAAGCTGACTTGGTACCTCAAAATATATTAATAAAGAAAACTTGAACTCAAAAAGATCCCTCCTTCTCAAATTTAATGCCACTTCTCAAATAAAACACTTCTTCTATACACAAACATATGGCTCAAACACAAATCCAATGACTGTTAAATTGCATGGGAGTCAGAGTATCCCCAGAGCATGCAACCCTTATCCTTTCCAATTATTGTGAAGCAAAAATCTGATACTATAAACCTAAATGCCAAACAAAATAAACCCCAGATACAAGTATATAAATATTTAAATAATGAAATAATGAAATCCAATGGTACTTTCATGAGAAACAACCAATTGTATATTTCAGGTTAATCTGGGTGAAGATAGGAGAAAATGCCAATTTACTCTTTCAGCGGGATGCTAAACTACATGGATTAGAGAAGTTAAAGTTGCATTAATGTTTAAGTGTTATAACAAGCACTTTCTCAAGATCAAGTTTCAAAACATGATCAAAACAACATTATAGAGGAGAACATTTTCTTTGTCAAAAGACACTGACACACAATTTAGAACCTAAAAGTCATTTTATGTGATTACTCATTGTTTAAAAAAGTGTTCTCAAAAGATAATCCTTGAATGAAAGGGCATAATCACAAAACATATTAAATCTTATTTCAGAATGAATAATCACATCACATGCAGTGCAATCTCCTACACTACAAGAAGCTATATTTAGCTTAATAGTATTTACCTGCTGGCAAGTATCTATGGTTTCAATCTAAAAACTTTGGCACGGTAAGTACTTATATATAAATAAACATTTTGGCAAGAGAAGGGTTCAAAGAAGTTGTTGTAGAATGGCAAGAGAAGGGTTCAAAGAAGTTGTTGTAGAATGCACAACCAGAATTTTCAGAACATTTATTGTGAACTTTCTCACTACATATACGCAAGCACAATTCTAGAAATTTATTTTAAAAGACCAACCCCAAAAAACCCTAGGTAAAGTCATCCACAGGTCAATGTGAGCACTTTGCCTTAACCCTTATCGGGGGAAAAGGAACAAATCCCATTTCTGAGTAAATTTGCCAAAGGCAAGAGGCTCCTATCCTGGAAAAACCTTTTTTTTAAAAAAGCATCAACCCTGTTTATTTTCTCCAGTGTGGAGCCACTTTGGACCTGTTTGAATGCCTGGATGAGGAAATGGCAGTAACAACCTCTCCCCCGCCCCCAAGCAGCATTAGTGCTTTCCCTTTTCCACGGAATAACAGTTAGCTTATCCATCGGTTCTTTTTAAGTCTATAATTCTGGTCCAGAAACCTGCCCTCTACTTATACCCAAGGTGAATAAGTAAATACGGTATATTACAAGGTGTCAATGAAAAAGGAGTGTTTTGGTCCAATCTTGGTACAATATAAGAAAACCAGGAAAAACGTCAATTGCTTTGGGTTGCTGTGAGTTTTCCAGGCTGTATTGTTCAAGTTTTTCATGATCAGAATCACTGGGTTGTTGTAGGTTTTTCGGGCTGTATGGCCATGTTTTAGAAGTAATCTCTCCTGACATTTCTCCTGCATCTATGGCAGACATCCTCAGAGGTTGCCTGGCAGGCAAAACATCAGGAGAGAATGCTTCTAGAACATGGCCATAAAGCCCAAAAACCCACAACAACCCAGTTTTCCAGGCTGTATGGCCATGTTCCAGACACATTCTCTCCTGACATTTCATACATATCTATGGAAGGCATCTGCAGAGGTTGTGAGATCCATGCTGAGATGCATGGAAAAACAAGCATCTCAGTTCAGGATATTAACTAAATCTTTAATGTGATCACTGAAAACTCAATAGAACAAGGAACTTGCCTTGTTCCCTGGCAAACCATTTGACCATCTGGATCACTGTTATCAACCGTGACTCTGTCTCCATGGTCTCAGGCCATTATCTGCTGAAAGTGGAAGATAATAGATACTGAACCTCACCATGCTGGCTGAGTAAGTCAGTCATATTAGAGTGCTTCCCTTTGTACAGCAATTGGAAATTACTGCTGTGTGTATGATAGATGGGTCAAGATCAGCTGGAAAATCCCTTCAGATTGGCTCAATGGACTGACTGCATCATCAGGTATGTGCTTTCAAGCTGCCTGTTGACTTATGGTGACATCATGAATTTAATAGGGATTTTTTTGGGCAAAGAACGTTCAAAGATGGTATTGCCAGTTCTTTTCTTAGAAACAGACTATAGCCCTGGTATTTATTGCCAGTTGCTCATCCAATACTCATGTTGGTATTCACTGGCGAGCTCTCATTTCAGACTAACCAGGACTGAACTTATTACTCAGCTTCCAAAATCATATAGGATCTGGTGTCTTTTGGATATTTACTAGGTTAATATTGGTTTTCTAATAAAGAAAAGACACATCCTCTTAATGGAAGAAATCAGCTGTATGTCACTACCTCTGATTTTTTTTACAAATTTTATGGAACCATGCTAAAAGTTCAGTTATCTATGAATGTATACATGCAAAATAATTTAACTGGAAGGACATGGGTGAAGAGGAAAAGAAAAGCAATGACTTTATTCCTTATGTACAGTAGTAATTTGAAACGGCCATCAAAGCATCAGCCAATTTGATAGTGCTATTAAGTTTATCATACTGGCAATAGATTAGAAAAACCTATTCCTAGTGTTTAGTTTATGATTCTAGTCATGATATTTAGAGAAATGATTTGACCTCATGATATTACTATCTTGCAAATGTTATGCCAGAGATAGGGTTCGCACACTATTAATTATACAAACGTAATGAAAATGAACCACTTATTTTACCAAATGCCAAACCTATTAAATTAGCACTTTTAGCAACAAGCACAGATAAGATAGTCCACCAATACGCCTAGCTGTCAATTTCCACTACCAAAGGTCTTCAATCCAATTTAAACATTCAGAAAAGCATAAGCTGCAGTTCTTCTAGAATACTAACATTTCTATTTATAGTGCAGATACTTTTTTTTTTCATTTTTCACCATAACCAAAGGTGTCTTTGTGTAGAAAGCTATCTTATAATGAGAGGGACTTCAGAGTACTTGCCTACAACATGCTAAACTTTCCACCAGCAGGAAGGCTTTTATGTAAATATTTGACAAATCTCATACTCGGATGATATATGCATAAAATGAGTGGGGAATAATAATAGGAGTAATAATAATAATATTTTTTTGAAAAAACTTTATTTGTATCCTACCCTATCTCCCTGAGGGGACTCGGAGCATCTCACAACAATACAATTATATAAATCATTTTGACAACAACACACACAGATGTATGCAATTTTAATTATATCAACACTTCAATCAAAAGATCTTCCAAGTGATACAAAGGACAGCTCAGTTTCAACTGATAAAAATATCTGGCATGATTAACATAGTTTTCATGAATTTTGTGGTAGTTTGAATTCAGCATAAACAATGCTGTAGTTTTTGGCCTTCTAAAACTGTAGGTGCAAACTAGCATATTGAACAGGAAAGTTTAACAAAAGAGTGCAAAATCGTGCAAATCCTAGTGATAAATTTTTAAAAGTACAGCAAAATTTGTAAATGTTTTAACATGATAAAGTACAAAGATTTATGTTATGTATAAGACTGTACCTTTCCGTTTCAAACCTAGTTAAAAAAAACAATCCACAGAAGTCGAAAAATGTATTCCAAAGTAACCAATCATTCTGATCAAACAGCCAGGAATGACACAAGGAAATCCACCCAAACATTTGGCATGGTATGCTGTCCCGCTATAAAGTAAATTCAACCAAACATTAATACTGCACGCTTAGCATTCCATGGCACATCTTCTGCCAACCTGAGGTCTGGCAGGCTATAAGCACTTAACAACTTACCTAGACATGCTGCTTTTTGGAAGCTGGCTACACAAAAACAAACCATTCTAAAAGTCTTCAATGTATTCAAAATTTTAAAACAGTAGAAATATTTTTGAATTATGTTACATGTACATATTTGCAAAAGCAAACACCAAGATCAATGTCAAATTCACAGTATTGAAACTATAGGACATCAAGAGCAGTTATTATAAATCCTTAATGTTCCTCTTGAAAGTAAAAAAAATTGAAAATGTGCTGTAATTTGTGTGGGATCATGCACCAGCAGAATCCAGAAGAATCAAAAGGCTGCAACCGCTCCTGTAGAGAACCAACATGGTGTGATGGTTTGAGTACTTGATTGGGACTTTAAAGGACCAGGATTCAAAGAGGCACTTAGTCATGGAAAACCACAGGATGACTTTCAACAAATCATACTTTCTCAACTTAGGTGGCAAAGGCAAATATTTCTGAACAAATCTTGCCCAAACCATATGCTATGCCGTACATCAGAAACAATTTGAAAGAAAATGCTCCCATTTCTTTTTGCTAGATGTGTATCTTTCAAACCTACTCCAGAGAACTGGGAAACTGAGATTTTAGGCTGCTCTGGATGCTGCTGGAAAAAGATGCTCTCATGGATAAGCACCAGTAGGCTACCTGCTGGACTTTGACTCATGTGCCTAAATTCTGGTTTGCCTAAATTCTGGTTTGTTTGTTTTTTTGCTTAACTCCCTAAACCTCTGGAGCCTAAAATGCCAGAACCACACTCAACTATTCAGTTCATGGCTGTCTTTTTCTTTTTCTTGTAGCACTGTGTACCTTGCATTTCCCATGCCTTCGAACCATATTTTGAGGGTACATAAGCTATTTTTTCTAGTACTGCTGGAAGATGCAGTTCCAATAGTAACAAATTAGGTATTGCCCTTTATTGAAAAACACACAACTAAAAGGGCACCTATTAAAATATCACTATCCCAAGCCATGCTCCAGTCAAACTGACCGATCTAATTTCCATGTATGACTTTCACAGGCTATGAATCACCTAAACAGAATGGAAAATATACATTTGTGGAACACATTATCTTCATGAGATATTTGTTCCATATTTTACTTCATTTTGTGCAACACAGCCAACACTACTTGGTTATGTGCTCACCCAATAGTTCCTGGTCTGTCATGTGCCCATAACATCATCATGGTAGTGGAATGAACGATGTACATGCATAGGTCCTTTGTTTTACTGTGGTAAGTGGGCCAGGTAGTGTTATTGAAAAGGGAGAAAGATATGTGTCCTGACACTCGCAGTTTCACTTATGCTTGCTCCAAAAAAGATCTTCTGGTAGTGATTGTGGACTTCTCTAGGGCTAAATAAAATGGAATCACCTTTCAGATGCTGCAAGAAGTCCTCATAACATCTGGCTGGATTCACAGAAGCACTGCAGCCAGCTATTAATCCAGAGCAAGGCAAAACAGGATTTATTCTGGGGCTTCCAGAAAACTCCAGAATGATTTTGGTGCTTTGGACAACTGAACTGACCAGGGTTTGCCCAATTCATTGTTCATCTAGAACAGTGTTTCCCAACCAGTGTGCCGTGGCACACTAGTGTGCTGTGAGTGATCATCAGGTGTGCCGTGGGAAATCTTCAGTCTCCCCCCTCCTAGCAGCCCCCTCACTGGTTTCCAAGAAACAAATTGAGCCTCTCCACTTGGAAATGTTTTTTAAAAACTATTTCATTGAATTTTTCTGGAAGCAAGTTTCACTCAGGGTGAAATTTTACAAAGGTCTGGAGAACAAGCTCTATGAGGAGCGGCTTGAAGAACTGGGCATGTTTAGCCTGAAGAAGAGAAGGCTGAATGAAGACATGATAGTCATGTATAAATATGTGAGAGGAAGTCATATATATGTTGTGTTCATTGAAACAGGCCCAGGTTTCACACTGAGCGTATAAATACATTTAAAAACATATTAACTATGTGTATTACTGTGTTAGAGTGTCATTTTGTGTCATTTTGGTTGGTGGTGTGCCCCAGGATTTTGTAAATGTAAAAAATGTGCCGCGGCTCAAAAAAGGTTGAAAAACACTGATCTAGAAAACCCATCACTTTGTCTCCAGCTAAGCAGCTCTCTCATAGAGGCTTCCTGGAAACAGTACCCAGACACATGACCAGGAAAAGTTACTTTGCCAGTAAGCCTCGGTGACTGAGCTGCTTTAGGCCAGCACCAAAGCACCAGTGGCAGTCCCAATGCACACTCTGCATGACCAGCCATCAGGGACCCAAAAAGGCTCAGAGGATACTCCCAGGCTGCATCAGAGAAGCTCCATAGCAGGTTTCCATTATCTGTGTAAATGTAGACATGGTCCTGATCTTAGGAAAAAGACAGGATATAAGTAATGTTAATTATAATTTTGATTTCTATTTTTAAATCAAGAATCCTGTGACATGAAAACAAAGAAACTACTAAGCAAAGATTAACACAAAAAAATTCTCACACTTTGCAGAGAAAATGAAGAAGGAGAAAATTGGATTCTGAGAGTTCTACAAGTTCATTCTCACAGTGAGAAATCAGATTTTCCAATTATGTCTGAACTGGCACAAAAGCATTACCCAAAGGCCAAGGTGATTATTTTTAATGTTGCCTAGTAACATTTGGCAACTTCCCCTTGTTACAATTTAATTCATGCTTTTTCATTTGTCTGTTTCTCACATTTTGCAATACAAAATCATAACAAAAAAACCTGAACTCAAACTTCTCTTCTGTACTTCAGTAATGCAGGGAGGGGAGGAGGCGGGAGGGCTCCCGAAGGAAAAACAACTAGCTAGAGAAGAAAAGCTGTGCTTCCAAGAGGGAAAATCTGACACACAAGAGATACAAGCCCAGTCTCCACTGAGCAATTAATGTAGTTTCAAGCTGGTATTGAAGAAAGTTATGTCGTTGTGCACATGATTAGAGAGGAAATCTTGGAATCAGTTTGAGGCCTGGATGGTGATTACACAAACCACAGAGCATTGATGCAGATTAAGGGCTTTCTTTCATGCACTTTTGAGGAAGTTTATTGCCTGGCCACAGATTTTGAAGTTAACTTTGAATTGCATTCAATAGTCAGTACAGAAGCTCAAATTCAGAGTATGGCAGTGCCTGATAATTATGGCTGATAAAAATCTGCTCATGTAAGTATAAAAAAACTTTGAAATGGTATTTGGGTTGTAAATCATTAGATCTACACGGCTACAGTACAACAGTAGACCAGCAGCAATAGGATCTAGTCATCTATAGCATAGTGCTTTCCAGATGTTGCCAATAACACTTCCAGGAAGTCCTAGCCAGTTAGTCCGATGGTCAGAAATATTTCAAATTTCCTGCATGGCAACAACTTGGGAAAATGAGTGGCAGGCAGGAGCACAACATCCAGCAATTTGTGCTGTTTTTGTACACACACCACACAGGTTGAATGCAAAACTTCAACTGAGACACACATTTAATTTTCTTACATTAAATGTATTTTTAATGCTAATTGCAATGCTAAGCTATTCACAAAGAAAGAATTCAGATTGCGGAAGAAATGGAGGGAGGCACTTACCCACCCATGTTTTGGCTACTTCAGGTCACCCTTTTAGCAGCTTTTTTTTTCCCTGGGATGTTTTCAATGAAGAATGTTCCCTTCCTTCACCACCTCTTTTGCATTCAACCCTCCATCCCTTCTGAAACAGCTCTGTACATAATGATTTGTAATTAGCATTCCAGTGTTTTTTTAAAGGGGCTTGAGTGTTGGATTAGAACACTGAATGATAGTGGTTAAAATCTCTGCTTGGCCATGGAAATCTATTTGGTGACCTCAGGCAAGTCAAATTCTCTTATCCTTACAAGAAGGTAGGGACCAATCCCCTTTGAACAAATTCTGCCAAGAAAACTTGTCATTATAGGCACCTTTTGGGTTACCTTTAGTCAGTAACAACTGGAAGATAAACAATAATAAGAACAAACTCTCCTTTCACATGAATCTCCCTAAACCCTTGCTAGGATTTTCTAATACCAAAGGGATTTTGATAGTATACATAGGACTGCAGAAGAAACACTTTAAAAACATAAACACTGTTCTATTTGCTAAACCTCTTGTGTATGCAGAGACAATTCATTCAGTCAAGTGGTCCTCATACCTTCTTTGATGTAAAACCTTCTGCACTCAACAAGTATATGCTTCTAAACATAGATTTAAATGTTTATCTGCTTTCAACATATTGTTGTCTACTGAAAATAATGCAGGTACATACACAGAGAGTATATTTTGGCATGAAAATATCTATTGACTCTGTAGGTAGTGATATGGGCTTTAGAAGTGTGGCCATAAAGATATAAGATTGACAGCAGACTTTATTCAGATATATTTTGGACAACCCTAGTGCTTCCAGGCACTTATAATGACCAAAAATAATAATCCATGCATTGAAAAGCAACCTCAAAGTTAGCAGAGACACAGGAAAATTTATAAGTCAATAAGTAACTCCAGAAGTGGCCCATTAAAACCTTTTTCATAAGTCCATAAGAATGGGTGTTGAAATTATACCCTAGATATCTTGGACAATGCTAGAAATGTATACAATACAGGTATGTACTGTACATACTGGTTTATATAGAAGTTTCACATCTAATTTGGTCTGCAGCAGGAATGCACAACCCTGCTGTTTCGACCACATTTATTTTTCCCACATTGTGGCTTTCTAACACAAGACCATGCTGTTACTCCAGTCTCTAAGTTCTTTGGAGCCATTCTGACTTTTTGCTACATAATCATCGTAACAGCTTCCTTTCCAACTGTGGGGATTTTTCAGCAGATGTTAGCATGAAAGTAAAAGCAACAAGGAAGTGGGAAGGAACTGCTAAAGAAGTCTATTTCTGCTTTTTCTTGACAAATCCATACATAATCATTTTCTGCCTAGAAAAGATTGTTCCCCTCGGCCTTCCGGACACAGTTATAAAAAGGACACAGCGTCCACCAACATGTCATTTGTTTTTCAATGACTCTCTTTAGAACAACTGCTTGCAGTATAACTAGTCTCTAGTAAGCCTGGGATTTTCAAGGCTCCGTTTCCAAGAAGGTATTTTCTTGCCTATCTGAAAATAACAGAACAAATTTGAAGCAGACAGCATGCTATAAAAAGAATCTATAATATGCATTCACTTAAATGGCATCAAAAAGAAGAGATTTCTCTAGTGGCGGAATAAATCCATCATCATTTTACACAAACAATATCTGGAAGGAAGAAATTCTTGAGGCTCAAAAGAAGGAAAGTTACTAAAACACAAATTTCATATTATAGGATGTGTGTCAAACATATAGTAGTTACCTCAATTTTTAGAGTACCCATATGCTAAAACAAGATGAGAAAGCCATTGGCTGTCTAGGTATTTGTAGTTTCCGACTTTCAAAATTCCCTACTATTGGACAGTATCTGGAACTTCATGGAGCTAAAATTTAAAACATCTGGAGGGTCAAAGGTTTGTCATTCAATGTTTAAGCCTGACCCTTAGACCATTACAGATGTGTCAGTTGATAATTGAGTAGAGATCTCCCTAAAGTAACAGGACAATAAATGTTTAAAAGCCTCCAAAGGAGGAGCTTCCACCACACGCTGAACATCTTAGCACTTTTGATTGCCAATTCAGCCTTACTCAATGCTTCATTGTGATTCCAATAAGTCACATATATATAGTAGGTCACCGCATATTCACAAGAACAAGGATGAGGTGAAACATTTTCTCTAGAACTGTTATGTGTTACCTAATCTTTATGACAAACTACAGTAGTTGCAGAATTCAAATTCCCTTTTTTCCCAAGTAATCAGCTGAAGTCTACAGTTCCTAGTTTTTACATCATCTTAAAATATGCTACTGGAAATATTGAATCACATATCATTCCAAAGTAAGGAAATGTGGCAACATGTTAATTCTATTGAGCCAAAAATTTCTAATTCAGTTAGATTTACATAAAAGTGCAAAGTATTATATTTGTGTCTTAATTTTCTCCAAAAGCTAAAAAAAAAGCTCATCTCAAATTTTGTCAGTTTTTTCATCTATACTCCACAAGGATTTCAAATGTTTCTACAATCTTTCAGTAATATGGCTCCAGGTTTATGTTTAGAGACAGAGTGAGGGTGAAACAGTGGAGACTCCTATAGTCAGACAGAATTCATTTCCATGGAACTAGTTGTGAGTGTTTTGAATCTTATCACCTAAATAGTGTAATTCTCTAGTTCAGAGGGACTAGCGACAGTTCTACACAGTTACATAATGCACAGAATCATAGAGTTGGAAGAGACTGTATGGACCATTTAGTCCAACCCCTTGCCATGCAGGAAAAGCACAATCAAAGTACCCCTGACAGATGGCCATTCAGCCTGTTTTAAAGCCTCCAAAGAAGGAGCTTCTACTACACTCTCTGAAGCAGTGCGTTCCACTGTTGAATAGCTCTTGCAGCCAGAAATTTCTTCCCAATGTTCAAGTGCAATCTTCTTGAAGGTCAGAACTGGTATCCAAAACACTGGCTATAGCCTGCACTGCAGCCAAACGGGGTCATCCTGAGTCACCTTAGCCGCAGAAGGGTGTCCGTTTTGCCCAGCCATGCGAATTTGGTACCACTGGGCAGGGGCCCAACTGGTACCCCCTCTCTCCCTGTCACTGCCAGCTACAGTGGCAATGGAGATTCCTCCTCCTGGCTAGCAATCCCTCTTACTAGTTTTGTACCACATGACTGGGATTGAGGGGAGGAGGCCCTGTCGCCCTATAGCTGGAAGTAGCAGGGAGGAAGAGCTGGAGAACAATCTTCCTACTACTCCTGTCCATTTGAACATGGAGACCATGGGATGACTGTTGGGACACTTGCAGCTGGTTCCACATAGTAGCTGGCTGTGGGTGTCTGCACTGCCACAATCTGGGCTTTCGCCTGATTCATTTCAACCTGGGATGAAGCTGCATTAAGTGACTTTCCCCAAGATAAACCATATCAGTTTACATGGACTTTGTGCCTTCCCACGGGCTGATATGACCTCACATTGACCTAGATGGACAGTGTGGGGTCAGTGTACATTGGGCCTATAAAATGTTTTTTAAAAAAAAAACATATCTAAGGGAACTAGGCTTTAGAAAAAGAATCAGCTGGGAAATGTGAAACATATTGGTTCTTTGGGACAATCTATCAAATAGTACAGTATATCTCAGCTACCTGACAAAATATGCAATCACAAGGCATTTTCTAGAACTCTAGCATCTCTAAGGTATTTGAGTTTTCTTTGTGAAGAGAAAAAGAAAAGAAAAAGAAAAGAAAAAAAGAAGTAATTTATTATGCATTTATTTACATCATTTATATTCCTCCCTTCTCACCCTGCAGGGGACTCGGGGTGGATCACAATGCACATATACAGGCAAATATTCAATGCCATTTGACATACAAACATGTAAGACAGACACAGAGGCAATTTAACATTCCAGCTTTTCTGGCCACCAGGAGGAGCTGTCGCATTCCTGCACTTCTTTTGTGTGTATTTCCTGGATATTTTATGGCCTTGTAAATCAGTTAAATTAAGCTCAAGGTACCACTCAAGTGGTACCTAAATTTCCTACTTGACAGACGCATCTGTCTTTCGGATTGCAAAGGTCGACAACAAGCTACACAATTGGTCGAGCGCTCACCCTGACCTGGGCAGGCCTCGAACGCAGGCCTTCTGGTCAGTAAAGATCTTATGCAGCTGACACCCAGCCAGCTGCACCACATTGATGGTCCTCCACCATCAACTCCACTCGACGACCCACGTTGTCTGAATGCCCAATCACCATCTCCCAAAGCAGTTACTCTATTCTGAACTTAAGAATGGAAAATGGAACGTTGGAGGACAAGAAAAGAGATTTAAAGATGGGCTCAAAGCCAACCTATATGGTTCTGGCCCAGCTTACTTGTCCAAACGCATCAGCCGCTACGTCCCACCTCGTAATTTAAGATCATCCTGCTCTCGCTCCCGCCTACTTCTCAAATGCAGTTGGTGGGGCCGAGAGAGAGGGCCTTCTCGGTGGTGGCTCCCCATCTGTGGAACGCACTCCCAATTGATATACGATCAACTCCATCCCTCCTGGCATTCAGGAAAAAAGTGAAATCCTGGTTATGGGACCAGGCATTTGCACATTAGAACGATACAGCACTTTAGATTGGATTGAAATGGCAACTGGTGGACATGACCCAATGCTTCTATTATGGACGGAATACTGTCTTTAACTTATGTTAATGTATATGATGTATTTTAATGCTAACTGTATTTTAATGTATTTTAATTTTGACTGTTTTTGGTTTTCTATTATATGTATACTGTGTTTTTGGCATCGAATTGTTGCCGTTGTTAGGCCGCTCGGAGTCCCCCCTCGGGGGTTGAGAAGAAGCGGGGTGGAAATGGTGGAAATAAATAAATAAATAAAAACCTGTAGCATAAGACACCAGAACTGGGAAGCCCTGGCCCTTGAGCACTCTAGCTGGAGGTCAGCTGTGACCAGCAATGCTGTGAAATTTGAAGAGGCACAAATAGAGGGTGAAAGAGTGAAACGTGCCAAGATGAAGATGCGTCAAGCCAACCCTGATGGGGACCGCCTTCCACCTGGAAACCGATGCCTTCGGGTCAAAAATAGGGCTCCACAGTCACCTACGCACCCACCGCCAGGACACTGCACTTGGAGGACAATCTTATTTGGACAACGAGGGATCGCCTAAGTTAAGTAACTTACTTGATTTTAATTAGTTTCTCTCACTGGATTTTTATATTTTAACTTTTTTTGTAAAATATTCATGAAAGATTCTCATTGTCTTCATAATGTTATTAACTTCTAAAAAAGACAGGAAAAATCAAACATACTCAACTGCATCCTCCATCTACTTATTTGCTTCTCAAATATATACAATATTATCTCTATAGCAAAAACGTGCTAGATTTCATACTAGCAAATTCATAGATACTATAATTCTTTTTTTGTTGTTCTCAAAGGAAAGAAACACAGGTTTCTTCTGTTCCACTTAATTGCTACAGATCTCTATTTCTTTTATAAATAAATGTCTAGAACAGCAACATTATATTCTAGATTGTAAGACATTCCTTCACGTGCCAGTTCTCATTTCCTGATCATTGTTTTTCTTTCTCCCCACTTCTTACCAATTAGCACTGTATGATTGCCTTTTCATTGCACAACACAAAAGATAATCCACAGCATATTTTATTTCTAAGCATTTCATAATCTCCCTTTCCAGCTGCCTTTGCTTCAAATCAGATTACACTGTTTTACTAAGGTATCACTTATTTCTGCTTCAGGAAACTATAAGCACAACCTCTGCAAACCCTTATGGTTTCCCCAGCTACATACTTTAGAGAGATTCACATTCCTTCAAGGAAGTTTTCAGTGTCAAATGAATTTAGTGGTTATAGGAACTGAGAAGTACCAAAACTTACAATGCAGGTAAGAGAGGGGGGGGGGGGAAGAGTAGCTTTCAAAAAAGCTTTCCTTTCAATGTCTTGAGGAGACACGAGACAAGCAAACACCTTTTCTTGAAAAATGTCCATGTTATAACGCTTCTGTTTAAAAACATAAATTCTTTACAGCAGCAGAGCACATAAATCAAAATACACATGAAAATAGGCGTGAGAACTTCAAATTGTGAGAACTTGCCCTGACAATGCATTCATAACAGTGATTGCGAATAAGTTCTATAACAAGTATCTTTAAATTTAGTGTTAACTAATGCAGTGTTTTTCAACCTTTTTTGAGCCGCGGCACGTTTTTACATTTACAAAATCCTGGGGCACACCACCAACCAAAATGACACAAAAGTACACTCTAACACAGAAATACATATAGTTAATATGTTTTTTAATGTATTTCTACACTCTTGAAAAATCCAGTAAAATAGTAAAAAAAAAACCCAACCATTTCCAAGCGGAGAGGCTCAATTTGTTTCTTGGAAACCTGTGAGGGGGCTAATAGGAGGGGGGAGAGTGCCAATTTCCCATGGCACACCTGATGATCACTCATGGCACACTAGTGTGCCACGGCACACTGGTTGGGAAACTCTGAACTAATGTATTGTTATTGTTACTATTGAGATAAACAGATTCGAAAGAGGATGTGGTCACCAAGATGACAGCTGAACCCCTGGCTTTCCAGTTAAACCACACAAATGCACATACAGAAAAACAATTTTGTTCAGCTATGACATACAGAGGGCCCCTGGTGGTGCATCAGGCCAAACCACTGAACTACTGAACTTGCTGAATGAAAGGTTGGCGGTTCAAATCCAGAGAGTGGGGTGAGCTCTTGCTGTTAGCCCCAGCTTCTGCCAAACCAGCAGTTCAAAAACATGCAAATATGAGTAGATCAATAGGTACTGCTTCTGTGGGAAGCCGGCTCTTCAGCTTGGAAATTGAGATGAGCACCCCCCCCCAGAGCCGGGCACAACTAGACAATGTTGAGGGAAAATCTTTGCCTTTTCCTTATGAAATACAGGCAAATATTACTGTCAATCCAGCATAACATGCTGAAGATGAAAAGAGATGCTTTATTTATAAAGACACACTTGAGTCTATACCAAATCAATTATGAGACTGGAGGAAAGAAACAAGGTTAACAACTAAGCCTAAACAAACAGCAGGAGACTAAACAGTGTAAGGAAAGAAGTGAAGTGCTGAAATTCAAGTGCTTGGCTGCTTATATCTTAAGGATCATTTCATCTGCAACTGCTTTCAAAAAGATCACTTCAGGTAGGAAAAAAACATACATAAATTGTCGCGTGAAATCAGAACACATGCTTGTTGAGCAGCATTTCGACACAGTAAAAAGCCACATAGATTCTGGGAATGCAAAACCCTTGTTTACGCCACAGGCACTGCTCTGCGCGTGCTATCCTTGAGGATACACGGCTGACCTCCTGTTGAATAAAAGCAATTATAGCGGACCATGCAAAATTGCTCCTGTTCTGTCCCAACTGTACTAGAATGCAAGTCTACTATAACAACACCTCCTTTCCAATGTGTTCTTGCATCATTTCTATTTTCATGGTTCATTATAGTCCATTTATCCAGCATTACTGTCATTTGGATTTCTTGCAGGCTCTGAATTCTGACTGGCAATCTATTGCTCATCTTTATTTTACCACTGGGACTAATCATGAATCACAATGATTTATTTTGCAGTCAGGCCAAGGGTGACCGAAAGGACACTCTTCCCTACCCCCAACTCTATGACAGAAGGGCCACATGGAAACTAACCTGAATGCAATTGAATAAGCATACCATGTGTTCTTGGTATATAAATGGGTATATTGGTGATACCAAAAAATAAAATAAAAATAAAACCACTTTGGGGACTGGTCATTCCATATCTAAAAGAGATGCCTTGATTAACTATGTCCAATTCTGGGCACCACAATTTAAAGGAGATGTTGACAAGCTGGAATGTGCCTAGAGGAGGGCAACTAAAATGATCAAGGGTTTGCAGAACAAGCCCTATGAGGAGCGGCTTCAAGAGCTGGGCATGTTTAGCCTGCAGAAGAGAAAACTGAGAGGAGACTACATATAAATGATGGCCATGTATAAATATGTGAGGGGAAGTGATAGAGAAAAGGGAGCAAGCTTGTTTTCTGCTGCCCTGGAGACCAGGACACGGAAAAATGGCTTCAAACTACAGGAAAGGAGATTCCACCTGAACATTAGGAAGAACTTCCTGACTGTGAGAGCTGTTCAGCAGTGGAACTCTCTACTCTGGGGTGTGGTGGAAGCTCCTTCTTTGGAGGCTTTTAAGCAGAGGCTGGATGGCCATCTATCAGGGGTGCTTTGAAGGCGATTTTTCTGCTTCTTGGCAGGGGGTTGTACTGGATGGCCCATGAGGTCCCTTCCAACTCTATGATTCTATGCCCACTGAAAACAAATCTTTAAAAAGATAGCCTTAATACACAAGAAGGATCTGAACTCTTAATGACCAAGGTGCTTAGAGGCCTCTTATTCATAGGGTTCTCATCTTGATTCCTAAGTAATAGCAACTAATGAGAAAAAAAATGTTACACACCAGTTACACAGCCCTCGTGGACTCTTGCAAAGTGAGCAAGCAATGGCTGAGAATGCTTTAGGCTCATTTTATTTCTGTTCCAGGATACATAGGAACAGATGCCATGTCTACGACTATGTTTACTACACAGGAAATTAGGTTTGAAAACACTTCTATACTGGAAGCAACAGTGGTTATGAATGGGCTCCCCATCTCTGTGGATTGTGATCCCAACTTAAAGAAGGTAGCACATATTTTGTTGTAAAGGAACATGTAAGAAAGTTATAGTGATTGTGCATTAAAAATGAGATGGTGCTCTATTCTTAGCACTAAATGTGCCCATGTCTGTGGGGCACACATTCCAAGACTGGATATTTGGAACAGTGCACACTTTGACTATTCCTGGGGCGGAAGGATAACACAGACACACATTAGAGGAAGGCTTGTCAAACTTCTCACTTGCAGACCCCTTTCGGCCTGAGAAATTTCAATGTGATCCCAAGTGTATAAAAAAGAGATATAAAAATCCAAATAACGAATCAGCATTTGCAAGACTTGCTAATTCTTTTCATGAAGCAGAGCCAAAACATCTTCTGCAGAGGCCACTGAAAACACTGCCCAACACAAGGGGATTGAGAGTCAGAAACCTTTTCCAGTTTGAGACCCCAACTAGGAGGACCCCATTGTTGGAATTCAACCCCACACTGCTCAAGTCTGTAGTCCTCAATGAGGAGTTAGCATTAGAATAGTCTGAGGGTTTCTCTTCCCCCATGTCTCCTGTATGACAGTTGGGAATGTGTCTTTTTCTTCTCTCTTCTCGGTTTCTGCTCTCATTCTGATTTGTTGTTTAAAATTGAGATTTTCCACTGCATGACTTTCTGAATCTGACTTCTGGAGAGTATGTCCTGTGTGCTTTGAGATCTCTCTCTCTCTCTCTCTCTCTCTCTCTCTCTCTCTCTCTCTCTCTCTCTCTCTCTGCATGTGTGTCAGAGAGATGTAGTGATTGGTGTTTTTACCTCTCCTTGAAACTTTAGAAGAGATGGATGTTAAAGAGTAGCTCAGACCCAGTTCTTGATTATTAAGAAATGCAGTTATTTCTTATTATTGTAAATCAACCTTTTGTGATTTTTAAGATTGGACTCTGCATGTATGGCCCCTAAGCTCTGAATTCTTTACAGCCACATGACATGGCACTTTACGCTCTGCTCGCTAATGAGCTGATGCTCAACTTTTGTATTGGGTTGATTTTTGGATGCTCTAGGGTAGTTTTGTCTAACACCCATTTGGGGCTGGGGTCCACAGTTTAAAAACCAGTGCATGACTGGACCTGGTATGGGAGGAGAGGCATTGTGGAGTGCGGGTAAGTGAAACTGTCGATATCCGTGGATAAAGGTGGAATCGTATTGTATTATAATTTTAAACATTAGAAATGGCAAAGTGTATTCATATAAAGAGAACAACACTCACCAAATAGGGAGAAAGCACCATTCATAGAATCATAGAACCATTGAGTTGGAAGAGACCTTGTGGGCCATCCAGCCCAACCACCTGCCAAGAAGTAGGAAAATTGCATTCAAAGCACCCCCGGCAGATGGCCATCCAGCTTCCAAAGCTTCCAAAGAATCTCCTCTGCCACACTCCAGAGCAGAGAGTTCCACTGCTGAATGGCTCTCATAGTTAGGAAGTTCTTTCTAATGTTCAGGTGGAATCTCCTTTCCTTTCGAAGCCATTGTTCCACATCCTAGTCTCCAGGGCAGCCAAAAACAAGCCTGCTCCCTCCTACCTATGACTTCCCCTCACATACATGGCCATCATGTCTCCTCTCAGACTTCTCTTATACACGCTAAACATGGCCAGTTCTTTAAGCCACTCCTCATTCTACCCCAGGCATGGGCAAACTTGGGCTGGGGGGGGGGGGGAAGGTACCAAGTCTTTTAGAAAGGGGAGTTGAAGTCCAGATCACCTGGAGGGCCCAAGTTCGCCCATGACTGTTCTGCCCTCTTTCCTTGGCCATCATCAGCTGCCTTGTGTTGGCAGAGTTTCCTCTGACTTTTGGGATGGTAAAGTTCCCTCCAACTTTGGCTGAGCAAGTGGCCAGAGGGTGAGAAGGCTCCTTTCTTTCACAGCCCAGATGGTGCCAAGCCAAGCAACCGGCTTTTGGTGTGTGTTTGCCCCCTCTCCCCATCCTCCTTTCTTACCCAAGTAGAGCCTCAAGCCCAGCCTTGGCTCCCTCGCCCCATCCTCTTTCCTTACTCAAGTAGTGCCCCAAGCCCAGGCTTTGCCCCTTCTCCCCAACCTCTTTCCTTGCTCAAGTAATGCCCCAAGCCAACCTTTGCCCCTCTCCCCATCCTCTTTCCTTACTCAAGTAGTGCCCCAAGCCCAGGCTTTGTCCCTTCTCCCCATCCTCTTTCCTTACTCAAGTAGTGCCCCAAGCCCAGCCTTTGCCCCTCTCCCCATCCTCTTCCCTTACTCTCAAGTAGTTCCCCAAGCCCAGCCTTTGCCCCCCTCCCCCCATCCTCTTTCCTTACTCAAGTAGTGCCCCAAGCCCAGGCTTTGTCCCTTCTCCCCATCCTCTTTCCTTACTCAAGTAGTGCCCCAAGCCCAGCCTTTGCCCCTCTCCCCATCCTCTTTCCTTACTCTCAAGTAGTTCCCCAAGCCCAGCCTTTGCCCCTCTCCCCATCCTCTTTCCTTACTCAAGTAGTGCCCCAAGCCCAGGCTTTGCCCCTTCTCCCCATCCTCTTTCCTTACTCAAGTAGTGCCCCAAGCCCAGCCTTTGCCCCTCTCCCCATCCTCTTTCCTTACTCTCAAGTAGTGCCCCAAGCCCAGCCTTTGCCCCCTCTCCCCATCCTCTTTCCTTACTCAAGTAGTGCCCCAAGCCCAGGCTTTGCCCCTTCTCCCCATCCTCTTTCCTTACTCTCAAGTAGTTCCCCAAGCCCAGCCTTTGCCCCTCTCCCCATCCCCTTTCCTTACTCAAGTAGAGCCTCAAGCCCAGCCGTGCCCGCTCTCCCGCATGCTGCTTCCTTACCCAGGTAGTGCCTCAAGTCCAGGAGAAAGTGAGGGGGGCCCCCGTTGAGCTGGTAGAAGAGCGAGCCCAGGCAGAAGAGCAGCAGAGCGGCCATGCAGAAGCCGTAGTCGCGGAGGGACGGGAAGGGCAGCCGGGGCAGGGAGAGCGGGCGCCGCCGCCGACAGCCCACCCCGGGCCCAGGGCAGCCCGAGGAGCAAGACGAAGAGGAGGAAGAGGAATGGGCGGCCCGGGGGGGCTCCGAGGGGGCGCCGAAGGGCGGCAGTTGTAGCTGCAAGGGGGGCTCCTGCTGCTGCTGCTGCTTCTTCTTCATCATCCTCCTCCTCTTCCTCTCCGCGGGGCGCGCCGCTTCCTCCTCCGCCGCCGCTTTCTCCTCCTCCGCCGCCTCTTGCTCAGACTGCCCGCCGGGGAGAGCGCATCCTCCATCCGCCTGCTCCGCTCCCAGGGCCGGCCAGGAGGAGCCGCGGGAAACTTCTTCTCCTCCGCTCAGGCGCGGGTGCCCACCGCCGGCTCCGCGCTGCCCATCAGGCGCCTGGAAGAGGAGGAGGAGGAGGAGGAGGCTGGAGAGGGAGGAGAAGGCGGGCTCCTCCCTCCCTCCCTCCTTCCTTGGGAGCCTCCTGCCTCCCGGCTCCTGCCTCGCGCTCCTCCCGGATCAGGTTTCAGCTCCGGCGCGGCGGGTCGCTGCCTGCAGAAAGTTGTTTGCGCCTCTCAGCCCCGCCGCCTCTTCCTCCGCCCTCCTCTCCGCATCTGCCTTCCTTCCCTTGCCCCGCCAGCGACCCCTAGGGGGCCCCGCCAGGCTCAGGAGGGGAGGGGCTCCCCGAAGGCCCCCCCCCCTCCTGGAAGCCCCGCTTCTCCTCCTTCTCTTCCCCCTCCTCTTCCTCCTCTTCAGGAACTTCTCCAGGATGCCTTTGCTCTCCTTCTCAGCTGCTTCCAAGTCGCTTGGGGAAAGGCAACCAGCTGGGACCTTGCCCCCCTCTACTCTGCCATATGACGACTTTGGGCCATCTTGTAGGGTCAGTGCATTGTATGTATATGGTCTTCGTTGTGGTTGTGCCTTCCAAGGCGATATCACACCCGTGCTGTTCCATTTTAACCTCAGTGGTTTCCCCCTCCCTCTGGAAGCCTGGGACTTGCATCTTAGGGAGGAGGGGCCCTTTCACATTCTCAGCTGGGTTGCTGTGAGTTTTCTGGGCTGTCTGGCCCTGGTCCAGAAGCATTCCCTCCTGACGTTTCGCCCACATCTGCGGCAGGCACCGTCATCCCCGCCTCGCAATGGGGGCCCTTCCACACAGCCCTATAGCCCAGAATATCTAAGGCAGAAAAATCCTACAATATCTTCTTTGAACTGGGTTATCTGAGCCCACACTCAGATAATGTGGGGTTGTCTGCCTTGATATTCTGGGATAAAGGGCTGTATGGAGGGGTCCTAAGTCCACACTCAGATAATGTGGGAATTCCTTCCTTGATATTCTGGCATAAAAGGCTGTGTGCAAGTTAAACCCTTGTGCTGGCAGAACTGAAAACTGACAGGTCAGAGGTTCCAATCCGGGAGAGCGTGGGTGAGCTCCCTCTGTCAGCTCCAGCTCCCCATGTGGGGACATGAGAGAAGCCTCTCACAAGGATGGTAAAACATCAAAACATCTGGGAGTCCCTTGGGCAACATCCCAACTTTCTCACACCAGAAGCAATTTGCATTTTCTCAAGTCCCTCTTGACACACACACACAAATCCTCAGAGGTTGTGAGGTCAGTTGGAAACTAGGCAAGTGAGGTTTCTATATCTGTAGAATGACCAGGATGGGAGAAAGAAGTCTGCTTGAGGCAGGTGTGTATGCTGCAATTGGATACCTTAATTAGTATTGAATAGCCTTGCACTTCAAAGCCTGGCTGGTTGCTGCCTGGGGGAATCTTTTGTTGGGAGGTGTTAGCTGGCTCTGATTGATTCTTGTCTGGAATTCCTCTTGTCCTTGATCCTCTCACCTCTGCAGGAGTCTACCGTATACCATGCAGATGTGGACAAGTCTACATTGAGACCACCAAATGCAGCATGGCCCAAGCACGCATCAAGGAACATGAAGGGCACTGCAGACTACTTCAGCCAGAGAAGCCAGCCATAGCAGAGCACCTGATGAACCAACCTTGAGAACATAGCCATGCTGGACCACTCTCACAACCACCATGTCAGACTACATAGAGGAGCCATTGAAATCCACAAGCATGCGGACAATTGCAACAGAAAGGAGGAAACCATGAAAATGAACAAAATCTGGCTACCAGTATTTTTTTTAAAAAAACCCTCTAAAATCATGACAATAAATAAAGAGCAACACTCAGAAAACAGGGGAATTCCAGACAAGAATCAATTAGGGCCAGCTAACACCTCCCCAAAAAGGATCCCTCCAGGCAGCAACCAGCCAGGCTTTGAAGCTGCAAGGCTATTCAATGCTAATTAAGGTGACTTATCAATGTGAGTTTGATTCGCGGGTGAGTCTTAGTGAGAGAGGATCTACCCTAGCAAACATTTTGTATCGTTATCCCAATACCCCCATACATATGGGATATATTGAGCATGGTGATCAGATCATGATATGAATAAACATAACAGTTTAAATAATTTACCAGTAAGGCCTTCTTGCTGACCACCCTGAGAATTTCAGGGGAGGGGGGCTGAACCCCCTCAAGCCCCCCCCTCTACATGCCTGCCCCCCCAAACAGCCTGAGGGATTAAGAACTCTTGCTCTGTGCTTTGAAATTTTGAGGACCCTTGACCTATAACTGGCTGGCAAAGTGGGATTTCAGCAAGATAATAATAATAATCATCATCATCATTATTTATGCCCCATCACCATCTCCCCAAAGGGGACTCGGGGAGGCTGACATGAGGCCAAGCCCAAGAACAACAATATAACAAAGCACAATTAAAAGAAACAAAATAACATCAAATAGATACAAGAAATGACAAAATGAAATAAACAATCGCAAAATAACATAATAGAAAATGAATCTCGGGATGGGCCAAATGTGTTAAGAATAAAATTGGTAAAATTGGTAAAACCCTGGGTGCGATAAGAAGAATATGTGTCTGAGGGAGAACGTGTTCCTGAGGGAGGAGCTCAGAAGGGACAAAGAAAAAGGTAGACCTTCATTAAGAGTGGCTGAGGGGCGGGGTGCATCTTGAGAGCAGAAACGGAAGTTGGGACACACAATCTATGGGATGTATCTTCACTCGCCAAAGGCACATCAGAAGAGCCAAGTTTTTAAGTCTTTCATGAAGGCTGCCAGCATGCCGGCTTGCCTAATCTCATTTGGGAGCGAGCTCCAGAGCCGCAGGGCCACAGCAGAGAAGGCTCTCTCCCTCGTCCCCACAAGACAAACTTGTGATGGAGGGGGGAGTGAGAGGAGGGCCTCCCCAGAGGATTGGAGAGATCGAGTAGGCCTATAGAGGGAGATGCAGTCACAGATGTAGGCGGGTCCCAAACCATTTAGGGCTTTATAGGTGATAATCTGCACCTTGAATTGGAACCAGAATATGAACGGCCGCCAATGGAGCTCCTGGCTGCCGAACGCTGGCCCAGTTGAAGTTTCCGGGCCGTCTTCAAGGGTAGCACCATGTAGAGTGCATTGCAATAGTCCAATCTAGAGGTGACTAAGGCATGAACCACTGTGGTCAAGTCAGACTTCGCAAGGTACGGTCGCAACTGACGCACAAGTTTTAATTGTGCGAAGGCCCTCCCAGCCACCCCTTACATCTGAGCATCAAGCATCAGCGCCGAATCCAGGAAGACCCCCAGACTGCGGACCTGTGTCTTCAGGGGGAGTGCAACCTCATCAAACACAGGTTGTCACCCTATACCCTGGTCAGGCATACGACTGACCTGAAGGACCTCTGTCTTGTCGGGATTCATTTTCAACCTGTTCACATATGTTGTCAGTAGTTATCACACAATATCATGTACAACCTGCTTCATCTTTGTATTCCCTCCATGACTGTCGTCTTCCTTTTCATTGACTGGAAAAACTCGTCAATGCCTCCCAATGCTTTTCATTCCCTACTTATATTGCAATAGATCATTTCTGCTTCTGTTTTAATATTTTGGCAGCTACAAGGTGTCAGTGGCTATGATTCCTCCATCAAATATTTAATTTTTTCCTATTTCTTTACTTCTATGTTATTTCTTTTTTTGCCACAATTACAAAATGATGGTGTTTGGTTAAAAAAAACTGGGTGGAGGAGGAAGGCAGGGTTATGACTACTGTGAGGAAGAGATTGCAGGACCATAGATTGCCAAAGCAGCACTAAAATAGGTTTGACATAAATATGTTGCTTAATTATCAAAGCAATTTCAGACAAAAATATCAATTTGCATGGCTATTGGTGATTGCATGATGTTTCAGAACTTTAGCAGGAGTCGCAAAAGAAGCTGCCTGCCAACTGTGGCTTTTCTGTGACATAGGTATATCAGATTAGTCTCCAGAAGAAGGGTAATCAAATATGTAATGAATAATGCACTCATCTTCCGCATCAGAGAGCATTACCAAATGTGCATAAGACAATAAGTGTGCATGCGCTTTTTAAAAAGAGGGCTTGTGATTAATAATTGAAACTTCTAAAAGGAAGTGGAGTAAACAAGGACGGACAACTTAGGGAGAAATCTTGCCTTTTCTTGCTTTCCTTTTTTTGGGAAAAGGTACATGGTATAAACAGTGGTGCTTTCAGATTAAGAACTTCTAATGCTATTGTTGGTTGTTTTTTTTTTGTTTACAGACTGTCTTTTCATACAAAATAGGATTCAGAGTGCTGTATAAAATGCATCAGATACAAATAAAAGCACATATAAAGCCATGGGGAAAAATATAAAATGGTAGTATTAAAATGTAATTAAACTAGCTATAGAATTCAGATGGGAGTACAATAATAATAATAAACTTTATTTATATTCCGCTCTTCTCATCCCGAAGGGGACTCAGAGCAGATTACAGGTACACATACTTAGCAGACAATCCCTGCCGTTTCCACATACATACATATAGATGAACAAAGGCAAACTCTGGTCATCAGGGGGAGCTGATGCACTCCTCATCTCTCAGCGTTCCCAGCGTCCCTTGTTGTTCCTTCCGCATTCCTCAGCATTCCTGGAGTTCTTTATTGGCCTCATAATTCAGTCAAAATCCCCCCCCCCCTTAATGTGGTACCTTAATCTCCTACTTGACAGATGCAACTGTCTTTCGGGCTGCAAAGGTCGACAGCAGGCTACACTTAATGGTTGAGCAACCACCTCGACCCGGGCAGGCCTCAAACTCATGACCTACTGGTCAGAGAGATCTTATGCAGCTGACACTTAGACAGCTGCGCCACATTCCTGGTGCGACTCACGTACAACTCACGTATCCTCGGGAGATAAATTCCTGAACTTGCCGTGAAAACAGAAAGGTACAGTAATAGTCAGGCCCCATCTACACTGAACATTTAAATGCATTTTCAAACCGGTATTGAGGAAACTCAGAAAAGTGCTTTCAATGTACAGATTATTATAGAGGAAATCCTGGAACCCTTTTGAGGCCTGGATGGTGATGATGCATATTAAAGGCTTTCTTTTGTGTGCTTTTATGGGAGTTTGTTGTCTGGCTACTGCAATTTGAAGTTAGCTTCGAACTGCATTAAAAGTTTTTACCTGAAGGAAGGATAGCAAGGAGGGAGCATTATAGTTTTCTCAAAGAGGATGTTTCAAAGACGGAGTAGCTACCAAGATAGTCTTCTCCTGTGCATATGGAGCTGGTGGGGCTTAGAGAACACGATCTTAAAGCTCAGAAAAACTCACATTTGAAACTGTAGCCCTTCAGATAAACTGTTTGTCATGCCCCTTTTTTTTTTAGTTTTTAGCATTGCCAAATGTTTTCTTTCTGCTTTCTCTGCTAAGACCTTAGTTTGGCCATTTCCTGCCTTGATTGTTGCAATTTTCATTGAATTGGTCTGTCATTATCTCAGTGTAATTCTTCTGCTACTGGGATTATCTTTGGGTCTGTCTTTGTGATCATGTTACCCCATTTTTGATGTTTCTTCTCTGATTAGCGATTCCTTCTAGGATCCAGCACAAGCTTCCAGGTTTAATATTCAAAGTCCTACACAACCTAGGTCCCCCTAATCTTTCAACCATTAATTCTTTTTACCAGCTTGCCTAAGATCCACATGCTAGGAACTATAGACTTATTACACAGCTTTAACTATAGACTTATTACACAGCTTTAACTATAGACTTATTACACAGCCTTATTACACAGCTTTAACTATAGACTTATTACACAGCTTTTCCTTGGCTCGGCTCCATCCTTTTTCACTCTGAACATTTGCTGATTGCTCCTTCCCTTATTATTTTAAAAACCTAATAAAAAGCTGTCTTGTTTTCTAAAGTTTTTGGAATTTTAGTTTAATATTATTTGATAATATTGTGTATATGTGTGTGTGTGTGAATATATATATATATATATATATATATATATACTTTATTATTATATATATTGCTTTGTCAGTGATGGCCCCTCGGCTGTGGTACACCCTCCCTAAGGATATCAGATCGCCCCCCTCCCTCTTGACATTTCGAAAAAAGTCAAAACCTGGCTCTTCGAGCAAGCTTTCGCAAATGCAGCATAACAGGTAAATATGAAACTATGGAACGTCCTGACAACTGATGATTTATGTTTTATTGTTTTTATATGGTTTTTATATTATATGCTAAATGTTTTTAATTGTATTTTATGTCTGCTGGGCCGTTGGATTATTGCTGACTGTAAATCGCCTTGAGTCGTCTTCGGGCTGAGAAGGGCGGTATACAAATACCATAAATAAATAAATAAATAAATAAGTATTCTTGGGTCTCTGTAGGTCCTCTAGTGATTCTATGATTTGATTCCTGCCAAAGTATATGGGATTTTATATTATTCATGATTCAGGGGCTAGGGAGGGTTTTGGATCGTATCCTAAGAGCCCCAGTGAGAGAGACCCAAAAAGATTGCAAGCAAAGTTCATGTGGTATAGCTAATTTATATTAAGAAGGAGCTCAAATATAGTAATACATTTCCCATGATAATAAGAGAGCTTGGTTCTTTGTAGTTCTTTGTCATATCAAGACTCTTCCAAAACTGTGGTGAAACTGTATGTTTCTGTATTCTTTTTTTTTACCAAGTTCTGTTTAATTCGGAGAGTTATTTAATCGTCTCTAATATTGTTTTATATTTTTCCAACCTTTTGATCTGATGTTAAAATCCAAAGACAGCATTGCAGGGTCAGATCCAGAGCATGCATAATTGAACATCCTGTTTACACTGAGTTCAAACAGTTGCCAATAGTGAATGCCTCAGTAGTGCATGACTGCCACTGCATTCTCTATCTTGCATTCCCCAATAAGCAATATACAGAATTTTGTAGTCTCTGATAAAGGCGGTATTATGTGACCATCCTAGTTACCATTTATTATTATTATTGTTAACTTTATTTATACCCAGCCTTTCTCCCTGTGGGGACTCAAGGCAGCTATCAATCCCAACTCTTTAGTCAATGTTTAAGAAGTGCAATACAAAAGTTAAAAAACAATTAAATAGTGCAGTGTGGTAAAAACAGATTAAAATATACTAAATACACTTAAATTAGCCTTTAAAACTTACAGTCCCATCCCGTCCCATCCTCCCCCACGAATCCTATCCATGCTTCCCTAGCAACCTGCCCCTTATCCTTCCCCAAAAGCCTGTTGGCAGAAGAAGGTATTAATCTGTCTGTGGAAGGCCAGCAGGGGTGGGGCCGTCCTAGTCTCTCTTGGGAGGGAGTTCTACACTCTGGGTGCAGCCACCAAAAAGGCCCTCTTCTGTGTTCCCACTGTGGGAACACTTTTAATTTAGATGGTGGGACAGAGAGAAGGTGCTCCCCAGTAGACCGTAGATGTCCACCAGCTTTATAGAAAGAGATATGGTCCTTCAGGTAATCTGGACCGGAGCCGTATAGGGCTTTGTAGATCAAAACCAGCACTATGAATTGTGCCCGGAAACATGTTGGCAGCCCGTGGAGCTATTGCAACAGAGGAGTTGTCTGCTCCCTGTACCCAGCCCTTGTTAGCAGTCTGGGTTCTGCTCCTTGGACCAACTGAAGTTTCTGTGCACTTTTCAAAGGCAGATCCGTGTAGAACACATTACAGTAGTCCAGCCGGGATGTAACCAAGATGTGTACCACCATGGCTAGATCTGACTTCTCCAGGAATGGGCACCATTGGTGCACTAGCTTTAATTGTGCAAAAGCACTCTTGGTCACCACTGATACCATCTTAATGGGTCCCTCACCCCTGCAGGAATCCAACCCAGTCTAGACCTGGCCAGATAGTGATCTGTCCATGACAATGGAACCACAGAGAGCTCCTCCATTCCCAGATCATCACCATTCCCCACCCTCTGTACAAAATACAAGGTCTAAAGTGTGTCCAGCGGCATATGTGGGGCCAAATATTAATTGGAACCAATTTAATGTATCTAATTTCTAATAAGTTTAAGTTGGTAGCTATCACTCACCACAATTTAGCAATGTGAAGATGTTCTTATTTTTATCTGTCTTGAGTTTCCAATTACCCAGTTTCAGTAGTTTACCTTAGGTTCTAGATTGATAAAAGATTCATAATGTTTTGTGTTTTTGTAGGCCCTCAATTTTTGGAATGCCATGACAATGCCATGAATTTTATAGGATTTTCTTATGCAAGGAACATTCAGAAGTGGTTTGACGTTGCTTTCCTCTGAAATATATATCACCAAGTATTCATTGTCAGCCTCCTATCCACAATGTTAGGTTTTGTATCCCTTATCTGGACACCTGAAATGCTCCAGTATCTAAAATTAAGAGATAGTGACACCTTTGTGTTCTGATGGTTCATACACTCTTACACTTTGTTTAATGATTCAAGCTATTTGTATAAAATTACTTTCAGGCAGGCATGTAGCCAGGGGCTAAGGGGCTTCAGCCCCTGAAATTCTCAGGGTGATCCGCGAGAAGGCCTTACTGGTACATTATTTAAACTGTTATGTGCACTTATATCATGATCTGATCACCATGCTCATTATATCCCACATTAATGGGGTTATTGGGATAACAATACAAAAGGTGTGCTAGGGTAGACCCTCTCCCACCCAGTCTCACCCCTGAACCAAACTCAGCCCCGAATCAAAATCCGGGCTACGGCCCTGCTTTCAGGCTAGGTATATAAGGTGTATATGGAACATAAATGAATGAGTTCCATCTCCAACTGATTTATGGCAAACATGTAATGGTGTTTTCTTGGCAAGATTTGATTAGAAGGGGTTCACCATTTATTGTATTCCACTAAGGCAGAGAGAGTGTGACTTTCCCAAGGTCATCCAGTGGTTGATAGGGCTGAGCAATGATGCTGAACTTAGACTCTTTTTTAAAAAAGGTAATTTTATTGGTTTCCAAAAGAAAAGATAAAATAGATACACAATCTGACAAACAGACTGAACTTAGTCTCTTGAATTCTGGTCCTTTACTCAAACTACCACAACGCCATACTGGCTCATTACAATATTCTTTTTTGTTGTAATGACCAGAGCTGAATACAGTATTTCAGATGTAGCTGCATCATGAATTTGTATAGGTTGGGTAGGTAGTGGCGGTTTTTTTCTGATTCATTTTGTCATTGTGTCCAACAAGACGTTTTTCCCTTTTTTGTTGTTGCAGCAATTGCTCAGCAGGTCAACATTTTCATCAAGCAATCTTTCCATCAAGACCAATTTCTAGGTCAGTTTGTGCTAACTCAGATTGCACCAGTATGTAGGCAGATTTTAGATTTTTTTTCTTTGTACCAACAAGCATCACTCTACATCTGTTTCCACTACTAAACCATCTAAATGCCCATTCATTTTGGAGAGATCCCATTGGAATTCTTCATAATCCACATTTTCTTATAATCTTAAATAATTCAGTACCACCAGGAAACTACTCATGTTTAACTCAAAATTTTGTATTGCTAGATTTTTTATATCTCTAGCCTGTTATAAATACATGTTTTGAATTTCCGTTGAGAGTGTTTTGTCTGCAATCATGTACATAGTAAAACATCTTACAGCTTCTGTTCTTAAGATAGTGTAGGGAGAGGATAGCATATTAGGAAATGTTGTTGTCCACTTTTGCTTTCAGATGATGGTGTCTTATATATTTTCCCTTTTGCTTGTTATGTGAATTTTATGCTTTAATTGATTTTCTAGTATCACCAGTCTTGGGCCACTTCTTCTTGAAAATAGATCTAGGTTGCCTACTCAGGACTTGTTTATGCAGTCCTCTGAAACCATTCCACCATTTGGCCTGCCTTTATGCCTTCCCTTCCTTAAATTGGGATTTTCTGGTTCTGACATTTTCTGGATGCAAAGACCTTATTTTGTTCTTGTAACAACTTTTGATAGGCAATATGGCTGCAGATCTATTCTTCCTGCCCACCATACTCTTGGGGGTTCCATCATGGTTGTGTACTGGGTGGAGGGTTGGGATTACAACTTTGGAGACCAGGGTTTAGTTCCCTGCTTAGTTATGGAAACCTACTGGGCAACCTTGAACGAGTCACACATTCTCAGTCCCAGAAATCCCATGATAATAGAGCCATCTTAAAGCAGAAACTACTTGAAGGCATACAACACCAATCTGGGATGCAGACTAACAGAGCTATGCTGAACTCAAACATGATAGCCTACTTCATCGCCAGCCAGCCAGCATATAATGTGACTGTGCCCACATGGACTCCATGTGGTTGTTACTTTAGGATTGCCTGCAAACAGACAGGCAGATATGTGGATGTCCATTAGACAGAAGTGCTGTTGTTTCATGTTGGGCCAGTATTGATACAGCTATAATTAATAACACTGTGGCATTTCCACCCAAACAGGTTGTGTCTGGTGCCTTTTTTGCTGCTATACTGCTTCCTATCCTGTTGTAGCATGGCATGACGGCCTGAAATAGAACTTTTTGTCTTTAAGTGTTGTGTGAACAATATCAAACGGAGCCTGAAACAATACAAAAGGTACCTTGAAATGAAAAAGGAAGTATTACTGACTGTATCCAACTGTCTCCATCTATTAATGGAAAGGATGTTGCTGATGGAAAATATTATCCTCTTTATGCACCTCCTGAATTCACCCCATCTGTTCTGGGCGCCTTCTGAAACAGGTTGTGGGTGGGGTGAGATGTGAAGGAGGAAAAGGGAAAGTCCCATTAAAGAGTAGAATTCACAATATTGGGTGACAACCAACATCTTGATGAGCTCGTGTTGATAATTACTTGTATCTAACAGTAGTTTTCTGTTTGAAGAAAAATACCTTTGATCACAAAAGATTGATGTGACCCTTCTCACTGCAATCATTTCAAAAGTTATTTTCGAAAGTTAAGAGACTTTCTGGAATGTATGGCACAAAGGTTTGCAGTGGTGAAGAGTCAAGAAAAAGATGCTTCACTGTGTGTGAACAAAAGTGCTTTTTGCTCATGAAAGCCAATATGGATTAATCTCATTATTTGTTTTGGGGGAAAGCTTAACTCAATTTTGGCAGATTTAGCTATTGCTAATAGTATAGGAGCAGATCAGGAAACAGTTTTGAGATTGTTAATAATTAGTTGTTATAACTGTTTATCCATTCTTGTGCTTAATGTTGAATACAAATAAATGGCCTGACAAATGTATGTATTTGAAAGTAAGTTTAAGTAGACATGCAGTCTGAATGTCTTTAAATTGCACATTTTATACTAGTAAAGGGAAGAGTGCAGTAACTGTGAATCCTAGATCTGACATATCAAAGCAAACAATTGTCCTCTTTTTCAGGAGAATTCATACACATCTGGAAAAAAATGATAGGAAATTACCTATTCATCATTGGAAGCAGCTCTGGAAATATGCTGGAAGTGTAAAGCATAATAATAATAATAATAATAATAATAAACAACTTTATTTATACCCCACCACCATCTCTCCAAGGGGACTCAGGGCGGCTTACATGAGGCCAAGCCCAATGACACATAATAAACAACACAAAAGCAAATAATAAAACAATACAATCAATATAACTTACACATGGGCAATAACAGACAATTTAAAACCATTCTGGCCGGGACAAATGTGAAATATTAAAATTTTAAAATAAATAAACACTGGATGCAAACAGAGATAGAATGTATGCAGCAGGAAGGTTTTGAAGGATAATGTGGGGCAGACAACCCAAAAGGTAATTAAAGTGCTTCTGAGGACATTTTGCAAAGAATTGATCACAATTTTGCACAATAACTTTTGCAAAACAAAGCAAAAAAGATGAACTGCAACTGGCATAAACATTAAAGCATGCTTACATTCAAATAAATGATAAGCACTTTGAAGTGGTGGAATGCTAGCATTTGTCTACTTATAATACTTAATGTTAGCCAGTATCTAAACTCTCATAGTCTATTTTTATTTCATAGAATTTCTGTTCAGAATCATGTACTGGAAAAAAATTACTCCTTGGCCTAAGCATTAATCGAGGCCTGACTTTAACGTTAAAATTGTAGAATATTATTGTGAAATCCAGCAGAGTGAAATCTCTTATTCTACTGCATTTTTACATCCCTTCAGATATTGAACAATTACTACCATCATTTCTGATATAAGTTGTCTATTGCATAGTCAGAGGATTTTCAGTGGCCCATCTATGTAACACCATTTTGACCTGCCTTACAGTTTTCAGTCTCAGATATAAGTGGGTCTGAATTTTGGTACCTGGAGATGTCTAGGCATGTTCGGTTTTTTCCAAAGAGATGTCTTAATAGGATAGCCAGGAAAAGATTATGTTTATCACAGTCTGAAACATTATCATTATCACAAACAGTGAGAACTTAAGAGTGAAATTGAGTACGCATGTCCATGACAACATTCTGTTTTAGTTTTAAACACCATTTGGCCTCTAGCACCTGATTTCAAGGATGAAATAAAAATATAAGAACAGTGTGATTTCTGGGAGGACAAATGTGTTGAAAATGAGTTTAATTTGAATATTTAGACCAATATTCTGTATTTCAGTATAAATTTAAACTCAGTGCTCACAACCATTTTGAAAGAGGAAACATGCAAAAATACAGCAAATGTGATATCTATATATTTTAAAGATTAAGAAATTGGAGTATGAATAATGTGCATTTTAGGACAGTTGTTCTACTCCACAATCTCTACTGTCACTCTCCCTATATTATTCGGAAGAGGAAAAGACAGATATAAAATACAACAAAATAAAAAAGTGAGACTTAAAAATGAAAGTGTGTACTGTCACTATTTCAGCATATCCAAAACTAAGCCGCAGTTTGGCATTGATATAAAAACATTTGAAGGGCTAGGGATGGAAAATCAATAGGTTGGTGTTTGTCATCATCATGTCCTTTATACAAAGGTTTAAAACATAACCAATCAATTTAAAAACCACATAGGCCTTTTTAAATCAGTCCTTTGGGTTGTGCCCAGAAATTGAGCTGTTGTAACAGCGGAGCTGTTGGAATATGGAATTATGAGTTCCATGTATCCAGTCCCAGTTAACAATCTGATTGTAGCTCTTGTGGCACCAAGACTGAAGAGAAGATTGCTTGGGGAAATAGTGTACAAGGTAGGGAAATTTACATTACTTCTTGTGTACTTCCCATAATTATGTTGCTGATGACTTGAGTGTAGTCCCATTGGACTTTAAGATACTTTTACTGATTACAATATTTTTAGCCTGACCTTTTATTGTGGGATCTCAGGGCAGCAAATAGATGAAACAAAATAAACAATTTTAACAATTCCATATTATCAATATCAAATTTACACTAAATGAAACAATTAGAATAAAGTTTTTAAAAAGCTTAAAAGCACTAAAAGAATTAAAACTATATAGGTTCTGAGAAGTAAATTAAGGCACACGAACTTTAATTAAAAGCCTCATCTTGATTTTGTGCCAAAAAAGAAATCAATATTGGTGCCAGTCAGGCTTCCGAATGGGGTGCCACAGTCAGCACTTTAGGCACTCAAGAAAGTGTGCATGGCTGACACTGCCTCCCATACTTCTTGGAGTTTGGTAACGCTGTCAAGAAAGCAATGTATAAGGTCTTGTTCTGCTTTTAGTAGTTTGGAAGCCTTGTTTTCCAGTAAAAAATAGCAAATGGTCATTGCTTTTTGTATTGGAAAATAGTTAAAGAGCTCACTGCATGAACTAAAAATCTGATTGTTGCTCCTGATACTGCTCTTACCATCAGAAAGTTCTTCTCCAAATCTGGCCATACAGTGCCATCCCCCCTTTTTGTATAAGAACTTTAAGAGTCCAGAGGTTCAGAGCTGAACACTCCCTGAACTCTCATATTTCAGTTTCAAAGCTTTGGTCATACACAATGCTCTTTATTGTGTTTATTCAAAAAGTGGGGGCTAATGTTTAAAGTAATGTCTACTATAAACATTTCTAGGTTTTTTTTATCATGTCAGAAGCAGCTTGGGAATATACTGCATGTTGTTTCTGGTGTGAGAGAATTGGGCATCTGCAAGGACGTTGCTCAGGGGATGCCTGGATGTGTTACCATCCTGTGCAAGGTTTCTCTCATGTCCCTGCATGGGAAGCTGGGGCTGGCAGATGGGAGTTCACCCCGTCTCACGGATTTGAACCGCCAACCTTCAGAACTTTAGGTCAGCAGTTCAGCTGACACTGCAATTTGCCTCTAGTAATGAGGCAAAACATTGCACACATGGGAAGTTCTGCATAATGTTGCCTTGCAAGAAAAGTAAATGGTTAATTTAAAAAGTAAATTTAAAAAGTTAATTCAAGTAACGCCATCAGGATGTTAATGGGGATAAAGAGGTATGTTTTTGCTTTACAACCAAGAAATACAGCACACAATGGACATCTTATCTCTCAAAACAAATGGCTAAATCGGATTTCTGTCACTGGATTGTAAAATGTGCTTTCTACAGTTCAGAAGCCAAAAGTTTGAGACAGGATGTGCGGTAGTGTTTTCATTTGTGTCTATGGAGCCTCCAATGTGGTTTACAGACTTGTGTGATAAACCTTTCTTCCAATCCATGTCAGCTATTTTTTACATTATATACAAATCAATAGATGTTAATGGCCACTATGCTTGGCTACTGGTTGTTGTATGATGAATTATGATTTTATGAAGTTTGTATATGTATTTTATCATGCTATATTTTAACTCTGTTTGACTGGGCTTTGTTCCCATGTAAGCCACCCTTTGTCCCTTTGGGGAGATGATAGCGGGATACAAAAATAAGGTTGTTGTTATTATTATTATTATTATTATTAATGTCCATCTATCTATCCATATTCTGCCCTGATACATATTCCTTTGCGAAAACAACAGAGGCAGGAAATATAGGAATTGTTAGTACACTGTTGTCTTACCTAATGAAATAGATGTGTGCCTGAACAGAAAATTTGGTACCATGCTTAGAAATAGCATGCTAAATAAGACGTTCCCAGCAACCAGAAATTTGACCAGTGACTTATGGTAACTATATACACATCAAAATGGACACAGGTGTTAATCTTATTAAAATCATGTTGGGCAGCAGAAGAGAAAAGCAGGAAAGTATCCATAAACCATCAAATCCATGAAGGTTAGACCCCCAAATGGGGAGGAACAATTGCATATATTATGTATACAGCAAACCGATTGTTGTCCCATGTAGGATAACCCCTCACTTCCACCCTAGAAATCATTCAGTGTTTAAGGTTATTGCGACTGTAAATTTGAATAGAACCTACATATCCTTCTTGCTTTCTCCAATAAAACCTTCTACATATGTTTCTTTCATTATATTTATTTTGACATATACCAGTGGAGTCTTGTTCTATCACATATTTATACCAGAATTCAAGCTTGTTGCCGCAATGAAGAAACAGTTTTTAGTCTTTAGTTTGAGTATTATGGAAAATTGGGGTGGAATTTTAAAATCATTAGTAAGCCTAAGAATATGTTCACATCAGCTGTTTTTGTTGGGAAATGTCCCAGGACATATTGGGAACAGTTCAGAAACATTGTACTGTATTGTAAGATTAATATAGTGCATACATGTGCCTTTACTGACTGCTCATAAAGACCAATTTGTGTGCTTCCAGAACATACATGAAAAAGAGTTGTGGAGGATTCGTATCACATATTGCATATGGGATTAATCTCAAACATTCTGAAAACAGACAAAAATATTTTGCTTTTGTATTTGTTTCTGAAGTTCTTTGTTTTTATTCATCTGTTCTATGTTTTCTCTTTTATTTTTTTAATCAACTTTATTGTTTGCTGTCTTGAATACAACTTGTTTCTTCTTTCTCGATTTTTAGACACATACCATACCCACATCACATCCTGGGTGCATTTACAGCATGGAATTAATGCAGTTTGATGCCACTTTAACTGCCAGGACTCCGTTCTAAAGAATCCTGGAAGTTGTAGTTTGTTGAGGCATCAGCAGTCTGACAGAGAAGACTAAAGACCTTGTAAAACTACAAATCGAAGGATGGTATAACATTGAGTCATGACAGTTAAAGTGGTGTAAAACTGCATTGATTCTATAGTGTAGATGCACCTCTGGATAGCAAAAACCCCCCAAAAAACCCTGCCTGGTGTGCTAGAGTTATAAGCTCTGGTCTTTTAGGTACATTTTGTAAACCAACCTATTTATAAAGATAAGATAGGCTGAAGCAGTCAATCCTCAGAGTTCAGCTCATGTAGGAAAATGAACATGCAGGCATGGTCCCATTCCTTCTTCCCCATGGGAAATTGCATTCTTATTTCCAAAATATGGCTCGTCTCTGATTTGACCATTCATGAAAAATAATAACCAATTGACTGTAAATTCTGGTTTACATTTTTGTAATTGGAAGCAAAACAGAATTTTAGAAATAAAAGCACATCTTATTTCCAGCTGATATTACATAATTTCCTAGAAAAATATTGACCTCAGAATGACTCAATGGTACACAGCAAAAGTACTCAAGAATGCAATTTTCCGAGACTTCTGGTCTGCTATGGTGGTGAGGGCTGCATCCTAGGAGATCTCTCTCCTTTGGATGAAGCGGTGAAAGGCGATCGGGGGGTTGAAACCACCCACCAGTGCTTGAGAGGAAAAGCAAAAGGTCCAGGGTCTTAAGGAATAGCCCCAGTGATCAAAGTTGGGTCCCCTCAAGGGGCTTGACGAATGTCAGAAAGGGCAGAAGAAAGACCTAAGGGATTGCCAACAAGCGAGATCGAGCTTAGGCAAGATCAGAACCTCCCGCCCGTCACACAACTTGCACATGGGAAGAAGGTGATGAAGATGGCGAAGAAAAGAAAAAAATCTAAATACGTCAGAGAGCTACAGGGCAACGTGAGTAAACCATGACAAAGAATATAAATAATTATTCAGCAAAGAAACGTTTTAATATCTCAAAGAATCCAAATCCAGTTTTTGAAAGACAAACTAAGTAATAAGAAATAAGAATAACATTGAAGAATATTAATGAACAAACAAGTAAAAAGAAAAATACTGTGAGGAAGTGCCTGCACCCCATTCTGAGACTTGCATGCAGCGGAGAGGGATTAATGGTGGCGTGGCAGTGAAATAGCAGATAAGCTGAGGTTATTAAGGTTATTAAATGGAATACATTTTGATATAATAAAAAAAGAAAAATTACTAACTAAGATATGGGGAAGGATAGTCAGAAGAGTAGTTCTGACTATCATCTACAGGTATATCTAGGGAAAACCTGTTGAAAGTTTTATGTTGCAAAATTATATTTGTACCTTTAAGTGTTTCACTGTTGTTGATTTGATTTGTAATAAGGTACAGTTGAGTTATTCACCAATTAGAAAGGTGGGGTCAAATTGAAATGCTCTTAAATACTGCATTCTATTTTGTATTCTTTCCTTGGTTGTTTCCCTTTGTGGAGTTTTCCTGTGTGGATATTTTTTTCCTGTGTGGAGGTTTTATTTTATTTTTATGCTTACAATAAAGTAAGTTACTTTTATACCAAGGAGTTTTCTCAATGACCACATTACTTCTGGGCTGAGCTGAAGCTGCTGCATTTTTTACTCTGCTAAATAAGGTTTGTGTTTGTACTTTGAAAACTATACCCAAACCCTGACAAAACCTGCAGGTCAGATTGAAGGGACATCGGGGAAGGGATAAGGGTAGTTGACTTCCTAGTCATCTTCTCTGTGCTTCTTGTCTTCTACTTCGGGTTTTATCTATATTCTGTATTACTTAACTTATCCCTATATCATTCTTAGTCCATCTCATCCTGCTTGCTTCTTCTTGTCTTGCTTATCTAATTGTCTTTTCATTAATGTCCTCCAGAAAATCATCAAATATTTTCCAATCTGTTTCTTTAATAGGTCTTCTATTAGAGTCCTTAAGGGCAAATAGTAGTTTATCCAATTGTTTTATATCTGTGACCTTATTTATCAATTCTACTGTCACAATGCACGGACTTGACCGGCCCCTTAATCACACACACAGAGACGGACTGAAGGCTAACTACTTTATTGAATATAGAAACAGTTCAAAAGGAATATTGTCCATAAAAATAGCAAAAGCAAATCCAAAGGCAAAAGGTAATCAAATGTCCAAAACGGCTTGGTAAAGAATCCAAAAGACTTGGCAAGGCTCCGCACAACAATGCGGATTCAGGAACAAAGCAAGGTACAAAATACAAGGCAAGACTTGGTAGGCCACTAGCCAACTTAGCTCCGTGGACCAACTTCGCTTCACGCCTGCTCAGAAGAGATGTGGCCGAAGTACTGAGGATTCGTTCCCACGGATCCTATACTTAATCTTTCGGCCGAGGTCCCCGACGCTCTAGGCTTCGTCGTCTCCAATCTCTGCTGACGGACCTCGGCCTGTCTAGGCTATGGTACCATCCCCTCCTGCTAGTCTCGATGCTTCGTCTCCTATCAAAGGTTCGGCCTTGCCTCCCAGCACCTGGGTCTCTATCTCCATGAGAGCTCTCCTCCCTAGATTCTTCCCAGCCGCTCTCTTCCATGTTTTCACTCACAGGATCCTGTGAACCTCTCCCCGGTCGTTCATAAGTTTCGCTATCACTGCTTTCCATTTGCACCTGGTTATCTGTCTCGTCGTAAGGGTCAAGCCAACCTTCCTCCCAAGCCAAGCTTTCTGTGGGAGAAGGAGGCCCAGTGATGGGAAACTCTCCTTCTGCTAACCCTTCTAAATCCTCTTCAGAATCCAACTCTGCTGCTGCAGGCCCCAATGCCAATGGGACCCCCGGTCCTGGCCCCTGCCCCCCAGGCACAAACGAGAACTGTGCTACATCTTCTATGGTTGCTGTTTCTTTCATTTTCCATTTTTTCGCATAAACCTTTCTTGCTGCAGTGGTGAAGTATGTAAATAAAATATCTTGATTATTGTCCAGTTCTAAATCTTTGTCTGTTATACCCAGGAGAAAATATTCTGGTTTCATTTCTATTTTTATCTTCATTATTTTCTCGGAAGTTTCTTGTATTTTTCTACAAAAAGTCTTTACTTTTGAGCAGGTCCACCATGCATGATAAATTTGGGAAAAAATTACAAAAAGAGATACAGGAGATTTATAAGAAAATAGAAGAAATAGAGAAAAAGAAAGATCCAAAAGATGAAAGAAAAAAAAGAATTAAATATGGAAAAATGGAAAAAAACCCCTAAAATTCCTAAAACAAAAACATTTCGAATTTGCAGTAAACCGGGAAGACTTCTAGCTGGGCAATTAAAAGAAAAAAAGGAAAAGAACTGTGATATCAAAACTTAAAATAGAACAAAAAGATTACACAATTGATGAGGAAATAAGGAAGGCATTGGAGAACTTTTTCTTAAAACTATATAAAAGAGATAATACAAACTGAATGGAAAATAGAGGGATATATAGGGAAAAGAAAATTAAACAAAATAACAGATAAAGAAAGGGAGGTATTTTTTTAAAAAATCAGTAAGGAGGAAATTGAAAAAAACAATTAAGAAGGCCAAGTTAGGAAAAGCAGCTGGTCCAGATGGCTTTCCGGCCAAATTTTATGAGGAGTACCAAACTGAAATAGTGGATATCCTGGAGAAACTATTTAATGAGATATTTCAAAAGGGAAAAAATACCAGAATCCTGGAAAAAATCTAATATAATGTTAATAGGTAAAATAGGAAAAGATTTATAAAATCCAGCAAATTATAGACCAATCTGCTTGCTAAATTTTGATTTATAAGATTTTCACATCCATATTATCAGAAAGATTAAAATATTTTCTTAATACTTGGATCAAAAACAACCAAAATGGTTTCTCACCAAATAGACAGCTAAAAACTAATATTAGAATAGTAGTAGATGCAATCGAATATTATGATAAAAAATATAAATAAAGAAGCTCTGGTTTTCGTAGATGCAGAAAAAGCTTTCAATAGGATTGATTGGGAATATTTTAAAACTCTGTTAAATGAACTAGACATTGGATTCCAAATAAAAAACTCAATACAGGCAATCTATTATGAGCATACAGCTAGAGTCATAATTAACCAAAAAAGAATTGAAAAAATTAAGATTCAAAAAGGGGTAAGACAGGGACGTCCCCTATCTCCTTTGTTATTCATCCTTCTGCTGAAAATTCTGTTGGAAGATATAAGAAAAAGATGAAAATTTAAAAGGAATTCAAATTTAAAAAGAGAAAATCAAAGTACAGGCATTTGCTGATGACTTGGTATTGATTTTAGAAAATCCAAATAAATCTATTATAAAATGGATAGAGAAAATACAAACAATTCGGAAGAGTTGCGGGCTTTAAAATCAACAAAGACAAAACAGATGTTGGTCAAAAATATGACAGAAAAAGGAAAACAGGAATTACAAATCAAATCAGGCATGAAAATATCAAATAAGATAAAATACTTAGGGGTGACTTTAACTAAAAAAAACCTCTCAACTATTTAAGAATAATTATGTGGTAAAATGGAAAGAAATAACAAAAGAGCTAGAAAATTGGTCAAAATTGAATCTATCTTTCTTAGGTAGGTATGATAAAGATGATGTAAATACCAAAAATTAATCTTCTATTCTCAACACTCCTGATAATTAAAAAAGATGCTCAATTCAACTTATGGATGAAAGATTTTTCAAAATTTATTTGGGAGGTGGGGGTAAGAATCCCAGTTAGATTGAAAACTTTGCAGGGTGCAAAAAAAGAGGAGGCTTCGGGGACCCAAACCTGAAACTTTATTTCGATGCAAACGGTTTAGTATGGATCAGAGAGTGGTGCAAACTAGAAAACAACAAATTATTAAATTTGGAAGGATTTGACCTGAAGTTTGGTTTTCATGGGTATATGTGCCATAATGAAGTAAGCGTGGATACAAATTTTAAAAATCATTACATAAGAAGTGTATTAATTAAAATTTAGACTAAATATTATAAGAAATTATATACAAAAATCCCTACCTGGATATCTCCAAAGGAAGCTTTCAAAATAAGACAATTAGATGATACCAAATGGACAACATACAATAGACAAAAATATACATTGAAAACCAAACAACAATTAGATAGTGGAAATAATGAAATGAACTGTTTTCATTATTTCCAGATTAGAGAAAAATTTAAAGAAGATGAAAAAAATTGGATTCGAAAACCAAAATTGAAGAAGTCTTATTGAGTAAAGAAAAGTACCACACCTCCTTCTTTGTCTGCTTTTTTCCAGACAAGTGTGGGGTCCGATCCAAGTTTTTTTTAAGGGTATTGATCTCTGAGGGTGTCAAATTAGAAAAAAAAAAACCCTGCATCGCATACAAACGCACCAAGAGCCAAAGAGAATATTTGATACATAGTAATCATGTGGCTAGACCTAAAATCCAGGTACCCCATCCAGGCACGAAAAGATGCGGGGGGTGCCCGATCTGTCCTTTAATCATACCCAGCAATACCATCCAAAACAGAAGAACAGACAGGACGCTTTACTTAAGGGATGAAATAATCTGCACCTTAGCCGGAGTAATTTATGCTATCTTATGTAGTTGTGGCTGTAATCGATACTATACAGGGATGACCTCGAGATGTTTGAAAATCCGGATTATGGAGCATCTCTCAAGAATAAGATGTGGATCCACAGATTCAGAGTTCTATCAACACTGTGCCCACATGAAACTGGATCCGCTTACTTTAAAAATAATAGGGTTAGAAAAGGTACACTTTCCCCCGCACTGCGACAAACAAAAAGTATTATTAACAACTGAAAGAAAGTGGATTTTATTACTATCATGCGAGTCCCCGTTCGGATTAAATGAAACTTTATCTGTCCAAACTTTACTTTTATAAACACACCTGTTTTACATTAGCCAAGTGCTATTTAAGTCAACCAGCCCTCTAACCCGCTGCTGCTTCCAGCCCGGGAGGACATTTACATTAGCGATATGTATAAAGAAGCGCAAACGCGGTATGTACTGACCATTGAATGCTGTGATGATTATATGTTCTGGTATTCTTGTGATTGCATTTTGACTGTTCTGAACACTGGCCATGTAGTATTATGTTCACGGTTTGCTATTCCATACCCAGCAACCTTCCGTTCTGACCGTGAGTCTTGATTTGATGACTACAACTCTGGGGAGGAGCGGCTAGAAGATACCAGCGCCCTGAGGAAGCGTGGGATACGCGAAGTGGCCATCTTGGCGTCATCACCTTACCTCTTGCCGTAGGCGCCTGCCCATCGAGCAGTTTGCCAGCTCTACCAACCCCCAAGGCTCCCCGTACGACTCGGTCTTAATCCGTGAGTGAATTGCCTCCGGATCACCCATAGGGGTACTCAGACTCTATGCTTGCGTCTTTAAAGCCCAGTGATTGTATGTAAGGGCATTGTAGTAACACTGTGTTCAGTGATATATGAAACACATTGCACTGGAAGTGATATTGTGATGATATATAGCACTATGTTGTTTGACAATACATTTTGATATTTTTGCTACAATTCGATTTGTTATTATTGCAACATACAGATCTGCCCCTTTAATAGTGTATGGTATAGCGTTGTGTATTAGCAGTTTGCTAGAGTGACATAATTGTTTGTGTATTGGATTATCTTGTGTAGCAACCCAGCCTCCATTCCAGCCGGGGGGGGGGGCAGGGGGCTGCCCCGGGGGTTCCAATTGCTTTGGACCCAATTACTGTGGATACAGGTGGAGCGGATGATGGGGCTGTGGGGCCCGCATCTCCAACAGACAGTTTGCAGTGGGATGACACCTGGCCTGAGGTTTATTCGGACGAAGAAGGTCAGGATGACCCAGATTCTGATAATGCTTATGAGAGACTGGGAGGGTATGGTTCCCAGGAACGTATCTGGGAACCTGCGGGGGATGAGTTGATGGAAACCGAAGGGGAGGAAGCTTCTCAGGAAGATAGCGAGCCAGCTGCGGCTCGGCCTGGGAGGTGTTTTGATCGCAGGAGAAGCATCGAGTCCCATCGTAAAGAATGGAGACGAAGCCTAGAGCGGCGATGGTTTCCCAAAGGGGGGGATTAAGTATACGTTCCCTGGGAACAGTTCCTCAGTTGGTCGGCCACTTCTGATCTGAAGGGAGTGAAGCGACCGAGATCTTGTAAGCCATAGTTTGGCAGCCTTGCTAAGGATTACCTTGGAACCCTGCTTCTTCCATGAACTTTGTCTTGCCTTGTTTGCCACGGACTAAGCTACCTTGTTGAATCGCTTTGTTTTTATGGACCTTGCTTGACCCTTTTTGGATTGCTCAAGAACTTTGATTGCTATTACCCTGGACTCTTTGATTCGTAACTTTGGACATTTTACCTTTTCACCTGTTCTTAATTGCTTAATAAATAGTTAATTGATTATCGTCTCTGTGTGTGTGATTAAGGGGCCGGGCCTAGTCCCAGCATTGTGACATCTTGCTCCAGATAAATTGGCAAAAATCTATAAAAATACAAAACCCAACTGTTGGAACTGTGGTGAAAAAATGGAACCTTTTTCTATCTCTGGTGGCTATGTCCAAAAGCAAGAAAACTTTGGAAAATGATTTATATAGAAACTGAAAAAATAATCAAAAAAAGAATAATAAGGTAGCCAGAGACATTTCTATTGGGAATAATAGATCTCGTGTTCAATATTGGAGAATATTTTTTTTACTAATCACTACTGCTGCTAAACTCTTATATGCCAAATATTGGAAATCGGAAAAGACTCCAACAAAAGATGAATGGGTATTAAAGATCATCGATACAATCCAAATGGAATGGTTGACAGAGGCTTTGAGAGAGAAAGATAGAAAGGAAGATTTAAATACAAAATGTGACTGGACTTTGTTGAAAGATTATTGTAGAATGGAATGTAATATAGATTTAAATCTAAAATGGATTTAAAAGACAATAATGTGTAAAAATAATTAAAACCTTTTCTTTTCTATATTATAGGAAATATATTGGAAATTTAAGGATCACAAGAGGATTTGGATAAATGAAACACTCGCGCTCGGAAGGCGCTACTAGGTAGATATGTATGCCACATTATTCCCATACTTTTGAGCACTACTTACTTTCCTGGACGGCCATAGTTGAGAAATGCTCGCGTGATCTCCTTGTGTTGATCATCAAAAGAGCTACCATCGAAAGTGACGAGTTAGAGAAGGAAATTTCAGCCCTTAAAGTAACCCTTGATAATCCCACCAATAAACCAGACCTTGACAAAATTCAAGGGGACTGCCAGAAGCTATTCGACGAGCTCAAGAAAGCTAAACTATCCAAGCTTAAGAGAGACGAAAATGATTATAAAGAGGGAAATATCTTTAAATGGCAGTCCAAGTCTAACCTGGGAGCCAATAGACATGTTCGCTTCTCCAGGGAATCGATCAACTCGGGAGGCTCAGGAGATAGTAGTGGAGGGGAATTAGAACATTCTAAAGTGAGCACCTCTGGTCAATATCACCTGAGGAGCCGATCTAAAAATTCCAATTATAATGAACCTCCCAAACAGCAATGAAATTTTCGGAAGGCCCGAGGGAAAAAGGGACCGATTTAATATTTAATTTATCTATTATTATTATTATTTACTGTATTTGTATACTGCCTTTCTCAGCCTTTCGGCGACTCAAGGCGGTTTACAGAAAGCGAGTAATACACATAATTACATCTAGTTATCGTCTCTCCACAAAAGAGACTTCACTAGTCAGTAAAGGTTTTTCTTTTGTTATTACATCGAATTGTGTTGACCTTTATATCCGTAAGGATCTAGCTAGATTGTTTCGTTCTATCAGACTAAAAGATTTTTTCCCCAATAAACAGTCTACTAACACCTATACAGGACAATCTTATGAATTCAAAACTCCGAGCAAATTCACTCCTAATGTAATTCTGGATAGCATAATAACATTTGAAGAGACGGTCCTAAGGGAAATTAAAAAGATTGATCACAGATCTGATAAAAGATACAGCAATTTGACACCCTCAGAGATCAATACCCTTAAAAAAACTTGGATCGGACCCCACACTTGTCTGGAAAAAAGCAGACAAAGGAGGAGGTGTGGTACTTATGAACTGTAGTGATTACATCAATGAATGTACCCGCCAACTCACCAACCCGAAATTTTACAAATTATTAGATCATGACCCTACCAAAAAATATGCCGATACAATTTCCTCTATCGTCCACGAAGGCCTAGCTATGGGTTACATCACAGACAACATTGCGGATTACCTGATTAACAATTCCCCCGAAATTCCGGTCTTCCACACACTGCCGAATATACACAAGCCACAGCGCCCCCTGGTGGGCCACCCAATTGTGCCAGCTGTGTCTAGCCTCTTGGAGCCCATCTCCAAATTTTTGGAGGACATCCTACACCTGTTTGCTCAGGACACTCCCACATTTATTCTTGACACCAAGGATTTTATTTGTAAAATAGAAGGCTTTGGGACTGCTACCAATAACTATCTGGTGATGGCGGACGTGGTCTCACTGTACACGCATGTCCCACTAGAATTGGCCAGAAACATTGTGATGGATTTACTAGACACTAGGCCCCGAAAAGATCCGCCCACTCACTTTTTGATTGAGCTACTAGATGTAGTCTTTGACTACAATTATTTCACATTCAATGGCCAGTTCTATCTCCAAGTGGAGGGAGTAGCGATGGGAAGTAGTGTGGCTCCGACAATCGCTAACGTATTTATGATTTACTTAGATAAGAGGATGCTATTTTCTGGAAATTGTGCACCCATTGTATCCAAAATACGTAAGTGCTACAGATATATAGACGACTTATACTTTGTAGTACAAGGAGATCAGGATATGTCGGACTTTGGCACATGGTTGGACAAGTGACATGAAGCCATTTCATTCACTTATTCATTTGATCATAATCAGACGAATTATCTTGATGTTACTACTTACATCTCTGGATCCAGAATAGTAGTCAGGAATTACCAAAAGCCAATCCAAAAAAATAGTCTGCTTCATTATAAGAGTTACCACACTCACAGTCTGAAGAATAATTTGCCCTATGCGCAATTATTAAGATTAAAACAGAATTGTACCGGTGAGATTCACTATACCCAGGAAGCTTAATAATTTGAGCCACAGGGGATATCCTGACAACATCTTGATGAAGGCCAAACAGAGAGCTGACCGCACAGAAAGAAAATCTCTCCTACAACCCAAACAAACGAGGGAAAATAAAAGAATTGTGTGGCCTACTACCTTAAGTCCACACAAGAACCAGATTGTTAAAATAGTAAGATGCTACTGGCCTCTTGTATCCAATATACAAGGACTTGAGGGGTTCCCTGTGTTAGTACATAGGAGAACAAGAAATATTGATGACATTCTTTCTCACACCAACTACAACAGCCTCCACTTAAAAGCTCTCTTGTAGTAGGAACATATCAGTGCGGAAGATGTAGTATTTGCAGAAACATTAAATAACGAAAGACAGTGGTCAGCACTACCAATAATAGACTATTTAAACTGAACTCCTTCGCAAACTGTCAAACTAGCAGGGTAGTCTATCTCAGGGCTGTCCAACTGCCGGCCCTGCAGATGTTTTGGACTTCAACTCCCAGAAATCCTAGCCAGTTTACCAGCTGTTAGGATTTCTGGGATTTGAAGTCCAAAACACCTGCAGGGCCGGCAGTTGGATAGCCCTGGTCTATCTCTTAGAATGCAGCTGCTCCATGCAGTACACTGGTTTCACCTCCAGGAGTCTAAAAGAGCGCGCTTTGGAGCACAAATCCAGGATCAAATTGAAGGCTACAGATTCCACATTATATTCACACTGTACTGAGCATAATCATTCATTTGACCAAATTAGAATCCAGGTCCTTGAAAAAGTAACAGGTCCACCACACACAGACTTCATAAGTCTACTTAAAAGAAGAGAGACACACTGGATTGTCCAGCTATCCACTGAGAAAGAATTGGGAGACCTCAATGACCCTTTAACCATTAATGCTCTCCTCAATAAATAGCTGTATTCCTTGTTTCCTTGAATATTTTTCATTCCCAGCAGGAAGCATTCCGGTTTTAATGGCATTTTCTTCTTCAAAATCTTTTGGCATAGGTCATGTATTTCTTGCCAATGTGATTTTGTTGGATCACACACCCACCACATATGTAAGAAGGATCCTACACTTTTTTCACATTTCCAGCATTTGTCATTAGAATTTTTTATTGAATTTAGCTATTTTTTGAAAGCAAAACAATTCTAGAACACCAAAAGAAACAAATTGAAGGTTTAAGAGAGGCCTTGGAGAGAGCACAAGCAGCTGACAGCATTGAGAAAGAGATTCTTCCTGAGCAACTGCATCATACCTCCGAGCAGCTAAGAAGATTAACAGAAGCTTCTACAGCTCATGCAGCACTTCTCCAGTCTGCACAAGAAGATATAATTAGGAAATAAATATTTATTCAAGAACTTCAGGAGCAGCTGAGCAAAAAGACAGAAGAACTGGAACACAGGAGGATTGAATATGAATCTAAAGTGCACCAGTTAGACTGTGTTATGGATTCTGCTGCTGCAGCACTTCCACAGACTCCCCAAACTCCATCCCACTTCCATACAAATCTTGCAAAGCTATTAGAAACACATGAGCAAGAGATAGCAAACCAGAGAACAGCCACAATTACCCTGGAAAGTCTTGTTACTGAGTTAAATGAAGAAAGAGAGGCTAAAAGCAAGGAAATTCTAAGACTAAAAACTCAGCTATGTGAATGGGCTTGGCCGACTTACCGGCCGAGCAGGTTGTGGGGCAGCGTTACCCTCACACCATCTTGGTTTTGTAGAAAGGGCTTCTTCTCCCCAGAAGCCCCTGGGGGGTGGCGGGAAGGCTTCCCACCACTAAGGCCAGCTGGCCAATGAGGGGACTGGCCCCGCCCCGCCCCCTCCCTGCTTCTGGCCGGCCTGCACTTTCACTCCTGGCAGCTTACTTAAGGCTGCCTGGGACTGCCTAGGCCACAAGCAGAGCCAGTCCTGTTTTGGAGCCAGTCCTGTTTCGGAGCCTCGGGAGCAGCGTGGAGTTGGCAGCGTCAACGGGAGCATCGGCAGCAGCAGCGCAGGAGCAGCAGCAGCAAAAGCTACATCCGATCGGTTCTTGGGCCCCCTTTTTGCCTCTGTTGCACACAGGCCCCTCGGCTTTGCCATACACCCCCTGCTGCTGCTCCCGGCGCGGCTGCCCCTAGCCCGCTCTTGCTGCTGGCACAGGCCTTGGCGGGGCCTTCCCTGCTCCACCCCGCCTGAGCCTTGGGCTCCGGTGGGGGGGGGGGGGAACTCCACCGTCCTTGGTGGCCCGGCCGGGCTGAGTTCCAGGGCTCCGTGGGGGGAGGGGGAATGTTCTCGGCCTTGTCGAGGCGATCCCCCTCCCACTGCTCTGGCCTTCCTAAGCCTTTTGCCCTGGTGGGAGGAGGAGGAACTCCCTCCGCAGCCTGGCCGGGCCGAGTCTGGGGCTCTGGGGGGGGGGGATGTTCTCGGCCTTGCCAGTGTAGCAACCCAGCCTCCGTTCCAGCTGGGGGGGGGCGGGGTGCCGCTCCAGGGGTCCCGATTGCTTTGGACCAAGATGGAGGGGATGCAGGGGCTGATGGGCATGCATCCCTGACTGACAGTTTGCAATGGGATAACACCTGGCCTTCTGCTTATTCGGATGATGAAGGCCAGCTAGATTCCGGATCAGATTGCGAATATGAGAAACCAGGAGGTTTCGGCTCTCAAGAGCGATTGTTGCCACCAGCTGTGGAGGAAGAGATGGAAACCGAGTTGGAGACACTTTCCCAGGAAGATAAAGGGCCAGATGGTGCTGAGCCTGTGAGGAGCTTCGACCGGAGGAGTAGTATTGTGGCTACGCGAAAAGATTGGAAGCGGAGCCTGGAGAGGCGCTGGTCTCACAAGGGTGGGAATTAAGTATACACTCTGTGGGAAAGTTGCTCAGTTGAGCGGCCACGTCGTTGCTGGAAGGACGCATCGGTGGGCTGCTGTTCCCTGGAAGCCATAGTTTGGCTCACCTTGCCAAGAACTACCTTGAGACCTTGTTCATACCCTGTACCTTGGATTGCCTTGTTTGCCTACGGACTAAGCTGCCTTGCTTTGATTCGCTTTGTTTTTGTGGACCTTGCTTTTGAGAGATTCCCTGTTTTTTGGACTTACTTTTGAACCTTAATCGCTGATTACTTTGGACTTATTGATCTATTCCTTTTTGGACATTTTACCTTTTCACCTGCAACTAATTCAGCTTAATAAATAGTTAATTGACATTGTCTCTGTGTGTGTGATTAAGGGGTCTGGCCAGGACCCGCGTTGTGACAGTTGGCCGCTCAACTCCACGAACCCCTAATCACACCATGGGACGAAGAAACCGCCGTAGGCGAGCAGCCGCAATGTCGGCGCCGAATGCAGCAGATTACCAGGCTTTGCAGCAAGAGGTGGTGGACCTCCGGGCCAGAGCAGGACGGAATCCCACCATCGGGATCCCGCCAAGTTTCAGTGGAGATCCTGCCACGGTCAATGTGTTTACAGGACAGTGCCGCGTGTATTTGGAACTTCGCCAAACGGAGTTCACCACCGAGAAGGCCAAGGTGGGATTTATTTACAACCTGCTTAAGGGGACTGTGGCGTCCTGGGCGACCACGGCCTCGGTGGCCACCACGGTCCAGTTCCTGGAGGACATCAAGGCCACTTGGTGGGCCCCGGTGTATACCGAGTTGGCTGAGAGGCGTCTGGACAGGCTCACTCAGCGGGACATTTCGTTGGCGCAGTACATCTCCACGTTTCGAGTGCTGGCCTCCCAAGTCGAGTGGAATGATGCGGCCTTGCGCTACCAGTTCATGAAAGGTTTGACTGCAGAACTGAAACAAGAGATCCTCCGGGGGGCCACACGGCCTGCTAACCTGGAGGAGACGATCACTTTGAGTCTGAGAGTGGATGCCGGGATCCATGCCCGGAAGCAGTGGAACAAAGGAGCCGGGGAGCATCCGGTTGCACGCAAGGAGCCAGTGGTGAGTCGCCCTGCCTTCAGGCCGTTCGCACCCGCCCCACCGGTCGACGAGCCAGAGCCCATGCAGTTGGGGCATGTCTGCCCCAAGGTGGACGCAGCGGAGAATGCGAGACAGCAGCGGCTGAATTTGTGCTGGTATTGCGGCGGATCCGGGCACTTCTCCCGTGAATGTCCGCAGAAGCCATGGAGCAAGACGCCCAGGGCTTCCGCGGCCTGGGAGGAACCCCAAGAGCCGGAAGAATCGCTCAATGCGGTGGGGGAAGGGGCCCGCTGAGTTTAAGAGTGTTCGCTAACTCGGTCACTAACCTCCCTCCAGAACCCCAAACTGGACAGTTGTTTTTGTTGATGGTTGCCCTATGGTCTGCGGAGAAGGGGCCGGTGATGGTCCATGCCATGGTGGACTCTGGGGCCACTAACAACTTTATTGATACAGACTATGCCAATTCGCTGGGACTACAGTTGCATGACCTGCAGGAGCCATGAGCCGTGCAAATGATCGATGGGCGGCCTCTGAAAGCGGGGTCGGTGAGACATTACACCTCCCCTACCAAGATGTGGACCCAGGCACATAAGGAAGACATCTCGTTCCTGGTGACCAAGTTGTTTGATTTCCCGGTCATCTTGGGTGTGGTGTGGCTGACTTTGCACGATCCCCAGATCTCCTGGGCCAGGCGGGAGTTGCAGTTCTCCGCGGACTATTGCCAGAGACATTGTTTGACAGCTCAGGCTTGCCAAGCGCAAGAGGTGGAGCAGGTCGTCACGTTGCCCAAAAAGCATGCGGCTTTTTGGGATGTGTTCAGTGAGGAGGCGGAACGACTTCCCCCCCACCGGCCGTATGACTGTGCCATTGACCTGGAACCGGGAGCCACCATCCAGCGTAGAAGACTCTATCCTCACTCCTAGCCTGAGCAGGCGGCTCTTCGTGAGTTTTTGGATGAAAACCTGCGGAAGGGGTTCATCCAGCCCTCGCAGTCTCTGGCTGGCGCTCCAGTTTTGTTTGTCAAGAAGTCGGGGGAGTTGCGGCTATGTAATGACTATCGGGAGCTCAATAAAATCACAATTTGGAACCGTTACCCCTTGCCATTGATCCCAGAGTTGTTGGACAGGGTGCGTGGGGCCCAAGTCTACACTAAATTAGACCTGAGGGGTGCTTACAATTTGGTGCGGATCAGTAAAGGGGACGAATGGAAGACCGCATTCCGCACGAAATGGGGAAGTTTCAAATATGCCGTAATGAGTTTCGGTTTGTGTAATGCCCCCGCCACATTCCAGCACTTCATGAACGACATCTTCAGGGACCTGTTAGATCGCTATCTGGCCATCTACCTGGACGATTTGTTGATTTTCTCGCCAGACCAGGCGACCCATGATCGCCATGTGAAGGAGGTTTTGCAGTGGCTGCGGGATCATGGCCTCTATGCCAAGTTGGAGAAATGTGCATTTGACCTGCATGAGGTGGACTTCTTGGGCTACCACATCTCTCCACAGGGCATCGCCATGGATGATACCAAGGTGCAGGCGGTCATTGACTGGAAGGCGCCTGCCAGCAAAAAGGACATTCAATGCTTCCTGGGGTTTGCCAATTACTACAGGAAGTTTATCCCTGACTTTGCCAAGTGGGCGGATCCCATCACTCAGTGCTTGAGGGGAAAGGCCCCATTCCGGTGGACACCGGCGGCTGACCATGGGTTTCAAAGTCTGAAACAGCTGTTTACGACTCAGCCGATTCTACAACATCCTAACCCACAGACCCCGTTCATCGTGCAAGCGGATGTCTCGGATGTAGCGGTGGGAGCAATTTTGCTGCAGCCTCAGGGAAGTGATTTGTTGCTGTGTGCTTACTACTCCAGGCAGTTGACTGCGCCAGAGAGGAACTATACGATCTGGGAGAAGGAGTTGCTGGCAATCAAAGTGGCGTTTGAGGTCTGGCGACATCTTTTGGAGGGGTCCAAGTTCCCGGTGGAAGTCCACACGGATCACTGCAACTTGGAGCACTTGAAGAATCAGCAGAAATTGAATCAGAGACAGCAGAGATGGTCCCTGTTCTTTGAGCGATTCAATTTCTGGATTCACTATGTCACCCCGGCCCAGACCAAGCAAGCCGATGCTTTGTCCCGGAAGCCGGAGTACACTCGGGGGGAGGAGGGATCCTCCGAGTCCAGGCTGTGGAAGACTGAAAACTTTGTGGTGCCAGGCAGGGCTGGTGGGCAAAACCTGGCAGCCAACCCTGTTTCCACTGGGAAAAAGACACTGAATGATCGTATACAGGCCCGGCAAAGGGAAGACCCTTGGGTGTGCGAGCAGAAGACCAAGGGGGTGCAGTTCTCGTTTCAGGTTAAGAACGACCTGTTATGCTGGTGAGATCGGACCTATGTCTCCCCTGGGCCCGAAAGAGAGGACATTCTAAAGCTGTGCCATGACAGCCGGGCCGCGGGGCATTTTGGGCTGTTCAAGACGATCCAGCTGGTGTTACGAGATTTCTGGTGGCCACAGGTACGGAGGGACATTGAGACTTAAATAAAAGAACAGGAAGTGATGCAGGAAGAACAGTCCATAGACCTATGAAACTAAAACTAAAAGAAAACACGTTCAAGAGGAGATTGTGAGAAGCTTAGAGGGGGGGGGAAAAGCCTGTCTTTTAAACAGCCAAACACCCGCCAGACCAGCGATTGCAAGAGGGATAGGAGGAGGCGCGGGAAGGAGTGAAAGAGACCTGGAGCCTGGAGCCCAAGTAAACAATGCCTGAGCGATACCCCCAAGAAGAGAAGGATAGCGCAACGTTAGAGCAAGCGTGAGGAGCAGGGTCTGAAGGAGGTAAGGGGGAAGGAAGGCTGAAAGACAAAGCAAGTAAAGAAGCAAGTAAAGAAGGCAAGGAGGAGAAAGGAGAGCCGGATAGAAAGAGTTTGGGAGAGTCCAGGAGGCAAACAGAAGATAGAGAGAAGGAGTTCACGGAGGGGGAAGAGAGACAGAGAAAGAATAGTGAGCAAATCTCGGTATTGGATGGAATGGACCAATGAAAACTGAATAAAGGAAAAGTACAATAAAGAGAAGGCAATTTAAAAAGACAAAAGGAGGACTAAGAAAGAAAAAGGAAAGGAAACTAGGGACAAGAAGCCAAGTGAAAAGCTGAAAGTGCGGAAAATAATGACAATGGCCACAAGAGGGAAGGAAAAAAAGAATGACCCAATAAGAAGAAATTCTGGTGTAGGACTAGGAGATGCAGGATTTAAAGAACTTTTAAATGAGCTGAAAGATATAAGGAAAATTATACAACGTGGTGATGAAAATAGGAAAAAAATGAAAGAAGAATTGAAAGGGGACTTGAAAGATATAAAAGGAGAGATGAAAGAAATGAAAAAGGATATGCAGAAGATGAATACAAAAATGACAGAGATGAAGGAAGAAATAGGTGAGTTAAAAAAGGGCTATAATGAGCTGGGGAAAAAACAAAAAAGAAATTTTGAAAAAGCCAGAGAATTAGAAGTTAAAACCAAAGGTATGGAAGACAGACATTTACAAATGGAATATTCACAGAGAGAGTACCAAATCCGCTTTCGGGGGATAGAGGAAGACCAACAGGAGAAGATCAAGGAGATAGTAACAGTCATCACTGCTAAAATCTTAGATACACCAGAAACATACTTGGAGGGGAAAATTGATAGAGTCTATCAGATTAACTCCGCCTACTCAAAAAGAAATAAAACTCCCAGAGATGTAATTGCCAACTACACCCTAAAAAGTATACATGACGAATTGTGTTGCAGTTTGTCAGTCTGTGCGGAAGCTCAGTAGTCTTTCCAGTTTTAGACCTCTGCTAAATCACACAGAGCCAGAGTAAATGAAAAATAAAACTTTACTCTTAAGTAAGCAGCTTTAACAAAACCAGCATTACAAATTAAACATAGTCCATTGCAGATATCTTACTCAAAGTCCAATGCATTATCAGCATGCATTATCTGCATCTTGGATGGTGCAAGAAGTCCTTTGTTAAATTGTCCAGGACAAGTCCTGTGGTAGATCCATGGCAGTCTTCATGATCTCCTTCTTCACACAAAGGATCAAGGAAAAACCCTCCTCATGATATACTCAATGCTCAAGCTTAATTGCTTCATTGTCCAGGTGTTTCTCCTCAACACACACATTCAAACAAGAAGATCCTGCAATTACTTAGCTAAACCCCATATACTGTACAAATTGCTTAGCTGGAAAAGAAATAGACAAGGACAATATAAAGGAAAAGAAATACAAATTCTTAAAGAAACACCACCTGAAATTCTGGAGAGAAGACGGAAATACTTTTTTAAACCGATATCCTCAAAAGAAACAAGATCAGATTCCGTTGGGAAAAAAATAGAGGGGATAATGACCACGTATAAAGGCAGGCAATTTTGGTTAACTACTGAGGAGAAAGCAAATTACTTTTTGAAGAAATTTGGAGGAGAATTAAAAGAAAGTCCAGGGAAGAAAAACTCCGAAAGAGAGGAGAGACAGAGGAGCCCCATGGACGAATTGGATTTGAAAACACAAGAGGAAGAACAAGAAAACAACTCCGAGACAGAAGATGGGGAGGTTGAAGGCGACTTAGGAGACTCCATTGAACAAAAGGACTTTGACGACGAACAAGACCAGGAAGAGAACTTAGAGGAAATCGAATAAAGATGTCTTTAAGGTGCATATCGTGGAATATGGGCTGAATAATGGGGCAAAACGAAAAAGAACTTTCCATAACCTAAAGAAAAAGAAAGCGAGTATAATCGTGATTCAGGAAACCCATATTAAAAAAACAGATGTGCACTACCTAAAAAACGAGAAGTTGGGTTTAGAGTTTGTGGCGGCATGAAATGAAAAAAAAAAGGGAGTAGTATTATATATCGACCCAATATTGAACCCAAAACTATCCTTTGCGGACGCAGAAGGTAGATATATAGGGGTTAAAATAGAAAAAGATCAAAAAAATATGTTGGTATGTAATGTATATGCGCCTAATGGCTCTAAATCCAGCTTCTTCAAAGAAATTGAAAAAAGACTAAATAGCTCAAATTGTGATACCCACATAATACTGGGAGACCTAAATGGGGTCATAGACCCCAAAAAAGACAAAAAATCAGGTGGAAGGAATAAAAACAATCAGAGTAGCAAACTCCCTCAGAGCTTTTTCAATCTAATAGAAAATCTAGATTTGGTAGATGCATGGCGAAGCGTAAACCGTAAAGACTTTACCTTCTACTCTAGTAGACACAATTCATGGTCACGAATTGACTATATTTTCATAACAAACACCCTAACAGTACAAATTAGGAAAGTCAAAATCCTACCAAGATTCTTCTCGGACCATAGCCAGTTAGAGCTAGAACTATACAGTGAAAAGAGAGAATACAACTGGAAATTTCCCCTACATTTGATTAAAAACGATAAGAAAATACTGGAGGAAAGCAAAAGACACTTAAATGAATTTTTTGAAATTAATTGCCACGAAAACACAAAACATAATATCATTTGGGACACAAGTAAAGCCTACACGAGAGGCTATTACATAAAACAACAATAAATTAGGAAGAAAATATTACAGAAAAAAGCTAAAGAATTATATCAGAAAATAGAAAATACTGAGAAAATACTAAAGAAAGAGCCAAATAACAAAAAAAGAAAAATGAATTAAATATATATAATAAACAATTGGAAATATATGAAATGGAAAAAAATAGAAAGAAATATAAAATATATGAAACAAAGATATTTCGAATCAGCAAACAAAATAGGGAAAATGTTAGCGTGGCAATTAAAAGAAAAAAGGGGAAAAAAGCATGATCACAAGAATAAAAATTGGAGAAAAGAATTATAATAAGGATGAAGAAATAAGGAAAGTGTTTGAGGACTGCTTCTCCAATATATACAAAAAGGATGACACCAAACAAACAGAGATTGAGGAATATATAGGGAAAAAGAAACTTGAAAAAAAAATCCGATAAAGACAGAGAAGTACAAAATAGATCAATAACCAAAGAAGAAATAAATAATGCAATTAAGAAAGCAAAAGGAGGAAAATCACCTGGCCCAGACGGCTATTCAGCAGAATATTATAAATTATATCAAGAAGAAGTAATAGATATCTTACATAAAGTATTTAATGATGCTCTCAAAGATGCAAAAATACCCCCGTCGTGGAAAGATTCAAACATTGTGCTAATCGAGAAGCCAGGCAAGGACCCTCTTGATCCAACTAGCTATAGACCAATATCATTATTAAATAATGACTATAAAATTTTTACATCTATTGTGTCAGATAGGCTAAAACAGTTTTTGAATAGCTGGATCAAGAGGGACCAAAATGGCTTCTTACCGGGGAGACAACTCCATACAAATGTGAGAACTCTGTTAGACGCGATAGAGTATTATGATAAAAACATTAATAAAAAGGTAGCGTTCATCTTTGTCGACGCCGAAAAGGCGTTTGACAGAGTGAACGGGAACTTCTTACATGCATTATTAAATGAGTTAGATATCGGACACCAATTCAAAAATATTATAGCGGCAATATATATGGAACAAACGGCCAAAATTATAGTAAATGGTAAAAAAACAGAAAAAATAATAATTCAAAAGGGAGTCAGGCAAGGCTGTCCCCTGTCCCCATTATTGTTTATATTAATATTGGAGTTATTATTAGAGGATATCAGAAGTGATAATGGGATAAAGGGTCTACAAATTAAAAAAGACAAACTCAAAATCCAGGCGTTTGCGGACGATTTAATACAGATTTTAGAAGAACCAAAAAGTACAATTCTACATTGGCTTCAAATAATAGAACAATTCGGTAGATGCTCAGGTTTCCCTCTCCATTGGCGCCCCTTGCAGTGGGGGAGAGGCTTATGCATTCTAGTGAAGTTGTGAGCTATGCTGGCGGTGGCATAATAGCCGGCGGTAGGGCCTCCCATACCAGACAGGTCACAACCGAAGGGTCTGACAAAGAGTGTCAATGGGCAGGATGGGCTCTCTAGCCTTTTGGCAACCATCCTAAGAGAAGGAAAACTCTGATTTCAAACCCGGGCAGATGGTGCTCGTCTAACCCTGTAAGGTCAACCATCTAAGAGAAGGAAACTCGAACCAAACCTACGACCTGAGGACCTCGCTGCCACCGTCCAAGCTTGCTAGGCCCTGGCAGATGAACCTTTGGTTTAAAGGGTGAGGCCAGTTCTGTGCACGCTGCGCTCCACCAGAAAAATCCATTGCACAGGCTCGAAGGACACATCCAACTTCCGAAAAAGCCCTGTAGCGATAGGCGAGGGACGAAACGGTAGGTGTAAAGATGCACTGAAGCCGCAGACCCAACCCTGCATGCAGGCGGTTCAGGACTTTGGTCGCCGAGACTGACCCGGAGATGACAGTCTTGTTCGGCAGCATCCTGATCGACGAAGCAGCCTTTTTCAGGAGAGCACTGCGTGCTCCGTATGGAGAGGGGCCTAGAAAAGGTGGCCTAACGAAAGCTCATCCCCGTCTACCTGGTTGGCTAGCCGCTGCCAACGGGCATCTTCCGATGCGGTCGAACAAAGACAAAGAAACAAAGGCCAACACCTGCCTGCAAAGGTGCAAATAGACTGACACTTGCATGCTGGAACATCAGAACCATGCAAGATTCTGCAGATAGTGGACGCCCTGAGCGTCGTTCTGCTCTAATAGCCCATGAACTATCACGGCTTAACATTGACATCGCTGCTCTTAGTGAAGTTCGTCTCCATGAGGAAGGCAGCCTTAAAGAACACGGTGCCGGCTACACACTCTACTGGTCTGGCAAACCCAAAACTGAGAAACATCTTTCAGGAGTAGGCTTTATGATTAAAAACTCCATCGCTCTAAACTCGAGACGTTGCCGACAGGTCACTCTGATCGCATTATCTCCTTACGCCTCCCACATGCTGTTCTCTTCAGTATATATGCCCCAACTATGCAAGCTGACCCTGTGGAGAAAGACAAATTCTACTCAGACCTACGCCACCTCATACAAAAGGTCCCTGCAGAAGATAAAATCATTATCCTTGGTGATTTCAATGCCAGAGTAGGAAAAACTTTGAAGCCTGGAAAGGTGTATTAGGCAAGCACGGTGTTGGAAACTGTAATGATAATGGGCGCCTTCTGCTAGAGTTTTGTGCAGAACAGCAGCTGACTATTACAAACACCATCTTTCAGCAGAAAGATAGCTTGAAGACCACCTTGATGCATCCCCGATCCAAGCAGTGGCACCTCATTGACTATGTTTTAGTGCGCCAGAGAAACATTCGTGATGTCCGTCATACTCGAGTGATGCCCAGTGCAGAATGTCAAACAGACCATCGCCTTGTAAGATGTAAACTAAATCTACACCTTAAGCTCAAACCTAAGAGGGGTGGCATCTTAAAGAGGAGACTCCAAGTCAACAGTCTTCAACAGGCTGTTGTGAGAGACAACTTCCAGGTAAATCTGCAAGCAAAACTTGAAGTCCACCCTACAGATTCTTCTCCTACAGCGCTCTGGCAACACATCAAAAACAGTATCCTGTAGTCTGCTGAAGAATCCCTAGGATTCTCCCTTAAGAAAACCAAGACTGGTTTGATGAAAACAACCAAGAGATCCAGGAGCTGTTGGCAAAGAAGAGAACCACTCACCAGGCATTCCTCGCCCAGCCATCTTGCCATGTAAGAAAAGCAGCCTTTCGTCTCGCATGTAGTAAACTCCAACAAAAACTCAGAGACATCCAGAACAAGTGGTGGATTGATTTATCAGAAAAGACACAACGCTGTGCAGATCTCGGTGATCACAGAGGTTTTTATGAAGCTCTCAAAGCAGTGTTTGGACCTACTTATCAGGTCCAAAGCCCCTTATACAGTACAGATGGTCAAACACTAATTACTGATAAAACCTCCATCCTGAACCGATGGGCTGAACATTTTCAGGGTCTCTTTAATGCCAGCCGAGTAGTCCAAGGTTCAGCTATCCAACACATGATACAACAACCAATGAAAATGAACTGGACACAGCTCCCACTCTGAAGAGACCATTGAGGCCATACAGCAGTTGAAAATGGCAAGGCAGCCGGATCGATGGAATCCCACCTGAAGCTTGGAAACAGGGAGGTCATGTACTGCATGCTAAATTCCACGAGCTCCTTGTGAGTTGCTGGGAAAAAGGTGAACTGCCATCAGATCTCCGAGATGCAGTTATCATCACCCTGTATAAGAAAAAGGGAACAAAATCCGATTGCTCAAACTATCGAGGTATAACACTGCTCTCCATTGCTGGAAAAATCCTTGCAAGGATACTCCTGAACAGATTAGTTCCGGCTATTGCAGAAGAACTTCTCCCTGAAAGCCAATGCGGCTTCAGAGCAAATAGGAGCACCACAGATATGGTTTTTGCCCTTAGACAACTGCAAGAGAAATGTAGAGAGCAGAACAAAGGACTCTATGTAACATTTGTCGACCTCACCAAAGCCTTCGACACTGTGAGCAGGAAAGGTCTGTGGCAGATCCTGAACGTCTAGGATGTCCCCCCAAGTTCCTCAAAATGATTGTCCTGTTACATGAGGGCCAGCACGGTCAAGTCAGATATGGCGATGCTCTCTCGGAGCCCTTTCTCATAACTAATGGAGTGAAACAAGGTTGTGTTCTTGCACCAACCCTATTTACAATCTTCTTCAGCATGATGCTCCAAAGGGCTATGGCAGACCTACAAGAAGAAGACGGCATATATATACGCTATCGTACTGATGGTAGCTTGTTCAACTTAAGCCGCCTGAGGGCTCGCACTAAGACTCTAAACTATCTAGTCCGTGAGCTACTTTTTGCTGACGATGCTGCCCTTGTCGCCCATTCAGAAGCAGCCCTGCAGCGCCTCACATCCTGCTTTGCAACAGCTGCAGAGCTGTTTGGGCTGGAAGTCAGCCTGAAGAAAACAGAAGTCCTCTACCAGCCCGCACCACAGGAAGAACACCACCATCCTCACGCCAGCATAGGCACATCTGTGCTTAAGTCCGTTCAGCAGTTCACCTACCTGGGAAGCATCATCTCTTCAGACGCCAAGATTGACAAAGAGATAGATCACAGATTATCAAAGGCATATAGTGCATTCGAAGGCTTCACAAAAGAGTCTGGAGCAACAAGCACCTGAGACAAAGCACCAAAATCAGTGTGTACAGAGCTATCATACTGTCCATTCTCCTCTATGGGTCTGAAACATGGGTCACCTATCGCCAACACCTACGACTCCTCGAGCGCTTTCATCAGCGCTGTCTTCGCACAATCCTAAATATACACTGGACCGACTATGTGACGAATGTTGCTGTCCTTGAGCAAGCAGGGATCACCAGCATTGAGGCCATGCTATTGAGAAACACAGCTGCGCTGGGCAGGACACGTCTCTAGGATGGAGGACCACCGCCTCCCAAAGATACTACTCTACGGTGAACTCGCCACGGGTCAGCGCAAGAGAGGCGCCCAAAAGAGATATAAGGACTCCCTGAAACAACATCTCAGGCTTGGCCAGATTGATCACCAACAATGGTCCACCCTGGCCTCACATCGGGAGGCATGGAGAAGCACTATCCACAATGCTGCGGCTCTTTCGAGAAGACACGCCGAATGGGTCTCGAAGAGAAACGACAACGCAGAAAGAACCGCAACTTGGAAAAACATCACCCAAGGAGACTTTCTGCTGCGCTTTCTGCAACCGAACTTGCCTATCTCAGATTGGCCTTTTAGTCATCAACGCGCTTGTAAAAAGCGTGGGATGAGTCCTTCCTGAATCTTCGTCGCGAAGTAATGCCGAGAGAGAGATATCTACGATAAAGTAAAGATAGACTCCAGCTTTAAAGATCACTATATTAGGAGCTCCCTTAGAATCTGGGATAAATATTATAGAAAATTAAATAAAAAAATCCCGCAATGGTTATCCCCGGTAGAAGCCACACCTATCAGGCAAATAGAAGATCTAAACTGGGTAACATATAAGGACCTTTTACACTGGAATGGAAAAGAGTATAGTCTAAAGACCAGACAACAATTAGTGGACCAAAACATAAAAATAGAGTGGTTCCCATACGCCCAAATTAACAACATATATAAAGAAGATAGGAAAAAAGATCAATTAGATGAATTGGAAGACGTATTGATAAATAAAAAACAAAAGTGGGTAGGAAGGATATATAAAATTCTCCAAAGATGGGATAAAGGGAAAGACCACTATGAGGACTACAAGATAAAATGGACGAGAAACCTGGGATACAAAATTAATGCGGAGACATGGAAAACAATTTGGGGAAAAAACATAAACATCTCGTATAGCCAAAACTATAAGGAAAATTGGATAAAACTAGTGTATAGGTGGCACTTAGCTCCCATGAGGATTGCAAAAATGTTCCCAAATGCTAGCCCAAGATGTTGGAATTGTAAGGATAAAAACGGAACGTATTTTCACATCTGGTGGCTATGCAAAAAGGCAAGGGATTTCTGGACTCTAGTACACAAAGAATTAGAAAAAATAATAGATAAAGAATTAATAAAGAAACCAGAATCCTTCCTATTGGGAATACTTGATGATAAGTTAAATAGGGAGGAAAAGAACATGTTTATACTGGCAACGACAGCTGCAAAGATGATACTGGCAAAATATTGGAAAACGGATAAAACTCCAGGTAAAGAAGAATGGTTGTTAAAAATTATTGACACCATACAAATGGAGAGACTAATGGACAGATTAAGGGAAAACATTAAGAAAGAAATTAAAGGAACCCAAAACTATGAACTGTTCATAAAATATTATAAAAAAGCATATAATATTGATCTAGACCTAAAGATGTAGGCCAATATGAGGAAAATCGCAGAAATAAAAGAAAACAATTAAAAACACAATAAGACAATATTATTATGTGTTTTTTTTAAGTTATCCTCTACTTTTTCCTACCATAGGAATCTTGAAGGCCCCAAAGAAGATCAGGAGAAGTGTTTAAAATAAGTAGAAAGAACATATGTTGTGACCCGTTTCTTTTTCTGTTGTGCTGTTTTTAACACTTTTCACTGCTTTTCTATACCCCTCCTTATATAATCCACTGTCTTATCCCCCCTAAAATCCCTTCCCCCCTTTTCATATTTCCATGCTGAATCTCAGCGCAAGATTGTGTTTTGAATGTTTCTGTGCAAGCAACGGTAGAGTTGTATCTCTACCACTGTTTGCTGTTTATATGTGTTTATCTCTTTTATGGAAAGCTTAATAAACTATATTTTTTAAAAAAGTTTGCTCCAAAGTCTGTTTTTTCTATTCTTTTTTGGACATTTTACCTTTTCACCTGCAACTAATTCTGCTTAATAAATAGTTAATTGACATTGTCTGTGTGTGTGTGATTAAGGGGTCGGGCCAGGACTTGCGTTGTGACAGCCGGGGCCTTCCCCCTCCCCCTGCTCCGACCTACCTGAGCCTGTGTGCTCCAGTGGAAAGGAGCGGGTCCTCGCCATCCGCCGCTCCCTCACTGGGTCGGGTTTGGGGCTCCGGAGAGAGGGGGGGAATGTTCTCGGCCGCCCCCCATGTTCTTGCCCGGGCAGGTGCCATGGACCCACAGTTTTGTAAGCATATTTTGACAAATATAGATATATCAACATTGAACTACGATCTGATTTTTGCTTCCCGTTTTTTCTTCAGGGATAACAAAAAGGCAAAGTGCAAGGGAACCAGAGAGAGCACGGAAACTTGGTCAGAGGACTCCAGGAGCAGCGTCTCCAACTCCACCGAGTCCGATGAAGACCATTACTGATCATCTGCGACCAGGCAGTGGCGCTACGGCAGCAACCCGCTGCCGCGCCCTAGACACTTGGAACCTCCCTTGATAAACCACAGAGTTCAGCTGAGGTACAAAAGGTTTATTTAGAATAACTGGTTATGGGAAAGAGACTAGAAGTCAGTCTAAATGCCTTAAAGTGGCACCAGCAAAATAGCAGCAATGTCCCAGGCAAGCAACAATTGAATATAGTCCTTGGTACTCAGGATTCAAAGTAAGCAAAGTCTCTTATTGGCAGCAATGGAATATAATCCTTTAGCAATCAGGAACGAGGCAAAGTGAAGCAAAGTCTTTGTGCCCAAAGCGGGCCAGATCCAAGCAGGGCAGCCAGCAAGCTGGGCAGGCAAATTTCTTAAGCAGGGAGGCCAAAAGGCCTATTCAGGATTCCATGGTCTTGAGATGCAAAGTTGGCTCGAGATGGGGATGGATGTTAAGGCCCAGGGTTTTATAGTTCTCTAAGGCTTTGAAGTTCTCGATGTACTTGCGTCGAGTGTCAGTTCACACGGGATGGATCTCAGCTGCTGTTTAGATCTTCTCAGCAGCAAGGTATGTAACCCCAATTAACTCTGGACATCTGGGCAAGCAGTAGTCACCCCATCTCTGAGCTTCCCAGCACCTTTACTTATCAGCACCGGCTTGTACAACAGTCGCAGCCTTGAATGTTTCACCCTGCTTGTTTTGCAGTTGGTTCACAGGAGAAAGGCAGACAGGCCTGGCTGGGAGCTTAATGCCAACATGGCTGGAGTGTGGTTCTAGTGAAACTAAGGCCTGGGGCCTGACACCCACGAAGGAAGAAGCATCGGGCTTCCAGACGGCGTTACTACTATTCGTCTGATAGCGATTATTCAGAGAGTGAGTATGACATGGCTGACCCGGTAGACAGGGACAATTACTGGAGGACTGATGCTCCCAGAATGGGCTCTCAGGAGCAGGGCTGAGTCACGTGCCACCTTCGAACTGTCTGGCAAAGACTGGGGGTGAGGCAGGCCTTCCCCCCAGGCTCTTACATTGTGGGGTCCCCCAGGGGGCCATCCTCTCCCCACTGTTATTTAACATCTATATGCGACCACTCGCCCAATTGGTGCAGAGTTTTGGGCTGGAATGTCATCAGTATGCTGATGACACCCAGCTCGTTCTGAGGATGGATGCTGGGGCGGAATCTGTACCCAATAATTTCCAGCTTTGTCTTGAGGCCGTGAGTGGATGGCTGCGAGCCAGTAAGTTGAAGGTGAACCCGGCGAAGACGGAGATCTTGTGGTTGGGTCACGCGTGCCAGGAGGAGATCCAGCTGCCAACATTTGACGGCGTGGCACTATTGCACTATGCCCGCAATCTTCAGTTAAGAGCCTTGGGGTTCGGCTGGACCCTCAGCTGTCTATGGAGGCACAAATTGCTTGTGCCTGCAAGACAGCCTTCTTCCACCTTCGGCAAGCAAGACGCCTGGCTCCCTACCTTTCCCGCTGCGACCTGGCCACGATGATCCAAGCCATGGTCATCTCGAGGCGCAATTACTGTAACGCGCTTTACATTAGCCTACCTATGACGGCGATCCGGAAACTTAAACTGGTACAGAACGCGGCTGCATGCCTACTGCTAGGAGCTGCCAGAACAACGCATATAACACCTCTTCTATGCGAACTGCACTGGTTACCGATTGAGTTCCGGATCTCCTTCAAAGTGTTAGTCCTGACTTTCAAGGCCTTATATGGTTTGGGGCCAGTGTACTTGAGGGAGCGGCTTACCCCATACGCACCCAGAAGATCACTGCATTCAGAGGACCACAACCTTCTTGAGATCCCTGATGTGAAATCATGTAGATTGGCTAGCCCTCATTGGAGGGCGTTTTCAGAGGCTGCACCAACATTGTGGAATGCCCTGCCAGCAGGAACACGGGCCCTGCACAATCTGATGGCCTTCCGCAGGGCCTGCAAGACCTGGCTATTCCGGCAGGCGTTGGGCGACTGATTAACGCCCTGTAAGAATCAAGTCCGCCTCTGATTGCTGCTGCGCCATGAACTGGCGGCCCCTTTCTGATGCCTTACGATGTATTTTATTGTGAGGAATATTTTAATGTTTGTTAGGATGTTTTTAATGATGTTGAGATGTTGTGATTGTGTGTTTTTACTGATGTAAACCACTACGAGCTTCGGGAGACGCGGCCTATTAAATTTGAATGATAAATAAATAAATAAATCTTCATGCAGGCCTAGGCCTGAATTTGTTTTCTTCAGGAAATGCTTCCAGCATTTGTGTAGTTTTCACATCACAAGGATGGGACGTAACAGCAAAACCCATGAATTATCCAGAACTGGGTTTTTGCACTTTAAAGGATATTGGATTCCCATCAAGAATTGTAGTTCCCAGTCACATTGTAGATGAGATACGTTGCTTGCTTGGCATGTTTTATGCTATCAACATAAAATATGTTAAGTAAACTATCAGATCATTACAGCTGTATGTATGACGGTGGACTACGCATTGTAAAGTTAAAAATGCATTGAAAGTGTTTTAAAATAAATGCATATATTTTATTAGCCACCTTACATTGAACACATCCCCCATATTTTCTGCTTACCATCTGAAAATAATTGAACATGTATTTAATAGATCCACCCATAATAATGAATATAAGTTATGACTGTTTTTCCATCAGTTGGTCAAAACATGATTTGAATTTATAAATTAGCAAATTGTATCAGTAAAGTAGACATAAGCAGAAGTTCTGACCTTGTTTAACTGCCATGTGTCAATTTGTTATGTGATTTCAGCTCTGCCAAAACCATGGGTTCAGGGCCTAGAGTACCAAGCTTCTAAAGGACCAGATAAGACATACACGGGCTGAAGGCAAAATCAGAGGTTTTATTCTCAGTGGCCAGAGAGGATGTCAGTGGAGACAGCCCCCAAACAACAAACATGCAGCGATTACAAATACAGAGTATTTTTATTTCATTCTGACAGCTATTTAATTTTCTTTGAAAAATAAGTTATATTTCTGCAGAATTTTTAAACTTAGTGTTTTTAAATGCATTTTAACTTTTCCCACAACTCGCTTCTGACACAATAAAAATATAAGCTATTTAAAAACCCCGCACAAGTTACTGATTGGTTTAGAAACTGTTCAGCTAGGATCCACATCCTGAGTGGGTCAGGATTCCATCTAAAGTCATTCCTGGTTGGTCCTTTGTAGTGGTGGGAATCTGATAAACTGTCACTAAAGCATTTGAAGTGTCAGTCAGTTCATTGATTTGCCCAAGAGAGGGGCATAACTGAGAACGAATCTGGTGATAATGGTTTGAGATGGTCCCCATATCTTCAGCTCTGGTGTGGACAATGGGGTTAGGTTTGATAAACAATAGGGTGCATCAAGTTATGACCAAGTCAATAGGTATTTCCATAGGGGTCTGAAACAGAGACCTGGTTAAGGGGGCATCCTCAGGCTAACCCAGATCATATCAGGTAAATAAACAAAGGAGACCTAACGGCTCTGATACAAATTCATTGAGTGATCCCCTCCCATTTTCCCCAGTTCATTGTGTGATGATTATGATAATTTCATCGGGATGAGGACAGGGTGAGGTACCGTTCTGGGAAATTTCCGGGGAATTTCATAGAAAGGTTTCTGTAGGGTGATCAAGAATAACCATGTGGTTAGCTGTATTTCCCAATGCGCCACATCTCATAATTTTGATGTCCTGTTACCCATTCTTGATCCTGGTACTGTTTCTCAGAGATAACTATAAATCTCTCAAAATGCAATAGATCTCTAGTATCTGCTCAGATTTTATATCAAAATCTTGGGTGCTCGAGTTCCATTATATACAATGACTCAGTAAAATGTTGTCTCTTGTATCAAACGGCAAAATCAAGATTTGCCTTTTGGATTTTTTGAAAATATATTCAAGTGATGAACGGTTGAATCCTTGGATATGGAGGGTCAACTGTTTTGTCATCACCTCTATAAATGTGAAACTGCTATGTATGGTTAATTTAACATATTGTCTTAATATTTCCTATAACACATAATTTTTTTGCTATGCAATCTTATCCAGATCTACGATTTCCATTGAGTTCAGTGGATATTACTTTTGAATAGATACGTTTAAGTTTGTACTTTTTGTGATAGTTTTCATTTCTTGATTAACATTAGAATGTTTTGAAGTAGACTTTGCAGCTACTTTCACAGGACTTTACATCCCTTGGGAATGTTAAACAATTTGCTGATCGTTACCAACTAGAATACTAGATGGATATGTTAAGCAACTGTTTAAGTATTACCTTCCACCATAACAGAGGCTGATTTTAGCTGCAAAAATTAAATTGAAAACTGCACTTTATGCTGACATTTTAATCAGAAAGACACACTACTTTTTTGGACAGAAATGATTTGTAAATTCGCGATTACATCATTTGCAGAGCCTGACATCTGGGGATAATTGGCTAATTTATTACACATTTCTGGGTCATTGGTTTTTCTGTGGAAGAGGAGGAAATTAGAATGAAACTCGTAGCATCTATTTCTTTCTTCAAATCCATCATTTTAGCTGTCATTAAAAAGTACTCTTTTATATTCATTTTCTGCTCAATGAGGAAAATCTCTATTATGCAGATGAAATAACCATAGGCCTCTGAATTTGGCTCAGGTTGTTTTATTTCTCAGCATCAAATGCATTTTTTATTCCAAAGAATTTGCAAGAATAATTCTAGCCAAAGAAATGTGATTGACAGCTGGCATATTCTGTTGTCTGTTCTTCTCAAATCCAGTTACACTATAATAGCACATTAATTTTGTTTTGTTCAAAAATTGTTCTAAATTAATAGTTCTGCTGGGCCTACCAGTCTTTCTCCGGATCCATCTTTTCTAACATTGTCCTTGTTAATGTTCATATGCATGCATGCACATGGTAATGATAGAGAGACAATTAGCTCTAATAATAAATTAGCTTAGATAAAGTTGATTTTATTCCAAGAGAAAGGTTACCCAGTCTAATCAAGTAAAGGGCACTTCTCATCCTGAAAATGCAGTGCAATCCTGTTCACACTTACTCAAAAATAAGTTGGAATGAGTTTATTTAGACTTATTTCTAGGTCAATAAGAAATAGTGAGTTGGTTCGCATACCCTCCAATAGCACAAACAATCCTATAATTAATCCTGTCCTTCATCTTTTTCAGCTGCTTTAATAATGTCCTGGATTCTGTCTCCTCTTCCCACCCTTCCCTCTTTTGTCATCAGCTTATTTCAATTTGCTGCAAACTGAATTCAAAGTCAAAGTATTTGCACTTAATTAACTTAGCAGGGGAAAAGGTCAGAGAAAGCAGAATTTTGGTCTCTGCAATGCTGCTTCTTACATTGTGGGTCCAAATGACAACAGTAAAAGGTTTCTGAATGTCACTGAGGAGCTGTTTTAGACATTTAGTGGAATCTGTGGTGGAATGTTTACAGTGGACTCTTCAGAAAATATTTCAGCTATACTTCATAAAAAGGAAAATCATCCTGTTCAGCAAGCCTTGGAAATGCCGATTTGTTGTCAGAAAATGATTCATTTTTATACCAATTTGCACACCTGGGGTCACAGAAACATTCTCAAGCTGAAAGGGATCTTGAGTGGCAAGGTTTCAGAAACCTGCTCTGCAATAGGCTTAGGCAAAAGCAAATTCGGCCACATATTTCCTGGTTTTCATCTATAAAATGTTGGAGGGATACATTTCATCCTTAATTCAGGCAGAAGAATTTAGCATATTTTTCTTAACAAAGCCTCAGTCAAAGGGATAAAGATACCAGTAAAGGACAAAATACATATCACCCATTTAGAACAAGAAAACAGTTTAAATCTTCAAAAGAGCGACTTGTCCCTAAGGTAAGCTTCTTGTATCTCAGGAATTTATAGGCTGCTAACTCTCAGGGGTATGCTTACTAACAGTCCCAGCTGTGATCTATGGCTGTGAGCTGAAAAGGAGGAGCTCCCACTCCTTAAAGAGAAAGGCAGAGGCTGGAGAGAAGGAGCGTCATTGACAGAGGTCTTTAGTGTATGTGTTTTGGCTGGGCAAGCACAAGTGATGCAGAGAAAGAAGATCTGTATTGGCTGCCTAGAAGCCAAGCCAAGGTATTACTGGGATTTTTTTTTTGCATACAAGTGGGCAGTTGGGATGTGAGTTGTGGAAGAGAAGAACATAACACATTACTGATTGTTCAGGGAGAGGATTGAATTGACATCAGTGGAGGCGACATTAAAAACTGACTTCTTGAAAAATTAAATTTGCTTCTTGTCTTATCAGGCTTCAATTTACTTGATTTTATCTACTCCATTATTATTGGTTATATGTGAATGGGATAGTTGGACTCCAACAGAGTTAATATAAAGTTTGTGTTAATACAAGAAATGTTTCCATTGTCTGCTAGTACAGTCGTGCTTATGGTTTATAACCTTATTAAAATGTATCATGGCAAGATTTTCTATTTGAGCAGAAAAGTTGATGTTGTGGACTATATTTTCCAGAATCCCCAGCCAGTATGGCTGACAATGCCTGGGGGTTGTAATCCAAAATGTAACTTTTCCAAGCTCTAGTCATAATGATATTTGGGGTTTCAGAGGGGAACTAACACTTGCTTTGTCTTTTGTGATATATAAGATGGGTTGATTTAGCTATGATAAAACACTGTCTAGCTATTCCATTCTTTCTCCAATTACAGTTCCTTCTGATACATCAGTTCATCTCGAGTCTTGAAAAGTTTACTAGTCACACCTTGTCATAATGGTATTTGAAACAGCAATGTAGGATTTGTAGCAGGTTCCTCTGATGCATACTTTAATAAATGTGGCAAACTTTTAAAAACAGTCTCGTATCAGGAAAGTTACTCTAGGTTGTTTTCTGGTGCATTGGAGACGAGTAATGGGTTCAAATTACAGGAAAGGAGATTCCACCTGAACATTAGGAAGAACTTCCTGACCATAAGAGCTGTTCAACCATGGAATATGCTGCCTGGGCATGTGGTGGGGCCTTCTTTTTTTGAGACTTTGAAGCAGAGGTTCAATGGCCAGCTGTTGAGGGTGCTTTGATTACACTTTTCCTGCATGGCAAGGGTTTGGACTGGATGGCCATGTCTCTTTTAACTCTATGATTCTATGCTACACACAATAGTAAAGGTGCTTCTCACATTCTCTGCCCTAATTTATGTCCTTTAATCAGATACCTTCTTTTTTCTTATGTTGTTCTGAATCCTAGGTATTGACAATGGTGACATGTTATAACTATAGAAGAAACTGATAGTTTAATGGCAGTGGTACTGTCCTTTCCTTCAATCTAGTGTGGATTGCACTCACCTGAGCATGATTGTGTAACCTGGTTTTGCAGAGCACCTGTGAAGACTGCACTGGAAAACCATTTTTGATTTAGTTACATTAGAGTTCATTTGAAACTTTGGGTTTTCTGTGCATCTGTCAAGATAAACTGAGTTTTAGAGAAAAAGGTGGAATGCATATGAATTTTTCACAGTCTCTTTTGGTTTCCTGATGAGTTCTCTGTATTGGTTTAGTGCAATGTGTACTTGGTTAGTTAAAAATATTGTTAAGGTTTTGAGGCTTATCTATTCCAGTAAGAACAGGTAGACCTGGGTGTAGCATTTGAGGTGAACTCGCCAGGTGAAGGAAAGAGCTGAGAGCTACTCATTGATATCATTATATCACATCATTTTTGTTCCTGGGTTATAAATGTCATTTCCTAATTGGTTCTATCATAAAAACATGGGAAAAGTTTATTAAACTGCAATTTGTTTTGGTTTTGTGGGACATGCTGCTGCACATTTTGCTATAGTCCCTATGGAGATGGGTGTGGTGTGTAAATAAAGTTAATAATAATAATAATAATAATTTTTCAATGAATATCTCGTTGAGTCTCAACCAATTCAACATATTTTGTGGCAGTCACATAAACGAAGTTTCTGGAGCATACCAACTACTTTCAAAGTAGGTGTTTTACAATTAAACAGGAATAACACTTTTAAACCAGGAACAGAAAATCTTTCAAATTTTGTTACATAAATATCCCATTTGGGATATTTTGGGGTACTCAGTTGCTAGAATTTGCAGCTACTACAGCTAAATTGTATATTTATTATTATTAAGTACCTATATTAGCTTCCTGTTTCCTTAAGAACCCAAATAATGTTTTTAGCACCTTATAATATCCTGAATGTGCAAATACTGAAGTGTTGCCTTTCTTCCCCCATACTAAGTTGTATTTTTCCTAAAAACTACAGAAAAAGCTCCTTTTTAAGAGAAAGAGAGATCTATTCAATGATGGAAGATTTGGGATGATCTCTCCATAAAACATGAGTACTTACCATTTCAGCACTAGCATAAGTCATATTTATCTATGCATCTCGAATAGTTTAAAGCTGGTTAATATGTGGTTAGATCTACTGTTTGCGTTCCTATGACTTGTTTCATTGTGATTCTGGTGTTTTATTATGATGTGTGATCAGCTGCAATTTTGTATGTTTGGCATGTCTGTATATGGCTTCTGCAAACTCTTCTTAAATTTGTTGGATGAAGGGTAATTTAAAAATACTTGATAAATAAATACATTTCAATAATATAGGTTCAAAAGAAAGGCTGACATGAACTTCTCCCCATTAAGGGAGGACTTACTTGGCATTGAACATCTTCCTGGAGATTTTCCCTTCAGTTGTTAACAGTACTACTAGATAAGGAATTCTTCAACTTTTCCACTTGTGACCCCTTTCTGCCTAGGTATATAGAATGGGTATATAGCTATATAAACCAAGCATTCACTGATAAAAGCATATATTATAACACGATTTAATAATCATGGTTAAAGCTGACTGGATTGGCCTGCCAAAAGAGATAGGTCCTCAGTTGCGTTTCAAATTCTGACAACTCATTTAGTTCTTTCAGCAGGTCATAAGAACATAAGAGCCATGCTGAACCGGGCCTCAGCCCATCTAGTCCAGCATTCTGTGTCACACAGTGGCCCACTAGTTGTACACAGGGATCTCTAGCAGAAAGGAGGGCAAAACCCTCACCTGCTCCCGACCCCCCACAACCAGTACCCGGGGAAAATCCTGCCTGCCTCCATCAACACAGAGGTGGCACTTGGATGTCCATTTCAGTAACTACTGATTCCCTTGGTATCCATGAATCTGTCTAATCCTGCCTTGAAGCTGTCCAGGCTGACAGCTGTCACAACCTCCTCTGGAAGTGAGTTCCATAACCCAATGACCCTCTGGGTGAAGAAATATTTCCCTTTATTAGTCCTAACTTTCCTACCTTGGAGCTTTAGGAGTGCCCCTAGTCCTAGTGTTGTGTGACAGAGAAAATATTTTTCTTTATTCACCTTTTCTATCCCATGCATGATTTTATACACTTCGATCAAGTCACCTCTTACCTTTTTCACTGCTGCAGCGCACTGGGTTGACATCTTCATTGAGCTGTCCACCAAAACCCCAAGATCCCTTTCCTGGTTTGTCTCAGAAAGCATTGATCCCATCAGTTGATAAGTGTATTTGGGGTTCTTTGCCCCGATGTGCATGACTTTACACTTGTTTAGGTTAAAATGCATTTGCCACTTTGTTGCCCATTCACTCAATTTCGAGAGATCTTTCTGGAGTTCTTTACAGTCAGTTTCATTTTTAACTACCCTGAACAGTTTAGTGTCATCTGCAAACTTTGCTACCTCACAATTTACTTCTACATCCAGATTGTGAGAACGCTTCAATTCTCTGTAAAGATCACGCTCAGGCAGGGCTTGATCCAACCAGATTTATTGCAGGTATAACACCTATAAAGCCAAAGCAGTGTCCCTTCACCCAAACACACCTTATATACCCCGACCCCCTCCTTCCCTTCCCTTGCAACATCCTGGGAAGGTTGCATCATGTCCTGTTGACTCAGCAATCCCACTGTCCAAGGGATATGACCTTATCCCCCTCTGAGTCAGCATATTTCCATTCAGTGTCCAATGTCCAGAGGAGGTTACATCACTTCCGTTCTGATTCAGCACTTTCCCCAGAGGATTGCATCATCCTGGGGTTTTCCCAATGTCCAGTGTCAAAGCAGGTCAAGACAGACTGGGGCTCTGAGCCTCTTCTAGGCTAAGAGTTCCCAGCTCTGACACAGATCATTTATGAATAAATTAAAAAGTAACGGTCCGAAAACTGAACCTTGGGGTACGCCACTTCTCACCTCTTTCCATCCAGAGAAGTGTTCATTTATTACCACCCTTTGTTTCCTACAGTTTAGCCAGGTTCCAATCCAGGACAAGACCTGTCCCCTGATTCCATGGCTGAAGAGCTTATTTAGGAGCCTTTGGCGAGGGACTTTGTCAAAAGCCTTTTGAAAGTCGAGGTAAACAATATCGACTGGGTCCGCTTTATCTATGTGTTTATTTACACCCTCAAAGAATTCTATCAAGTTAGTAAGACATGATTTGCCTTTGCAGAAACCATGTTGATTTTCCTTCAGCAATGCCTGTTCTTCTATGTGCTTAGTAATTTTTCTTTAATAATGGTTTCCATCACTTTGCCTGGAACTGAGGTTAGACTAACTGGCCTATAATTTCCTGGATCACCCCTGGATCCTTTCTTGAAGATAGGAGTTACATTTGCCTCCCTCCAGTCCTCGGGTACAGTGCCTGATCTTAGAGAAAGGTTATATATTTTGGCTAGAATTTCAGCAATTTCACACTTGAGTTCCTTAAGAACTCTGTGGTGGATGCCATCTGGCCCTGGTGATTTGTTGACATTTAGTTTAGTAAGGCATGTGAGAACATCTTCCTTGTTTATCGTTTCACAATTATGGGGCGGCTGATGAAAATGTCCTCTGAGTGACAGTTGTCAGTTGGGTTCTGGCAGGCTAGAGCAGATGCCCCTCAGAGGACCTAAGTGTGCATGTAACTAAAGCACTTTCTGCACAGTCCACTGTAACTATTGAGTGTTACAGATTTGTGTAAAACAGCCACTAGGTGGCATCCAGAAATCTTTTTACTATTTCCGAATTTTTTTGTCACCCTGACATTGAGCTAAGAGGCCCTGTTTGGGGTCAGGACCCACATTTTAGGAAGCAGTGTACTAGAAGACCCTAACATTTGTTGGTCTAGTGTTATAAACTATAGTTTTACATTGAACAATTCAAAATTCCTACTGAAAAAGCTAAGACTTCTATTCTGGCAGTGAAAGCAAACAGAAGTGAAAACAAATCCTTGCATTTTGATGTGCTCTGAGGTAACTCTGGCCTTTTTAAAATGCTAAGTATGTGATAGTCCCACTGAGCCACTGTGTAAAGACCAGATCTAGCAAAAACAAAATAAAAACCCAAGTAGATCCCCCAAGCCTGGCGTCTGCATAATCCTTAACATATACACTTGAGTAACTAACATTTAACATACATAGTGCAATTTGCAACAATTCACAGAGGTATAGAAGTGGCATAAATAGATGGACATGACAGCTGTATTAAAGTTTTCAGCACTTTTTTTAGGCCAATAAAGTCCAGGTAACGAGCAGTCCTATCACTGCCTGGGTGGCTTGAAATGCCCATGTTTTCATTAATATCATTGAGTTTGCCATTTACAAACCATGCATTGTGGTCCATAATCTGAAGTCCCGTTTTCAAAGTAGAACACCAAGCAGATATGCTGGGCAAGTCTTTACTAGCTCATTGTAGGCACTGTTATGGTGGCTATTCCTTTTGGGAGAAGAATGTAGTTCTAGGCTTAATTGCTTATATTTTCTGGGCGGAAAAGGAGATATGTTGCTGCATTAGGAGCTCACTCCAATATAGGAGTGGGAATTGTGCAACTCCCCAGATGTTGTGAGATTGCAATTCCCAGCAGAGCTGGCCTGTGTTCCCAGTGGTGTGAAGTTGTAGTCCATATCTGGAAAGCCAAACAATTACCATATCTGTATGGAATACTGAAAGGATTTCACAGTCTAGTTGGATTTTTTCTTCCGTTTTCTGAATTTCAGAGTAGATTTAAAATGTCTAAACTAGGGTTAACAAACATTTCCCCCTTTCATAGTCCATTTTATGGCAGCACCAGGAATAAAATAGTTTGGATAGGCAAAATGGGTAGTGGCCTGAAAGGAGACTATAGTCTATGGAAAATTGGCTTGAAATGCTTATCTGGTCTGCCATCATTCCAGCCACTGTTGCATATACTTTCTCTTGATATATCTGCATGCACTTATATTTATTTGACTTAACACATTTGCAACCATTTTTTAACCCTGGTGTGTCAAGGCAGAAAACCCACATTCATCTAGAGCAGGGGTAGGTAATTGCCGGCCCTTCAGGTGCTTTGGACTTCAACTCCCAGAAATCCTAGCCAGTTTACCAGCTGTTAGGATTTCTGGGAGTTGAAGTCCAAAACACCTGGAGGGCCGGCAATTGCCCAACCCTGATCTAGAGTCTGACCTTTTTCTTTTTTTAAAAAAAAGGAATTTTATGAGGTCCTCAAGAATTAAAATATACACAATGATTTCAGTGGCAAATATCCAATATTACTGTAATAGTACTGCATTGATGACAAGTAATAAATTGTTTATGCAAACAGCTAATGAAACTCTTTCTTTACCACGAGAAAAGTATGTGTCACGACTCCCACAGATGGCAAAGACAACGCCAAGCTAGTAAAAATATATACAGTTTATTTTAACAAAACATAGCCTCAGTCCGGCGTTCCAAAAAACCCACACCCAAAACCGAAAGCAAAATAGATAAGCCGTCCGTCTTCAGAAGAATCTTGAGCTGTAAATCGGCTTGTAGTCTGTGATGCGAAGACCCGTCCAGAGAAGGAAAGAAGGAGTGCTTCACATTCCAGGAGCTGAGTATGCAAACAAACACATGAAAACCCCCGCAACCCACAGCAAACTCCCCTTCACCCTCTATACAATACCAGACACTCACAGCAACACAGGAAATGTTCAAACAGGACGCTGGCAGACACTAAACATAAAAGCACACATTAAAGTCCCAACCCCCCAACATGCAACAATGTCAGCTAGAGCTGCCATAACAGCTCCCCCCAGAACCCAGCATGAACACAGCCCAAATACTCACAGCTTGCTGGGAATCAAGAACCAGGACACGAACCCACAAAATCACAAGATACAGGAACCAGCACCCCACAGCAACACCTTGGCCGACCGCAGATTCCCTAATCCCCAAGCCTTACTGTTATACCCTTACAAATCAGTCATCAGACTCCACACCCAAATCTGCCCTAGTGCTCTCAGCTGCAGCCCTGGGTGTGTTCCTCCAATTGTCCCATCTTTGCTCTGCAGTTAAAGGGCCCCAGTCCAATTCCACATTCCCACTAGGCCAACTATTATCACTGGAAAAACAAAAATGAACTTTCGCTGGACTCAGCATTTAACACATTCCTGACATCCTGCACCAGTGCTGAGTCCAGCTCAGTATCACTGTCTTCTGAGGGTAACTCCACATCAAACCCCTCAAAAGTCTCATCACTGGTAGGCTCCCTAAGTATTTGTCGGACCTTCCTCCTATGTTCTGCCTCTTCCAAATGCTCATCACTTGCAGCCCTCTTTCTCCCAGCTGCAGGAGGCCCGCCCAAACCTCCCTCTTCCAAGGACATATCTGACAAACTCTCTCTGGGGGATACTGTGTTGTAGCAACTACAGGCTCAGGTTGCTCAACCACAACAGTATGTTTGGGGGATCTGTGTTGGCATTGCAGCAAAATTCAACAAAATCTTTTTTGGCCAACCAAAATGCAGAATATACATCATGCAAGCTTTTGAAGTTCCACTGGTTTCATGTTTATGAATTATACAGAAGAGAAGACATATCCTCTTCTATACTTGACATATGTAGGGCCTTTTTTGCATTGATAGTCACCAGATTGAAATAAACCAATGGTTGTTTATTACACACATATAGATTTTCAGTTATTATTATTAAGAACTAAAAGATAGGACTTGAATTAAAATTAGTCCAGATGAAAAAGAAAGAACACAATAAAAATAGCCAATGTGAGTTGGTTATATCAATGTGGCACTACAGACACCAGAAGAGCTGCAAGATCAAGAACAAGCCACAAGAGTAAAGACATAGATCCACCCAGAAGAAAGGTGTTCTTACCACACATCAAAGGAACCACTGACTGCAAAGGAAAGCTGATGAAGAAAAACAATCTACAAACTATCTACAGGTCCACCAAGAAAATCCAACAAATACTATGTTCAACAAAGGACAAGACGGATCCTCTCACCTCTGCAGAACACTACCATATACCATGGAGCTGTGGACAAGTCTATATAGGGACCACCCAAACACAAATCAAGAAACATGAAAGGCACTGCAGACTAATTCAGCAGAGAAGTCAGACAAAGCAGATCACCTGATGAACCAACCTGGGCACAGCATATTTTTTGAGAACACATAAATGCTGGACTACTCTAACAACTACTATGTCAGACTACATGGAGAACCCACTGAAATCCACAAGTATGTGGAGAATTTCAACAGAAAGGAAAAAAAATCATGAAAATGAATAAACAAGTAGGTTCCAATTAATTCTAACACAGAAAACTAACAACATACAAACATATTTTACATGTGTGATCATATGTATCATCTTAATAAGGCAGTGAAAATTAAGTAATGAGCTTAGTACAACTGACACAATCTAGCATTAATAAAATGTCAGGCAGATCCAGGCTATGAGATTTGTGGAAATACTCTACATAACTTGTCTGTTAATGGGTTTTGTAAGAGCAGACTTTGTAGAATTTCAAGATTAGATCACTCCGCTGCCAGAATAATGATTCTGTGTCTGGTTGTCAAATGGGAGTTCATGTTTTTTAAAACTGTTAGCCCACGAAGTGATATAAATAGTTTTGAATTGTGAAATAACAAGTACCAGGAGACTAGAAAGGAGATACTGAAGAAATGTGTCTGAATACCGCCCTCAAATCATGCAATGTAACAACTTCTCAGGAGGAAGTTTCACATTTGAATATATCCACAATCCCATGCATGAAATGATTTTGAACTACTAGAAAACAAAAAACACATGTTTGCTCTGTTAGGCTCAGCCAATCCAAAGGAAGTAGCCAGTGCCATTTCTCCTTTCTTATAAATGGAAATTTGACCTGATGGAAGGAACAAGCGCCAATTTCATAAAATGAAACTGTAAGAAGAAGCTCCAATTTCATAGAGCTCATTTGAGGACATTTTAAACAAATTTGTTTTGATCTCTAGTGGCACAAAAATGGTCCTGTGGGCCACATGTGGGCCGCTGACTGTACTTTGCCTATTTAAGAAGATGACGGAACTTGAATTGTGTTCCATACCAAGCAAAAACCAATAATTTTGGAATTTATAGATGAGAAAGGGTGGGTGAGTTTTGTGTTTTACCAAGGAGAGATTTAGAACAAAAAGCTTGATTATACAGCTACTAATGAATGTAGCAAATACCATATCCATCCAGCCCTATCAGATTCCTCAGATGCCTTAGAATAAGTCCTTTTGTGCAGCGCTACATTTGATACCAGCATGCAAATCAAAAGTGAGATAAATGTTGATGTAGGTACCTTCTTATCAGAGAGTGAACAGCCTAGCCAAGAATTCTGGAGTTGCATCTAAACATAATATTGAGAAAGAAGAAAGCTTGCCTTGTTAGACATATTTGTCCTTTTTCATGTATGAGTTTCTTTATGTGAAAGAGCCAGAGTGATGTAGTTGGTACTGCTTTGAATGTGATTTAGGAGACCTGAATTCTCATTCCCACTGACCAATGAAATATATGAGGCGATGTTGTGTCAGTCATTGAAGCCTCTTTGGGCATTACTCTCCACACTTTGTGGACACTAGACCCCTACCAAATCTCTCATAATAATTTTTCTCATGTTATGTGGTGACTCTCCATGGAAGCAAAAACAAAGTCTTGTGGGGAGGGGAGAGAGTAGCTTTGCGCACTGTGAAAACCTCTGCAGTAACAGATGTCTCTATTTTGGATGGGCTACTTTCCACATAAAGAAAGTAAAGACAGAGTAGAGTGTAGCAAGGTGATCCTCTGTTTGGTGTTCAAGAAAATCAAGTGTGTTAGCACTCAGAACATGGCTTATTTTTCATCTTGACCTACTTTGCATACCTTAGTGAGGATAACATGCTCTAGTTACATCCCGTATAAACTACTACATGGGGTTACCTTTGATGACTGTTCGGAAGCTTCAAATGGTCTAAAGGGCAACAGCCAGATTGCTCACCGGGGCAGCGTCCAGGGAACATACAGTGCAACTTCCCTGTTATGCCAGCTCTACTGGCTGCTGGTTTGCTAACAAGCACAATTCAAAGTGCTGGCTTTAGCCTATAAAGCCCTAAACGGTCCTGGCCCAGCTTACTTGTCTGAACATATCTTTCTCTATGAACCATCTAGGAGCATAAGATC